>CM065801.1:202570169-204970169 GCA_033398695.1 Orobanche coerulescens | reverse complement strand
GGATCAACCAGGTAGCATTCCTCACCGACATCGTGTAACACCCCCAAATCCCATTGGGTTATTACAGTGACGTGGACCCCACACCCAGAGATCCACCAGGCGAAAATGACTAAATTACATTAAATTAACCAACAAGGAAGATCACAGTCCCTACCATGATATCCGATATAATATTCCGATAAGGAATTTCAACAACAACGATGGCCTACATGGCCAAAAATAAAAATACAACAACATCCACAAGCATCTGCTCGGGTAATACATAATGACAATGACTGACGAACTGAAGTACACTCCAACTGACTGACCAACATGAACAACTCGGACTAGTATCGCTCAAATGCCTCGTCGCCATCATCATGCCCCTGTGTCTCAAATCTCTCCTCGCAAGCACCTAAAACATGAAAACATGTTCCGCCCCCACGGGGTCAATCATCCAGATAATGAACATCAAATACATGTATAACATGATATGCATCCAAAGGCAGAATGAAGCGGTACAATGATAATAATAATATGAGATGCTCACAAACCAAGGTAAGAATTGAGCATTCGTGAAACACTATGCCCACAGCATACTATTAATACATGTTCAATAGGTTATAACATAAGTGCCCAATGGCGAATCATAATCATAGAGTACCATAATGAATTACACGACATGAACCAAACCAGAACTGAATTAATTATGAATCACAATGCCAGAAGGCTCCAATGAAATTACCAAGACAATCACAAAGGCATGAAAGCCACTCAGCCGAAGCTGTCAAATATCACAATCACCTGAAGCCAAAACAGCCCGAAGCTGTATCGATTAGGGCCGAAGCCACGGTACGAAGACATATCACCATTAGGGCTGAAGCCACGGCACGAAGCCGTATCACAATTAGGGCCGAAGCCACGGCACGAAGCCATATCACAATTAGGGCCGAAGCCCCGACACGGAGCCGTATCACAATTAGGGCCGAAGCCACGCCACGAAGCCGTATCACAAATGAAACCATCCAATGGCCGTTGACCTACTGAGCTGTAGGTGTTGGCGGAAACAACCGGGAAGGTTCAGGCCCCACCAAACTTACCCCATAATGAAACCATCCAATGGCCGTTGACCTACTGAGTTGTAGGTGTTGGGGGAAACAACCGCGAAGGTTCAGGCCCCACCAAACTTACCCCATAATGAAACCATCCAATGGTCGTTGACCTACTGAGTTGTAGGTGTTGGGGGGAACAACCGCGAAGGTTCAGGCCCCACCAAACTTACCCCATAATGAAACCATCCAATGGCCATTGACCTACTGAGTTGTAGGTGTTGGGGGAAACAACCGCGAAGGTTCAGGCCCCACCAAACTTACCCCATAATGAGCACTAGCCGAGACTAGCCTCCAAACATAATTAATCACAAACGGCAATGATCCCAAGATTACCGAATTCACGAGAATGATTGTGTGCTGACTTGAGTCAGCCAACACGACAACAATGACTCACGGATGGGTACCGTCCTCAGCGGTCCCAATTCAATACCTCGATTACCTTAGAATGGTCAATCGATAACAACGACACAACGGATGGGAACTATCCTCGACAGCCCCAATTCAATACCTCGTTTGCCTTAGAATGGCCAACCGATAACAATGATGCAGCGGATGTTTCAATATCTCGATTGCCTTAAAACGGCCAGTCGATAACAATGATACAACGAATGATTGAGCACCTATATTGCCTTAGAACGGCTAATCGATGACAATGATATAATGAATGATTGAGCACCTCGATTGCCTTAGAACAGCTAATCGATGACAATGATACAATGAATGATTGAGCACCTCGATTGCCTTAGAATGGCTAATCGATGACAATGATACAATGAATGATTGAGCACCTCGATTGCCTTAGAACGGCTAATCGATGACAATGAGACAATGAATGATTAAACTCCTCGATTGCCTTAGAACGACCAATCGATAACAATGATACAATGAATGATTGAACTCCTCGATTGCCTTAGAACGGCCAATCGATAACAATGATACAATGAATGATTGAACTCCTCGATTGCCTTAGAACAGCCAATCGATAACAATGATAGAATGAATGCCTCGGAACCTTTAATCGGCTACCGACGACGAAGATGAGAACGAATACGACAATGCTTTCAATTGGCCAATACAACATGAATGACAGGACGCCAACATTAATAACAATGATTACAACAATGTCTAGATCGACATCAAAATTAACAACAACAACCGATACATCGATACCACGAACCGGTGATCAATAATAACATTAACAACGAATATCTCAATGCCTTACCGGCCATTAATGAATGTTAAGAAACATTTGGCATAATTGCCGAAGAGTATCGTATCGAATGATCCCCTAATATCAATGAACCTATGAAGAGACTAAGTCTTGGAATGATACAACACATTCATACACATATATGATAACATTAATCTCATTGACTAGTACAAGTATAAAACTTGCCTCAACCGAAGGCGATGAAATCCTTCCATGAACAACGAACGGTGTCCTCCGATAAACACAAGTACTCGAACAACTTTGAATGAAATACAATTCATTCAATCACAATATCAATCGAAATCAACATAACGACCGAAAGAAACTCTTTGAGACATTTAATCGAACACTAAATGTTCAAAGTTCCTCAAGAACCTAAGAATCATCAATCGTGTTGAACGAATCAAAAATATGGATATACAATCTATAGAACACGATGAATAATGTTCACTAGCCTCAACCGATTCATCAAAATCGGACTAGAATCGAAATCAAGAACAAATCTCGAAAAATCAAATTCTAGGGAATTTCAAGAAATTACCTCGATCCGACAAAGAACAATGATTTGATGTTGATATAATCGACAAGAATCCTCAAAAACGCTTAGAAATCGAGTGGAATCGACCAAAAACCCCATTTCCCGATTTTCCCGTCGCCAGCCGCAACCGGGTGAAGAAATGATGAAAAAATGAGGTCTGGCCGGTCACTTTACGGCCGTAACCGGCATTCGTCAAAACCCGCCCAGTGCTTGCCGATCTCTTACGTCCGTAACCGACAGGGCCTTACGGCCGTAACTCGGCACTTATGGCCGTACCCGGCAGGTCCTTACGGCCGTAACCGGCATTCATCCGAACAACTTGCACAGCACCGTGGCCCATGTGGCAGCCCTTACGGCCGTAACCGGCATTCGTCCGAACACTGCCGAGAACGTACAGCCGTAACCGGCACCTTACGGCCGTAACTCGGCCAGGCCAGGCCCTGCTCCAAGAAGTGCGGCCGTGACTCGGCCGTGGCCACTTCTACGGCCCGGACGACGCCGATACCCGAACCTGAATATGAATCAAAGATACGATTACGAAGTACTCGCAAAGACTAATCCAAGCGCTAAGAGAACGCACGATTCCGACCACCTGAAGGCTCGAAATTCAACAACGGATAGTAATTACCCCAAACTTTGGGAAATTACGAAAATGGCCCAAAACGTCCGAAATACACGAAACACGATCGAAACACCAAGCCAAAGCTCGCAACATGAATAATAACATTAAATGAACTTACGAGAAACTCGAAACAACAGTTTCAGACGAGATTCGCAAGAATCGAACTCAAGTGCGGAAAAGCCATTTAAGAACACGGAACTCAACAAAACGATACCGAAACGAACTCGGATGACAAAAAGTGCAGAATTAAATATTCTCGGAATGACGAAACGGTCACAACGGAGTTGCTAAGATGGACTTCCGCCAAAAAAGAAAATTATCGGAAAATCGAAATTGTGGATATTACATACTACCCTCCTTAAAAGAAGTTTCGTTCCGAAACTTAAAACAAGTAGGGAGAAGCAATATCCCACCAGGAAAAATCAACGAGATACACAAGAACAAGAATGATCACAATGAATGATAATGAATCGAAATTCAACAAGGATCAAGAATGACTCACCGGGGTGAAATGATAACGTAATGAGTGATAGCTCAAATGAAATGATTGGAACCATTGTTCCCCGTGAAGTGAATGATTAGTTTGATAATTATAAGTATCAACGTGATTGATATATGATGAATGGATTATGTGAATGAATGAACGACAAATGAAATGATTGATTATCCTATTACCGAACAAGAATTAACTTGCTCAAAACCGGTGATGAATGTCCTATTGTATCACAGTTAAAGCAAACAACAGTCGAACTCGTCGTCTGAGATGAAGATGCTCTCCCAGCACGAAGACGACTAGAAAACTATCTCTTGGACGTCGGAGTCCGATGTCCCTCGGACAGCTCTTTCTATACCGAGGCAGGAAAGTCACATGATAATTACAGATCCCGTATGAATATCGCATTATGATTACGAGACAGAGTGATAACAATGAGCATACACGCTCTAACACAATGAATGCATTAATAATGCAATAAAATGATCGTCGACATGACGCCGAAATATGATAAGATCGCATGAAAGATCAAGTGAGGTAACATGATTATCTGATGAAATTCCTGAAATGATTACCTTGAACAAGTTAACAAGGTTGAAAATTCGATCCATAAGATCAACAATTGAACCGTGAGATGGACTGGATGATTAATGAATTAACTGAACAATGAGATTGACTGAGTGATGAATGAATTAACTGAGCGATGAGATTGACTGAGTGATGAATGAATTAACTGAATAATGAGATTAACTGAGTGATGGATGAATTAACTGAACAATGAGATTGACTGAGTGATGAATGAATTAACTGAACAATGAGATTGACTCAGTGATAAATGAATTAACTGAACAATGAGATTGACTGAGTGATGAATGAATTAACTGAACAATGAGATTGACTGAGTGATGAATGAATTAACTCAACAATGAGATTAACTGAGTGATGAATAAATTAATTGAACGATGAGATTGACTGAGTGATGAATGAATTAACATGATCGACAAGATCAAAATGATGTTTGAGGATTATTAACTGATGAATGAGTTGATCCTTAACGCTTACACAGGTTACACGTGCTCCAAAACAATTAGTCATGAATCAATCATTACAATAATATCACATATAGGTTTCAACAAAGCATGAATAATTAATGACATGATGAATGTATGAACATAAAGAGAATCGAGTCCTTACACAGGTCATATGAAGCTTCGAGGTCTCACGATACTAGTCTTCACTGACGACGACTCGATGAATGAATGACTCGTGCAGTCGTACTAATATTACGACTCACAAAAACCGACTGACTAGATTCTCATAACCTAACAATCCCACTACTACCGCGTCGGTAGAGCCACATAACTCACATATCAGGGTATCTCACAACCCAAAATCTCTGATGCCATCTTCTGTAACACCCCCAAATTCCATTGGGTTATTACATTGCCGTGGACCCCACACTCGGAGATCCACCAGGCGAAAATGACTAAATTACATTAAATTAACCAACAAGGGAGATCACATTCCCTACCATGATATCCGACACAATATTCCGATAAGGAATTTCAACGACAACGATGGGCCTACAAGGCCAAAAGAAAAATACAACAACATCCACGAGCATCTGCTCGGGTAATACATAATGACAATGACTGACGAACTGAAGTACACTCCAACTGACTGACCAACATGAACAACTCGGACTAGTATCGTTCGAATGCCTCATCGCCATCATCATGCCCCTGTCTCTCAACTCTCTCATCCAAAGCACCTAAAACATGAAAACATGTTCCGCCCCCACAGGGTCAGTCATCTAGATAATGAACATCAAATACATGTATAACATGATATGCATCCAAAGGCAGAATGAAGCGGTACAATGATAATAATAATACGAGATACTCACAAACCAAGGTAAGAACCGAGCATTCGTGAAACACTATGCCCACGGCATACTATTAATACATGTTCAACAGTTTATAACATAAGTGCCCAACGGCGAATCATAATCATAGAGTACCATAATGAATTACACGACATGAACCAAACCAGAACTGAATTAATTATGAATCACAATTCCAGAAGGCTCCAATGAAATTATCAAGACAATCACAAAGGCCTGAAAGCCACTCAGCCGAAGCTGTCAAATATCACAATCACCTGAAGCCAAAACAGCCCGAAGCTATATCGATTAGGGCCGAAGCCACGACACGAAGCCATATCACCATTAGGGCTGAAGCCACGGCATGAATCCGTATCACAATTAGGGCCGAAGCCACGGCACGAAGCCGTATCACAATTAGGGCCGAAGCCACGGCACGGAGCCGTATCACAATTAGGGCCGAAGCCACGGCACGAAGCCATATCACAAATGAAACCATCCAATGGCCGTTGACCTACTGAGCTGTAGGTGTTGGGGGAAACAACCGCGAAGGTTCAGGCCCCACCAAACTTACCCCATAATGAAACCATCCAATGGCCGTTGACCTACTGAGTTGTAGGTGTTGGGGGAAACAACCGCGAAGGTTCAGGCCCCACCAAACTTACCCCATGATGAAACCATCCAATGGCCGTTGACCTACTGAGTTGTAGGTGTTGGGGGAAACAACCGCGAAGGTTCAGGCCCCACCAAACTTACCCCATAATGAAACCATCCAATGGCCGTTGACCTATTGAGTTGTAGGTGTTGGGGGAAACAACCGCGAAGGTTCAGGCCCCACCAAACTTACCCCATAATGAGCACTAGCCGAGACTAGCCTCCAAACATAATTAATCACAAACGGCAACGATCCAAAGATTACCGAATTCACGAGAATGATAGTGTGCTGCCTTGAGTCGGCCAACACGACAACAATGACTCACGGATGGGTACTGTGCTCGGCAGTCCCAATTCAATACCTCGATTACCTTAGAATGGTAAATCGATAACAACGACACAACGGATGGGAACTATCCTCGACAGCCCCAATTCAATACCTCGATTGCCTTAGAATGGCAAATCGATAACAATAATGCAGCAGATGATTCAATATCTCGATTGCCTTAAAACGGCCAATCGATAACAATGATACAACGAATGATTGAGCATCTCGATTGCCTTAGAACGGCTAATTGATGACAATGATACAATGAATGATTGAGCACCTCGATTGCCTTAGAACGGCTAATCGATGACAATGATACAATGAATGATTGAGCACCTCGATTGTCTTAGAACGGCTAATCGATGACAATGATACAATGAACGGTCACAACGGAGTCGCTAAGTTGGACTTCCGCCAAAAAAAGAAAATTACCGGAAAATCGAAATTTGTGGATATTACACATCGGCCCGACTTGAACCGAGCTGCGAGGGCATGGCCAAAGATCGGGAACGACAGTCGTTCGCAAGAAGCACAAAATGCTTGTTTTGTGGTGCTACGAGGTCGATGGCCTCGTACCCACGTGATGTTCTGTACCTGAGAGACTGAGCATCACGTCGTGGGTCGACAACCGGAATGCCCCAAGAGGTACGCGGTGCGATACACGACATGCGCAATTTCGCCCACCCCGCGCCGCTTGCCCACCGGGAGCAGCATCACAAGGCGGTAGAGGGACAACTTTAGCCGACAGAATGCCTTCGTGATATGTATTCAGCACAGGAAACCGAATGAAGGCCGAGCAATGCTCATGCCAACAACTGAAGTGGCATGGAGGATATGTTGTCGCTGCCCGGAGGAGGGATCCAACGTGCCCATACACACCAAACACCACTCACGCATCATAACGTACATGATGCTCGAGAGCACAAGCCGCCGCTCCACGACCAGTGATGCATGGCATCTCCAGAAGCAAATGAAAGCCGGTGCCCCCAAGCATACCCCGCTAGACATGTATGAAATCGATATAGGGATGCGATGGGACCAAATGAGCTAGTCTGTCAAATAGGTCTAGTCAATCGAGGCGAAGCACCACATGGCCAAAGGACACAGGTTGCCGGACGTCGGGCCCCCCGATAGGGCGCACAAAGACACCTTATGCGTAGACCCTAGCGCCCGACACCATCGCCCATGGAGATATAATGCTAGCCCTACCAAGACATAGGCCAACCCGACACGCCTAGGAGTTGGGGTGTGGCGATGCGCGCCGGAGGGCCGCTAGGCGCCCATGGCCACCTTATTAGACATCCCAGCACCCAACACCCCAAAGCCCATAGGACCCAGAGCGACGCTTGCCGGGAGTCTCCAGGCACCCGTAGGCACCTTAAGCTACATCTCTGACGCACAACTGTAATGCCCAGATAATTATTGTGTAATTTACCTATATTCGAACTTGTGATATTCGATTATGTGGTATTATTAATCGAAGTGTGGCTTTCTATATTCATATCCCCGCGTTTTGTATTTCCTAACATTCATGCATGCATGCTTCTGAACGTCATAACATGCGCTAGATTATAAGCATTGCGTATGCTATGTATAGAAGATAACGTACGTTATAGTGGTGGCATAACGTACGTAAGCTTCAGTCAATTCAAGATCACATAAGGGTCAGCGTATGGGGTCCAGTGAAGATTCGTGGATGTGCTTCCAGTGAACTTGGACGGCTTTCTAGCTAAGCAAGTTAACGGGGCTTAACGTACGTTAGGTTGGATAGTTAACGTACGCTAAGTACATGGTGTTACATACGTAAACAACTCTGACAACGTACATAAACAAATCCAGAATTGAGACAGCGAGCTATGACCAGACGTTAACGTACGCTAAGGCTTGAGAATAGCGTACGCTAAGGCTTTTACGTACGTAATGGAGTGTAGATAACGTATGTAATGGTTAGAGTTCTCTTTATAGCCCTCAACCTCCATTTAATTTCCTCCTCACTCCTTGGCCGATTTTTGCAATCTGAGAACTCTCCAGCACCCTATAACCCTCAAATCATCATCCTAGCTCGATTTTGAAGATCATAGACCCTTGTAGATTGGTGTTCAAGCTTCTGGTGTTGAGTTTCATCAAGTCTTTCATTGTTCTTCACCATATTGAGGTATGTCATCCTTCACCAATTTGATTACGTGTTCTTGGTGATGTTTTGAACCTTTTTTGAAGATTATCAAGTCAGTCATTATCTTGAGGGGTCGAACACCATGTTTTTAGAAGAATGATTCCGATTATGCTTCGATTTTCCTTAGTTGTTAAGATTAGTAAGTGAACCTTGTTGAGATAAGACTCTAGAATGTAGTGTCCTGAGATTCTGAGCATGATTCTATGAGCTTACTGAGATTATCAAGTTATTACATTCATATTGATCGAACAATGCATGTAGGGAACTTAATAGATTGAACTTAGAGCTATTCCTTGATGAAGAAGATGATAATCATGTTGAACCTAATCAATGAGTTTTAGGGTATTCGTTGAGATGTTTCAGAAACCTTGTTGCGTTGGATTAATGATAAGATCCTTGTAAGACAAACTATCATGAGAAATAGTTGTAGAATCCGACCGATAGATGTACTTAATCTTGAATGGAATACTATGAGATTGTCGTTCAGACGAGTAGTGTAGTGTTGATGCAACCAAAATGGTTTGGGGCAGATTTGTTTGCTTGTCATGATAGGGTATAACATGCCTTTTGATGATTCATCTGATGATTAGAACGATTATCCAGAACCGTTACTTTTACCGGTATTATTGTTCGATGAAGGTTTGGGGAATCGATCGAGTGAGAGTTCTTCGAGCGGGTTAAAGCCTATTCGTAGTAGCAATCCTTATCGCCATTTCCGAGGCAAGTATCATATTTTAAATATTGGTCTAATATTGATGATTTTGATCATGCATATTGTTATTCATATTGTTGAACATGAGACCATTCCAGTTGAATTGTCATGATATTCATTATTGATTTAATTGTATGTTCATGTTGATGGACATATTGATTTTGCATATGTGTATGCATAGTTGTGTTGTATATGTTGTGTCGATCCGAAGGGATCGTGTGATCTATGCTGAGGGCGCTGGATCAGATGTCCACCTTGTGTTGGTCCGACAGGATCATCTTGGGATCTATGCTGAGGGCGATGGATCATTGGACGGGTTTTTCCAACTCGTGTTGGTACGACGGGATCATCTTGGGATCTATGCTGAGGGCGCTAGATCATTGGATTACCCCATGTTGTGTTGATGGAATCATGTGGATTCGCATCGTTGGATTCTGGTAGCTGAAGTTCGTGTTTTGTATTTTGCTATGCATCATTGTTGCATATCTGATTTTGTATATTATGATACTTGCACTAGTATCGTTTTGCTAACCCCTTCAGGGGTGGACATTTGTTTGATGTTCAGGTAGCCGAGTAGCGGGGAAGAAACCACCGTACCGACATAATGACGAAGGGGCCCAGTGATGTTATCCGTTATATTGTTTTGTTATTCTGGTTTGATTTTCAGTACTCGAGTACGTGTGTCCTGTTGATGATTAGAGATGTTTGTAATAATTGTATTTATTTGAGTTGTTTGAACCAGTTACCGAATTACTGATTTCGAGTGGTACTTTTGTATTATTCAGTATTTTTTTAATTTAGCCTTGTAAATTCTTATATAAAGGGTTTACGGCGCTGTAATTATTCCGAAAATCTTAGGGTGTTACAGAATATGGTATCGGAGCTAAGATTCATGGATATCTTGGCAGCCGGGTTTAGTTGGGTCTGTTGACGTCGTTTGATTTATTGGTAGTTTATAACATCACTGCTCAGCCAGCGTCGTCATGTGGACCGTGGTTGTAAGTTCCTAATCTCATATACTACCATTTTATTTATTTTATGTTTTGTGGTTATTAATGGATTTTTCTTTTTGAAGATTTTGCCCTGGATATTGAGTAATTGTGTTTTCAGTATGTTGAGAGGAGCTCGTAGACGCAGACGCGGTCATAGACGCGGACGTGGCAATGCGATATAGGAAGATTCATCATCTACCCCAGATTTGTCGGCTAATCGAACTGATTCCCATTCCGGCGGACAACAGGAACGCGAACTATGGAGGAAGATGCAAATCCTAACATGCCGGGAGTGCTTCAACAGGTGGTCGCTCAGATGACACAGTTTGCTCAGGTGGTTGACCGCATGCAGACGACAATGGGCCAACAGTGTAACGAGGCAATCGGGGAGACAAGTGGCTCACGGAAGTGGTCAAGTTACACCCACCGACATTTGCCGGTTCTTCAGAGATGCCTACTTGGGACCACTGGCTGAAATAACTAGAGAAGATATTTGCGGGAATTACTTGTCCCGATGACCGAAAAATTCCGATCGCTCAGTATTTTCTGACTGGGGAAGCTTTCGACTGGTGGGATGCCATTAGACATGAGGATCATCATGTTGACTGGACAGAATATAAGTTACTAATGAAAGCTCAATATTGCCCTCGTCCAGTTAGAGAGGCTAGAGTCCGAGAATTTTTCTCACCGCAGAATTTGGAGGCATCTGACATGATCAAGACTTTTAATCACCAGCTGACCTGTGTGCGATATCTGGTCAGGAACTTGGTGGAAAAGATTTTTTATTTCGACATGCGGATGAAGCCGGAGATTCAGCAATATATGTCCGGATTTGAATGTGCTACTCTACGGCAGTATCAGGACAAAGCACCGGCCTACGAGATGAAAGAGGCAGCGGTGGAGAAATTTGTGGAAGCAAAGAAGCATAAAGTGTCTGGAAACTTCACTGAGAACAAGAACAGTGGGGCCCGCAAAGGCCAGTCCTCATTTCATTCGTCCAGAAAACCTCCGTATCCTCCTCGAGGTGGAAAGAAGTTCAGGACGGCATCAACGGTCACTGATGCAACGAAGAAGTGTTATAAATGTGGTTGAGCAGGGCATATTCGGCGTGATTGCTCTGCTCATTCTGTGACCTGTTTTGAATGTGTCCAGGAAGGGCATCGTGCGACTTTTTGTAGAAATGTGACTAGATCAATTGGTACTCACACTCTAGCACAAGTTCCGAAAGAGACAAATGTGAACCTGACACAACAAAGTGGTTTTCAACAGCAGAATGTCGGGAAAAGAGAGGCGTCCAGTGCTGGGTCCGTTCCTCCGCACCTTTACGAGATGACGAGATCAGATGATCAGAACACTGCTGTTGCATCAGGTATGATTCAGATTCTTTTGCAACCAGTTGGTGTCTTATTCGATTCAGGAGCTACGCATTCTTTCATATCTGTGAACTGTGTTAATCGTTTGAAAATCTCGTGTTTACATGATTGTGAACCTTATGTTGTGGTTTTGCCGAGTGGAGAGAGAATTATGGGAACTCTAGAAGCTAGAGATTTTCCTTTGTCTATAAGAAGGAGAGATTGGCCGTCAAATCTTATTGTGATCGACATCAATGGCCACGATTTAATTCTTGGAGACGATTGGCTCGACCGCTATGGGGCTATTTTGAATTACCGAAAGAGAGTGATCTCGATTATTGCTGATGACAGATCTGAACACTTATTCGAAGGATGGAGACCAGGAAGCTCAGGGAAAGTGATCAAAGGTATGAAAGCAGTTAAATTGCTAAAGTAGGGTTGTCACGGATTTTGGTGTCCACGATGAAGGAAGAAGGAGTAGAGATCTCATCTATTCCAGTTGTGAACGAATTCTCAAACGTATTCCCTGACGAACTACCTGGGTTACCTCCACGGAGAGAGCTATAGTTTAATATCGAATTGGAGATTGGAGACGCACCTATTTCCAGAGCACCATACCGTATGGCGCCAACTGAGATGTATGAATTTAAGAAACAGCTTGAGGAATTGTTGTAGAAGGGTTACATTCAACCTAGCATTTCTCCTTGGGGAGCACCCGTTCTCTTTGTCCAGAAGAAAGACGGATCCCTCCGATTGTGTATTGATTACAGGGAGCTAAACAAGGTGACAATCAAGAATAAATATCGATTACCTCGGATCGATGATTTATTTGATCAAATGCAGGGGGCAACAGTATTCTCAAAGATCGACTTGAGATCGGGATACCATCAGCTGAGGATTAAGGAATCTGATATACCAAAATCTGCTTTCAGATCCCGGTACGAGCACTATGAAGTTGTGGTGATGCCATTTGGACTTACTAATGCTCCTGCGGTGTTTATGCAATTAATGAATCGGGTATTACTAGAATACTTGGATAAATTCGTGGTCGTTTTCATTGATGACATCATAATTTATTCGATGGATCCAGAAGAGCATGCAGAACATTTGCGTATTGTTTTGAATACTTTGAGGAATGAACAGCTTTATGCAAAACTTTCTAAATGTGAGTTCTGGCTTAAGGAAGTAACGTTCCTTGGGCACGTAATATCAACTGACAGAGTTCAGGTAGACCCAAAGAAAATTGAGGCAATTTTGGAGTGGGAATCTCTTAAGAACATAAAGGAAGTCCGAAGTTTCTTAGGACTTGCTGGATATTATCGTCGTTTTATGGAAGAATTTTCCAAACTTGCTCGTCTGCTTACTCAGCTGTTATAGAAGGCTCAGAAATTCGTGTGGGATGAGAAATTTTATACTAGTCTTGATGAACTTAAGAGAAGACTAACAACGGCGCCAATACTAGCACTACCAGATGGAACCGATGGGTTCATGGTTTACAGCGATGCGTCGAATCAGAGTCTGGGTTGCGTATTGATGCAAAAGGATAGGGTGATTGCCTATGCCTCTCGACAGTTGAAACCGTATGAGGTTAACTACCCAACACATGATTTAGAGTTAGCAGCCGTTGTCTTGGCGACATTATTTGTACAACACTCATTGTCAGATCTTCACAGATCATAAGAGTCTCAAGTATATTTTCAGTCAGAAGGAATAAAACATGAGATGGAGGAGATGGCTGGAATTGATCAAAGATTACGACCTGGAAATTCTTTATCATCCAGGCAAAGTGAACGTGGTAGCCGATGCACTGAACCGCAAACCGGTTTCTATACGGATGTTGGAAATGCTTACGTCACAGTCCAGCATCCAACGAGAATTGATTCACGAAGGAATTGAAGTATGGTCGCAAGGAGTCCAAGGGCACCTGTGTATGATGAAATTAACTTCATCGTTAATCGAAGAAATCAAATCTAACCAGTTGGATGATTCTCTGATTTTTCAGTTACGTGATGAAGTGAACAAATGAAAGGCCCTAGGATTCGTGATACATGATGATGGAGTTATAATATTCCAGAGTTGACTTTGCATCCTCGATGATGATGTTTTGAAGCATACAATCATGAAGGAAGCTCACAGCGCACCCTATTCTATTCATCCGGGCACCAGTAAAATGTATAAGGATTTAAAATAGAATTTCTGGTGAGGAAATATGAAGAAGGACGTAGCGGAATACTGTAATATCTGGAATTTCTACTACTGTTGTTTGATATTATTTTATTCGAGTTATATTGTACAGCGTGGAATCTGTACAGTAGGAATAAAATAAATAAAGGACTGAGATGTCAGTATCGGTATAATTGTCGTATCTGGTCGACAGTTACATTTGAGGATATCGTGTATTAGGTTATCGTACTTCTGATATAGAGTATATCGTATAAGAATATTATTGGATTCAGTATATGTATTCAGTAAGTGTATATGTGTTTTCGTATGTCGAGACAGGCGGTACAGTTGGAAATGGCTAAGTGTAACATTATTAGCGCACGCTAATAATCATGAGTAGCGCACGCTATCGTGCAGGATTAGCGCACGCTACGGATATAAGATAACGCACGCTAATACAGTCCGATCGGAAGTAATCTACACGTGGACCGAGCCACTTTCGGCGCACGTTACGATAAGTCAACGGATGTTGTAATCTAGTGTTAGCGCACGCTAATGCATGTTGATTAGCGCACGCTAACTATATATCGATCAACAGGGAATCTTGGCTTTATTGGTTGATTTCGGCTAGTGGGGTCACGAGCATCTTCGTGGTAGGTGTGAATCGTAGCAAGTCAATCGGTATCAGCGCACGCTAAGGTAAATGACTTGCGACGCTAGGCAGATGTTTTACGTGCGTTAATGCATGGGCATTACGTCGTAAGCTAGTTTACGAAGCAAGGCGGTAGCCTCAGGCTTGATAGCGCACGCTAACAAAGTCGATTAGCGCACGCTAAGGCGGTAGCGCACGCTAAACATGAGATGTTAGCGCACGCTAATAATGAATATTATAAAAAGGGACGAAGGGTGTTATGAAGCATTTCGTCCATTCCTTCCTTGCAACAGAGAGAGAGTTTTTAGAAAGAGGTTTGAGGTCTCAAACACGAGAGATGGTGATCTTTAACAAGATTAAGATGGAGAGCATGGATTCAAGCCTTGTCCTTCAAGTTGTTCATGATTCTTTGGATGGAGTTCTAATGTTCTTCTTTTTGGTTCATCTAAACCAGGTAATCTTCGTATTCCTTCGTTAGTGGTTCATTTTTCTTGGATGATTTCATGCAAGGAGCATGTTGGATAATCATATGATGATGTTATATGAGATTCAATGGAATTTTGATAAGAGTTTCGGATGTTAGTTAAGATTCTTCATACCATAAGGATGTTGATTCATTTAACCCGATCTAAGAAGGATTTATGAATCTTGGTAATTATATTGGTCGATTTAGATGAGATGAATCATGATACTAGGTTGAATTCCAGATTTAGCATGATATGATCCTTGTTATCGAGTCGGTTTGATTATTGAGGTTGTTATTGATATATGGACATTGACATGATCATTGTGATAATTATGGGGTCGTTTATCTTCAAGAGATATGGGGATTTATGTCTCCCTTAATTCGGATTCGTAGTCGCAAGATGTGAGTCGATGTTTGGAATGCATGCCACTGTACAGCATTAGCGCACGCTAAGCTTACTGGCTAGCGCACGCTAACGGGACAACTTAGCGCACGCTACGTTATGCGTTTAACGTGCGCTAAGTAGGCAGACAGTGCAGTATTTTTGTGTTTTGATTATGAATTCGTGATGGTTTGATTTGGTTTGTAGTTAATGCGTTTATTCGAGGTTGTGTTGAACCGTTGAGTTCGATTGGTTAGTTTTGTCGGTTGTTGATTGTTATCGGATATGTGTTATTTGATTTCTTCGATAGGTTGAGATTATTGATCGGTGATTATAACCAGATATTGCGGTTGTGTTCGAGTATGTCCATTGTATTGCTTTTGATCGGGGATGAGGAGCTCGTAGACAAAGCGGTGTGTTCGGCGGCGGCTTCAGGTATCGGTATCGAGGCAAGTTATTACTTGCGCGATTATAATATTTAATGAATGGTTTTGATTTCATTTCGTTTATAATGCATATAGCGATGATTATTATTGTGAACTCTGGGTATTCGGATCGCATATCGTTCTTTCGATTCTGGGAGGTAAATCATAATGTATATGCTTTATCTCAGTTATTGGTATGTTCGAGTATCGAGGTTACATTATGGTAAAGATGAGGATATGAGTATCTATAGTTCATTGTACGTTTGGAATGCCGAGCATTGAGGATAATCGTCGGTGATGATTGGACATCGAGGTTGCTCCCGAAGGACTCGGGGCAAGTATTACATATTGATTATGGTTTAATGTTATTTATTTTGGTCTCGTACACTTTCTTTCATGTTGTTGAACATGAAGTCATCCTAGTAAATTTTCATGTTGTCGTGCATGTTATGTTGTTCATGTTGATGAACGTGTTGATTTGCATATGTGTATGCATATTGTGTTGTTTATGTTGTGTAAATAATCCGATGGGATTATGAGGATCTATGCTGAGGGAGCTGGATCGAATGTCCATCATGCGTTGGTTCGACGGGATCATCATGAGGATCTATCTTTGAGGGCCGGATCGTTGGACGGTTTTCCACCATGCGTTGGTTCGACGGGATCATCATGGGGATCTATCTTTGAGGGCGCCGGATCGTTGGATTACCAGATTGTGTTGATGGAATCTTGTGAATTCGCATCATTGATTGTATCATATGTTGTTGTTCATATGTGTATTGTTAGTTATCCACCTTATGTTGATCGATAGGATCAACAAAGAGATCTATCTTGAGGCTGGATCGTCGGATTTCCATTGAGTATACATGATTGATATTCTTTGTGATCATATTGACGTGGTCGTATGAGTATGCATTTGTAGGTCTTGTGTTAGGACCGTGTCCGTATTGCATTGATCTGATCTCGGATTAGACTGATATGATTGTCGTGGCACTTCATATCTCGAGGTATGTTCCGTATTTCCTTGGTATTTGTCTTTGATGGAAAATCGGTTATCGTCTTGGGATTTGATGATGTTATTCGATGGATCGTATTGGTCGGTAATGGTATATTTCCGTATCGTGAGTTGGTGATGACAGTTTGAGAATCTTGAGTATTGTTTGAGGTACAATATAGATATTATGTTCGAGTTTATTGGTTAATCGAGTACATGATGTGAAATGTGATAATGGTTATTCTGATGAGAATTTCTTGAGTAAGCAAAGTCATGGCGGTAAGATTATGTTGGTCGTATTCTTATGTTGTATTCTCATTGGTATGTTATTATTAATGTGATGTGTGATTATCATTGTTGGATATTATGGTGACCCGTCGTGGGATTTCTTTTTAGGTTCTCGGATCGAGCTTGTAGCGGTCGTGAAGAGATGAGCTTCCTGAGGATACCGCTAAGACATGTTGTGTGCATTGAGTTTCTTGATTGGTTCTTGTATTCCGCTGCTAGAGTATCTTTATGGTTGGTCTTTTTCCGCTGCGTGAGTATTTTGAAATGCTCTTTTGGTATCTAGTAACTGAGGTTACTTTGGAAATCGTTTTCTAAACTTTTGAGTGTCGGCTGTTTGGCCTTGCGATTTCAAAAGAGTTTTTACGACGGTTTTTGATAAATGGATTTTATATGTCTTTGTGAATTTTTAAAGATAGTACCGTCGTTGGCCTCTTGGGCATTTGTAAATGTTTGCGAAAATTTCTTTTAGCCTTGTGGGTTCCATCTCGGGGCCCACGGCGCTGTAATATTTCCGGTTAAATCTGGGGGTGTTACAAATACCTCTCAAAGTGTTTAAATTGTCAATAGGTTAAGATTGAACATTAACGACCTGCCAGAATGTTGAAGCCACTTTCGATCCCTGAGTGGAAGTGAGAGGATATATCGATAGACTTTATTACCAATATGCCAAGGACCAGATTGGGGATGAATATGATTTGGGTGATAGTGGATCGTCTAACCAAGTCGGCTCATTTTCTGGGTATTAAAGATACTTGGGACCCGGAGAAGTTAGCACGAGTGTTTATTGCGGAGATAGTCCGATTTCATAGTACGCCGAAGACTATTATTTTGGATCGAGATGGTCACTTCGTGTCGCACTTTTGGAAGGTAATTCATAAGGCCTTGGGAACCTAACTGAACTTTAGCACAGCCTATCATCCTCAGACCGACGGACAGTCCGTAAGGACTATACAGACTGTAGAAGATATGCTAAGAGCTTGTGCCTTAGATTGGTCAACCGATTGGGAGGTTCATTTGCCGTTGATTGAATTCACCTACAACAATAGTTGGCATGCTTCTATTAAGATGGCACCGTTTGAAGCGTTGTACGTGAGAAGGTGCAGATCGCCCCTGTGTTGGGATGATTCTTCGGACTGGATCGGGACAGAACCAGAGTTAATAGTACAGACTCAAGAGAAAATATCCCTGATTCGTGAAAGGTTGTTGACTGCACAGAGTCGATAGAAGTTTTATGCAGACATGCATCATCGCCCGTTGGAGTTGGAGATTGGGGACCACGTGCTATTGAAGGTTTCTCCTACTCGAGGAATTTTCCGTTTTGGAAAGAAAGGGAAGATGAGTCCGAGATATACCAGACCATTCGAAATCCTTGAGAGAGTTGGGGAATTGGCGTATAGGTTGGACTTACTGCCATCACTGAGTCACGTACATAATGCCATGTATCCCAATTATGGAAATATGTACCGGATCCCAGTTATATCATCGATTTCGGCGAGATTGAAGTGGCTAATGATGGCATGTATGAAGAAAAGCCAATCAAGAACTCGAGAGTTGAGTCAAACAATTAGGGAATAAACCGATCCTTGGTTAAAGTTCAGTGGTCTCGACATGGAGTCGAAGAAGCAACTTGGGAGACTGAAGATAGTATGAAGTCGAGATACCCGAAATTGTTTACGTTTTAAGTTTCGGGACAAAACTTCTTTTTAGATGGGTAGTATGTAATGCCAAGATAATTATTGTATTTTACCTGTATTCGAACTTTTGATATTCAATTATGTGGTATTATTAATCAAAGTGTGGCTTTTCGTATTCGTATCCCCTCGTTTTGTATTTCCTAACATTCATGCATGCATGCTTCTGCACGTCATAACATGCGCTAGATGATAAGCATTACGTATGCTGCGTATGGAAGAGAACGTACGTTATAGTGGTGGCATAACGTATGTAAGATTCTGTTGGGATAACAAATACCCGGTATCGAAACTGTTCGGATAAATAATCCCTGTATCGATCGTGTTGTCAGAATGTTTTGACAATATGCCAAATCCTGCATACCGCTAATAGCTGTATCGAAAAGCTGATCAAGTATCAGCCTGTATCGAAGACTTCTCGTAGTCTCACCATACAGTAAATCTATCATACAACAAAGAGTCCCGCAAAGCTAAGTATGGAAGCTATCTCGAAACATCAATACAGCAATCCTTCCATACAGCCCTCAAACAGGACAAGAAGGAATCTTTAGTATTCGCTAGAAGTCAAGTCCCATTTGATAAAGAAGTATTTAAATACTAAAGGATAAAGTATTTAAATACTGTAAGTCATCAGAAGATCTTCAAATCCCGCAATATCCGGATCTCAGTCTATTCAAGTCAACTATCAAGTTGTCACAGAATCTTGCTCAACGGATCTATTTCAACGGATATATTTCAGAGGCTATATATATATCTCTAGAGTTTGAAGATCACATACACAGAATACACACGACTCACAAACAAACAAGTGCTTACACTAATATTCAGAGAAAAATATATCTCCTAAAGCTTTCTGCTATTCTGATAGAACATATATACAGTGCTCAAACCGTGAACAACACATCATCAACTATAAGCTCATAAAGTCAAAGCTGTTGTTCAAATATTGTTCTAACCATTAAACAAACCCATCAGCCCTGTGTGGACTGAGAATCCTTGCTCTTCCCGAACTGTGTGTGACGGACTTGCATTGAAGAAGACGAAGCTTCAGAACTGTGTGTGAAGAAGACAGTCACGTGTTATCTCAAACCAATCTGTGTGAATGGTTGAAAGCTAAGATCTTTATATCAATCTGTGTGAACGATATATTGATTAGGTTTGGTTATAATTACATAGTTGTGTACGCAATAATTATAATAAACTCTTTACTCCTGTGTGGAGGACCAGTGGACGTAGAGGGGTTTACCTCGAACCACTTTAAATATTGTGTTATTTACCTTCTGCCTTTATTGTTTTATTAATTGTGATTATTTAAGTATACACTGCACACCTAGTTACTTTATCCTCAGCAACTTACTGTATTAAATACTTCCGCTACGCACTCAGATTTAAAAATCGTACAGCTTGTTGTTTAAAACACTTTGCAAGCTGTATCCTGTATACTTAGTGGCCAACAAGTGGTATCGGAGCGGTTGATTCTAAAAAGAATCAGTCGTATTTTTAACCGAATCAGATCCAAAATCACTAATTTTCATAAAACAGTCTTTTTCTTCCCTACATTCTCATATGGATACATCAATGATCAACAAAGTTCCTATGTTCTCTATTAATGAGTTTGATGATTAGAGATTCAGGATGGAGGCTCATCTTGCAGTAATGCACGAAGAGATGATTTTTGTTATATAGGATGGCCCCATAAAGATAATGAAGGTAAATCCGGCCGCAAGAATTGAAGGCCAGGCTCATGTGGAGATGCTCGAGAAAGAGCGCGAACAATGGACTTCTGACGAAAGAAAGCGCGCCAACCTCGACAATGTTGCGAAGAATGCGCTGTTTGTCACCCTTGATAAAGGCACATTCTCAAAGGTAAAGAGCTGTAAATCAACCAAGGATATCCAGGATAAACTCAAGTTGATTTGTGAGGTAACTGAGCTATCAAAAGAAAACAAGATTTCAAAATTAACTCAGTAATTTTAATCTTTTGAAATGAAACCAACTGAAACACTTGAGGAACTTGACCTCAGATTCACTGGAATTGTTGGTGAACTTGAAGCTTTGGGCAAAATTTATACTCAAAGGGAGAAAAACCTAAAGATTTTCAGATCTCTCCCTGCCCGATGGGACATTATGACCACAACTATGCATGTGTCGTGTAATCTTAGTGAAATATCTACTTTTGATCTCTTTTCTGACCTCAAAGCATTTGAGTATGATATAGACAGGAGAGAGAAAGCTGAAGAATCTCCCGCTAGGACTACAGCTTTAGCTGCTGTATCCAACCGTCGACACAGCATGCCCAGCCCATCAAAGCCAAATTACAAGAATGCTGACAGCGAAGACGACATCCTGTCTCAAGATGAAATGGCGCTCCTCATGCATAAGTTCAAAAAGTTCATCAAGCAGTCTGGAAAGACTCCCTACAGGCCCAAGCCTGTTCAAAAGGTAAGTACTGAAACCTCCTCTGGCGACGCTAACATGTGCTATAATTGCAGGAAACCAGGACATTATGCAAACAAATGTCCTCATCCTAAAGGTCAAAGGTTGCCGGAAGCCGAACAACAAGAGAGGGATGAATGAAGACGTGCTTGGAAAAACAAGCTCAAGGCCCTGATAGGAGAATCAGAAGCCTCCTCCACACCATCCAAATACGAAGAATGTCTTCAGGTAGTCACTGAAAGTGACTCATCTGACGATGAATTCGAAGATAAGGCATATATGTGTTTTATGGCAAAGGATATTCCGGAAGAAGAAGATAGCGATGATGAGGTAAGATCAACCTCAATTATTCCAGTAAATGCATCGCATACTTTCGAAAACATGATGAATGAATTTAAGAATATTCAAAAAGCCCACGGGACTTTGAAAAATGAAAACATCCAGCTTCAACTTTCTAACTTAAAGATGAAAGAAGAAAATGACTTGCTGAAGATAAACTATGAAAATATGTCAATTGATTGTGAAAAGAGTAAGGTCGAGCATGAAAAACTTGTGGAGAGCAATCATCAACTTGCTCATGAACTAAGTGACTAAGTCTCAAAATGGAAGCAAGACAAATGATTTTGTTCTACTTCAAGCCAAATTTAATACTCTCGAAAAGCGAGAAAGCGAACTTGAGACCATTCTGAAATCTTTCAAGAAATCATCTAAAAGAATGGAAGAAATTCTAAGCACTGGGCAACATGCTCATGATAAAAGTGTCTTAGGATACAGCTCATTTTCCAACAAAGGGAAAACTAGTACTATGTTCATCAGGAGTGTGGAACACATTCCTGTATCGGAAGAAACTCCAAGTCCTGTGAAGGAACCTGCTGCTCCGCGAAAAGCAAAGGCTGCCATTCCGCCCCAGCCATCCTATTCGAGACAGCGGAATCATAAGCCATTCCACCCTATAAGGCGCATGCAACAACATGCTCACTGAGCATATCAACAGCGCCAACAGCCGTTCAGAAAGAAGGCTGTATCTAAATACCAAAGGCCCGCACGGCAGTACTTTCAGTACAGTATGCCTAGGTACTGGATACAGGAGCCTCATTATCCATCAAGAAAGCAGGTGTCCGCACAGCATCGACAATAGCTTTGGGAATCTAACTGGAAACCCAGAAGGCAAGTTGTAAGGCCAAAGAAAATGGCTCCACCTCCGAGGCGGCATAAGTACTGGATTAATAATAATAACCCTGATTTTTACATGCATAATGATTATCATGGCTACAGTAACTACGTACATGCCCCACGTAGATACCGCAAAACTGTACCTAATGTAACCTATAGTAAGCTAATTGTTGTCAGGAAAATTTGGGTACCAAAAGGCACTAACATTCACGGACCCAACAATCAAAGGGGACCTAAATCTACCTAATTTGTTTGCTACAGGACATTTTGGAGAAGGACATATGGTACTTCGACAGTGGATGATCCCGGCACATGATAGGAGATAGAAGAAAGCTATCAGATTTCGTAGAAGGTCGCGGTCCAAAAGTGCGCTTCGGTGATAAATCTAAAGGAAGAACAAGAGGAAAAGGAAACCTTCTTGTCGGAAAATTCAAAGTCACTGATGTAGCTCATGTTAAAGGCTTACAGTACAATCTACTTAGTATTAGCCAGTTCTGTGACAAACAGTTCTCGGTGAAATTCTATATAGATCACTGTAGAGTCAAGAAGATCCTGACCAAAGAAGTTTTGCTCACAGGAAGCAGATCAGGTAATATGTATATTGCTGACTGGATGGCTACAAGCTCTACAATTCCTTGTTTTGGTGCCAAAGGCACTGCAGATCTAAGCTGGTTATGGCACAAGAGTATGTCTCACGTCAATTTTAAGATGATCAACAAGCTCTCAAGACAGGGACTGGTTAGAGGATTGCCAAATGTATCATTCCAAAAAGACAGTGTCTGTGGACCATGTCAAAAAGGCAAGCAAATCAAGTCCACCCTGAAGAGCAAATCCTACCTTTCAACCCACATAATTCTGGAAATGCTACATATGGATCTCTATGGTCCTGTAGACCCGGTAAGTTTGGGAGGTAAGAAATACTGTCTCGTTATTGTTGATGACTATTCTAGGTATGCTTGGACAATTTTCCTAAGCAAGAAGAAGGAAACAACATCAAAACTGCCCGAGCTCCTGAGAAAGCTTCAAAATGAAAAAGGGTCGAGTATCGTGTCCATTCGTTCCGACAGAGGTACAAAATTCACTAATCGCTTTATAGAGCAATACTGTTCAAAAAATGGGATACAACACGAATACTCAGCTGCCCGTACACCTCAACAAAATGGTGTTGCCGAGCAAAAGAACAAGATGCTGAAGGAAGCAACGAGGACAATGATTGCCGCAAGCAAGTTGCCACATCGTTTCTGGGGCGAATCAACCTATACAGTGTGCTACACTCAAAACCACTGTATCGTCAACAAGAACCACAACAAAACAGCATACGAGGTATGGAACAACAAAACTCCATTAGTTTCGCATTTTCACATTTTTAGATGCAGGTGCTATGTGTTGAACAATGGGAAGGATCAACTTAGAACCTTCGATGAGAAGTCGGATGAAGGAATATTTGTAGGATATTCCTCCGTCAGCAAAGCTTACATGATCTTTAATAAAAGGAAGATGACAATCGAGGAATCAGTTCATGTAGTGTTCGACGAACCATGAGTAGAAGCTGTTACTCAGAACATCCAACAACTTTCTACTTTAGATCGACCGACTCCTATAGAACCTGTCGTTGACCTAGAAATCCACCCCGCAGCTGTACGAATCGACGTAGATGAAGCCGATGCTCTACAAGCTGAATCCAAAACTACAGCAACTCAAAATACAGTACGGGACCCCGAATTATAACCGGACAGAAGATGGTTGAGAGATCACCCGCAAGAGCTTATCATTGGAAACATTAATGCTGGTGTTTCTACCCGTAGGATAATACAGAGTACACAAGGAAATGTACTGTGTGCACAAGAAGAACCAGATACTGCGATATCACCATTTCCTGAATGGAAATTTTAATCCGAGCTTAGAAGACTCAATATGTGCACTATTGCTGTATTCTTAGCCCAGTCCGAACCTGTTTCTACCATAGAAGCTCTCAACAATTCTCATTGGATAACATCTATGGACGGAGAGCTTAACGATTTCGAAAGAAACAACGTATGGTATCTTGTACCCAGACCTACGCATCAATCGGTAATTGGAACCAAATGGGTATTTAGAAACAAGAAGGATTGGAATGGACTCATAATAAGGAATAAATCAAGGCTAGTCTCCCAAGGCTATAGACAGGAATAAGGCATAGACTACGATGAGACATTTGCCCCTGTAGCCAGACTAGAAGCTATTAGGATATTTTTAGCCTTTGCTGTCCATAAGAACTTCATCGTATACCAAATGGACGTCAAAAGTGCATTTCTAAATGGAGAACTTGCCGAAGAAGTTTATGTTGAACAACCACCAGGGTTTGCCAACACAGACGGCATAGACCTAGTATACAGGCTGAGAAAAGTACTGTATGGACTTAAGAAAGCCCCTAGAGCATGGTATGAGACCCTGTCCTAGTATCTAACCGATAATGGATTTGAGAAAGGTGCTGTGGACAAGACATTATTCAAAATACAGGAAGGCGATGACCTTCTAATGGTTCAAATTTATGTAGATGACATTATATTTGGTTCAACTAACCTTGCTTTATGTCAAAGGTTCTCTCATCTCATGCAAAGTAAATTTGAAATGAGTATGATGGGAGAAGTTAGTTATTTCCTAAGTTTGCAGGTAAAGCAGTTGCCTACAGGGATTTTCATCAACCAGGAAAAATACAGCAAGGAGCTTCTCAACAAGTTTAGAATGAATACTTCCAAATCATCGTCAACCCCCATGAGCACTTCCGTGCAAATTAGTGCTGATGAAGCCGGAAAGCCGGTTGACCAATCACTCTACAGCAAGCTTATAGGCTCTCTCCTGTACCTAACGGCTAGCAGGCCCGATATCCAGTTTCCTGTAGGAGTGTGTGCGAGATATCAAGTAGCACCCACAGAATCACACTTCAATACAGCTAAACGAATCCTGAAGTATATTAAAGGAACAGTCGATGTAGGACTATGGTATCCTAAAGAAGGCAGATTCGATTTAGTTGGCTACAGCGAATCGGATCTCGGAGGCTGCAAGCTAGATAGGAAGAGTTCAAGTGGAACTTGTCACTTTCTTGGACCTAGACTTGTGTCTTGGTTCAGCAAGAAGCAATTGGCAAACTCACTTTCCACGGCTGAATCAAAGTACTATGCTGCTGGTAGTTGCTGTATGCAGATCCT
This sequence comes from Orobanche coerulescens, assembly GCA_033398695.1. Lineage (NCBI taxonomy): Eukaryota > Viridiplantae > Streptophyta > Magnoliopsida > Lamiales > Orobanchaceae > Orobanche > Orobanche coerulescens. The sequence goes on along the minus strand of CM065801.1, from coordinate 204,944,264 downwards.
TTGGATGCAGCAACAGTTGTCAGATTATGGGATTGAAGCCAAGAAAACACCTATTATGTGCCATAGCACGGGTGCAATTGCAATAACACACAACCCTATATTGCACTCACGCACTAAGCATATCAACATGAAGCATCATTTCATCAGGAATCATCTTGAGAACAAGGATGTTCGGCTGGAAAAAGTTCATACAGATATCCATTTGGCCGACATATTCACCAAGCCTATCGACACAGCTAGATTCAACATGCTTCGACAAGAATTGAGATTGCTATAGCTTGACTCCCTGTAAGTATTTACTGTATTTAGTCAACAATTGATGGGGAATGTTGTAAGACCCAAGAATACAGTATCCACCATTAATTATCTGTACACTCAGAGCCTTCAATACAGCACTGTAGGGAACAAAGCGATATGAATCATCCTACAGCTGACGTGTAGCGACCACTTTTCAAAATATCATTTTAAAATAATTTCAAGGAAGATTTAAATACCCTTAAAAAAATACTTGAATAATTGCAGCGGAAACTGAAGTAGAGTCAATTATTTCATAAGTAAATAAAAATAAATTCTCAACATTTCCAACATCCATAATATCCAACATGACATTGAAGCCAAAATTAAAACTTTAAATGAACAAAATAAATAAAAAGTTGATGATTATTATTATCACGCCACGCCTTTGCCCGCCACGCCAGACTCATCAACTTGAAAGGTTTAAACAATGGGATGAGCTTCCAACTCGCTCAGTGAGGAGGGAACGCTTTGTTAAATTTAAGTACATACATGTTGTCAAGTAGATATGACATTCCTGAACCTGGTGATTGCCCGAGGGCCATTCATATGCGAACTTTGTGCATACTACCTACTACAAGCGTAAAATCCCCACCTCAAAATACGATGATGATCCTTGAAAATTTGAGATGCGAATGCAGTTCAAGTCTTAGGCTCCAAGTCCTCGTCTCCTAAAATAAAAATTAAATTTTAATATTAATATAGCTCCCAAAATAAACTAATATAAATTATTAAATTTATAATTTAAATCTACAGTACAAGGGATCTGATTAAAATAATAGAAAGCGACTAGGATCGTATTAAAAAGATTAGAATGGCTCGGATTAATCTGAAGAAACTTAAAATTAAAGGCTAAAATTGAAATATACTAAAAATCTGATTTGGGGTCAAATCGAGAAGTTTAGAATTCTGAGGGACTGAAATTGAAGAATTTTAAGTAAGTTGAGTCAATTTGATAATACTAGAAAATTATTGGGTATAAATACCCTAGCCCTAATAACCGGCCGACATATTCCATTCATTTCTCCTACAGCCGATCGGCCATCCCTCTCTCTTCCCCACTCTAAAACCCATCCCTCTCTCCTCTGCATCACACCGATCAAAAACAAAAAAATCGCGGAGGAGAAAAAAAACTTCATCTCACTCTCTTATCGGCCGAACACTTTCCCTGAAACCAATAAATAAAACGACCCCTCTCTAACTCTCAATCAAAATCGGCCTCTCTCTCTCTCTAAGGATTTGCGACCTGGGTTCTGGACTACCGCAGGTAGCAGCGACGACCGAGGTGGAGGGCAATGGCGGAGGCAACAACAGCGACCTCCGACGGACAAAAGGCAGAGAACAACGGGTTCGCTGGATTTAGGGTTCGATTTTTCTGGTTCGGGTTGGGTTTTGAGGTTTCTGGTTTGAATTGAAGGCTCTAAACTGAATCGGACTGGGAGTGCAGATTGGTTCGTAGTGCAGAATTGATGATGATGTTGATTATTAATTCCAAATATTAATACACATAAAAGATTAAACCAAAATAAGGACAAGGGGAAGCAAATTGCATTACCTGCAGGAATGGAGAGAGGAGGAGATTCTGGCAGAAGAGAAAAGTGGTGCACGATTCCAGAAGGAGAAAATATATCTTTGTATTATTGTGTTTACCTTTTCTGATTTCTAGTTTATATTGTATTAGGAAGACTTTTAAGAGTACATTCATAATTGTGTTTTAATTGTGTCACTAATACTGAGAATTTAATGTTTTGATTTGAAAGGTTTAAGAAGAAATGAATAGAAATGAATTGCAGCAACGTTTCATGAGGAGACAAATGGTCTTGGCCAACTAAGATGATAATTGGGCTGAAAAGTAGATATTTAAATAATTGGGTCAACTTATTAAATTGGGACTAAAGTAAAATATATTTATTAATTGGGTCATTAAGAGATTCTGGACAATTTAAAAAAAAAACAAATCGATATTGTTCGACTATAATAATACGAGAGCTTGGACTTGAGTCTGGAGTAAAAATTAAAATCATGATATGCAAATAAGGAAAATTTTACCTTATTTAATAAATGAAATGAAATTCGTAAATAATTTGTTGGACATTTAAAATTATTCATTCGCTTTCTATAAATTATAAAATAAATGCATGTGTGAAAATCGGGGCGTTACAACCTACCCCTCTTAAATAAATTTTCATCCTCGAAAATTAAATCATGTACCTTCAATGGCAAACGTCGGATACTTAGAACGAATCTCCTCTTCACGTTCCCAAGTCGCTTCGTTCGGTCCATGACGGCTCCATTGAAATTTCACCAGTTTAACCTCTCTGTTTCGTAACCGATGTACCTTTCGCTCCAAAACAGCTATAGGTACCTCCTCATAAGTCAGATTCTTGGCTACATGTAACTCCTTGAAATTGCATACATGACCAAGATCATGTACGTATTTTCTCAACATGGAGACATGAAAGACATTGTGCACTCCTGATAATTCCAACGGCAATGCCAAGCTATAAGCCAGATCACCAACACGATCCAAAATCTCAAATGGTCTGATATAACGTGGCTGTACTTTCCCTTTTTCCCGAATTGGATCACTCCTTTCATCGGTGCTACCTTTAAGAACACCTTTTCTCCAATCTCAAATTGTATATCTTTCCTTCGTTTATCAGCATAAGACTTCTGTCGATCCTGGGCAGTCTTAATCCTACTTCTGATCTCAGCTATCTTCTCTACAGTCTGCTCGATCAATTCTGGTCCCAAAATCTTTCCTTCTCCAACCTCACTCCAATAAAGAGGCGATCGACATTTTCTTCCGTACAGAGCCTCATACGGGGCCATTTGTATAGTCGCTTAGTAACTATTGTTATAAGCAAACTCTACTAACGGCAAAATATTTTCCCAATTCTCACCAGTATCAAGAACACACGCCCTCAACAAATCTTCGAGTGTTTTGATAGTCCGCTCAGATTGACCATAGGTCTGCGGATGATATGCAATACTGAAATTCAATTTAGTGCCCAATGCACTCTGAATACTCTTCCAAAATTTCGACGTAAATCGCGGATCTCTGTCCGAGACGATCGACACTGGAACACCATGTAACCTCAAAATCTCACGAATGTAAATCTTCGCATATTGTTCCATACTGTAAGTCATCCTCACAGGTAGAAAATGAGATGACTTCGTCAAACGATCTACTATCACCCAGATGGCGTCGTTCTTCCTCACGGTTCGTGGCAGACCAACCATGAAATCCATTGTGATATGCTACCATTTCCATTCTGGGATTTCCAACGGTTGAAGTAAACCTCCCGGCCGTTGGTGTTCTGCCTTCACCTGCTGACATATCATACACCTCTCCACAAATACACCAATGTCCCGTTTCATTCCTCTCCACCAAAAGAATTTCTTCAGGTCGTGGTACATCTTTGTACCTCCCGGGTGAGCGGAGTATGGTGCATTATGAGCTTCTTCAAGGATTTGCCTCCTAAGGGATTGGTCCTTAGGAACACACAACCTCCCATCGTAAGTCAAAACGTCATCTGCGGCAATGACAAATTTCCCAATACTCCTATCTTGTGCTCGATCTTTCATCTTACACAAGAACTTATCACGTGGTTGAGCCTCCTTAATCTTATCCCTCAAGTTTGGTTGCAAGACCAAAGATGATAAGATTGCTTTCGAATTTTTTGAAGACTCAACTACCTCAATCCTCAACTGGGAGAATTCCTTAATCAAACTCTCCTGTTCGGTCAAGCAAGCTAACTCGTCTCTAGTCTTCCGACTCAAAGCATCAGCTACCACATTAGCCTTACCCAGATGGTAATGAATAGTACAATCATAGTCCTTCACCAATTCTAACCATCTCCTTTGCCTCATATGAAGATCCTTCTGTGTGAAAAGATACTTCAGACTTTTATGGTCTGTGTATATCTCGCACTTTCCTCCGTAGAGATAGTGACGCCAAATCTTCAGCGCATGTACTACAGCAGCCAATTCCAGATCATGCGTTGGATAGTTCAACTCATGTCGTTTAAGCTGTATCGATGCATAGGCTACTACTTTACCACGTTGCATCAGAACACAACCCAAACCCTGTTTTGAGGCATCACTATAAATGACAAAGTCTTCCGTCGGATCAGGAATCGTTAATACTGGTGCCGAGGTTAGTCTCCTTTTCAACTCTTGAAAACTTTCCTCGCACCTGTCACTCCATTCAAACCTCACGCCCTTCCTTGTTAATTGGGTCATAGGAGTGGCGATTTTAGAAAACCCTTCGATAAATCTTCTATAATAGCCAGCTAAGCCCAAAAAGCTGCGAACTTCGCTCGCATTCTTGGGTATTCCCCAACTACTCACTGCTACAACCTTGTCGGGATCTACCTCAATTCCTTTAGAAGTTACCATGTGTCCAAGGAATCCAACTCTGTTTAACCAAAACTCACATTTCTTGAACTTGGCATACAACTTCTCCTTGCGAAGTGTCTCCAAGGTAATCCTCAAATGCTCTTGGTGTTGTTCCTTATCCTTAGAATACACCAAGATGTCATCCATGAAGACGATCACAAACTTATCCATGTAAGGTTGGAACACCCTGTTCATCAAATCCATAAATACTGCAGGTGCATTACTTAGACCAAATGGCATTACTACAAATTTAAAATATCCATAATGGGTCCTGAAAGACGTCTTGGGAATATCACACTCCCTAATTTTCAGTTGATGGTACCCCGACCTCAAATCGATCTTCGAAAAGGTTCCAGCTCCCCTCAGTTGATCGAATAGATCCTCAATTCTCGGTAATGGGTACTTGTTCTTTACCGTGAGTCGATTCAGCTCCCTGTAATCAATACACATCCGAAGTGACCCATCCTTGTTTCTTACAAAAAGCACTGGTGCACCCCATGGCGACACACCAGGACGAATAAATCCGAGTTCCAGCAGCTCTTGAATTTGGACATTCAATTCTTGAAGTTCATTTGGAGCCATTCTGTATGGGGCTTTGGATGTTGGGGCCGCCCCAGGGACCAAATCAATAATAAACTCCATTTGTAGGTTGGGTGGGAGTCCCGGTAAATCTTCTGGAAACACATCCAAAAACTCCCGTACTATAGGTACGTCTATAGGGGACACCTCATGAGTACGATTTTCGACCAAACTCACCAAGTAACCCTGACATTTTTCCTTTCTTAGACTTCTTAGTGCTTTCATGGCTGTGATTACTCTTGGTACTGCCTTACTCTTAGCACCATAAAAGGTGATCGAATCGCCTTCAGAACTTCTCAATGTCACCTTCTTCTCACGGCAGTTTATATCGGCATCGTGTCTATAGAGCCAGTCTATACCAAGGATCACATCAAAATCCATCGAGCTAATCAAATATAGGTTAGCGTCAAATTCTCTTCTTCCTATCTCAATACTCTCGTCAATCATTCTGTTAGTGAGTATCGTATTTCCTGACGGCAAGCTAACCTCAAGAGAATCAACAATTTTAACGCTTCAATGACCAATGGCATGATAAAACTTTGCAGACATAAAAGAGTGTGTGGCACCATTGTCAAACAAAGCGAAGGCAGGCACATTATAGATCATAAGCATACCTGATACTGTGCCTGGACTATTATCGGCCTGATACATTGAGTAGACTCGAGCTTGACCTCCCGATGCTTGTCCTTTGCCCTTAGATTGCGGACAATGTCAGCTTGTGTGACCTGGATTCCTGCAATTATAGCAGACACCCTTTCCATATAAACACTCCCCGCCATGGTTCTTACCACACTTTGGGCATGCAGGCCTAGTGATCGGCGTACCCGGTCCAGATTTCTCATCTACCTTCTTCTGCTTATTTGAAGCCGCCGACTTAGATTGATCACCATTCCAACCTCTCTTTCCCGAAGATGACTTAACCGTTGGATGAGGACTCAAGTTCTGACTAGCTTCGACCTCTTCAGCTTTGAATACGGTATCGGTATAGGGCAACACTCCATGACCAGCCACAATATGGAGAATACTCGGACGCAACCCACTACGAAACTTGACGGCTCGCTTGCGGTCTGTATCCACCATGTGCTCCACAAAGAAGCTGATTTGGTTGAATTTTCTCTCATATTCTTCAACCGATAAGTTCCCTTGCTCAAGGTTCCAGAAATCTCTCTCCATCTTCTCTCGGTAGTGCTGTGGATAGTACTGTTCCATCACTAGTTCTTTGAACCGATCCCAAGTTAATGCAGCACGCTCGGCTTCCGGTCTCAAATGCCAATAGCTCATCCACCAGCGTCCAGCATCCTCCACCATTTGATACTGTGTGCAAAGAATCTTTTGCACATCGGTGCAACCAATAAGCTCAAGGGTACGCTCGAGCGACATCAACCATTCGTCGACAAATGCTGGCCCTTCTCCACCATTGAATGATGGTGGTGTGAAACGTCGGAACAACTTGTGCTTGGGTAGGAGCTGGCACGTTCTCATTGCGATTATCTTGATTATCAGTATTTCGGTTAGCTAGGCGTCCACGTCGACGAGTTGCCATGGTCCTAAGGTACATTATAGCCATTGACTTCTTAGTAATCTCCTCATATACGTCGTGTCTAAGGATTAACTGCTCCCAATAGACGTTCTAGCAGTGCTATACTAACACATCTATATGTGTTTATAAATTTATAAGAAAGAACATGCATGTCCAACATTTATTATGAATCTCAATAGCATATCATCTCTAAAATATAAACATGTATCGCAACATGATTCAAAAATGAGTTGCATCTCATAACCGCAAAATTTTGTTACGATTACATCATAAACATAACTTGAATTGTGTACCTTGGAGTTGACGTGGAGCGACGACGGTGGCTGATAATAATCATAGATGCCATTAAAGTTTTAACTACTTGCGAAAAAAAGGAAATTTAGTTTTAAAAAAATTATTTTAACGAGTCTACAGAACCGTAGACCCGCTCCGATACCACTTATGTAGCGACCACTTTTCAAAATATCATTTTAAAATAATTTCAAGGGAGATTTAAATACCCTTAAAAAAATACTTGAATAATTGCAGCGGAAACTGAAGTAGAGTCAATTATTTCATAAGTAAATAAAAATAAATTCTCAACATTTCCAACATCCATAATATCCAACATGACATTGAAGCCAAAATTAAAACTTTAAATGAACAAAATAAATAAAAAGTTGATGATTATTATTATCACGCCACGCCTTTGCCCGCTACGCCAGACTCATCAACCTGAAAGGTTTAAACAATGGGTTGAGCTTTCAACTCGCTCAGTGAGGAGGGAACGCTTTGTTAAATTTAAGTACATACATGTTGTCAAGTAGATATGACATTCCTGAACCTGGTGATTGCCCGAGGGCCATTCATATGCGAACTTTGTGCATACTGCCTACTACTCATTGGAGGCTACAACGTTAATAATATGCAAACTTTGAGCACATTATGCCTACTACTCATTGGAGGCTACAACGTAAATAATATGCAAACTTTGAGCAGATTATGCCTACTACTCATTGGAGGCTACAACGTTAATAATATGCAAACTTTGAGCATATAAATGTTTGGCAAGAAACAAGCATATATACAAGTAACATCATGCATTAAATAAAACAAGTGTAAAATCTCCACCTCGAAATACGATGATGATCCTTGAAAATTTGAGATGCGAAAGCAATTCAAGTCTTAGGCTCCAAGTCCTCGTCTCCTAAAATAAAAATTAAATTTTAATATTAATATAGCTCCCAAAATAAACTAATATAAATTATTAAATTTATAATTTAAATCTACAGTACAAGGGATCTGATTAAAATAATAGAAACTGACCGGGGATCGTATTAAAAAGATTAGAATAGCTCGGATTAATCTGAAGAAACTTAAAATTAAAGGCTAAAATTGAAATATACTAAAAATCTGATTTGGGGTCAAATCGAGAAGTTTAGAATTCTGAGGAACTGAAATTGAAGAATTATAAGTAAGTTGGGTCAATTTGATAATACTAGAAAATTATTGGGTATAAATACCCTAGCCCTAATAACCGGCCGACATATTCCATTCATTTCTCCTACAGCCGATCGGCCATCCCTCTCTCTCTTCCCCACTCTAAAACCCATCCCTCTCTCCTCTGCATCACACCGATCAAAAACAAAAAAAATCGCGGAGGAGAAAAAAAACTTCATCTCACTCTCTTATCGGCCAAACACTTTCCCTGAAACCGATAAAAAAACGAACCCTCTCTAACTCTCAATCAAAATCGGCCTCTCTCTCCCTCTAAGGATTTGCGGCCTGGGTTCTAGACTATCACAGGTAGCAGCGACGACCGAGGTGGAGGGCGATGGTGGCGGCAACAACAGCGACCTCCGGCGGACAAAAGGCAGAGAACAAGTGGTTCGCTGGATTTAGGGTTCAATTTTTCTGGTTCGGGTTGGGTTTTGAGGTTTCTGGTTTGAATTGAAGGCTCTAAACTGAATCGGACTGGGAGTGCAGGTTGGTTCGTAGTGCAGAATTGATGATGATGTTGATTATTAATTCGAAATATTAATACACATAAAAGATTAAACCAAAATAAGGACAAGGGAAAGCAAATTGCATTACCTGCAGGAATGGAGAAAGGAGGAGATTCTGGCAGAAGAGAAAAGTGGTGCACGATTCCAGAAGGAGAAAATATATCTTTGTATTATTGTGTTTACCTTTTATGATTTATAGTTTATATTGTATTAGGAAGAATTTTAAGAGTACATTCATAATTGTGTTTTAATTGTGTCACTAATAGTGAGAATTTTATGTTTTGATTTGAAAGGTTTAAGAAGAAATGAATAGAAATGAATTGCAGCAATGTTTCATGAGGAGACAAATGGTCTTGGCCAACTAAGATGATAATTGAGCTGAAAAGTAGATATTTAAATAATTTGGTCAACTTATTAAATTGGGACTAAAGTAAAATATATTTATTAATTGGGTCATTAAGAGATTCTGGACAATTTAAAAAAAAAAATCGATATTGTTCAACTATAATAATACGAGAGCTTGGACTTGAGTCTGGAGTAAAAATTAAAATCATGATATGCAAACAAGGAAAATTTCACCTTATTTAATAAATGAAATGAAATTCGTAAATAATTTGTTGGACATTTAAAATTATTCATGCGCTTTCTATAAATTATAAAATAAATGCATGTGTGAAAATCTGGGCGTTACATGACCTGTGCAATAATTAAGGGGGAATACAGTATGACCCATTAATACAGCATTAATCCAAAAGTTGCTGTATGGAATTGAAACCCATATGTACCTTTTAAGGGGGAACGCTGTATCGTCGCGGATACAGCACATACTATGGGAAATCGATTCATTATATATTATAATATTTCATTTTAAAATAATTTTTGTCCACGTGCCCTGTTTTCATGTCAAACGTCTTTTACATTAAATGCCTTACACGACATCTGGACAATCGAATCTTAAAAGCCGCGATGTTTCAAATTGTTTAATATATTTTATACCGCCGTTTCAGGCATTAAGGGTAATTTGAAATGTCAGAAGTGGGACCCGCTCCTATTTTAAAATTCAATGGATAAGTGTGCCAGTTACACTCAGTCTATCGTGTCCGTTCATTTTAAACACCGGTTCTCATCCCTTAAATCTGACCATTGTTCTCTGAAAACCCTTCTTCGCCGCCTACTATAAAAGGACTGTAAATGCCATTTGAGACTCTTTACGCCTTCTGCATATTTTAGGAGTTCTCGAGCATTCAGCCTACAAGATTTTTCTGTGTTTACTGCATTTTTCTTATATCTTTTTCACCATACCTTGATAAATCATCAATGGCGTCTACCCAGACATCTTCCACCTTTCTCAAGAAATCATTCAACTTCATCGACGGATGGATCTTCTCCATATCTGTTGTGCTGGAACGTGTTCACGCCGAAGGTGATGACGTTGATTCCGTGGAGTTCGTCATTACAAGAATCCGTCAGCAAGGCCTCTACCACCTTGGGAGCCACACCGCCGAAAAATATGACATTCATCTAGTTGAGGAATTCTACCTCAACGTTGTAGTTCATTTTCTGTCACTGGCACAGGGAGGTCATGTCGCTGACATCACAGCCGTTATCCGCGGAGTGGAGATCCGCGTTGACCAAGAGCTTCTCCAGAACATCTTCAGGCTACCTGCTAATGTCCTGACCATGGAAGATCTCGAGACCTTTGGGTCCCAAGAACTCTTGACCCAGTATTATGGCTTATTCACCAGTTCAGCAACGGTGGAAATGGTTCATACCACTTGCCATAAGAAAAATTTTTGTTTACCTTTTGTTTACTTACATGATTTTTTCTGCCGTATTATTGAGAACCGAACAGGTGCTTTTGAGATGTGCACCAATCTCAGGTTTAGGATGATGGTCGCGATAATAACCTGCGAGAAGGTCAATTGGTGTCAAATCATCCTTAAGCGTTTGCAAGAAGAGGTGTCTAAGCCTGCTTCGCAGAAGAAATCGTTTGGTTTGTTTTCTAACCATATTTTGACGAAGTGCGGACTTCTGCAAACCACAGAGGCGAAGAAAATTAGTTCACAGATATTCTTAAGAGGCGTCAGGCCTACTGCCTTCAACCAGAGCATCCTGATTGCCAACAGACCTTTTATCCGAAATTTGCCGCTATCTGCCGATCCGAGGGACGTTTCTTCTAAGTCCCAAAGTGTTGAATCATCGAAGAAGAGAAAAAGATCTCACAGCAAAACTCCAGTTGCTATTGAGAAGTCGAAAAGGAAGCTAAGGAGGCTTACAAAAGTTAAAGCTACAGAACTCTCCGAGGATGCTCCTCTCGTGGCTCAACCCACTGATCAAGTCCCCCAGGGCCCAACCCCTGTGGAAGAGATGCCCACTACTGTCGATACAGTAGATCCCGAGCTCTTGGTGGCTACGACGGATGCTAGGACACCTGCCAACTCTAAAGATTCTGGCGAGTCGACTTCCACTTTGGAGCCAAAAGCTACCTCTCCTATACGGGATTCCACACCTGTTCAGGATCCATCTCCTATCAGGGTACCATCCCCTGTAAGGAATCCCTCTCCGATACAGGATTCCACACCTGAAGAGGAACCCATGCCTACAGCGAACCTGTGCGCCAGACGGAGCCCTTCCTGCACACAATTATTTCCACGACCACCTTTCCGTGCAAATCGAATGCCTTACGAGCGGTTTCTCCAATGGAAAAGTTACGACTTGCTCCGCATTTAAATTGCATAACCGGAGCGAATGGAGTAACGAAGAAAAATTTGTTTTGGAAGTGACGGACACTCAAGAAATTGCTGTCCTGATCCAATGGGACAACCTATTCGTTAAAGATCTTATTGAAAGCCATCTGTTTGAAAAGGCCGAAACACAAAGGAAAGGGAAAGATACGTCCATGGAATCTCCCGATAGTGCAAAGTCCGATCCTGATTCAGACGACAATGACGACGCACTCCAGGCTGGTCTGCGGATGAGTCATGAGGAAGCCCAAGAAAAGAGAGATGAAGGGACATCTGCTCATCAGTCGCCCCCTTCGCCACAGCAATACACTGTTCCCGAGAATGAGGATTCAGTCCCTCATGTCGCGGAGGAATAATATGTTTCGCAACAGGCACCCGAGCCTGTCGTCGTCCCCGCCGAAGAAAGATATAGCACCATCCAGCAAGAGGAATCAGTCCCTCTGCCAGAGCAGGCGGATGCTGAGAGACAGCAGGAGGAATTGGTCCCTCCTGTATCCATGTCTTCAGAAACCACTTCGACACAGGAGGATGCAGCACCCCCTGTTGCCGAACCCGAATCTGATACTCCCGCACCATCAACCGCCTTGGAATACGACGACGGTGTTATAGCTGAGGATGTCCAACTCATTTCACGCCCAAATGTGAATTTGAGAAGGTTAAATGGAGTCGAGGACTTTGCCCGTCAAGACTCTCCCAGCGCTGCAGCAAGAAAAGAGCGATTATGTGCTCTTGGCCTCGAAACTATATTATTCGGGACGCCGTCAATGCTCTACACTCTGTAGAAAAGGCTCTTGATTGGCTACACATATCTGTCGTTGAAGAGATGACCGGACTCAAGAACGAAGTCTCCCGAGTGGTAGAAGCCTTCACTATCTTGCCCCACGTCTTCAAGCAGGCCCTGAGCCAACTGCAAGAAAAACAGGAGCAGATCCTCAGAGAAGAGCAATCAAAACTACGCGTGTCTGAGGCCAAGACAGCATCTGCTCTGATCGAATCTGGTTCCTAACTTCAAGCCCATGACAAACATATTAAAGATATGTTGCAGGTGCTCTCCTCCCTTGTTGAGAAAATGTCTAATATTGAGACGAAACAGGATGCCGCCTTGCAAATCCTGGAACGCCTTGATGAAAAGGTGTCATACCTTGATGATGCCAAAAAGGGGGAAGAAGCAAGGGAAGCCGCTAGGAGAACGAGCTTGGAGCAAGATAAAGAATTGTTAGCTCCTTTTGAAGACTTCATCATTGCAGACATAGCTCGTATCTCAACGCCGAACGTTAGGATACAGGGAGACCGACCAGAATTCCAGGATCCTAAGAATCCTTGGAAAAGCCTAGTCCGAAAGATGCAATCTATGAACCTCCCGGCAGACCGACAGCCTACCGCTACAGAGATCAAGAATTGGAGGAGAAATGAACTGTTAAGATACTTTGTTGTACTTATCAGAGATTCCTGATTATTCAATAGATGTAGAACGGTACAGGAAGCCGCAGAGGAGTTCAAGGCGAAGATGGAAGATGGATTGCTCCCGCTACAGCTGCACATGAAGTCAAAAGCACAAGAATGGTGACTTGGTTACTCACCCATAGGATTGGATCCTAGTCTTCGATAAATCATATGAAGGTCGAGCCTTATATCCAAATCGAGACAGGGAAGCACATCAAAACTGGTGAAAGGGTACCAAGAATGACCCTAAAAGGCCATGGAGGCATTGAGACTACAGGAGTTAAATTTCCTTGTATTATAATTTTGTAATCTTATTTTCAGAACATCAAAATTTTGTACTCTTCATTTCAATATCAATAAAATTTTTGCCTGTCATGAAAGATGACAACTCGTAATCTACCATGTTCTTGTATGTTTATAGTCACTTTATTTATTCTTGCTGTATTCATATTATGAAACTTATCTCAATACACAAACTGTAAGAACTTGTCTGCAAAAAGTTCATAGTTTAAGTTGTATGTATCTAGAATACAATGTAAGATTGTGCCTGCGCACCAATCATAAGTTTTCAAATGTAACTTTCTTTTGATAAAAGCTGAACTTGCCTGCGAGCAGTTCTTAGTGTTAAGCCAAATGCTGAAGGCCAGAACATTCGAAAGAAGACCAAGAAGTCTGCCCTACTTCAAACCGCTAAGTGTCAAAGTTTTGGCATCATCAAGGATGTTCAGATAACATCATAAGGTTTTAAAAGGAAGACTCGGAAGGACTTGGCAAATTATCAAAAAGGGGGAAATTGTTGGGATAACAAATACCCGGTATCGAAACTGTTGGGATAAACAATCCCTGTATCGATCGTGTTGTCAGAATGTTTTGACAATATGCCAAATCCTGCATACCGCTAATAGCTGTATCGAAAAGCTGATCAAGTATCAACCTGTATCGAAGACTTCTCGTAGTCCCACCATACAGTAAATCTATCATACAACAAAGGGTCCCGCAAAGCTAAGTATGGAAGCTATCTCGAAACATCAATACAGCAATCCTTCCATACAGCCCTCAAACAGGACAAGAAGGAATCTTCAGTATTCACTAGAAGTCAAGTCCCGTTTGATAAAGAAGTATTTAAATACTAAGTGATAAAGTATTTAAATACTGTATTCAAATCCCGCAATATCCGGATCTCAATCTATTCAAGTCAACTATCAAGTTGTCACAGAATCTTGCTCAACAGATATATTTCAACGGATATATTTCAGAGGCTATATATATCTCCAGAGTTTGAAGATCATATACACAGAATACACACGACTTACAAACCAACAAGTGCTTACACGAATATTCAGAGCAAAACATATCTCCCAAAGCTTTCTGCTATTCTGATAGAAGAGATATACAGTGCTCAAACCATGAACAACAGATCATCAGCTATAAGCTCATAAAGTCAAAGATGTTGTTCAAATATTGTTCTAACCCTTGAACTAACCCATCAGCCCTCTGTGGACTGAGAATCCTTGATCTTCCCGAACTGTGTGTGACGGACTTGCATTGAAGAAGATGAAGCTTCAGAACTGTGTGAAGAAGCCAGTCACGTGTTAGCTCAAACCAATCTGTGTGAACGGTTGAATGCTAAGATCTTTATATCAATCTGTGTGAACGATATATTGATTAGATTTGGTTATAATTACGTAGTTGTGTACGCAGTAATTATAATAAACTTTTTACTTCTGTGTGGAGGACCAGTGGACGTATAGGGGTTTACCTCGAACCACTTTAAATATTATGTTATTTACCTTCTGCCTTTATTACTTTATTAATTGTGATTATTTAAGTATACACTGCACACCTAGTTGCTGTATCCTCAGCAACTTACTGTATTAAAAACTTCCGCTATGCACTCAGATTTAAAAACCATACAGCTTGTTGTTTAAAACACTTTCCAAGCTATATCCTGTATACTTAGTGGCCAACAACTTCAGTTAATTCGAGATCAGACAAGGGTCGGCATGTGGGGGCCGGTGAAGATTCGTGGATGTGCTCCGAGTGAACCTGGACGACTTTCCAGCTAAGAAAGTCAACGGGGCTTAACGTACGTTAGGTTGGATATTTAACGTATGCTAAGTACATGGTGTTACGTACGTAAACTACTCTGAAAATGTACGTAAATGAAGCCGGAATCGAGACAGCGAGCTATGACCAGACGTTAACGTACGCTAAGGCTTGAGAATAGCGTACGCTAAGGCTTTTATGTACGTAATGGAGTGTAGAGAACGTTCGTAATGTTTAGAGTTCTATTTATATCCCTCAACCTCCATTACATTTCCTCCTCACTCTGTGGCCGATTTTTGCAATCTGAGAACTCTCCAACACCCTATAACCCTCAAATCATCATCCTAGCTCGATTTTGAAGATCATAGACCCTTGTGGATTGGTGTTCAAGCTTCCGGTGTTGAGTTTCATCAAGTCTTTCATTGTTCTTCACCATATTGAGGTTTGTGATCTTTCACCAATTTGATTACGTGTTCTTGGTGATGTTTTGAATCTGTTTTTGAAGATTATCAAGTCAGTCGTTATCTTGAGGGGTCGAACACCATGTTTTTAGAAAAATGATTCCGATTATGCTTCGATTTTCCTTCGTTGTTAAGATTAGTAAGTGAACCTTGTTGAGATAAGACTCTAGAATGTAGTGTTCTGAGATTCTGAGCATGATTTTGTGAGTTTACTAAGATTATAAAGTTCTTACATTCGTATTGATCGGACAATGCATGTAGGGAACTTAATAGATTGAACTTAGAGCTATTCCTTGATGAAGAAGATGATAATCATGTTGAACCTAATCAATGAGTTTTAGGGTATTCGTTGAGATGTTTTAGAAACCTTGTTGCATTGGATTAATGATAAGATCCTTGTAAGACAAACTATCATGAGAAATAGTTGTAGAATCCGACCGATAGATGTACTTAATCTTGAATGGAGTACTATGATATTGTCGTTCGGACGTGTAGCGTAGTGTTGATTCAACCAAAATGGTTTGGGGAAGATTAGTTTGCTTGTCATGATAGGGTATAACATGCCTTTTGATGATTCGTTTGATGATTAGACCGATTATCTGGAACCGTTAGTTATACCGGTATTATTGTTCGATGAAGGTTTGGACTTTGGGGAATCGATCGAGTGAGAGTTCTTCGAGCGGGTTAAAGCCTATTCGTAGTAGCAATCCTTATCGCCATTTCCGAGGCAAGTATCATATTTTAAATATTGGTCTAATATTGATGATTTTGATCATGCATATTGTTATTCATGTTGTTGAATATGAGATCATTCCAGTTGAATTGTCATGATATTCATTATTGATTTAATTGTATGTTCATGTTGATGGACATATTGATTTTGCATATATGTATGCATAGTTGTGTTGTATATGTTGTGTTCATCTGAAGGGATCGTGTGATCTATGCTGAGGGCGTTGGATCGGATGTCCACCTCGTGTTGGTCCAACGGGATCATCTTGGGATCTATGTTGAGAGCGTTGGATCATTGGACGGGTTTTTCCACCTCGTGTTGGTCCGACGGGATCATCTTGGGATCTATGCTGAGGGCGCTGGATCATTGGATTACCCCATGTTGTGTTGATGGAATCACGGTGTTTTGTATTTTGCTATGCATCATTGTTGCATATCTGATTTTGTATATTATGATACTTAGCATCGTTTTGCTAATCCCTTCGGGGTGGACATTTGTTTGATGTTCAGGTAGCCGAGGAGCGGGGAAGCAACCACTGTACCGACATGATGACGAAGGGGCCCAGTGATGTTATCCGTTATATTGTTTTGTTATTCTGGTTTGATTTTCAGTACTCGAGTATGTGTGTCATGTTGATGATTTGAGATGTTTGTTATAATTGGATTGATTTGAGTTGTTTAAACCAGTTACCGGATTACTAATTTCGAGTGGTACTTTTGTATTATTCAGTATTTCTTTAATTTAGCCTTGTAAATTCTTATATAAAGGGTTTACGACGCTGTAATTATTCCGAATATCTCGGGGTGTTATAGCAACACACCAAGCCCATTGGACTATGGGTTGACGAGTGCCATGGTATCGCTAGGCGCCCGCAGGCTCCATATGCGATGTCCCCAGCGCCCAGCGCCCATAGCCAACACCCAGGTGCACAAAGGACACAAGTTGCTGCTCCACGACCGGTGATGCATGGGTTAGTTTAAAACTAATTAAGATCCCTCCCTGCATTTGACAAACACAATAAAATTTCAATTGGTAACACAAGATTATGAATTGAAACCAATTTGCAAGGAGTTTGTAGTTGTAGTAATGCACAAATACTCACAGATTCTTCAATTTCTCCAAGGGATCTCTCCATGTATCAAGCAACTCCTCAGTATCCTATACAGATAATAATCTCAAATCTAAGCATTTCAATGTCATCAAGATTGAGTTTAAAATGTTTAAATTCACAGCACTTTGATGGATTCCATTTTGCTTAATTAGGGGAGGGAAAGTTGATTCTCAAATCACTAATCCTCATGAAGAGTTCGAAATTAAGAAGCTTAAGTGAGATGAGTTTTTAGTTACTTCAAGTCACTTAAGTTTGTTAAGGCCGATATAGAAGAAGTGATATATTGGACCCTCAAGAGAGCAACCTTGCATTGTGTGAGTTCTAACCAAAACAATAAATTTATAATAGTATATGAAATTTATTTTAAACACGAGTTTAAGTATTTGGAAAGAGAAGCTTGTAGGATTTAGGAGGTTACAAATCAATCAAGTTCAATGTATAGACCACTCAGTAGGTATAATATCGAGCGATTAATTAAGATCTATGGAAGCAAAAAACAAGAAACAAATTTAATGGATCAGACAAGTAGAGTTATGCCTTTTCGTGATCAAAATGCAGTTAAAGATTAGTAGGATATGAAGCTTCGTATCTCAAAAGTATTTAAGGCAGCGAAACTTGCAAATTCTCAAGGAAGGCTTCCTGTTAAATTCCGCAATTGATTTCAAAGCTCTGCAAAAATGGACGAAATAACAACCTCCAACAAAGAAGCATTAGTACACATGCTATGGGAGTGAGATTTCAGGTGGGAATTGAATGGTTCTTAGTTTAAATAATATTTATGTTCTTGATTTTGCTATTTGGGTGTGAGATTTCTGATGTGGGAGTTGGTTTGTTAAAGATGTGATTTTTCGTAGGGCTATCTAAAAGGTGCGTGGTTAGTGGTTTTAACCGGAACCGAACCGAACCGACATGGTTCTGGTTAACCGAGAACCACTATTTGTGGTTAGGGTGCGGTTTGTGGTTCCTACTTCAAAAAAATATGGTTAGTGGTTAACCGGAACCGAATGATTCCAGAACCATATAACCACAAACCGAAATTATGATAAATTATATATTTTTATCCTAAAAAGAAATTCAATTGAAATAACAATACGTAAATTAATTATCCCCACATCAATTCTCCATTTGTGATTGTTTTGCATTTTAATTGTTGGATTCATGGATTAATTTTGACTTACAGTTGCTGGATTTATGGATTAATTGTGTTGTTTTCTACTATTTTTGTTTTAAAAGATTAATTTTAGCATTTAAAAATTGATAATTTCAGTTTTTTCGGATCACAAAAAAAAATGGTTTTTAAAGTTAACCAAACTGGAACCATATATAATCGGTGTGGTTTCGGTTAATCAAAATTTAAAGTGGTGTGATTAGTGGTACCTATTTTGGGGCGTTTATGGTTCTGGTTAACCGAAAATCATGGTTCGATTAACCAGAACCAAACCACTCAACACCCCTAGTATTCATGTACAATTTCTATGCTTTCACTTAATTTTACGAGACTTACAACTTCAGCAATTGCAGAGTAGAAATTGCAATGGATCAACTACGATATTAAACCCATCTTTTTACTCTACTCAAAAGCACGTCTTATAATATGATACTCTGATCTCAATATCTTTAATCATGCCCTGGAGCCGATCAAAAGTATAGGCATGAATCACACTCACTTTTTTGTTGATTAGTCCGCTCTCAATTTCAAAATCTCCTTAGCTGTCCTCAGCCTAAAATACGGCATATGATCCTATTGCAAAGGAAACAGAAAATTTCAACCACAAGCTTAAAGATATATGATGCAGATGAGTCATAATAAATTGTCATTATCTTAATCATCAGCAGTCATGCTGGAAAAATAGTATTCTTATGGGGCAATTACTATGGATGATAAACTAGATTTTAATAAAATATATGATTTGAGTATTTGAAAGATTATATGATCAAACAAGCTCAAAATTAATCAGTCCATGAAATCATGTGGTGAATTAGCCTATTTTGCTTTTATCGATCTAAGCTATCAACCAAAGTAAAGACCACCCTTAAGGCACCTGAATTATTAAATTAACACCAAGGTAATCTACTACATACGCTACAAAGTAGATGTCAGCCAAGAACAAGATGAATAGAAAATGAGTACAAAGCTTTTTTACAAGTTGCGGGTAGTTTTTACCTGGTTGAAACAGAGTCCAATATCCCTGCTATAGAAGTCGGAATATTTAATCATGAACACATCACAATCAAACCTGTACAAGAGACCGATTACTCGTAATTATGAAAAGGAAAACAAATCTAACACGATTCATCAACTAAGAGAGAATAATTTTTTTCAGGCAATATGTGCAGACAGCAGAGAGCAAACAAAGGTCTAGAATATTATTTAGCAAGCTTTTACCCCGTTCCACTGCATATGCACAAATAGGTATGAATGAACCGTGAAGAATATAATCAACATAATGATGAGAAAACATAATTATAGAATCTGAGATGATTGTACAACAACAAGATCAGATAATTGAACAAAGATACTAGAATGATGGTTATCTATTCAAGTCTACCCAAGAACTAGGTACATAATTAGATTTCATTATTATAAGGACTAATACTAGATTGAAAAGTGATGGATACATTACAATATACATGTACCGTAATAATCAGACATGATTGCAATTAACAATAACTACAATGGATTACTAATACGGAAAATCATACTTTGGTTAATTGTATGGCAAATAAAATACCACCGGATTCAAATACGGATCAAAATACATGAAAAATATCCGATTATTACATACTCCCTCTCTAAAAAGGAGTTTCGTCCCGAAACTTAAGATGAAAATAATTTCGAGCACACCGAAATAACAATAAGGATTAATGATATCAACGGTTCAAAAAGTGACGAACTTGGGAATGCAATCCCCTGATGAAAACGGAACATCATCAAGTATAATATCAAATCACGGGTAACAAATGTATAAGTGTTTCATATACAAGAAACGCATAATCATCACAAGAATCCAAACATCATTATAACCAAGCAAGATAACTTGCCTCAATACGGAGACGAGAATAATCCTTCCTTGTCGAACGAACTAACGGTCCTTGACTTAAATATCAGTTACTCGAACAATCAAACTTGTAAGGGATACAATCCATTCAATAACACATTCTCATAAGTATCGGTATCTAGTTCAATGAATTGATATCCTAAATTAAATTTGCTTGGTTCAACTATCTTTGTATTATAATTCCATTTAAAAGATTCATACTAGCTTCAATTTATTATCATTATCGGTTATCATTCAAGGTGTTCTCGATTATTCGTATGGTTCAAACGGATGAGAATTTATCGAGAACAATCATCAAGGAGAACTTTGCTAAAATTGATATGCCGGTAGAATTCCTTAAAAACAACATCAATGTTTTGAAAGATATAATCCAAACAACCACGTTCCCTAAAACATTGATAAAAATGAAGGTTACTCAGCGACTATCATCGTTCGAACGAATCAAGAATTTGTAAAATTATTACTATGTTCATCGGTTATGAGTTCACCTAGTTAGGTTAAAGATATAGTCGAGTTATTCATCACAAGATCATCACGAAATCATCATCAAGGTGAGTTAAACATCTCTGAACTATAACCTTATGTTGATATAATTCAAGGTTCAACCAAATCCAATAAAAACCTAAGCTCTTCTTGTTCAAAATCTTCCTAAGCATGATAGTTTGATTCAATATAATGATAATAATTCTACAAATCAATCTATCTAAAATGAGACTAAGGATTGTTATTGTCCTAGTGATGTTAATAGTCCAGCAAGGAGTGTGTTTCTACTAAACATGATTACCACCATTTAAAACAACAAGAACACACAATGTCAAACCCTTATTCACCATATTCATCATTAAGTTGTTAAAAGTTTAACTACAAACATGTTTAGCTTGATTAATTTAACATTAGGTGAAGTATACTTTATCACTAACAGTATAACTACGAAATTATAGGGTGAAATCGTATAACATACCTTCAGAAATGAAGAACAATACACCAAAACCACAAGAACACACCCTAAACTTCAAGAATGACTCCAACTCCAAATCAAGATGCAAAGTTCAAACACAAGTTGGAAGAAGGTAGAATTGGTCTAGGGAGGGAGGGAGATGATTATAGGGGTGAAAAAATGGAGTTTGGACGTGCAAAATGAAAGACACAAGTTATATTTTTATAACATCACAGTTCGTTACGTACGTTATCACATGTAGATAACGTACGTTAGCCACTTTACGTACACTAAACAAAAAGTGTTATGTACGTAATCTACTACCACAGGCTACTGAACTAAAATAGAAACATCATTACATACGTTATGGCTTTGAGCATTACGTAGGTAATGTAGGTCAACTAGGCTTCTCCAAAAAGGTCAGATATTCGAATCACGCCCGACCCCACATGCCGAAAGTTGAGATCGGATAAGACTACAAGCATTACGTACCTAAACAGCACTTCCGTACGTACGTAAAACCAACAAGATAGCTTATGTTATGCTAAAGGGTTAGCGTACGTTAAACACAGAATTATTAGCCCAAAAATGCACTTATCTATACAACGTCGAGAAATCAATCATAGTGCGAATGATAGCTATATTCAAATCTATTATGATATATTCCAACATCAATAAACATTAAACAAATGCAACAAGACTACAATAGTATTGAATTATCCGAATAATACAACAATAGGTAAGAATTCCGTCGGATATTATATACTCCCCCCTTAAAAGGAGTTTTGTCCCCAAAACTAAGGGGTAAACAATTCGGGATACCTCTCTTGCATGCTGCTCTCCGTCTCCTACGTGGCCTCCTCGACTCCATGTCGTGACCACTGAACCTTCAGTAGGGGAATCATCTTGTTCCGCAACTGTTTGATCCTCCTCTCAAGTATCCGTACGGGGCGTTCTTCGTATGAATGATCCTCCGGTATATCGATCTCATCGAACTGAAGTATATGACTCGGATCAACAACATATTTCCTTAACTGGGAGACATGGAAAACGTTATGAATCCGGATCAGAGCTGGTGGCAATGCCAGGCGATAGGCTAGATCGCCTACTCGTTCCAAAACCTCAAATGGCCCGACATATCTCGGACTCAGCTTGCCTATTTTCCCAAAACGAAAAACACCTCGAGTAGGGGACACCTTCATTAGTACATGGTCACCGACCTCGAACTCAAGTGGTCGTCGACGGTTGTCTGCATAAGACTTCTGTCGGCTTTGAGCCGCTAACAAACGACTACTAATCAGAGCGATCTTCTCACGGGCTGCTAACAACATATCGGGATCCGTACCCAAGAAATCAGATGGATCATCCCAACACAAAGGAGATCTACAACGATGGCCATACAATGCTTCATAAGGTGCCATCTGAATCGAAGCGTGCCAGCTATTATTATAAGTGAATTCCACCAAAGGTAATTGGGCCTCCCAATCATCCTTCCAATCAAGGACGCACGCCGTCAACATATCCTCTAGAGTATAGATAGTCCTCTCAGTCTGACCATCAGTCTGCAGATGAAATGCTGTGCTGAAGTTCAATTGCGTACCCATCGCACGATGAACTGCTTTCCAAAAATATGACACGAATCGCCCGTCACGATCTGATACAATACTCTTTGGGGTACCATGTAACCTTACAAACTCTTTGATAAATAGCTGGGCCAATCTCTCGGGTCCCCATGTGTCTTTTATCTCCAAAAAGTGGGCTGATTTGGTCAGATGGTCCACAATCACCCAAATCGTATACATCCCTCGATGACTTGTTAGTAAGCTAGTGATAAAATCCATCGATATGTCCTCCCATTTCCACTCGGGAATCGGGAGCGGCTTCAGTATTCCTGCGGGTCGCTGATGCTCAATCTTAACCTGTTGACAGGTTAAACACCTCGAAACAAACTCTGCAACTTCACGTTTCATACTCCCCCACCAATAATATTGCTTCAAATCCTTATAGATTTTGTTAGACCCCGGGTGAATGGAGTACGGGGTAGCATGAGCTTCTCTCAAGATAGAGTTACTCAATTAGTCGCCTGTGGGTACACAAACTCGATTCCTGAAGGGTATCAATCCATCCTCGTGGATCACAAATCCAGGGGCTTTCCCTTGAGTTACTTCATCCCAAACTCGAGATAAGAATGGGTCTGTAACCTACTTCGATCTAATTATATCCTCAAAGGACGATAAAATATCAAGTGTGCAGAGTTGTCCCTGAATAAGCTATAACCAGACTTCAATTTTCGGCCTCACCAACTATAACTGCAATTCTCTCTGAACTGTCAAGCGGGCAAGCATCTGCTCCTGTATTGTTTTAAGACTCAAAGCGTCGGCAACTACATTTGCTTTGCCCGGATGAGAAAAGATCTCGATATCATAATCTTTGATGAGTTCTAGCCACCTTATCTGCCTCATGTTTAACTCCTTATGTGTAAAAATGTACTTTAGGCTCTTGTGATCGGTAAAAATTTGATAGGTAACTCCATACAGATAGTGACGCCATATTTTTAAAGCAAACATCATGGCTGTAAGTCCAAATCATGGGTGGGGTAGTTGACCTCGTAAGGTTGTAGCATAGGAGATCACCTTCCTGTTCTGCATTAGTAGACATCCAAGGCCCTGTTTAGACGCGTCACTATACACCACGAATCCGTCCGTTCCTTTCTGTAGAATCAAGATAGGTGCCGAAATCAACCGACTCTTGAGTTCATCAAAGCTCCGCTGACATGCCTCTGACCACAAATACTTCTTATCCTTCCTCAACAGGTTAGTCATCGGTTGGGAAATCTTGGAAAAACCTTCCACGAACTGTCGGTAATAACCCGCTAGTCCCAAAAAACTGCGTACTTCCTTCACGTTCTTCGGAGGTAGCCAGTCTCGGATAGCTTCTATCTTTTGAGGGTCTACTCTCACCCCATCGGCTGATATCACATGGCCGAGAAAAATAACCTCACGCATCCAAAATTCACATTTGGAAATTTTTCCATAAAGCTGCTCCCGCCTCAATAGCTCGAGAACTACATGGAGATGACACTCATGCTCTTCATGGTCCCGAGAGTAGATCAGAATGTCGTCAATAAAAATGACTACAAAGCGATCCAGATAATTAATAAAGACCCGATTCATCAACTACATGAATACTGCCGGTGCATTAGTCAGTCCAAAAGGCATCACTACGAATTCATAGTGCCCATAGAGAGTACGGAAAGCTGTCTTTGAAATGTCCGACTCTCGAATCCTTAACTGATGATAACCGGACCTCAAATCGATCTTAGAAAACACAGCAGCCCCCTGAAGTTGATCCAATAAATCATCAATACGAGGCAAAGGATATTTGTTCTTGATGGTTACCCTGTTTAGCTCATGGTAATCAATACATAAACACAGAGATCCGTCTTTCTTCCGTACAAATTGCACTGGTGCTCCCCAAGGGGACGCACTAGGTCGAATATAGCCCTTGTCCATCAAATCCTCAAGCTGGTTCTTCAACTCTTGCACCTCAGTCGGAGCCATACGATATGGTGCTTTCGAAAGCGGGGACGGACCTGGCTCTAATTCAATATTGAACTCCACATCACGGTGTGGAGGTAAGCCTGGCAACTAATCTAGAAATACGTCTGGGTAGTCTCGGACTACCGTAATATCGGCCAATTCGACTGGTCAATCCGCTGTTTTGGTCATGAAACACCAATAGCCAATACACCCCTAGTTAAGCACTTTCACTGCTTTCATAGCGCTGATAACTCTCTCGGAAAGACTTAGATTATCACCTCGAAAAATATAATCGAAACCATCATCAGAAGTGATGGTTACCATCCGCTTGCGGACACTAAGTATGGCATCATGACGATCCATCCAATCGATACCCAAGATTATATCATCCTTAGGTAAATCGACTACAATCAGATTTGACAACCACTCACGGTCGTTCATACGAATTGGACAGTCCTGGGCTTCGAGATTTCCAAAAGGCATTACTACAAACTCATAATTCCCATAGCGAGTACGAAAAGCAGTCTTCGAAATGTCAGACTCACGAATCCTCAGCTGATGGTAACCGGACCTCAAGTCGATCCTAGAAAACACAGCAGCCCCCTGAAGCTGATCCAATAAATCATCAATACGCGGCAATGGATATTTGTTCTTAATGGTTACCCTGTTCAGCTCACGATAATCAATACACAGACGCAGAGATCTATCTTTCTTCCGTACAAATAGCACTGGTGCTCCCCAAGGGGACGCACTAGGTCGAATATAGCCCTTCTCCGTCAAATCCTCAAGCTAGTTCTTCAACTCCTACATCTCAGTTGGAGCCATACGATATAGTGCTTTCGAAAACGGGGACGTACCTGGCTCTAATTTAATATTGAACTGTACATCACGATGTGGAGGTAAGCCTGGCAACTCATCTGGAAACACGTCTGGGTAGTCTCGGACTATCGGAATATCGGCGAATTCGACTGGTCGATCTGCTGTTTTGGTCATGAAACACCAATAGCCAATACACCCCTGATTAAGCAGTTTGACTGCTTTCATAGCGCTGATGACTCTCCCGGAACGGTTAGGATTGTCATCCTGAAAAGTACACTCAACACCATTGTCAGATGTGATGGTCACTGTTCGCTTGCAGACACTAAGTATGGCATCATGACGATCCATCCAATCGATACCCAAGATCACATCATATTTAGGTAAATCGACCAAAATTAAATTCGACAACCACTTACGGTCGTTCATGCGAATCGGACAGTCTTGCACTTCACGATTCCCAACAATTCTTCTACCATCGGGTAGACCAATTATATAAGGTTCACAATTGGTAACATGATCTAATTGCAAACGACTTAAACAATAAGCAGATAAAAAGGAGTGTGAAGCACCAGTATGAAAAAGAACACAGACAGGCTGAGATCGGATCTCTAGAGTACCTGCAACCATGCTGGCTTCGGGATCGTCGGCCTTATTCATCTCATAGACTCTGGGTTTTGCATCCCCGGTACTAGATGCACCAGCTTGATTTCCACGGCCCATCCCTCTGTTTGCCCCGGTAGTCTGATAAGAAGCGTACGGAGGTACATGGTCCTGGACGGAAGACTGAACTGGAGCATGAGGTGCTCCTGGAGTACGTCCTGGTCCACTCCTACAATAACGAGCACGATGTCCATTCTTCCCACAAGTATGGCATGCGACAGCCGGCCTCGAGCATTTAGAATTGATGTGCCCCTGGTCTCCATAGTTATAGCACACAACAGATAGGCTGACCGCTTGAGGTTGCGATCCGGTTGGCTTTGACGCCACGGGTTGCTGTTCAAAAGGATTTGGCACTGGTTGGGGCCTCTTGAATGTTCCCCGGTTGCTGTCAGTCTGGTTGTGGTTCCTGAATTTCTTGTTGTTGGATTGCAGTTGCTTCTTGGAAATCTCCTTTGCGGTAAGTTCATACTCCAGAGCTTTCTCGATGAACTCCGGTAGGGTCGTACAGTGATGGTTCAATAGCTACATTCTCATTCAGGGTTTAAGCCTCTTGAGAAAATATTTGATCTTATCGGCCTCCGTTCGGACAATCGTCGAGGCAAAAGGAAGGAGTGCCTGGAATTTCTTGGCAACACATAGTACATTATCATCTTCAGACGGGTCTGGATTCAGCAATTCTGACAGTTTGGCCTCGCGGAGAGGACCCGGATAGTAACAGTCTAGCATGAGATTTTTTAATTCCTCCCAAGTACATACGCCATCAGCTGGCCTCACCGAAAGCCACCAGGTGTGGACACCCTTGCCAAGATAGTAAGCTGCTATGGAGATGCGATTATCTGCTGGACAATCTACCATATCGAATAATTTCTCGAAGTGTTTGTAATATCCGGATTTATTATTGAGTATTTCATCTGTATTTAAACCCTGTATCATTCGGAATTGTGATATCGATAATCGAAGTATGATATTTCTCATATTTGTATCCTTGTACACGAGTATGGCAACATGTAAAATTTCCCATGCAAATACGTGATAACGTACGTTAACTAGGAAGCCTAACATACATTATCAGTCCGAGTTAGCGTATGCTATGAATGTAGCATAGCGTGCGTTAACCAGCCAATAATTAAGCTGGGTGACTGTCACATGTGCCAGCCGGACATGGGTCCGGATAAGATTCCCGCGGATGAACCTGGACACCTTTTCAAGTCAATGGGTATTAACGTACGCTAAGGATAGAATGTAGCGTACGCTGATTAGCTAACGTATGTTATATGTGGAGGCTAACATACGTTAAGGACAGAAAATTATAAATAAGACATCACCCCATTTCATTTCGCTAGTTTATTTCACCTAGCCTTCATCATACTTCGTGCCCAGAGTTATCCCAGCCTCCTTAAACTCATATAGACCAACTCTACTTGATCATTGAAGATTGGATGTCACTTGTGATTGATCTTTGAAGTGGAGAAACATCTTGGATTGGCAAACAAGCAACCGGAGTTGGATTCTACCTATTGTCTCGGTGTTTTCTTCATCTTAAGGTATGCTATACTATCTCCAACCTTGTATTCGTGTTCTTAAGGATATGAAGATCATACTATCAAGATATTAAGTTCCATTGATGAATTATTCAACCAAACATCATGTTTAGAAATTGGGATGATTATGCTTATGGTACCATTTTTGAAACATCATAGTTGGAATCCTATTACGTCAAATGATGAGAGTAATGTTCTGAGATTTATTATCCGTATTGAATAGCATTGCCATATTGATCGTAGACTTGGAATTGATATCACTTTTGTTAAACGGGCTTAAGATTATATCCTTTCTTATGAGTTGGAATTGTTAAGTTCATTTTTGAAACAAAGTCTGAATGTAATGATGATAATGGAATCTGGCGCATCAACCTTAGATAACCGAACTTCGCATAAGAGTTGTAATCGAGATTGAATATGGTGTTATGATGATATACGTATCCTTGAATTCGAAGATGTTATAATCCGTAAGATTATTCATAATTGTATGAGCATGATAAGTATGGAGATAACATACGTTAATCACTGAGGATTTCGTTAGCTTCATCACAATCGAGACAGTCGTCTGCCCAGTGAGAAACTGTCATGCATGTTTTGCGTACGCTAAACTATGTAGTTAGCATACGCTATCGGGCTTAGTTAACGAACGCTACGTTTGGTACGTAACATACATTATATCATCAGACGAGTCAAGTAGACTGATCAGAGAGGAACTGTTAATACATGGTTAGCGTACGCTAGACCTTGTCGTTTACGTACGTTAACGAGTAGGCTTAACGTATGCTACCAAAGGTACGTAATGTACGTTAAGCAAGTCAGACAGGTTACATTTTATGAACTTCCGATCGTAATTTGGATTGTTAGATGTCCGTACGACTTGAGATGAATTCGATATTATTTCTTTTGTTAAGGTTCAAGCTTAGCAACATGATTGATCGAAGGGAGCGACCTTCGAGCGTTTTGATATTCATGGGAGTATTATTCTTGTCATCGAATTGAGGCAAGTACTTTAATTGTTCTATGTATTGATGTTATACATATTTTGGTGCATATATGTCGTTGTTGTATGTCCACCTCGTGTTGGTCCGACGGGATCATCGGGGGATCTATGCTAGCGTGCGCTGGATCATCGGACGGGTTTTTCCACCATGGGTTGGTCTGGTGGGATCATCGTGGGTTCTAGGCAGTGAATGCTGGATTGGAATTACCATGTGTATGTTGTGATATCATGTTGTGATTATCATTTGTGTATGTTGTGATATCATATTGTGATTATCATTTGTGTATGTTGTGACTCATTGATATTTTGTCATTCATGTTATTATTATTCTTCGTGATATGTTGAATAATATGTCGTGGTACTTGTACTAGCATCATTGTGCTAACCCCTTCGGGGGTGAAAATTTGTTTGTGTTCAGGATCCATGAGAGCATGGAAACAACCACTGGAGCTGCATGACGATGAGGGTGCAGAGTTATATTCTGGCCGGGTTTATTCATCTGTTGATTGTGTTGTTTTAATAAGTACTCGAGTACGTCGTCGATTGTGATGATTTGGATTTGGTGATTTATTTATACTCTTCCTTTGTATATTTGTATTCTCAGTATTGGCCAGAACTGTTTGTATTTTATTTCAGTTACTTTCATACGTTGGTGTCTGTTATTGACTTTTTACTTATTCAGCCTTGTAAATTCTTATGTAAAGGATTTACGGCGCTGTAATATTCCTGAATATATCGGGGGTGTTACAGAATATGGTATCGGAGCTAAGATTATGGATATCTTGGCCGTTGGGTTAAAATAGGGGTCATATATGTCTTTTGAGGTAACCGGCCGTGAATAACATCACTGTACTGCCTACGTCTTCGTGCGGGCAGTGATTGTAAGTTTCTAAACTCTATCTCGTCCTTTGCATGTTATACTTATTTATACTTTAACATTAGAACGATATTGTTTCCTGTATATTGAGTATTTATGCTTACAGTATGTTGAGAGGTGGACCTGGACGTGGTTGCGGTCGCGGACGCGGACGAAGGAATGCTGAGAGAGAAGCGTCGCCTTCTAATCAGGCCAGTCATAGCTCATGCGAGCCACAAAGATCTATTAACAATGAACCGGAACCTGCTGTGCCCGAAATCCTTCGTCAGGTGGTGAACCAGATGACTCAGTTTGCCCAGGTCGTGGACCGAATGCAGGTGGCAGTTGGATTACAATAGGGAGATCGACAGCAAGGTATCCCGGACATGGGAAATCAAGGCAACCGATGGCTGCAAGAGGTGACAAAGATGCAACCATCTAAATTCAACGGTATTTCTGAGACTCTCACCTGGGACCATTGGTTGAAAGAATTGGAGAAAATCTTTGCCGGGATTAATTGCCCTGATGACCGGAGAGCCTCTATTGCTCAGTACTTTATGATAGGGGAAGCGTCCGAATGGTGGGAAGCCATCCGGCCTGCAGATCATGATGCGGACTGGACAGAATTTAAATTGATGATGAAAGCTCAGTACTGCCCTCGTCATGTGAGGGAAGCCAAAGTTCAGGAATTTTTCTCTGCACAACCTTCAGATGTGCCAGTATCTCAGGCAATTAAGACATTTAACCAGCAGCTGGCATTTGTTTGACATCTGGTCAGAACAGATGCAGAAATGATGATCCATTTTGATATGAGAATGAAACCAGAAATCCAGAGGTACATGTCCGGTTTTGAATGTACCACTCTCCGTCAATACTAGGATAATGCATTGGCGTATGAGATTAAGGAATCAGCAATGAATAAGTATGCAGAATCCAAGAAGCAGAAAGTCTCCGGTAGTTTCACGGAGCACAAGAGTAGTGGGCCCCGCAAGGCCCAGTCATCCTTTCATTCTTTCAAGAAACCTACGCACCCATATAGGAGCGGAATGAACTTCGGAGCAGCATCAGCTACGATGGATGTAACCAGGAAGTGCTTTAACTGTGCCCAGATGGGGCACTATCGACGAAATTGCCCCCTACCCACCGTGGCTTGTTTTGATTGTGGCCGAGAGGGACATCGTGCGGTGTTCTGTGAAGAGGCTGTAAAGTCTTTTAGAGCCCGTACATCGCAGCCAGTTCAGAAGGAAGCCAGTATCCAACAGACACAGCAAAGTGTTCAGATGCCTCAGAATTTTGGTCGCGGACGAGGCAGAGGATAGTGGGACCGAAAGGGGACATCGAGTGCCGGATCCGTTCCCCCACGTCTATACGAGATGAGGAGAACAGACAATCAGGATGCTGCTGTCGCATCAGGTACTGTTCAGATCCTTTCCTTGCCAGTTAGCGTTTTATTCGATACAGGAGCTACGCATTCTTTTATATCCTTGTCTTGTGTAAATCGTTTGAATATTTCTGGTTTTCATAATTGTGAGCCTTATGTTGTGGGTTTCCCGATTGGAGAAAGGATTGTTGGAAACTTAGAAACTAGAGATTTCCCTGTATCATTTGGAGGCAGAGAGTGGCCCTCGAATCTGATTGTGATAGAAATGCAAGGAGACGACCTGATACTCGGAGATGATTGGCTTAATCGATATGGAGCTGTTGTAAACTACCGAAGGAGGAATGTCTCAGTGATAGCTGAGGATGGTTCCGAAATACTGTTTGAAGAATGGAAACCAGGATGCTCAGGAAAGATGACAAAGGCGATGAAAGCTGTCAAATTGTTGAAATAGGGCTGTACCGGATACTGGTGCTACGCAATGAAGAAAGAAGATGGAAAAGTAGAACTCTCACCCATTCCTGTTGTGAATGAATTTCCGGATGTGTTTCCTGACGAATTGCCTGGACTACCTCCACGACGGGATGTAGAATTCACCATTGAGCTGGAACCAGGAGCTACACCAGTTTCTAAGGCACCGTATCGTATGGCACCTACCGAGATTTACGAATTGAAGAAGCAACTGGAGTAGTTACCGGACAAAGGCTATATCCAGCCAAGTGTTTTGCCCTGGGGTGCACCGGTTGTTTTTGTTCGGAAGAAGGATGGATCACTTTGATTGTATATTAACTATCGAGAACTGAACAAGATGACGATTAAGAACAAGTATCCGTTGCCACGAATTGATGATTTGTTTGATCAGTTACAAGGAGCAACAATGTTTTCTAAGATCAATATGAGGTCGGGATATCATCAGTTGAGGATTAAGGAATCCGATGTTCCAAAATCAACGTTCAAAACTCGCTACGGACATTATGAGTTTGTAGTGATGCCGTTTGGTCTCACTAACGCACCTGCTGTATTCATCAATTGATGAACCGAGTGTTCATTGAGTATTTGGAAAAGTTTGTGGTTGTGTTCATTGATGACATTCTGGTGTATTCTAAGAGCCCGGCAGAGCATGTGCAGCATTTGCGGATTGTTCTAGACCTTCTGAGAAACGAGCAATTGTATGCCAAGCTTTCTAAGTGTGAATTCTGGCTAAAGGAAGTAATGTTCCTCGGTCATGTGGTATCAGCAGAAGGAGTCCGAGTAGACCCCTAGAAAATCAAAGCAGTTATGGATTGGAAGCCTCCTAAGAACGTGAAAGAAGTCCGGAGTTTCTTAGGACTTGCTGGATATTATCGTCGATTCGTGGAAGGGTTTTCCAAAATTACCCACCCACTTACTCGACTACTGCAGAAAACTCAAAAGTTTGAGTGGAATCAGATGTGCCAGAATAGCTTTGATGAATTGAAGAAGAGATTGACGATGGCACCGATTTTAGCACTCCCACAGGGAACTGGAGGATTCATAGTTTACAGTGATGCTTCGAACCAAGGTCTTGGGCGTGTATTGATGCAAAATGAGAAGGTGATCGCCTATGCATCACGACAGCAGAAACCTTATGAAGTAAACTACCCAACACATGATTTGGAGCTGGCAGCAGTAGTTTTTGCTTTGAAAATCTGGAGACATTACCTGTACGGGACTGACTCACTGTCAAATCTTTACGGATCACAGGAGTCTCAAATACATCTTCAGTCAGAAGGATTTGAACATGCGGCAAAGGAGATGGCTGGAACTGATTAAGGACTATGACATGGAGATTCTTTATCATCCAGGCAAAGCAAATGTAGTGGCCGATGCACTTAGCCGCAAACCTGTTTCTATTCAGATGCTGGAGACTCTGACCTCCCAACTCAGCATTCAACGAGAATTGATTCGCAAAGGAATTGAAGTATGGTTGCAAAGAGTCCAAGGACAACTGTGTGTGATGGAAATAACTTCGTCGTTAACCGAAGAAATCAAATCTAAGCAAGTAGATGATCCTCTAATGATTCGGTTACGTGATGAAGTGATTAAGGGAAAGGCCCCAGGATTTGTAATTCATGATGATGGAGTATTGAGATTACAGAGCCGACTTTACGTTCCCGATGTCGATGTTCTGAAGTAGACAATTATGAAGGAAACTCACAGCATGCCTATTCTATCCACCCGGGCACCAGCAAAATGTATAAGGACCTGAAACAGAACTTCTGGTGGGGCAACATGAAGAAAGATGTAGCGGATTATGTCTCGAAATGTTTGACTTGTCAGCAGGTTAAGATCGAGCATCAACGACCTGTCGGAGTGCTGAAGCCGCTCCCGATTCCTGAATGGAAATGGGAGGACATATCAATGGACTTTATCACTAATATGCCGAGAACCAAGACAGGAATGAACATGATTTGGGTGATAGTTGATCGTCTAACCAAATAGGCTCATTTTCTAGGCATTAAGGACACGTGGGGGACCCCAGAGGTTGGCACGAGTATTTATTTCAGAGATAGTTCTATTGCATGGTATGCCGAAGACCATTATTTCTGACTAAGACGGTCGCTTTGTGTCTCATTTTCGGAAAGCGGTTCATAAGGCCTTGGGAACTGAATTGAACTTTAGCACAGCTTATCACCCGCAGACAGACGGACAATCTGAGAGGACTATTCAAACGTTGGAAGACATGCTGAGGGATTGTGCCTTATATTGGTCAACTGATTGGAAGTTCATCTGCCGTTGATTGAATTCACTTACAACAATAGTTGGCATGCTTCCATTAGGATGGCACCATTTGAGGCATTATACGGGAGGAGATGCAGATCGCCCCTATGTTGGGACGATTCATCATATTTGATCGGGACGGAACTGGAATTGATCGTACAGACACGAGAGAAGATAGCCTTTATTCGTGAAAGACTGTTGACCGCCCAGAGTCGACAGAAATCTTATGTAGACGTGCGTCGTCGCCCATTGGAGTTCAGTACTGGAGATCACGTACTTTTAAAGGTTTCTCCTACTCGGGGACTCTTTCGTTTCGGAAGAAAGGGAAATTGAGTCTGAGATATATCGGATCGTTCGAGATTTTTGAGAGAGTCGGAGAGTTGGCTTATGGATTGGTATTACCGCCGTCTTTGAGCCATGTTCATAACGTGTTCCATGTATCCCAGTTACAGAGATATATATCGGATCCTAGTCATGTCATTGATTTCGATGAGATCGAACTCGCTTAGGATGGCACGTTTGAAAAGATACCGATCAGAATACTAGAGAGTCGAGTTTAGCAGTTGAGGAACAAACCGATTTCTTTGGTTAAGGTTCAGTGGTCGCGCCACGGAGTGGAAGAAGCCACTTGGGATACGGAAGATAGCACGAGGTCCAGATATCCAGAGTTATTTTCGTCTTGAGTTTTGAGACGAAACTTTTTTTTAGTAGGAGAGTATGTAATATCCGGATTTATTATTGAGTATTTCATCTGTATTTGAACCCCGTATCATTCGGAATTGTGATATCGATAATCGAAGTATGATATTTCTCGTATTTGTATCCTTGTACACGAGTATGGCAACATGTAAATTTTCCCATGCAAATACGTGATAACGTACGTTAACTAGGAAGCCTAACATACGTTATCAGTCTGAGTTAGCGTACGCTACGAATGTAGCATAGCGTGCGTTAACCAGCCAATAATTGAGCTGGGCGGCTGTCACATGCGCCAGCCGGACATGGGTTGATAAGATTCTCGCAGATGAACCTGGACACCTTTTTAAGTCAACAGGTACTAACGTATGCTAAGGATAGAATGTAGCGTACACTAATTAGCTAACGTACGTTATATGTGGAGGCTAACTTACGTTAAGGTCAGAAAATTATAAATAAGACATCACCCCATTTCATTTCAGCTCATTTATTTAACCTAGACTTCAACATACTTCGTGCCCAGAGTTATTCCAGCCTCCTTAAACTCATATAAACCACCTCTACTTGATCATTGAAGATTGGATGTCACTTGTGATTGATCTTTGAAGTGGAGAAACATCTTGGATTGGCAAACAAGCATCCAGAGTTGGATTCTACCTATTGTCTCGGTGTTTTCTTCATCTTAAGGTATGTTATACTATCTTCAACCTTGAATTCATGTTCTTAAGGATGTGAAGATCATATTATCAAGATATTAAGTTCCATTGATGAATTATTCAACCAAACATCATGTTTAGAAGTTGGGATGATTATGCTTATGGTACCATTTTTGAAACATCATAGTTGGAATCCTATTACGTCAAATGATGAGAGTAATGTTCTGAGATTTATTATCTGTATTGAATAGCATTGCCATATTGATCGTAGACTTGGAGTTGATATCACTTTTATTAAACGGGCTTAAGATTGTATCCTTTCTTATGAGTTGGAATTGTTAAGTTCATCTTTGAAACAAAAGTCTGAATGAAATGATGATAATGGAATCTAGTGCATCAACCTTAGATAACCGAACTTCACATAAGAGTTGTAAGATTGAATATGGTGTTTTGATGATATACGTATCCATGAATTTGAAAAATGTTATAATCCGTAAAATTATTCATAATTGTATGAGCATGATATGTATGAAGATAACATACGTTAATCACTGAGGATTTCGTTAGCTTCATCACAATCGAGACAGTCATCTGCCCAGTGAGAAACTGTCATGCTTGTTTAGCGTATGCTAAACTATATAGTTAGCGTACGCTATCGGGCTTAGTTAACGAACGCTACGTTTGGTACGTAACGTACGTTATATCATCAGACGAGTCAAGTCGACTGATCAGAGAGGAACTGTCAATACATGGTTAGCGTACGCTAGACATTGTCGTTTATGTATGCTAATGAGTAGGCTTAACGTACGCTACCAAAGGTACGTAACGTATGTTAAGCAAGTCAGACAGGTTACATTTTATGAACTTCCGACCGTAATTTGGATTGTTAGATGTTCGTCCGACTTGAGATGAATTCAATATTATTTCTTTTGTTAAGGTTCAAGCTTAGAAATGTGATTGATCGAAGGGAGCGACCTTCGAGTGTTTTGATATTCGTGGGAGTATTATTCTTGTCATCGAATCGAGGCAAGTACTTTAATTGTTCTATGTATTGATGTTATACATATTTTGGTGCATATATGTCGTTGTTGTATGTCCACCTCGTGTTGGTCCGACGGGATCATCGGGAGATCTATGCTAGCTTGTGCTGGATCATCGGACGGGTTTTTCCACCACAGGTTGGTCTGTCGGGATCATCGTGGGTTCTTGGCAGTGAACGCTGGATCGTCGGAATTACCATGTGTATGTTGTGATATCATGTTGTGATCATCATTTGTGTATGTTGTGATATCATGTTGTGATTATCATTTGTGTATGTTATTTATGAGTTTCTCGTAGGAGGAGACTCGTTGATATTTTGTCATTCATGTTATTATTATTCTTCGTGAGATGTTGAATAATATGTCGTGGTACTTGTACTAGCATCGTTGTGCTAAACCCTTCGGGGGTGAACATTTGTTTGTGTTCAGGATCCAGGAGAGCAGGGAAACAACCACTGGAGCTGCATGACGACGAGGGTGCAGAGTGATGTTTCGGCCGGGTTTATTCGTCTGTTGATGATGTTGTTTTAATAAGTACTCGAGTACGTCGTCGATTGTGATGATTTGGATTTGGTGATGTATTAATACTCTTCCTTTGGATATTTGTATTCTCAATATTGGCCAGAACTGTTTGTATTTTATTTCAGTTACTTTCATACGTTGGTGTCTGTTATTGTCTTATTATTTATTCAGCCTTGCAAATTCTTATGTAAAGGATTTACGGCGCTGTAATATTCTTGAATATATCGGGGGTGTTACAGAATATGGTATCGGAGCTAAGATTATGGATATCTTGGCCGTTGGGTTAAAATAGGGGTCATATATGTCTTTTGAGGTAACCGGCCGTGAATAACATCACTGTACTGCCTACGTCTTCGTGCGGGCGGTGATTGTAAGTTTCTAAACTCTATCTTGTCCTTTGCATGTTATACTTATTTATACTTGAACATTAGAACGATATTGTTTCCTGTATATTGAGTATTTATGCTTACAGTATGTTGAGAGGTGGACCTGGACGTGGTTGCGGTCGCGGACGCGGACGAAGGAATGCTGAGAGAGAAGCGTCGCCTTCTAATCAGGACAGTCATACCTCATGCGAGCCACAAAGATCTATTAACAATGAACCGGAACCTGCTGTGCCCGAAATCCTTCGTCAGGTGGTGAACCAGATGACTCAGTTTGCCCAGGTCGTGGACCGAATGCAGGTGGCAGTTGGATTACAATAGGGAGATCGACAGCAAGGTATCCCGGACATGGGAAATCAAGGCAACCGATGGCTGCAAGAGGTGACAAAGATGCAACCATCTAAATTCGACGGTATTTCTGAGACTCTCACCTGGGACCATTGGTTGAAAGAATTGGAGAAAATCTTTGCCGGGATTAATTGCCCTGATGACCGGAGAGCCTCTATTGCTTAGTACTTTATGATAGGGGAAGCGTCCGAATGGTGGGAAGCCATCCGGCCTGCAGATCATGATACGGACTGGACATAATTTAAATTGATGATGAAAGCTCAGTACTGCCCTCGTCATGTGAGGGAAGCCAAAGTTCAGGAATTTTTCTCTGCACAACCTTCAGATGTGCCATTATCTCAGGCAATTAAGACATTTAACCAGCAGCTGGCATTTGTTTGACATCTGGTCAGAACAGATGCAGAAATGATGATCCATTTTGATATGAGAATGAAACCAGAAATCCAGAGGTACATGTCCGGTTTTGAATGTACCACTCTCCGTCAATACTAGGATAATGCATTGGCGTATGAGATTAAGGAATCAGCAATGAAGAAGTATGCAGAATCCAAGAAGCAGAAAGTCTCCGGTAGTTTCACGGAGCACAAGAGTAGTGGGCCCCGCAAGGCCCAGTCATCCTTTCATTCTTTCAAGAAACCTACGCACCCATATAGGAGCGGAAAGAACTTCGGAGCAGCATCAGCCACGACGGATGTAACCAGGAAGTGCTTTAACTGTGCCCAGATGGGGCACTATCGACGAAATTGCCCCCTACCCACCGTGACTTGTTTTGATTGTGGCCGAGAGGGACATCGTGCGGTGTTCTGTGAAAAGGCTGTAAAGTCTTTTAGAGCCCGTACATCACAGCCAGTTCAGAAGGAAGCCAGTATCCAACAGACACAGCAAAGTGTTCAGATGCCTCAGAATTTTGGTCGCGGACGAGGCAGAGGATAGTGGGATCGAAAGGGGACATCGAGTGCCGGATCCGTTCCCCCACGTCTGTACGAGATGAGGAGAACAGACAATCGGAGATCTTCTTGCCGCATCGTCTTATTCAGATCCTTTCCTTGCCAGTTAGCGTTTTATTCGATACAGGAGCTACGCATTCTTTTATATCCTTGTCTTGTGTAAATAGTTTGAATATTTCTGGTTTTCATAATTGTGAGCCTTATGTTGTGGGTTTCCCGATTGGAGAAAGGATTGTTGGAAACTTAGAAACTAGAGATTTCCCTGTATCATTTGGAGGCAGAGAGTGGCCCTCGAATCTGATTGTGATAGAAATGCAAGGAGACGACCTGATACTCGGAGATGATTGGCTTAATCGATATGGAGCTGTTGTAAACTACCGAAGGAGGAATGTCTCAGTGATAGCTGAGGATGGTTCCGAAATACTGTTTGAAGAATGGAAACCAGTATGCTCAGGAAAGATGACAAAGGCGATGAAAGCTGTCAAATTGTTGAAATAGGGCTGTACCGGATACTGGTGCTACGCAATGAAGAAAGAAGATGGAAAAGTAGAACTCTCACACATTCCTGTTGTGAATGAATTTCCGGATGTGTTTCCTGACGAATTGCCTGGACTACCTCCACGACGGGATGTAGAATTCACCATTGAGCTGGAACCAGGAGCTACACCAGTTTCTAAGGCACCGTATCGTATGGGACCTACCGAGATTTACGAATTGAAGAAGCAACTGGAGTAGTTACCGGACAAAGGCTATATCCAGCCAAGTGTTTTGCCCTGGGGTGCACCGATTCTTTTTGTTCGGAAGAAGGATGGATCGCTTTGATTGTATATTAACTATCGAGAACTGAACAAGATGACGATTAAGAACAAGTATCCGTTGCCACGAATTGATGATTTGTTTGACCAGTTACAAGGAGCAACAGTGTTTTCTAAGATCGATATGAGGTCGGGATATCATCAGTTGAGGATTAAGGAATCCGATGTTCCAAAATCAACGTTCAAAACTCGCTACGGACATTATGAGTTTGTAGTGATGCCGTTTGGTCTCACTAACGCACCTGCTGTATTCATCAATTGATGAACCGAGTGTTCATTGAGTATTTGGAAAAGTTTGTGGTTGTGTTCATTGATGACATTCTGGTGTATTCTAAGAGCCCGGCAGAGCATGTGCAGCATTTGCGGATTGTTCTAGACCTTCTGAGAAACGAGCAATTGTATGCCAAGCTTTCTAAGTGTGAATTCTGGCTAAAGGAAGTAATGTTCCTCGGTCATGTGGTATCAGCAGAAGGAGTCCGAGTAGACCCCTAGAAAATCAAAGCAGTTATGGATTGGAAGCCTCCTAAGAACGTGAAAGAAGTTCGGAGTTTCTTAGGACTTGCTGGATATTATCGTCGATTCGTGGAAGGGTTTTCCAAAATTACCCACCCACTTACTCGACTACTGCAGAAAACTCAAAAGTTTGAGTGGAATCAGATGTGCCAGAATAGCTTTGATGAATTGAAGAAGAGATTGACGATGGCACCGATTTTAGCACTCCCACAGGGAACTGGAGGATTCATAGTTTACAGTGATGCTTCGAACCAAGGTCTTGGGCGTGTATTGATGCAAAATGAGAAGGTGACCGCCTATACATCACGACAGCAGAAACCTTATGAAGTATTCTACCCAACACATGATTTGGAGCTGGCAGCAGTAGTTTTTGCTTTGAAAATCTGGAGACATTACCTGTACGGGACTCACTGTCAAATCTTTACGGATCACAGGAGTCTGAAATACATCTTCAGTCAGAAGGATTTGAACATGCGGCAAAGGAGACGGCTAGAACTGATTAAGGACTATGACATGGAGATTCTTTATCATCCAGGCAAAGCAAATGTAGTGGCCGATGCACTTAGCCGCAAATTTGTTTCTATTCAGATGCTGGAGACTCTGACCTCCCAGCTCAGCATTCAAAGAGAATTGATTCGCGAAGGAATTGAAGTATGGTTGCAAAGAGTCCAAGGACAACTGTGTGTGATGGAAATAACTTCGTCGTTAACCGAAGAAATCAAATCTAAGCAAGTAAATGATCCTCTAATGATTCGGTTACGTGATGAAGTGATTAAGGGAAAGGCCCCAGGATTTGTAATTCATGATGATGGAGTATTGAGATTACAGATCCGACTTTACGTTCCCGATGTCGATGTTCTGAAGCAGACAATTATGAAGGAAACTCACAGCATGCCTATTCTATCCACCCGGGCACCAGCAAAATGTATAAGGACCTGAAACAGAACTTCTGGTGGGGCAACATGAAGAAAGATGTAGCGGATTATGTCTCGAAATGTTTGACTTGTCAGCAGGTTAAGATCGAGCATCAACGACCTGTCGGAGTGCTGAAGCCGCTCCTGATTCCTGAATGGAAATGGGAGGACATATCAATGGACTTTATCACTAATATGCCGAGAACCAAGACAGGAATGAACATGATTTGGGTGATAGTTGATCGTCTAACCAAATAGGCTCATTTTCTAGGCATTAAGGACACGTGGGGGACCCCAGAGGTTGGCACGAGTATTTATTTCAGAGATAGTTCTATTGCATGGTATGCCGAAGACCATTATTTCTGACTAAGACGGTCGCTTTGTGTCTCATTTTCGGAAAGCGGTTCATAAGGCCTTGGGAACTGAATTGAACT
Source organism: Orobanche coerulescens (assembly GCA_033398695.1). Taxonomy (NCBI): domain Eukaryota; kingdom Viridiplantae; phylum Streptophyta; class Magnoliopsida; order Lamiales; family Orobanchaceae; genus Orobanche; species Orobanche coerulescens. Next base: position 204,903,131 of record CM065801.1, on the reverse strand, counting down.
TTAGCACAACTTATCACCCGCAGACAGACGGACAATCTGAGAGGACTATTCAAACGTTGGAAGACATGCTGAGGGATTGTGCCTTATATTGGTCAACTGATTGGGAAGTTCATCTGCCGTTGATTGAATTCACTTACAACAATAGTTGGCATGCTTCCATTAGGATGGCACCATTTGAGGCATTATACGGGAGGAGATGCAGATCGCCCCTATGTTGGGACGATTCATCATATTTGATCGGGACGGAACTGGAATTGATCGTACAGACACGAGAGAAGATAGCCTTGATTCGTGAAAGACTGTTGACCGCCCAGAGTTGACAGAAATCTTATCTAGACATGCGCCGTCGCCCATTGGAGTTCAGTACTGGAGATCACGTACTTTTAAAGGTTTCTCCTACTCGGGGACTCTTTCGTTTCGGAAGAAAGGGAAATTGAGTCTGAGATATATCGGACCGTTCGAGATTCTTGAGAGAGTCGGAGAGTTGGCTTATGGATTGGTATTACCGCCGTCTTTGAGCCATGTTCATAATGTGTTCCATGTATCCCAGGTACAGAGATATATATCGGATCCTAGTCATGTCATTGATTTCGATGAGATCGAACTCGCTTAGGATGGCACGTTTGAAAAGATACCGATCAGAATACTAGAGAGTCAAGTTTAGCAGTTGAGGAACAAACCGATTTCTTTGGTTAAGGTTCAGTGGTCGCGCCACGGAGTGGAAAAAGCCACTTGGGATACGGAAGATAGCACGAGGTCCAGATATCCAGAGTTATTTTCGTCTTGAGTTTTGAGACGAAACTTTTTTTTAGTAGGAGAGTATGTAATATCCGGATTTATTATTGAGTATTTCATCTGTATTTGAACCCCGTATCATTCGGAATTGTGATATCGATAATCGAAGTATGATATTTCTCGTATTTGTATCCTTGTACACGAGTATGGCAACATGTAAATTTTCCCATGCAAATACGTGATAACGTACGTTAACTAGGAAGCCTAACATACGTTATCAGTCTGAGTTAGCGTACGCTACGAATGTAGCATAGCGTGCGTTAACCAGCCAATAATTGAGTTGGCGGTCATCACATGCGCCCGGTGGTTGGGTTGATAAGATTCTCGCGGATGAACCTGGACACCTTTTTAAGTCAACAGGTATTAACGTATGCTAAGGATAGAATGTTGATTAGTGCATAATTGATCTAAAAATTCATATACAAAATATTCCTTTTACGGGCATAATCGTACTGATTTGTGATTAAAAATATATATTTTACAGATATGTCCAAACATGAGCTAAAAATGGTTATTTTACAGATTACTGACATGAAGCATCAAAAAGGACGGAAAACAAGATCAAATCCAAAACGACGGGAATTTTTCCAGGAAAAACGACCATACAAAAACGGCGCAAAGTGGACCGTGTTCTGTCGGCCGTTTCACATACGGCGCAAAAAAGGCCGTGTCTTGGGCCGTTTCACACACGGCCGGCATTTAGCGCCGTGTCCTCACGCGTATTCCGGAAAAGACCGAGTCACCACAAAATGGCGCACAACACGGCGGAAAATGGGCCGTTTTTCATAGCCGTTTTTGAGACTGATATTTGTGGAATTTTCCACATTTAGCATCTTGTGAGCTCAACAACTATGTATGAAGTCAATGATCTGAAAATGAAGACATGCAAGGAAGATCAAGTGTGAATCAAACACCAAAGACTTGTCAAAGATGCCACAAATTAAATAATCAATTGTATTCTTGAAAATCACCTATAAAAGGACATCTTCATCCATTGCAAAATTACTCCTCTTCTTGCCAAGAAACTCCCATTTCTTTTAGCAAGATATTTTCTCCTTTGAACTTTCAATTTTACTTTGTATTTCATTTTTAGTTTAAAGTTTTTCTTTCATTTAGTTTGTAATTGAAAAGTGCTTGATCAATAAGCACTTAGTATTTTACTTTCAATTTTGGTAAGCTTGTAACCTTTAAACAAGTTTGAAGTTATATTTTGAAGTTTGTTTCTTGCACTTTGATTCATCATATTCAAATAAGTTTTATCTATTGTCATTAAGTTCTAGTAATTAAAAGTTTATATATATATATTATGTATATCAATTATTTCTATTATAATTTTAGTTTGTATAAACCAATGAGTAGCTAATCTTTCTAACTAGGGGAAGGTGGATTTCTATTAGGTTATATATTGAGTATTTGATTGATTTACACTATTTTGATTAAAAAGGACTAATTGGTTTAAATAGAGATTGATCATATCCTATTTCTACTAATGAAATCTCCTTGATTGATTGTTGAGTGAATTGGAAACATATCTCTTCAATCTATCAAGTGTTAATCTTGTTATCAACATCTTAAGATTGCGAAAGTGGTTAAGACATCTTTGATTACGAAAGTACAGAGGTGAAAAGTTGATTACTCGATAAACATTCGTTTTTCTTTTATATCCGTGTAAATCAATTCCTATACTTAATTAAAAACCTAATTTAATGAACCCGTAATCCCCTAGATTTTATAAATTCCAACTCATTTCAATTCTATTCATTTCCACTAGTTAAAAAAATAGTCTTCTTAAAAATAGTAGTATTAAAAATAGTCTTATTAAAAAGTCTTATTAAAAATAGTTTAAATTAAACATAGTGCATTTTAATTAAGTTAATATTTAAAAACCCAATAATCTATTTTAGTATTTATTTCTCATAATTTGTAACAAAATATTATACGAAGCCCTGTTGGACAATCCTCGAGAGAAAAGACCTTGGTAGAACTTACCACAAACTACTTCTACCTCGTATATATTTGCGAGCGACTCAAGAACTCCTATTTTTAGGATAAGTTTTTGACCGATCAAATTTTGGCGCCGTTGCCGGGGATTGTTTTAGGCCAAATATAATTTTTGTATACTTTTATTTATATCTTGTGATTTAATCTTTCTTTATTTCTTGCATCTTTTATTCATCTTGTTCTTAATTTTTTTTTAAGGTGCGCTGAACTGTTTTCTAGTCTATGCAGGGCCGTAGGTCTCTTGCAAGAACCTTGGTACCATACAACGAAAACGTTCATCCCAATTATCGAGTTGGAGATAACCTGGAAGATATTAGCAGTGAAGGAGAATTTTTGACAGAAGAAAACACTGAATCTTCCTATCAAGAAGAAAAGTTAAACGAAGAACATATGGCAGACCAACAAACTTTGAAAGATTTTGCTAGACCGGTGATCGGTACAACAACGTCATGCATACAACTTGGCCAGACACCACGAAATTATGAATTGAAATCCATTCATTTCAACCAACTCCCATCTTCTTATGGGATGCCAAACGAGGATCCTTTAAGTTTTATTCGTGATTTTTACTCGGTTGTCAATACCTTTCCATTACAACAATTGACCGAGGATCAATTAAAAATGAGGTGTTTTCCTTACACTTTAAAAGATCGAGCAAAAACATGGATTATGACGTTGCCACCAAATTCATTGGCTACTTGGGATGATGTGTGCAACAAATTCATGTCTAAATTTTATCCACATCATAAAACGGCGGATCTAAGGACCAAAATTGCGGCTTTTACGCAATCGGAGGGTGAACAATTTTTTGAAGCATGGGATCGGTTCAAAACTCTTTTACTAGCATGCCCCCATCATCATTATCCTTTACACTGTTTGAGTCAAACTTTTTATGATGGGCTAACTCATAATTGCCAATTTACTGTTGACAATGCAGCTGGGGGAGATATAGGAACACTAACGGCGCAAGCCGCTTTTGATTTGTTTGAAAAACTTGCTATATCCTCCCAGCAAAAGAGTGCACGAGGCAGGAGAGTCGGAGCTAATGAAGTAAATTCCACCAGTGATCTCACTGCGCAAATTGCCGAGCTAACCAAACAAGTCCAACGACTTACAACTCAAGGAATTTCTCAACCACCCACAGTCATGCCATCTCAAGAAGTATTTTTCGCCGGTGGTGAATATAGTCATGCACCCAACATCAATCCCCCGACGAACCCTGAAGAGGTAAATGCTTTAAATAATTTTTACCAACGCCCCAGAAATGACCCTTTTTCAAACCTATAATCCCGGTTGGCGAAATCACCCTAATTTCTCTTGGGGTGGGAATCATCACAAACAACCACCAGCTCGTCAACATCATAATTTGCAACAACCAGATCAAAGACCGAACCAATTCCAAGGGTCGCCTCAAACCAACCCAGAAAACCCTCATTATAAGAAACACTTCAATCATTCATCCAAAACTCGGATCGAAGATTTGAAGCAATGGAAGCATCAGTAAAACGAGTCGAAACTCAAGTCGGGCAACTAGCAAATCAACTGCAAAATAACCAGAAAGGGAGGTTACCAAGTCAACCCGAACAAGCTAAAGCTATCACCACGCTGAGAACTGGTAAGATTTATAACAATCAAGTTGATTCCCCTTCTAATGATGATATTTCAATTATTGCAGGAAACAAGGACGAATATAAGGAGTCAAATGAAAATTCTAAAGAAGAAGTCCCCATCCCAACACTCCACAAATCTACAAATCCATACAAACCCCCAATACCTTTTCCAAGTCGACAAAAAAATGAAAAACTTGAGAAGCAATTTCTAAATTTTTTTGATATGCTGTCCAAAGTAAATGTAAACCTTCCTTTATTGGAAGTAATAAAAAGTGTCCCAGCATACGGAAAATTTTTCAAAGAATTACTCACGGATAAAAAGAAGTTTGGATATAGAGAAAAAATCATTGTCTCAGAGGTTATGTCTGCATTGCTCCAACAACGATTACCTCCCAAGCAAAGTGATCCAGGTAGCTTCATCATAAATATCGCTATGGGAAACGGTAAGAAGACCACTGGTATGCTTGATCTTGGAGCAGGTATAAATTTGATGCCATTATATATTTTTGAGCAACTTGATCTTGGTGAACTTAGCCCAACTAAAATATGTTTACAATTGGCCGATAGATCGCTTCGTTATCCTGTTGGAATTATCGAAGATATTTTGGTTGACATAGAGGGGCTTATTATTCCAGCAGATTTTGTTGTCTTAGAAATGAGACAATGTCTAGAAAATGGAAAATATCATTCTATTTTATTGGGAAGACCTTTCATGGCTACCGCTGAAACAATAATTGATGTTAAAAGAGGAAAATTAACCATGAGTGTGTTAAATGAAACCGTGACATTTTCTGTGTTTAATTCGCCCCCTGTTCCTAGTTACGATTTATACGAGGAGTGTGCTTTTGTTGATATTATTGACAATTCTGTAGAAACTCTCATTATACAGGAACAAGTAATGGAATGTTCAGAGCTTAACCCGGAAGTTGAAGGAGAAGTGTGCGAAAATCTCTTACAGGGATTAAGATAGATAGTCTGAGTCGTTAATGGATAGCAAAGAAAAAGAAATACCGGAGCTTAAAGAATTGCCTAAGCATTTAAAATATGTTTTTCTTGAAGAGGGAAATAAAAAACCCGTAATTATTAATGCGAATTGAACAAAGATGAAGAATTTCTTTTAATAGAAGTTTTAAAAAATGCAAAGAGGCAATAGGATGGGGTTTGAGTGATATTAAGGGAATTAGCCCTTCAACATGTATGCACAAAATAATCCTAGAAGAGGGGGAAAACCAAGAAGAGAAGCACAACGAAGATTAAATCCCAATATGCTAGAGGTAGTAAAAAGGAAATTTTAAAATTACTAGTGAGGGAATTATTTATCCAATTGCGGATAGTGAATGGGTAAGCCCGATACATGTGGTGCCAAAGAAAAGTGGCATAACGGTGATTGAAAATGATAAGGGAGAGCTAGTACCAACGAGGGTAACAACCGGTGGCGGATGTGCATTGATTATCGAAAATTAAATGCCGCCACCAAAAAGGATTACTTTCCTCTACCTTTTATTGACCAACCGCTTGATAAACTTGCAGACACAAATTCTAATGTTTTCTTGATGGCCTTTCGGGTATTATCAAGTGGCGATTGCACCCGAGGACCAATCAAGACCACATTCACATGCCCTTTTGGAACTTTTGCTTGTCGAAGAATGCCCTTTGGATTATGCAATGCACCAGAACTTTTCAAAGGTGCATGTTGTCAATTTTCTCGATATGATCGGCGATTCTATTGAGGTATTTATGGATGACTTTTCGATTTGGATCATCTTTTGATGATTGCTTAAATAAATTGACCAAAGTACTTGAACGTTGTATTGAAAGCCATTTAACTCTCGGTTGGGAAAAAGTCATTTTATGACGAAAGTGGAATTGTGCTAGGCCATGTGGTGTCAAATCATGGAATTGAAGTCGACAAAGCAAAAATTGATGTCATTCAAAATTACCGCCACCAAACAATGTAAAGGCAATCAGAGTTTTTAGGACATGCCGGTTTTTATAGAAGGTTTATCAAAGATTTTTCAAAAATAAGTAAACCTCTCTGCACTTTGCTTACCAAAGATGTTTCCTTCATTTTCGATGACGCTTGTCTCGACGCTTTTAAAACCTTGAAAGAGAAACTAACCACGGCACCAATCGTAATTGCCCCTGATTGGTCTTTACCTTTGAAATTATGTGTGATGCATCGACCGAGCTGTTGGTGCGCTTTGGGCCAAAGAATTGATAAAATGCTCCGTGTGGTTTATTACGCTAGTCTAACATTAAATGATGCGCAGTTAATTATACGACAACCGAGAAAGAATTATTAGTTGTGGTTTTCTCACTGGATAAATTTAGATCTTATATTGTAGGATCTAAAGTGATTGTACATTCGACCATGCACTTTACGACATCCATTGAAAAAGCAACAAGCAAAACCTCGGTTGATTCGGTGGATTTTAATGCTTCAAGAATTTAATGTGGAAATAAAGGATCGGAAAGGAAGTGAAAATGTGGTCGCAGACCATTTGTCTCGTTTAAAAATAACAAGAAATAGATAACAAACATGAAGAAATTGTGGACTCTTTTCCACATGAAAATCTATTTAAAATTTCTTCGGTACCTTGGTTTGCGAGATATTGTGAATTATTTGGTTTGTGAAATGCTCCCACCTAACATTTCTTACCAAGAAAAGAAAAGGTTTCTATCATCATGCAAAAACTACTTAGGGACGAACCATGCCTTTTTCGATTATGCAAAGATGAAATCATGAGGCGATGTGTCCTTAAGATGAGCAACAAAGTGTACTAACCTTTGCCACGAACTTCATTGCGGAGGACATTTTGGCGGACAAAAGACCGCACAAAAATTCTCCAATCTGGTTTGTATTGGCCATCCTTATTTAAAGACGCATATCATTTTTGTGTTCATGATAGGTGTCAACGAACCGGTAATATCGGAAAAGAAATGAGATGCCCCTCACGATCAATTTGGTTGTAGAAATTTTTGATGTATGGGGAATTGATTTTATGGGACCATTCACTAAACTGAAATTTTGAGTACATTCTTTAGCATCGATTATGTATCCAAGTGGGTTGAGGCAATCCCCACAAGGACTAATGATGCTAATATTGTTGTTAAGTTTGTACAGAATACATAATCACCGTTTCGGATTTCCCAAGACAATAATCGGTGATGGGGATCCCACTTCGCAACAAGTTATTTGACAAGCTTATGGCCAAAAATGGCATAAATCACAAAATTGCAACTCCCTACCATCCACAAACGTCGTCAAATGAAACAAGCAACCGACAAATAAAAGGGATCCTGGAAAAAGCGTGCGCCCAACTCGAAAAGATTGGGCTGAAAAATTGGTCGATGCACTTTGGGCATACCGAACAGATACAAGAGTCCATTGGGAATGAGCCCTTACCGTCTAGTCTATGGAAAAATTGTCACCTTCCAGTTGAAATCGAACATAAAGCTTATTGGGCAATTAAGGCCGTTTCAATGGAATTGAAAAAGTCGACAGAAAGATCGCTACAAATATCCGAACTAGACGAGTTAAGAAACGAAGCATACGAGAACTCTCTGATTTACAAAGACAAAGTCAAGAGACTTCATGACCTGAAACTTACCCTCAAACACCTTGAACCAGTACGAAAGTACTTTTATTTAATTCTCGTTTGCGATTATTTCCAGTAAGCTAAAATCACGCTGACGGACCCTTCGAGATTGAGGAAGTATTTCCATACGGAGTAATCGACCGATAAATCCTCAAACCAAAGAGTCATTTCAGTGAACGGACACAGGTAAAGCCTTATTTTGAAAATCGGAAAATTCCTCACGAGAGAGCATAACCCTTGAAGATCCGTCGCACGACTAAAACAGGAAGTTGTCAAGCTAATGACATTAAACAAGCCCTTATTGGGAGGGAACCCAATTTATTTATTGTTTTTCTTATTATTTCTAAAAAATCAAAAAAAATCAAAAAAATCAAAAAAATCAAAATCAAAAAAAAAAAAAAATCAAAAAAAAAAAAAAAAATTATTATTGGTACGTTCAATCATACCATATCTGAGGTTTACTTGAGGACAAGCAAATAATTAAGTGTGGGGTATTTGATTAGTGCATAATTGATCTAAAAATTCATATACAAAATATTCCTTTTAAGGGCATAATCGTCTCGATTTGTGATTAAAAATATATATTTTACGATATGTCCAAACATGAGCTAAAAATGGTTATTTTACAGATTACTGACATGAAGCATCAAAAAGGACGTAAAACAAGATCAAATCCAAAACGACGGGAATTTTTCCAGGAAAAACGACCATACAAAAACGGCGCAAAGTGGACCGTGTTCTGTCGGCAGTTTCACATACGGCGCAAAAAGGCCGTGTCTTGGGCCGTTTCACACACGGCCGGCATTTAGCGCCGTGTCCTCACGCGTATTCGGAAAAGACCGAGTCACCACAAACGGCGCACAACACGGCGGAAAATGGGCCGTTTTCATAGCCGTTTTGAGACTCGATATTTGTGGAATTTTCCACATTTAGCATCTTGTGAGCTCAACAACTATGTATGAAGTCAATGATCTGAAAATGAAGACATGCAAGGAAGATCAAGTGTGAATCAAACACCAAAGACTTGTCAAAGATGCCACAAATTAAATAATCAATTGTATTCTTGAAAATCACCTATAAAAGGACATCTTCATCCATTGCAAAATTACTCCTCTTCTTGCCAAGAAACTCCCATTTCTTTTAGCAAGATATTTTCTCCTTTGAACTTTCAATTTTACTTTGTATTTCATTTTTAGTTTAAAGTTTTTCTTTCATTTAGTTTGTAATTGAAAAGTGCTTGATCAATAAGCAGTTAGTATTTTACTTTCAATTTTGGTAAGCTTGTAACCTTTAAACAAGTTTGAAGTTATATTTTGAAGTTTGTTTCTTGCACTTTGATTCATCATATTCAAATAAGTTTTATCTATTGTCATTAAGTTCTAGTAATTAAAAGTTTATATATATATGTATATATATATATATTATGTATATCAATCATTTCTATTATAATTTTAGTTTGTATAAACCAATGAGTAGCTAATCTTTCTTCCTAGGGGAAGGGGGATTTCTATTAGGTTATATATTGAGTATTTGATTGATTTACACTATTTTGATTAAAAAGGACTAATTGGTTTAAATAGAGATTGATCATATCCTATTTCTACTAATGAAATCTCCTTGATTGATTGTTGAGTGAATTGGAAACATATCTCTTCAATCTATCAAGTGTTAATCTTGTTATCAACATCTTAAGATTGCGAAAGTGGTTAAGACATCTTTGATTACGAAAGTACAGAGGTGAAAAGTTGATTACTCGATAAACATTCGTTTTTCTTTTATATCCGTGTAAATCAATTCCTATACTTAATTAAAAACCTAATTTAATGAACCCGTAATCCCCTAGATTTTATAAATTCCAACTCATTTCAATTCTATTCATTTCCACTAGTTAAAAAAATAGTCTTCTTAAAAATAGTAGTATTAAAAATAGTCTTATTAAAAAGTCTTATTAAAAATAGTTTAAATTAAACATAGTGCATTTTAATTAAGTTAATATTTAAAAACCCAATAATCTATTTTAGTATTTATTTCTCATAATTTGTAACAAAATATTATACGAAGCCCTGTTGGACAATCCTCGAGAGAAAAGACCTTGGTAGAACTTACCACAAACTACTTCTACCTCGTATATATTTGCGAGCGACTCAAGAACTCCTATTTTTAGGATAAGTTTTTGACCGATCAAATTTTGGCGCCGTTGCCGGGAATTAAATCCATGTGGTAAAATATAATAGAAACCATTTGTAATATCCGCAATTTTCGATTTTCGGTAAATTTCTTTTTTTTGGTCGGAGTCTGTTTTGACGACTCTCTCATGACCGTTTCGTCATTCGGAGAATATTTAATTCTGCACTTTTGTCATCCGAGTTCGTTTCGGTGCTGCTTTGTTGAGTTCCGTGCTTTTTAGCGACTTTTCCGCGCTTGAGTTCGGTTCTTGCGAATCTCGTTTGAAATTGTCGTTTGGGGTTTTTCGTAAGTTCATTTAACGTTGTTATACGTGTTGTGAGCTTCGGTTTGATTATTCGTTGTCGTATGGTGATTTTCGGGCAGTTGGGCCATTTTCGTAATTTCCCAAAGTTTGGGGTAATTACCTTCCGTTGTCGAATTTCGAGCCTTCGGGTGGTCGGAATCGTGTGTTCTACTAGCTCTTAGATTCGTCTTTGTGAGTACTTCGTAACCGTATCTTCGGTTCGTATTCGTGCTCGGGTTTCGGTGTCGTTTTGTTGAATTCTGGATTACTAAACGACTTTTCTAAGTATGAGTTCGACTTTGTTAGATCACCATTAATTTTTGGTGACTCCAAAAATTATAAATCTTTGCAATATTATAGAACATCGAGTTAGCTTTCCAATGGTTCAAGCGGTGAGTCAATCGGAGTCCGGACGAGAGAGTTATGGTCGTTTGATTTTGGCCGATCACTTCCAGAGCCTTTCTACCGATAGGGGGTCGATAGGCTCTACCGCGGCATTCCGTATGGGTATCGGTTGGGCCTATCGGCCGATAGGCTAGCCGATAGGTTCTGCTGTGTTTCACTATATTACACGGGATCTGGGAAGGTTTTCATTTTCCTCTCCTCTCTTTTCTTCCTCTCGTTCAGGCGATCCAGAGCAACTCTTGGGCGATTTTAACATTTTCGGACTTGAAGAAATCATCCACTTCGAGTTTTGTTGTAGATTATCGATTTCTTCTTGAATCATTCATCCTAATCCAAGGTAATCTTCTAAGAACCCATTTTTGGGAGATTTTGGGGATTTTGGGTATTTTGTTCGATTTAAATGCTTAATCCGATTTAACTTAGGATTTTGATGGATTGATGATTATTTAGATGTATTATATCATTTCCCTTGTTATTCCATGATTGGATCGTATCGATTCGTTGTTTGAGTTGAGTTCTTGACCGACGCCTTGAAGGTGTCCTAAAATGTCTTAGAGGGGTTTTCGGGCGTTCTACGATTATTCTTCCTCGTATGGTCGATGATTTATTGATTGTATGATGTTAGGGTCGTGTTTCTTGCGAAGAAACCGTGTTGAACCCTTTCGTTCGCCGCCGTCTTCCGCTTCGATAGCATTGGGCGTTTGAAGCTTTCCGTTGAGCCGTGTTCGTCGGAATACTTGCGTATCGATTTTGAGGCAAGTACCTTGTCCATACTTTTCTTGTTTCGCGGATATGATGATTGGTGATCGTCTTGGTTTGTTTGTTTGTTTGAAATGAGTTTTCAAAAGATTTGGTTAGCCTCGTTAAAGGCCTCTTTCAAAACCGTGTGTGTTTTGTGATTGGTGTGGTTCGAGAATAACTATGTGAATTCTATGTATATGCTTGGTGTTCATGTTGCACTTAGTATTGTGTGTGGACGTATATTATGTCATTTCGGTGCGTTGTGGATTGACGTGGTGTTTTGCTAAGTGTTTGATGCCTCTAGGCGAATTGTTTGAATATCCTTGATGTGATATGTTATTTGTGTGAATGTGTGGATATGGTTGAAGGTCTACGGTGGCACATGGCATGTGATCATGTGGCCGGATGCAACAAGTGATTGATCCAACCGTGGAGCTGAGATAATCTACGGTGGCACATGGCATGTGATCATGTGGCCAGATGCAACAAGCGATTGATCCAACCGTGAGATGTGTGTGATTTGTTTCGCTAGCCGCTCGGGAGGGTCCTTCGAGGCCTCGAGTGGGATGTCGGTGGTATCGTCCCGGTCCTAGGCGATGCGCGTGCGTGATTATGTTTCGTTGATTTTTCGTCCGTTGAGGACACGTGATGTTGGGCTGTGACCCTATTGATTTTTGGAAAGAGAAGGATTTTATAATCCTAAATTGTTTTCTATTAAAACTCTCGACGGCATTTTAAACTGTTTTGTAAATTGTTTCCTTATTTGCGATCTTTCGCTTTGGAAATGTTTACCCAAACTCTTGCCTGGGAAGTACTTTTCTTACGTTTGAACCTTTGAGGATTTCGATTATTATTGTTCTTGGAACTTGTATTGTATGGCTCGTATTTTTGCACTTGTACTGCACTAGCAAAACGGTGGAGTTTTGCTAACCCCGAGTATTCGGGGTGGATGTCTATTTTGCATTCGTGTTTTGGAGCATAGCACGGGGTCGGCGCGAAGGATGATGAAAGATGAACGATACTAATCACACGAGGATCTGTTGACGTCGTTTTGGTCTAGTTGTATTTTCTTTTCCGCTGCAGTGTCTTTTCCCCGTTGTACGGGAGTTTATTGTATTTTGACCCCTGCGTGGGTATGTGTTTGGAATTGAGTTGTATGTATTTGTTGAAAGACCAAATCGGTCTACTGAGTCATTTTAGCCTTAAAGGCGAGGTTTAGATGTTTGATTTTAGTTATCAGCCTGGTAGATCCTCGAGGAGAGGGTCTACGGCGTGTAATATCCCTGAGCGGATTTGGGGGTGTTACATAAATGGTATCGGAGCGCAAGGTTGTGGAAACCTGGGCTGTCGGGTCAGTGGTGTCTGTTGAGTCTTTGTCTCGTCGGATTTTGTCTGACTAAGTCGTGTCGCGACGCGTCGTCTGAGTTGGTTGGTCGTGATTAGTATCGTGGGCAATCATCATCTTCGTGCGACCTATGGCTGTAAGTCTCCTTCTTTGTGTTGTGCCTCGTGTGACACGAGCTATTTTTTTATGATTATTTATTAAGTGACGAGTCCTTTTATGGATTTTGATTTCTTGATACGTGACTATTTGACTCTCATATTTCTTTCATGTGAGGAGTAGTTCTTTGGATTGTGCATGTTGACTGTATTTCTTTTTTTTGCGTGAGTTCCTTTGTAATAGCTTTCGGTATCTTACCGATCAATTTTATTTCAAAATCGATTCCTTTAACCGAGTTGTTGGCCTTGACCGTTTTGACGGTAGTTGGGTGTTTTCAAATGATTTTGTGAGTTTTGATAAGTACTACCGTCATCGACCTTTTGGGCATTCTAACCCATTGAATTATTTTTGAAAACCTTGAGTATCTTAGAAAATTGAAATTCGAGACGTACTTTTAAAGCGAATTATTTTCTTGCGGTGTTTTCAAGGTGTTTTCTAATGCCGCAATACATTTCAAAAATTTTCCGGTTGAGGACCAAAATATTTTTGAGACATTTTCAAATGCGATTGCTTAGACCCAAGGGTCGAATATTTTGAAAGTTTTTCACTAAAGGAAAGGTGTCCTCATTTTTGTTCAAACGCAAGATGATTTTCAAAGTCTCGATAATGGTGTTTGTACTACTTTTTGTAAAATGATACTCAAGATCAACTGTTGTTTCCAAACCGTTTTCAAAAGGTGGTTCTCGTTTTAAAACCTATCATTCTGTTTGCGGACCGGAAATGCGTGTATGGTTTTCGAACTTTCGTTACGGTGTCAACCCCGAATTGTGATTGAATTGGTGGCGTGAGCGTCGAGGTCGCCACGCATATGTTTTGTTGGCCCTCCGTGAGAGGTGTGAACCGGTGTTTACCGTTTATCGCCTCGTGGTGATTTGCGTATTGTCGCACTAGTGTGGGTTGTTAAAGCACGGATTTTTATGCGTTATACACATGGGTGATTGTTTCATGATGTTTTGTAATTGTGCACTTGGTCATCTTTCGAGTCGTTGATGTCACGGACGATGCCGTCGTTATTGTGATATTCATGTATGTATTGCCTTACGATGGAAATTGTTGTATGTGGTATATGTTATGATTTTTCTGTTGTGCTGAGTAATTACTTATTCAGTATGCCGAGGGGCCGAGGTCGTAGTCGTGGCAATCAGACGCGTGGTCGAGATCATGCTGCCGGTGATGATGCTGGTATCGGTGTCGCTACTATTTTACAGCAGGTAGCTACACGATGACTCGATTGACTCGAGCGATTCAGCGCATTACAGATGTGACTCAGAACACTGGTGCAAACCAGTGGCTTCGGGAGGTAATTCGTATGAATCCCCCTCGATTCGCCGGTGTTGCGGATGCGTTGGGCTGGGATGGTTGGCTTTTCCAGTTGGAAAAGATTTTCGAGATAGTTGATTGTCCAGAAGAACGTAAGGTTCCGGTAGCTCAGTATCTTTTCGACAAAGATGCCGCTAGCTGGTGGGAGGCTACTAAGCCTCGAGATCGCGTTGTCACGTGGGCAGAGTTCCAGAAATTCATGAGAGATGAGTTTTGTCCGGAACCGATAAGAAATCAGAGGATTAATGAATTCTTTTCGCGAAACCGCAGGATGTACCGTCTCAAGCTATTATTGATTTTAGCAAATGCTCGGCTATGTGCAAAATCAAGTAAGGACAGAGGAGGACAAGATTTGTCATTTTAGTAGGCGGATGAAGCCGAGATTCGCCAAGACATGGCAGTCTCGCTTGTACTTCCTTGAGAGATTATCAAAATAGGGCGTTAGCCTATGAGCTATCTAGATTATCGACCGAGAGTATGTCGACTCAAGAAACAGAAAACCGTTGGGAACTTTTCAGAAATCGGGAGTGGGCCTTGAGGTTGGGACTTCGTCTCGTCATCCCAATATGGTTCCTAGATCGCGTGATCGGAGGAGTAGTACCCCTGCGGTGAGTAATGTGAGCACTTCAAGATATGTTATAAGCGTAGTCGAGCGGGCCATACTGCGAAGAATTGTCGTTCACCGTTAGTCACCGTTTGAGTGTGGCGGGTGGGTCACCGATCCGTGCATTGCGAGACGGTAGCCGAGAGATTTGGGGATCGAGGTTGCGTCTCCGAAAGGACACGGAGATGCCTAGGGTGGTTTTGAGGATTTCGGCGTAGTCCGAATTATTTATAATTACCCTTGTGGATCGTTTTGTGTTTATTCTCTGTTTTCTCGATCGTGCGTGTTTTCTTGTAACAAGTAATTTGTGTTTTGTGATTGTTTGGATCATTGACTTGATTGTATTATCCATTTGATGACGCTTGTCATTTGTTGGTTTTATTATGTCTCTACCGCGACGTTGTGTTGGTCGTCGTGGAGCGTGTTTTCACACCGTATACCCCTTTGCGTTGTTTGTAACATTTCGCCGTTGGGCGTTAGTTACGCATTCTTGTGTGTCTCGTTGAGTTTTCTGGCGGAATATTTCTTCCCCTACTTGTTTTAAGTTTCGGACGAAACTTCTTTTAAGGAGGGTAGAATGTAATATCCGCAATTTTCGATTTTCGGTAAATTTCTTTTTTTGGTGAGTCTGTTTTGACGACTCTCTCATGACCGTTTCGTCATTCGGAGAATATTTAATTCTGCACTTTTGTCATCCGAGTTCGTTTGGTCTTTGCTTTGTTGAGTTCCGTGCTTTTAGCGACTTTTCCGCGCTTGAGTTCGGTTCTTGCGAATCTCGTTTGAAATTGTCGTTTGGGGTTTTTCGTAAGTTCATTTAACGTTGTTATACGTGTTGTGAGCTTCGGTTTGATTATTCGTTGTCGTATGGTGATTTTCGGGCGGTTGGGCCATTTTCGTAATTTCCCAAAGTTTGGGGTAATTACCTTCCGTTGTCGAATTTCGAGCCTTCGGGTGGTCGGAATCGTGTGTTCTACTAGCTCTTAGATTCGTCTTTGTGAGTACTTCGTAACCGTATCTTCGGTTCGTATTCGAGCTCGGGTTTCGGTGTCGTTTTGTTGAATTCGGGATTACTAAACGACTTTTCTAAGTATGAGTTCGACTTTGTTAGATCACCATTAATTTTTGGTGACTCCAAAAATTATAAATCTTTGCAATATTATAGAACATCGAGTTAGCTTTCCAATGGTTCAAACGGTGAGTCAATCTGAGTCCTGACGAGAGAGTTATGGTCGTTTGATTTTGGCGATCACTTCCAGAGCCTTTACCGATAGGGGGTCGATAGGCTCTCTGCCGGCATTCTGTATGGGTATCGGTTGGGCCTATTGGCCGATAGGCTGGCCGATAGGTTCTGCTGTGTTTCACTATATTACACGGGATCGGGGAAGATTTTCATTTTCCTCTCCTCTCTTTTCTTCCTCTCGTTCAGGCGATCCAGAGCAACTCTTGGGCGATTTTAACATTTTCGGACTTGAAGAAATCATCCACTTCGAGTTTTGTTGTAGATTATCGATTTCTTCTTGAATCATTCATCCTAATCCAAGGTAATCTTCTAAGAACCCATTTTTGGGAGATTTTGGGGATTTTGGGTATTTTGTTCGATTTCGTCTGCTTAATCCGATTTAACTTAGGATTTTGATG
Organism: Orobanche coerulescens; assembly: GCA_033398695.1. Taxonomy (NCBI): domain Eukaryota; kingdom Viridiplantae; phylum Streptophyta; class Magnoliopsida; order Lamiales; family Orobanchaceae; genus Orobanche; species Orobanche coerulescens. The sequence continues at coordinate 204,886,447 of CM065801.1, read as the reverse complement.
GATTGATGATTATTTAGATGTATTATATCATTTCCCTTGTTATTCCATGATTGGATCGTATCGATTCGTTGTTTGAGTTGAGTTCTTGACCGACGCCTTGAAGGTGTCCTAAAATGTCTTAGAGGGTTTTCGGGCGTTCTACGATTATTCTTCCTCGTATGGTCGATGATTTATTGATTGTATGATGTTAGGGTCGTGTTTCTTGCGAAGAAACCGTGTTGAACCCTTTCGCTCGCCGCCGTCTTCCGCTTCGATAGCATTGGGCGTTTGAAGCTTTCGGTTGAGCCGTGTTCGTCGGAATACTTGCGTATCGATTTTGAGGCAAGTACCTTGTCCATACTTTTCTTGTTTCGCGGATATGATGATTGGTGATCGTCTTGGTTTGTTTGTTTGTTTGAAATGAGTTTTCAAAAGATTTGGTTAGCCTCGTTAAAGGCCTCTTTCAAAACCGTGTGTGTTTTGTGATTGGTGTGGTTCGAGAATAACTATGTGAATTCTATGTATATGCTTGGTGTTCATGTTGCACTTAGTATTGTGTGTGGACGTATATTATGTCATTTCGGTGCGTTGTGGATTGACGTGGTGTTTTGCTAAGTGTTTGATGCCTCTAGGCGAATTGTTTGAATATCCTTGATGTGATATGTTATTTGTGTGAATGTGTGGATATGGTTGAAGGTCTACGGTGGCACATGGCATGTGATCAGGATGCAACAAGTGATTGATCCAACCGTGGAGCTCGAGATAATCTATGGTGGCACATGGCATGTGATCATGTGGCCAGGATGCAACAAGCGATTGATCCAACCGTGAGATGTGTGTGATTTGTTTCGCTAGCCACTGGAGGGTCCTTCGAGGCCTCGAGTGGGATGTCGGTGGTATCGTCCCGGTCCTAGGCGATGCGCGTGCGTGATTATGTTTCGTTGATTTTTCGTCCGTTGAGGACACGTGATGTCTGTGACCCTATTGATTTTTGGAAAGAGAAGGATTTTATAATCCTAAATTGTTTTCTATTAAAACTCTCACGGCATTTTAAACTGTTTTGTAAATTGTTTCCCTTATTTGCGATCTTTCGTTTTGGAAATGTTTACCCAAACTCTTGCCTCGGGAAGTACTTTTCTTACGTTTGAACCTTTGAGGATTTCGATTATTATTGTTCTTGGAACTTGTATTGTATGGCTCGTATTTTTGCACTTGTACTTGCACTAGCAAAACGGTGGAGTTTGCTAACCCCAGTATTCGGGGTGGATGTCTATTTTTGCATTCGGGTTTTGGAGCATAGCACAGGTCGGCGCGAAGGATGATGAAAGATGAACGATACTAATCACACGAGGATCCGTTGACGCTGTTTTGGTCTAGTTGTATTTTCTTTTCCATTGCAGTTGTCTTTTCCCCGTTGTACGGGAGTTTATTGTATTTTGACCCCTGCGTGGGTATGTGTTTGGAATTGAGTTGTATGTATTTGTTGAAAGACCAAATCGGTCTACTGAGTCATTTTAGCCTTAAAGGCGAGGTTTAGATGTTTGATTTTAGTTATCAGCCTGGTAGATCCTCGAGGAGAGGGTCTACGGCGTGTAATATCCCTGAGCGGATTTGGGGGTGTTACACCATTCTTTAAGCTCCGGCAATAAACAACCCATTTTACTCAATATATAACCTAATAGAAATCCCCCTTCCCCTAGGAAGAAAGATTAGCTACTCATCGGTTTATACATACTAAAATTATAATAGAAATAATTGATATATATAATATATATATATATAGAAACTTTTAATTACTAGAACTTAATGACAATAGATAAAGCTTACTTGAATATGATGAATCAAAGTGCAAGAAACAAACTTGTTAAGCAATTTTTTCTCATTTTTTCTTCTATAAATAACCTTTGTGCTTGTTTCTTTTATTCATCCCTCAAACTTGTACTTTTCTCTTTTTCTCTCTAAATAAAATTCTTTTCAAAAATGGTGTCATCATCTTCCACAAAAAATTTTACACGATCTGCATTTTTGGTGGATCTAGTTCTGAAAAGAGGCATGCTTCATCAAGACCCACAACTTGGTCGTACCTTAGGAGAAAAATGCATTCATGTAGTTTACGGAGGAGGAAGTCTAGGATTAATGGGACGAAATGTCACTGCCTATATGGAAGGAGTAAGAGTATTGGGAGTAATCCCAAAACCTCTGGGCCGAAAGTAAAATCACCGGGTCAACTATTGGAGATGAGTTTAGATCTGTGAATATGCAAGATCGCATAACTCACATGATAAATAATTCTGGCGCCTTTATCGCCCTTCCCGGTGGTTTTGGCACCCTTGAGGAACTTTTTCATGTGGTTACCAGAGCCCAGCTAAATGTTCATCAAAAACCAATAGGAGTGCTTAATGTCAATGGTTTCTTTGATGGTTTACTGTCTTTCATCGACTACTCTGCCGAAAAGGGCTTTATTTCCGAGCGTGCAAAACGAATCATAGTCGTTGCAACAACACCAGAAGAACTAATCAAAAAACTCAATGAATTTGTTCCTCAACTAGATCCATCTCTAGCTAAAATTGTCTGGGTAGAAGATTTTACAGTGAGAAAACGAAAAGTGGATTCATTCCTCTCTCTTTGATAATCCATGACGGACCTCTTGTATTTTTACTTTCTGTCGTGTGTAATAATCGTGCTAAATGATGGCAGCTTAAGGAGTTTCTTCTTGATCTCTTGACGCGCATCTATTCGCGATTTATGTATTGCTGTAATTTTTATTTCGTGTTTTGTTTTTTTTTAAAAAACTTTGATGGCAGCGTAAGGCGACTCTTCGGACTTTCTTGATGCGCATCTAAAAAATTATGTTATACTTACGAGTATATTTTATTTTCTTTTGTGTGTGCCTCGTATATTTATTCTCTTGCAGATTCTAAAAGGCGTTAGGCTCAGACATCAACTTTCTTAACAGGGAGTATTCTGCTTTTCTGCATTGATTTTTATTTTTTATTTTATAAACTGAGTACAGTTTTATTTTCAAGTTTGGGGGTGGTTTGTTTTAGTATTTTGGTGTGTTGTAATTTTGGTGTGGTTTGTTTAATAATTTTGGTGTGTTTTGATTGATTTGGTTATTTGCCTTAATTTTTTTTTTATATATATATTATTTTGATTTGTGAGATTTCTAGATCTGGCCATAACACCAATAAATTAGCTATATACAAGCTTCTAAAATTGTTTTAACCGGTAAAAAAATTGTATATTCCAAAATTTTGAGCCTTAATCTCTCTTTCCAAACCTTGTAGTTATCATATAAAATCGAGTCATTCGTTACCTTGAGAAAAGAAGAATCAGTCGGTTGATGAAAAATAGAACTGAAATTTACTTAATTTGTGGAGTTTTTGATTTTTCATGCTTAACTAATAAATGATTTTCTGCAAAATTCTATTCCCTAAAAAAAGGAGTCATTGGTGAAAAGAGCTACACGTTAGCAAATAACGGTGTGAAAGATATCACCTAAAAAAAATGACGAAAAGGAGAAGTGTTGAGCGAATAAATGCCTAATTTTGGAAGTCTTAAATTTTGCGAAAAATAAAGGACTAACCATTGTTGGTGCGTAAATGCCGTCTCGAAAAATTGGTGAAAAGAGCCGCACGTTAGCAAATAACGGTGTGAAAGCTATCACCTTTTACGAAAGAAAATAATGAGATAGAAATTGTGTTAGTGAAAAGAGCTACACGTTAGCAAATAACGGTGTGAAAGCTATCACTAAAAGGGATGTAGTTTATGAGCAGATTTGAATTAATTAGCAGCTGAATTTCAATACACTCAATTTTGTGAAAATCACAATATTTGATGACGCCGATGAAATTCTTCTTCATATTGAGTCGAAAAATAAACGAGTGATCGAGAGCAACCATTAAAGGGAGTCGTGTGAAGTCACGAGTGGGAAAGAAATAATCAACATTTTGGGTGGAAAACCTTGTATTTTGGAATTACAAAAATAAAAACCGTGTTTTAACTTCAAAATCGTTAGTAGATTTATTTTGAATCTTGATTCATTTCTATCTACTGTATAAAGTTGGTTATTGTGTATTAATGGCATTTTGATCTCTTTTTATCTTTATATATAATTATTTTTCTTAAATTTGTGTGTATTATTTTTTATTTTTTATTTTATGTCTTATTTTAATTTTTATTTTGTGTGTGCTTAATAAAGAGTCTTGCTCGACTAGCAAGAATTTAAGTGTGGGGTATTTGATTAGTGCATAATTGATCTAAAATTCATATACAAAATATTCATTTTTCCGGCATAATTGTACCGATTTGTGATTAAAAATATATATTTTACGATATGTCCAAACATGAGCTAAAAATGGTTATTTTACAGACATCGACATGAAGCATCAAAAAGGACGGAAAACAAGATCAAATCCAACGACGGAATTTTTCCAGACAAACGACCATACAAAACGGCGCAAAATGGACCGTGTTCTTACCGCTTCACATACGGTGCAAAAGAGGCCGTGTCTTGGGCGTTTCACACACGGCCGGCATTTAGCGCCGTGTCCTCGCGTATTCCAAGAGACCGAGTCACCACAAAACGGCGCACAACACGGGGCAAACTGGGCCGTTTTTCATCGCCGTGTTTCAGCAGATGCCTTGCAAAATTAGTCCACTTTTGACCAACTTGTGAAATCAACCACAAGATATTTTTTTGGTCAAAAATCTGAAAATTCAAAGACATGGGTGAAGTGTGAACAAAGAATTAAAAAAATGATATTACAATAGATATTTTGAATTAAATAATCAATTGTATTATTGAAAATCACCTATAAAAGGACATGTTCATCCATTGCAAAAATCCCAACCCACATTCTTACCAAGAAATCCTCAACTTCTTGCTAAGAAATACTCCTTTCCTTTAGCAATACATTTTCCTTAGAACTTTCAATTTTAGTTTGTATTTTATTTTTGGTTTGAAGTTTTTCTTTCATTTAGTTTGTAATTGAAAAGTGCTTGATCAATAAGTACTTAGTATTTTACTTAGTGTTTTACTTTCAAATTTTGTAAGCTTGTAACCTTTAAACAAGTTTGAAGTTATATTTTGAAGTTTGTTTCTAAAAAAAAAAAAAAAAAAAAAATGGTTTCCCTTGGTGAGTAGCTAATCTTTGTACTGATTTAATTGATAAGTTTTCCGAACCATGTTTAAAAAAAGCAAGGTTTCTATCACCATGCCAAGATAAGTTTTCCGAACCATGTTTTCATGCAAAATATTCTATCATCTTGATGCGCACCAATCAGATATCTTTTTTTGATAATAAACAACCCTTGGTGAGTTCTACCAAGGTCTTTTCTCTCGAGGATTGTCCAACAGGGCTTCGTATAATTTTTTTGTTATAGATTGCGAGAAATAAATACTAAAATAGATTATTGGGTTTTTAAATATTAATTAAATTAAAATGCACTATTTTTAATTTAAACTATTTTTTAATAAGACTAGTTTTATAAGACTATTTTTATACTAGACTATTTTTATTAAAACTATTTATACTAGACTATTTATTTTAAGACTATTTATACTAGACTATTTTTATTAGACTATTTTTAACTAGTGAAAATAAATAGAATTAAAATGAGTTGGGAATTTATAAAATCTAGGGGATTACGGGTTCATTAAATTAGGTATTTAATTAAGTATAGGAATTGATTTATATGGATATAAAAGAAAAAATGAATGTTTATCGAGTAATCAACTTTTCACCTCCGTACTTTCGTAATCAAAGATGTCTTAATCGCTGTCACTTTTTTAAGATGTTGATAACAAGATTAACACTTGATAGATTGAAAAGATGTGTTTCCAATACACTTAACAATCAATCAAGGAGGTTTCACTAGTAGAAATAGGATATGATCAATCACTATTTAAACCAATTAGTCCTTTCATTTCTCTAACTTGACTATTTTTAGGATAAACGATCGTTCATCGAGTAATCAACTTTTCACCTCCGTACTTTCGTAATCAAAGATGTCTTAACCACTTTCGCAATCTTAAGATGTTGATAACAAGATTAACATTTGATAGATTGAAAAGATATGTTTCCAATTCACTCAACAATCAATCAAGAAGGTTTCATTAGTAAAAATAGGATATGATCAATCTCTATTTAAACCAATTAGTCCTAAAAATAGTTTAAATCAATCAAATACTCAATATATAACCTAATAGAAATCCCCCTTCCCCTAGGAAGAAAGATTAGCTACTCATTGGTTTATACATACTAAAATTATAATAGAAATAATTGATATATATAATATATATATATATAGAAACTTTTAATTATTAGAACTTAATGACAATAGATAAAACTTACTTGAATATGATGAATCAAAGTGCAAGAAACAAACTTCAAAATATAACTTCAAACTTGTTTAAAGGTTACAAGCTTACAAAATTTGAAAGTAAAACACTAAGTAAAATACTAAGTGCTTATTGATCAAGCACTTTTCAATTACAAACTAAATGAAAGAAAAACTTCAAACCAAAAATAAAATACAAACTAAAATTGAAAGTTCTAAGGAAAATATATTGCTAAAGGAAAGGAGTATTTCTTAGCAAGAAGTTGAGGATTTCTTGGTAAGAATGTGGGTTGGTTTGCAATGGGTGAACATGTCCTTTTATAGGTGATTTTCAAGAATACAATTGATTATTTAATTCAAAATATCTATTGTAATATCATTTTTTAATTCTTTGTTCACACTTCACCCATGTCTTTGAATTTTCAGATTTTTGACCAAAAATATCTTGTGGTTGATTTCACAAGTTGGTCAAAAGTGGACTAATTTTGCATGGCATCTCATGAAACACGGCGATGAAAAACGGCCCAGTTTGCCCCGTGTTTGTGCGCCGTTTTGTGGTGACTCGGTCTCTTCCAGAATACGCGCGAGGACACGGCGCTAAATGCCGGCCGTGTGTGAAACGGCCCAAGACACGGACTCTTTTGCGCCGTATGTGAAACGGCCGATCAACACGGTCCATTTTGCGCTGCTTTGTATGGTCGCTTGTCCTGGAAAAATTCCCGTCGCTGGATTTGATCTTGTTTTCCGTCCTTTTGATGCTTCATGTCGCAATCAGAAATAACCATTTTTAGCTCATGTTTGGACATATCGTAAAATATATATTTTTAATCACAAATCAAGACAATTATGCCCTAAAATGAATATTTTGTATATGAATTTTAGATCAATTATGCACCAATCAAATACCCCACACTTAAATTCTTGCTAGTCCCGAGCAAGACTCATTATTAATCACACACAAAATAAAAATTAAAATAAGACAATAAAATAAAAATAAAAAATAATACACACAAATTTAAGAAAAATAATTATATATAAAGATAAAAAGAGATCAAAATGCCATTAATACACAATAACCAACTTTATACAAGAGATAGAAAATGAATCAAGATTCAAAATAAATCTACTAACGATTTTGAAGTTAAAACACGGTTTTTATTTTTGTAATTCCAAAATGCAAGGTTTCCCCTAAAGGTTGATTATTTCTTTCCCACTCGTGACTTCACACGACTCCCTTTAATGGTTGCTCTCGATCACTCGTTTATTTTTCGACTCAATATGAAGAAGAATTTCATCGGCGTCATCAAATATTGTGATTTTCACAAAATTGAGTGTATTGAAATTCACCGCTAATTAATTCAAATCGCTCATAAACTACATCCCTTTTAGTGATAGCTTTCACACCGTTATTTGCTAACGTGTAGCTCTTTTCACTAACACAATTTCTATCTCATTATTTTTTTCGTAAAAGGTGATAGCTTTCACACCGTTATTTGCTAACGTGTAGCTCTTTTCACCAATTTTTTCGAGACGGCACTACGCACCAACAATGGTTAGTCCTTTATTTTTCGCAAAATTTAAGACTTCCAAAATTAGGCAATTCTGTTGCTCAACACTTCTCCTTTTCGTCATTTATTTTTTTAGGTGATAGCTTTCACACCGTTATTTGCTAACGTGTAGCTCTTTTCACCAATGACTCCTTTTTTAGGGAATAGAATTTTTGCGAAAATCATTTATTAGTTAAGCATGAAAATTCAAAACTCCACAAATTAAGTAAATTTCGGTTCTATTTTTCATCAACCGACCGATTCTTCTTTTTCAAGGTAACGAATGACTCGATTTTATATGATAACTACAAGGTTTGGAAAGAGAGATTAAGGCACAAAATTTTTTTGGAATATACAATTTTTTTACTGTTAAAACAATTTTAGAAGCTTGTATATAGTTAATTTATTGGTGTTTATGGCCGATCTAGAAATCTCACAAATCAAAATACTATATATATATATACTAAAAAAAAATTAAGGCAAATAAAAACACACCAAAATACTAACACACTAAAACATACTACCCCAAACTTGAAAAAGAAACCGTCCTCGGTTTAAAAATAAAATAAAAATAAAAATCAATGCGTAAAAGTAGAATACTCCCCGTTAAGAAAGTTGATGTCCGAGCCTAACGCCTTTTAGAATCGCAAGAGAATAAATATACGAGGCACACACAAAAGAAAATAAAATATACTCGTAAGTATAACATAATATTTTAGATGCGCATCAAGAAAGTCCGAAGAGTCGCCTTATGTCACATCAAAGTTTTTTTAAAAAAAAGCAAAACACGAAATAAAAATTACAAGAATACATAAATCGCGAATAGATGCGCGTCAAGAGATCAAGAAGAAACTCCTTAAGCCGCCATCATTTAGCACGATTATTACACACGTAAAGTAAAAATACAAGAGGTCCGTCATGGGTTATCAAAGGGAGAGGAATGAATCCACTTTTCGCTTTCTCACCGTAAAATCTTCTACCTGCATAATTTTAGCTAGAGATGGATCTGGTTGAGGAACAAATTCATTGAGTTTTTTGATTAGTTCTTCTGGTGTTGTTGCAACGACTATGATTCGTTTTGCACGCTCGGAAATAAAGCCCTTTTCGGCAGAGTAGTCGATGAAAGACAGTAAACCATCAAAGAAACCATTGACATTAAGCACTCCTATTGGTTTTTGATGAACATTTAGCTTGTAATATCCGCATTTTTCTTTCCCTCGTAATTGTATTTCCGGTGTAATTCTCGATTTTAGTGACTCTCGTGTATCCTTCAGTGTAACTTTTCCGTTATCTTTTGATCTGATTCTCGTAATTGTTGTGCGGAACCGTCGTTTCGGGGTTGCCGTGGATTCATTCTATGCTATGATGCGTTTTGAGGTGTTCCGTTTGACGTTTCGTTCATAATCCGGTATTTTGGGTCGTTTATATCCTGTATCTAGCGCACGCTAAATTTCCTGTATAGCGCACGCTAGAAATCCATTGGTAGCGCACGCTACGCTTAATTCGTAGCGCACGCTAACGATTTAGCCCTGGGAGTGGCAGTTCAGCTCCCAGCCCTCTGGACTATCGGATTAGCGCACGCTATCTTGTCTAGCGCACGCTAATGTCGGGAGACTAGCGCACGATACGTGGGTCCGGAGCGCGCGCTAGTGTGACTGGCCAAGATCGGGCGCTTTACTCAATTCAAACAGTTTTAGTTAGCGCACGCTACGCCGGTATGGTAGCGCACGCTAACGGTCGTGAGGTTTGGGCGGTTGGCCACCGGACTCGGCCGATGTTCGTAGCGCACGCTATTGGTCGATAGCGCGCGCTACCTATAGGTTATTAGCGCACGCTAAGCATGCATGGTAGCGCACGCTAACGGCGAAAACCCTGGCTTCTGGACTCGGACGCTAACAGAGGGTTGGTAACCTATCCGTTAGCGCACGCTAACCTTGAGGTCTTAGCGTGCGCTAACACTCCGGTTATATATACCAGGAGTTGACCGAGATAATCATAATTCCTCTTTTCTTCCTCTCTCCGCGCGAAGGCGATTCCGAGGCGTTTTCTTGGCGATTTCTTCCTCCAATCATCTCATCCATCATCCTTCTTGAGTTCTTGGAGTATTATATCAACATCAACACGAATCATTCGTCCTAATCCACGGTAAATCTCTTAGAACCCTACTTTTAGATGATTTGGGGATTTTGGGATTTTCTTCAGATCCGTCCGCTTCGTTGATGGATTCATGAGGAATATTATTAATCTTGTTGGTATTCTTAGTTTCTACGGATTCATGGTATATTTCGTGATTTTTACGGAATCGAGAGGGTTTGGTTGTGGTCCGCCCTCGTTGTTGTTTATATACGAATATACATGAATCGTAGGCGGGTTTCGTGTATTCCATTTCCATAATCGTCTAGAGTTGGTTGTGATTGTGTTATTCGAATCGTTAGGTTCATTTCCGGTTCCTTGCGGTCGTGATCAACTCTTCCGCTCCGCTCGTGTCATCGTCTAATTAAAAGAGGCAACTATACTAATGAACTTACAATCTAGACATAGAAGTTTTCTATGAGAAATTGAGTGCGTGTGTATGCTCACTACGGGTTAGACTCGACGGGGTCTCGGTAGGGGTCCACGGAGGTGTGGATCGACGAGCTTTGCTTTTAACCACTACGGGTTAGATCCGATGGGGTCTCGGTAGGGGTCCACGGAGGTGTGGATCGACGGTTAATTGTGGTGAATTTTACAAGTGTGATTTGATATTGGCATTTCCGGAAATGAGTGTTTTCGAACGGTTTTCTCTATTGCATGCATTACTATATGTGTAAGATGTAAGTTGTTCATTTGGTTACTTGTACTAGCGTAATTGCTAACCCCTCTGGGACCCGCTTTGGGGAAATTCGCTTTATGAATTTCAGTCGGAGTTCATCGAGACGAGCGGGCGCTGACCAAGACACGGATGATGGTCGTGCATGATGATGGTGCACGAGTGATGTTTTAGTGTCTTTCACCTTTTTGTCTTTTGTGGTTTTGAACTAATAGTTGTACTCGAGTACTTAAGGGGTCCTTGTTCGCTTGAATTGTATTGTTGCTTATTATGTTGTGTTGGATGATGATGTTATATTGGCCGGTTGAACCGTGGATTGTTCTTTTTGCGTCTTTATGACGTGGTGTTATTTTATCGCTTCGTGAGTCGTTGTGTATGATGTCGTTTCACTGGTGGGTCCCATATAGGATTCACGGCGCTGTAATATACCTCGGATATCCCGGGGTGTTACAGAAAATGGTATCGGAGCCAGGTTTATGGATACCTAGGCTTGTCGGTTTATTGGGTCTTGTGGTGTTTTGTTTTGCACATCATCGTCACGCCGCCATGATTCCAGTACTACAAAGGTCCGTAAGTTTTTCCTTCCTCTGCTCATTAATTCCTTGTATCGCACTTTGATTCTCGACTTGTGATTGTTCTTTTCTTGTACCGATCCTCGTATGGCTTTTGCTACTTATTTAACTCCGGTATGGATGCCGGAAGAGGTCTTGGTCGCGGTCGTGGTCGTGGGCCGGCCGGGACGTGGGCGGCCGGTGGCGGCCACGTCACGAGCTTCGAGCCGGCAGATCGGCGCGAGTCATAGCCATGCTTCTTCTCGAGCGTGCGATCTTGGTATTGCGGCCGTTATGCAACAGATGGTGAACCAAATGGCGGCAATAGCTCAGCGGTTCGTAACCCGGATCAAGCCCATGCTAATCGGGCGGAGCGGACCGTTGGCTCCAAGATGTCATCAAGATGCATCCTCCTCGCTGGAGCTTCAGACCCATTGGCCGGGAAGGGTGGATCAAGGAGATGTCTAAGGTCTTCGTTGCCACTAACTGTCCTGAGGAACGTAGAGTCCCTATTGCCCAATACTTTCTCACAGGGGACGCTACGGACTGGTGGGAGGCCGTTGGGCCCAAAGACCATGCTGCTACGTGGGCTGAGTTTCAAGAGTTGATGGAGACTGAATATTGCCCGTGGCCGATGTGCTCTGGTACATGCTTTTTATGATGCTCAACCACGGGATATTCCCGTAGCTCAAGCTATTGCTGATTTTAACAAAGAGTTGGGTTATGTGAAGACCCAAGTTGTCGAAGAGAGTGACAAGATTTTCCATTTCTCCAGACGGATGAAGTTGCCGATTCGGGACTATATGTCGGGGCTCGTATGCACTACATTGAAGGATTATCAGAGTAGGGCCCTTGCTTATGATATGTCTGTGACGGCGAGTGAGGCGGCCCGCGAGAGTAAGAAGCGTAAGTCCGTTGGGAACTTTTCGGCCACAAGAGTGGGGGTCACAGAGATCCCACCGCTAACTTCCCGCCGGCGGTGGTCCACTCGCTCACCGGGTCCCCGTGGGACTACCAAAGTGCTCCTTTCCGTGAGGTGAAGTGTTTCAATTGTGGTCGACGGCCACATCACCGTACTTGTTTGAGCCCTTTGCCGACGTGTAATCGCAGGGCCACCGGCCACAAGGTCGTCGTCAGGCCGAGAGGGAGAAAATTCTTGGTGCCCGGGCTTCCATTCCAGCGCCTAGGGAACCAAGTGTGAATCAGGGATCGTTTGCTCCTCAGTCTCCGCCGAGTGCTAGTCGGGGGAGAGGTCGGGGTCAGCCCTCTAAGGGGGGAGCTTCCAGTGTCGGCTCCGCCCATCCGCGTGTCTATGAGATGCGGAGAGCCGATGACCCCGCGGCTACCGTGGCGACAGGTACCGTTTATATTCTTTCTCATCCTGTCAATGTGCTTTTCGATTCCGGTGCTACGCATTCGTTCATATCTCTGGATTGTGTGCGTCGTTTGAGTCTCGACCGTTTGACGCCTTGCGAGCCCTTCATCGTTAAGCTTCCTAGCGGCGATAGGATCGTTGGTGATCAGGAGGTTCGAGACTGCTCTGTACTTATTTGTGAGAGGACTTGGCCCTCTAATCTTATTGTTGTGAGTATCGAGGGTGAGGATTTAATTCTTGGTGATGATTGGCTCGAGCGGCATGGTGCGATCATGAACTACCGCACGAGAATCATCACTATGTTAGCCGAGGACGGCACCGAGCACTCTTTCGCGGGGCGAAAGAGAGGAAACCGTAAATTGCTATTAATGCCTTGAAGGCGATGAGTCTCCCGCGAAAGGGGTGTACCGGTTATTGGTGCTATGCCTTGAAGGCGGAGGATGGTGGAGTCGAGCTTTCACGATTCCAGTTAGTGAGTTTCCGATGTATTCCCCGACGAGTTACCGGATTGCCACCGAACGTGAGGTTGAGTTTGCTATAGAGTTAGAGCCGGGCGCGACTCTATTTCAAGGCGCCGTATCGCATGGCACCTTCGTGAGATGGCAGAGTTGAAGAAGCGCTGAGCGAGCTTCTTGAGTCGGGTATATTCGACCGAGCGCCGCCTTGGGGCGCACCGGTCTGTTTGTGCGGAAGAAGGATGGTTCACTACGCTTGTGTATCGACTATCGCGAACTAAACAAGGTGACCATCAAGAACAGTATCCTTTGCCGAGAATTGATGACTTGTTCGATCATTGCGTGGAGCCGCGGTATTCTCGAAAATTGATTTGAAATCGGATACTATCACTCCGGTGAGAGAGTCCGATGTGCCGAAAATAAATTTTCTGGACGAGGTACGGACATTATGAGTTCGTAGTCATGCCTTTCGGGTTAACTAATGCGCGGCGGTGTTCATGCAATTGATGAACAAAGTTTTTATCGAATATTTGGATAAGTGCGTCAGTCTTTATTGATTTATATTCTTATTTATTCGAGGGATGAGGAAGAGCATGCTCATCATTTGCGGATAGTATTAGACATTTTAAGGACCGAGCAACTCTATGCAAAGTTCTCGAAATGTGAGTTCGGGTGAAGGAAGTGATGTTTTTAGGTCACGTGATTTCAGAGGGGGTTCGTGTGGATCCGCGTAAGATTGAGGCCGTATTGGATTGGGCACCGCCAAGAATGTGAAGGAGCTCCGTAGTTTCTTGGGTTTAGCCGGCTACTACCGTAGGTTCGCCGAGGTTTCGAAATCGCTCGCCACTTACGCAGCTTGCTCCGTAAATCCGAGAAGTTCGTCTGGAATGACGAGAGCGCCGAGTTTTGAGGAATCAAGAAGCGTTTGACTTCAGCCTCAGCTTTGGCGTTGCCATGTGGCAACGAGGGTTTTGCCGCTTATAGCGATGCTTCGGTCGTGGTCTTGGGTGTGTATTAATGCAAGACGGCAAGACCATTGCCTATGCGCCGAGACAGCTTGAGGTCAGATGAGCCGAACTACCCTACTCATGATTTGGAGTTAGCGGCAGCTTGTTTTTGCGCTCAAGATCCGCGTCACTATCTTTTCGGCTCTACATGTCGATTTTTACCGATCATAAAAGTCTCAAATACATATTTACTCGTGAGAGTTGAATATGAGGCAGAGGAGGTGGTTAGAGTTGATTAAGGATTATGACCTCAAATCCTTTATCATCCGGCAAGGTGAACGTTGTGGCCGACGCCTTGAGTCTGAGACCAGCTGCGTTGCGAACGCTTGAGATCCTTACATCTCACCCGAGCTTCGGAGGGCTTTGATCGAGTTAGATGTTGAGGTCTTGTTGCCGGAGCCGCTGGCAACTTCGTGCTTTAGAGATTTCGTCTGCCTTTGATCGATGAAATTAAGGTGAAGCGATTAGAGGATCCACGATTACTCAAATCCGAGAGAACGTTCTTAAAGGAAAGTCTCCTGGATTTGTGATTCACGAGGATGGTGTTTTGAGATTCCAGAGTCGGCTTTGTGTGCCGAACGACTCAGAGTTGAGGCAGAGTATTTTACGGGAGGCCCATGCTACGCCTTATTCCGTTCATCCTGGTTCGAGTAAGATGTACAAGGACCTGAGAAGAAATTTCTGGTGGAATGATATGAAGGATGAGGTCGCACAGTTTGTAGCGAGATGTTTGACTTGTCAGCAGGTCAAGATCGAGCATCAGCGACCGGCCGGGTTATTGCAGTCACTTCCCATTCCGGAATGGAAGTGGGAAGATATATCGATGGATTTCGTTACGAGTTTGCCGAGATCGAGGTCGGGCATGAATATGGTATGGGTGATTGTTGATCGTCTGACCAAGTCGGCACATTTTCTGGGCATCAAGGACACTTGGGGCCCGGAGAAGTTAGCTCGTGTGTTTATTGCGCAGATCGTGAGACTTCACGGTACTCCGAAGTCTATTGTTTCGGATCGTGACGGCCGTTTTGTATCGCACTTCTGGCAGGCGGTGCATAAGGCGTTGGGTACCCGGTTGCATTTGAGTACCTCTTTTCATCCCCCGATGGGATACGGAACGCACTATCCGTGACGCTCGAGGACTTGTTGCGTGCTCGTGCTCTCGATCGAGTAGTGACCGAGGAACATTTGCCGCTGATCGAATTCACGTATAACAATAGTTGGCACGCGTCGATTCGGATGGCACCGCACGAGGCACTTTATGGCGACGATGTCGATCACCTATTTGTTGGAATGAGGCGTCCGATTTGGTCGACCGAGCCGGATGTCGTTTTAGAGACGAAGCGGAAGATAGAATTAATTCGGGAACGGATGTTGATCGCCCAGAGTCGACGAAGTCGATGCCGACGTCCGTCGTCGACCTTTGGAATTCAAGGTGGGAGATCACGTTTTGCTAAAGGTGTCGCCGACGAAGGGAGTTTTTCGGTTCGGGAAGAAAGGGAAGTTGAGTCCGAGATTTATCGGCCCCTTTGAGATCCTCGAGCGAGTAGGTGAGTTGGCATACCGTTTGGCGTTACCTCCGGCCTTGAGTCATGTTCATAGTGTTTTCCATGTTTCCCATTGAGGAAATATGTCCCGATCCTAGTCACATCATCGATTATGGAGAGATTGATGTCGCCAAGATGTTACTTTCAAGAGCGCCTTTGAAGATTTTGGAGCATCGTGAGAAACGATTGAGGCATAAGACCATACCTTTGGTCAAGGTGCGTGGTCGAGACACGGTGTCGAGGAGGCAACTTGGGAAACCGAGGATAGCATGCGTGCTAGGTACCCCGAGTTGTTTGTTTCTTAAGTTTCGGACGAAACTTATTTTTAGAGGGGTAGAATGTAATATCCGCATTTTTCTTTCCTCGTAATTGTATTTCCTGTAATTCTTGATTTTAGTGACTCGTGTATCCTTCAAAGGTAACTTTTCCGTTATCTTTGATCCGATTCTCGTAATTGTTGTGCGGAACCGTCGCTTCGGGTTGCCGTGGATTCATTCTATGCTATGATGCGTTTTGAGGTGTTCCGCTTGACGCTTCGTTCATAATCCGGTATTTTGGGTCGTTTATATCCTGTATCTAGCGCACGCTAAATTTCCTGTATAGCGCACGCTAGAAATCCATTGGTAGCGCACGCTACGCTTAATTCGTAGCGCACGCTAACGATTTAGCCCTGGGAGTGGCAGTTCAGCTCCCAGCCCTCTGGACTATCGGATTAGCGCACGCTATCTTGTCTAGCGCACGCTAATGTCGGGAGACTAGCGCACGTTACGTTGTTCAGTAGCGCGCGCTAGTGTGACTGTCCAGTACTGGGCAGTTTACTACTGAATTCAAACAGATTTTAGTTAGCGCACGCTACGCTGGTATGGTAGCGCACGCTAACGGGTCAGGTGAGGTTTGGGCAGTTGGCTACTGGACTCGGCTGATGTTCAGGTAGCGCACGCTATTGGTCGATAGCGCGCGCTACCGATAGGTTATTAGCGCACGCTACGCATGCATGGTAGCGCACGCTAACGGCGAAAACCCTGGCTTCTGGACTCGGACGCTAACAGGAGGGTTGGTAACCCTATCCCGTTAGCGCACGCTAACCTTGAGGTCTTAGCGTGCGCTAACACTCCCTGGTTATATATACCAGGGAGTTGACCGAGATAATCATAATTCCTCTTTTCTTCCTCTCTCCGCGGCGAAGGCGATTCCGAGGCGTTTTCTTGGCGATTTCTTCCTCCAATCATCTCATCCATCATCCTTCTTGAGTTCTTGGAGTATTATATCAACATCAACACGAATCATTCGTCCTAATCCACGGTAAATCTCTTAGAACCCTACTTTTAGATGATTTGGGGATTTTGGGATTTTCTTCCGATCCGCTCCGCTTCGTTGATGGATTCATGAGGAATATTATTAATCTTGTTGGTATTCTTAGTTTCTACGGATTCATGGTATATTTCGTGATTTTTACTAATCGAGAGGGTTTGGTTGTGGTCCGCCCTCGTTGTTGTTTATATACGAATATACATGAATCGTAGGCGGGTTTCGGGTGTATTCCATTTCCATAATCGTCTAGAGTTGGTTGTGATTGTGTTATTCGAATCGTTAGGTTCATTTCCGCCGGTTCCTTGCGGTCGTGATCAACTCTTCCGCTCCGCTCGTGTCATCGCCTAATTAATCGAGGCAAGTATCCTTATGAACTTACAATCTTGACATAGTAGTTTTGTATGGGAAATTGTGTGCGTGTGTATGCTCACTACGGGTTAGACTCGACGGGGTCTCGGTAGGGGTCCACGGAGGTGTGGATCGACGAGCTTTGCTTTTAACCACTACGGGTTAGATCCGACGGGTCTCGGTAGGGTCCACGGAGGTGTGGATCGACGGTTAATTGTGGTGAATTTTACAAGTGTGATTTGATATTGGCATTTCCTAAATGAGTGTTTTCGAACGGTTTTCTCTATTGCATGCATTACTATATGTGTAAGATGTAAGTTGTTCATTTGGTTACTTGTACTAGCGTAATTGCTAACCCCTCCGGGACCCGCTTTGGGGAAATTCGCTTTATGAATTTCTGTGTCGTTCATCGAGACGAGCGGGCTGACCAAGACACGGATGATGGTCGTGCGTGATGATGGTGCACGAGTGATGTTTTAGTGTCTTTCACCTTTTTGTCTTTGTGGTTTTGAACTAATAGTTGTACTCGAGTACTTAAGGGGTCCTTGTTCGTGAATTGTATTGTTGCTTATTATGTTGTGTCGATGATGATGTTATATTGACCGGTTGAACCGTGGATTGTTCTTTTTGCGCCTTTATGACGTGGTGTTATTTTATCGCTTCGTGAGTCGTTGTGTATGATGTCGTCACCGGTGGGTCCCATATAGGGATTCACGGCGCTGTAATATACCTCGGATATCCGGGGTGTTACATAGCCGGGCTCTGTAACCACATGAAAAAGTTCCTCAAGGGTGCCAAAACCACCGGAAGGGCGATAAAGGCGCCAGAATTATTTATCATGTGAGTTATGCGATCTTGCATATTCACAGATCTAAACTCATCTCCAATAGTTGACCCGGTGATTTTACTTTCACCAGAGGTTTTGGGATTACTCCCAATACTCTTACTCCTTCCATATAAAGTGTACAGCACTCGTCCCATTAATCCTAGACTTCCTCCTCCGTAAACTACATGAATGCATTTTTCTCCTAAGGTACGACCTAAGTCGTGGGTCGCTTCAAGAAGCATGCCTCTTTTCCGTAACTAGATCCACCAAAAATGCAGACTGTAAAACTTTTTTGTGGAAGATGATGACTCCATTTTTGAAAAGAATTTTATTTAGAGAGAAAAAGAGAAAAGTACAAGTTTGAGGGATGAATAAAAGAAACAAGCACAAAGGTTATTTATAGAAGAAAAAATGAGGAAAAATTGCTTAACAAGTTTGTGATTGCGTTTGATTGTGCTTCAACTACTCAATAGAATAATGAAAGCTTTTATCGCGTATCACATTTTTTATTCAGAAAATCTCACCACACGACAAAAATAAAAGATACTTACGCGTATGTACAAGAGTTGTGATTTTGGCTCACATCTTCCTCCGATTTTACGTCGTAAACGGCCTAAACGCCTTCTATGAGTCTGGGAGAAGCTTCCCATCCAATTTTCTTACAAATTGGCAAACAGGTCTTTTAACGCCGATTCCCAAGACGTTGTTCATATTCTCGTTTGAATTTATTCCACAAACATAGAATTACGTAATAAACAATTCCACTAGGCACCGAGTCAAGAGAAATTTCCATATTATCAAAATTCACCTTATTCGGACCATCATTAATGAACCGAATTTTATCTTCTCTCGTTTGTAGATGGAATTCCTAAAGATCGACATTTTGCATTACGCCCATCTAGCACATTTATAGCAAACGGCTAGAATCTTTGCTCGTCGTTTCTTGGCATATGAACTTTTTCCAAGCCCTGGTAAGAATCTAGTTGGTGTTTCTGTGAATTCACCTTCTATTCTTACTTTGGCTTCGATAATGAATCTTATGTCAAAAGGTATGCTTTTGTTCGTAAGCAACCTCATCCTTTCAAGCCTTGTCTTGTAAATTTTTAAAATTGCATTTTTGCTTAGAAAGGGAAATCTTTTTTCAATTTTAAACAATGTTATAATTGCGAGCGACTGATTACGGAGATGCGCATCAAGAAAGTCGCAATATTGTAAACATATTTTAGTTGGGCTAAGTTCACCAAGATCAAGTTGCTCAAAAATATATAATGGCATCAAATTTATACCTGCTCCAAGATCAAGCATACCAGTGGTCTTCTTACCGTTTCCCATAGCGATATTTATGATGAAGCTACCTGGATCACTTTGCTTGGGAGGTAATCGTTGTTGGAGCAATGCAGACATAACCTCTGAGACAATGATTTTTTCTCTATATCCAAACTTCTTTTTATCCGTGAGTAATTCTTTGAAAAATTTTCCGTATGCTGGGACACTTTTTATTACTTCCAATAAAGGAAGGTTTACATTTACTTTGGACAGCATATCAAAAAAATTTAGAAATTGCTTCTCAAGTTTTTCATTTTTTTGTCGACTTGGAAAAGGTATTGGGGGTTTGTATGGATTTGTAGATTTGTGGAGTGTTGGGATGTGGACTTCTCATATGCCGACCGCACATTAATTAATGACCGGGACAAATTGAGGCGGGCTACTTGTAACCGAATGGGTATCGAATTCGAGGAGGCCGCACAGCGCGACGACGAGGAACATTCTCCGACTGACGGAGGTGACGGCGAGAGCCCTACAAGAGAAACGACCGAATCCCGCCATCTGAGCCGTCAACCCTGGGCCTCACCCCTCCTCCGTCGTATTTGGGAGGCGATTGGATGCATCAGAGACGATCAGGAGGTTATCAAAAGTGAGCTTAAAAAGGTAAACGATCGTCTCGACCGAACAGACGAGCAGATGGCACGCATTCAGCAGCACTTCGGCATCACACCACCATCACCACCGCCCGGGACATCGGCTTAGTGCTAATTTTTATTTTATTTTATTTGTGTTATTCTTCTGACTTCTTTTTCTTTGTGGCTTGTTTAGACTGTTTGCGTATTTTTTTTTTTTTTGCAATTATGGATTTTGTTTTTTAACTAATTTCAACATGGATTTCTGCTTTTGTTTGAAAGTTCTTATTAGGGATTACTATGAGGATCAACCGTACCACACGACAGGGGAGTCCTTTTTCTTCTATCTTTTCAATACATTGAGGACAATGCTTATTTTTAAAGTGTGGGGTGATATCGGAAATATATGAATTTTTAATATAAAAAAAAATAATAATTACCTCCAACAGTCAATTTGTAATATGTCTTACTACTCACCTCGGGAGACTTGTTTATAAAAAATTTTTGTACGGTAAAATGACCATTTGTTAAAACTTGAATTTTTCGATGAAAGGTCAAACTCAATTGTTCCAAAAAAAAAATATTTTGTGTGGATTCATGAAACATATATTTTTAAAACCTTGTGAGCTTTTGAGCCGTTGTTTACTTGCTATCATGCAAAAAAAAAAAATCTCCTTTGATCGAGTGCACTATTTGTGTTGTGAAACTCTAGAACGTGCATTGGTATCTTACTCAAAACTACGAAGTGTGTGCAAAATAGTGAAAGTGATTTTAGGCGATTTTTTTTTAGCTTTTCAATCTTTTTTTTTTTTGCCTACCCCAAAAAAAATTACTAATTCCCTCGTTAACCCAATTGAGCTTATTGCCTATTTTATTGTCAACCACATACTGAGCTTTCCATCACTATGAATCCTTTGACCCATACTTGAACAGTTAGAAATTATTTTTGACAAGGATGAAGATATTGTGTGGTGACATTGGGTGATATATATTGTTGGTAGTGTTGAAAAATGGAGAAAATATTTACTCCATTGTTTTGGAACTTAGTAACCGGTGTATTCATGTGACCCATGTTTACATTCGCGTAAACAGCTTACCTTAGATATGAGTATGCATAAAAGCACTTGTGTATGTTTTTATCCTAGTAACCGGGTGTATTCATGTGACCCATCGCTTACATTCGCAGAAATGTATAATAAACAACCCAAAAAAAACAAGAAAAAAAAAAATTGGTTGATTGAAAAGCAAGAAAAAGAGCTCAGATAAATCGAAGCATAAGTAAGGGGATTGATAGAAAGCTTAATTAAATAGCTTCTAAAGTGCTTACCAGTTGATAAAACTCGATTCAAAATATTTTCTAATGTTCGGTTTCAAGTCACTTTATCCATATTTCCCTACCCCAACCAAAGAGCCGATATTACAACCTTAAAGTCCTTTTTGATTCACAACGTTACACACACAAATGGTAGAGATAAAAGACGATTTGCACGCCTATGGAAATTTTCACTTCATTAAATAAGCTTGAGCGAAAATATGTCCCATATACACTTGAGAGTGAGAGATACACTTATCCAAATGTGTTCTATGAATTCATGCTTTTTGTTTAAAAAGGAAACTTTCTTGAGATTTGACAAAATTATAAAAACTTGGTCTAATTTACCCCTTGAGATGTGGTTAAAAAAAAAAAAAATAAAAAAAAAAAAAAATTATTATTGGTACGTTCAATCATACCATATCTGAGGTTTACTTGAGGACAAGCAAATAATTAAGTGTGGGGTATTTGATTAGTGCATAATTGATCTAAAAATTCATATACAAAATATTCCTTTTACGGGCATAATCGTATCGATTTGTGATTAAAAATATATATTTTGAGATATGTCCAAACATGAGCTAAAAATGGTTATTTTCTGACATCGACATGAAGCATCAAAAAGGACGGAAAACAAGATCAAATCCAAAACGACGGAATTTTTCCAGAAAACGACCATACAAAAACGGCGCAAAGTGGACCGTGTTCGTCACGTTTCACATACGGCGCAAAAAGGCCGTGTCTTGGGCCGTTTCACACACGGCCGGCATTTAGCGCCGTGTCCTCACGCGTATTCCGAAAAGACCGAGTCACCACAAACGGCGCACAACACGGCGGAAAATGGGCCGCTTTTTCATAGCCGCTTTTGAGATCGATATTTGTGGAATTTTCCACATTTAGCATCTTGTGAGCTCAACAACTATGTATGAAGTCAATGATCTGAAAATGAAGACATGCAAGGAAGATCAAGTGTGAATCAAACACCAAAGACTTGTCAAATATGCCACAAATTAAATAATCAATTGTATTCTTGAAAATCACCTATAAAAGGACATCTTCATCCATTGCAAAATTACTCCTCTTCTTGCCAAGAAACTCCCATTTCTTTTAGCAAGATATTTTCTCCTTTGAACTTTCAATTTTACTTTGTATTTCATTTTTAGTTTAAAGTTTTTCTTTCATTTAGTTTGTAATTGAAAAGTGCTTGATCAATAAGCACTTAGTATTTTACTTTCAATTTTGGTAAGCTTGTAACCTTTAAACAAGTTTGAAGTTATATTTTGAAGTTTGTTTCTTGCACTTTGATTCATCATATTCAAATAAGTTTTATCTATTGTCATTAAGTTCTAGTAATTAAAAGTTTATATATATATATATATATTATGTATATCAATTATTTCTATTATAATTTTAGTTTGTATAAACCAATGAGTAGCTAATCTTTCTTCCTAGGGAAGGGGATTTCTATTAGGTTATATATTGAGTATTTGATTGATTTACACTATTTTGATTAAAAGGACTAATTGGTTTAAATAGAGATTGATCATATCCTATTTCTACTAATGAAATCTCCTTGATTGATTGTTGAGTGAATTGGAAACATATCTCTTCAATCTATCAAGTGTTAATCTTGTTATCAACATCTTAAGATTGCGAAAGTGGTTAAGACATTTGATTACGAAGTAGGTGAAAAGTTGATTACTCGATAAACATTCGCTTTTCTTTATATCCGTGTAAATCAATTCTCATACTTAATTAAAAACCTAATTTAATGAACCCAATCCCCTAGATTTTATAAATTCCAACTCATTTCAATTCTATTCATTTCCACTAGTTAAAAAATAGTCTTCTTAAAAATAGTAGTATTAAAAATAGTCTTATTAAAAGTCTTATTAAAAATAGTTTAAATTAAACATAGTGCATTTTAATTAAGTTAATATTTAAAACCTTAATCTATTTTAGTATTTATTTCTCATAATTTGTAACAAAATATTATACGGTTTCGTTGGATATCTCGAGAAAAGACCTTGGTAGAACTTACCACAACTTCTACCTCGTATATATTTGAAGCGATTAAGAACTCCTATTTTTAGGATAAGTTTTTGACCGATCAAACGGCGCCAAAATTTGATCGGCCAAAAAACTTATCCTAAAAATAGGAGTTCTTGAGTCGCTCGCAAATATATACGAGGTAGAAGTAGTTTGTGGTAAGTTCTACCAAGGTCTTTTCTCTCGAGGATTGTCGAACAGGGCTTCGTATAATTTTTTACAAATTGCGAGAAATAAATACTAAAATAGATTATTGGGTTTTTAAATATTAATTAAATTAAAATGCACTATTTTTAATTTAAACTATTTTTTAATAAGACTAGTTTTATAAGACTATTTTTATACTAGACTATTTTTATTAAGACTATTTATACTAGACTATTTATATTAAGACTATTTATACTAGACTATTTATATTAGACTATTTTTAACTAGTGAAAATAAATAGAATTAAAATGAGTTGGGAATTTATAAAATCTAGGGGATTACGGGTTCATTAAATTAGGTATTTAATTAAGTATAGGAATTGATTTATATGGATATAAAAGAAAAATGAATGTTTATCGAGTAATCAACTTTTCACCTCCGTACTTCGTAATCAAAGATGTCTTAATCGGCCACTTTTTTAAGATGTTGATAACAAGATTAACACTTGATAGATTGAAAAGATGTGTTTCCAATACACTTAACAATCAATCAAGGAGGTTTCACTAGTAGAAATAGGATATGATCAATCTCTATTTAAACCAATTAGTCCTTTCATTTCTCTAACTTGACTATTTTTAGGATAAACGATCGCTCATCGAGTAATCAACTTTTCACCTCCGTACTTTCGTAATCAAAGATGTCTTAACCACTTTCGCAATCTTAAGATGTTGATAACAAGATTAACATTTGATAGATTGAAAAGATATGTTTCCAATTCACTCAACAATCAATCAAGAAGGTTTCATTAGTAAAAATAGGATATGATCAATCTCTATTTAAACCAATTAGTCCTAAAAATAGTTTAAATCAATCAAATACTCAATATATAACCTAATAGAAATCCCCTTCCCTAGGAAGAAAGATTAGCTACTCATTGGTTTATACATACTAAAATTATAATAGAAATAATTGATATATATAATATATATATAGAAACTTTTAATTACTAGAACTTAATGACAATAGATAAAACTTACTTGAATATGATGAATCAAAGTGCAAGAAACAAACTTCAAAATATAACTTCAAACTTGTTTAAAGGTTACAAACTTACAAAAATTGAAAGTAAAATACTAAGTGCTTATTGATCAAGCACTTTTCAATTACAAACTAAATGAAAGAAAAACTTCAAAGCAAAAATAAAATACAAACTAAAATTGAAAGTTCTAAGGAAAATATATTGCTAAAGGAAAGGAGTATTTCTTAGCAAGAAGTTGAGGATTTCTTGGTAAGAATGTGGGTTGGGATTTTTGCAATGGATGAACATGTCCTTTTATAGGTGATTTTCAAGAATACAATTGATTATTTAATTCAAAATATCTATTGTAATATCATTTTTTTAATTCTTTGTTCACACTTCACCCATGTCTTTGAATTTTCAGATTTTTGACCAAAAAAATATCTTGTGGTTGATTTCACAAGTTGGTCAAAAGTGGACTAATTTTGCATGGCATCTGCTGAAACACGGCGATGAAAAACGGCCCAGTTTGCCCCGTGTTGTGCGCCGCTTTGTGGTGACTCGGTCTCTTCCGAATACGTGCGAGGACACGGCGCTAAATGCCGGCCGTGTGTGAAACGGCCCAAGACACGGCCTCTTTTGCACCGTATGTGAAACGGCCGACGTAACACGGTCCATTTTGCGCCGTTTTGTATGGTCGCTTGTCCCGAAAATTCCCGCCGTTGGATTTGATCTTGTTTTCCGTCCTTTTTGATGCTTCATGTCGAATCAGAAATAACCATTTTTAGCTCATGTTTGGACATATCTCGTAAAATATATATTTTTAATCACAAATCAAGATAATTATGCCCTAAAAATGAATATTTTGTATATGAATTTTAGATCAATTATGCACTAATCAAATACCCCACACTTAAATTCTTGCTAGTCCCGAGCAAGACTCTTTATTAATCACACACAAAATAAAAATTAAAATAAGACATAAAATAAAAAAATAAAAAATAATACACACAAATTTAAGAAAAATAATTATATATAAAGATAAAAAGAGATCAAAATGCCATTAATACACAATAACCAACTTTATACAAGATAGAAATGAATCAAGATTCAAACTAAATCTACTAACGATTTTGAAGTTAAAACACGGTTTTTATTTTTGTAATTCCAAAATACAAGGTTTTCCACCCAAAAGGTTGATTATTTCTTTCCCACTCGTGACTTCACACGACTCCCTTTGATGGTTGCTCTCGATCACTCGTTTATTTTTCGACTCAATATGAAGAAGAATTTCATCGGCCATCAAATATTGTGATTTTCACAAAATTGAGTGTATTGAAATTCAAATGCTAATTAATTCAAATCGCTCATAAACTACATCCCTTTTAGTGATAGCTTTCACACCGTTATTTGCTAACGTGTAGCTCTTTTCACTAACACAATTTCTATCTCATTATTTTTCTTTCGTAAAAAGGTGATAGCTTTCACACCGTTATTTGCTAACGTGTAGCTCTTTTCACCAATTTTTCGAGACGGCAGCCTACGCACCAACAATGGTTAGTCCTTTATTTTTCGCAAAATTTAAGACTTCCAAAATTAGCACTGCTGTCGCTCAACACTTCTCCTTTTCGTCATTTATTTTTTTAGGTGATAGCTTTCACACCGTTATTTGCTAACATGTAGCTCTTTTCACCAATGACTCCTTTTTTTTTTTTAGGAATAGAATTTTGCGTAAAATCATTTTTAGTTAAGCATGAAAAATCAAAACTCCACAAATTAAGTAAATTTCGCTTTATTTTTCATCAACCAATTGATTCATCTTTTATCAAGGTAACGAATGACTCGAATTGATATGAAAATTAAAAGGCTTGGAAAGAGAGATTAATGCTCAAAATAAAATTTTTGAATATACAATTTTTTTACCTTAAAACAATTTTTAGAAGCTTGTATATAGCTAATTTATTGGTGTTTATGGCCGATCTAGAAATCTCAAAAATCAATATACTATTAATTTATATATATAAAAACAATTTAAGGATATTAACCAAATCAATCAAAACACACCAAAATTATTAAACAAACCACACCAAAATTACAACACACCAAAATACTAAAACAAACCACCCCAAACTTGAAAATAAACTGTCTCGCTTTATAAAAATAAAAATCAATGCGTAAAAGCGTAATACTCCTCGTTAAGAAAGTTGATGTCCGAGCCTAACGCCTTTTAGAATCTGCAAGAGAATAAATATACGAGGCACACACAAAAGAAAATAAAATATACTCATAAGTATAACATAATTTTTAGATGCGCATCAAGAAAGTCCGAAGAGTCGCCTTACGCCGCCATCAAAGTTTTTAAAAAAAAAAAAATCAAAACACGAAATAAAAATTACAAAGAATACATAAATCGCGAATAGATGCGCGTCAAGAGATCAAGAAGAAACTCCTTAAGCCGCCATCATTTAGCACGATTATTACACACGACAGAAGTAAAAATACAAGAGGTCCGTCATGGGTTATCAAAGGGAGAGGAATGAATCCACTTTTCGCTTTCTCACCGTAAAATCTTCTACCTGCATAATTTTAGCTAGAGCCGGATCTCGTTGAGGAACAAATTCATTGAGTTTTTGATTAGTTCTTCTCGTGTGGTTGCAACGACTATGATTCGCTTAGCACGCCGAAATAAAACCCTTTTCAGCAGAGTAGTCGATGAAAGACAAGAAACCATCAAAGAAACCATTGACATTAAGCACTCTATTGGTTTTTGATGAACATTTAGTCAGCTCGTAATCACATGAAAAAGTTCCTCAAGGGTGCCAAAACCACCGGAAGGGCGATAAAGGCGCCTGAATTATTTATCATGTGAGTTATGCGATCTTGCATATTCACGATCTAAACTCATCTCCAATAGTTGACCTTGATTTTACTTTCACCAGAGGTTTTGGGATTACTCCCAATACTCTTACTCCTTCCATATAGGCGTATGCACTGTCCCATTAATCCTAGACTTCCTCCTTCGTAAACTACATGAATGCATTTTTCTCCTATGGTACGACCTAAGTCGGGCCGTTTCAAGAAGCATGCCTCTTTTCCGTAACTAGATCCACCAAAATGCGGATGTGTAAAATTTTTTTGTGGAAGATGATGACTCCATTTTTGAAAAGAATTTTATTTAGAGAGAAAAAGAGAAAAGTACAAGTTTGAGGGATGAATAAAAGAAACAAGCACAAAGGTTATTTATAGAAGAAAAGATGAGGAAAAATTGTTTAACAAGTTTGTGATTGCGTTTGATTGTGCTTCAACTACTCAATAGAATAATGAAAGCTTTTATCGCGTATCACATTTTTTATTCAGAAAATCTCACCACACGACAAAAATAAAAGATACTTACGCGTATGTACAGTAGTTGTGATTGTGGCTCACATCTTCCTCTGATTTTACGTTCAGAAACGGCCTAAACGCCTTCTATGAGTCGGGGAGAAGCTTCCCATCCAATTTTCTTACAAATTGGCAAACATATTATGCCTTCTAGGATAAGTTTTTTGGCCGATCAAATTGGCAAACATATTTTACATATCTGTAAAATATATATTTTTAATCACAAATCAGTACAATTATGCCCGGAAAAATGAATATTTTGTATATGAATTTTAGATCAATTATGCACTAATCAAATACCCCACACTTAATTATTTGCTTGTCCTCAAGTAAACCTCAGATATGGTATGATTGAACGTACCAATAATAATTTTTTTTTTTTTTTTTTTTAGAAATAATAAGAAAAATAATAAATAAATTGGGTTCCCTCCCAATAAGGGCTTGTTTAATGTCATTAGCTTGACAACTTCCTGTTTTAGTCGTGCGACGGATCTTCAAGGGTTATGCTCTCTCCGTGAGGAATTTTCTGATTTTCAAAATAAGGCTTTACCCTGTGTCCGTTCACCTGAAATGACTCTTTGGTTTGAGGATTTATCAGTCTGATTACTCCGTATGGAAATACTTCCTCAATCTCGAAGGGTCCCGTCCAGCGTGATTTTAGCTTACTCCGAAATAATCGCAAACGAGAATTAAATAAAAGTACTTTCGCACTGGTTCAAGGTGTTTGAGGGTAAGTTTCCGGTCATGAAGTCTCTTGACTTTGTCTTTGTAAATCGAGAGTTCTCGTATGCTTCGTTTCTTAACTCGTCTAGTTCAGATATTTGTAGCGCCTTTTCCTGTCTGCCTTTTTCAATTCCATTGAAATGGCCTTAATTGCCCAATAAGCTTTATGTTCGATTTCAACCGGAAGGTGACAATTTTTTCCATAGACTAGACGGTAAGGGCTCATTCCCAATGGACTCTTGTATGTCGTTTCGGTATGCCCAAAGTGCATCGACCAATTTTTCAGCCCAATCTTTTCGAGTTGGGCTTACGCTTTTTCCAGATCCCTTTTATTTGCTCGCTGCTTGTTTCACCGACCCGACGTTTGTGGATGGTAGGAGTTGCAATTTTGTGATTTATGCCATTTTTGGCCATAAGCTTGTCAAATAACTTGTTGCGTATGGGATCCCCATCACCGATTATTGCCTTGGGAAATCCAAACGGCCGATTATGTATTCCCGTACAAACTTAACAACAATATTAGCATCATTAGTCCTTGTGGGGATTGCCTCAACCCACTTGGATACATAATCGATCGCTAAAAGAATGTACTCAAAATTTCCGTATTTAGTGAATGGTCCCATAAAATCAATTCCCCATACATCAAAAATTTCTACGACCAAATTGATCGTGAGGGGCATCTCATTTCTTTTCCGATATTACCGGTTCGTTGACACCTATCGACCGAACACAAAAATGATATGCGTCTTTAAATAAGGATGGCCAATACAAACCAGATTGAGAATTTTTGTGCGGTCTTTTGTCCGCCAAAATGTCCTCCGCAATGAAGTTCGTGGCAAAAGGTTAGTACACTTTGTTGCTCATCTTCCGGGACACATCGCCTCATAATTTCATCTTTGCATAATCGAAAAGGCATGGTTCGTCCCTGTAGTAGTTTTTGCATGATGATAGAAACCTTTTCTTTTCTTGGTAAGAAATGTTAGGTGGGAGCATTTCACAAACCAAATAATTCACAATATCTCAAACCAAGGTACCGAAGAAATTTTAAATAGATTTTCATGTGGAAAAGAGTCCACAATTTCTTCATGTTTGTTATCTATTTCTTCGTTATTTTTAAACGAGACAAATGGTCTCATGACCACATTTTCACTTCCTTTCCGATCCTTTATTTCCACATTAAATTCTTGAAGCATTAAAATCCACCGAATCAACCGAGGTTTTGCTTGTTGCTTTTTCAACAGATGTCGTAAAGCCGCATGGTCCGAATGTACAATCACTTTAGATCCTACAATATAAGATCTAAATTTATCCAAAGGAGAAAACCACACTAATAATTCTTTCTCGGTTGTCGTATAATTAACTCGCGCATCATTTAATGTTAGACTAGCGTAATAAACCACACGGAGCATTTTATCAATTCTTTGGCCCAAAATCGCACCAACAAATTTCTGGCCGATGCATCACACATAATTTCAAAAGGTAAAGACCAATCAGGGGCAATTACGATTGGTGCCGTGGTTAGTTTCTCTTTCAAGGTTTTAAAAGCGTCGAGACAAGCGTCATCGAAAATGAAGGAAACATCTTTGGTAAGCAAAGTGCGTAGAGGTTTACTTATTTTTGAAAAATCTTTGATAAACCTTCTATAAAACCGCATGTCCTAAAAACTCCCGATTGCCTTTACATTGTTTGGTGGCGGTAATTTTTGAATGACATCAATTTTTGCTTTGTCGACTTCAATTCCATGATTTGACACCACATGGCCTAGCACAATTCCACTTTCTCGTCATAAAATGACTTTTTCCCAACCGAGAGTTAAATGGCTTTCAATACAACGCTCAAGTACTTTGGTCAATTTATTTAAGCAATCATCAAAAGATGATCCAAATACCGAAAAGTCATCCATAAATACCTCAATAGAATCGCCGATCATATCTCGAGAAAATTGACAACATGCACCTTTGAAAAGTTCCCCGTGCATTGCATAATCCAAAGGGCATTCTTCGACAAGCAAAAGTTCCAAAAGGGCATGTGAATGTGGTCTTCGATTGGTCCTCGGTGCAATCGCCACTTGATAATACCCCAAAGGCCATCAAGAAAACAAGAGAATTTGTGTCCCGCAAGTTTATCAAGCATTTGGTCAATAAAAGGTAGAGGAAAATAATCCTTTTTGGTGGCGGCATTTAATTTTCGATAATCAATGCACATCCGCCACCCTATTGTTACCCTCGTTGGTAATAGCTCTCCCTTATCATTTTCAATCACCGTTATGCCACTTTTCTTTGGCACCACATGTATCGGGCTTACCCATTCACTATCCGCAATCGATAAATAATTCCTCGCCTAGTAATTTTAAAATTTCCTTTTTACTACCTCTAGCATATTGGGATTTAATCTTCGTTGTGCTTCTCTTCTTGGTTTTTCCTCTTCTAGGATTATTTTGTGCATACATGTTGAAGGGCTAATTCCTTAATATCACTCAAACCCCATCCTATTGCCTCTTTGCATTTTTTTAAAACTTCTATTAAAAGAAATTCTTCATCTTTGTTCAATTCGCATTAATAATTACGGGTTTTTTATTTCCTCTTCAATAAAAACATATTTTAAATGCTTAGGCAATTCTTTAAGCTCCGGTATTTCTTTTTCTTTGCTATCCATTAACGACCAGACTATCTATCTTAATCCCCGTAAGAGATTTTCGCACACTTCTCCTTCAACTTCCGGTTAAGCTCGAACATTCCATTACTTGTTCCCGTATAATGAGAGTTTCTACAATTGTCAATAATATCAACAAAAGCACACTCCTCGTATAAATCGTAACTAGGAACAGGGGCGAATTAAACACGTAAAATGTCACGGTTTCATTTAACACACTCATGGTTAATTTTCCTCTTTTAACATCAATTATTGTTTCAAATGTAGCCATGAAAGGTCTTCCCAATAAAATAGAATGATCTTTTCCATTTTCTAGACATTGTCCCATTTCTAAGACAACAAAATCACTGGAATAATAAGCCCCTCTATGTCAACCAAAATATCTTCGATAATTCCAACAGATAACGAAGCGATCTATCGCCAATTGTAAACATATTTTAGTTGGGCTAAGTTCACCAAGATCAAGTTGCTCAAAAATATATAATGGCATCAAATTTATACCGCTCCAAGATCAAGCATACCAAAGGGTCTTCTTACCGCTTCCCATAGCGATATTTATGATGAAGCTACCTGGATCACTTTGCTTGGGAGGTAATCGTTGTTGGAGCAATGCGTACATAACCTCCGAGACAATGATTTTTTCTCTATATCCAAACTTCTTTTTATCCGTGAGTAATTCTTTGAAAAATTTTCCGTATGTCGACACTTTTTATTACTTCCAATAAAGGAAGGTTTACATTTACTTGGACAAAGATATCAAAAAATTTAGAAATTGCTTCTCAAGTTTTTCATTTTTGTCGACTTGGAAAAGGTATTGGGGGTTTGTATGGATTTGTAGATTTGTGGAGTGTTGGGATGGGGACTTCTTCTTTAGAATTTTCATTTGACTCCTTATATTCATCCTTGTTTCGCAATAATTGAAATATCATCATTAGAAGGGGAATCAACTTGATTGTTATAAATCTTACCAGCTTCTCGTGGTGATAGCTTTAGCTTGTTCGGTTGACTTGGTAACCTCCTTTCTCAAGTTATTTTGCGCTTGATTTGCTAGTTGCCCGACTTGAGTTTCACTGCTTTATCGATGCTTCCATTGCTTCAAATCTTCGATCCGAGTTTTGGATGAATGATTGAAGTGTTTCTTCTAATGAGGGTTTTCTGGTTGGTTTGAGGGCGACCCTTGGAATTGGTTCGGTCTTTGATATGGTTGTTGCAAATTTTGATGTTGAGGAGGTGGTGGTTGTTGGTGATGATTCCCACCCCAAGAGAAATTAGGGTGATTTCGCCAACCGGGATTATAGGTTTCGTAAAAGGGTCATTTCGGGGCGTTGGTAAAAATTATTTAAAGCATTTACCTCTTCGTGGTTCGTCGGGGATTGATGTTGGGTGCATGACTATATTCACCACCGCGAAAAATACTTCTTGAGATGGCATGACTGGGTGGTTGAGAAATTCCTTGAGTTGTAAGTCGTTGGACTTGTTTGGTTAGCTCGGCAATTTGCGCAGTGAGATCGCCGGTGGAATTTACTTCATTAGCTCCGACTCTCCCGCCTCGTGCACTCTTTGTCGGGAGGATATAGCAAGTTTTTCAAAC
Source organism: Orobanche coerulescens (assembly GCA_033398695.1). Taxonomy (NCBI): domain Eukaryota; kingdom Viridiplantae; phylum Streptophyta; class Magnoliopsida; order Lamiales; family Orobanchaceae; genus Orobanche; species Orobanche coerulescens. The sequence goes on along the minus strand of CM065801.1, from coordinate 204,853,582 downwards.
AAATCAAAAGGCTTGCGCCGTTAGTGTTCCTATATCTCCCCACCGCATTGTCAACAAGAAATTGGCAATTATGAGTTAGCCCATCATAAAAAGTTTGACTCAAACAAAGGTAAAGGATAATGATGATGGGGGCATGCTAGTAAAAGAGTTTTGAACCGATCCCATGCTTCAAACAATTGGTCACCCTCCGATTGCGTAAACTCCGCAATTTCGGTCCTTAGATCCGCCGCTTTATGATGTGGATAAAATTTAGACATGAATTTGTTGCACACATCATCCCAAGTAGCCAATGAATTTGGTGGCAACGTCATAATGCATGTTTTTGCTCGATCTTTTAAAGTGTAAGGAAAACACCTCATTTTTAATTGATCCTCCAATTGTTGTAATGGAAAGGTATTGACAACCGAGTAAAAATCACGAATAAAACTTAAAGGATCCTCGCTTGGCATCCCATAAAAGATGGGAGTTGGTTGAAATGAATGGATTTCAATTCATAATTTCGTCTTCTGCCAAGTTGTATGCATGACGTTGTTGTACCGATCACCGGTCTAGCAAAATCTTTCAAAGTTTGTTGGTCTGCCATATGTTCTTCGTTTAACTTTTCTTCTTGATAGGAAGATTCAGTGTTTTCTTCTGTCAAAAATTCTCCTTCACTGCTAATATCTTCCAGGTTATCTCCAACTCGATAATCGGGATGAACGTTTTCGTTGTATGGTACCAAGGTTCTTGCAAGAGACCTACGGCCCTGCATAGACTAGAAAACAATTCAGCGCACCTTAAAAAAAAAATTAAGAACAAGATGAATAAAAGATGCAAGAAATAAAAAAAAGATTAAATCACAAGATATAAATAAAAGTATACAAAAATTATATTTGGCCTAAAACAATCCCCGGCAACGGCGCCAAAATTTGATCGGCCAAAAAACTTAAAATGAAAACAGGAGTTCTTGAGTCGCTCGCAAATATATACGAGGTAGAAGTAGTTTGTGGTAAGTTCTACCAAGGTCTTTTCTCTCGAGGATTGTCCAATAGGGCTTCGTATAATTTTTTGTTACAAATTGCGAGAAATAAATACTAAAATATTAAAAAAGATGTTTTTGGGTTTTTAAAAATTAACTAAATTAAAATGCACTATATTTTAAACTAAACTATTTTTAATAAGACTATTTTATATAAGACTATTTTTATTAAGACTATTTATACTAGACTATTTATATTAAGACTATTTTTATTAAGACTATTTATACTAGACTATTTATACTAGACTATTTATATTAAGACTATTTTTTTAAGACTATTTATATAAGACTATTTATATAAGACTATTTATACTAGACTATTTTTAACTAGTGAAAATGAATAGAATTAAAATGAGTTGGGAATTTATAAAATCTAGGGGAATACGGGTTCATTAAATTAGGTATTTAATTAAGTATAGGAATTGATTTATATGGATATAAAAGAAAAAATGAATATTTATCGAGTAATCAACTTTTCACCTCCGTACTTTCGTAATCAAAGATGTCTTAATCGCTGTCACTTTTTTAAGATGTTGATAACAAGATTAACACTTGATAGATTGAAAAGATGTGTTTCCAATACAGTTTAACAATCAATCAAGGAGGTTTCACTAGTAGAAATAGGATATGATCAATCTCTATTTAAACCAATTAGTCCTTTCATTTCTCTAACTTGACTATTTTTAGGATAAACGATCGTTCATCGAGTAATCAACTTTTCACCTCCGTACTTTCGTAATCAAAGATGTCTTAACCACTTTCGCAATCTTAAGATGTTGATAACAAGATTAACATTTGATAGATTGAAAAGATATGTTTCCAATTCACTCAACAATCAATCAAGAAGGTTTCATTAGTAAAAATAGGATATGATCAATCTCTATTTAAACCAATTAGTCCTAAAAATAGTTTAAATCAATCAAATACTCAATATATAACCTAATAGAAATCCCCTTCCCCTAGGAAGAAAGATTAGCTACTCATTGGTTCATACAAACTAAAATTATAATAGAAATAATTGATATATATAATATATATATATATATATATATAGAAAATTTTAATTACTAGAAATTAAATAAAACTTACTTGAATATGATGAATCAAAGTGCAAGAAACAAACTTCAAAATATAACTTCAAACTTGTTTAAAGGTTACAAGCTTACAAAATTTGAAAGTAAAACACTAAGTAAAATACTAAGTGCTTATTGATCAAGCACTTTTCAATTACAAACTAAATGAAAGAAAAACTTCAAACCAAAAATAAAATACAAACTAAAATTGAAAGTTCTAAGGAAAATATATTGCTAAAGGAAAGGAGTATTTCTTAGCAAGAAGTTGAGGATTTCTTGGTAAGAATGTGGGTTGGTATTTTTGCAATGGATGAACATGTCTTTTTATAGGTGATTTTCAAGAATACAATTGATTATTTAATTCAAAATATCTATTGTAATATCATTTTTTTAATTCTTTGTTCACACTTCACCCATGTCTTTGAATTTTCAGATTTTTGACCAAAAATATCTTGTGGTTGATTTCACAAGTTCACAAAAGTGGACTAATTTTGCATGGCATCTCACAAACACGGCGATGAAAACGGCCCACTTTGCCCCGTGTTTGTGCGCCGCTTTGTGGTGACTCGGTCTCTTCCGGAATACGCGCGAGGACACGGCGCTAAATGCCGGCCGTGTGTGAAACGGCCCAAGACACGGCCTCTTTTGCGCCGTATGTGAAACGACCGGCGTAACACGGTCCATTTTGGCGCGCTTTGTATGGTCGCTTGTTCCGAAAAATTCCCGCTGTTGGATTTGATCTTGTTTTCCGTCCTTTTGATGCTTCATGTCGCAATCAGAAATAACCATTTTTAGCTCATGTTTGGACATATCTGTAAAATATATATTTTTAATCACAAATCAGTACAATTATGCCCGGAAAAATGAATATTTTGTATATGAATTTTAGATCAATTATGCACCAATCAAATACCCCACACTTGTTTTGCATGATGTGGTTACCCCACTCTTGTATATGAATTTTAGATCAAAATTTGATCGGTCAAAAACTTATCCTATTTTTAGGATAAGTTTTTTGGCCGATCAAATTTTGGCGCCGTTGCCGGGGATTGTTTTAGGGCAAATATAATTTTTCTGTCCGGTCAAGTGGCGGATAACGGTACTCCGTGACTATCAAAGTCGGATTTTTCAGTTTCCCACAAACAACTGATATTTGTAGATATTTTATCGTTTTTCATTTTAATTTTTTTTTTTTTGGTCATGGATGAAACATTGTTTAAAATTGAAAAAAGATTTCCCTTTCTAAGCAAAAATGCAATTTTAAAAATTTACAAGACAAGGCTTGAAAGGATGAGGTTGCTTACGAATAAAAGCATACCTTTTGACATAAGATTCATTATCGAAGCCAAAGTAAGAATAGAAGGTGAATTCACAGAAACACCAACTAGATTCTTACCAGGGCTTGGAAAAAGTTCATATGCCAAGAAACGACGAGCAAAGATTCTAGCCGTTTGCTATAAATGTGCTAGATGGAACTGTAATGCAAAATGTCGATCTTTAGGAATTCCATCTACAAACAGAGAAGATAAAATTCAGTTCATTAATGATGGTCTGAATAAGGAGAATTTAGATAATATCGAAATTTCTCTTGACACGCATCCTAGTAGACTTGTGTATTACGGAATTCAATGTTTGTGGAATAAATTCAAACCAGAATATGAACAACGTCTTGGGAATCTGACGTTAAAAGACCCTGTTTGCCAATTTGTAAGAAAATTGGATGGGAAGCTTCTCCCCGACTCATAGAAGGCGTTTATGTAATATCCGTATTTTTTTTATTTCCCTTGTACTTTCGTTTTTGGTGTATTTCTCGATCGTAGTGACCCTCGTGTACTTTTCAGCGTGTCCTTCCTGTCAAACTGTTGAATTGTATTCTCGTTATTGTTCATTGTTTCAACTTTCCTCATATGAATTCGACTTTGTTAGATCACCATTAATTTTTGGTGACTCCAAAAATTATAAATCTTTGCAATATTATAGAAAATCGAGTTAGCTTTCCAATGGTTCAAACGGTGAGTCAATCGGAGTCCGGACGAGAGAGTTATGGTCGTTTTAGTGGAAGACTGTCAGCTGTCGGGCACCGTCCAGGAGCCTTTCGGCCGATAGGGTGGGCCGATAGACTCTACTGCCGGCATTTCTGCATGGGTATCGGCCGATCACTTCCAGGAGCCTTTCGGCCGATAGGGTGGGCCGATAGACTCTACTGCCGGCATTTCTGTATGGGTATCGGTTGGGCCTATCGGCCAGCCTATCGGCCGATAGGTTCTGCTGAGTTACACTATAAATGTGTCGTTTTGAGCGTGAACAGCTCATTTCTTCTTTTTTCTTCCACTGCATCGCGAGAGGGGATATAGAGGGGGGAGAGTTCTTCATCCGGGGGTCGATTTTTCATCATTTCTTTTCGGTTGTGAGGCTCGGATAATCAATCTAACGCGAGTTCTACGGATCTTAGTTCTTGAATCTCCAAAGGTAATGTTCTAAAACCCTACTTTTTTTGGATAATTGGGGATTTTGGGGTTTTGTCCGATTCTTTCCGTTTCGTTGATGGATTCATGATGAATATGATTATTCTTGTTGGTATTCTTAGTTTCCCTACGGATTCATGGTATATTTTCATGGTTTTGCGAAATCGAGAGGGTTTGGTTGTGGTCCGCCCTCGTTGTTATTTTTGTATGAATATACATGAATCGTAGGCGGGTTTCCGGGTGTATTCCATTTCCGTAATCGTTTAGAAGTGGTTGTGATTGTGCTATTCGAATCGTTAGGTTCATTCTCGCTTTCCTCGTGGTTGTGCTTGATCCTTCGTTTAGGAACCGTCGCTTTCCACCCGGACCGTTCGTAGTCGTGTTTCATCTCTGTTTCTTCAAGAATGTCTCAAAGGCAAGTACTTTACATTTGTTTACATGTTCTAGTATTTGAATTATGGCTATACGTGGTTGTTGTGGGAGGATATGTGTATGTTCACCTAGGGACGGTCCGACGGGGCCTCTAGTGGATACGTATTGCCGTGTGTGTGCGTATCACGAACCGTGGTTGACCACCCGGGGATGTCCGACGGCTCTGCGGGTACGGTGGCCGTGAGTCACGTACCAAGGTTAACTTTGAATTGTTTTGGTTGGAGGAAAATGTGTTTTGTGCTTGTGCATCGTAAATATTCCGGAATATAAAATGTCTTCTAAAATGATTTTTGGCGCATTATTCATCTGATTAGAATGTAGTTCAAATGGATTGTACTTGCACTAGCAGTTGTCGCTAACCCCTTAAATGGGGGAAATACTTTTTGTATTTCAGGTATTGATCGTGCGGACAAGCGAGCACTCGAGCCGTATGAGGATGATGGGCAAGCATGATATTGTCCAGTAAATGATTTTCGGTGTCATGTCTGTCGGTTATTATTATTGATGTCTGATTCTGGTATTTATGTATTATAAAAATTGGTTTAAGTACTCGAGTACTTCTTTTGCAAAATTGTTAATGTTGTGTTCCCGTTTTGGGAAATGGATTGTTGTTGGATTCTATTGGTCGGATTGTACTCTTCTATTTTGAATCGTCATTTTATTGTTGATGGTTGTCGTTGGCAAAGGTCTTGTTGGTATGTTAGCCGGGTGGATTCCACAGTGTGGGGTCCACGGCGCTGTAATATGCCCTGAATGTCTTGGGGTGTTACGAATATGGTATCGAGCAAGGTTTATGGATACCTAGGCTGTCGGTTATTTGGGTCTAGTTAAGTGTCGTTTTGGGACAAGATCACCGCTATGCCATCATCTCAAGACGCCGGTGCTCGTAAGTTTCTCTAACTTGACTCGTTTCCGCTCTGTTCTATTTCGTCTTAGTATCTTTTGCGTTTTGAGTTTGAATAGTACTTACCCGTTGCTCCTTCGAATTCCTGCTGGTAGAGGACGCGGGCCGCGGTCGCGACGCGGTAGGGGACGTGGCGCGGCCGGTGGGCGGCCATGTCCGATCACTCGGGAACCGATTCGGCGATGCCCTCTTTGTCGAACAGTGTTCCCCTAGTTCCGGAGGTCACAGGACCACCGCTAGCCCGGTAATGCTCATGAGAATGTTGGAGTGGCCAACATATTGCAGCAAGTAGCGAACCGGATGACGCTGCGACTCGAGGCCGTTACAGTCGGCCATGCTAATGCCAACCCGGTTCCGCCACCGGGTCCGCAATGATAAGCTACTTCAGACGTGATTCGTATGCGTCCTCCAGCTTGACGGTGCTTCACCCTTGGTTGGGAGAATTGGATGTTCGAGATGGAGAAAGTGTTTGAGGTCGCTAATTGCCCAGGAGAGGAAAGTACCCATTGCTCAAGACTTCCTCGCCAAGGAGGCAATGACGTGGTGGCAAGCGGTGAAACCGCGTGACCGGACAACTACATGGGTAGAGTTTCGAGATCGATGGAAGATGAATCATCCTTGGCGGTGAAAGAGGGGAGGATCCGAGCCTTCTTTGAGGCTAAGCCCCAAGATGTACCTATATATCAAGCCAACAAGGACTACAATCGCCAGCTACACTATGTGAGAAACCAAGTCCGCGATGAGCTTGATAAGATCCGCCACTTTGACATGCGGATGAAACCGAGGGTGCGCCACTACATGTCTGGTCTGGGGTGCACGACTTTGAAAGAATATCAGAATAAGGTGATGGCTTATGAGATGTCGTTTTCTGCGACAGAGACGGCAACCAAAGGAAAGAAACAGAAAACCGCCGGTCAGTTTTCGGGAGGCAAGTCAGGAGGGTATCCGAAGACTCAGTCTGGTTCGCGAGTCTTCGGAAGTCAGTTGCCATCAGTTGGGCGAGGAACCGGTTCTAGGTCTGCTCCTGCTGGTTCCGTTCGTGGTCCTACGTGCTTCAACTGCAGTCGTCCGGGCCACATGATGAGTGAGTGTGATAGGACTCCGATTCAGTGTCTTGCTTGTGGTCGTATGGGTCATCGTGCTAAGTTTTGTACGGATACAGCTCGGGCTCCAGTTACTCAGATATCAGTCCCAGCTGCGGGAGAGCCGAGTGTGAATCGAGCAAGCAGTTCCTCGGCCCGCAGAGTTTTGGTAGAGGTCGAGGTCGTGGTCACCTTCTAGAGGGGGAGCTTCTAGTGCGGGGTCCGTGCCGCCCCGGGTGTACGAGATGAGACGAGCAGGCGATCCTGACGCGACGGTGGCCACAGTACCGTCCACATCCTTGATCATCCTGTTTCCGTATTGTTCGATTCTGGTGCTACGCATTCTTTTATATCTATGGATTGTGTGCGTCGCCTGCATGTTGATTGCCTTGTTGCTTGTGAGCCTTTTGTTGTTAAACTTCCTAGTGGGGATAGCATCGTGGGGGATCGTGAGGTTAGAGATTTTCCAGTGAGTATCGCGGGGAAGGTTTGGCCTTCTAATCTGATTGCGGTAGATATTAGAGATGAAGATTTGATTCTGGGTGAGGATTGGCTGGACCGTCATGGGGCGATCATGAATTATAGAACGAGGACGGTTTCGGTGTTAGCCTCTGACGGTACAGAGCATTCCTTTGTGGGGCGTAAGCGGAGTAGCCAGAGATTACTGATCAGTGCCTTAAGGGCGGTGAGACTCCTTCGAGGAGGTTGCACGGGTTATTGGTGTTACGCTTTGAGATCGGAAGAAGGGGGAGTCGAGCTCTCGTCTATTCCGGTAGTATGTGAGTATCCTGACATTTTTCCAGATGAGTTGCCGGGTTTGCCGCCGGGCCGAGAGGTTGAGTTTACCGTCGATTTAGAGCCGGGTGCAGCACCTATCTCTAAGACGCCATACCGTATGGCGCCTGCCGAGATGCTTGAGTTGAAGAAACAGTTGGGAGAGTTGCTAGACATGGGATATATTCGACCGAGCGCTTCGCCTTGGGGCGCACCGGTCCTATTCGTAAAGAAGAAGGATGGGTCACTTCGTTTGTGTATCGACTACCGAGAGTTGAACAAAGTGACCATCAAAAACAAGTATCCGCTCCCGAGGATTGATGACTTGTTTGATCAGTTGCAGGGGGCAACCGTGTTTTCGAAGATTGATTTGAGATCGGGGTATTATCAGCTCCGAGTGAAGGATACCGATATTCCGAAGACGGCCTTTCGGACGAGATACGGTCACTACGAGTTTGTGGTTATGCCTTTTGGGCTAACCAACGCACCAGCCGTGTTCATGCAGCTTATGAACAAAGTCTTTATCGAGTACCTCGATAAGTGTGTAGTCGTTTTTATCGACGACATCCTGATTTACTCGAGGAGCGAGGAGGAGCATGCCCGTCATTTACATATTGTGTTAGACATTTTGAGAACTCAGCATCTTTTTGCTAAGCTCTCGAAATGTGAGTTTTGGCTACGGGAGGTTATGTTTCTCGGTCATGTGATCTCGGCCGAGGGTGTTCGTGTGGACCCACATAAGGTAGAGGCAGTGTTAGATTGGGCGCCGCCCAAGAACGTGAAAGAGGTCCGATTTTAGGGATTAGCCGGGTATTACCGTAGATTAGTCGAGGGTTCTCTAAGCTCGCTCGGCCGACTCGGTTATTCTGAAGTCGGAGAAGTTTGTGTGGACCGATGAGAGGCGTAATAGTTTTGAGGAGTTGAAGAAGCGGTTGACGACCGCTCCGTGTTGGCTTTACCGAGTGGTAATGATGGTTTCTCCGCTTATAGTGATGCTTGGGCCAAGGGCTCGGATGCGTACTTATGCGGCACGGAGGACGATTGCCTATGCTTCCGTCGCTTGAAACCGTATGAATTGAATTACCCTACGCACGATCTTGAGTTGGCCGCGATTGTGTTTGCGTTGAAAATCAGCGTCATTACTTGTATGGCTCGCCGTGTCGATTTTCACCGACCACAAGAGCTCAAGTACATCTTCACGCAGAAGGAGCTTAATATGAGACAGAGGAGATGGTTGGGCGATTAAGGATTACGATCTTGAGATCCTTTATCATCCGGGAGCTAATGTGGTGGCGGATGCCTTGAGCCGAAATCGCATCGCCGGACGCTTGAGTTACTTACGGCCCGATCGGGACTTCGAGAGTTTATGAGGTTGAGCATTGAGATTGTACCGCCAGAGAGTTCCTGGCGATTGCGTACTCTTGAGATTTCTTCATCTCTCGTCGAAGACATTAAGTCGGGACAGTTAGAGGATCCGATGTTTATTGACTTCGAGAGAGTGTAGGAAAGGGGAAAGCCCGGGATTCGTTATTCATGAGGACGGCGTGTTGAGATTCCGAGGTCGGTTGTGTGTTCCGAACGACTCGGGCGAGACAGAGCATTATGCGAGAGGCTCATGCGTCACCATACTCGATCCATCCGGCTCGAGTAAGATGTATAAAGACACGAGGAAGAATTTCGGAGCGATATGAAGAAGGAGGTAGTTCGGTTTGTAGCTAAGTGTTTGACTTGTCGGCAAGTCAAGATTGAGCATCGGCCGGCCGGATTATTGAAACCGCTTCCGTCCGGAATGGAAGTGGGAGGACATCTCTATGGATTTTGTTACGAGTTTACCGAGGACGAAGACCGGTATGAATATGGTATGGGTGATTGTAGACCGATCGACTAAGTCGGCACATTTCTGGGCATCAAGGATACTTGGGGTCCGTAAAAGCCGCTCGTATATTCATCGCACAGATTGTGAGGCTTCACGGTACTCGAAGTCTATTGTTTCGGATCGTGACGGCCGCTTTGTATCGCACTCGCAAAGCGGTGCATGAGGCGTTAGGTACCGGTTGCGTTTGAGTACCTCTTTTCATCCCCGATCGGATGGACGGTCGGAACGCACTATCCAAACGCTCGAGGACTTGTTACGTGCTTGTGCTCTTGGTCGAGTAGTAGTGGGAGGAACATTTACCGATTGAATTCACGTACAACAACGGTTGGCACGCGTCGGTCGGATGGCACCGTATGAGGCACTTTATGGCGGCGATGTCGATCGCCGATTTGTTGGAATGAGGCGTCCGATTTAGTCGGGACCGAGCCGGATGTCGTTGTAGAGACGAGGCGGAAGATAGAGTTAATTCGAGAACGGATGTTGATCGCCCAGAGTCGGCGAAGTCGTATGCCGACATCCGTCGTCGACCCTTGGAATTCGAGGTGGGAGACCACGTTTTGCTGAAGGTGTCGCCGACGAAGGGAGTTTTCCGTTTCGGGAAGAAGGGGAGGTTGAGTCCGAGATTTATTGGACCCTTAGAGATTCTCGAGCGAGTCGGTGGATTAGCATACCGTTTGGCGTTACCCGGCCTTGAGTCATGTTCATAGCGTTTTCATGTTTCCCACCGAGGAAATATGTTCCAGATCCTAGTCACGTCATCGATTATGGCGAGATTGATATTGCTGAAGATATTACTTTTGAAGAGCGTCCTCTGAAAATTTTGGAGCATCGTGAGAAACGACTGAGGCATAAGACCATCCCTTTGGTCAAAGTTCAGTGGTCGAGACACGGTGTCGAGGAGGCAACTTGGGAAACCGAGGATAGCATGCGTGCTAAGTACCCTGAGTTGTTTGTTTCTTAAGTTTCGGGACGAAACTTATTTTTAGAGGGGTAGAATGTAATATCCGTATTTTTTTTCTTTCCCTTGTACTTTCGTTTTTGGTATATTTCTCGATCGTAGTGACCCTCGTGTACTTTTCAGCGTGTCCTTCCTGTCAAACTGTTGAATTGTATTCTCGTTATTGTTCATTGTTTCAACTTTCCTCATATGAATTCGACTTTGTTAGATCACCATTAATTTTTGGTGACTCCAAAAATTATAAATCTTTGCAATATTATAGAAAATCGAGTTAGCTTTCCAATGGTTCAAACGGTGAGTCAATCGGAGTCCGGACGAGAGAGTTATGGTCGTTTTAGTGGAAGACTGTCAGCTGTCGGGCACCGTCCAGGAGCCTTTCGGCCGATAGGGTGGGCCGATAGACTCTACTGCCGGCATTTCTGTATGGGTATCGGCCGATCACTTCCAGGAGCCTTTCGGCCGATAGGGTGGGCCGATAGACTCTACTGCCGGCATTTCTGTATGGGTATCGGTTGGGCCTATCGGCCAAACTATCGGCCGATAGGTTCTCACTGAGTTACACTATAAATGTGTCGTTTTGAGCGTGAACAGCTCATTTCTTCTTTTTTTCTTCCACTGCATCGCGAGAGGGGATATAGAGGGGGAGAGTTCTTCATCCGGGGGTCGATTTTTCATCATTTCTTTTCGGTTGTGAGGCTCGGATAATCAATCTAACGCGAGTTCTACGGATCTTAGTTCTTGAATCTCCAAAGGTAATGTTCTAAAACCCTACTTTTTTTGGATAATTGGGGATTTTGGGGTTTTGTCCGATTCTTTCCGTTTCGTTGATGGATTCATGATGAATATGATTATTCTTGTTGGTATTCTTAGTTTCCCTACGGATTCATGGTATATTTTCATGGTTTTGCGAAATCGAGAGGGTTTGGTTGTGGTCCGCCCTCGTTGTTATTTTTGTATGAATATACATGAATCGTAGGCGGGTTCCGGGTGTATTCCATTTCCGTAATCGTTTAGAAGTGGTTGTGATTGTGCTATTCGAATCGTTAGGTTCATTCTCGTCGGTTCCTCGTGGTTGTGCTTGATCCTTCGTTTAGGAACCGTCGCTTTCCACCCGGACCGTTCGTAGTCGTGTTTCATCTCTGTTTCTTCAAGAATGTCTCAAAGGCAAGTACTTTACATTTGTTTACATGTTCTAGTATTTGAATTATGGCTATACGTGGTTTTTGTGGGAGGATATGTGTATGTTCACCTAGGGACGGTCCGACGGGGCCTCTAGGGATAAGTATTGCCGTGTGTGTGCGTATCACGAACCGTGGTTGACCACCCGGGGATGTCCGACGGGCTCTGCGAGTACGGTGGCCGTGAGTCACGTACCAAGGTTAACTTTGAATTGTTTTGGTTGGAGGAAAATGTGTTTTGTGCTTGTGCATCGTAAATATTCGGAATATAAAATGTCTTCTAAAATGATTTTTGGCGCATTATTCATCGATTAGAATGTAGTTCAAATGGATTGTACTTGCACTAGCAGCTGTCGCTAACCCCTTAAATGGGGAAATACTTTTGTATTTCGTATTGATCGTGGGGACAAGCGAGCACTCGAGCCGTATGAGGATGATGGGCAAGCATGATATTGTCCAAGAAATGATTTTCGGTGTCATGTCCTCGGTTATTATTATTGATGTCTGATTCTGGGATTTATGTATTATAAAAATTGGTTTAAGTACTCGAGTACTTCTTTTGCAAAATTGTTAATGTTGTGTTCCCGTTTTGGGAAATGGATTGTTGTTGGATTCTATTGGTCGGATTGTACTCTTCTATTTTGAATCGTCATTTTATTGTTGATGGTTGTCGTTGGCAAAGGTCTTGTTGGTATGTTAGCCGGGTGGATTCCACAGTGTGGGGTCCACGGCGCTGTAATATGCCCTGAATGTCTTGGGGGTGTTACAGTTTAGGCCGTTTCTGAACGTAAAATCAGAGGAAGATGTGAGCCACAATCACAACTACTGTACATACGCGTAAGTATCTTTTATTTTTGTCGTGTGGTGAGATTTTCTGAATAAAAAATGTGATACGCGATAAAAGCTTTCATTATTCTATTGAGTAGTTGAAGCACAATCAAACGCAATCACAAACTTGTTAAACAATTTTTCCTCATCTTTTCTTCTATAAATAACCTTTGTGCTTGTTTCTTTTATTCATCCCTCAAACTTGTACTTTTCTCTTTTTCTCTCTAAAAAAAAAATTCTTTTCAAAAATGGAGTCATCATCTTCCACAAAAAAATTTTACACATGCTGCATTTTTGGTGGATCTAGTTCTGGAAAAGAGGCATGCTTCACTGAAGCAGCCCACGACTTGGGTCGTACCTTAGGAGAAAAATGCATTCATGTAGTTTACGGAGGAGGAAGTCTAGGATTAATGGGACGAGCCGCTTTCGCCTATATGGAAGGAGTAAGAGTATTGGGAGTAATCCCAAAACCTCCGCCGAAAGTAAAATCACCGGGTCAACTATTGGAGATGAGTTTAGATCTGTGAATATGCAAGATCGCATAACTCACATGATAAATAATTCTGGCGCCTTTATCGCCCTTTCCGGTGGTTTTGGCACCCTTGAGGAACTTTTTCATGTGGTTACCAGAGCCCAGCTAAATGTTCATCAAAAACCAATAGGAGTGCTTAATGTCAATGGTTTCTTTGATGGTTTACTGTCTTTCATCGACTACTCTGCCGAAAAGGGCTTTATTTCCGAGCGTGCAAAACGAATCATAGTCGTTGCAACAACACCAGAAGAACTAATCAAAAAACTCAATGAATTTGTTCCTCAACCAGATCCAGCTCTAGCTAAAATTGTCTGGGTAGAAGATTTTACAGTGAGAAAACGAAAAGTGGATTCATTCCTCTCCCTTTGATAACCCATGACGTGTAACATCCCCAGAATATGACCGGGAATGTCACACGCCGTAGACCCTTATCACAAGGATCTACCAGGCTAAACTCCCAAAAGACTACTCAGTGATTGACCGACCGGGGTCAAAATTAAATAGAAAGCAGACCGACAAGGTCATAAACCAATTCAGAAACTAACGACATTCATATTACAATGACAACAATAAACTTGAACACAGAAAAGAATGACAACTCAATTTAATAAATGATAACTACACCCATACAAGGGTGAATACTCGAACGACAGAGAAATACCGACCAAAATGATACAAAAGGAAAGACTCTGACTCTGGTGTGATTAGCATCGCTGCCTTCCATCTCCTCCAAGCCAATCCCGTGATCGCTCCCGAGCCGCCAAAACTCGAGCGCATATGAGGCACCCACCCCGAAAACTCGGGGTTAGCAACCGGAATTTTGCTAGTGCAAGTACATAGTATACAAGATATACGAACAAGAATAACACAAAATTCAACCGCCGTGAAGCCTTAACACAAACCATACATTCCTATAGTCCACACAGAATAACACTCGCATACACAAGGTGAAAGATAATCACATAGTCATATTCTCTTTACGGAACATAACATCAATGAAACTTTAAACGAGCCCAAGGAGTCGGAAAATCCCTTTGTAAAAGGAAAAATGTTTTGATAAGTTAGTTTGCAAATGTTATTATTGACTCGGGCCGTCTGGGGTTTTTAAAATCGAATGGAAATACTTTTGGAAATAATTTCAAAAGCTCTCGGGTCCTTGACCCAACATATGGAAGACAATTACACGAAAACCAAGTCAACTTATTCGGGTCCTCGACCCAATTTATAGAACACCGTCACAAACGAAATCATTACAATATCTCACAGGGTTCTCAACCCAATCCAAATAACATCATCATGAAATCAATCATCTCAACATTCCACAGGGTCCTCGACCCAATACACAGAATAGCACCACAATACAACCAAAGGTACAAAACTCGCATTCGACATATCCTGCTCAAGACCCCGACACTAACCCTCGGAGATTTCGTCAAACCTCCGTGGTTAATTAACCCTGATACCAACGCTAAAAAAAACAAGTTGAAACACGCTTTCAAAAACACGAATCGCGGTCTATATCAAGACAAGCATTTAAAAGTGAGTTGAAAGAATTTGAGATACGAACATCTTTCGGTAACGGGGTCTTAGCTATCACTCGAATACCCGTAACCAATAAGCTCCGGGCGCCTCCACCGCACACTGTGCCGGCGTTCACTCCACTATGTCGGCCGCTCCTTGAACATGTCACTGCGCCGGCGATCACTCCCGCAAGAGCCGCCCCTTGACACACGCATTATGTAACACCGGCGTTCACCACCCATATGGAGCCGCACATTGCAGCGTACACCAGGCCGGAGTGCACGCCCCGCCCTCAGAGGTTCCCGGATATGACGTTTCTCACAACAAGTATCCACATTGTTTCAAACATCAAGCACACAGACAAACGTCACCACAATTATCAACTCGATACATCAAGTTACACAATTTTCTCCGCTAGTCCATAACCACACAAATAAACAATAACACGCACGTTATCAATCAAACTCAATCACAATAAGCCCTCAAGCATAACCAACCAACACCACACATATATCCCTATATTGCGACTCAACCGAATATATATATATATATATATATATATATATAACCTTACTATATTATAAGAATAAATATAGTTTATCCATCAATCCAAGTCGATACGTCGTCTAGTGTTAGTATTCATCACTCGTCATTCACCAATATAGGCATTTATATCAATATATGTATATACATACATATATTTAACATATAAATATATATACATGTATAAAACTAGATATATATATATATACATGCACATATATATATATACACACATTTATACATCCGTATAAATTCATACACTTCGACAACAATGATTTCACGCAGTTACAATTCGTATATCAAGGTACTTGCCTTGGAAATCTCTCACGAATACTTCAGAAAATGCGGTTGATTGGAGAAATCCGGAACTCCAATGAAAACGGCAATCGGAAAGGCTCAACACTAGATTTTTGTAGGGAATTCGTCCCTAGTATCCTATCATCAAATAAACAACAAATCACACGAGGAAAACATCGCAAAACGACCAATTTTCTCTCTGCGGCATTTTCCCGGACACCTTGAAGGCGTCAAACGAAAGTTCATATAAACATTTAATCGGAAATGGTAAAACCGTGGAAAGATGATAAAAATGATAGAATACTACTTAATCTACAATTATCCATCAGAAATATGAGTTAAAACGATCAAATCGGACAAAATCAACTAAAACCCCCAAAACTAGATTTTAAGAAAACTTGCCTTGATTCGGTCGATCGGAGCAAGTTATGGAAGGATTAATCGATGTTATGAACTCCAAAACTTCATGGATTTAACCCCTAACAACATCCCTCCATGATCATGAAATCTCCACCGCGGAAGGGTATGAAACGAGTGATAAAAATGAAGAAAAACCCGATCGCTCTGCCATATTTATACCTCACGGACACGGCGCAAAGCAACGGCCCAGATACAGCCGTGTGTCTCGGCCGTGTCTCGGCAGCTGCCCCTGGCCGACCAACGAGACACGGCGCAGCAGGCTGCCAGGCCGTGTTGCACAGCTGGCAGCCCCTCCCGACACCAAAATTACGTCCGAACGACCGAAACCCGAACTCGAATACGAATCGGGTTACGGTTACGAAGTACTCGCAAAGACGAATCTAAGAGCTAATAGAACACACGATTCCGACCACCCGAAGGCTCGGAATTCGACAACGGAAGTAATTACCCAAAACTTTGGGAAATTACGAAAATGGCCCAAAACGTCCGAAACTCACGATACGCGATCGAAACACCAAACCAAAGCTCGCAACATGAATAATATCATTAACTGAACTTACGAGAAACTCGAAACAACAGTTTCGGACGAGATTCGCAAGAATCGAACTCAAGTGCGGAAAAGTCGCTAAAAAGCTCAGAATTCAACAAAACGATACCGAAACGAACTCGGATGACAAAAAGTGCAGAATTAATCATTCTCGAAATGACGAAACGGTCATGAGCGAGTCGTCAAAACGGACTCCGGCTGAAAAAGAAATTTACCGAAAATCGAAAATTGCGGATATTACATTCTACCCTCCTTAAAAGAAGTTTCGTCCCGAAACTTAAAACAAGTGTAACACCCCCAATCCACTCAGGGATATTACACGCCGTAGACCCTCTCCTCAAGGATCTACCAGGCTGGTAACGACATTTAACATCTCAACAATGCCTTCGAGGCCACAATGACTCAGTAGACCGATTTGGTCTTTCCACAAATACATACAACTCAAATACAACTCATGCCCACGCAGGGGACAAAATACAACTACACCCGTACAACGGGAACAATACAGCAGCGGAAAATAAAGTACAACTGAACCAACACACGATGTACGGTTCCTCATGTGATTAGTATCGATCATCTTTCATCATCCTTCGTGCTGACCCTGTGTTATGCTCCAAAACCCGAATGCAAAAACAGACATCCACCCCCGATTACTCGGGGTTAGCAAACTCCACTGTTTTGCTAGTGCAAATACAAAGTGCAAATACGAGCCATACAATTCACATTCCACGAATAACAATAACCGAGGATCCTCAAAGATTCAAACGAAACGAAAAGTACTTCCCGAGGCAAGGGTTTGAGAAAACATCTCAAAAACGAAATATCATAAATCAATGGGAATAATTTATAAAACGGTTTAGAATGCCATCGAGAGTTTTAATAGAAAACAATTTAGGATTATCAAATCCTACTTTCAAAACCAAAAGACAAAAGGGGTCACCGCCCCAAAGGTTTACCTTCAAAATGACATTACCCAAACCATTGGGATTTTAGCCCCAAATCCATAAAACGACTTTTATAAAACCATTGGGATTTTAGCCCCAAATCTCATCAACTCACAGTACACGAGAACGTCAACAAGGTTCGTCTCCCAACATTAAAATCCACAATTAAAGGATTTAAAACAATAAACCACAAAATACTCTAGAGCCATCCTAGCCAAGTAGGCCAAACGAACAATTTACCTCTTACACACTTAGTCAATGCATGCAATCATGAAAACCGTTCAAAAGCAATCATTTCCTGAAATGCCAATATCGAATCACATTTGTAAAAATGCACCACAATTAACCGCGGACCCACAGCTTCGTGGATCCCTGCCGAGACCCCGTCGGATCTAACCCACAGTGGTTAAAAGCAAGCTCGCGGTCCACAGCTTCGTGGAGCCCTACCGAGACCCCGTCGGATCTAACCCGTAGTGAGCATACACACACACACGTTACTCATGCAATACTAACATGCTAAGAATGTAAGTTCATTAAGAATACTCACTAGAGATGGCCATTAACTCGACACCATTACCAAACTCTTCAAAATACAATAACAAGCTTAAATACGGAATACACGATTCCATAACTTTAAACAAGAGGAGTATCCTCATAAAATCCTTCAACGTTCAAAATAATCGAATCATAATCAATTCTCAAAACACCATTCACAAAACACACGCGTTTTGAAAGAAAGCCTTTAACGAGGCCAAACCAAATCTTTTGAAACTTCATTTCAAACAACCAAACAAACACATTAAGACGACCACCGATCATCATATACATAAAACGAGAAAAGTATGGGCAAGGTACTTGCCTCGAAATCGGCACGCAAGTATTCCGACGAACACGGCTCAACCGGAAAGCTTCGAAACGCCCGATGCTAACGAAAAGGAAGACGACAACGAACGGAAGGGTTCAACACGGTTTCTTCACAAGAAACTCGACCCTAACAACAATATAATCAATAAATCATCGATCATACGATGAGGAATAATCGTAGAACGCCCGAAAACCCCTCTAAGACATTTTACCGGACACCTTCAAGGCGTCGGTCAAGAACTCGACTCAAACAACGAATCGATACGATCCAACCATGGAATAATAAAGGAAATGATATAATACATCTAAATAATCATCAATCCATCAAAATCCTAAGTTAAATCGGATTAATCGGACGAAAACAACAAAAACCCCCAAATTCCCCAAAACTAGATTTCTAGGAAATCTGACTCGATTCGCTTCGATCAAAGGATGTTATAGGACGGATGATTGATGATATGAACCTCCAAACTTCATGTATATGTTGTTAAACAACATGGCTACAATCTTGAACACGCCCACCGAAGAGAAGTGGAAGAAGGAGAAAAATGGCGAAAAAAGCATCACTGGGCTTTAAATAGCACAGCCAGACTCGACCGTGTCCGCCCGACACGGTCGTGGCGCGCAGCTTGGCAGCGAGGACTCGACCGTGTCCTGCTAGACACGGTCGCGGCGCGGAGGGGCCTTCCGACGGTGACCGTCCGACGGCTGACTCGGCACGACTCGGCCGTGTCCTCGAACACGGTCGGGCGTGTCGGCAATCGCCTCGTGCCAATCCGGAAGAGTTCGGCCTGCAGGCCGTGTCGGACGACACGGTCGGGCCACGAGACGAAACTTCCGGCTTATCCGGACGAAAGACGGCACGGGCCGTGTCGGACGACACGGCCGAAGTCGGCAGCGTGATCGCCAATAACGAGCGGGTGAGCTAAAACGACCATAACTCTCTCGTCCGACTCGATTGACTCACCGTTCGAACCATTGGAAAGCTAACTCGATGCTCTATAATATTGCAAAGATTCAGAATTTTTGGAGTTACCAAAAATTAATGGTGACTTTACAAAGTCGAACTCCCACGTGAAAAAGTCGATTAAGGACACGGAACTCAATAAAACGACACCGAAACGAACTCGGATGACAAAAAGTGCGGAATTAATCATTCTCGAAATGACGAAAGGTCATGAGCGAGTCGTCAAAACGAACTTCCTCCGAAAAAAGAAAATTACCGAAATTCGAAATTGCGGATATTACATTCTACCCTCCTTAAAAGAAGTTTCGTCCCGAAACTTAAAACAAGTAGGGAGAAGCAATATTCCGCCAGGAAAACTCAATGAGATACGCAAGAAACGCGTAATTAATGCCAAACGGCGAAACGTTACATACAACGCAACGGAACATACGGCGTGAAAACACGCTCCACGGCGACCAACACAACATCGCTGCTAGGGATATAATAAAACCAACAAATGACAAGCGTCATCAAACGGATAATATAGCCAAGTCAATTATCCGACAATCACAAAACACAACGAACGAAAATCAATATGATTGACCAACCCAACGGTGCATCAATCAAAACGTGAGCCAACCGCTGAACAAACACGGAATCCCACCGCCTAAGGGATGGAAGATCGAAAACGAAACTAATTTCCCGAACTGAAGGGAATTACGAAGGAGTCTGAATGCTCAATAATCACGAAACGAGAACAAAAACCGAACAAACAAACGATCGAGACAACAAAAATCGAACAATCATGTCCGAAACACGAAGGATAATAAAATTCAAACAACAACTCCAAGGTTCACATCTCGACTCGAGACAATATATGATCCGGTGAAAACAACAGGATGTGCATTCACATAAGAACCACAGGAAAGGGAATAGCAATTGAAAAGTCACAACGATGAACGAGTTATTCCGAAACGATACCACACTCGTTCGATAAACAAAAACAAGGGGCGGAAAATCTCAGAAATGTCAACAAACATAAATGAGTCGACAGAGTCGAAAACATAAGAGTTCCAAATCCGATCCACTTCGAATAAAAGAACCAGTAGAACCAAATGATGTTACTTACGAACAAGGTTCACAAGAATCGAACCGGACTCGAAAAAGTAACATCGATAACCAGATCGACCCACAACAAGGTCGTAGCTCGTTCGGACGATGAAACCGAATTACAGATCAAGTTCGTAAAGTGCCAACGAACATGAGCGAATCGATAGACTGGAGAAAGAGAAAATACAGAAGTCAAAATAGTACGGGCATTACCTCCGACCTCGTCCACGAAATTCACAAAAAACGGGAGCAAGGTAACAAGACATTAAACAGCGGACACATAACGGAACCATCACCGATGCACACGGTCATACCAAACCAAGCTCTAACAGCTCGCACATGTGCGACAACGCCGGAATCACTACGAGGCGATAATATTCAACACCAACATCCCGCCTCTCACAGGGGCTAACACAACAAATGTGTGGAAAACGACTCAACACTCACACCGCCAATTCGGTCATACTCGGGAGCAAACATCAAAATGACAACGCGAACATCATACATATATACCCAGCCCTCAAACGGGAATGGATAGGTTTTAAAAACGAAAACCTCATTTTGAAAATAATTTGAAGAATACCGATTGATCTTGAGTATCACCTTTCAAAAAATACAAACGTGAAACATCGTTATCGAGACATTGGAGAACCATTTCGCATTTGATAAAAATGAGGACATTTTCTCTTAGTGAAAACTTTCAAAATATTCGACCCTCGGGTCTAAATAAAAGTGTTGAAAATATCTCAAAATATTTTGGTCCTCGAGGTAGAAATTTTTTGAAATACATTGTGGCACCTAGGATGTACCACAAGAAAATAAGTCATTTGAAAAGTATGTCTCGAAGTTTATTTTTCTAAGATACTCAAGGTTTTCAAAATCCAATAGGCGAATGCCCAAAACTCACACATACCGACGTTCACTAAAACAACTCCTAGCACACGCATCAAAAGCGTTTAAAATCAAGACAATACATGTCTTTAAACGAAAATAACGATAAAATACCACATTCGTAACAAAACCACCGATAAAATACCCTCCCATGGCGGCTAGTGAACAAGTCGAACGCGTATAAGCACAAAGCTTCCACAATAGAACTTGTAAAACGTGCGGATCGATTCGAAATTCATCACCACGGACAAAAACAACAATAAAAAGACATCAAAAGTGACGACACTCCTCGTATAAATCAAATACGAGAGTCGACTAAATACATATCGTGAAATCAAAATTCACATAAGAATTCCACCACTTAACAAATAATCATAAAAATAGCTCGTGTCACACGAGGCACAACACAAAAAAGGGAGACTTACTTCCACAGTCGCACGAAGATTATGATCGCCCCCAGATACTAATCACGACCAACAACCTCAACCGACGCGTCGCGCCACGACTCAGTCAGATAAAATCCGACGAAACAAGACTCAAACAACACGACTTGACCCGATAGCCTAGGTTTCCTCAACCTAAGCTCCGATACCAAATATGAAACACCACCAATCCACTCAGGGATATTACACGCCGTAGACCCTCTCCTCAAGGATCTACCAGCCGGTAACGACATTTAACATCTCAACAATGCCTTCGAGGCCACAATGACTCAGTAGACCGATTTGGTCTTTCCACAAATACATACAACTCAAATACAACTCATGCCCACGCAGGGGACAAAATACAACTACACCCGTACAACGGGAACAATACAAAGAATGAAAATAAAGTACAATCGAACCAACACACACGATGTACGGTTCCTCATGTGATTAGTATCGATCATCTTTCATCATCCTTCGTGCGACCACGTGTTATGCTCCAAAACCTGAATGCAAAAACAGACATCCACCCCCCGATTACTCGGGGGTTAGCAAAACTCCACTGTTTTGCTAGTGCAAATACAAAGTGCAAATACGAGCCATACAATTCACATTCCACGAATAACAATAACCGAGGATCCTCAAAGATTCAAACGAAACGAAAAGTACTTCCCGAGGCAAGGGTTTGAGAAAACATCTCAAAAACGAAATATCATAAATCAATGGGAATAATTTATAAAACGGTTTAGAATGCCATCGAGAGTTTTAATAGAAAACAATTTAGGATTATCAAATCCTACTTTCGAAAACCAAAAGACAAAAGGGGTCACCGCCCCAAAGGTTTACCTTCTGAAAAATGACATTACCCAAACCGTTGAGATTTTAGCCCCAAATCCATAAAACGACTTTTATAAAACCATTGGGATTTTAGCCCCAAATCTCATCAACTCACAGTACACGAGAACGTCAACAAGGTTCGTCTCCCAACATTAAAATCCACAATTAAAGGATTTAAAACAATAAACCACAAAATACTCTAGAGCCATCCTAGCCAAGTAGGCCAAACGAACAATTTACCTCTTACACACTTAGTCAATGCATGCAATCATGAAAACCGTTCAAAAGCACTCATTTCCGGAAATGCCAATATCGAATCACATTTGTAAAAATGCACCACAATTAACCGCGGACCCACGGCCGTGGATCCCTGCCGAGACCCGTCGGATCTAACCCACAGTGGTTAAAAGCAAGCTCGCGGTCCACAGGCCGTGGAGCCCTACCGAGACCCGTCGGATCTAACCCGTAGTGAGCATACACACACACACGTTACTCATGCAATACTAACATGCTAAGAATGTAAGTTCATTAAGAATACTCACTAGAGATGGCCATTAACTCGACACCATTACCAAACTCTTCAAAATACAATAACAAGCTTAAATACGGAATACACGATTCCATAACTTTAAACAAGAGGAGTATCCTCATAAAATCCTTCAACGTTCAAAATAATCGAATCATAATCAATTCTCAAAACACCATTCACAAAACACACGCGTTTTGAAAGAAAGCCTTTAACGAGGCCAATCTGAAATCTTTTGAAACTTCATTTCAAACAACCAAACAAACACATTAAGACGACCACCGATCATCATATACATAAAACGAGAAAAGTATGGGCAAGGTACTTGCCTCGAAATCGCACGCAAGTATTCCGGCGAACACGGCTCAACCGAAAGCTTCAAACGCCCGATGCTAACGAAAAGGAAGACGACAACGAGCGGAAGGGTTCAACACGGTTTCTTCACAAGAAACTCGACCCTAACAACAATATAATCAATAAATCATCGATCATACGATGAGGAATAATCGTAGAACGCCCGAAAACCCCTCTAAGACATTTCTAGGACACCTTCAAGGCGTCGGTCAAGAACTCGACTCAAACAACGAATCGATACGATCCAACCATGGAATAATAAAGGAAATGATATAATACATCTAAATAATCATCAATCCATCAAAATCCTAAGTTAAATCGGATTAATCGGACGAAAACAACAAAAACCCCAAATTCCCAAAACTAGATTTCTAGGAAATCGGCACGATTCGCTCGATCAAAGGATGTTATAGGACGGATGATTGATGATATGAACCTCCAAACTTCATGTATATGTTGTTAAACAACATGGCTACAATCTTGGAACACGCCCACTTTGAAGAGAAGTGGAAGAAGGAGAAAAATGGCGAAAAAGCATTCTTTGGGCTTTAAATAGCACAGCAGACTCGACCGTGTCCGCCCGACACGGTCGTGGCGCTTGATTGGCGAGGGACTCGACCGTGTCTGCTAGACACGGTCGCGCGCGGAGGGGCCTTCCGACGGTGACCCGTCCGACGGCGACTCGGCGCGACTCGACCGTGTCCGGAACACGGTCGGGCGTGTCGGCGATCGTCTCGAGCCAATCCGGAAGAGTTCGGCACGGGCCGTGTCGGACGACACGGCCGGGCCACGAGACGAAACTTCCGGCTTATCCGGACGAGCACGGCACGGGCCGTGTCGGACGACACGGCGAGTTCGGCCGCGGTGATCGGCCAATAACGAGCGGGTGAGCTAAAACGACCATAACTCTCTCGTCCGGACTCCGATTGACTCACCGTTCGAACCATTGGAAAGCTAACTCGATGCTCTATAATATTGCAAAGATTCAGAATTTTTGGAGTTACCAAAAATTAATGGTGACTTTACAAAGTCGAACTCCCACGTGAAAAAGTCGATTAAGGACACGGAACTCAATAAAACGACACCGAAACGAACTCGGATGACAAAAAGTGCGGAATTAATCATTCTCGAAATGACGAAAGGTCATGAGCGAGTCGTCAAAACGAACTTCCTCCGAAAAAAGAAAATTACCGAAATTCGAAATTGCGGATATTACAACAAGTAGGGAGAAGCAATATCCCGCCAGGAAAACTCAACAAGATACGCAAGGAAGCGCGTAACTTACGCCCATCGGCGAAACGTTACAAGTAACGCAAAGGAATATACGGCGTGAAAACACGCCCCACGACGACTAACGCAACGCCACCGACTATGTTTCAAACAATAACGAGCAATTAACGACGGATCACATACCACATCACATGCACACATTTAATCGAAGAAACGTACGCTACAACAAGTCGCACCCGACTAAAACGGCTATGCGATAGAAACAAGTACGGGTAACAATTGAATTACCAACAATGAAAGGTCACACAATACTGAAAATATCAAGAAAAGTACGGGTAACACATTCCCACATACTAAAAAGATATTACGACCCCGAAACTTAGAACAACAAGGGTTGGAAACGTAAAGCAATGAAACGAAATACGATCGAAGTCACGATTGTTTGAAACAGCAACGTTTAAGACATAGTACGAAATCTTCATTCTCCCATGCTAGGATCTTCAGAAGGAAACATAGGGTTTCGGGACACTTCCCGATCACTAGCTCTGCTCTCTCTCAGGGCGGCATTCTTTGCCAATTCGGAAACTGTCTCACAGTGTTTCTCCCGATGACCTTCACACCCACACCGGTAACAAGTCAAGAGTGGAGAGGGACAATTTGCATGAACATGTCCACAGCGATTCTGATTGAAACATCTTCTCTTCTTACCGCGAGTCACCGTCTTTGGTTTGGGATTTCAGCGTTCACTCCCGACCGCGAAGATGACGCTTTCGAACGACGTGAGGGCTTGGGAGCCTTAGTCTCTTCACCGCCCGAAATTTTCCCGATATCCTCGGTCTCTTTGCTTCGTGGGCTCGATCACCGAGGAGATTTCATAGGATATCGTTTGATCTCGATACTCCTTCACCGTAGCATGGATAGTTGTCGTACGAACCACCTTGTCGTTTCCACTTCCGTCATCACACTTACGTCCGCCAAGGCTCGACATACTAATACAGATAGTACCATTCAAAGATTATCAAATAATCACCGTACAAGATACTACACTTATCAACACAAAGTTTAGTTAACATCTATAGAATAACGGTATTATCGTAAAGCATAAAGTTTTATGAAGTTAACTCCGGTCCTTCGACTAGGATGATCATTACATATATATATGTGCTTAATAAAAACAAATTTTTGAAAAAGAGAGCGAGTCACGTTACGCCCAAAGCTTGTAAATACTGTCCTTTATTTCAGAAGAGGAAGTTTATACAACGACTCTAAAATTTATTTTCGAGTGATGTATAAAAGAAAATTGGAAATGAATTGTAACTAATTTGAAGTATTTCAAAAGTGTTGAGTCCCAAATACCACAATTTTGAAAATCTACCCTCTCCTACCAAAACGTTTATTTTGAAAGAATTTTCCACCGAGATACGTGACGAATTGACATGACGACATTAAATCATGGCTTTCCACAACGTTAGAAAATTGCAAAGCACCACTTTAAAATATTCATGATACTACAGCGTCGTGGGCCCCGTACCGGAACCCACCAGGCTAAAAATCATTTAAAAAAAAATGTTCAAAATGCCAAAAAGGCCGATGTCGGTAATATTCTCAAATACTCACAAAAGTCATTTATAAAATATCAAATACCATCATAAGAATACAATCAAAACGTGCAAAAATCAAAATATCAAAACTCGGTTTGCAAGACACCAAAAGCTATCTCAAAATATTCACGCAGCAGATAAATTTAACATTCATAAATTTATTCTAATAAAGTGCAAGAACAAATAAATATGCTCGACTTCCGAAGCATATTACATAACCATTTTTACTCGGACCGCATACGCATGTTATATCTAAAAAACAATAATATCACCAACAAGTTCCAATTCCTAGTTCACATTAAACATATTAGCACAATATAATCAAATACGTATATAAGGGGACTTACGATCGGGAGGCTTACCATCACAGATTGCTGGGAGATGATGTCGGAACCACGATACTAATCACAACTCTGATGCGCGCGACTTACACAAGACATGGACTTGACCCAACGGCCTAGGTTTTTCGCAAACCTAAGCTCTGATACCATAAATGTAACATCCCCAGAATATGACCGGGAATGTCACACGCCGTAGACCCTTATCACAAGGATCTACCAGGCTAAACTCCCAAAAGACTACTCAGTGATTGACCGACCGGGGTCAAAATTAAATAGAAAGCAGACCGACAAGGTCATAAACCAATTCAGAAACTAACGACATTCATATTACAATGACAACAATAAACTTGAACACAGAAAAGAATGACAACTCAATTTAATAAATGATAACTACACCCATACAAGGGTGAATACTCGAACGACAGAGAAATACCGACCAAAATGATACAAAAGGAAAGACTCTGACTATGGTGTGATTAGCATCGTCGTCTTCCATCTCCCTCAAGCCAATCCGTGATCGCTCCCGAGCCGCCAAAACCTGAGCGCATAACAGCACCCACCCCGAAAACTCGGGGTTAGCAAACTTGAATTTTGCTAGTGCAAGTACATAGTATACAAGATATACGAACAGTAACAACACAAAATTCAACCGCCGTGAAGCCTTAACACAAACCATACATTCCTATAGTCCACACAGAATAACACTCGCATACACAAGGTGAAAGATAATCACATAGTCATATTCTCTTTACGGAACATAACATCAATGAAACTTTAAACGAGCCCAAGGAGTCGGAAAATCCCTTTGTAAAAGGAAAAATGTTTTGATAAGTTAGTTTGCAAATGTTATTATTGACTCGGGCCGTCTGGGGTTTTTAAAATCGAATGGAAATACTTTTGGAAATAATTTCAAAAGCTCTCGGGTCCTTGACCCAACATATGGAAGACAATTACACGAAAACCAAGTCAACTTATTCGGGGTCCCCGACCCAATTTATAGAACACTGTCACAAACGAAATCATTACAATATCTCACCGGGTTCTCAACCCAATCCAAATAACATCATCATGAAATCAATCATCTCAACATTCCACAGGTCCTCGACCCAATACATGAATAGCACCACAATACAACCAAAGGTACAAAACTCGCATTCGACATATCTGCTCAAGACCCCGACACTAACCCTCGGAGATTTCGTCAAACCTCCGTGGTTAATTAACCCCGATACCAACGCTAAAAAAACAAGTTGAAACACGCTTTCAAAAACACGAATCGCGGTCTATATCAAGACAAGCATTTAAAAGTGAGTTGAAAGAATTTGAGATACGAACATCGTTCGTAGCAGGGTCTTAGCTATCACTCGAATACCGTAACCAATAAGCCGCCGGGCGCCTCCACCGCATACACCGTGCCGGCGTTCACTCCACTATGTCGGCCGCTCCTTGAACATGTCACTGCGCCGGCGATCACTCCCGCAAGAGCCGCCCCTTGACACACGCATTATGTAACACCGGCGTTCACCACCCATATGGAGCCGCACATTGCAGCGTACACCAGGCCGGAGTGCACGCCCCGCCCTCAGAGGTTCCTGGATATGACGTTTCTCACAACAAGTATCCACATTGTTTCAAACATCAAGCACACAGACAAACGTCACCACAATTATCAACTCGATACATCAAGTTACAAAATTTTCTCCGCTAGTCCATAACCACACAAATAAACAATAACACGCACGTTATCAATCAAACTCAATCACAATAAGCCCTCAAGCATAACCAACCAACACCACACATATATCCCTATATTGCGACTCAACCGAATATATATATATATATAACCTTACTATATTATAAGAATAAATATAGTTTATCCATCAATCCAAGTCGATACGTCGTCTAGTGTTAGTATTCATCACTCGTCATTCACCAATATAGGCACTTATATCAATATATGTATATACATACATATATTTAACATATAAATATATATACATGTATAAAACTAGATATATATATACATGCACATATATATATATACACACATTTATACATCCGTATAAATTCATACACTTCGACAACAATGATTTCACGCAGTTACAATTCGTATATCAAGGTACTTGCCTTGGAAATCTCTCACGAATACTTCAGAAAATGCGGTTGATTGGAGAAATCCGGAACTCCAATGAAAACGGCAATCGGAAAGGCTCAACACTAGATTTTTGTAGGAATTCGTCCCTAGTATCCTATCATCAAATAAACAACAAATCACACGAGGAAAACATCGCAAAACGACCAATTTTCTCTCGCGGCATTTTCCGGACACCTTGAAGGCGTCAAACGAAAGTTCATATAAACGATTTAATCGGAAATGGTAAAACCGTGGAAAGATGATAAAAATGATAGAATACTACTTAATCTACAATTATCCATCAGAAATATGAGTTAAAACGATCAAATCGGACAAAATCAACTAAAACCCCCAAAACTAGATTTTAAGAAAACTTGCCTTGATTCGGTCGATCGGAGCAAGTTATGGAAGGATTAATCGATGTTATGAACTCCAAAACTTCATGGATTTAACCCCTAACAACATACCTCCATGATAATGAAATCTCCAGCCGCGGAAGGGTATGAAACGAGTGATAAAAATGAAGAAAAACCCGACTGCTCTGCCATATTTATACCCCTGCCGGACACGGCGCAGCAAACGGCCCAGACAGCGCCGTGTGTCTCGGCCGTGTCTCGGCAGGCTGCCAGTCCTGGCCGACCCAGCGCAGGACACGGCGCACAGCAGGGCCGTTTTCAGGGCCGTGTTGCACAGGCCTGGGCAGGCCCCTCCCGACAGCCCGAAAATTACGTCCGAACGACCCCGAAACCCGAACCTGAATACGAATCGAAGTTACGGTTACGAAGTACTCGCAAAGACGAATCTAAGAGCTAATAGAACACACGATTCCGACCACCCGAAGGCTCGGAATTCGACAACGGAAGTAATTACCCAAAACTTTGGGAAATTACGAAAATGGCCCAAAACGTCCGAAACTCACGATACGCGATCGAAACACCAAACCAAAGCTCGCAACATGAATAATATCATTAAATGAACTTACGAGAAACTCGAAACAACAGTTTCGGACGAGATTCGCAAGAATCGAACTCAAGTGCGGAAAAGTCGCTAAAAAGCTCGGAATTCAACAAAACGATACCGAAACGAACTCGGATGACAAAAAGTGCAGAATTAATCATTCTCGAAATGACGAAACGGTCATGAGCGAGTCGTCAAAACGGACTCCGGCTGAAAAAGAAATTTACCGAAAATCGAAAATTGCGGATATTACATGACGGACCTCTTGTATTTTTACTTTCTGTCGTGTGTAATAATCGTGCTAAATGATGGCAGCTTAAGGAGTTTCTTCTTGATCTCTTGACGCGCATCTATTCGCGATTTATGTATTGCTGTAATTTTTATTTCGTGTTTTGCTTTTTTTTTTAAAAAACTTTGATGGCAGCGTAAGGCGTCTCTTCGGACTTTCTTGATGCGCATCTAAAAAATTATGTTATACTTACGAGTATATTTTATTTTCTTTTGTGTGTGCCTCGTATATTTATTCTCTTGCAGATTCTAAAAGGCGTTAGGCTCAGACATCAACTTTCTTAACAGGGAGTATTCTGCTTTTCTGCATTGATTTTTATTTTTTATTTTATTTCTAAACTGAGGACAGTTTTATTTTCAAGTTTGGGGGTGGTTTGTTTTAGTATTTTGGTGTGTTGTAATTTTGGTGTGGTTTGTTTTAGTATTTTGGTATGTTGTAATTTTGGTGTGGTTTGTTTAATAATTTTGGTGTGTTTTGATTGATTTGGTTATTTGC
The DNA here is from genome assembly GCA_033398695.1 of Orobanche coerulescens. Taxonomy (NCBI): domain Eukaryota; kingdom Viridiplantae; phylum Streptophyta; class Magnoliopsida; order Lamiales; family Orobanchaceae; genus Orobanche; species Orobanche coerulescens. Next base: position 204,823,190 of record CM065801.1, on the reverse strand, counting down.
CTTAATTTTTTCTTATTATATATATATATATATATATATATATATATTTATAGTATTTTGATTTTTGAGATTTTTAGATCTGGCCATAACACCAATAAATTAGCTATATACAAACTTCTAAAATCGTTTTAACCGGTAAAAAAAATTGTATATTCCAAAAAAATTTTTTGAGCCTTAATCTCTTTTTCCAAGCCTTGTAATTATCATATAAAATCGAGTCATTCGTTACCTTGAGAAAAGAAGAATCAATTGGTTGATGAAAAATAAAACTGAAATTTACTTAATTTGTGGAGTTTTTGATTTTTCATGCTTAACTAAAAAATGATTTTCTGCAAAAATTCTATTCCCTAAAAAAAAAGGAGTCATTGGTGAAAAGAGCTACACGTTAGCAAATAACGGTGTGAAAGCTATCACCTAAAAAAATAAATGACGAAAAGGAGAAGTGTTGAGCGTGACAATTTGCTAATTTTGGAAGTCTTAAATTTTGCGAAAAATAAAGGACTAACCATTGTTGGTGCGTAGCTGCCGTCTCAGAAAAATTGGTGAAAAGAGCTACACGTTAGCAAATAATGGTGTGAAAGCTATCACCTTTTTACGAAAGAAAAATAATGAGATAGAAATTGTGTTAGTGAAAAGAGCTACACGTTAGCAAATAGCGGTGTGAAAGCTATCACTAAAAGGGATGTAGTTTATGAGCAGATTTGAATTAATTAGCAGCTGAATTTCAATACACTCAATTTTGTGAAAATCACAATATTTGATGACGCCGATGAAATTCTTCTTCATATTGAGTCGAAAAATAAACGAGTGATCGAGAGCAACCATTAAAGGGAGTCGTGTGAAGTCACGAGTGGGAAAGAAATAATCAACCTTTAGGGGGGGAAACCTTGCATTTTGGAATTACAAAAATAAAAACCGTGTTTTAACTTCAAAATCGTTAGTAGATTTATTTTGAATCTTGATTCATTTTCTATCTACTGTATAAAGTTGGTTATTGTGTATTAATGGCATTTTGATCTCTTTTTATCTTTATATATAATTATTTTTCTTAAATTTGTGTGTATTATTTTTTTATTTTTATTTTGTGTCTTATTTTAATTTTTATTTTGTGTGTAATTAATAATGAGTCTTGCTCGACTAGCAAGAATTTAAGTGTGGGGTATTTGATTGGTGCATAATTGATCTAAAATTCATATACAAAATATTCATTTTTAGGGCATAATTGTACCGATTTGTGATTAAAAATATATATTTTACGGATATGTCCAAACATGAGCTAAAAATGGTTATTTTACTGACATCGACATGAAGCATCAAAAGGACGGAAAACAAGATCAAATCCAACGACGGGAATTTTCCGTAACAAACGACCATACAAAACGACGCAAAATGGACCGTGTTACGCCGGCCGTTTCACATACGGCGCAAAAGAGGCCGTGTCTTGGGCGTTTCACACACGGCCGGCATTTAGCGCCGTGTCCTCGCGTATTCAGGAAGAGACCGAGTCACCACAAAACGGCGCACAAACACGGGGCAAACTGGGCCGTTTTTCATCGCCGTGTTTCAGCAGATGCCATGCAAAATTAGTCCACTTTTGACCAACTTGTTAAATCAACCACAAGATATTTTTTTGGTCAAAAATCTGAAAATTCAAAGACATGGGTGAAGTGTGAACAAAGAAATAAAAAAATGATATTACAATAGATATTTTGAATTAAATAATCAATTGTATTCTTGAAAATCACCTATAAAAAGACATGTTCATCCATTGCAAAAATACCAACCCACATTCTTACCAAGAAATCCTCAACTTCTTGCTAAGAAATACGCCTTTCCTTTAGCAATATATTTTCCTTAGAACTTTCAATTTTAGTTTGTATTTTATTTTTGGTTTGAAGTTTTTCTTTCATTTAGTTTGTAATTGAAAAGTGCTTGATCAATAAGCACTTAGTATTTTACTTAGTGTTTTACTTTCAAATTTTGTAAGCTTGTAACCTTTAAACAAGTTTGAAGTTATATTTTGAAGTTTGTTTCTTGCACTTTGATTCATCATATTCAAGTAAGTTTTATTTAATTTCTAGTAATTAAAAGTTTCTATATATATATATATATATTATATATATCAATTATTTCTATTATAATTTTAGTTTGTATGAACCAATGAGTAGCTAATCTTTCTTCCTAGGGGAAGGGGGATTTCTATTAGGTTATATATTGAGTATTTGATTGATTTAAACTATTTTTAGGACTAATTGGTTTAAATAGAGATTGATCATATCCTATTTTTACTAATGAAACCTTCTTGATTGATTGTTGAGTGAATTGGAAACATATCTTTTCAATCTATCAAATGTTAATCTTGTTATCAACATCTTAAGATTGCGAAAGTGGTTAAGACATCTTTGATTACGAAAGTACGGAGGTGAAAAGTTGATTACTCGATGAACGATCGTTTATCCTAAAAATAGTCAAGTTATAGATATGTATCGACTAATTGGTTTTAATAGCGATTGATCTTATCCTATTTCTACTATTGAAACGTCCTTGATTGATTGTTTAAAGCGTATTGGAAACACATCTTTTCAATCTATCAAGTGTTAATCTTGTTATCAACATCTTAAAAAAGTGATGATTAAGACATCTTTGATTACGAAAGTACGGAGGTGAAAAGTTGATTACTCGATAAATATTCATTTTTCTTTTATATCCATATAAATCAATTCATATACTTAATTAAATACCTAATTTAATGAACCCGTATTCCCCTAGATTTTATAAATTCCCAACTCATTTTAATTCTATTCATTTTCACTAGTTAAAAATAGTCTAGTATAAATAGTCTTATATAAATAGTCTTATATAAATAGTCTTAAAAAAAAATAGTCTTAATATAAATAGTCTAGTATAAATAGTCTTAATAAAAATAGTCTTAATATAAATAGTCTAGTATAAATAGTCTTAATAAAAATAGTCTTATATAAAATAGTCTTATTAAAAATAGTTTAGTTTAAAATATAGTGCATTTTAATTTAGTTAATTTTTAAAAACCCAAAAACATCTTTTTTAATATTTTAGTATTTATTTCTCGCAATTTGTAACAAAAAATTATACGAAGCCCTGTTGGACAATCCTCGAGAGAAAAGACCTTGGTAGAACTTACCACAAACTACTTCTACCTCGTATATATTTGCGAGCGACTCAAGAACTCCTGTTTTCATTTTAAGTTTTTTGGCCGATCAAATTTTCAATTGATTACTGATTGGTGCGCATCAAGATGATAGAAAATGGGTTGTTTATTCCCAGCAACGGCGTATAATTTTAGATCAATTATGCCCGGAAAAATGAATATTTTGTATATGAATTTTAGATCACCAATCAAAAAAAAAATCAAAAAAATCAAAAAAATCAAAAAAATCAAAAAAATCAAAAAAAAAAAAAAAAAAAAACGCTGTATGACACGGCGAACAAACACGGCGATAATCTGGACCGTTTCTATCGCCGTGTCTATTTTCCATCAAAACATCACTGTACGACACGGCGCACAAAACGGCGAAAACTGGACCGTTTTTCAGCGCCGTGTTCTGGCAGACGGGTTATAAACATAAGTCGGCCTTTCGTTCTTATTTCCTTCTCACCCTAACCTCCGACCTCCTCCCCTAAAAATCCCAACTTTTTAATTTCTTTTTCTTAGATTAGTTTATTTCAATACATAAACACCTCAATCAACTTACTTTCATCAAATTTGTTAGGAATTTTCCAGAAATTCGTCATCAAGCGACAATGTAAGTTTACTTCAAAATTCTTCAATATTTGCTGCGAATTCGATTCTCATTGTGTTTATAGATATGTGGCTACGTTTGTTCACGTGAATGAACACTTTTGTTGGATTATATGTGAGGATTTAACACTTTTTCATAAATTGAAATGAAATTATGTCAAAATTTGGATGGTTTTAGTTTATAAAATTTTAAATGATGAAAGTTTGTAAATTCGTGGTGTTTTGCATAGATTAGTTTTGTTCTATTGCAAATCGTATAGTTTTGAAGCTTTCATGTACCAGGGGGTTAGATTTTGTCCATAAATTGATGAAATAGGAAGCTTGTTAAATCACGATTACAAGGTGTCCGATGAAATGCTTAAATGATTTTTTTTTCTTGTGATAATTGTGCAGGACAACCAGGACTCGCAAGCGCCGGGCAGCCAGCCCTTTAGCATCATCTTCTGCCACCGAGAGCGACAATTCTCAACCAGAGCATACCACGGGGACCTTTGATGCTATACGCTTTACAAGTGCTGAAAATGCGGAATGGTTTGAGCAGCGAGCTCATTCCAAACTTCTGGTCGAGAAAGATATCGCACAGGAGGTTGAAGAAAAATTCAACCTATCTCAATTCTTCAGTCACCTACATTGGGAGAATGCGTTAAAGCTCCCTGATCATTACTACGGAGATTTGGTCCGTGAATTCTACGCCAACGTAGAGGCAAAACGCAAAGATGACTACGCTATACGAAGCACGGTTAGAGGGACACCATTGGTAATCACCGAGAGCTCGATAAATCACTCGCTCCACACTCCGGACGAGGGGGAGAAAGTAAATTTCAGAAAATCCTTCAATCCCCCAGAGGGACCTGTGTGGAACACTAGTAGTGCGATGGCGCGGTTTGACATCCAGTACACTCCTTCCCGAAAGGATGGAGTGAAGATCGGGACCTTATCCTTCTCCGACCAGCATCGCCTAATTTTATATCTTCTCGGCACAAATGTTCTTCCGCGATCGAGTGGTAAAAATGAGGTACGAATTGGGGATTTATACTTTTTGGATAAAATGGTGCATGGTCTAAGTGGTATACAGGGATTGAATTATGGGAGTATTATATACAATCACATGAGAGATTTCCTAAGGAACAAAAGCCCCAAGCACTCCATCCCTTATCCCCGGTTGATCACATTGATACTCAAGGAGGCGGATGTGGACTTCTCATATGCCGACCGCACATTAATTAATGACCGGGACAAATTGAGGCGGGCTACTTGTAACCGAATGGGTATCGAATTCGAGGAGGCCGCATGTAACACCCCGAGATATTCGGAATAATTACAGCGCCGTAAACCCTTTAGATAAGGGTTTACAAGGCTAATTTTAAAAGAAGTGTAGAAACAATACAATCGAACAACTGAAGTTCAAATACAGATTTGATTCAACCGATCAAATAGTTAATTTATACAACCATATCGAAAGGACATTATTAAAACAGACGTACTCGAGTACTGAACGAAACAAGAAAACAACTCTCGACAACAATAACATCAATCACATCACTGAGCCATCTCATCGTCTGTCTTGCATCGCCGCCTCCCGCTCCTCGACCACCTGAACATCAAAACAATGTCCACCCCCGAAGGGGTTAGCAAAACAATGCTAGTACAAGTATCATCATACAATAAATCATCAATACATCATAAAACATGCAAACCGGACTTCCGCCACGGAATCAACGATGCGAATCCTCACGATTCCATCAACACAATACATGGTAATCCAATGATCCAGCCCTCGGCATAGATCCCCATGATGATCCCGTCGGACCAACGCATGGTGGAAAACTCATCCCGGCGATCCAGCGCCCTCGGATAGATCCCCATGATGATCCCGTCGGACCAACGCATGGTGGACATTCGATCCAGCGCCCTCGGATAGATCCTCATGACCCCTCGGATCATTTATACCATAATCAACAATTATGCATACACATATGCATTTCAATATGTTCATCAATATAACAACGAATATCACGAGTATTCTCGAAATACATATCATATTCAACAATATGAATAAAACCACAAGCATGATAAATCGAACTCGACATATGATACTTGCCTCGAAAATGGCAAGGGCAAAACACTTCAAAGATCTCGACACACTCGAAGGCCGCCTCCTTCGATCAACGTAACAAGCTCGATCCTTAACAAAAGGAACGATATACAAATCATCTTAAGTCGACGATGGCCTAACAATTCGGTCTACGGTCGAAAAGATCAAAAATAACCAATCGCTCGATCGCTTAGCGCGCTACGTACTCTACGTAACGCGTGCGCTAAGACGGATCGTTAGCGACGCTATCGTATAAGACTAGCGTCGCTAGCCACGGTCTGGCGCGCCTAACTCGCTGGTCTCATAACGTACGCTATGTACGTTTGGGCGTTAATCGACCCCGATAGCGCACGTTAACTTACACGTGTTAGCGTGCGCTACTCTTGCATGGCGAATACCGCGAACCAAAATCGGGTTGAAGGGTGGAAAAACTCATGAATTCTACCGTGATAATACAAGTCATCTTCGGGCAAAACATGCTAACAAGGTTTGTGGAAGATTCCATTATCATGAGGTACAAATATACGGATAATCAACTCAACATCATATCCTTTCTACGATCTCCAAGAAATAACCTAAGTTCCATTTGTTCTATGTTCCAAAACACATGATTCCATCGTGTAAAACGTATCAACTGGGTAGATATCCGATTATTGATCAATACTTGATTTGAACATGCTTAGGAGTCCTATAATAAGATGGTTCAAAGGTTCATACGATATATAATGCCGATACGTCAAAAGTATCCTTCTAACATGTGATGACCGATTATAAACGAATTACTTGTTTATCAAAACATGATTTAAACTTCCTTAGGACATTACTAACATTAGTGAAGAATCACCTACCTCAAGGTAGTGAAGAACACGGAGGAAAACGAAGCGATCCAACACCGAAGGCTTGAACACCAAGCTCCAATGATAAACGATCTTCAATCTCGAGCTAGGAGGTTGATATGAAGTGTTTAGGACGAAGGGATTTATGATCTAAGTGTAAGAGTTCGGGTTATGGGAGGAGAAAAACTGAAATCTCGAATAGGATGATGTCCTATTTATAATAAATGGCTATTAGCGCGCGTTAGGCCCTGATCGTAGCGTGCGCTAACGGCTCATTGGACTAGACTGTACTCGGCACTTAGCGTGCGTTACGCATCGACCTGTAGCGTGCGCTAAGGCGTTGACTCGGCTTTTCCCGAAAGCCGTCCAGGTACATCCGACACAATCCGACAGGGGTCCCCCGGCCAGATCTCACCTACCGCACGTCCCAATCAATTTGACCACGCATAGCGTGCGCTAATTACATTCTGTAGCGTGCGCTATGAAACCATGTTAGCGTACGCTACCCTTAGCCTGTAGCGTGCGCTACATGCACAGAATTTCAACCCTACAAATCGCAACCATGAAATTAAACGCTCGGCAACATCGGATTATGAAATACGGAGAATAATACTTAGACAAAAGTACAATCATTACAATATCGCAAGTTCCAATTACATAACAGAAATCTCGGGCATTACATCCTTCCTCCTAAAAAGAAGTTTCGTCCAAACTTATGATGAAAACAACTCGGATATTTAGCCTTCATACCGTCCTCCGTTTCCCAAGTGGCCTCTTCGACTCCATGTCGTGACTATCAGACTTTAACCAAGTGTATTGGTTTATTCCTCAATTGTTTGATCCGGCTCTCAAGTATCTTGATTGGTCTCTCTTCAAGGTGCCATCATTAGCTATCTCGATCTCGTCAAATCAATGACGGATCGGGTCCAGACATACTTCCGCAGCTTGGGATACGTGAAACACATTGTGAACGTGACCCAGCCGATGGCGGTAAGGCCAACTCGTATGCTAAATCTCCCACTCTCTCGAGGATCTCAAAGGGTCCGATATATCTCGACTAAGTTTGCCTCTTCTCCCAAAACGGAAAATCCTCGTGTAGGAGACACCTTCAATAGTACGTGGTCTCCAGGCCGAACTCTAGAGGGCGACGACGTACATCGGCATAAGACTTCGCCGACTGGCAACAACAGCCTTTTCTCGAATCAAGGCTATCTTCTCTTGAGTCCGAATAATCAATTCCGGTTCCGTCCCGATCAAATCCAAGAATCATCCCGGACAGGGGTGACCGCATCTTCTCCCGTATAAAGCTTCAAATGGTGCCATCTTAATAGAAGCATGCCAACTGTTATTATAAGTGAACTCGATCAAGGGCAAGTGAATTTCCCAATCAACCGACCAATCTAATGCACAAGCTCTAAGCATGTCCTCTACTGTCGAATGGTCCTTTCTTGACCGACTGTCCGCTTGGGGATGATAAGTCATGCTAAAGTTGAGCTCATCCCCAAAGCCCCGTGAATCGCTCTCCGTAAATGTGACACGAAACGCCATCTCGATCCGAAATAATGGTTTTCGTGTCCCGTGCAATCGACTATCTCCGCAATAAATATTCGTGCCAATCTCTCGGTCCCCATGTATCTTTAATTCCCAGAAATGAGCCGACTTGGTTAGTCGATCAACTACAACCCAAATCATGTTCATTCCCGTTCTAGTCCTTGGCATACTAGTGATGAAATCCATCGAGATATCCTCCCACTTCCATTCAGGATCGGGAGCGGCTTTAACATTCCCAAAGAAGGTCGTTGATGTTCAATCTTAACTCGCCGACAGTCAAGCACTTCAAACGTACTGCTACGCCCTTCTTCATATTCCCCCACCAAGTTTTGCTTTAAATCTTTATACATCTTATCACGCCCGGTGAATAGAATAGGCGCTGTGAGCTTCCTTCATAATAGTCCTTCTCAAATCATCATCATCGGGAACACAAAGTCGACTCTGGAATCTCGTAACTCCATCATCTTGTATCACGAATCCCGGGCTTTTCCTTTCTTTACTTCGTCGCATAATCGAAGGATTAAAGAATTGTTCAATTGTTTAGACTTGATCTCCTCGACCGGTGATGAAGCCGGCCCATCACATAAAGTTGCCCTTGGATTCCCGGTGCCCATACTTCAATCCTCGCGGATCGGGCTCGTTGAATACCGGGTTGGGACGTAAGTGCTTCCAACACTCAAGGGAAACAGTTTACGGCTCAAAGCATCGGCTACTACATTTGCTTTCCTGATGATAGAGAATCTCCAAGTCGTAATCCTTGATCAATTCTAGCCACCTTCTCGCCTCATGTTTAATTCTTTCTGATCAAAATGTATTTGAGGCTCTTATGATCTGTAAAGATCGACAATGAGTGCCGTACAAATAATGCCGCCGATTTTCAAGGCAAAGACCACAGCAGCCTAGCTCCGGATCATGAGTAGGATAATTAACTTCAGACGGTTTCAATTGCCGAGAAGCATAAGCAATCACTTTATCCTCCGCATCAACACACAACCCAAACCCCGATTCAAGCGTCGCCAGTATACCATGAATCCATCAGGCCTTCCCTCGCGGTGCTAATATAGGTGCTGCCGTTAGTCTCCTCTTAAGTTCGTCAAAACCACTGGCACTTCTCATTCCACGTGAACTTTTGAGTTTTCTCAGAATAAATGAGTGAGCGGACGAGCAATTTTGGAAAATCCTCTACAAAGCGGCGATAATATCCAAGCAAGTCCTAAGAAGCTTCGACTTCTTTCACGTTGCTAGAACTTCCCATTCCAAGATTGCTTCGACTTTCTTCTGGTCCACCTGACTCCGGCTTACCGATATCACATGCCCAAGGAAAGTTACTTCCTTAAGCCGTAACTCACATTTAGAAAGCTTAGCGCACACTGCTCCTTTCTCAAGATGCTCAAAACCACACGTAAATGTTCAAGATGTTCCTCTGCGTCCTCGAATATATCAAGATGTCGCCAATGAAAACGACCACAAATTTATCCAAGTACTCCAAGAATACCCGATTCATTAATTGCATGAATATCGCAGAGCATTGGTAAGTCCAAACGGCATCACTACGAATTCATAATGCCTGCATCGATCTCAAAGCGATTTCGTATATCCGATTCCTTAATTCTCACCGGTGGTATCCCGATCGCAAGTCTATCTTCGAGAATACCCTTGCCCTCGCAGCTTGATCAAACAAGTCGTCGATCCGAGGTATAGGATACTTATTCTTGATTGTCATCTTATTGAGTTCCCTGTAATCAATACACAGTCGTAGGGATCCGTCTTTCTTCCGGACAAAGAGAACGGGCGCTCCCCAAGGAGAAACGCTCGGTTGAATATAACCTCTCTGCAACAATTCCTCCAGTTGTTTCTTGAGTTCATACATCTCAGTTGGCGCCATGCGGTATGGGGCTCTGGAAATAGGAGCTGCTCCAGGCTCTAGTTCGATAGTGAATTCCACTCCCCTCTGCGGAGGTAACCCAGGTAGTTCGTCAGGAAATACATCTGAGAACTCATTCACAACTGAAATGGACGAGAGCTCTACCCCTTCCTCTTTCTTCATGGCACAGCACCAAAGTCCGTGACATCCCTGCTTCAGTAATTTTACGGCTTTCATTGCTTTGATCAATTTTCCCGAGCTTCCCGGTCTCCATCCTCGGAATAAATGTTCAGATCCGTCATCAGCAATGATGGAAATGACTCTCTCTCGGTAATTCAGCACAGCTCCATAACGGTTGAGCCAATCATCTCCGAGAATTAAATCGTCACCGCAGATGTCGACCACAATAAGATTCGATGGCCAATCTCTTCCTTCTATAGATACTGGGAAATCCTTAGCTTCTAAGGTTCCTACAATTTTCTCTCCGCTCGGTAATCCCACAACATAAGGTTCACAATTATACAAGCACGAGATGTTCAAACGATTAACACAGTTCAAAGATATAAAAGAATGCGTAGCTCCCGAATCGAACAGACACTAATCAAGTTGCAAAAGGATCTGAATCGCACTGATGCAAACATTGTTCGATCATCGATTTCTCATCTCGCAAAAGCGTGGAAGAGCGGACCCAAGATCGGATGCCTCTCTTCCCGGGCCTGCTCATGAAATCCACTTTGCCGCGTCTGTCTACACTCGTCTCTTTCGGACTGAGCCGAGTACGAGTACCAAAAGATCGGGTCGCATTTCCACAAAATGTTGCGCGATGTCCTTCCCGTCCACACTCGAAACAGTCACAAGAAAGCGCGAAACAATCACGCCGAACATGTCCCGCCTTGCCACAGCTTGTAACACTTCTTCCTCAAGGCTGTAATTGCCGCCCTAACTTCTTTCCTCCTCGACTAGGATGCGGAGGTCTCCCGGATGAGTGAAAAGAGGACCGACACGTGGGGCCCGCTATTCTTATTCTCCGTGAAGTTGACACCTTCGCTTTCTTTGCTTCCGCCGATTTCTCTCCGCCGCTTCCTTCATATCGTAGCCAACGCCTTGTCCTGAGCATCGCCTCAAGGTGGTACAATCAAATCTGACATATATTGCTGAATTTCCGGCTTCATTCGCATGTCAAAATGGAAAATCCTTTCCGCCTCGGCCCCGACTGTGTGACGACATAAGTCACCGGTGATTAAAAGTCTTAATCACTTCCGTCACAGATGCTTCCGAATTTTGCGGTGAGAAAACTCCCGAACTCGGGCCTCTTTAATCGGGCGAGGACAATATTGTGCCTCCATCATCACTTTGAATTCCGTCCACCAACATTGTGCTCCTCTCGGTCGAATGGCCTCCCACCCGAAAGCCTCCCGGTCAAAAGATACCGCGACGAACCTTCCTATCGTTGGGACAGCTTAATCCTCGCAAAAATCTTTTCCAATTCCTTCACCAATGATCCCACGAAAGCGTCTCGGTGGAACCGTCAAATTTCGGAGGATGCAATTTGACCACCTCGGTAAGCCATTTATCTCCCGATTATCCACGTTATTCGCCGTCCCATCGCCGCCGCATGCGATCCACAACTTGAGCAAACCGGTTTATCTGGGCAACCACTGCCAAGCACTTCCCGCACGTTAGATCTCGCATTATTATTTGCCGATCTCGCCGTCTCTAATGTGAATCCGTTTGACTAGCCGCTATCTCTCGGAGTAGATACCACTCTTCTTGCCTCGCATTACCACGTCCGCGTCCACGACCGCGTCCGCGTCCACGACCTCCTCTCAACATACTGTAAACATAAATACTCATTATCCAGACAAACTTTCTCAAAGTACATCCATCAATGTTTACAAGACATGAATTAAATAGAACAAGAGTATTCGAGATTAGGAAACTTACAACCACAAATTCAATTGGCGATGCCGGCTCAAGAGTTGATGTTACGAACGACCATTAATTAAAATGCACTAACTAACCCGATCGCCAAGATATCCATAAATCTTAGCTCCGATACCATATTCTCGTAACACCCCGAGATATTCGAATAATTATAAATACCGTAAACCCTTTAGATAAGGGTTTACAAGGCTAATTTTAAAAGAAGTGAAGAAACAATACAATCGAACAACTGAAGTTCAAATACAGATCTGATTCAACCGATCAAATAGTTAATTTATACAACCATATCGAAAGGACATTATTAAAACAGACGTACTCGAGTACTGAACGAAACAAGAAAACAACTCTCGACAACAATAACATCAATCACATCACTGAGCCATCTCATCGTCCTGTCGGTACTGTGGCTGCCTCCCCGCTCCTCGACCACCTGAACATCAAAACAATGTCCACCCCCGAAGGGGTTAGCAAAACAATGCTAGTACAAGTATCATCATACAATAAATCATCAATACATCATAAAACATGCAAACCGGACTTCCGCCACCGGAATCCAACGATGCGAATCCTCACGATTCCATCAACACAATACATGGTAATCCAAATGATCCAGCGCCTCAAAGATAGATCCCCATGATGATCCCGTCGGACCAACGCATGGTGGAAAACTCCGTCTAGCGATCCGGCGCCCTCAAGATAGATCCCCATGATGATCCCGCTTGACCAACGCATGGTGGACATTCGATCCAGCGCCTCAAGATAGATCCTCATGACCCCTCGGATCATTTATACCATAATCAACAATTATGCATACACATATGCATTTCAATATGTTCATCAATATAACAACGAATATCACGAGTATTCTCGAAATACATATCATATTCAACAATATGAATAAAACCACAAGCATGATAAATCGAACTCGACATATGATACTTGCCTCGAAAATGGCAAGGGCAAAACACTTCAAAGATCTCGACACACTCAAGGCCGCCTCCTTCGATCAACGTAACAAGCTCGAACCTTAACAAAAGGAACGATATACAAATCATCTTAAGTCGAACGATGGCCTAACAATTCGGTCTACGGTCGAAAAGATCAAAAATAACCAATCGCTCGATCGCTTAGCGCGCCACGTACTCTACGTAACGGCGCTTAAGACGGATCATAGCGTGACGCTATCGTATAAGACTAGCGTGCGCTAGCCACGGTCGGCAATAACTCGGCTGGTCTCATAACGTACGCTATGTACGCCGGGCGTTAATCGACCCGATAGCGCACGTTAACTTACACGTGTTAGCGTGCGCTACTACCGCATGGCGTAATACCGCGAACCAAAATCGGGTTGAAGGGTGGAAAACTCATGAATTCTACCGTGATAATACAAGTCATCTTCGCAAAACATGCTAACAAGGTTTGTGGAAGATTCCATTATCATGAGGTACAAATATACGGATAATCAACTCAACATCATATCCTTTCTACGATCTCCAAGAAATAACCTAAGTTCCATTTGTTCTATGTTCCAAAACACATGATTCCATCGTAAAACGTATCAACCGGTAGATATCCGATTATTGATCAATACTTGATTTGAACATGCTTAGAGTCCTATAATAAGATGGTTCAAAGGTTCATACGATATATAATGCCGATACGTCAAAAGTATCCTTCTAACATGTGATGACCGATTATAAACGAATTACTTGTTTATCAAAACATGATTTAAACTTCCTTAGGACATTACTAACATTAGTGAAGAATCACCTACCTCAAGGTAGTGAAGAACACGGAGGAAAACGGCGATCCAACACCGAAGGCTTGAACACCAAGCTCCAATGATAAACGATCTTCAATCTCGAGCTAGGAGGTTGATATGAAGTGTTTAGGACGAAGGGATTTATGATCTAAGTGTAAGAGTTCGGGTTATGGGAGGAGAAAATCAAATCTCGAATAGGATGATGTCCTATTTATAATAAATGGCTATTAGCGCGCGCTGTGCCCCGATCGTAGCGTGCGCTAACGGCTCATCGACTAGATCAGCACGGCACTTAGCGTGCTACGCATCGACCAGAAGCGTGCGCTAAGGCGTTGACTCGCTTTTCCCGAAAGCCGCCCAGTACATCCGACACAATCCGGCAGGGTCCCCGCCGATCTCACCTACCGCACGTCCCAATCAATTTGACCACGCATAGCGTGCGCTAATTACATTCTGTAGCGTGCGCTATGAAACCATGTTAGCGTACGCTACCCTTAGCCTGTAGCGTGCGCTACATGCACAGAATTTCAACCCTACAAATCGCAACCATGAAATTAAACGCTCGGCAACATCGGATTATGAAATACGGAGAATAATACTTAGACAAAAGTACAATCATTACAATATCGCAAGTTCCAATTACATAACAGAAATCTCGGGCATTACACCGCACAGCGCGACGACAAGGAACATTCTCCGACTAACGGAGGTGACGGCGAGAGCCCTACAAGAGAAACGACCGAATCCCGCCATCTGAGCCGTCAACCCCAGTCCCAGTCCCTCCTCCGTCGTATTTGGGAGGCGATTGGATGCATCAGAGACGATCAGGAGGTTATCAAAAGTGAGCTTAAAAAGGTAAACGATCGTCTCGACCGAACAGACGAGCAGATGGCACGCATTCAGCAGCACTTCGGCATCACACCACCATCACCACCGCCCGGGACATCGGCTTAGTGCTAATTTTTATTTTATTTTATTTGTGTTATTCTTCTGACTTCTTTTTCTTTGTGGCTTGTTTAGACTGTTTGCGTATTTTTTTTTTTGCAATTATGGATTTTGTTTTTTAACTAATTTCAACATGGATTTCTGCTTTTGTTTGAAAGTTCTTATTAGGGATTACTATGAGGATCAACCGTACCACACGACAGGGGAGTCCTTTTTCTTCTATCTTTTCAATACATTGAGGACAATGCTTATTTTTAAAGTGTGGGGTGATATCGGAAATATATGAATTTTTAATATAAAAAAAAATAATAATTACCTCCAACAGTCAATTTGTAATATGTCTTACTACTCACCTCGGGAGACTTGTTTATAAAAATTTTTTGTACGGTAAAATGACCATTTGTTAAAACTTGAATTTTTCGATGAAAGGTCAAACTCAATTGTTCCAAAAAAAAAAATATTTTGTGTGGATTCATGAAACATATATTTTTAAAACCTTGTGAGCTTTTGAGCCGTTGTTTACTTGCTATCATGCAAAAAAAAAAAATCTCCTTTGATTGAGTGCACTATTTGTGTTGTGAAACTCTAGAACGTGCAGTGGTATCTTACTCAAAACTACGAAGTGTGTGCAAAATAGTGAAAGTGATTTTAGGCGATTTTTTTTTAGCTTTTCAATCTTTTTTTTTGCCTACCCCAAAAAAAATTACTAATTCCCTCGTTAACCCAATTGAGCTTATTGCCTATTTTATTGTCAACCACATACTGAGCTTTCCATCACTATGAATCCTTTGACCCATACTTGAACAGTTAGAAATTATTTTTGACAAGGATGAAGATATTGTGTGGTGACATTGGGTGATATATATTGTTGGTAGTGTTGAAAAATGGAGAAAATATTTACTCCGCTGTTTTTTGGAACTTAGTAACCGGGTGTATTCATGTGACCCATGTTTACATTCGCGTAAAACAGTTACCTTAGATATGAGTATGCATAAAAGCAGCTTGTGTATGTTTTTTATCCTAGTAACCGGGTGTATTCATGTGACCCATCGTTTACATTCGCGTAAATGTATAATAAACAACCCAAAAAAAAAAAAAAATTGGTTGATTGAAAAGCAAGAAAAAGAGCTCAGATACATCGAAGCATAAGTACGGGGATTGATAGAAAGCTTAATTAAATAGCTTCTAAAGTGCTTACCAGTTGATAAAACTCGATTCAAAATATTTTCTAATGTTCGGTTTCAAGTCACTTTATCCATATTTCCCTACCCCAACCAAAGAGCCGACATTACAACCTTAAAGTCCTTTTTGATTCACAACGTTACACACACAAATGGTAGAGATAAAAGACGATTTGCACGCCTATGGAAATTTTCACTTCATTAAATAAGCTTGAGCGAAAATATGTCCCATATACACTTGAGAGTGAGCGATACACTTATCCAGCGAGTTCTATGAATTCATGCTTTTGTTTAAAAAGGAAACTTTCTTGAGATTTGACAAAAATTATAAAAACTTGGTCTAATTTACCCCTTGAGATGTGGTAAAAAAAAAAAAAAAAATTATTATTGGTACGTTCAATCATACCATATCTGAGGTTTACTTGAGGACAAGCAAATAATTAAGTGTGGGGTATTTGATTAGTGCATAATTGATCTAAAAATTCATATACAAAATATTCCTTTTACGGGCATAATCGTATCGATTTGTGATTAAAAATATATATTTTACGATATGTCCAAACATGAGCTAAAAATGGTTATTTTACTGACATCGACATGAAGCAACAAAAAGGACGCAAAACACGAAAAAATCAAAAACGACGGGAATTTTTCCAGGAAAAACGACCATACAAAAACGGCGCAAAGTGGACCGTGTTCTGTCGGCCGTTTCACATACGGCGCAAAAAAGGCCGTGTCTTGGGCCGTTTCACACACGGCCGGCATTTAGCGCCGTGTCCTCACGCGTATTCCGGAAAAGACCGAGTCACCACAAAACGGCGCACAACACGGCGGAAAATGGGCCGTTTTTCATAGCCGTTTTTGAGACTGATATTTGTGGAATTTTCCACATTTAGCATCTTGTGAGCTCAACAACTATGTATGAAGTCAATGATCTGAAAATGAAGACATGCAAGGAAGATCAAGTGTGAATCAAACACCAAAGACTTGTCAAAGATGCCACAAATTAAATAATCAATTGTATTCTTGACACCTATAAAAGGACATCTTCATCCATTGCAAAATTACTCCTCTTCTTGCCAAGAAACTCCCATTTCTTTTAGCAAGATATTTTCTCCTTTGAACTTTCAATTTTACTTTGTATTTCATTTTTAGTTTAAAGTTTTTCTTTCATTTAGTTTGTAATTGAAAAGTGCTTGATCAATAAGCACTTAGTATTTTACTTTCAATTTTGGTAAGCTTGTAACCTTTAAACAAGTTTGAAGTTATATTTTGAAGTTTGTTTCTTGCACTTTGATTCATCATATTCAAATAAGTTTTATCTATTGTCATTAAGTTCTAGTAATTAAAAGTTTATATATATATATATATATTATGTATATCAATTATTTCTATTATAATTTTAGTTTGTATAAACCAATGAGTAGCTAATCTTTCTTCCTAGGGAAGGGGATTTCTATTAGGTTATATATTGAGTATTTGATTGATTTACACTATTTTGATTAAAAAGGACTAATTGGTTTAAATAGAGATTGATCATATCCTATTTCTACTAATGAAATCTCCTTGATTGATTGTTGAGTGAATTGGAAACATATCTCTTCAATCTATCAAGTGTTAATCTTGTTATCAACATCTTAAGATTGCGAAAGTGGTTAAGACATCTTTGATTACGAAAGTACAGGTGAAAAGTTGATTACTCGATAAACATTCGCTTTTTCTTTTATATCCGTGTAAATCAATTCCTATACTTAATTAAAAACCTAATTTAATGAACCCGTAATCCCCTAGATTTTATAAATTCCAACTCATTTCAATTCTATTCATTTCCACTAGTTAAAAAAATAGTCTTCTTAAAAATAGTAGTATTAAAAATAGTCTTATTAAAAAGTCTTATTAAAAATAGTTTAAATTAAACATAGTGCATTTTAATTAAGTTAATATTTAAAAACCCAATAATCTATTTTAGTATTTATTTCTCATAATTTGTAACAAAATATTATACGAAGCCCTGTTGGACAATCCTCGAGAGAAAAGACCTTGGTAGAACTTACCACAAACTACTTCTACCTCGTATATATTTGCGAGCGACTCAAGAACTCCTATTTTTAGGATAAGTTTTTGACCGATCAAATGTAGCATACACTAATTAGCTAACGTACGTTATATGTGGAGGCTAACTTACGTTAAGGTCAGAAAATTATAAATAAGACATCACCCCATTTCATTTCAGCTCATTTATTTAACCTAGCCTTCAGCATACTTCGTGCCCAGAGTTATCCCAGCCTCCTTAAACTCATATAAACCACCTCTACTTGATCATTGAAGATTGGATGTCACTTGTGATTGATCTTTGAAGTGGAGAAACATCTTGGATTGGCAAACAAGCATCCAGAGTTGGATTCTACCTATTGTCTCGGTGTTTTCTTCATCTTAAGGTATGTTATACTATCTTCAACCTTGAATTCATGTTCTTAAGGATGTGAAGATCATATTATCAAGATATTAAGTTCCATTGATGAATTATTCAACCAAACATCATGTTTAGAAGTTGGGATGATTATGCTTATGGTACCATTTTTGAAACATCATAGTTGGAATCCTATTACGTCAAATGATGAGAGTAATGTTCTGAGATTTATTATCCGTATTGAATAGCATTGCCATATTGATCGTAGACTTGGAGTTGATATCACTTTTATTAAACGGGCTTAAGATTGTATCCTTTCTTATGAGTTGGAATTGTTAAGTTCATCTTTGAAACAAAGTCTGAATGAAATGATGATAATGGAATCTAGTGCATCAACCTTAGATAACCGAACTTCACATAAGAGTTGTAAGATTGAATATGGTGTTTTGATGATATACGTATCCATGAATTTGAAAAATGTTATAATCCGTAAGATTATTCATAATTGTATGAGCATGATATGTATGAGGATAACATACGTTAATCACTGAGGATTTCGTTAGCTTCATCACAATCGAGACAGTCATCTGCCCAGTGAGAAACTGTCATGCTTGTTTAGCGTATGCTAAACTATATAGTTAGCGTACGCTATCGGGCTTAGTTAACGAACGCTACGTTTGGTACGTAACGTACGTTATATCATCAGACGAGTCAAGTCGACTGATCAGAGAGGAACTGTCAATACATGGTTAGCGTACGCTAGACATTGTCGTTTATGTATGCTAATGAGTAGGCTTAACGTACGCTACCAAAGGTACGTAACGTATGTTAAGCAAGTCAGACAGGTTACATTTTATGAACTTCCGACCGTAATTTGGATGGTTAGATGTTCGTCCGACTTGAGATGAATTCAATATTATTTCTTTTGTTAAGGTTCAAGCTTAGAAATGTGATTGATCGAAGGGAGCGACCTTCGAGTGTTTTGATATTCGTGGGAGTATTATTCTTGTCATCGAATCAAGGCAAGTACTTTAATTGTTCTATGTATTGATGTTATACATATTTTGGTGCATATATGTCGTTGTTGTATGTCCACCTCGTGTTGGTCCGACGGGATCATCGGGAGATCTATGCTAGCTTGTGCTGGATCATCGGACGGGTTTTTCCACCACAGGTTGGTCTGTCGGGATCATCGTGGGTTCTTGGCAGTGAACGCTGGATCGTCGGAATTACCATGTGTATGTTGTGATATCATGTTGTGATTATCATTTGTGTATGTTGTGATATCATGTTGTGATTATCATTTGTGTATGTTATTTATGAGTTTCTCGTAGGAGGAGACTCGTTGATATTTTGTCATTCATGTTATTATTATTCTTCGTGAGATGTTGAATAATATGTCGTGGTACTTGTACTAGCATCGTTGTGCTAACCCCTTCGGGGGTGAACATTTGTTTGTGTTCAGGATCCAGGAGAGCAGGGAAACAACCACTGGAGCTGCATGACGACGAGGATGCAGAGTGATGTTTCGGCCGGGTTTATTCGTCTGTCGATTATGTTGTTTTAATAAGTACTCGAGTACGTCGTCGATTGTGATGATTTGGATTTGGTGATGTATTAATACTCTTCCTTTGGATATTTGTATTCTCAATATTGGCCAGAACTGTTTGTATTTTATTTCAGTTACTTTCATACGTTGGTGTCTGTTATTGTCTTATTATTTATTCAGCCTTGTAAATTCTTATGTAAAGGATTTACGGCGCTGTAATATTCCTGAATATATCGTGGGTGTTACAATGTTCAATACAATGCATGATATCAGCAAACTCAGAGGAGCCTTCAAAAGTCGGGGGTCGCTAGCGAGAGATGTCGCTGATGATCCGACTCACTGGTCCGCCATGTACAGGAGGTGGCCCCTGTTGCTGGTCGATAGTAGCTCTCTGCATAGCTTATATTAGCGGACCGATCTAGGTCATCTGAGCCATCATGCCCT
This sequence comes from Orobanche coerulescens, assembly GCA_033398695.1. Lineage (NCBI taxonomy): Eukaryota > Viridiplantae > Streptophyta > Magnoliopsida > Lamiales > Orobanchaceae > Orobanche > Orobanche coerulescens. The sequence continues at coordinate 204,802,831 of CM065801.1, read as the reverse complement.
GCATCACAGCGTAAGGATCGACACGCGCATCCTCGCGCCTAGTGTGGTGCGATTGGTCCCTAGAAGGCGAATCACTGCCTGCGGAACTATGCTCTGCATTCGCACGCCGGTTGGCTCGTGGTATCGGGATTCGGCCCCTTCCGCGGCCTCGTCCCCCTCTGCCACGGCCTCTCAGATTTCTTTCCATACTGAAAGAGTCAATTCATAATAATAACCATAAGTACATTGCATGATACCAATTAAAATTCATGCTAAATTAATAGCAATAAGGAATTACATATTCAAGAAAACAGTTCACAATGAATTATCGACACTACGAGTGTCACACAGAATACCATATCGACGTTGATTCGAACAATTTCAATCATATAATCAACCCAAAATTTATCTCGAATTATCAATCAGATAAATCCTGCCACAAATCCACGAAAATAACAAGATCAACAAGGAGATCCATTCCAATTTAAATATCGTGCCAGTAATTAAATCATGGCTCGTAGAGTACATACCAAATTTGGATCGTAGGATCAGGCACTTGCACAGGTCACACGTGACACGAAGGTCTCTTGATACTAGTTCATTCCACAATGACTCTAAAAAAAAATCGACTCTCTGATACCATCTTCTGTAACAACCCAAAAAAGCAGCCATTACAGTGCCGTGGACCCCACACTGGGACCCACCAGGCGATACCCAAAATACAGATTAAATACGCAATACTTGTGATACCGAACCACAATACATAGTACTTACTCCGATTAGGAGTTTACAGTAGTGTGGCTAAAGGCCTTATTATACGCAGGATCCAAAATACGAGTATAATCCATATGGAGATGGAATATACCTTAAATAACAATACATTTGTCCACAATTTAAATAAACCAGAAAGATAACATTACACAGTTCGAACAAAACTGGATAACAAAAGACTTGGGGGCCCCAGACTAGTATCCTTCGAACCCTTCGTCACCATGATCTTCCCATGCCTTGCCTTTTCCTCGACCTAAAATACAACACAAGTATTTCGCCCAACACAGGGTTAGATATACATGATAAATGATTTCTCAAGATATTATACAATTCATATATATTAGATTTCAAGGAAAACATCCCGACTAACGAACATACCCCTCGGGTGTATGAATGATTAATCACAAAACATCGAACACATCTAAATATATAAATGGACTATGAACGACCAACATAGTACGACTCAAGATGGACATCACAGTACGCCCGATCCGGAAATGTGTCAGTGCACATGTCCACCCCATATACGGAATCCAGGATATACGTGGGACAATGTACCTAATTAGCCTCACGAACTACGTCTCGTGCGCACAGTCCAATATGAAACATCCACGCATGACTATATACGTGCCTGGCTAAAAATCCTACACAATAACCAATAGGAACGCAGATATGATTCCGGATATGTCAAGATACAACATGACAATTAATTCAATAAATCACATATCCGATTAAGGATCAAGAAACTCACCGAAATAACAATAAGGATCAATGATATCAACGGTTCAAAAAGTGACGAACTTGGGAATGCAATCCCCCGATGAAAACGGAACATCATCAAGAATAATATCAAATCACGGGTCACAAATGTATAAGTGTTTCATATACACGAAAAGCATAATCATCACAAGAATCCAAACATATTATAACCAAGCAAGATAACTTGCCTCAATACGGAGACGAGAATAATCCTTCCTTGTCGAACGAACGAACGGTCCTCGACTTAAATATCAGTTACTCGAACAATCAACCTTGTAAGGGATATAATCCATTCAGTAACACATTCTCATAACTATCGGTATCTAGTTCAACGAATCGATATCCTAAATTCAATTTGCTTGGTTCAACTATCTTTGTATCATAATTCCATTTAAAGGATTCATACTAGCTTCAATTTATTATCATTATCGGTTATCATTCAAGGTATTCTCGATTATTCATATGGTTCAAACGGATGAGAATTTATCAAGAACAATCATCAAGGAGAACTTTGCTAAAATTGATATGCCGGTAGAATTTCTTAAAAACAACATCAATGTTTTGAAAGATATAATCCAAACAACTACATTCCATAAAACATTGATAAAAATGAAGGTTACTCAGCGACTATCATCGTTCGAACCAATCAAGAATTTGTAAAATTATTACTATGTTCATCGGTTATGAGTTCACCTAGTTAGGTTAAAGATATAGTCGAGTTATTCATCACAAGATCATCACGAAATCATCATCAAGGTGAGTTAAACATCTTTGAACTATAACCTTATGTTGATATAATTCAAGGTTCAACCAAATCCGATAAAAACCTAAGTTCTTCTAGTTCAAAATCTTCCTAAGCATGATAGTTTGATTCAATATAATGATAACAATTCTACAAATCAATCTATCTAAAATGAAACTAAGGATTGTTATTGTCCTAGTGATGTTAATAGTCTAGCAAGGAGTGTGTTTCTACTAAACATGATTACCACCATTTAAAACACCAAGAACACACCATGTCAAACCCTTATTCACCATATTCATCATTAAGTTGTTAAAAGTTTAACTACAAACATGTTTAGCTTGATTAATTCAACATTAGGTGAAGTATACTTTATCACTAATAGTATAACTATGAAATTATAGGGTGAAATCGTATAACATACCTTCATAAATGAAGAACAATACACCAAAACCACAAGAACACACTCTAAGATTCAAGAATGACTCCAACCTTCCAATCAACAAGCTCCAAATCAAGATGCAAAGCTCAAACACAAGTTGGAAGAAGGTAGAATTGGTCTAGGGAGGCAAGGGGATGATTATAGGGGTGAAAAATCGGAGTTTGGACGTGCAAAATGAAAGACACAAGTTGTATTTTTATAACATCACAGTTTGTTACGTACGTTATCACATGTAGATAACGTACGTTAGCCACTTTACGTACGCTACACAAAAAATGTTACGTACGTAATCTACTACCACAGGCTACTGAACTAAAATACGAACATCATTACGTACGTTATGGCTTGGAGCATTACGTACGTAATGTAGGTCAACTAGGCTGCTCCAAAAAGGTCAGATATTCGAATCACGCCCGACCCCACACGCCGAAAGTTGAGATCGGATAAGACTACAAGCATTACGTACGTAAACAGCACTTCCTTACGTACGTAAAACCAACAAGATAGCGTACGTTATGCTAAATGGTTAGCGTACGTTAAACACATAATTATTAGCCCAAAAATGCACTTATTTATACAACGTCGGGAAATCAATCATAGTGCGAATGATAGATATATTCAAATCTATTATGATATATTCCAACATCAATAAACATTAAACAAATGCAACAAGACTACAATAGTATTGAATTATCTGAAAATACAACAATAGGTAATAATTCCGTCGGATATTATAAAACAGAGGACATGATATAATATAAACCACATGTGGCTAAACATATATATGGTCACATTTTATTAAATTGTTCGTGTGTCAAAATGATAACACATGTCACTTTATTACATAATCATGTGACTAAAATGTACCCTATTGTCACAGTTAAAAAAGAATTGTTTGTCATAATATAAAAAAAGGACATGATAATATAAATTAATGTGGCAATATGGTAAATGATAGTCATGGTGAATAAAATTATGTGTCGAAAGAACCATTACAGCTACAATTTATTTGCTTTCTGACGTCTAAATTATAATCAATAGCCATGTTGACAAATATTGATGTGTCTGAAAGATAACAAATGTGATGGTTAACATAAGTTCATGTGGCTAAATTGTGAACAATAGCCATGCTAAAAATTATTTGTGTGTTTACAATGAATTTATAGTCATGTTTTTTTTTTAATATACATGACTAAAAACTAAATAATAGTACTGATAATGGATAATAGTGTGTCAAATTGATAACAATCGTCATGGATTCAAACATGCATGTGACAATAAGTTCTACAGCAGTCACATATATAAATACATTATGTGACCATAACACATTTACAGCTATGGTTTAAGTATTTCTCGGTGTCTATAATACAAACAATAGTCACGCACAATAATTTTTAAGTGTCTAAATGATAAAATAGGTCATACTGAAAAGAAATTGTTGTAGTCTTAAAGTTAATATTGGCCACAGTTACAAACACTTTTGTCTCTATAAATCAAATATAGTCATTGTTTATTAGATTTTCTATTTCGAAAAAATATAAAATAGTCACACTTACAAGTATTTGTATGTCTGAAAGATAGCAACGGTCATGGTAAATAACATGTATGTGGCTGTAAGTTATATGATAACCATAGTTAAAAAAAATTGTGTCTCTTTAAAATACTTTTGGCCATTGTTTGATTAATTCTATGTCTTTAAAAGATAGGCGATAGTCATAATAAATACATATTATTGTGACTAAATAATAGCAAGCGCCACTTTGAAAATAAATTCATGTGGCCATTGGGTGAACAATGGTCACTAAAAAAATAAAATTGTGTGTCTGGAAAGGGTTTATGGCAACAAAATAAGATAAAATGCACGATTACAACAACAAAATTTCTTACCCAATAGCCACGATTTTATGCTACGGCTATAGTTTTTCAGTTACAACCACTTAATTTTAATGTAGCTGTATGTTGCCTAAAATGACACGACCTTTGGTCACACTTCCAATGAAAAAAATATGTGTGACTAAACGCATTTGGTCACGTTTTTTTTTGTGTGACCATTGCTCATTTTTGTACTAGTGGAGTGAAAACCATGTGATGAATCGAGGTGAGTTGTTCGAGTACACTAATCTAATTAGCATAGCTATAACTTGTGCTCCCACTAACTATTAGTGACTGCATGCACTCTATATGTCAACACTGTAACACCCCCAGATTTAACCGGAAATATTACAGCGCCGTGGGCCCCGAGATGGAACCCACAAGGCTAAAAGAAATTTTCGCAAACATTTACAAATGCCCAAGAGGCCAACGACGGTACTATCTTTAAAAATTCACAAAGACTTATAAAATCCATTTATCAAAAACCGTCGTAAAACTCATTTGAAATCGCAAGGCCAAACAGCCGATACTCAAAAGTTTAGAAAACGATTTCCAAAGTAACCTCAGTTACCAGATACCAAAAGTGCGTCTTAAAATACTCACGCAGCGGAAAAAGACCAACCAAAACGATACTATAGCAGCGGAAAACAAGAACCAAACAAGAAACTCAATGTACAGAACATGTCCTAGCCAGTATCCTCCGGGAAGCTCATCTCTTCACGACCGCTACAAGCTCGATACTCCGAGAACCTAAAAGAAATCCCACGACGGGGTCAGCCATAATATCCAACAATGATAACCGTCACATCACATTAATAATAACATACCAATGAGAATACAACATAAGAATACGACCAACGTAATCTTTACTTACTCAAGAAATTCTCATTAGAATAACCATTATCACATTTCACATCCTGTACTCGATTAACCAATAAACTCGAATATAATATCTGTATTGTACCTCAAACAATACTCAAGATTCTCAAACTATCATCACCAACTCACGATACGGAAATCTACCATTTCTGACCAATACGATCCATCGAATAATATCATCAAATCCCAAGACGATAACCGATTGTCCACTAAAGACAAGACCAAAGAAAATATGGAACATACCTCGAGATATGATGTGCCACGATAATCATATCAGTCTAATCCGAGATCAGAACAATGCAATATGGACAAGGTCCTAACACAAGACCTACAAATGCATACTCATATGACCACGTCAATATGCTCACAACAATAAGAACTATGTATACTCAATGGAAATCCCATGATCCAAATTCTCAAAGATAGATCCCAAGATGATTCTACAAGATCAACACGAGGTGGATAACCAACAATATACATATGCACGACAATAACACAATACTGGGTAATCCAACGATCCAGCGCCCTCAGCATAGATCCCAAGATGATCCCGTCGGACCAACACGAGGTGGAAAAAACCCGTCCAATGATCCAGCGCCCTCAGCATAGATCCCAAGATAATCCCGTCGGACCAACACGAGGTGGACATCCGATCCAGCGCCCTCAGCATAGATCGCGCGATCCCATCGGATCAACACAACATACACAACACAATATGCATACACATATGCAAAACAATATGTTCATCATCATGAACAACGCAACATGAACGACAATATGACAAATCAACTAAGACGACCTCATGTTCGACAACATGAAAGAAAATGTGCGAGACCAAAAATAAATAACATTAAACCATAATCAATATGGAATACTTGCCCCGAGTCCTTCGGGAGCAACCTCGATGTCCAATCATCACCGACGATTATCCTCAATGTTCGGCGATCCAAACGTACAATGAACTATAGATACTCATATCCTCGTCTTTACCATAATGTAACCTCGATACTCGAACATACCAATAACTGAGATAAAGCATATACGTTATGATTTACCTCCCAGAATCGAAAGAACGATATGCGATCCGAATACCCAGAGTTCACAATAATAATCATCGCTATATGCATTATAAATGAAATGAAACTGAAACCATTCATTATATATTATAACTGAGCAAGTAATAACTTGCCTCGATACCGATACCACGAAGCTGCTGCCGAACACATTGCCTTTGTCTACGAGCTCCTCAGCCTCGATCAAAAGCAATACAATGGACATACTCGAACACGACCGCAATATCCGGTTATACTCACCGACCAACAATCTCAACCTATCGAAGAAATCAAATAACACATATCCGATAACAATCAACAACTGACAAAACTAACCAATCGAACTCAACGGTTCAACACAACCTCGAATAAACACAGTCGGAACCAACCAAGTCAAACCATCACGAATTCCTAATCAAAACACAAAAATACTGCACTGTCTGCCTACTTAGCGCACGTTAATCACCTAACGTAGCGTGTGCTAAGTTGCTCCCGTTAGCGCGCGCTAGGCAGTAAACGTAGCGTGCGCTAATGCTGTGCAGTGGCATGCATTTCAAGCATCGCCTAACACTTCCATCATGACAATGATCAACTCATCTCGAGATTAAGGATTTCATAACAATCATGACATATAATTTAATAGCTCTTCAAGAACACGAATTATCCAAATTCACGTTCATGATCCATATAATTATAAAATCCGATGTGTTCTAACATCTAAAAATCCTTATTCATCATGTTCTTCGACATACAATTCATATAACTTCAAGAATCACGGTAGCATCACCATAATCGTTACCATACGAAGTAACCAACGACAAAACATCAAAAATCCGAATTGAAGAAGGGAATTACATCAACATATATCTTGAATTCCATCCAAAACCATACGAAACATATCAATACTCATATATTGATAACAACACTAACTTAGTACGGTAATCCAACTCGTTGTCATGCTCATCAACTTGTTTATATGATAATCATCAACTCAAGAACATCATATACAATCCAAAACGAAATCTCAAAGTGAAGAGTAATTACCTTTTTTGAAGGAAAGGATTGATTTCCAAGAATCACCAATGATTTCAAGAACAAAGCTTTACTCCATGATTTCCATCTTTAATCTTGTTAAAGAGGATCATCCTTCAAAGGTTTAGGAACTCCAAATGTTCTCACAAGGTTGTCTCTATCGGGTGAAAGGAAAGAAATGGACGAAATGTTTCATGACACCCGTTTGTCCCTTTATATAGAATGCACCACTAGCGTGCGCTAAACCCTTATGTTTAGCGTGCGCTAGCCTTAGCGTGCGCTAACTGACTTTGTTAGCGTGCGCTATCGCAGTCCAGAGGCTACTGTCTTGCTTCGTAAACTACCTTACGTACGTAATGCCCATGCATTAACGTACGTAAATCATCATGTCTAGCGTACGCAAGTCCTTACTCTTAGTGTGCGCTATCCGAAGTTGACTTACTACAGTGTTCACCAACCACTCGCCCCCACATTCCGACAGCATCTGGCAAGGATAAGATTCCTTGTTGACTGATACATAGTTAGCGTGCGCTAAGCCTAATATTTTAGCGTGCGCTAATACTTCAGGACAACAACCGTTGACTTACGTAACGTGCCAAAGCAAGGTCCACACGCAGATTCCTTCCGATGCATGCGCACTAGCGTACGCTAACCTATAAACGTAGCGCGGCGCTAATCCCGCATTTATAGCGTGCGTTATGCATGAATATTAGCATGCGCTAATAAGGCTATACTTAGCCATTTTCCGCAGTTCTTGTCCAACGTCTCGACATACCAAAAACGAACATAACACACACTGAACACAAACACTGAATCCAATAATATCATCATACGATATACCCAATATCAAAAGTACGACAACCTGATACACAATATCCTCAAATGTAACTGTCGACCAAATACGACAATTATACCGATACTGATATCTCAGTCCTTTATTTATTTTATCCCTACTGTACAGATTCCACGCTGTACAATATAACTCGGATAAAATAATATCAAACAACAGTAATAGAAATTCCGGATATTACATTCTACACCCCTTAAAATAAGTTTCGTCCTCGAAACTTGCAATCCGTCATAGAAAACAAACAAACATACTGTTCAACCCAAAATATCCCAAAATCATCACGACACTGATCAATCATCATTATTCTGAATAGCCAAAACCGCATACTTACAAATACGCAGGTCGACGATCTCCGGAGATACTAGCCGCTTCTCACGATGCCTCAATACGCTTACGATCACAATTCCCTGTTTCTCAACAAAATATATCATCTTCGGATCAAACAATCTGCCCGAATCAAATCCTGTCTGCCTGATTACATAATCAAGTCTCAATTCTGATAAAACGAATAATATCCGATGTATCTGTGAAATAACTGCTCAATACAATGGCAACGAATCCCGAAACATCGATAGACAATCTGAACGCTCAGATGATCACCAACAATGATCAACAATCAAACGAATTTATCATCGACATGATAAATTCCAATCTGACCAACCAGAGGTCAAAACACAATCGAGAATATCATCAACGTGATAAACTCTAATACGACCAACGAACGATCAACGGAAATCGAGAATACCTTCACACGGTAAACTCCAACACTATCAACACAGAACCACAGAAACAGATATACGAAAAAGCAAAATTCTCAAAACGACACACCGATCACATACAGTGGATCTCAATAAACGTATCCGAGTGCCGAACATACCCCTCGGCATATGAACAACCAATCACAAACTGACGAACATACCCAATTCATACAAGGAGTGGGAACGACCACTCAATATCCAAAACAACCAAAGATGGGGTCACCATCCCCAAATTTGCACTTACAAGGAAATCATTCCAGAATCACTGTGGTAAAATCGCGCTACTACCGTACCAATGGAATCACATAGCACATATGTCCCGGTTTCACAAAATCCCCAGTTTCCAAAATAATATTATGTGCATGAATCTACAACACGCAACATATTTCTCTTATCCGATAAATCAACCGATCATCCGTGGATAACCAAACTACCATACTAACGTTTGAATCTCTTTCATCGTACCATACTGATGTACCATCCAGTTCGTGAGTCTCATTCAGAACTTCACCACGATATGCATTATGCACTAAATGCGTATGTATATCAATCACATTTTCAAAACCAGTTTGAAATCATAAAGTCTCGTCAAGAATACAAATTTTCAAAAGTTCTTTCAAAAATTTCAAAACTAAAAACATAAATTTTGGTAAGACCACAAAATCAATTTTCGAAAATTAACTTGGCTCGATGGTGCCAAGTATTTGATACGCTTCCTTCGAATCCACACGATTTCAAGTTTTAAAATGAAAAGTATGCAAATGCTCGACTATATCCATACTCCTGTATACCAATTCGGTTCGTCACCAATATCCACTGATATTCCATCGGAAAACCACACGATCGAGTTCCAAAATCTCAATATATAAATTCCGACTAAACTCCTTTTCCACATATGACTCGCAACGTCAATCATTTTCCATCCTGGATCACCTCAATTATGCTATGACAATGCATTGAAACAAATCAACACAGCGAAAGACTTCCCGAGAAGTTTCTTTTGAACAAGTAATCCAGAACCCCGAAAGGCAGGAGTGACAGATAAACGATTGATAAAGTATTTTGCAAATCTCGGGAGTTTTAGAAAACATGAAAGTCTTTTGAAACATTAGGGTCTCAGCCCGTATCTCATTCCACATTACAAGAAGTTTAAAAAGTAGAAAACCCTCTTTCGAACCCAAGTCCTGAGTTATAAAACCATTTCAAAATCAATTGGGTCTCGGCCCAAAATCATTTTCCGTAAAACATCCGTTTTGAAAAGTATCATTTTCAAATGCTCGAAAACAGTTCCATATGTCACAAAATGAACTCACATGACTACATGTTCTTCTCAACCATGCACAACATTTCTCCCAAATGCACAATTCCGTTACGAAATCTAACTGATAAACTGATTCTCAAAATTATAACTCCTCAAGATCATCAATCCTGTCCCAACTCTGTCACCTTATACTATAACATATAATATTCTGCTGAATCTCAAAGCATATCATCTATAGAACAGCAATAAATCTCAATGCAAGTCAAAAATCCAAATACTTACAGATCGTAAAGCCGACGATTCCCCGTGGTACTGGCACATGTCTCGACTCAAGAAAATACTCGACACAGGTAATTTCAAAACTCACGTTTTGCAAAATCAGTTCAACTTGAGAACACAACACATCTCATTCCAGAGAATCTCATTAACACCATTTGGAAAAGTTATAACAAGCCCAGTACGATACTGGCAAATCACATAACACTTAAGCCTGAGTGAACAACAAAAACTCACGGCTCTAATATTTGTCAATCGACAACTCGAATGACGCGACAAAAACACGACCCAACTCGACCCAAATGCCTAGGTTTTCTCAACCTAAGCTCCGATACCATAATCTGTAACACCCCCATATTTAACCGGAAATATTACAGCGCCGTGGGCCCCGAGATGGAACCCACAAGGCTAAAAGAAATTTTCGCAAACATTTACAAATGCCCAAGAGGCCAACGACGGTACTATCTTTAAAAATTCACAAAGACTTATAAAATCCATTTATCAAAAACCGTCGTAAAAACTCATTTGAAATCGCAAGGCCAAACAGCCGATACTCAAAAGTTTAGAAAACGATTTCCAAAGTAACCTCAGTTACCAGATACCAAAAGTGCGTCTCAAAATACTCACGCAGCGGAAAAAGACCAACCAAAACGATACTCTAGCAGCGGAAAACAAGAACCAAACAAGAAACTCAATGTACGTAACATGTCCTAGCCGTATCCTCCGGAAGCTCATCTCTTCACGACCGCTACAAGCTCGATACTCCGAGAACCTAAAAGAAATCCCACGACGGGGTCACCATAATATCCAACAATGATAACCGTCACATCACATTAATAATAACATACCAATGAGAATACAACATAAGAATACGACCAACGTAATCTTTACTTACTCAAGAAATTCTCATCAGAATAACCATTATCACATTTCACATCCTGTACTCGATTAACCAATAAACTCGAATATAATATCTGTATTGTACCTCAAACAATACTCAAGATTCTCAAACTATCATCACCAACTCACGATACGGAAATCTACCATTTCTGACCAATACGATCCATCGAATAATATCATCAAATCCCAAGACGATAACCGATTGTCCACTAAAGACAAGACCAAAGAAAATATGGAACATACCTCGAGATATGATGTGCCACGATAATCATATCAGTCTAATCCGAGATTAGAACAATGCAATATGGACAAGGTCCTAACACAAGACCTACAAATGCATACTCATATGACCACGTCAATATGCTCACAACAATAAGAACTATGTATACTCAATGGAAATCCCATGATCCAGCGCCCTCAGCATAGATCCCAAGATGATCCTACAAGATCAACACGAGGTGGATAACCAACAATATACATATGCACGACAATAACACAATACTGGGCAATCCAACGATCCAGCGCCCTCAGCATAGATCCCAAGATGATCCCGTCAGACCAACACGAGGTGGAAAAAACCCGTCCAATGATCCAGCGCCCTCAGCATAGATCCCAAGATGATCCCGTCGGACCAACACGAGGTGGACATCCGATCCAGCGCCCTCAGCATAGATCGCGCGATCCCATCGGATCAACACAACATACACAACACAATATGCATACACATATGCAAAACAATATGTTCATCATCATGAACAACGCAACATGAACGACAATATGACAAATCAACTAAGACGACCTCATGTTCGACAACATGAAAGAAAATGTGCGAGACCAAAAATAAATAACATTAAACCATAATCAATATGGAATACTTGCCCCGAGTCCTTCGGGAGCAACCTCGATGTCCAATCATCACCGACGATTATCCTCAATGTTCGGCGATCCAAACGTACAATGAACTATAGATACTCATATCCTCGTCTTTACCATAATGTAACCTCGATACTCGAACATACCAATAACTGAGATAAAGCATATACATTATGATTTACCTCCCAGAATCGAAAGAACGATATGCGATCCGAATACCCAGAGTTCACAATAATAATCATCGCTATATGCATTATAAATGAAATGAAACTGAAACCATTCATTAAATATTATAACTGAGCAAGTAATAACTTGCCTCGATACCGATACCACGAAGTCATTGCCGAACACATTGCCTTTGTCTCTACGAGCTCCTCGGCCTCGATCAAAAGCAATACAATGTACAGACTCGAACACGACCGCAATATCCGGTTATACTCACCGACCAACAATCTCAACCTATCAAGAAATCAAATAACACATATCCGATAACAATCAACAATCGACAAAACTAACCAATCGAACTCAACGGTTCAACACAACCTCGAATAAACACAATGGAACCAACCAAGTCAAACCATCACGAATTCCTAATCAAAACACAAAAATCGCCTTTGTCGCCTACTTAGCGCACGTTAATCACCTAACGTAGCGTGCGCTAAGTTGCTCCCGTTAGCGCGCTAGGCAATGAAGCGTAGCGTGCGCTAATCTTTGTCGGTGGCATGCATTTCAAGCATCGTCTAACACTTCCATCATGACAATGATCAACTCATCTCGAGATTAATGATTTCATAACAATCATGACATATAATTTAATAGCTCTTCAAGAACACGAATTATCCAAATTCACGTTCATGATCCATAACATGATAAAATCCGATGTGTTCTAACATCTAAAAATCCTTATTCATCATGTTCTTCGACATACAATTCATATAACTTCAAGAATCACAGTAGCATCACCATAATCGTTACCATACGAAGTAACCAACGACAAAACATCAAAAATCCGAATTGAAGAAGGGAATTACATCAACATATATCTTGAATTCCATCCAAAACCATACGAAACATATCAATACTCATATATTGATAACAACACTAACTTAGTACGGTAATCCAACTCGTTGTCATGCTCATCAACTTGTTTATATGATAATCATCAACTCAAGAACATCATATACAATCCAAAACGAAATCTCAAAGTGAAGAGTAATTACCTTTTTCGAAGAAAAGGATTGATTTCCAAGAATCACCAATGATTTCAAGAACAAAGCTTTACTCCATGATTTCCATCTTTAATCTTGTTAAATAGGATCATCCTTCAGTGTTTAGGAACTCCAAATGTTCTCACAAGGTTGTCTCTATCGGGTGAAAGGAAAGAAATGGACGAAATGTTTCATGACACCCGTTTGTCCCTTTATATAGAATGCACCACTAGCGTGCGCTAAACCCTTATGTTTAGCGCGCGCTAGCCTTAGCGTGCGCTAACTGACTTTGTTAGCATGCGCTATCGCAGTCCAGAGGCTACTGTCTTGCTTTGTAAACTACCTTACGTACGTAATGCCCATGCATTAACGTACCTAAATCATCATGTCTAGCGTACGCAAGTCCTTACTCTTAGCGTGCGCTATCCGAAGTTGACTTACTACAGTGTTCACCTACCACTCGCCCCCACATTCCGACAGCATCTGGCAAGGATAAGATTCCTTGTTGACTGATACATAGTTAGCGTGCGCTAAGCCTAATATTTTAGCGTGCGCTAATACTTCAGGACAACAACCGTTGACTTACGAGCGTGCGCGAAAGCGGTAGGGTCCACACGCGGATTCCTTCCGATGCATGCGCACTAGCGTACGCTAACCTATAAACGTAGCGTGCGCTAATCCTGCACGATAGCGTGCGTTATGCATGAATATTAGCATGCGCTAATAAGGCTATACTTAGCCATTTTACGCAGTTCTTGTCCAACGTCTCGACATACCAAAAACGAACATAAGACACACTAAACACAAACACTGAATCCAATAATATCATCATACGATATACCCAATATCAAAAGTACGACAACCTGATACACAATATCCTCAAATGTAACTGTCGACCAAATACAACAATTATACCGATACTGATATCTCAGTCCTTTATTTATTTTATCCCTACTGTACAGATTCCACGCTGTACAATATAACTCGGATAAAATATTATCAAACAACAGTAATAGAAATTCCGGATATTACAAACACACACATGATATAAGTCTTGTCTAAACTCAACGCCCAATTTAGATTTATCGACTTGCAAACTGATTAAGTGTTTGAGCTCTAAACACTTCTATTGCCGATCACCTTATCCAATAAAGAGCGGAATGTTCACTCTCATATACAAGGACTATATTTCTACATTTACATTTACTAAATCATAAATTCCATTAACATATAGCAAATAAAGAAATATTCATTTGCCTTTTGATCAAAAAGATCTAAATTCATAATTACAAGTATAATGCTCTCACTCTCTGACCCTCTCAGTGGCATCCGAGAGCATATTCCTAACAGATGTTGTTAGGGAGAAGTGGGGGTATGTCTCATATGCTGCCTTGAATGCCTTGTTCTCTAACGAGGTGGTTAGACCGGGTGTGTACGTCGATGAGTTTTAGCTTAGATTGGTCATCGGTCAATTAGAATTTCTAGGCATGAGTATGCGCTAGCCAACGAATTGCGATTTGGTGATTCTGTGTTTGGCTTACACAGATGATGCTCCATCCATGAGATTGTGTACAACTAATATTCGTTGCTCATCCATGGACGGCAGATGTTATCGTATCTGTGACTTGCCCAGGGATATTTTAGAGTATAATCGGGTGATGCACTGAAGGTCGCTAAGGTCTTGTGTGTTATCTAATCTTCAACGTGGATGGTGGGAATCACATTACTGACTGGTGGTTGTGGGTATTAGTTGAGAATCAGGCTTAGAGGGTTTTCCATGTGGTTTATACTCATACCATATCTCTGTTACATACTTGAGCGACGTCCCACTGAGGTCCCTACTGGTCTGGAACCTTTTTACAATTTTTATTTAATATATATGCTATTATGGTACGTATCCTTATTCATTAATTTGATACCGACATAATGAATTAATATTATTGTTATTATTTCTTATATTGGGAAAATCAATTATTTCTTTAGACATGGGCTTGCGATGTTATGCATACTTTAAGTGCCATATATAGAACAATGTCCAAAGCTCCTGATATCTAGCGACCCCCGTGTACACGTTGGAAGTTAAAGAAGCTTGGTCATGTTGATTTTTATACTTTCTTTGATTAGAAAATAACTAGTTATAAATTTTCAATATGTAAATACTCTTGTAGATATTTAAGGTAACAATATATGAAAACACATCTTTGAATTGCATCAAAATTAACTATTTTGAGGTGTTAGCTTTGACCCCAATGAGGACCAGGATCTATATAGACGGTCAAGTGACACTCCTGTGAGCAAGCATGTCCAGTATGTGCACAATGTGGCCATTCGGAAGAAGGTAAAAGTGAAGGGGAAGAGAAGGGGGAAGGGAAAGGGGAAGCCTTGTGATGATGATTATTATGTCGGTGGTCCAGCACGAGAGCATATTTTATGAAAACAGATTTTCCGTCCAACTATTTCTTAGCCTGTAGATACTACAGTTGGAAGTGAGCCATTAGTAGGGCCTCATGAGCCTATTCCTACTGATTTGCAGTGTCGGGCCACCAGCATCGATTCTAAGGGCTACTCGCCAGACTGCACCTATCACAGATTTTAATACCCTCTTCACCCGTATATGTGCATATATCGATCAATGGGTGATAGGATGGCCGAGCAGTTGCCCCAGCATATTGATGATATATTTGGCTCTGGTGTTCGTCTTGGCATGATTCCATGGGATTTTGGAGGTATTAACGAGTTCATTCAAAATGACGATGATCTTGGTGCGAATCGGACTGAGCAGATAGAGAGAGGTCCCTACAGTGACCGACCCCAGGTTTCACCTGAGCAGATGGATAATGACCCCCATGCACTGAGTCTCAACTTTGATAGAGCAGACAGAGATAGGACACCATGCTTATGAAGATTTGGTTCCTGCAGAGCAGACTGAGAGCATCCCCATGCTGATGGAGCCTCTGTTCCAAAAGACCAGACTGAAAGCATCCCCCATGCTGACGAAGCCTCAGTTTCGATAGAGAATACCGAGAGCATCTCACATGCTGATGGATCCTTACTTTCAACAATTACCGCATTCCCCCCGTCTATCCATACTGAGATGTTGGTGACACCACCCGAGGTTTCATAGGACTCATCCATCCTCTTCCACTGTAGATGTCAACCATGTCCCATTTAATGGTTTTGCTACTCCTCGAGTGACAGTAGACCCTTCTTCAGCATAGACATCTGATCATTCCATATTGGTTATAACGTAGTATAGGTCGTGCAGACCGCCAAACCCCCTTGTCGACCATGGTGGTTCAGAAGAGGAAGAGGAATGACATGGATGAGGAGGCTTATAGGAGGCAATTGGACAATGGTGAGAAATGAACTATTTTTGAAAAGATAAATGTACCACTAGAAGGAGGGTTGAATAGTGGTATTGCGGATAATTAAACTTTCTCGCAAAGGAAAAATAAATTGTTCAGAAAGTAAAAGACACAACGATGTATAGAGGTTCGGCAACTTGCCTATGTCCTCTCTCTGTTTTCTTTTTCTATTGGCTCAAGAAAAACCACACATAACTTTTCCTGGTTTTCTATAGGTCCGGGCACAACTGTTACAACACTTGTCTTCGATTGTCCAAGCACAACCAAATACTCAATATAAATTTTCTCATCTAGTGTTCTATAAGAACTAGATAATCCTCACTTACGATCGTCAGAGTATAATCCTGACAATGCCAGATCAAAGATACTAATAACACTGGATTAAGAACTCTTGATTCGTTTCTCTCAAGCTCGTGAAGGAGTGATGCAACACTCACAACAATCAAAGAAGATACAAAGTATATAAGATATTACAATATGTGTACAACACTCGTATCTTTTATCGTCACAACTTAGAATGAAATAAATAGCAATAATCTGAGCTCAAGTGCGTTCGTATGCTTGAAGTTGTGTGTCTTGAGATACCCAATGGCATGGGTATTTATAGTGTTCAGTCCCTCTTGATATGCCTAGAACTGGTACTATTAGTGTGCGCTAATAGTTCTTTGTAGCGTGCGCTATTGTTGTCTGACTTTGATGAACTGAATTGTCTTCAAACTGTTCCAATGGTAATATAACATGTCTAGCATACGCTAGACAGTCCTTGTAGCGTGCGCTGATGATTTAGTCAACTTACTTTATTTTGACTTTGAATAATAATACGACTTTGTCTCCAACTTCCTTCTCCAATGGATAAATTTTGAACTTAGCGTGCGCTAATGAACATCCTTAGCATGCGCTAGGTAGTAAAGATTTGCTTTCCATATTTTCCGTGATTTCTTTGCTAAATCCGTTGTTCCAACGGTTGAAAGGCTAATGGTAGGATTTTGAATAGTTAGCGTGCGCTGAAATGTAATAGAAAGCATGCTTTAATTATCTCCAGGTAGCGTGCATTAGTCTTCAGCAGAGCGTGAGTTACCTGTTGCTTCATTTAAATTCCAGACCTTTCTGACTTGAATACACTAACAGGTAGCGTGCGTAATTTATGTCCCTTAGCATGCATTAAGCTTGTTCATAGCGTGTGCAAATTTCCTTCTTAGCGTGCGCTAATGTTGTTCCTTTTTCAGACCAGACCTCACTGTCCTTACTGCCTTGTTTAACCATGAAACTGATAGCGTACGCTAGATACTTTGTTGCGTGCGCTTATTTGATCAACTAGCGTGCGCTAATAATTGAAGCTTATGTGTGCTAAAACATCAGGTGAGTTTTCAAGCTCTCTGCAGGTGACTTTCTGACTACAGGTAACTTCTCGATAGCGTGCGCTACTACGTATGTGTAGTGTGTGCTAGACATTGAGTTTGACTTTAATGAATCATGCCATGTTGTTGAGTTTCGTTTAATGTTTTGAAAGCGTTCATCATCAAAATACTGTAATACCCGGTTGTAATTCAGTAATTATCATTAAGTATTTATCATTCAGTAATTTCACTCGTTAATGATCATTTGTTACTCATATTTCAATCATGGTATTCATCGTTCAGAGTTATTGTATCGTGTATCAATCGTCATTCATCACTAATCTAATTGGAGTTTCGTGCTGTGTTTATCATCATTGTCTTTTTCATTGTGGGTTGTGCGTGAGGAGTAGCGCACGCTACGTACTCTTTTAGCGCGCGCTAATTGAGTACAGGTAGCGCACGCTACCACTCAGCATTAGCGCACGCTAATGTTACCCTGGCTGCAGTCCAGAAGGTACTGGACTGCAGGTGAGTTATAAGTAGAGCACGCTACGAGTGGTAAGTAGCGCGCGCCAGTGGGTTGTAGTAGCGCACGCTAATATCTGGTGTAGCGCGCGCTAAGGACGGATCAGGTTGAGTCCAGTGGCTACTGGACTGCACTGGATTAATTCACAGTGCATGCTATGAGTGGTTTTTAGCGTACGCAAACGGTGTAGTAGCGCACGCTAATTGTTGGTCGTAGCGCACGCTACCGAGACCAGATCAGAGGACAGAAGGTTCTGGACTTCAGTACTGGACATCAGATATTTAGCTAGCGCACGCTAACAACTGGAGTTAACGCACGCTATTGGGATGGAGTTAGCGCACACTACAAGGTTGTAGCGTACGCTAACGGGTCAACCAGAGTTCACTGGAATGTTCGTACAACTCGTTAGCGCACGCTAAATAGCAGGACATAGCGTGCGCTAATCTGGAGCAGTATAAATTGGACAGTTAGCCTGAGTTTCGTCATTTTCTCACTTCTCTTCGTTTTTGAGTGACGTCGGGTGATTTCGGGCAACTTGGAGTGTTCTCTTCGAGCTGCTATCATCTATCATCATCTTCAAGTCTTTGAGTTGGATTAATCATCATTTCATCATCTTCATCTCATCTAATCAAAGGTATTAATCTCTTGGATCTATAATTTCGGATTTTTGGGTTTTTCCTTCCGATTTCTTCGTGTAAGCTTGGATTGTTGTTGTAATATATTAGATATGGATTATCTACCTTGGATAAATGTATTCCTACGGATTTAATGGCTATTTTGGGGATTTATATCAAGAACCCTTGGGGTTGACTTCGGATAATTTGGGGATTTCCGTTTGACGTTGTTGTAATCTTGAAATTGTGGATTCCTATGAGATTATTGATATCATTGAAAGTGTTTTTATGGTTTGAAATACTCATCTTGGAGTTGGGTTCGATATATTCGAGTTTGGATATTGTTGTATCGACGTTTGAGTCGGTTATGATCGCATTTGATTCGTGTAATGATCGAATTATTGGTAATTGTGTTATTCAAGGTTGTTCGAGCGATCGGCATTTCATTTAGGACGTTGTTCGTGGACGGACATTCTTCATCGGTGTTGTGTAAGTTAATTCTTACTCGGTTAAAAGGATATTCATTCCTTTTGTTGTTGTTCATTCATAATCATACTCATTCATCATTATATTAACCGTATTGAGACTTGTAATTGTCGAACAATCACTTCATTCACGAGGAACAACGGTTCTAATCAGTTCATTGAGTTATCAATCACGTCACTATTATTTTCATCTCGGTGAGTCATGCTTGACCTTGTCGAATTATTATTCATTGAAATTCATTGTGGTCATTCTCGCTCATATGACCGTCTGGGTTCATATTGCGTGGCCGCCCTTGGTTTTTTCTACCCGGGGCTCCGGCTAAGTCACTAAACTGTCCAGTTTGCCCTCCTCGAACAATCTCCAGAGTTGTCTGAGGAGGTCGCGGCATTGGTCGGTGTTGTGGTCGGGACTCTTGTGGTAAACACAAAATTTATCACGGTCCAGATGACCGTTGTCCCTTAGCCACTTGCGTCCCTTGATGGCATTGAAAATATGGGTCGGAGATAGATTGAGGTTGTGGGGGAGATGGGCTTCCGCATCCTCAAAGGCCTTGAAATCACCGGGTGGTTAGAATTTCCAGATATTACATACTACACCACTTAAAATAAGTTTCGTCCTCGAAACTTGCAATCCATCATAAAAACAAACAAACATACCGTTCAACCAAAATATCCCAAAACCATCACGACAACGATCAACCATCATCATTACCGAATAACCAAAGTAGCATACTTACATATGCGCCAAGTCGACGATCTCCTGAGATACTAGCAAGTGACTTCACTGTAAAGCCTCAACACGCTTACAATAACAATTCCATAAGTCCCAACCAAATATATCATCTTCGGATGAAACAATCTGCCCGAATCAAATCCTGTCTGCCTGATTACATAATCAAGTCCCAATTCCGATAAGACGAATAATACACAATACAACTGTGAAACAACTGCCCAAAACAACGACATAAATTCCAAAACATCGACACAAAATCTGAACGCTCATATGATCACCAACAATGTTCAACCAATAAATTAGCCGAGAATATCATCGACATGATAAACTCCGATACGACCAATCCAAAGGTCAAAACATAATCGAGAATATCATCAACATGATAAACTCCAATATAACCAATGAACGATCAACGATAATCGAGAATACCTTCACACGAGGAGCCCCAACACGGTCAACACAGAACCACAGAAACAGATATACGAAAGAATAACATTCTCAAAAATGACACACCAACCACATACAGTGGATCTCAATAAACATACCCGACTGGTGAACATACTCCTCAGCATACGAACAACCAATCATAAACCGACGAACATATCCAATCATACATAGAGTGGGAACGACCACTCAATATCCAAAACCACCAGCATGGGGTCACCATCCCCAAATCTACACTTACAGAGAAATCATTAAAAAATCACTATGGTAAAATCGCACTACTACCATACCAATGGAATCGTATAGCACATATGTCCCGGTTTCAGAAAATCTAAAGTTCCAAAATCATATTCTGTACCCGAATCTACGATACGCAGCATATTCTTGTTATCCGATAAATCAACCGATCATCCCTGGATAACCAACTACCATACTGAAGTTCGAATCTTTATTCATCGTTTCATACTGACGACTTATCCAGTTCGTGAGTCACACTCAGAACTTCACCATGATATGCATTATGCACTAAATGTGACTGCCTTTTTGGACTTGGCGATTGCCGTCTTTTGGATGGGAGACAGCGTCCCTCGCCTAGGCGAAGGGTGAGCAGCCTCTGCCTGGCCATAAAATCGGCATCTTTGGCGCGGAAGTTCGCGTAGGTTGGGGGAATGTCCTTCGTGAGGTGCCTGAACATGGGTGAAAGACCATCGAATCCCCCCAGGGCCGAATATAGGGCGAGCTCGTCGCTTATGGGCTCGCCGGTGAGGACTACTTCATCCACCCGGTCGATGTAATCTGCATCGGACTCGTCTTTCCCATGCCTGATCTTCATCATGCAGTGGGAACCTTCTGGTCGAGCGACCTTGGCGGCGAAGTACGACCTTGCTTGATCATGTACCGATCTCCTGGCTCCGCGGTAGGCGATGAGGTCTTTGCCGCCGAGCTTGGTTTTTCAGCGAGGAGGAGCCAAATGGCCGACCTGCCTTTTTGGAGTTGGGTATGCCGAACTCCTAGTGATGGATTCGGGCTCCGACGTCTCATGGATGGGGCCAGAATGCCCCGGTCACCATGAAGGGTCACTTCCAAGCTGGCTGAAGATGGAACTGTCCCGCCTCGCGAGTGCCTTTTCTTGTGAATCGGGGCTTTTTGACAATTGCTCGATAAGTAACCCCTTGAGCTTTCATTTGCCCGCGCGGCGGATGGCTGATGGGGTAATAGTGGGCGCATCGCATGCTCTCCGCCGCTCCCTTAGGATGGCCATGGCCTCCTTGATCTGTTCTGCGGTTTAGAATTGATCGAGTGAGAGGCTGGAACCTTCCCTCGGGGGCGGGAGTGAGAGTCTTGCGTCGCCACGATTGCCCCCCGCCTTACGTTGGGATTGTTTTTGGGCCAAAATAAGGCGTTCAGCGGATCATAGGGTGGCTCTCTTCGCAGTGGTGGCAGACGTCATTATCCTGAAGGTTTTTCTTTGAAGAACAGTGAGTGTTTCTTCAAGTATATGTTCCGGAGAACAGTGAGTGTTCTTCGAAACGGTCGGAATGAAAATGAGGGTTCAATGCCCCCCTCGTTCTAGCGCCAATTGTTGTTACCCAAAATATTATTCGGAACGATTTGTTGGGTATGGCTATGGGTGAGTAACAAACAAAATGCGAGAGCACGTATGAAGGAATGTAAATAACACAAGATTTGTCGGGGTTGTTAGTCCCGGGCTTGAATGCTCTCGCGAGATATTATTAATATGAATACCGCTTTGGAGTACAAATATTAATGTTAGAGTACAATTACAGTGAGTGTAATGACCCTAGTTATCTAGCTCTTGAGTGCTGATGATTGCCGGAAGAACCAGAGTTAAAGCTCTGTGAGTTCTTGTTACAAAGATGAAGTGTTCTCTATATTGTTTACTGTGTGTAATTGTCCCTTTCCAAATGCTGGAAGTCTCCTATTTATATAAGAGGAGGTTGTTGGGATGTCTTAATCTAGACGGGCAATCGCCTTTCTTGCATTAAATTAAGCGGGAGATCATCTCAGTATGTGGGTCGGTTTCCTTAAAGTCCGCAGCTACTACTGGCAGCCAGATGTGCGAACCAATGGAAAGACAACACGTGCCTCATGCCGCAGTCTTGGGAGGTCCCACCTAGGACCTTTCGGCGGTTCTGTCGGTAGGTGGAAGACAGTCCTTGTCACCCACAGCTGGTAGGGAGTCAAAAAGCTTTTTCCTGCGGCGCCTTTTTGCAGATCTGCACGTGGGTCTTCATCACGAGATTCGGTCTTCGTAGAATTTTACGGATGTTTGGCTTGACACGTGGCGTAAGACGATCATTCTTGGTCGGGCAGTAGGGTCGATCGCTAGGTGCCAAGAGACGATCGCCTTGGACATCGATCGCTCGGTACATGATCTCGATCTGGAATCTTCGTCTGGTGAATCTGCCTCGGATTATTGACTTTGGTCGCTCGGCCCTTGTGCCGATCGCCGCTGCGGCATATTAATCGCCGCACAACATACGAACACGACGCATACTTGATTCAGTCACACGGTATTCACTCTCGGAGAGTCGATGACAAATCGAAATGTTGTGATAGTATACGTGGACCTTTGACTTGATAGTTCAGTAGAAGATGTGCCTGTGACATTTAGTTTGTCATTAGAGTAGTTAGACTCATTTTCTTAATTGCTGAGTCAACCTCGAAGTGCGGATTATACGGGCAGGTAGCAGTCCTTACTGTACGCCAAGAAAGGATTCTATCTCCTGTTAGTGAACAGGCGAATGTCCTATGCGGTTAATGGCAAATAAGATCATAAGTGTTTGGCCAAAGCATTCTGACCTAGTCGTATTAGATACACTAGTAATCAGTCGGTCTTGATTTTCATTAACACATGTATAGTGTCTAGTCAATTGTAGGGTTTGACTTTACCGTGACCCGAAGACTTGATCGGGACATCTGATGAAGGGTCTATATGTATATAGTATTCACGACATAATGGTTCTGGATGATCCCTTCATTCATTTTTAGTCGGGGTTTACAGTGCGGCCCAATAGGCTGGCTAAGTGCTGCCCGCACTCATTGGTTCCTCCCAATGTCGGCTGAGACGAACCTACAGAGTCGCGCATCAGGATCGTTGACGGATAAATGTGAATTTATTATCTCTCTAATAATATTAGATATTGGATATCTAATTATGATTTATTGGATAAATCAAATAGCGGTCCAATGAATTAAAATTAAGTTACTAGGTAATTAGAAATATATTTTTATTTGATATAATTAATTAATTGGATTGATTAATTAAGTATAAATACATTGGAGATAAAACAGAGTGTATTTATCGGAATCGTTTGACGAACGTCCAGTACACGAGCCGAGTGACTCGGTCCGTTTTTTGCAAACTTCCTAGTGGGCCGCTCCCCACTTTCTCATTACTTGTCTTGCTGTGTTTTGTTTAATGGTGATATCTCACCATTGTTTGTTCAACTAATAATTCCAAAAGGCATGATACATGATAGGATCTTATCATGCCTTTAGTCTTATAAAATGAACAAAAGCAAAACACTTCAAAACACCACATTCATGGTGTGTTCGGCCGAACCATAAGGTGAGAGGGAGAAAGAAATTTTTCTATTTCAATTCTTCATCATGGAGGTGAGAAAAAGAAAGAAATAAAGAGAAAAAATTCCTACGAGTTTCCCTAGCCGTGTTCTTGGAGAACGGAGTCTTGTAGATTTTTCCGGGCAACTTCCGACGCGTGGTGACGTAGAGGCATCGTATTTTCGGTGTTGGGGACGAAGGAATTTCGTGCTCGTTCTTGAGTTCGTGATCATCATCAACTTACGAATATATTATCAAAGGTTCAAGGGTATGGGACCTTAACTCTTTTATCTTTGTTTTTCCTTTTCGTATATACGTTACTTGATCAATCCTATTTGGGATTCTTTATTATTTTTCCGTTGCGTATTCGATTTTGTTTCTGGAATCCCAACACCAATCACGAACCCTAGTCGCCCACGACTCACACCCGCATAGAGGAGAGGAAAAGAAGTGGAAATGGTGAAAAACGACTGTTGTCCAGTATATATACTGGACAACTTAGCGTGCACTAATCCTCACTGATTAGCGTGCGCTGTCGAAGCATAAAAAACTAATGTTTTGAGAAAACGTACATTTAGCGTCCGCTAACCACAATAGTTTTGCGTGCGCTAACGAGACCTCCAAACCCAGCCCAGTAGCTTCTAGACTGCCTCGAACTACCAGTTAGCGTGCGCTATCACACCCATAGCGTGCGCTAACTACTGCACCTTAGTGCGCACTAACCACCCGGATATAGCGTGCGCTATCGACTCAAAAATGACAGCAACAGTACTCTCAAAAATGGGTACGAAGATGGACTTCTCCGACCGAATCTTCAAGTTCAAGATACGCACGGAAAGCCCCAAAATATGATCATACTAAGAGCCTGAGCTCTAATCAAACTCACAGGCGACCATGAAAAGGGTCGAAACAACAAATACGAAGGCGGATACCCACAACTTTGGGAAACTACAAAATGGCCTGAAATGCCCGAAAATCACGATACATGATCGAATAACCAAACCAAAGTTCACAATACGTCCATAAAAGTTAAACAGACTTTGAAGGAACACGAAACAGTATTTTTGAACAACATTCACAAGGATCGAACTCAACGCGGAAAAGTCGCTTAAGAACATCGAACTCAACAAAACGGCACCGAAACGAACTCGGATGACAAAAAGTGCAGAATTAATCATTCTCAGAATGACGGAACGGTGACAAGAGAGCCGTTAAATGGACTCCTGCCAAAAAAAGAAATTCACTAAAAATCGAAATCGCGGATATTACAACTGGATCGATACGATAGTTGGTACAAAAACATCTACAACAACATCTAAGTCTTAGTCCCAAAATGACTTAGGGTCGGCTAACATGAATCAAACTTTGAAACCATCAATGATCGTTACATAAATAACATAAAAGGAAAAAAAAAAGGGAAGAGAAAAAAGCAAAAAAAAGGAGAATGAATGTTAACCAAAAAAAAAAATGAAACATCCTGAAAAATAAATTAAAAGGTAATATGAAAAAAAGAAAAAAAGAATCAGATTCCATCCACCATCTGTATTCTTTCGTGCCACATTTGCCTCTCCATCGCCATACTTTCTCCAATTCCAAGAAACCACATATCATTTTCAATCAATTTTATCCAAGTTTTCTTGTGTCTTCCTCTACCTTTTACAATATTACTTGTTCCCCAACATTCTAGCCTCCTCACTAGGGTATCAACAGGTCTTCTTCTCACATGACCAAACCATCGTAATCGATTCTCCATCATCTTGTCTTCTATAGACGCAAGTCTTACCTTCTCTCTACTCACCTCATTTATGAGTCGATCCTTTATTGTATGACCACACATCCATCGTAGCATACGTATCTCCGCCACATTCATCTTTTGAATGTGACACTGTTTTACAGCCTAACACTTGGTGCCATATAACAGTCCAGACCTAATTGCCGTGCGGTAAAATTTACCCTTTGATCTATGAGGATCACATAAAACCCCTGTGGCACTCTTCCACTTCAACCACCCTGCCTTTATTCTGTGAGCCACATCGCCATCTAGCTCTCCATCCTTTTGAATAATAGATTCAAGATACCGAAAGAAAGTGGATCCATGAGCAACTTTCCCATCAAATGTGATCATCCCCGCCTCTCTATCACTGTTTTAGCTAAACCTACACTCCATATATTCATTCTTACTTCTGCTCAGCCTAAAGCCTCGAGCTTCCAAAGTATCCCTCCAAAGTTCCAATTTCTGTTGCACTCCAACCTTCGTTTCATCAATCAACACAATATCATCTCTGAACATCATACACTACAGAGCGTGATTTTGAATTTCTCTTGTCAACTCGTCCATGACTATGGCAAAGACAAAAGGACTAAGAGCATATCCTTGATGCACCCCAATCATAATAGGGAATTCTTCTATCCTCCCAACATTAGTAGGTACACTTGTACTAGCTCCCTCATACATGTCCTTTATAATGTCAATATATTTCCGTGATACATCCTTCTTTGCTAAGGCCCACCAAAGTACTTCCCTTGGTACTTTATCATATGCCTTCTCTAAATCAATAAAAACCATATGTAGATCTTTTGTTTTTATCTCGATAATGTTCCATCAACTGCCGGATAAGATAAATTGCTTCCATGGTTGATCTTCCCGGCATAAATCCAAACTGATTTTATGTTATCTTCACACATTTCCTGATCCTTTGTTCAATCACTCATTCCCACAACTTCATGGTATGACTCATTAGTTTAATTCCGCGATAATTAGAACAATCTTGAACATCACCTTTGTTCTTATACAAAGGGACGAGAATACTTTTCCTCCATGCTGATGGCATCTTATTGCTTCTCCAAATCTTATTGAAAAGCATAGTTACCCATTCGATCCCTCTCTCCCCCAAATACCTCCAAACTTCAATAGGTATACCATCTGGTCCTTCTGCTTTCTTTGACCCCATCTTCTTCAATGCCATTGTCACTTCACCCTTTTGAGTTCTCCTCTTAAACTCTCGGTTAACCATACTTGAGGGGATGTTTAAATTACCAATATCTTGTTCTTGATGGTCATTGAATAGAGTATCAAAGTATGACCTCCATCTCTCTTTTATCTCTTTATCTTGAACCAAAACTTTCTTGTCAGAATCTTTCACACATTTAACTTTTCCAATATCTCGCGTCTTCTTCTCTCTTATCCGATACGATAGTTGGTAATGGCCAAAAATTTGATAACCGTTACCAACCCAGCCCTAGTGCCTATCGCCTAGTATTTCCTTGAAAAGGAGGTTGGCGACTGGTGGGGGGTCCTAGAGATCGTACAATCACTTGGTCTGAGTTTAAGACCGTCATATTGTTCGTGGCCTATTAGAGAGCATCATATTACATATTCATTCACGTCTACACTTAATGATGTGTCAATATATGAAGCTATTATATTACTTATAATCAACACCTGGCTTACATTCGAGATAAAGTGAAGAGTGAGGGAGATAAAATCTGCTATTTTAATATGCATATAAAATATAGAACTTGGCAGACTATGGTGGGTCTTTGTACTATACTGAAAGAATTTCAGGAGTGCATTGGCTATCGAGATGGCATTTTCAGTGATCGAGGCTGGATCAAGGAGTAAGAAATAGAAGGTCTCATGAGTTTTCTAGCGGTAAAGGTGGTGGTTCCCATATGTCAAGGTCTTATCATCATGTGACTGGGCGAGCATCTTATTC
Source organism: Orobanche coerulescens (assembly GCA_033398695.1). NCBI lineage: Eukaryota > Viridiplantae > Streptophyta > Magnoliopsida > Lamiales > Orobanchaceae > Orobanche > Orobanche coerulescens. The sequence goes on along the minus strand of CM065801.1, from coordinate 204,774,372 downwards.
GGCTGATGGTTCCCACAGTTTTCATTCGACTAAGAGTATTCCAGCTCGTGATAAGAGTTATTTCAACTGTAGCCTAACTAATGCTTTACGTGCTCTAAGAAGGGGCATTAAACAGCGCATTGTTGTTGGGTTTGGCACCGCCACTAGAAGGGGGGTTGAATAGTAGGGTTAAGAGTGCCACTAGAAAGGGGGTTGAATAGTGGGGTTAAGAGTATTGAACTTTTTTGCGATTGCCGAAGCGTAGATAAGTGCAGAAATAAATTACACAGAGATTTATAGAGGTTCGGCCAATATACCTACGTCCTCTCTTCTTTACTTATCTTTTTCTATAGGTACAAGATAAACCTTTTCACCTTGTCTTCGATTAGTCTGAGGAAAACCGTTACAATATTGTCTTCAATCGGTCCAAGATAAACCGTTACAATCTTGTCTTTTATCGGTCCAAGATATAATGTTTTTACTTTTCTATCGGATAAGGAAACAACCTTTCTAGCTTTCTATCGGTACTAGAAAAATATTACTTGGATTTAGATTATGATTCTAACAATGCTGTATCCACGATCCTAATAACACCTAATAAAGTCTACAATCTTTGGTATGTGCCGTAGCGTGCGTTATCTGCTTCGATGCATAATGCAGAACTCACTGTCTTGGTATGTTGTGTATGTTAATATTACTCATAGCAATACGTTAGCTTCACTTTTTGTTTTACTTCTTTGATTTTCCGTACGGCTCGTGTGTCTTCGACTTCTTGTTGATTAAATGTTGTTAAATTTTATTTTTCGTTGTTCATCAATTTATTATCAAAACCTTTAATATGGATATATGGAATAATATATTCCAACAATCTCCCCCTTTTTGATGATGACAAAACAATAATCCTTGATGGGATTTATACCTGCAAGCATACAGTACAAAAAATATACAGATCAAAGTTTTCGGCTTTATCCATTTTTGCTAGTCTCCCCATCATTTCTCCCATTATGTATTCCCTCCCTTTTTGTCATTAGCAAAAAGTATATGGAATCATTAAATCAATAAAAACACTGTGACAAAAAAATGAGTATACTCCCACCCCCTAAAAATAGTAACTCCCTCTCAGATAAATACTAATTTATTTGAATAATTAATTTTGAATTTTGAGGATCCACCTCTGAGATGTAACACTTGCGGTCAGATGGATCACATAGCGATCTATTGCACTGGAGGGGACAAAACCTTTGACACTCAAGCTTCTACCCAAGTACTCAGAGAGCCGAGTGTGAATCAGCAGAAGCCAGCTAGCCAGCCACAACAGAGTTTCGGTAGAGGCCGAGGATGGGGTAGTCCATTAGAGGGGGGGATTCTAGTGCTAGTTCAATACATCCATGAGTTTATGAGATGCGCCGAGTGGATAATCCCAACGCGGCGGTGGCCTCAGGTACCATTCAATTTTATCTCAGCCAGTTCGAGTGTTATTTAATTCTAGTGCTACACATTCTTTCATCACCTTAGATTGTGTACACCGTTTGAGTATTGATTACATAAATATTTGTGAGCCTTTTACTTTGAGGCTACCTAGTGGGGGATAGAATTGTGGGTAATCATGAGATTAGAAATTATCCAGTGAGTAAAGCAGGAGTTGATTGGGTCGTCGAATTTGATTGTGATTGAGATTGAGGGCAAGGACTTGATCCTCAGTGATGATTGGCTCGAGAGTCATGGAGCGATTATGAACTATTGCACTAAGATTATCACTATGATGATTGAGGATGGATCCGAGTACTCTTTTGTTGGTCGTAAACTAGATAAGCATAAATTGCTTATTAGTGCCATGAAAGCGTGAAACTCCTGGATAAGGGTTCCACGGGCTATTGGTGTTATGCTTTGAAGATGGAGGACGGCAGAATCGGCTTTTCTTCGATCCCAGTCGTTAATGAGTATCCAGACGATCTTTGTGGATTACCGCCAGATCAAGAGATAATTTTTTTTGTTGAATTAGAGCCTGATGCGGCACCGATTTCTAAAACGTCTTATCGTATGGCACCTTCAGAAATATAAGAGTTGAAGAATCAGTTGGGAGAGTTGTTGGGGAAGAGGTACATTAGACCAAGCGCTCCTCTTTGCAGCGCACCGGTCCTATTTGTGAGGAATAAGGATGGTTCATTACGTTTATGCACCAATTACCGCGAGCTAAACAAAGTGCCCATCAAGAACAAGTATCCGTTACCTCATATAGATGACTTGTTCGATCAGTTGCAGGGAGCTATAGTATTCTCGAAGATCAATTTGAGATCTGGATACTATTAGCTTCGACTGAAAGAGTCCGACGTTCCATAGACCACTTTTCGGACGAGATACGGACATTATGAGTTTGTGGTCATGCTTTTAGGACAGACCAATGCGCCAACAGTTCGTGCAGTTGATGAACAAGACATTTGTCGAGTACCTTGATAAATATATGGTCGTCTTCATTGAAGACATTTTGATTTATTCTGGAGATAAAGAGGAGCATGCGCAGCACTTGTGTTTAATTTTAAACTTCTTGAGAGCTCAACACCTTTATGCGAAGTTTTAGAAATGTGAATTCTGGCTGAAGGAGGTTATGTTTCTCGGCCATGCGATCTCGGCCGAAGGAGTTCGTGTGGACCCGCAAAATATTGAAGCAGTGTTATATTGGACACCGCCTAAAAATGTAAAAGAGGTTCGAATTTTTCTGGGCCTTGCTGGGTACTATCATTGTTTTGTTGAGGGATTCCCTAAACTCGCTCGACTTACAGAGTTACTTAAGAAGATAGAAAAGTTGTCTGGACTGATTAGGGACAGCAAAGCTTTTGATGAACTGAATAAGCGTTTGACGTCAGCGTTGATTTTGGTTTTACCGCAGGGTAATGAGGTTTTTGCAGCATACAGTGACGCTTTGGGTCAGGGACTGAGATGTGTGCCTATGAAGCACGATAAGACAATATCATTTGCGTCGCGGAGGTTGAAGCTGTATGGGATGAATTATCCTACTTACAACTTGGAATTGGCAATAGTTGTATTCACACTAAAGATTTGGCAGCATTATTTGTATGGCTCTTCATGTAGGATCTACACTGATCAGAAGAGCTTAAAATACATTTCACTCAGAAAAAGTTGAATAGGAGGTAGCACCATTAGTTGGAATTGATAAAAGATTTTGACTTGAAAATCCTTTACCATCCCGGAAAATCCTTACACCTCAAGCAAAGATTCGGCAAGAATTGGTCGAACAAGGAATAGAAGTTTGACTTCAGAGGGTGCAAGGACAGTTGTGTACCATCGAAATTACTTCGTCTTTAGTTGATGACATCAAAGGGAAATAATGGAGTGACCCGATGATTACTCAACTGAAAAAGATGTAATTAAAGGGAAAGATCCTGGTTTTATGGTCCATGAGGACAGTATTTTGAGATTTCAGGGTAGACTTTGTGTTCAGAATGATTTAGAGTTGAGACGGGGGATACTTCGAGAAGCCCATGCTACGCCTTACTCAATCCATCCAGGAACGAGTAAGATGTACAAAGATTTGAAGCGAAGTTTTTGGTGGGATATTATGAAGAAGGATGTCACAGAGTTTATTTTGGGGTGTTTGACTTGTCAACAAGTCAAAATCGAGCATCAACGACCAGCGGGGTTGTTGAAGCCACTGGAATACCAAGGACTAAGGCTGGAATGAATATGATTTGGATAATTATCGATCGATTAATCAAGTCGGCATATTTCCTTGGTGTTAAGGATACTTGGGGACCAGCGAGGTTGGCTCGAATATTTATAATAGAGATTGTGTGATTGCACGGTATACCTAAAACTATTGTATCTGATCGAGATGGCCATTTTGTGTCGCATTTCTGGAAGGCGGTCCATCAGGCCTCGGGTACCGAGTTGAGGTTGAGTACATCTTTCATCCGCAATCAGACGATCAAATCGATCAGATGCAGGACAAGTTGCGGACTTGTGCCCTAGACTGGAGTAGTTATTGGGAACTACGTTTGCCGTTGATTGGGAGTCTACTTATAAATAACAGTTGGCATGTGTCGATCAAAGTCATTAGACTCACCATTTGTCCATTTCCGTAACTCTGCCCGCTGCTGTGGTGCATCGTAGTTCTCTTCTCTTACAATACTTATGTAAATTTGGATGGCAGACTTGGTCACAACAATTCATGAGAACTAGTTTAGTGCAAGGTGCATCAACACATCAAAACCTGCTAGGGACGGTGCAATTGTTATGTAAACAGCGGCATATATTTGGTTGCTCTGTAAGTATATAATTCTATACAACATGTTTATCTTATCTTTTGGACTTCAAATGCACTTTAATCTCTCTCTATTTTCGTCCCACTTTTTATATTATACTTACAGTTTGTTTCACAGATATGAAGAAGTTTCCATTCGTATGGCATCTCGTGCTATGGCAGCTGCTGATCATTTAATTGGGCAACTAGGCCGAAATATGATCGTCCTCCTCCAAACGACTTCACTTTTTTAGCTGCTCCAGCTGTTGTGCAGTGTTAGGCCAGAAACTAATGACACTAAAAAAGGACTCTGCTGCAAGTCTATCCCATGAAGAAGTTTAAAAATAGGAATAATTAGTTTATGCTTTTGTATAGGGTTATGTTGTTATGGTATTATTATAGCTAGTTAGGTAGGGATGTATAATCCCCTTTCTGCTGCTCCTCTGAGAAACCTCCCAGCACGCAGACTCTTGTGGCCATGTGCATTGGTGATGTTCTAATGAAGCTATTGAAAAACCATGACTGGTCGCAGTTTGACTAACGAAGGCCCTATCCTATCACTTTGTATGATTTTTACATTCTGAAATAGACAAATTTGTTAGATCTGTTGGTTCTCATGTGTTGTGCGGAAATTAATACACCTCAACGGCGATTGGCACAAGGGTCGAGCGACCAAAGTCAGTATCAAATAAACCAAGGCAGACTTACCAAACAAAAATTCTAGATCGAGATCAAGTACCGAGCGATCGACGTCCAGGGCGATCGTCTCTTGGCACCTAGCGATTGACCCTAGTGCTCGACTAAGGACGACCATCTTATGCCACGTGTCAAGCCAAGCATCCGTCAAATATACGAAGACCGAATCTCGGGATGAAGGCCCACGTGCAGACCCGCAAATGGCGCCGCGGGAAAAGGCTTTTTGACTCCAGCCCATCACCAACTGTTGGTGATAAGGACAGCCTCTCACCTACCGACAGACCCGCGAAAGGGCACTAGGTGGGACCTCCCAAGACTGCGACGTGAGGCACGTGTTGTCCTCTCAATGGTTCGCACATTTGGCTGCCAGTAGCAGCTGCGGACTTTAAGGAAACCGACCCACGTGGTGAGACGATCGCCCGTTTAATTTAATATAGGAAAGGTGATCGCCCGTTCGGGATTAAGACATCCCAACTGCCTCATTTTCTATAAATAGAAGACTTCAGCATTTGGAAGGGGACTTCTGGAATTTTATACTCAGAGATTCCCTGCACAGACAACACTTCATCTTTGTAACAAGAACTCACAGAGCATTAACTCTGGTTCTTCCGGCAACCATCAACACTCAAGAGCTAGATAACTAGGGTCATTACACTCATTGTAATCGTACTCTAACATTCATATTTGTACTCCAAAGTAGTATTCTTATTAATAATATCGCGCGAGAGCATTCAAGCCCGGGACTAACAACCCCGGCAAATCTTGTGTTATTTTCATTCCATCGGACGTGCTCTTGCATTTTGTTTGTTACTCACCCGTAGCCATATCCAGCAAATCATTCCAAATAATATTTTGGGTAACAACAATTGGCGCTATAAGGAGGGCGACTGAACCCTTATTTTCTCTCCGACTGTTTCGAAGAACACTCACTGTTCTCCAGAACATATACTTGAAGAAACACTTACTGTTCTTCAAAGGAAACCCTCGAGATACTGACATATGCCACCACCTCGAAGAGAGCCACTTTATGATCTGCCAGACGTCTTATTCCGGTCCAAACGAGTCCCAACCTACGGCGGAAGGCAGCCACGGCGACGCCAGACTATCACTCCCGCCCCCGAGGGATGGCCCCAGCCTCTCACTCGATCAATTCCAAACCGCGGAACAGATCGAGGAGGACATGGCCATCCTAAGGGAGCGACGGAGAGCATGTGATACACCCACTATTACCCCATTAGCCATCCGCCGCGCGGGCAAACGAAATCTCAAGGGGTTATATGTCGAGCAATCGTCAGACATCCCCGATTCACGAGAAAAGGCACTCGTGAGGCGGGATAGTTCCGTCTTCAGCCGCCAAGGAAGTGATCCTTCATGGCAACCTGGGCATTTTGGCCCCATCCGTGAGACGTCGGAGTCCTAATCCGTCACCAGGAGTTCGGCATACCCGACTCCCAAAAAACAGGCTAGCCATCTGGCTCCCACTCGCCAAAAAATTGAGCTCGGCGGCAAAGACCTCATCGCCTATAACGGAGCTAGGAGATCAGTACATGATCGCCTCAGCTCCCGCTCTGAGATCCAAACCGCGAGTAGCCAGGCTACAGCTATGGACGCAATGCAACGCCAGCTCGATGATATGAAAGCGCTCCTAGAAACTGGGGCAGGCGCCAAGAGAAAGGTCGCCAGACCAGGTGAGCCGCTTGCGGTCTAGATCGAGCTTGCCCCCGTGCTACCAAAGATCGCTCCTCCTCAAACACCATTGTATGAGGGGAGATCGGACCCCGAGACTCACTTAAGCAAGTTCCGGATCTACATGATCGGATGTGGGGCGTCAGACGTGACAAAATTCCGAATGTTCCCGTTGACATTGGGCACTCTTGCCAATATGTGGTATATCTCATTGCCACCGCGCTCAATTAACTGTTTTGAAAAGCTGGCGAGCGACTTCACATCGTACTTCGCCGCCAAGGACGCTCGGCCAGAAGGTCCCCACCGCATGATGAAGATCAGACAGGGGAAAGAAGAGTCCGATGAGGATTACATCGACCGGGTGGATGAAGTAGTCCTCACCGGTGAGCCCATAAGCGACGAGCTCGACCTCTACTCGGTCCTGGGGGGGTTTCGATGGTCTTTCTCCCATGTTGAGGCACCTCACAAAGGACATCCCCCCGACCTACGCGATCTTCCGCACCAAGGCCGCTGACTTTCTGGCGAGGCAGACATTGCTCACCCTTCGCCTAGGCGAGGGGGCAACTAGAGAAAGGAAGGCGCCATCTCCCATCCCAAAGAAGGCGATCGCCAAGCACAGAAAGGCGGTCGTGAAGCCACCCGGTGAGTTCAAGGCTTTCGAGGATGTGGAAGTCCACCTTCTCTGCAACCTCAATCTATCTCCGGCCCATATCTTCAATGCCATCAAGGGATGCGAATGGCTAAGCAAGCCAAAGCCGATGAGGGACAACAGTCATCTGGACCGCAATAAATTTTGTGGCTACCACAAAAGTCCCGGCCACAACACCAGCCAATGCCGGGACCTCCTCAGACAACTCTGAAGATTGTTTGAGAAAGGCAAGCTGGACAATTTAGTAACCAAGCCGGAGCCCCAGGCAGAAAGGACCGGGGGCCGCGATCGTCGACAGAACGACGACTGTCAACCTCCCAATCTGGTCGTCAGAATCTAGCGAAACGATCCGGAGTACTCAGATGAGTCGATCCCTCCGATCAACCCCGGCAGCCGGGTCAATATGCTTCAATCAGGAGGTGGAAATCTCGGAGGTCTTTCCCCGGTTTCCACCATGTCGAACAGAAAACGGAAGGCCGAGCTGAGGGCATTCACCGGAGTCCACGTCGTGGTGCCCCCGGAGCCAACCATCTACAAAGAGGCGCTCATGTCCTTCTCCAACAAGGATAGGGAGGGAGTGCAGTGCCCCAATGGGGATGCCTTGGTGATCTCTGCTTGTATCCTTGGGAAAATGGTCGACCGCGTGTTGGTTGACAACGGGAGCTTCTGCAACATCATATGCAAGTCTGCTCTGGACTAGCTCGGCAACTTGACCAAAATTCATCAAGCCGTTCGAAACCGTGCTTCAAGGGTTCGGCGACAACACGGTCAAAGCCTATAGAAGGATCAAGCTCTCCGTCGAGCTAGTCTGCTGTTACGATCCTAAGGTTAAGATCACTAGGAACCTGAACTTTGTAATCATAGACATGCCCAGCATCTATAATGGATTCCTAGGTCGCCCCTTTTTAGAAACCTTTGAGGCGGTCGCCTCTTCTTTCTTTTATTGTATCAAATTCCCCACTACCGAAGGGATAATCAGTACTGTAAAAGGAGATCAGCTAATGGTGAAGAAGTGTTTGAACTACTCTTGTGTTGTAGCTTTTGTTTTAAACATTTCTGGCCCTATTTGTAACACTGGGACAATCGAAAACCAACCAATGGAGATCGATGAGCCAAGCATCTCATACCAGCCCAACTCAGAAGACGGCATCTCACATCGATCGTCGGACGACATCAAACCGAGGATCGGTTTCGAGCCAAGCCTCGATGTTGATCCAAGGATCGAGTCCGGCGATCACTCCAAACGATAAGCGACCGTCCCCACCAAAGAGTTGGAAAGTATAACAATCGATCTGGCTTGCCCGGAGCGGGAAGTGCAGATCGGCTCGAGCGTGGATCCCAAGCTAAAAGACGATCTGATCAGTTACTACGAAAGAACATCGGAGTCTTTGCATAGTCGCATCAAGATATGGTCGGCATCAGTCCTGAACATGCTTGCCACTATCTGAAGATCGACCTAGCAAGGAAGCCTGTTCACCAGAAACGTAGGAAATTCGGTCCAGAGAAATATGCTGCACTAGATGCAGAAGTGAAGAAGCTGCTCGACAATAAACTGATCGGGGTAGCTACCGACGAGCCACAGTGGGTGGCCAATGCAGTGATCGTCAAAAAGGCAAGCGACTCCTGGAGGTTATGCATCGATTTCACCGACCTCAACACGGCTTGTCCGAAAGATCACTTTCCAATGCCTCACATTGACCACTTGGTCGATAGCACGACAGGTTGCGAAATGATGTCGTTTATGTATGCCTTCGCTGAATACCATCAGATCCCAATGGCGGAGAAAGACGTAAAACAAACATCATTCCACGCAGAAAAAGACGTGTTCTTCTGGGTCCGAATGTCGTTCGGTCTGAAAAATGCGGGGGCAACCTACCAACGCCTAGTCAACGGGATGTTCGCCGATCAAATCGGCAAAACCATGGAGGTTTACATTGACGACATTGTGGTCAAGATCCTCAAAAAAGAAGATCACCTCAAAGACCTCGCCGAGACATTCGCCATCCTCGAGAATTTCAACATGAAGCTGAACCCCAAGAAATGTAACTTCGGCGTAAGCTCCGGAAAATTCCTGGGGCACATCGTAAGCCAAAGGGGGATCGAAGCGAACCCCACCAAGATCAAGGAGATCCTCGACATGCAAGAACCACGAAATTTCAAGCAGGTGCAACGTCTCACGGGGTGTTTGACATCCCTTAATCGTTTCATTTCGCGGCTCGGAGACATAAGCAAGCCTTTCTTCGCCACCATAAAGAATAAAAAATTTGCGTGGACGAAGGAAAGTCAAATGGCGTTCGCCAAAATCAAGGAGTATCTGTCTAACCCCCAAATTTTGGCAAAACCGATCCCCTGGCAGCCTCAAAGGTCGCGTTGAGCGCAGTATTAGTGCGAGCATAGGGATAAACCCACTTGCCGATATACTTCGTTTGTCAAGCGCTACACAATGTGGAGACACGTTACACGCCTCTAGAGAAGCTCGCCTATGCACTTGTCATGAATGTCCGCAAGCTGAGAGCCTATTTCCTCGAACACCAAGTGGAGGTTCTGACGACTCTCCCTCTAAGGCAAGTTCTGCACCGGCCAGACACCAACGGGCGACTCCTTAAGTGGTCACTGGAGATCGCCCAATACGGTGTCACATATGCACCTCGCACGGCGATCAAGGGCCAAGCGCTGGCGGACTTCGTGTTGGAACTAACTTTCCCGCCTAGCCCAGCCCAAGTCGGCCGTCCCGCCTGGAAAATGTTCGTAGATGGCTCTTCGACCAGCTCGTGAGAAGGAGCAGGGATTGTCCTCATCAGCCCCGATGTCCAGAGTTTTACAAATGCTTTGCGTTTGGATTTTCGAGCGACCAACAATGAATCCGAGTACGAAGCCTTAGTAGGCGGGCTCGATCTAGTGCTCGCCATGGGCGTTCGTCGCCTTCACATATTCATGGACTCCATCTTGGCCGTGAACCAAGTCAAGGGAGAATATGAGGCGCGCGGCGAACAGATGATCAAATATCAAGAGTTGGTCGCCGAAATGTGCATAAATTTTGAAGAAGTCCTGATCGAGCAAGTCCCGATAGAGCACAACTCCCAGGCCGATGCCCTATCTAAACTCGCATTATCGGATGGGGCAGCGGACTTCTCTAACATCCAAATCACTAAATTGGCAAGATCATCGATCAAGAAAAGCTTGGTCGCCACAGTTGCCATCGCCAAAGAGAACTGGATGACTCCGTTTATTGAGTATTTGAAAGACGGAACGGTCCCCACAGATCGGGTCAAGGCTCGCCAGCTTCAGCTCCGGGCGACCAGATACACTCTCTTGGACGACCGGCTTTACAAGCGAGCTTTCAGCCTTCCTCTCCTCAAGTGCATTACGCCGGAGGAAGGCCGACTTGTTTTAGCCGAAATCCATGACGGGATCTGTGGAAATCACGCAGGACGGTGAGCCCTCATCCACAAGACGACCAGGCAAGGCTTTTACTATCCTAACCTACAAAAGGACGCGATCGCCTACGCCCGATCTTGCCACAGGTGTCAAATCATGGGCCCGAACATCAAGCTCTCCCCCGAGCAGCTCATCTCTATATATAGTCCGTGGCCGTTCGCCCAATGGGGCATCGACCTCATCGGTCCTTTGCCAACAGCACCATAGGGATGTAAATTCGCCATCGTAGGAGTCGATTACTTCACAAAATGGGCGAAGGCCGAACCACTCAACAAGATCGGCCAAGAGCAAGTAATCAAGTTCATTTGGAAAAACATCATCTGCCGTTTCGGTCTACCTCAGGCTATCATCTCCGACAATGGAAAGCAGTTCGACGGTTTGGAAGTTATGCAATTCTGCGAAAAATGGGGAATAAAAAAGCTGTTCTCGGCCCCTTACAACCCTCAAACAAACGGGCAGGTAGAGGCTGTAAACAAGATCCTCAAGCACATAATCAAAGCCAGACTCGAATCCAAGCAAGGGCGCTGGGCGAGCGAGCTTCTGGATGTTTTGTAGTCCTACCGAACGACGACAAGAAATTCAACCGGCGAAACCCCATTCGCCCTGGATTTCGGAACAGAAGCAGTGATCCCATCGGAGATCGCCGTCCTCAGCCACCGAACTACGGAACAACTGACGATGGACAATGATGTAGCTCGGCGAATCGACTTGGATATGCTTGAAGAGCGACGACTGACCTCGGAAATGAAGAACACGATCCACAAAAGTAAGTCCGAAAAGTTCTTCAATTCAAAGGTCAAGGAAAGACGGTTTCAAGTGGGCGACCTAGTCCTCAAGAAGATCCAGAACCATACGGAAGTATTTGGTCCGAACTGGGAGGGCCCGTTCAGGATATCCAAGTGGCTAACCAAAGGAGCCTACGAGCTCCAACACCCAGACGGCACTCCGGACCAATATCCCTGGAATGCTGTCCATTTGAAGAATTACTATCAGTAGAAAGACCCTGTATTCATTTACTTAATGTGCAAAGTGCTTAATGAGATTTCCCAATTCTCCCCAAGTGATTCGTCATCTAAAAAGAGGATGACTCGCCCGCCCTCTAAAGTTCGTCATCTAACATGATGGACCTAGGCAAGCAATCGCCTCTCCCATCACAACATATACCGTCGAGGATTGCCATCTAACATGATGATCTAAGGTAGAAAAGTGCAGCCATGGTTCTGGAGGTCGATGGAACCGACAGCCCGTCCATGCAAGGTTCCTTTGGGGGAAGATCGCTCGCCCTTTCGTTTAAATACGAGGCGGGCGTAGCCAATGGACCCTCCAAAATAGATCTGTGGACACGCTCGCCCGCCCTCAAAGGTCCATCATCTAACATGGTGGACCCGGACAATGCGACGCGTCCCTCCCCCTACCACAACGTATGCCCTCGAAGGTCCGTCATCTAACATGTCGGTCCCAGGCAGAAAAGTGCTAACAAGATACGATCGCAGAGTCGATTAATCCGACGGCGCCCCATGCAAGGACTCCTCCAGGCTGAGATCGTCCGCCCCATCGCTACAGTTCGAGGCAAAACGTAGCCTACAGAGGACCCTCACGATTAAGTGAGTCGCGAGACGTAGACCATTAGACGGAATGTCGCTCACGCACAAAACATGGTCGCAGAGATCGGTTCCATCGAACTCCACGACCGTGCACAGTTCCTCTAGGCCGAGATGGTCGGCCTTCCTCGAGGAATCTGCAAAATTGAAGATCGCAAGAACTAAACCGAAGATAGCTCGCTAAACGATTTATTTTCGTTCCCTTACTTTCACTAAGTAAACAAAAACAATGGGGCGAGCGGAGCTATACATATGACAATCGGCTTTGTTCAGATATACACACAACGATCGACTTTGTTCTGAAAATTACCAGTATGAGTTAAAGTTTATCAATTCATTTGGAGCTATACGTACGACGATCATTCCTCAAACACCCTTTGTATGAAGTCAAGTGCAAAAGATTCGGAAAGACGATCATACAAAAAAGAAATCGAATAAAGAAATATTCTTTTCATTTCATTTGAAGTATAAATACAGTCGCCCGAGGCCAAAATACAAAAATGGAATCCTAGAAAATTACAAGTAAAAACAAAAAGAGCAAGCCAGCTCAGGGTGTCCCTTATGGATAAAATAATTGAAGGACTGAGATATCCGTATCGGTATAATTGTTGTACTTGGTCGACAATTGTATTAGGGAATATAGTGCGTCATGTATACGTAACCAGTATGTCGAGACGGACGATTATAGCTGAAAGTGGCTAAGTGTAATATTATTAGCGCACGCTAATAATCACGAGTAGCGCACGTTATCGTGCAGGTTTAGCACACGCTACGGACAAAACTTAGCGTACGCCAGTGAAGAACAGCTCAGAGGGAATCTGCGTGTGGACCAGACCACTTTCGGCGCATGTTTTGATAAGTCAACGGATGTTGTAATGTAGTGTTAGCGCATGCTAATGCATGTTGATTAGCGCATGCTAACTGTATATCGGACAAAAAGGAATCTTACCCTCGTCAGCACTTTCGGTGTGTGGACCAGTCTTCGGAAACATACAGCAAACGAGTCAACTGATATTAGCGCACGCTAAACGCAAGGACTTGCGTACACTAGAGAGTGTAAGCTACGTACGCTAATGCATGGGCATTACGTACGTAAGCGCACGTACGAAGCCAGATATTAGTCTATGGACCGCGATAGCGCACGCTTACAAAGGTCAGTTAGCACACGCTAAGGCTGTTAAGGCTGTTGCACACGCTAAACATAAGGTTTAGCGCACGCTAGTAATGCAGTCTATATAAGGGACAGACGGGTATTATGAAGCATTTCGTCCATTCTTTCACCTTCAGTCGATAGAGAGAGCTTTGGGAGGTTCTTGAGGTTCCCAAACATGGTGAGGTGGTGATCTTTAACAAGATTAAGATAGAAACCATGGATTAAAACTTTGTTCTTGAAATCATTGGTGATTCTTGGAAATGGATTCAACCTTGGAAATCAATCCATAAAGGTAATCACTCTTCATCTTTGGATTTCGTTTCGGATTGATTGTTGATGTTCTTGAGTTGATGATTATCATATAAACAAGTTGATAAGCATGATTATGATATGGATTACTGGATTATGATGATGTTATTGTTGATATGAGGATATTGATATGATTCTTGTGGTTTGAATAGTGTTGTTCGTTTTCTTGAGATAAGTTGGTGAATCCTTCTCCCCAGTTTCGGATGTTGATGTTATTGTCTTTGATTACTCTCTGTAATGGAAGATTAAAGAAGTGTTGTTACGTTCTTGATGTTTCATGTATTGATATTAAGGGAGATGATATATGGATATAGAACTTGGATTATAAGTTGTATGATTGTTTATATGTTAAAGGATATCGGATTCCGTTGTTTTGAGCATGATTTAGAATCACTTAGTGTTCTTGATAATCGCCATATGTTGATCGGTATCCGAAAAACATGCATCTATACAGTATTAGCGCACACTACGTTTACTGCCTAGCGCGCGCTAACGGGAGCAACTTAGCGCATGCTACATTAGGTGATTAACGTGCGCTAAGAAGGCAGAAAGTGCAGTATTTTCGTGTTGTAGTTATAAATTCATGCTGGTTTGAGTAGGATTGATCCGACTAGTGTTTAATCGAGATATTGTCAAGCCGTTGGGTTTGTGGAATGGTTTTATCGATTGTTGATTGTTGTCGAACTTGTTGTTTATCGATTATTGTAATAGGTTGAGATTATTGATCGGTGTTTAAAACCGTATGTTGCGGTCGTGTTCGAGAATATTCGTGAATTGCTTTGGTCGGGACCGAGGAACATGTAGATGACGGCAATGGATTTGCTAACAGCTTCCTAGTCATTGTATCGGTATCGAGGCAAGTTATTACTTGCTCAGTTTATAATATTTAATGAATGGTTTCAGTTTCATTCGTTTATAATTCGTATAGCAATGTTTATAATCGTAATCACAGGAGATTTGGGATTATAAATCGTATTTGAGTTTTGGGAATCTAAATCATAATGTATATGATTTACTTTTATTATTGGTACACTTGTATATCGAGGATATATTGTGATAAAGACGAAGATATGAATTATCTGCAATCCGTGATACTTTGGACCGTCGAGTATTGAGGATAATGGTTCGTGAGGGTTTAGACATTGAGATCATTCATGAGGGACTCGGGGCAAGTACTCTAATCATTTTTATCATTTGTGTCGATCATGTCGTGATACATTCGTGTATTGTTGTTGCATGCATTTGTGCATTGTTGTTTTCGTGTATTGTGTACTGTTGTTTTGTCCAGTTGTACATTATTGTCATATGTCCACCTCGTGTTGGTACGACGGGATCATCGGGGGATCTATGCTAGCGTGCGCTGGATCATTGGACGGGTTTTCCACCTCGGGTTGGTCTGACGGGATCATCAGGGGATCTAGGCAGTGAACGCTGGATCATCGGATTGCCATGTATTGTTATTGTGCATATGTATATTATGGGTTTGCCATAAGTATACATTATCGTTATTGTTGTGATCATATTGACGTTGTCATATGAGTATGCATTTGTAGGTCTTGTGTTAAGACCATGTCCGTATGTTGTGTTGATCCGATCTCGGATTAGACTGCTGTGATGGTAATGGTATTTCGTATCTTGAGGTATGTTCCGTATTTCCTTGGTACTTGTCTTTGATGGACAATCTATCGTATTGGAATTGTCGATGTTATCCAATGGATTGAATTGGCCAGAGTTGGTATAATTTCCGTATCGCGAGTTATGATAATGTTTTGAGAACCTTGGGTATTGTTGAGATATCGTACAGATATTTCGGTATTATCTTAATGTGTTGTTAAGGATACGAATTATGGATTTTCGTAAAGTTATGACTGTAAGATTACATTGGTGGTATTCTTACTTAGTATTTCCATTGATATGTAATTCTTGATGTGATGTGATGGTTATCATTGTTGGATATTATGGCTGACCCCGTCGTGGGCTTTCTTTTTAGGTTCTTGGATTATCAAGCTTGTAGCGGTCGTGAAGAGATGAGCTTCCCGGAGGATACTGACTAGGACATGTATTTGTGTATTGAGCTTCTGATCAGTTGTTGTATTCCGCTGCTAGAGTATTTTAATTATTTGTCTTTATCCGCTGCGTGAGTATTTTTAAATGGCCTTCTGGGTATCTGGTAACTTAGGTTACTTTGGCAATCATTTTCTAAATCTATTCTATTGGTACGTGTAAGCGATAGCTTAACGTATGTTTTTTAAATTGTTGAGTTTTGGCATTTTGGGCCTTATGGTTTCAAATGAGATTTTACGACGGTTTTGATAAACGAGTTTTATAAAGTCTTCCAATGTTTTAAATAGATAATACCGTCGTTAGCCTCTTGGACGTTTGTAAATGTTTGCGAAAATTTCCTTCAGCCTTGTGGGTTCCATCTCGGGGCCCACGGCGCTGTAATATTCCCGGTCGGATCTGGGGGTGTTACACAAATTGGGCAAATCGCTACTGTTGCACGCATACAAGAACTACCAAGTCAGCCCGAGCAAGCTCAAGCTATCACGACTCTTCAGAGCGGTAAAGTGATTAATAAAGAGGATCTAGAATGCTTTGACATGGAAGTACTTTTCGAGGAGAAAGAAGTTCCCCCCGCGAAATTAGGAGCGAGTATTAATTTAACACAAAAAACAATATACTCGCAACTAGGTTTGGGGGAGGTGATAGCCCCGATGGATTTCGTGATACCAAACATTGAAGAAACATCACCAACAAAAATCACGTCACTTATTCTTCAAGAAAAACATTTCATGGTGACAGTCATAATGAAAATTGAAATGGTGACAAAAGCGCTCACAATGGAAATCCATGGAACCACTATCCATATCCTGACGAAGGAAAACGAGCGAAAAATGACGAGCTAGATGGATGGAAGTGACATGTTTCCATTTAATCCAGGATAGTAGACGTTGGAGAGTCGAGCTAAAGACTATAAAAAAAGTGCTGCTTGGGATGCAACCCAAAGGAGTTTTTAATTTTTTTATATTCACTTTTATTATTATTATTATTATTATTTCTTTTATTTGTTTTTGTCTGTGGTGTGTGTAGGTCACTTCTAAAAGAGGTATTGATGGGAGCAAGAAGACTAGCCTATTGAAAATTGAGACCCGAGCACAAAAGCATGGTGCCCCGCGATCAAAAACCACACTTCTTAATCCGGTAATTTTATTTTCTTTCTTTTTAATTTGTTTTTTCGTATTTTTCCTGACTTAATCTTTTTTGCTTAGGGACAAGCAAAGGTTTAGGTTTGGGGGGTGCAACTTCTTCGATTTTTATTTATTTTTAGTTTGCGTGATGTTTGTTTCCTTTCTTTATTTTTTTTCTTGCGTGATGTCGTAGTCGGATTGTAATAACCATGTTAACTGTTGGGTATATGGATAATTAGTCGCGTTTGTACTTGACTCGTGGAGTTTTATAAATCTAATTGATTGTTTGATCTTGCGTGTGAATGTGTAGTCTTGGTTACTTGATTTGATATGTAAGGAATGAGTGTGGTAGTCCAAAAGCCATGAGTTCTTGTGCCTAATTGAACCGTTCACCTTTAGCAGTAAAATTCTTTCATGTGTGATTTCTCTTCTTATGGTTTGTATTCCTTAGAACTTGCATGATTCTGTCGGATGATATGTTGGTATTTACATACACGAGAAATGATTAGGGCTGCCCATTTTTTTGTCTTGAACCTACTTATCTAAAAATACCCACCATTTCATATCAATATCCTTTGCTAGCTCCGTTGAGACTTTAGCCGTATTTTTGTTCGAAAACCCGCATCTTATAGCTCCATATCCCAAAGCCATAACTTACCCAAGTATTGGTCCACGTAAGAGCATGATAGCGTATATTTGAAAAACGAAGGTGTGCAAAGTTTGTGGTATATAGAGGCAAAAATATTCTCTCCCGTTTCCCTGAAAAGTGATCCTAATAATAATAGTGGGATAGAAAAGATAGGGGAGGAGAGGAGGTGAGTGAGCCTAATAAAACAAAAGGGAAGTCGTTGGGTTGTGAGAAATAGGCCAATATCATAAGAATTGCACTTAACAAGGCCTAGAAAAAAAAAGAGATATATATATACGGGAGAATTGAAGTAGAATGATCGATCTTGCTTTGAGTGTTTATTTCATATATGTGAGGATCGTATATGCTCTACTTGGACTGAACTTGTAACTACTAGCCAAATTTTCCAAACTTGAGCCACAGCCCCGTTACAACCCAAAGTAAGACCATATGACTCGTGTTTTGTGAATATTGATGCGTTTGATGAAGAGAAGAAGTGCAAGCATATAGTAGAACTTTCCATTCAAATCGAGTTGAGCGTATTGACCTATCTAAACACTTGAGAGATGAGTGAATCGATAAAATTCAGTGAGGGACTACTAAGACTTATTTTCTTGCATGTTCGATCAAGTGCCCTTGCTTTCCACTCATTTGTGAGTTTAGGCTTCCATGACGAATTACGAGACTTTATGATACTTTTACATTCTCGGTTGATTGTATGTATACCCGATGATTAACTTGATTATTCAATCCTCCTCGTTTCTTTGTCGTGTGTTTTTTCTTTTTGCTTGAGGGCAAGCAAAGTTTAGATTTGGGGGGATTTGATGAGTCGATTTCTGATCGTCTCATTCCGTTCTATCGAGTCGTGTTTTCGTTTGTTTTTAAATGTTTATGCTCCTTTTACGCATGGTATGTTGTGTTTTTGTTTTGTAGGTATCCGGACGAAGATTGTGGTAAAATATGCGCTTATATGGCCAATATTGGAGTTTATGACGATCAAGAGCAAAGAACGGGGCCTAAAACGATAAAGATTGAAGCAATATCGGTCGTATTTTCTAATTTCCAGATTCATTACTTCAAACTGGGATGTGTTGTATATATGTGTAGATTCCTCGTGAAATCAGCTTCGCAACGGTATATTATACGCTAAATCGAGGTGTATTAAGGGAGATATGGCTTCTAGACCATGGCCGGGTCACGCATCCAGTGAGATTTTCATTTCTAGAGCAATTCGACACGGGCAGTGTCCCAGAACACGGCCGGGTCCATTGGACAGTAAACTTTTACATTTTCTAGAGCAGTTGGACATGGGCCGTGTCACTTTTCAGTGCAAGTCCATTTCTTTGACATTTTTACACGATTTGGAGCATTTTTCTTGGTCTTTTGGCTTTATAAAAAGGTATTGGAGACCTTAAGATGGATTATTCTGATCTTGTATGAGATATTGTGTGGGAAAAACACAAGATTTAAACCCAACAACCAACAACCCATTTTATATACTCCCTCCGTCCGCCAACAATGTGCATTGTTTTGACCGGCACGGGTTTTAATATTCAGTTGACTTAATTGATAGGATGTGTTATGAGTGGAGTAAGGGGCCCACTTGTAGTAAAAAAATTTGCCAAAAATAAACAATGCACATAGGTTGCGGATGGACGAAAAAGGAAATTATTGCACATGGGTAGCGGACGGAGAGAATATGTATAATGTATTAACATAATATTGCAAGGATTTTCTTTTTGACTATGTCTCTTTTTCCTCACATTCTCACTCTCTCTCCCATTTTCTCTACCTTTTTCTTTCTTCCTCTCTCTTCCCTTACGTTTCTTTTCCCTCATTATTCTCACCTACCCCAAGAATAACACTCCACCAACACCCTCCCTTTCTCCTTCATCAATGATGATTTGCGATGGGAGAAGAAGTGTCGGATGGAGGAAACACCAACCACTCTTTCAACAATCGGAGTTGGCCGGAGTATCGGGTCCCGACGGCACCACGGGGAAGGCTTTCGATATTTTATATCTCTTTTTTTCGGAGTTGGTCGATGTTGGTTCAAGAGTTTTCCGTTGATGGGTTGGAATGAGGTAGGCCAGGTGGCTCAATTCTTGCGGTGAGCTTCATTTCAAGCCGAATCCGGCGGATATTTTTGGAAGTACCGCCGGTGACGGAGGCGGCAACATGGAGGAGCTCGTAGGAGGCCAGATTCTGAGTTTAGGTGGGCGTTTTTAGATGGTTGAGATGATGATCTATGTGTAGCAATTAAGATTTGGGTTTTCGGGTAGCAAATCTCGAGTTTCCGGCGGTTTCGGGATGGACTCCATCGAGTACGATGGGGTTGTGCGGCCGAAAGTGGAGATAGACGAGGTTCGACAGTGGGTTGCCACAGTCAGGTGGCTGGAAGTCGACTCCGACTGTAACACCCCCAAGACATTCAGGGCATATTACAGCGCCGTGGACCCCACACTGTGGAATCCACCAGGCTAACGTACCAACAAGACATTCGCCAACGACAAACAATCATCAATAAAACGACAATTCAAATAAAAGACTACAACCCGACAAATAGAATCCAACATCAATCCATTTCCCAAAACGGGAACACAACATTAACAATTGAAAAGGAAGTACTCGAGTACTTAAACCAGTTTTATAATACAGAAACCCCAAAACAAGACATCAAATATAATTGACAGAACTGAACACCAACAATTGACTACTGAACAGTATCATGCTTGCCCATCATCCTCATACGGCTCAAGTGCTCGTTTGTCCCCACGATCGATACCTGAAATACAAAAAGTGTTTCCCCCATTTAAGGGGTTAGCGACAACTGCTAGTGCAAGTACAATCCATTTGAACTACATTCTAATCAGATGAGTATATGCGCCAAAAATCATTTTAGAAAACATTTTATATTCCGGAATATTTACAATGTACAATCACAAACACATTATCTCCAGCAAATCACAATTCAAAGTTAACCGTCGGTACGAGAGTCACGGCCGCCGTACCCCGCAGAGCCCCGTCGGACATCCCTGGGTGGCTAACCATAGTTCGCGATACGCACACTCACGGCAATACGTATCCCTAGAGGCCCCGTCGGACCGTCCCTAGGTGAACATACACTAATCCATCCACAACAACCACGATGCAGCCATAATTCAAATACTAGAACATGTAAACAAATGTAAAGTACTTACCTTTGAGACATTCTTGAAGAAACGGAAGTGAAACACGACTACGAACGGTCCGGGTGGAAAACAACGGTTCCTAAACGAAGGATCAACATAGTTCAGTCCCAACGGACAACAATAACCGATCGGAATACACCCATAATCCCCGATTACAATTCATGACAAAAACGATCAATCGATACGGGCGAGGGTTTACGCAAAATCTCCCCATATCAACAATTCACGGATTAATTCGAGGAAAACGGATTGAGAATCACTCAATAACAACAACCGGTAAGAAATTACGTAACATAATTGAAAAATTCGGAATTAATCCCTAGAATCCCGAAAAACCCCTAAAATTGACAAGTTAGGGTTCTATATGAAGATACCTTGAATTCGGACGATGGAGGATGATTATGCTGATGATAATATGCTAACACGACTCTACGGTGATGGAATTTGAAGAGAACTCTGGCCAATACCAGTGGAAATCGCCTCTTAAGTCGCACGTCGAAGAAAACGAAGAGAAAAGAATAAAACTGCTGTTTCTGAACTGCCCGCTGACTTATATAAACTGTGAAGTTAGTGCACGCTAACTGTCATACATAGCGCGCGCTAACGGGGCCGTGACAGGTCCAGTAGCTACTGCCACCATTCGCTAGCGTACGCTAACAATAGCGAGTTAGCGTACGCTAACTGCACATCGGTAGCGCACGCAAGGTAACAGGATTAGCGTGCGCTACCTACGCAGCAGTTCAGTACTGCTGCTCACATCAGCAGTACGCTGCTGTCGAAGGTACAATACACGAAATGCACGACGAGGCCAGAATCCAGAAATGTAAACGCGAAGTATACAAGACGATGGAGCTAAGCGCTGAAAGAAAATATAATTCCGACCACCGGAGGGTCCGTAATGCGACAACGAAAATGATATTCCCTAAACTATTAGGAAATTACAAAAATGGCCCAAGTGCCCGAAAATCACGAAACGATGTCGGATTTACAAACCGAAAGTCTCCATATGACCAACTCAACCATATGAACTTGTACAAACCAAGAAACAACGAAAACGAACTAGTTTTACGAGAATCGAACGTTCATACGGCAAAACATGTCATAAAATGAAATTACGTGAAAACATCATCAAAACTCGTCCAAATGGAAAAACTCCAAGAACAAAGTAGATTCAAAATATCGAAACGGTTATAAGCGAGTCAATAAAAATAGACATACACCAAAAATGGAAACTGCTAAAAATGGAAAGTTACTTATATTACATTCTCCCCTTCTAAAATAAAGTTTCGTCCCGAAACTTAAGAATCAAAAAGCTCGGGGTGTCTCGAATGCATATCCTTCTCTAACTCCCACATCGCTTCTTCTACTCTGTGTCTCGACCATTGCACCTTAACCAAAGGAATGGTTTTGTGCCTTAACTGTTTGACTCGACGCTCCAAAATCTTGACGGGCCTCTCCTCAAACGTAACATCTTTCTCGATCTCCACGTCTCCAAAATCAATAATATGGGACGGGTCCGGAACGTACTTCCTCAACTGAGAAATGTTAAATACGCTATGAACATGACTCAGCGACGGAGGCAAAGCCAAACGGTATGCCAACTCGCCGACTCTCTCCAATATCTCGAAAGGTCCAATATACCGCGGGCTGAGCTTCCACTTTTTCCCGAAACGGAAAACTCCCTTCGACGGAGACACTCTCAACAGAACATGATCTCCCACCTCAAATTCCAAAGGTCGACGCCTAACATCCGCATAAGACTTTTGTCGACTCTGAGCAGCCAACATTCTCTTTCTAATCAATTCAACTTTCTCCCTCGTCTCTAACACAAGGTCTGGCTCGGTGACAACTAAATCGGATGGCTCATCCCAACATATCGGCGATCGGCAACGTCAGCCATAAAGTGCCTCATACGGTGCCATCTTAATCGACGCGTGCCAGCTATTATTATAAGTAAACTCAATTAAGGCCAAATGCTTCTCCCAGTCACTACTCCAGTCTAACGCACACGCGCGCAACAAATCCTCGAACGTCTGAATGGTACGTTCAGACTGCCCATCGGTCTGGGGATGGAACGAAGTTCTCAAATGTAACCGTGTCCCCAATGCCTTATGTACCGCCTGCCAAAAATGCGATACAAATCGGCCATCTCTGTCTGAAATAATGGTCCTCGGCGTACCATGAAGTCTCACTATCTGTGCGATAAAAACACGAGCCAACTTTTCTGGACCCCAAGTATCCTTGATGCCCAGAAAATGTTCCGACTTAGTCAGTCGGTCTACAATCACCCACACCATATTCATACCAGTCTTCGTTCTCGGCAAACCCGTGACAAAATCCATAGAGATATCCTCCCACTTCCACTCCGGGACGGGAAGTGGCTTCAACAACCTACCGGGTCACGATGCTCAATCTTGACTTGCTGACAAGTCAAACACTTAGCCACAAACTGAACTACCTCGTTCTTCATGTCGTTCCACCAGAAATTTTTCCTCAAATCTTTATACATTTTACTCGATCCTGGATGGACTGAGTAAGGTGACGCATGAGCCTCTCGCATAATACTCTGTCTCAATTCCGAGTCATTTGGAACACACAACCGACCTCGGAATCTCAACACACCGTCCTCATGAATAACGAATCCCGGGGCTTTCCCCTTCCCTATACTCTCTCGAAGCTGAATAAACATCGAGTCCTTCAACTGTCCCGATTTAATGTCATCAACCAGAGATGAAGAAATCTCAAGAGTACGCAACTGCCCGGAACTCTCTGGAAGCACAATATCAATGCTCAACCTCATAAACTCTCGCTGAAGTCCCGACTGGGCCGTAAGTGACTCAAGTGCCCGAAGCGATACCGATTTTCGGCTCAAGGCATCTGCTACCACGTTAGCCTTGCCCGGATGATAAAGGATCTCGAGATCGTAGTCCTTAATCAACTCCAACCATCTCCTCTGTCTCATATTAAGCTCTTTCTGGGTGAAAATGTACTTTAGGCTCTTGTGATCGGTGAAAATCTGACACGACGAGCCATACTAGTAATGACGCCAGATCTTCAACGCAAATACAACTGCGGCCAACTCAAGATCGTGCGTAGGGTAATTCAATTCATACGGTTTCAACTGACGGGAAGCATAGGCAATCGTCCTCCTGTGCTGCATAAGTACACATCCGATGTAACACCCCGAGATAATCGGAATAATTACAGCGCCGTAAACCCTTTAAGTAAAGATTTACAAGGCTAATTAAAAGAAATGTGAAAACAAACCAACAATACCACCGAAATTCAAATTACAAAGCCGGTTCCAACTGATCCATTACAACCATATCGAAATGATATTAAAAAGACATGCGTACTCGAGTACTGAAAATGAACCAAGAAGACAAATCACAAAAATAACGAACATTTAACATCACTGAGCCACTTCATCGTCATGACGGTACTGTGGCTGCTTTCCCGCTCCTCGGCTACCTGAACGTCAAAACAAATGTCCACCCCCGAAGGGGTTAGCAAAACAATGCTAGTACAAGTATCGGAACACACAAATATGCAAACGACGATGCATAAAACATACACAATACGGACTTCCGCTACCGGAATCCAACAATACGAATCCACAAGATTCAATCAACACAACATGGGTATTCCAACGATCCAGCGCCCTCAGCATAGATCCCAAGATGATCCCGTCGGACCAACACGATGTGGAAAAACCCGTCCAATGATCCAGCGCCCTCAGCCTAGATCCCAATATGATCCCGTCGGACCAACATGAGGTGGACATCCGATCCAGCGCCCTCAGCATAGATCGCTTGATCCCTTCGGATCATCACAACTTACACATAACACAACTATGCATATACATATGCAAGAAAATTGACATGTTCATCAATATGAACGTACGTTAAATCGATAGCAAATGTCATGACAATTTAATGAAATAATCCCATGTCAACAACACGAGTAAACCATATGCATGATCAAATTCATCAATTATTCACAAACTTTCAAAATACGATACTTGCCTCAACAAATGGCGACAAGAATTTCTACTATCAATAGTCTTCAATCCGTTCGGAGAATTCTCACTTGGTTGGCTCACCAGAATGCAAACCTTCATCGAACAATAACGTCGGTATAACTAACGGTTCCGGATAATCGTTCAAATCATCAAACGAATCATAAAAAGACATGATGCATCTATCATGGCGATGGACTATTCTGCCATAACACAATTTGGTTGGACCGATACTACCCTATTCGTCCTTGTAATAGCTTAATGGAATGCTTTCTAAGTTCTAACACAATTCCTTTGGTTGATTGGTACAACATAATGTGGAATTCATCCTAGGAGGATTCTAATCATGTTCTATTATAACAAGATATCCGAACTTCGATGAATCATCATAAAGACTAGTTCCCTAGTTTTAATATCCTCTCCTTCTACGAATAACTCCTTAAGTTCAATCCATTAATTCTTCACCGAAATTTTCGATCATTACATTCTCATGAACTAAGATAATCTTCGAAAACTAGATATGATTGGGTTCACAATCTCAAGATGCACTAATCAAAAGTCTAATCACTAGAAGGTTTGCTCAACGATTACAACAACCAAGAGGAATCGAAAATAGTTGAATTTAATCTTCTAAACCATGATGAAAGGCTCCTCAAGAAGATAACTGGTTCGGTCTACTCAAAACAGGTCCAAAACGTTACTAAGATCATGCTAAATTAGTTGGTGAAGGATCACATACCTCAATAAATTGATGAACAATGAAGAACTTGAATAAACTCTACCACCGGAAGCTTGAACACCAATCTACAAGGCCTAAGCTTCCCAAGAATCATCTCAGAAGATGATATGAAGGATAAGAGGTGATGAAAGATCTCCAGAACATGAAAAATCGGCCAAAGGAAAGGTGAGAAATGAAATAGGGTCGAGGTCTATAAATAGAATTCTGGGCATTACGTACGTTATGCAATTAACCTTACGTACGTAACAAACTTAACGTACGTTATACCCTAGCTTTAGCGTACGTAATCGTCTAACCAGAATTCACTAGCCTGATTTCGCCATTTCCTTACGTACGTAATCACAAGGGTTTTACGTACGTAATATCCATGTCCTTAGCGTACGTAAAACATGCACCATAGCGTACGTAACACCTATGTCCAGGTTCACGCGAAAATCATACGAATCTTCCCCGGCCCCTTCCTTGGCCCCTACACGCCGACCCTTATCCGATCATAAGTTGACTTAGCTTATGTACGTTAACAACATCAGATAACGTACGTAATACTGCAGTCTTAGCGTACGTTATGGACGCCTGATAGCTTACGTTAACACGTGCAGAACCATGCATGCAGAATGCTGGAGATACCAAAACGTAAGGATACAAAAATATGGGAAACCAACCTCTGAATAATAACATCACAAAGTTGAATCTTATAAGATAAATACACAATAATTATCCGGGCATTACATACTACCCCTCTAAAAAGAAGTTTCGGCCCGAAACTTAACTCAAACAATTCTGGGTACCTCGACTTCATACTATCTTCCGTCTCCCAAGTTGCTTCTTCGACTCCATGTCGAGAGCAATGAACTTTTACCAAGGAGATCGGTTTATTCCTCAATTGCTTGACCCGACTCTCAAGTATCTTGATTGGTCTCTCTTTGAAGGTGTCGTCATTAGCTATCTCGATCTCATCGAACTCAATGATATGACTGGGATCTGGTACATACTTCCGCAATTGGGATACGTGAAACACATTGTGAACGTGACTCAGCGATGGCGGTAAGGCCAACCTGTAAGCTAAATCCCCAACTCTCTCGAGGATCTCAAATGGTCCGATATATCTCGGACTTAGCTTACCTTTCCTCCCAAAATGGAAAACTCCTCGTGTAGGAGACACCTTCAATAGTACATGGTCCCCAATGTTGAACTCTAGCGGGCGACGACGCACGTCTGCATAAGACTTCTGTCGACTCTGGGTAGTCAACAGTCTTTCCCGAATCAAAGCTATCTTCTCTTGAGTCTGAACTATGAATTTCGGTTCCGTCCCAATCAAGTCCGAAGAATCATCCCAGCACAGAGGTGATCGGCATCTTCTCCCGTACAAAGCTTCAAATGGTGCCATCTTAATAGAAGCATGCCAACTATTGTTGTAGGTGAATTCAATCAACGGAAAGTGAAGTTCCCAATCAGTTGACCAATCCAAAGCACAAGCTCTAAGCATGTCCTCTGCTGTTTGTATAGTCCTTTCAGACTGACCATCCGTTTGAGGATGATAAGCCGTGCTAAAGTTTAGCTTAGTCCCCAAAGCCCTGTGAACTGCCTTCCAGAAGTGTGACACGAAGCGACCATCTCGATCTGAAATAATAGTCTTCGGCGTCCCATGCAATCTGACTATCTCTACAATAAATGCTCGTGCCAATTTCTCGGTTCCCCATGTGTCCTTAATTCCTAGGAAATGAGACGACTTGGTTAGTCGATCAACTATAACCCAAATCATGTTCATTCTCGTCTTGGTCCTTGGCATATTGGTGATGAAATCCATCGAGATATCCTCCCACTTCCACTCAGGGATCGGAAGTGGCTTCAACATTCCGGCAGGTCGTTGGTGCTCAATCTTAACCTGTTGACAAGTCAAACACTTCGAAATGTATTCTGCTACATCCTTCTTCATATTTCCCCACCAGAAGTTTTGTTTTAGATCCTTATACATCTTACTGCTGCCCGGATGAATAGAATAGGGTGCACTGTGAGCTTCCTTCAGAATTGTCTGTCTCAAAAAATCATCATCGGGAATGCAAAGTCGACTCTGAAATCTCAGAACTCCATCATCTTGTATCACAAATCCTGGGTCCTTTCCTTTCTTTACTTCGTCACATAACCGAAGGATCAGAGAATCATTTAACTGCTTAGATTTGATTTCCTCGACTAGTGACGAAGTCAGTTCCATCGCATATAGTTGCCGTTAGATTCCTGGCGACCATACTTCAATCCCTTCGCGGATCAGTTCTCGTTGAATGCTGGTTTGGGACGTAAGTGCTCCCAACACTCGAAGAGAAACAGGTTTACGGATCAATGCATCAGCTACTATGTTTGCTTTACCCGGATGATAGAGAATTTCCAAGTCGTAATCCTTGATAAATTCTAGCCACCTTTTTTGCCTCATGTTTAATTCTTTCTGACTGAAAATGTACTTGAGGCTCTTATGATCTATAAAGATCTGACAACGAGTGCCGTATAAATAACGTCGCCAAATTTTCAAAGCAAGGACCACGGCTGCTAACTCCAAATCATGAGTCGGGTAATTAACTTCGTACGGTTTCAACTGTCGAGTGGCATAGGCAATCACCCTATCCTTTTGCATCAACACACATCCCAGACCCTGGTTTGAAGCATCGTTGTATACAATAAATCCATCAGTTCCATCTGGTAACGCTAGTATAGGTGCTGTCGTCAATCTCCTCTTAAGATCATCAAAACTAGCCTGGCATTTCTCATTCCACGCGAACTTTTGAGTTTTCTGTAATAGCTGAGTGAGCGGACGAGAAATTTTGGAAAATCCCTCTACGAAACGGCGATAATATCCAGCAAGTCTTAAGAAACTCCGGACTTCTTTCACATTATTTGGAGATTCCCACTCCAAGATTGCCTCGACTTTCTTCGGATCTACTTGAACTCCGTCAGATGATATAACATGCCCAAGAAAAGTCACTTTCTTAAGCCAGAATTCACATTTAGAAAGTTTCGCATACAACTGTTCATTCTTCAAGGTGCGAAAAACAATAAGCAAATGCTCAGCATGTTCTTCGGGGTCTATCGAATAGATCAAGATGTCATCAATGAAAACGACCACGAAATTATCCAAGTATTATAAGAATACCCGATTCATCAATTGCATAAATACCGTAGGAGCATTGGTAAGTCCGAATGGCATCACTACAAATTCATAATGCCCATAGCGGGATCTGAAAGCAGATTTCGGTATATCCGATTCCTTAATCCTCAGCTGATGATATCCTGATCGCAAGTCAATCTTAGAGAATACTCTGGCCCCCTGTAGTTGATCAAACAAGTCGTCGATCTGAGGTATAGGATACTTGTTCTTGATCGTCACCTTGTTTAGCTCCCTGTAATCAATACATAGTCGGAGGGATCCATCTTTCTTCCGAACAAAGAGAACGGGTGCTCCCCAAGGAGAAACGCTAGGTTGAATGTAACCCTTCTGCAATAATTCCTCCAGTTGCTTCTTTAGTTCATACATCTCGGTTGGTGCCATACGGTATGGTGCTCTGGAAATAGGAGCGGCTCCAGGCTCTAATTCGATGTTAAACTCTACTTCTCTCTACGGAGGTAACCCAGGTAGTTCGTCAGGGAATACATCTGAGAATTCATTCACAACTGGAATAGATGAGAGCTCTACTCCTTCCTCTTTCCTCATGGCATAACACCAAAGTCCATGACTTCCCTGCTACAGTAATTTCACTGCTTTCATCGCTTTGATCAATTTTCTCGAGCTTCCCGGTCTCCATCCTCTGAATAAGTGTTCAGATCCGTCATCAGCAATGATAGAAATAACTCTCTTTCGGTAATTCAGAATAGCTCCATAACGGTTGAGCCAATCGTCTCCGAGAATTAAATCGTCACCATGGATGTCAACTACAATAAGATTCGATGGCCAATCTCTCCCTCCTATAGACACTGGAAAATCTCTAGTTTCTAGGGTTCCCACAATTCTCTCTCTGCTCGGCAAACCCACAACATATGGTTCACAATCAAATAAACACGAGATTTTCAAACGATTAACACAATTCAATGATATGAAAGAATGTGTAGCTCCTGAATCGAATAAGATACTAACTGGTTGCAAAAGGATCTGAATCATACCTGATGCAACAGTAGTGTTCTGATCGTCAGATTTCCTCATCTCGTATAGGCGTGGAGGAACGGACCCAGCACTGGATGTCTCTCTCTTCCCAACATTCTCACAAATCCACTGCCGTCTGGTTCACACTCACCTCCTTCGGAACTGGCGCTGGAGTGCGAGCACCAAATGATCTAGTCGCAACTCCACAGAAAGCCGCACGGTGCCCTTCTTCCCCACAATCGAAACAAGTCACAGAAAATGCGGGGCAATCACGTCGAATATGCCCTGCTCTACCACAATTATAGCATTTCTTTGATGCGTCCGAAACTACTGATGTTGTCCGGAACTTCTTGCCACCTCGAGAAGGATGCAGAGGTTTCTTAGATGAATAAAATGAGGACTGGCCCTTGCGGGGCCCACTACTCTTGTTCTCCGTAAAGTTGCCGGATACCTTCTGCTTCTTTGCCTCCATCGATTTCTCCACCACCGCCTCCTTCATGTCGTAGGCCAGCGCTTTGTCCTGATACTGCCGCAAGGTAGTACACTCGAATCCGGACATGTACTGCCGAATCTCTGGATTCATCCGCATATCGAAATGAAAAATCTTTTCTGCCTCCGTTCTGACCAAGTGTCGCACACAAGTCAGCTGATGGTTAAAAGTCTTGATTATGTCTGTCACAGATGCTTCCGAACTCTGTGGTGAGAAAAACTCTCGGATTTTTGCTTCCCTAACTGGACGAGGACAATACTGTGCTTCCATCATTAGTTTGAATTCCATCCAACAAGATTATGATTCTCGTCGAATAGCCTCCCACCACCAAAAGCCTCCCCAAATGTAAAATACTGGGCAATAGGAACTTTCCGGTCCTCGGGACAGTTAATACCCGCAAATATCTTCTCTAACTCCTTTAGCCAATGATCCCAAGTAAGTGCCTCAGCAGATCCGTCAAATTTTGGCGGGTGTAATTTGACCACCTCAGCAAGCCATCTGTCTCCCCAGTTATCCTCGTGGTGCTGCTGTCCCATCGCCGTCTGCATGCGATCAACTACCTGAGTGAACTGGTTTATCTGAGCCACCACCTGTTGAAACACTCACGTCATGTTAGGATTCGCGTTGTCATTCGCTGATCCCTGCTGTCCTCCAGAATGGGAATCGGTTCGACTAGCCGATAATTCTGGGGTAGTTGCGGCATCCTCCTGTCTCATGTTACCATGTCCGCGTCCACGACCGCGTCCGCGTCCACGTCCTCCTCTCAACATACTGTAAACATAATTTCTCAATATCCAGGACAAAATTTTCAAAAATAAAGCCCGTCAATACTCACAAAACAGAAATTAAGTAAAGCGGCAATATAAGAGATTTGGAGACTTACAACCACGGTCCACATGACGACTTTGGCTGATCAGTGATGTTACGAACGACCCGTAAATCAAATAACGTAAACAGACCCAACTAAAACCCGACTGCCAAGATATCCATGAATCTTAGCTGCGATACCATATTCTGTAACACCCCGAGATAATCGGAATAATTACAGCGCCGTAAACCCATTAAGTAAGGATTTACAAGGCTAATTAAAAGAAATGTGAAAACAAACCAACAATACCACCGAAATTCAAATTACAAAGCCGGTTCCAACTGATCCATTACAACCATATCGAAATGATATTAAAAAGACACGCGTACTCGAGTACTAAAAATGAACCAAGAAGACAAATCACAAAAACAACGAACATTTAACATCACTGAGCCACTTCATCGTCATGACGGTACTGTGGCTGCTTCCCCGCTCCTCGGCTACCTGGACATCAAAACAAATGTCCACCCCCGAAGGGGTTAGCAAAACAATGCTAGTACAAGTATCGGAACACACAAATATGCAAACGACGATGCATAAAACATACACAATACGGACTTCCGCTACCGGAATCCAACAATACGAATCCACAAGATTCAATCAACACAACATGGGTATTCCAACGATCCAGCGCCCTCAGCATAGATCCCAAGATGATCCCGTCGGACCAACACGAGGTGGAAAAACCCGTCCAATGATCCAGCGCCCACAGCCTAGATCCCAAGATGATCCCGTCGGACCAACACGAGGTGGACATCTGATCCAGCGCCCTCAGCATAGATCGCTTGAACCCTTCGGATCATCACAACTTACACATAACACAACTATCCGTATACATATGCAAGAAAATCAACATGTTCATCAATATGAACGTACGTTAAATCGATAGCAAATGTCATGACAATTTAATGAAATAATCCCATGTCAACAACACGAATAAACCATATGCATGATCAAATTCATCAATTATTCACAAACTTTCAAAATACGATACTTGCCTCAACAAATGGCGACAAGAATTTCTACTATCAATAGTCTTCAATCCATTCGGAGAATTCTCACTTGGTCGGCTCACCGGAATGCAAACCTTCATCGAACAATAACGTCGGTATAACTAACGGTTCCGGATAATCGTTCAAATCATCAAACGAATCATAAAAAGGCATGATGCATCTATCATGGCGATGGACTATTCTGCCATAACACAATTTGGTTGGACCGATACTACGCTATTCGTCCTTGTAATAGCTCAATGGAATGCTTTCTAAGTTCTAACACAATTTCTTTGGTTGATTGGTACAACATAACGTGGAATTCATCCTAGGAGGATTCTAATCATGTCCTATTATAACAAGATATCCGAACTTCGATGAATCATCATAAAGACTAGTTCACTAGTTTCAATATCCTCTCCTTCTACGAATAACTCCTTAAGTTCAATCCATTAATTCTTCACCGAAATGTTCGATCATAACATTCTCATGAACTAAGATAATCTTCGAAAACTAGATATGATTGGGTTCACAATCTCAAGATGCACTAATCAAAAGTCTAATCACTAGAAGGTTTGCTCAACGATTACAACAACCAAGAGGAATCGAAAATAGTTGAATTTAATCTTCTAAACCATGATGAAAGGCTCCTCAAGAAGATAACTGGTTCGGTCTACTCAAAACAGGTCCAAAACGTTACTAAGATCATGCTAAATTAGTTGGTGAAGGATCACATACCTCAATAAATTGATGAACAATGAAGAACTTGAATAAACTCTACCACCGGAAGCTTGAACACCAATCTACAAGGCCTAAGCTTCCCAAGAATCGTCTCAGAAGATGATATGAAGGATAAGAGGTGATGAAAGATCTCCAGAACACGAAAAATCGGCCAAAGGAAAGGTGAGAAATGAAATAGGGTCGAGGTCTATAAATAGAGTTCTGGGCATTACGTACGTTATGCAATTAACCTTACGTACGTAACAAACTTAACGTACGTTATACCCTAGCTTTAGCATACGTAATCGTATGACCAGAATTCACTGGCCTGATTTCGCCATTTCCTTACGTACGTAATCACAAGGGTTTTACGTACGTAATATCCATGTCCTTAGCGTACGTAAAACATGCACCATAGCGTACGTAACACCTATGTCCAGGTTCACGCGGAAATCATACGAATCTTCCCCGGCCCCTTCCTTGGCCCCAACACGCCGACCCTTATCCGATCGTAAGTTGACTTAGCTTACGTACATTAACAACATCAGATAACATACGTAATACTGCAGTCTTAGCGTACGTTATGGACGCCTGATAGTGTACGTTAACACGTGCAGAACCATGAATGCAGAATGCTGGAGATACCAAAACGTAAGGATACGAAAATACGGGAAACCAACCTCTGAATAATAACATCACAAAAATCTTACAAGATAAATACACAATAATTATCCGGGCATTACATCCGAGCCCTTGGCCCGAAGCATCACTAAAAACTGAGAAACCCTCATTACCACTCGGTAAGGCCAAAACAGGAGCGGTCGTCAACCGCTTCTTCAACTCCTCAAAACTATTCTGCCTCTCATCGGTCCACACAAACTTCTATGACTTCTGTAACAACTGAGTCAGCGGTCGAGCGAGCTTAGAGAATCCCTCGACGAATCTACGGTAATATACCCGGCGGCGCCCAATCCAACACTGCCTCCACCTTATGTGGGTCCACGCGAACACCCTCGGCCGAGATCACATGACTGAGAAACATAACCTCCCGTAACCAAAACTCACACTTTGAGAACTTCGCAAAAAGATGCTGAGTTCTCAAAATATCTAACACGATATGCAAATGACGGGCGAGCTCCTCCTCGCTCCTCGAGTAAATCAAGATGTCATCGATAAAAACGACTACACACTTATCGAGGTATTCGATAAAGAATTTGTTCATAAGCTGCATGAACACGGCTGGTGCGTTGGTTAGCCCAAAAGGCATAACCACAAACTCGTAGTGACTGTATCTCGTCCGAAAGGCCGTCTTCGGAATGTCGGTATCCTTCACTCGGAGCTGATAATACCCCGATCTCAAATCAATCTTCAAAAACACAGTTGCCCCTTGCAACTGATCAAACAAATCATCAATCCTCGGGAGCGGATACTTGTTTTTTATGGTCACTTTGTTCAACTCTCGGTAATCAATACACAAACGAAGTGACCCATCCTTCTTCTTTACAAATAGGACCGGTGCGCCCCAAGGCAAAGCGCTCGGTCGGATATATCCCATGTCTAGCAACTCTCCCAACTGTTTCTTCAGCTCCAGCATCTCGGCGGGCGCCATACGGTATGGCGTCTTAGAGATCGGTGCTGCACCCGGCTCTAAATCGACGGTAAACTCAACTTCTCGGTCCGGCGGCAAACCCGGCAACTCATCTGGAAAGACATCAGGATACTAACACACTACCGGAATAGACGAGAGATCGACTCTCCCTTCTTCCAATCTCAAAGAGTAACACCAATAGCCCATGCAACCTCCCCGAAGAAGCCTCACCGTCCTCAAGGCGCTGATCAAGAGTCTCTGGATACTCCGCTTACGCCCCATGAAAGAATGCTCAGTACTGTCAGAGGCAAACATTGAAACAGTCCTCGTTCTATAATTCATGATCGCCCCATGACGGTCCAACTAATCCTCACCAAGAATCAAGTCCTCATCTATAATATCTACTGCGATCAGATTAGAAGGCCAAACCCTCCCCGCGACACTCACTGGAAAATCTCTAACCTCACGATCCCTCATGATGCTATCCCCACTAGGAAGTTTAACAACAAAAGGCTCACAAGCAACTAGGCAATCAACATGCAGACAATGCATGCAATCCATAGATATAAAAGAATGCGTAGCACCAGAATCGAACAATACGGAAACAGGATGATCAAGGATGTGGACGGTACATGTAGCCACTATCGCGTCAGGATCTCCTGCTCATCTCATCTCGTACACTCGGGGCGGAACAAACCCCGCACTAGAAGCTCCCCCTCTAGAAGGCTGCCCACGTCCTCGACCTCTACCAAAACTCTGCTGCGGCTGAGGAACTGTCGGTGCCTGATTCACACTCGGCTCTCCCACAGCTGGGGCTGATATCTGAGTAACTGGAGCCCGAGCTGCATCCGTACAAAACTTAGCAGGATGACCCATCCGACCACAAGCAAGATACTGAATCGGAGGCCTATCACACTCACTCATCATGTGGCCCAGGCGACTACAATTGAAGCACGAGGACCACGGACGGAACCAGTAGGAGCAGACCTAGAACCGTTTCCTCGCCCATCTGATGGCGACTGACCCCCGAAGACTCGTGAACCAGACTGAGCCTTCGGATACCCTCCTGACTTGCCTCCCGAAAACTGACCGGAGGTCTTCTGCTTCTTTCCTTCAGTTGCCGTCTCTGTCGCAGAAAATGACATCTCGTAAGCCATCGCTTTGTTCTGGTACTCTTTTAAAGTCGTGCACCCCAGACCAGCCATGTAGTGGCGCACCCTCGGTTTCATCCGCATATCAAAGTGGCGGATCTTATCAAGCTCATGTCGGACTTGGTTTCTCACATAATGCAGTTGTTGATTGTAGTCTTTGATAGCTTGAGAAATAGGAACATCTTGGGGTTTAGCCTCAAAGAAGGCTCGGATCCTCCCCTCTTTCACTGGCCATGGACAAAATTCATCTCCCATCAGATCCCAAAACTCTGCCCACGTGGCTGCCCGGTCACGCGGTTTCACCGCTTGCCACCACGTTGCTGCCTCCTTGGAGAGGAAGTACTGAGCAATGGGTACTTTCCTCTCCTCAGAACAATTAGCAGCCTCGAATACTTTCTCCATCTCGAATAGCCAATTCTCCCAACCAAAGGGGTCATAAGCACCATCAAACTGTGGGGGACACATACGAATCACGTCCTGAAGTAACTTATCATTGCCGGATCCAGTAGGCGGAACCGGGTTGGCATTAGCTTGTCCGACTAGAACGGCCTGAGTCAGTAGCGTCATTTGGTTCGCTACTTGCTGCAAAATGTTGGCCACTCCAACATTCTCATGTGCATTACCGGAGCTAGCAGACTGGTCCTGCTGACCTCCGGAACTAAGGGGAACATTGTTCGACAAAGAAGGCATCGCCGAATCAGTTCCCGAGTGATCAGACATGGCCGCCCCACCGGCTGCGCCACGTCCCCTACCGCGTCCACGACCGCATCCGCATCCTCTACCAGCAGGAATTCTGAAGAAGTAACGGGTAAGTACAATTCAAACGCAAAACGTAACAAGATACTAAGACAGGAATAGAACAGAACAGTGAAACGAGCCGAGTTAGGAAAAACTTACGAGCACCAGCGTACTGAGATGATGGCATGACAGTGATACTGTTCAAAAATGACACTCGACTAGACCCAAATAACCGACAACCTAGGTATCCATAAACCTAAGCTCTGATACCATATTCTGTAACACCCCCAAGACATTCAGGGCATATTACAGCGCCGTGGACTCCACACTGTGGAATCCACCAGGCTAACTTACCAACAAGACATTCGCCAACGACAAACAATCATCAATAAAACGACAATTCAAATAAAAGACTACAACCCGACAAATAGAATCCAACATCAATCCATTTCCCAAAACGGGAACACAACATTAACAATTGAAAAGGAAGTACTCGAGTACTTAAACCAGTTTTATAATACAGAAACCCCAAAACAAGACATCAAAAATAATTGACAGAACTGAACACCAACAATTGACTACTGAACAGTATCATGCTTGCCCATCATCCTCATACGACTCAAGTGCTCGTTTGTCCCCACGATCGATACCTGAAATACAAAAAGTATTTCCCCCATTTAAGGGGTTAGCGACAACTGCTAGTGCAAGTACAATCCATTTGAACTACATTCTAATCAGATGAATATATGCGCCAAAAATTATTTTAGAAAACATTTTATATTCCGGAATATTTACAATGTACAATCACAAACACATTATCTCCAGCAAATCACAATTCAAAGTTAACCGTAGGTACGAGAGTCACGGCCTCCGTACCCCGCAGAGCCCCATCGGACATCCCTGGGTGGCTAACCATAGTTCGCGATACGCACACTCACGGCAATACGTATCCCTAGAGGCCCCGTCGGACCGTCCCTAGGTGAACATACACTAATCCATCCACAACAACCACGATGCATCCATAATTCAAATACTGGAACATGTAAACAAATGTAAAGTACTTGCCTTTGAGACATTCTTGAAGAAACGGAAGTGAAACACGACTATGAACGGTCCGGGTGGAAAACGATGGTTCCTAAATGAAGGATCAACATAGCTCAGTCCCAACGGATAACAATAACCGATCGGAATACACCCATAATCCCCAATTACAATTCATGACAAAAACGATCAATCAATACGAGCGAGGGTTTACGCAAAATCTCCCCGTATCAACAATTCACGGATTAATTCCAGGAAAATGGATTGAGAATCACTCAATAACAACAACCGGTAAGAAATTACGTAACATAATTGAACAATTCGGAATTAATCCCTAGAATCCTGAAAAACCCCCAAAATTGACAAGTTAGGGTTCTAGATGAAGATACCTTGAATTCGGACGATGGAGGATGATTATGCTGATGATAATATGCTAACACGACTCTACGGTGATGGAATTTGAAGAGAACTCCGGCCACTACCGGTGGAAATCGCCTCTGAAGTCGCACGTCGAAGAAAACGAAGAGAAAATAATAAAACTGCTGTTTCTGAGCTGCCCGCTGACTTATATAAACTGTGAAGTTAGCGCACGCTAACTGTCATGCATAGCGCGCGCTAACGGGGCCATGACAGGTCCAGTAGCTACTGCCACCATTCGCTAGCGTACGCTAATAATAGCGAGTTAGCGTACGCTAACTGCACATCGGTAGCGCACGCAAGGTAACAGGAGTAGTGTGCGCTACCTACGCAGCAGTTCAGTATTGCTGCTCACATTAGCAGTACGCTGCTGTCGAAGGTACAATATACGAAATGCATGACGAGGCCAGAATCCAGAAATGTAAACGTGAAGTATACAAGACGACGGAGCTAAGCGCTGAAGGAAAATAAAATTCCGACCACCGGAGGGTCCGTAATGCGACAACGAAAATGATATTCCCTAAATTATTAGGAAATTACAAAAATGGCCCAAGTGCCCGAAAATTACGAAACGACGTCAGATTTACAAACCGAAAGTCTCCACATGACCAACTCAACCATACGAACTTGTACAAACCAAGAAACAACGAAAACGAACTAGTTTTACGAGAATCGAACGTTCATACGGCAAAACATGTCATAAAATGAAATTACGTGAAAACATCATCAAAACCCGTCCAAATGGAAAAACTCCAAGAACAAAGTAGATTCAAAATGTCGAAACGGTTATAAGCGAGTCGATAAAAATAGACATACACCAAAAATGAAAACTGCTAAAAATGGAAAGTTATGGATATTACACCGACAGCGAGATTCATGGTGTTTTTGTTGTGTGGCTGTGTGTGTTGTGTTTTGCAGGATATGTATATGTGTGGGTATCGTGTGTGTGTATATATATATATTTAGGATCAAATGAGAATAGTTCTTATCCTGCGAATTGCGAATATGCATGAGTTTTGTACTAATTATGCATGAAATATATGCATTTCGTGCATCAAAATTGCAATGTATTAAAATATGCATTATATGCATCAAAATATCGATGCATTAAAATATTGCATTATATCAAATTTTGTGAGAATAAATCCTGGCCATCCAATTATGAAGATCTATGAATGAAATTTATTCTTATTTCTTAACTTAAATTGCATTCTCGACTGAACCCACCCATATATATATATATATATATATATATATATATATATATATATATATATATATAGGCCCAAACCTGGGCATAGGCCCAAGAGGCCTGTGCCTAGGGCCCAAACTTTTTAGGGGCCCATTTTTTTTAATTTCTTACTATATATAATTATTAGTAGAGATAAACAAAAGATTAATTTTAGTGCAATGGTAAATTAGATGTTTTAAAAGTCATTGATCCTGAGATCAACCCAAACCAGGCTCCGATATGTATTTTTATAATAGGCCCTCTTTACTTTTTATTTTCCTTATGTTTTGTTATCTACTTCTATTTGTTTTATAATATACAAACAAAAAATATATATTCTTTTCTAGTATATATGTATAATGTGTCCTACAACTTTTTATTTTAATTTTCCTTCTATTTTGTCATCTGCTTTATTTGTTTTGTAATATACATTGTTTGCAAAAATATATATATTCTTTCCTAGTTGTTATTCGTTTAATAGTAAAAAAATATTATTTTGTTGTACTTTAAAATAATTGGACAAGTAAGGGAAATCACACCATTCTTTTTATTTATTTTAACATTAAATATAGAAACAATGTAGGAATCATTTCTTTTTGGATTAGTTATAATGAGTTAAATGTATTTGTTATTAAATTAGATACTTTTCAATAAAAAAATCAAAAATAATATTTACAAAGCAAATAATATAAATTATAACTAATGATACTCAAAGAGCTAGAAGAAATGGTTTTTTCAAGTTTTAACTTAGTTTAATTTTCATAGTCTATCATTTTTGCGTTGTTTTTGCATATTTTCTCAGTTTTGAGGGCTTGTTTCTGCCTAGGGCACCGTCAGGCACAGGACCGACCATATATATATATATATATATATATATATATATATATATATATATATGTGTGTGTGTGTGTGTGTGCGCAACACGTGTGTTTGTGTGTGAGAGTTTGTGTTGTGTGTGTATTGGTGTTTGTATGTGTATATATGTGTGTGCGCGCGCGCGCGCAGCAGGTGTGTGTGTGTGTTTTTATGTTTGTGTGTGTAAGGTTTTATATATATATATATATATATATATATATATAGGTTTGAGTTATTATAAAAAGGGTTTTATAATAAAAAGTGTAGGAAGGATTCTGGAAGTGACATGTGTCATCCCCATTCCACATCATATGACATGTGTCACCCCCACCCCACCCACCCCCCCCCCCACTCCACCCACCCACCCCACCCACCCACCCCACCCAGCCTCCCGCGAAAAAAAAAAATTTCCTGCCAAAAATTTTTTTTTGGGGGCAAAAAAATTTTTTTTTTCCCGCCAAAATTTATAAGTGCATCACATTTATAAAGTTACTGCATCACAATTATGATTTTAGTGCATTAAGGTTATAAGTTACTGCATCATAGTTGATGCACTTAACTATAAACTATGATGCAGTAACTTATAATAAAGACGCACCAAAACTTATTAGTGTGATGCACTAATGATATAAAAAAAGTGTAGTACTTGTATAAAAAAGAATCATATTTAATTTTGAAGCAATTACATACATATATGATGCAGAGAAACTTAGGATGATGCGATTTCCTATAACTATAATGCGATTACATACATGATTCACTTACTTATAACTATAATGCGATTACATACATATATGATGCGGAGAAACTTAGGATGATGCGGTTTCTTATAACTATAATGCGATTACATACAGGATGCGCTACTTATAACTTATAACTATAATGCGATTACATACATATATGATGCAGAAAACTTAGGATGATGCGGTTACTTATAACTTATAACTATACTGCAGCTAGATATATATATATATATATATATATATATATATATATATATATGATGCGTAAAACTTAGGATGATGCGTTTCTTATAACTATAATGCAGTAAACTTATAACTATGATGCATTAAAACCCGGGTGCATCACCGTTATGAAATTTGGTGCATCATAGTTATAACTAATTTTTATAATCGTGATGCACCAAAATAAAATGGTGCATCATAGTTATAAAATTTTCGGGAAAAAAATTTGGCCCCAAAAAAATTTTGGCGGGAAAAAAAAATTCGGGAAATTTTTTGTT
The DNA here is from genome assembly GCA_033398695.1 of Orobanche coerulescens. Lineage (NCBI taxonomy): Eukaryota > Viridiplantae > Streptophyta > Magnoliopsida > Lamiales > Orobanchaceae > Orobanche > Orobanche coerulescens. Next base: position 204,733,379 of record CM065801.1, on the reverse strand, counting down.
TTCGGGGTGGGGGGTGGGGGTGGGGTGGGGGTGGGGTGGAGGTGGGGGGTGGGGTGGGGGGTGACACATGTCATATGATGTGGAATGGGGATGACACATGTCACTCCCACAATCCTTCCTACACTTTTTATTATAAGACTTTTTTTAGAATAACCCCACCATATATATCTATATATATATATATATAATTGTGCGTATATTGTTATGTGTATACGTGTGTGTGTATATATATATATATATGTGTGTGTGTGTGTGTGCGTGTGTAATTATGCCTGTGTGTTTTTTGTTCATGTTGGAATTATGGACGGGGAGGCATAAGCATAGATGGAGACGGTGATAATTTGGTCAATGTGCGGATTGGTGTAATTAGACCCACGGAATGAGTCCAAGTTCGGAGCAATAATCGAGATGTGAACTCGGGTTGGGTATCGTTGGTCGTTTGACTTGATCAATAATTCGTTAGACACAATTGAGGTATTATATCATCCCATTAATTACCTTATAATTATAATATAATAAATTGAATTCATATATTAAATTATTTATTATGTGGTTGTAATAAAAGCTGGAATTTTAATGGATCGATCGGGTGAACCGTGTTCGTCGGAGCTTTCGGCATCAATTATCGAGGCAAGTGTTCTTGCTTATACGACTTATATCTCGTGAATTGATGTTATGTAAATTGTGAATGATGGTTTGCTCGTATTTATTAATTGTGTATTATGGAATTGAGTTTGTTGAAATTAGTTGATTGGTTCGTATATTTGTTGATGGGTAGATGTGCTTCTAGGATGGTTAAGTTGTTGGGAAGTCGTGTCGTTAATCTTTGAATATATTAAGTGTTGAATATGTTGCTCATGGATACCTTGTGGTATTGACGTATTCTAGGAATGGTTTGTAGTTGCGTCAGTCTTTGGTCGTGGTCTTGTGTCGGTGAGTGGTCATTCTAGCAAGTGCCATAACTATATATATTATATTCAACGTTCCGAAATTGTGAAAGTTGTGAACGCTAGTGTGCGTGAGTTGTTCATCCACCCAGGGACGGTTCGACGGGACCTGTGGGGGCCGATACTAATGGGTACGGCCGCGGAAGTGGTTTCCCACCCAGGAACGATCCGATGGGGCCTCAGGAGGTCGATACTAATGGGTACGGCCAGGGGCGCAGCTACATAGGGGGGGGGGGCGCCCGACCCCCCGAAATTTTTTTTGCGATGTAGGGAGTATATAGTTTCCGTGTAGAAAAATTTCGGTATATTTGGTTTCGACCCCCCAAAATTTCGGTATTACCCGAATAATAGCGTTAGGAAAAAAAATTTAGATCCCGACCCCCCCACTGAAAATTTTCTAGCTTCGCCACTGGGTACGGCCACGGATTACCAAGTGTGGTTTTCATGATGTTGATGTTGATGTTTTCAATAATTGTGATATGTGATTAGTGCATAATTGATCTAAAATTCATATACAAAATATTCCTTTTTCCTGGCATAATCATACTGATTTGTGATTAAAAATACATATTTTACAGATATGTCCAAACATGAGATAAAAATGGTCATTTTACAGATTACTGACATGAAACGTCAAAAAGTACGGAAAACAAGATCAAAATCAACGCCGGAAATTTTTCAAGGCAAAAACGACCATACAGACGGCGCAAAAATGACCGTGTTATGTAGGCCGTTTTATATACGGCGCAACAAGGGTCGTGTCTTCGCGCGTATTCCGGAAGAGACCGAGTCACCACAAAACGGCGCACAACACGGGGCAAACTGGGCCATTTTTCATCGCCGTTTTTCAGCAGATGCCATGCAAAAATAGTCCACTCTTGACCATCTTGTGAACTCAACCACAAGATATTTTTATGGTTAATGATCTGAAAATCAAGATATGCAAGGAAGATCAAGTGTGAATCAAACACCAAAGACTTGTCAAAGATGCCACAAATTAAATAATCAATTGTATTCTTGAAAATCACCTATAAAAGGACATCTTCATCTATTGCAAAATAAATACTCCTCTTCTTGCAAAGAAACACTCTTTTATTTTAGCAAGATATTTTCCTTAGAACTCTCAATTTAAGTTTGTATTTCATTTTTGGTTTGAAGTTTTTCTTTCATTTAGTTTGTAATTGAAAAGTGCTTGATCAATAAGCACTTAGTATTTTACTTAGTATTTTAATTTCAATTTTTGTAAGCTTGTAACCTTTAAACAAGTTTGAAGTTATATTTTGAAGTTTGTTTCTTGCACTTTGATTCATGATATTCAAGTAAGTTTTATCTATTGTCATTAAGTTCTAGTAATTAAAAGTTTCTATATATTATATATATCAATTATTTTTATTATAATTTTAGTATGTATAAACCAATGAGTAGCTAATCTTTCTTCCTGGGGGAAGGGGGATTTCTATTAGGTTATATATTGAGTATTTTATTGATTTACACTATTTTTAGGACTAATTGGTTTAAATAGAGATTAATCATATCCTATTTCTACTAGTGAAACCTTCTTGATTGATTGTTGAGTGAATTGGAAACATATCTTTTCAATCTATCAAATGTTAATCTTGTTATCAACATCTTAAGATTGCGAAAGTGGTTAAGACACCTTTGAATACGAAAGTTATGAGGTGAAAAGTTGATTACTCGATGAACAATCGTTTATCCTAAAAATAGTCAAGTTAAAGAAATGAAAGGATTAATTGGTTTAAATAGAGATTGATCATATCCTATTTCTACTAGTGAAACCTCCTTGATTGATTGTTAAGTGTATTGGAAATACATCTTTTCAATCTATCAAGTGTTAATCTTGTTATCAACTTCTTAAAAAAGCGAAAGTGATTAAGACACCTTTGAACACGAAAGTTATGAGGTGAAAAGTTGATTACTCGATAAACATTCGTTTTTCTTTTATATCCATATAAATCAATTCCTATACTTAATTAAATACCTAATTTAATGAACCCGTAATCCCCTAGATTTTATAAATTCCCAACTCATTTTAATCCTATTAAAATAGTCTAGTTTTAAATAGTCTTAATATAAATAGTCCAGTATAAATAGTCTTATTAAAAATAGTTTAGGTCGTTTCTGAACGTAAAATCAGAGGAAGATGTGAGCCACAATCACAACTACTGTGCATACGCGTAAGTATCTTTTATTTTTGTCGTGTGGTGAGATTTTCTGAATAAAAAATGTGATACGCGATAAATGCATTCATTATTCTATTGAGTAGTTGAAGCGCAGTCAACGCAATCACAAACTTGTTAAACAATTTTTACCTTCTTTTTCTTCTATAAATAAACATTGTGCTTGTTTCTTTTATTCATCCTTCAAACTTGCACCTTTCTCTGTTTCTCTCTTAATAATTTCTTTTCAAAAATGGAGTCATCATCTTCATCAAAAAAATTTAGCACAATCTGCATTTTTGGTGGAGCTAGTTATGGAAAAGAGGCATGCTTTACTGAAGCAGCCCACAACTTGGGTCGTACCTTAGGAGAAAAATGCATTCATGTAGTTTACGGAGGAGGAAGTCTAGGATTAATGGGACGAGCTGCTGCTTCTGCCTATATGGAAGGAGTAAGAGTGTTGGGAATAATTCCAAAACCTCTGGCTGAAAGTAAAATCATCGGGTCAACTATTGGAGATGAGTTTAGATCTGTAAATATGCAAGATCGCATAACTCACATGATAAATAATTCTGGCGCCTTTATCACCCTTCCCGGTGGTTTTGGCACTCTTGAGGAACTTTTTCATGTGGTTACCAGAGCACAGCTAAATGTTCATCAAAAACCAATAGGTCTGCTAAATGTGTAACACCCCAAGATATTCGGAGTATGTTACAGCGCCGTGGACCCCTACATGGGACCCACCAGGCTACAACAAGCGGGTACCCCTCGACTAACCATCTCGGTTAGCGAGGATACACCATCAAATAATACATCATGTGAAAAATACACTCGAAGCAACCGACGAAATGAGCAACCATCGACAATGTAGAAATTTAAAATAATACAACACGGGGTTTGAATTGAAAAGCCTAAGTACTCGCGAGTACAGTCTATCAGTTTATAAATATAGAAAACAACCAAATCGAAGTGGACAAAAGAAATAAGTAAACCCAAGTGCACATGTCAACGACCACGGCCAAGATCCTCGTCTTGTCCGTCCTCGCTCGTCCGGATGATCATAACCTGAAACCCATAACAAGAATTTCCCCAAAACGGGTCCCCCAAAGGGGTTAGCAATTACGCTAGTACAAGTAATCAAGGCAAACCCATCGCTTACACATTTCATAGTACATGCACCAATATCATTTCAAAAACCAAAACTAGACATGTCCTTTCCGGAAATAAACAGTCAAACAATTTGCCTTGGGAACAGAGTCATATCATAAATTCGCGCACGCGGCCTCTAATGACCCTCTCGCACTGGCTATATTATAAAACAAAACACGCACATGCATCGCCTTGGGAACAGAGTCATATCATAAATTCCCGCACGAGGCCTCTAAGGACCCTCCCGCACTTGCTAGCTAAACAAACTCATGAATCCAGGACGCAAACCTTTGGATTCCCTCCTTGATCCCGTCGGACCAACACGAGGTGAGCAAATCACACACAAAATACATTACCATTCCACGTTAAGCATAAAGGTTCCCAAAAATACTTGCCTTGAATTATTGACGACGCGAAGAATGGAAAGGAAAGCCACCGACGAACGCTAGGAACCAATGAAACCGAACCTAACGATTCGAAGAATACAATCACAACCATTTCTAAATGAATATGGAATTGGAATACACCCGAAAACCCGCCTACGATTCATGTATATTCGTATATAAACAACATCGAGGGCGGACCACAACCAAACCCTCTCGATTCCGTAAAAATCATGAAATATACCATGAAGCCGTAGGGAAACTAAGAATACCAACAAGATTAATCATATTCATCATGAATCCATCAACAAAACGGAACGGATCGGAAGAAAATCCCAAAACCCCCAATTTATCGAAAAGTAGGGTTCTAAGAGATTTACCTTGGATTGATGATGAAGAACACAAGTAGGTGTTGTTAATCTACTTCAAAAACTCAAGGTAGAGGATGCCTGAAGAATCGAAGGGAAGAATCGCTCGGAAATCGCCCGGAAGAGCTCTGCGTCGCGGAGAAGAAACGAAATGGAACTAATCTGCTCATCTGGGTGAAATCCCTGGTTTATATAGCCATGGAGTGTTAGCGTGCGCTAATCCTCAAGGTTAGCGTGCGCTAACGGGATAAAATTACAATCCAAAATAGTTAGCGTCGAGTCCAGTAGCCAGATTTCTGGCCGTTAGCGTGCGCTACTCGAAACGTAGCGTGCGCTAATAACCACACGGTAGCGCGCGCTATCGACCAATAGCGTGCGCTACCTGGACATCAGCCGAGTCCAGAAGCTAACTGCCCAAAACTCACCTGACCCGTTAGCGTGCGCTACCATACGAGCGTAGCGCGCTTCGCCCAGGACGACCGATTCGAGAAATAAAGCGTCCAAAGATCTTGGACACCCACGCTAGCGCACGCTACCGGGCATCATCAGCGTGCGCTAGCCTCTCGACATTAGCGTGCGCTAGTATACGTAGCGTACGCTAATACGCTAGTCCAGAAGGCTGGAAAAACAGCACTGCCACTCCCAGGGCTACTCGCTAGCGCGCGCTACGAAACAAACGTAGCGTGCGCTACTAAGGGACCCCTAGCGTGCGCTATGCAGAAAAAATAGCGTGAGCTAGGTATGAAATATGAACGGTTCAAAACACCGGAAGGTGAACGAAACATCCAACGGAACATCTCAACGGACATCATAACATAGAATGGATCCACGGCAACCCCGAAACGGCGGTTCCGCACAACAATAACGGGGATAAAATCCATAGATAATAGAAAAGATACACTGAAAGATACACGAGGGTCACTACTATCGGGAAATACGCCGAAAAAGAAAAATACAAGGGGAAGAAAAATGCGGATATTACATTCTACCCCTCTAAAAACAAGTTTCGTCCCGAAACTTAAGAAACAAACAACTCAGGGTACCTAGCACGCATGCTCTCCTCGGTTTCCCAAGTTGCCTCCTCGACACTGTGTCTCGACCACTGCACCTTGACCAAAGGGATGGTCTTATGCCTCAGTCGTTTCTCCCGATGCTCTAAAATCTTCAAAGGATGCTCCTCAAAAGTAATATCCTCGGCAACGTCAATATCCCCATAGTCGATGATGTGACTAGGATCCGGGACATATTTCCTCAGCTGGGAAACATGAAAAACGCTATGAACATGACTCAGGGCCGGGGATAACGCCAAACGGTATGCTAACCCACCGACTCGCTCGAGAATCTCGAAGGGTCCAATTAATCTCGGACTCAACTTCCCCTTCTTCCCGAAACGGAAAACTCCTCTCGTCGGCGACACCTTGACAAGCGTGGTCTCCCACCTCGAATTCTAAAGGTCGACGACGGACATCGGCATATGACTTCTGTCGACTCTGGGCAGTCAACATCCATTCTCGAATTAATTCTATCTTCCGTCTCGTCTCTAAAACGACATCCGGTTCGGTCCTGACCAAATCGGACGCCTCATTCCAAAAAATCGGCGATCGACATCGTCGCCCATAAAGTGCCTCATACGGTGCCATCCGAATCGACGCGTGCCAACTATTGTTGTACGTGAATTCGATCAATGGCAAATGCTCCTCCCAGTCGCTACTCCAATCGAGGGCACAAGCACGGAACATGTCCTCGAATGTCTGGATAGTGCGTTCCGGTATCCATCGATCGGGATGAAAAGAGGTACTCAAATGCAAACGGTACCTAACGCCTTATGCACCGCCCGCCAAAAGTGCGATACAAAACGGCCATCACGATCCGAAACAATAGACTTGAGTACCGTGAAGTCTCACAATCTGCGCGATAAACACAGAGCCAATTTCTCCGGCCCCAAGTGTCCTTGATGCCGGAAAATGTGCCGACTTGGTCGACGATCAACAACCACCCATACCATATTCATGCCCGACCTACATCTAGGCAAACTCGTAACAAAATCCATCGATATATCTTCCCATTTCCATTCGGAATGGGAAGTGACTCAATAACTCAAATGCCGCCGATGCTCGATTTTGACTCGGCAAGTCAAACATCTCGCCACAAACTGTACGACCTCCTCCTTCATATCATTCCACCAGAAGTTCCTCCTCAGGTCCTTGTACATCTTACTCGAACCAGGATGAACGGAATAGGGTGTGGAATGGGCCTCACGCAAAATACTCTGTCGCAACTCTGGATCATTCGGCACATAAAGCCGACTCTGAAATCTCAAAACACCATCCTCGTGAATCACAAACCCAGGATACTTTCCCTTAAGAATGTTCTCTCGGATTTGGGTAATCATCGGATCCTCTAATTGCTTCAGCTTAATTTCATCGATCAAAGACGACGAAATCTCTAAAGCACAAAGTTGCCCGACAGCTCCAGGCAAAAAAACCTCAACATCTAACCCGATCAAAGCCCGCCGAAGCTCAGACTGAGGCGTAAGGACCTCAAGCATTCGCAACGCAATCGGTTTCCGACTCAAGGCGTCGGCCACGACGTTCGCCTTGACCGGATGATAAAAGATTTCGAGGTCGTAATCCTTAATCAGCTCTAACCACCTCCTCTGCCTCATATTCAACTCCCGCTGAGTAAATATGTATTTCAGAATTTTATGATCGGTAAAAATCTGACATGCAGAGCCGAAAAGATAGTGACGCCAAATCTTGAGTGCAAAGACAACAGCCGCTAACTCCAAATCGTGAGTAGGGTAGTTAAGCTCATACGGACTCAACTGTCTCGACGCATAGGCAATGGTCTTGCCGTGCTGCATCAATACGCACCCAAGACCCTGACCCGAAGCATCGCTATACACGGCGAATCCCTCGTTGCCACATGGCAACGCCAAAACCGAGTCAAGTCAAACGCTTCTTCGCCTCAAAACTCGACTGTCTCTCATTGGTCCGCATTTAACTTCTCGGATTTCTGGAGCAACTGTGTAAGTGGCCGAGCTAGTTTTGAGAAACCCTCGACGAACCTACGGTAGTAGCCAGCCAAACCCAAGAAACTACGGACCTCCTTCACATTTGTGGGCGATGCCCAATCCAACACTGCCTCAATTTTCTGCGGATCCACACGGACTCCTCTACGAAATCACGTGACCCAAAAACATCACTTCCTTCAGCCAAAACTCACATTTCGAGAACTTCGCATAGGGTTGCTCGGTCCTCAAAATGTCTAACACTATCCGCAGATGATGGGCATGCTCTTCCTCATTCCTCGAATAGATAAGAATATCGTCAATGAAGACGACGACACACTTATCCAAATACTCGATAAAGACTTTGTTCATCAATTGCATGAACACCGCCGCGCATTAGTTAACCCGAAAGGCATAACTACAAACTCGTAATATCCGTATCTCGTCCAAAAGTTTTCGCTGCACGTCGGACTCTCTCACCCGGCCGATAGTACCCGATTTCAAATCAATCTTCGAGAATACCGCAGCCTCCCCGCAATCCGGTCAAACAAGTCATCGATTCTCGGCAAAGGATACTTGTTCTTGATGGTCACCTTGTTTAGTTCGCGATAGTCGATACACAAACGTAGTGAACCATCCTTCTTCCGCACAAACAGGACCGGTGCGCCCCAAGGCGAGGCACTCGGTCGAACATACCCCGACTCAAGAAGCTCACTCAACTGCTTCTTCAACTCTGCCATCTCTGAAGGCGCCATGCGATACGGCGCCTTCGAAATCGGAGCCGCGCCCGGCTCTAACTCTATAGCAAACTCAACCTCACGATCCGGTGGCAATCCCGGTAACTCGTCAGGAAATACATCCGGAAACTCACTAACGACTGGAATCGACGAAAACTCGACTCCACCATTCTCCATCTTCAAGGCTTAGCACCAATAACCAGTACACCCCTTTCGCAGGAGACTCATCGCCTTCAAGGCATTAATGACAAATTTCTAATTTCCCCTCCTTCGCCCCGCGAAGGAGTGCTCGGTGCCATCCTCGGCTAACATGGTGATGATTCTCGTGCGGTAGTTCATGATTGCGCCATGCCGCTCGAGCCAATCATCCCCGAGAATCAAATCCTCACCCACAATACTAACGACAATAAGATTAGAGAGCCAAGCTCTCTCACAAATAAACACAGAGCAGTCTCGGACTTCTCGATCACCGACAATTCTATCACCGCTAGGAAGTTTAACAATGAAAGGCTCGCAAGGTGACAAGCAGTCGAGACTCAAACGGCGTACACACTCTAGATAAATGAATGAATGCATGGCACCCGAATCAAAAAGCACACCGACAGGATGAGAATGGATATGAACGGTACTGCCGCCCACGATGGCTGGGTCATCGGCCCTCCTCATCTCGTATATACGCGGCTGGGCGGAGCCGACACTGGAAGCTCCACCCCTAGCGGGCTGACCCCGACCCCTACCTCGGCCGGCACTCGGTGGAGGCGGCGGAGCAAATGAGCCCTGGTTCACACTCGGCTCCAATGGTACTGGTTGAGAAGAACGGGCGCCGCGAAGCTGTTTGACCTACTCACAAAAAGGGGCCTTGTGGCCCAGCTGTCCACAAGTGTGACAAGTAAACTTCGGACGAGAACACTGCCGGCTCTTATGGCCCTGCACACCACAGTTAAAACATGTGGGTTCACGAGCGGAGGTTCCGGCGGCACCCCGAAAGCTCCCAGAGAAACGAGCCGAACCGCCCGTTGAAATATTTGCAGCTTGAGATTTCTGCTGACCTCCACTCTTGGGACCAGAAAAATTTCCGACCGACTTCTGTTTCTTGCTTTCACGAGCCAAATCACTAGCCGTCACTGACATATCATAAGCGAGGGCCCTACTCTGATAATCCTTCAAGGTAGTGCAGACGAGTCCAGACATGTAGTCCCGAATGGGCAGCTTCATCCTCCTGGAAAAAATGAAAAATTTTGTCGCTCTCAGCGACAACTTGGGTCTTCACATAACCCAACTCCTTGTTAAAGTCGGCAATGGCCTGAGATACGGGGATATCCCGTGGTTGAGCATCATAGAAAGCATGCACTCGAGCCTGTCTGACCGGCCACGGACAATATTCGGTCTCCATCAATTCTTGGAATTCGTTCCACGAAGCAACGTGATCTTTGGGACCAACGGACTCCCACCAATCTGTAGCATCTCCCGTGAGAAAGTATTGAGCAATAGGGACCTTACGGTCCTCGGGGCAGTTGGTAGCAGTGAAGACTTTGGATATCTCCTTGATCCACCCTTCCCAGCCGATCGGGTCCGAAGCTCCCGAACCGAGGAGGATGCATCTTGATGACATCCTGAAGCGGCCGATCCGCTCCGCCCGATTAACATGGGCACGATCGGGGTTCGACCACCTGAGCTATATCCGCCATCTGTTAACCATTTCTTTGCCATAACAGCCGCAATACCAAGATCGGCGCGCTCCCGAGAAGAAGCATGACCGTGACGGTCACCGATCGCGGCTCCTGAAGAATGTGACGTGGCCGCCCCACCGGCTGCCCCACGTCCTCGGCCGCGTCCACGACCACGACCACGACCACGACCACGGTTTCCTCCGGCATCCATACTGATGTTGAGAGATAACAGAAGTATATCGATGATGAGTAAGGGAGAAAAAGCCACTACGATTCAAAAGTGGAAATACAATGCAAGAAACAAAAGAGCCGAATAAGAAAACTTACGAGCACTAGAAGTACTGGGATGCTGGCAGCGGTGTGACAATGTGCAAAACAAACACGACTAGACCCAAATAACCGACAAGCCTAGGTATCCATAAACCTAGAGCTCTGATACCATTTTCTGTAACACCCCAAGATATTCGGAGTATGTTACAGCGCCGTGGACCCCTACATGGGACCCACCAGGCTACAACAAGCGGGTACCCCTCGACTAACCATCTCGGTTAGCGAGGATACACCATCAAATAATACATCATGTGAAAAATACACCCGAAGCAACCGACGAAATGAGCAACCATCGACAATGTAGCAATTTAAAATAATACAACACGGGGTTTGAATTGAAAAGCCTAAGTACTCGAGAGTACAGTCTATCAGTTTATAAATATAGAAAACAACCAAATCGAAGTGGACAAAAGAAATAAGTAAACCCAAGTGCACATGTCAACGACCACAGCCGGATCCTCGTGTCCCGCTCGCTCGTCCGGATGATCATAACCTGAAATCCATAACAAGAATTTCCCCAAAACGGGTCCCCCAAAGGGGTTAGCAATTACGCTAGTACAAGTAATCAAGGCAAACCCATCGCTTACACATTTCATAGTACATGCACCAATATCATTTCAAAAACCAAAACTAGACATGTCCTTTCCGGAAATAAATAGTCAAACAATTTGCCTTGGGGACAGAGGCATATCATAAATTCCCGCACGAGGCCTCTAAGGACCCTCCCGCACTGGCTATATTATAAAACAAAACACGCACATGCATCGCCTTGGGAACAGAGTCATATCATAAATTCCCGCACGAGGCCTCTAAGGACCCTCCCACACTGGCTAGCTAAACAAACTCATGAATCCGGGACGCAAACCTTTGGATTCCCTCCTTGATCCCGTCGGACCAACACGAGGTGAGCAAATCACACACAAAATACATTACCATTCCACGTTAAGCATAAAGGTTCCCAAAAATACTTGCCTTGAATTATTGACGACGCGAAGAACGGAAAGGAAAGCCATCGACGAACGCTAGGAACCAATGAAACCGAACCTAACAATTCGAAGAATACAATCACAACCATTTCTAAATGAATACGGAATTGGAATACACCCGAAAACCCGCCTACGATTCATGTATATTCGTATATAAACAACAACGAGGGCGGACCACAACCAAACCCTCTCGATTCCGTAAAAATCATGAAATATACCATGAATCCATAGGGAAACTAAGAATACCAACAAGATTAATCATATTCATCATGAATCCATCAACAAAACGGAACGGATCGGAAGAAAATCCCAAAACCCCCAATTTATCGAAAAGTAGGGTTCTAAGAGATTTACCTTGGATTGATGATGAAGAACACAAGTAGGTGTTGTTAATCTACTTCAAAAACTCAAGGTAGAGGATGCCTGAAATAATCGAAGGGAAGAATCGCTCGGAAATCGCCTAAGAGCTCTGCGTCGCGGAGAAGAAACGAAATGGAACTAATCTGCTCATCTGGGTCAACTCCCTGGTTTATATAGCCAGGAGTGTTAGCGCGCTAATCCTCAAGGTTAGCGTGCGCTAACGGATAAAATTACAAGCCAAAATAGTTAGCGTCGATCCGGTGGCAGTTACGGCGTTAGCGTCGCTACTCGAAACGTGGCGTGCGCTAATAACCACACGGTAGCGCGCGCTATCGACCAATAAGCGTCGCTACACGGACATCGGCCGAGTCGAAGCTAAGCGCCCAAAACTCACGACCCGTTAGCGTGCGCTACCATACGAGCGTAGCGCGCTAATCGCACTTTGGATCGATTCGAAATAAAGCGTCCAAGATCTTGGACACACCTCGCTAGCGCACGCTGGGCATCATCGGCGTGCGCTAGCCTCTCGACATTAGCGTGCGCTAGTATACGTAGCGTGCGCTAATACGCTAGTCCGAGAAGGCCGGAAAAAGCAGCCTTGCCACTCCCGGGGGCTACTCGCTGGCGCGCTACGAAACAAACGTAGCGTGCGCTACTAAGGGACCCCTAGCGTGCGCTATGCAGAAAAAATAGCGTGCGCTAGGTATGAAATATGAACGGCTCAAAACACCGGAAGGTGAACGAAACATCCAACGGAACATCTCAATGGGCATCATAACATAGAATGGATCCACGGCAACCCCGAAACGGCGGTTCCGCACAACAATAACGGGGATAAAATCCATAGATAATAGAAATGATACACTGAAAGATACACGAGGGTCACTACTATCGGGAAATACGCCGAAAAAGAAAAATACAAGGGGAAGAAAAATGCGGATATTACAAAATGTCAATGGTTTCTTTGATGGTTTACTATCTTTCATCGACTACTCTACTGAAAAGGGTTTTATTTCCGAGCATGCTAAACGAATAATAGTCGTTGCAACAACACCAGAAGAACTAATCAAAAAACTCAATGAATTTGTTCCTCAACCAGATCCAGCTATAGCTAAAATTGTCTGGATGGAAGATTTTACCGTGAGAAAACGAAAGTGGATTCATTCCTCTCCCTTTGATAACCCATATCAGACCTCTTGTATTTTTACTTTATGTCGTGTGTAATAATCGTGCTAAATGGTGGCAACTTAAGGAGTTTCTTCTTGATCTCTTGAAGCGCATCTATTCGCGATTTATGTATTGTTATTTTATTGCTGTAATTTTTATTGTGTGTTTTTTTATAAAAGCATTGATGGCAGAGGCGACTCTTCGGACTTTCTTGATGCGCATCTTTAAAATTGTGTTATACTTCCGAGTATATTTTTTTTTGTGTGCCTCGTATATTTATTCTCTTGCAGATTCTAAAAGGCGTTACCTCAAGCATCAACTTTCTTAACAGAGAGTATTCTGCTTTTCTGCATTGCTTTTTATGTTATTTTTTTTAAAAAAGCTGAGGACAGTTTTATTTTCAAGTTTGGGGGTAGTATGTTTTGGTGTGTTAGTATTTTGGTGTGTTTTTATTTGCCTTAAATTTTTTTTAGTATATATATATATATATATATATATATATATATATATAGTATTTTGATTTGTGAGATTTCTAGATCTGGCCATAACACCAATAAAGTAGCTATATACAAACTTCTAAAATCGTTTTAACCGGTAAAAAAAATTATATATTCCAAAATTTTTGAGCCTTAATCTCTCTTTCCAAGCCTTGTAGTTATCATATAAAATCGAGTCATTCGTTACCTTGAGAAAAGAAGAAACAGTCGGTTGATGAAAAATAGAACTGAAATTTACTTAATTTGTGGAGTTTTTGATTTTTCATGCTTAAACTACGAAATGATTTTCTGCAAAAATTCTATTCCCTAAAAAAAAGGAGTCATTGGTGAAAAGAGCTACACGTTAGCAAATAACGGTGTGAAAGCTATCACCTAAAAAAAATGACGAAAAGGGGAAGTGTTGAGCAGCAACAACTGCCTAATTTTAGGGATCCTAAATTTTGCGAAAAATAAAGGACTAACCATTGTTGGTGCGTAGCTGCCGTCTCACAGAAAAATTAGTGAAAAGAGCTACAAGTTAGCAAATAACGGTGTGAAAGCTATCACTTTTTAAAAAAAAAAGAGAGAGAAATTGTGTTAGTGAAAAGAGCTACACATTAGCAAATAACGGTGTGAAAGCTATCACTAAAAGGGATGTAGTTTATGAGCAGATCTGAATTAATTAGCGGCTAAATTTCAATACACTCAATTTCGTGAAAAATCACAATATTTGATGACGCCAATGAAATTCTTCTTCATATTGAGTCGAAAAATAAACGAGTGATCGAGTGCAACCATTAAAGGGAGTAGTGTGTATCACGAGTGGGAAAGAAATAATCAGCCTTTTGGGGGGAAACCTTGCATTTTGGAATTACAAAATAAAAACCGTGTTTTAACTTCAAAATCATTAGTAGATTTATTTTGAATCTTGATTCATTTCTATCTACTGTATAAAGCTAGTTGTTATGTATTAATGACATTTTGATCTCCTTTTCTCTTTATATATAATTATTTTTAATTTATGTGTGTATTAATTTTCTTATTTTTGTCTTATTTTTATTTTTTGAGCGTGAATAATATAGAGTCTTGCTCGGGACTAGCAAGAATTTAAGTGTGGAGTATTTGATTAGTGCATAGTTGATCTAAAATTCATATTCAAAATATTCCTTTTTCCGGGCATAATCATACTGATTTGTGATTAAAAATACATATTTTACAGATATGTCCAAACATGAGCTAAAAATGGTCATTTTACAGATTACTGACATGAAACGTCAAAAAGTACGGAAAACAAGATCAAAATCAACGCCGGGAATTTTTCAAGGCAAAAACGACCATACAAACGGCGCAAAAATGACCGTGTTATGTAGGCCGTTTCATATACGGCGCAACAAGGGCCGTTTCTTGGGCCGTTTCACACACGGCCGGCATTTAGCGCCGTGTCCTCGCGCGTATTCCGGAAGAGACCGAGTCACCACAAAACGGCGCACAACACGGGGCAAACTGGGCCATTTTTCATCGCCGTTTTTCAGCAGATGCCATGCAAAAATAGTCCACTTTTGACCATCTTGTGAACTCAACCACAAGATATTTTTATGGTCAATGATCTGAAAATCAAGACATGCAAGGAAGATGAAGTGTGAATCAAACACCAAAGACTTGTCAAAGATGCCACAAATTAAATAATCAATTGTATTCTTGAAAATCACCTATAACAGGACATCTTCATCTATTGCAAAATAAATACTCCTCTTCTTGCAAAGAAACACTCCTTTATTTTAGCAAGATATTTTCCTTAGAACTCTCAATTTTAGTTTGTATTTCATTTTTGGTTTGAAGTTTTTCTTTCATTTAGTTTGTAATTGAAAAGTGCTTGATCAATAAGCACTTAGTATTTTACTTAGTATTTTACTTTCAATTTTTGTAAGCTTGTAACCTTTAAACAAGTTTGAAGTTATATTTTGAAGTTTGTTTCTTGCACTTTGATTCATCATATTCAAGTAAGTTTTATCTATTGTCATTAAGTTCTAGTAATTAAAAGTTTCTATATATATTATATATATCAATTATTTTTATTATAATTTTAGTATGTATAAATCAATGAGTAGCTAATCTTTCTTCCTAGGGGAAGGGGGATTTCTATTAGGTTATATATTGAGTATTTTATTGATTTACACTATTTTTAGGACTAATTGGTTTAAATAGAGATTAATCATATCCTATTTCTACTAGTGAAACCTGCTTGATTGATTGTTGAGTGAATTGGAAACATATCTTTTCAATCTATCAAATGTTAATCTTGTTATCAACATCTTAAGATTGCGAAAGTGGTTAAGACACCTTTGAATACGAAAGTTATGAGGTGAAAAGTTGATTACTCGATGAACAATCGTTTATCCTAAAAATAGTCAAGTTAAAGAAATGAAAGGATTAATTGGTTTAAACGGAGATTGATCATATCCTATTTATACTAGTGAAACCTCCTTGATTGATTGTTAAGTGTATTGGAAACACATCTTTTCAATCTATCAAGTGTTAATCTTGTTATCAACTTCTTAAAAAAGCGAAAGTGATTAAGACACCTTTGAACACGATAGTTATGAGGTGAAAAGTTGATTACTCGATAAATATTCATTTTTCTTTTATATCCATATAAATCAATTCCTATACTTAATTAAATACCTAATTTAATGAACTCGTAATCCCCTAGATTTTATAAATTCCCAACTCATTTTAATCCTATTAAAATAGTCTAGTTATAAATAGTCTTAATATAAATAGTCTAGTATAAATAGTCTTATTAAAAATAGTTTAAATTAAAAATAGTGCATTTTAATTTAGTTAATTTAAAAACCAAAAAAATATATTTTAGAATATTTTAGTATTTATTTCTTGCAATATGTAACAAAATATTATACGAAGCCTTGTTGAACAATCCTCGAGGGAAAAGACCTTGGTAGAACTTACCACAAACTACTTCTACCTCGTATATTCCGGAATATCACAACGTTTATCCTCGATGTTGAGATATATTCTATATAGGGGCTTGGTACTTGGCTAGAATGACACTGGGATATGTGTTGCATAGTGTTGCATAGTGTTGCCATCAGGCCGTGAACAGCCGGTTTCGGGCCCGAACCGGCGGTTCCGGTTCACTGAGAAGGAACCGAACCGGCCCAGTATTCTCGTAAAGGGCAGTTCTGGGCACAGGAACCGCCGATCCGGTCAAGGCCAAAACCCGTGAAACCGTTTTTATGTAATTTATAATATTTATAATATTGTTTATATCTTCTTTTTTTCTAAATTAAATTATTTGTGTTGAAATTTCTAAATTTTATAATTTACAAGTGTTGAATTTTGAAATTACTTAAGTTAATTTAATAAAAATATAATAAGTTATTAAATAATTTAGAAATTTAGAAATTCTTTATGTTGTGTATTTTTTGTGTAATTTATAGTAACTTGTAATATTTTTTATGAATTCTTTTTTTTTTAAATTAAATTATGTGTTGAAAATTTGAAATATTGAAAACTTGAAATGCAATAAAGTAAAAATAGTTCTAAAATATTTACAATCAAAATAATGCATAAAAATTAATATCTTCATTGATTTCTATGATTCTATCTATGTACAAAAGAAATGTTACAATGATACAATCTTTAAAATTGAATAAGTAAACTAACTAATACTAACTAATTCACTATATAAAAGAAATGTTACAATTATGATACAATCATTAAAATTGAATAAGTAAACTAACTAACTACTAATTAAACTAATAAAAGAAATATTACAATGTTACAATGATACAATCCTTTTTTACAAGGGAAAAAAGAATGAACAAATAAAGGGCTTGAGCTCAATTTTAATATTTAATCCGTCTCAACTAGCTTGAAATATTTTTTTTTTAAATGTTTTTTTTAAAATAAAAATTTGAAATGTTTTTTTTTAAAATAAAAATTTGAAATGTTTTTTTTGAAATAAAAAATTTGAAATGTTTTTTTTTGAAGTAAAAATTTGAATTTTTTTGTTTGAAATAAAAATTTGAAATGTTTTCATAATTTTTATAAAATGCTAGTTGGGACGAATATTAAAATTGAGTGGCCTACGTATCTTCATTGAATAATGAAGAATCAAATCCCACATAGTTCTCTTACCTTAACTTACCTAGTCGTAGGCCTCGGCGTCAGATCTTTCGGACTCGGTGTATGAATCGTTTGGGCTCTCGTCGGCTTGATCCCATTAGTTCTCTTGAGCTCGCAACTCGGCTTTGCACCAATCATCAAGCAACATGGTGGCCTCCATGTGTCGAGGATCCATGTTGCTTCTTCTTTCGTCCAAGACAAGTCCACCAATGCTAAATGCTTGCTCGACGGAGACCGTGGAGGCCGGAACCGCGAATAACTCCTTGGCCATGGTGGCGAGTGTAACACCCCGAGATATTCGGACTATATTACAGCGCTGTGGACCCCTGCATGGGACCCACCAGGCTACAACAAACGAACACCCCTCGACTAACCATCTCGGTTAGCGAGGATACACAATCAAATAATACATCACGTGAAAATACCCCCGAAACAACCGACGAAATGAGCAACAATCGCCAATGTAGCAATTTAAAATAATACAACACGGGGTTTGAATTGAAAAGCCTAAGTACTCGCGAGTACAGTCTATCAGTTTTTAAATATAGGAAACAACCATATCGAAGTGGACAAAAGAAATAAGTAGACCCAAGTGCACATGTCAACGACCACGGCGGCATCCTCAAATGCGGTCAGTAGCTCGCTCGTCTGGATGATCATAACCTGAAATCCATAACAAGAATTTCCCCGACAACGGGTCCCCCAAAGGGGTTAGCAATTACGCTAGTACAAGTAATCAAGGCAAACCAATCGCTTACACATTTCATAGTACATGCACCAATATCATTTCAAAAACCAAAACCAGACATGTCTTTTCCAGAAATAAACAGTCAAACAATTTGCCATGGGAACAGGGCTATACCATTGATCCCGCTCCGTGATCCCTAAGGACCCTCCCGAGCTGGCCATAATATAAAACAAATCACGCACACGCATCGCCTTGGGAACAGGGCTATACCATTGATCCCGCTCCGTGATCCCTAAGGACCCTCCCGAGCTGGCTAGCGAAACAAACTCGTGAATCCAGGGCTATACCATTGGATTCCCTCCGTGATCCCGTCGGACCCTCCCGAGGTGAGCAATCACACACAATATACATTACCATTTCACGTTAAGCATAAAGGTTTCGAAAAATACTTGCCTTGAATAATTGACGACGCTAGGAATCAACGGAACCGAACCTAACGATTCGAAGAACATAATCACAACCAACTCTAAGACGAATACGGAAATGGAATACACCCGAAAACCCGCCTACGATTCATGTATATCCGTATATAAACAACAACGAGCGTGGACCACAACCAATCCCTCTCGATTCCGCAAAAACTACGAAATATACCATGAATCCGTGGGGAAACTAAGAATACCAACAAGATTAATCATAATCATCATGAATCCACCAACAAAATGGAACGGATTGGAAGAAAATCCCAAAATCCCCAAATCACCCAAAAGTAGGGTTCTAAGAGATTTACCTTGGATTGAGGATGAAGAATACAAGTAGGCGTTGTTAATCTACTTCAAAAACTCAAGGTAGATGATGCCTGAAATAATCGGAGGAAGGGATCGCTCGGAAATCGCCTGGAGGAGCTCTGCATCGCGGGGAGGAGAATGAATGAAAATAATGTGTTCATCTGGGTCAACTCCCTGGTTTATATAGCCAGGGAGTGTTAGCGCGCGCTAATCCTCAAGGTTAGCGTGCGCTAACGGGATAAAATTACGTGCCAAAAATGCTTACCGTCACCCAAAGAGCTGACTCGCCGTTAGCGTGCGCTACTCCAAATGTAGCGTGCGCTAATAACCTATCGGTAGCGCGCTATCGACCAATAGCGTGCGCTACTGGCATCGCCGAGTCCGGTGACAAACCGCCCGTAACTCACTCGATCCGCTAGCGTGCGCTTATCGCACGAACGTAGCGTGCGCTACCCGCACTTGACCGAGTTCGATGAAAAGCGCCCAAGATCGACACTCACGCTAGCGCACGCTACCAGGTATCATCAGCGTGCGCTAGCCTCCCGAGATTAACGTGCGCTAGTCTACGTAGCGTACGCTAATACGCCAGTCCAGAAGGATGGAAAATAGCACTGCCACTCCCAGGGCTTGCTCTCTAGCGCGCGCTACGAATCAGTCGTAGCGTTCGCTACTAAGGGACCCCTAGCGCGCGCTATGCAGAAAAGATAGCGTGCGCTAGGTTACGAAATATAAACGGTTCACAACACCGGAATATGAACGAAACATCAAACGGAACACCTCAAAGCGTATCAAAACATAGAATGGATCCATAGCAACCCCGAAACAGTGGTTCCGCATAACAATAACGAGTCTCAGATCAATAGATGACGGGAAAGATATACTGTAAGGTACATGAGGGTCACCACAACCGAGAAATACACCGAAAAAGAAAATACAAGGGGGAAGTAAAATGCGGATATTACAGCGAGGATGGTGTAACACCCCAGATCCGACCGAGAATATTACAGCTCTGTGTGCCCCGAGATGGAACCCACAAGGCTAAAAAACATTTTCGCAAACATTTACAAATGCCTAAGAGGCGAACGACGGTACTATCTTTAAAAACATTCGAAGACTTTATAAAACTCGTTTGTTAAAACCGTCGTAAAATCTCATTTGAAAGGACAAGGCCAAACAGCCGAAACTCAATAGTTTAGAAAACGATTTTCCAAAGTAACCTGAGTTACCAGATAACGAAAGGTCCTTTAAAAATACTCACGCAGCGGAAAAGACAACAGTTAAAAGTACTCTAGCAGCAGAATCCAACAACTGATCAGGAAACTCAATTTCGCAAATACATGCCCTAGCCAGTATCCTCCGGGAAGATCATCTCTACACGACCACTACAAGCTCGATATCCCAAGAACCTAAAAAGAAAGCCCACGACGAGGTCAGCCATAATATCTAACAATGATAACAATCACATCACATCAATAATTACTAGGCCTGGCAATTCGTTCGTGTCGTGTATTTTAGTGTCGTGTACTTTCGTGTTTCGTGTATCAAAAGTCCAAACCCATACACAACATTAAATGAATTCGTGTCATGTCGTGTCGTGTACTGCGCAAATTCGTGTCGTTTCGTGTCGTGTTTTCGTGTCATGCACATAATATAAAATAAATATTAAAATATTATAAAAAATAATAATTTTAATATTATAATATTATTTTTATAGGTTTTAGTAGACGAAATGAAATGAATGGCAACGAAAACACGAATATTTACACGAAATTTATGAAAATTAACATTATATTTTCAAATTTTAAAGTTTAGTATAAACAGAATTCATAAAATATATATTTTTATTAAATATAAAATATTATATTTATTTATTTATTTATTTATTTTGTGTACCTCGTGTCGTGTCGTGTACTCAAAGGGTAAACACAAAACCGACACTAAATCTTGGTCGTGTACTTTCGTGTTCGTGTATTTTCGTGTCGTGTACTCAAAATGCAAACCCAAACAATAAATTTTCGTGTCGTTTTCGTGTCGTGTGGTAAATTGCCAGGTCTAATAATTACATACCAATGAGAAACTAAGTAAGAATACTATCAAAGTAATCCTACTGCCATACTCTACCAAATTCACGTCTCATACTGATTCTAACACAATACCCAAAGTTTTCAAAACATCATCATAACTCACTATTACGAAATCTACTAACTCTGTCCAATTCGATCCATCAGATATCATCATCGAATCTCAACACGAAACCGATTGTCCATCAAAGACAAATGCCAAGGGAAATACAGAACATACCTCGAGATGCACAATACCACGACAATCAAGTTAGTCTAATCCGAGATCAGATCAATACATCATACGGACACGGTCTTAATACAAGACCTACAAATGCATACTCATATGACAACGTCAATATGCTCAAAACAATAACTGTAACACCCCCAATCCACTCAGGGATATTACATTCTACCCTCCTTAAAAGAAGTTTCGTCCCGAAACTTAAAACAAGTAGGGAGAAGAAATATTCCGCCAGGAAAAACTCAATGAGATACACAAGAATGCGTAACTAACGCCAAACGGCGAAATGTTACAAACAACGCAAAGGAATGTACGGCGTGAAAACACGCCCCACGGCGATTAACACAACGTCGCCGTTAGGGATATAATAAAACCAACAAGTGACAAGCGTCATCAAACGGATAATATAGCCAAGTCAATTATCCGACAATCACAAAACACAACGAACAAAAATCAATATGATTGACCAACCCAACGGTACATCAATCAAAACGCGAGTCAACCGCTGAACAAACACGGAATCCCACCGCCTAAGGGCTGGAAGATCGAAAACGAAACTAATTTCCCGAACTGAAGGGAATTACGAAGGAGCCTGAATGTTCACCAATCACGGAACGAGGTCAATAAAAACCGAACAATCAAACGATCAAACCACAACGATCGAGACAACAAAAATCGAAGAATCATGTTCGAATCACGAAGAACAATAAAATTTCAAACAACAACTCCAAGGTTCACATCTCGACTCGAGACAATATATGATCCGGTGAAAACAACAGGATGTGCATTCACATAAGATCCACAGGAAAGGGAATAGCAATTAAAAAGTCACAACGACAAACGAGTTATTCCGAAACAATACCACACTCGTTCGATAAACAAAACAAGGGGCAGGACAAGCTCAGAAATGTCAACGAACATAATGAGTCGACAGAGTCGGAAACACAAGAGTTCCAAATCCGATCCACTTCGAATAAAAGAACTAGTAGGACCAGATGATGTCACTCCCAAACAAGGTTCACAAGAATCGAACTGAACCCGAAAAAGTAACATCGATAACCAGATCGACCCACAACAAGATCACAGCTCGTTCGGACGATGAAATCGAAATATAGAACAAGTTCATAAAGTGCCAACGAACATGAGCGAATCGATAGACTGGAGAAAGAGAAAATACAGAAGTCAAAATAGTACGGGCATTACCTCCGACCTCGTCCACGAAATTCACAAAACGGGAGCAAGGTAACAAGACATTAAACAACCGACGCATAACGGAACCATCACCGATGCACACGGTCATACCAAACCAAGCTCTAACAGCTCGCACATGCGCGACAACGCAGGAATCACTACGAGGCGATAATATTCAACACCAACATCCCGCCTCTCACAGGGGGCTAACACAACAAATGTGTGGAAAGCGACTCAACGCTCACACCGCCAATTCGGTCATACTCGGGAGAAAGTATCAAAATGACAACGCGAACATCACACATACATACCCAGCCCTCAAACGGGAATGGATAGGTTTTAAAAACGAAAACCTCATTTTGAAAATAATTTAGAAGAACACCGATTGATCTTGAGTATCATGTTTCAAAAAAAAAAAGTACAAACGTGAAACATCGTTATCGAGACATTGGAGAACCATTTCGCATTTAATAAGAATGAAGATACTTTCTCTTAATGAAAACTTTCAAAATATTCGACCCTCGGGTCTAAATAAAAGTGTTTCTAAAACATTGAAAATATCTCAAAGCATTTTGGTCCTCGAGGTAGAAAATTTTTGAAATATATTGTGGCACCTAGGATGTACCACAAGAAAATAACTCATTTGAAAAGTATGTCTCGAAATTTATTTTTCTAAGATACTCAAGGTTTTCAAAATCTAATAGGCGTAATGCCCAAAACTCACACATACCGACGTTCACTAAAACAACTCCTAGCACACGCATCAAAAGTTTAAAATCAAGACAATATATGTCTTTAAACGGAAATAAACGATAAAATACCACATTCGTAACAAAACCACCGATAAAATACTCTCCCGCATCAAGCTAGTGAACAAGTCGAACGCGTATAAGCACAAAGCTTCCACAAGAGACTTGTAAACGTGCAAATCGATTCGAAAATCATCAACAACGGAGAAAAACAACAATAAAAGACATCACAAGCGACTTACACTCGTATAAATCAAATACGAAAGTCGACTAAATACATATCGTGAAATCAAAATTCACATAAGGATTCCACCACTTAACAAATAATCATAAAAATAGCTCGTGTCACACGAGGCACAACACAAAGAAGGGAGACTTACTTCCACAGGTCGCACGAAGATGATGATCGCCCCACGATACTAATCACGACCAACAAACTCAAACGACGCGTCGCGACACGACTCAGTCAGATAAAATCCGACGAAACAAGACTCAAACAACACGACTTGACCCGACATCCTAGGTTTCCTCAACCTAAGCTCTGATACCATTTATGTAACACCCCAATCCACTCGGGGATATTACACGCCGTAGACCCTCTCCTCGAGGATCTACCAGGCCGGTAACAACATTTAACATCTCGACAATGCCTTCAAGGCTAAAATGACTCGATGGACCGATTTGGTCTTTCCACAAATACATACAACTCAAATACAACTCATGCCCACGCAGGGACAAAAGACAACCACACCCGTACAACGGGAACAATAGAGCAATGGAAAATAAAGTACAATCGAACCAACACACGATGTACGGTTCCTCATGTGATCGTATCGATCATCTTTCATCATCCTTCGTGCCGACCTCGTATTATGCTCCAAAACCTGAATGCAAAAACAGACATCCACCCCGAATACTCGGGGTTAGCAAACTCCACTGTTTTGCTAGTGCAAGAACAAAGTGCAAATACGAGCCATACAATTCACATTCCACGAATAACAATAACCGAGGATCCTCAAAGATCCAAACGAAACGAAAAGTACTTCCCGAGGCAAGGGTTTGAGAAAACATTTCAAAATCGAAATATCATAAATCAATGGAAGTAATTTATAAAACGGTTTAGAATGCCATCGAGAGTTTTAATAGAAGACAATTTAGGATTATCAAATCCTACTTTTCAAAATCCAAAAGACAAAAAGGGGTCACCGCCCCAAAGGTTTACTTTCTGAAAAATGATATTAACCAAACCGTTGGGATTTTAGCCCCAAATCCGTAAAACGACTTTTACAAAACCATTGGGATTTTAGCCCCAAATCTCATCAACTCACAGTACACAAGAACGACCACAAGGTTCGTCTTCCAACATCAAAATCCACAAATAAAGGATTTAACACAAACAACAAAATACTCTATAGCCATCCTAGCCAAGTAGGCCAAACGAACAACTTACCTCTTACACACTTAGTCAATGCATGCAAACATGAAAACCGTTCAAAAGCACTCATTTCCGGAAATGCCATTATCAAATCACATTTGAAAAATGCACCACAATTAACCGTCGATCCACACCTCCGTGGACCCCTACCGAGACCCCGTCGGATCTAACCCGTAGTGGTTAAAAGCAAAGCTCGTCGATCCACACCTCCGTGGACCCCTACCGAGACCCCGTCGGATCTAACCCGTAGTGAGCATACACACACACACGTTACTCATGCAATACTAATATGCTAAGAATGTAAGTTCATTAAGAATACTCACTAGAGATGGCCATTAACTCGACACCATTATCAAACTCTTCAAAACACCATAACAAGATTAAATACGGAATACACGATTCCATAACTTAAACAATAGGAGTATCATCATAAAATCCTTCAACCTTCAAAATAACCAAATCATAATCAATTCTCAAAACACCGTTCACAAATCACACTCGCTTTGAAAGAAAGTCTTTAACGAGGCCAAACCGAAATTCTTTGAAACTTCATTTCAAATAACCAAACAAACACATCAAGACGACCACCGATCATCATATACATAAAACGAGAAAAGTATGGGCAAGGTACTTGCCTCGAATAACCACAACGCGGAGAATCGGCCGAAGTAGGTTGGCACGAACCGACTACGAACTCGCCGACTCCACCAAACGACAATCCACAACAACGAACTACGAACGAAAACAATAACAATGAAAATGAATTCCAAAGTACGACCCAAAGCCGCTGAATTCAAAGAACAAATGACGAAAGTTCAAGGATTTCCCCCAAAACGGCCAAGAACACGATTCGTTCCACAAACCCAACGGAATTCCAAGTTGAAATATGGATATACAATCCATAGAATATGTTTAACAACATCATTTAACCATAATCGATCCATCAAAACGGATGAAAACGAGATCGGGACAAATCCCCAAAAAGTCAATTCGAAGGAAATCAAGAATTATACTTCGATTCGACGAAGAACAATGGATTAAATGATGTTAAACACAAGGATACTATTAAGATTAATCATACCCATCATGAATTAATCAACAACACGGAACGAATCGGACAAAAATGCAAAAATCCCCAAATTCACGAAATTAGGGTTCTAAGGAAGATTACCTTGATTCGCTGGATCAAAGGTTGATAACGGACGATCGATTGATGTTATGAACTCAAGGACTTCATGGATTTGTTGTTAAACAACATGGCTTCGTCACCCATGAATCGCCATTCGCGGAAGGAGAAGGAAGGAAATGAAAAATGAAGGGAAATGTGGCTGGTGTGTCATATATATACTGGGCCGGAACTAGCGTGCGCTAGCCTTCCCGGACTAGCGTGCGCTATCGGCCAGTACCGGCCGAGCACTCTCAGCCATGGCCCGCATGACCCGGCACCACCGAACAACTATGCCGACCATGACTCGACCGCCCGACTCCCGCTAGCGTGCGCTACGGCCGGAAGCATGCGCGCGCTAGCCGACCTGTCCAGTAGCCACTAGACTAACAAACTTACCCAGGTAACGTACGCTAGTCGGCCGGCAGTGTGCGCTACCCCTGCCGGTTAGCGTGCGCTACGACCGACAGTAGCGCGCGCTACCTTCCGATCCTGACCGAGTCCAGAACCTCAGAAACCCCACTGTCCGGCCCGATATCGTGCGTTGGTCGACCAAAGAAGCGTCGCTACACTGCCGCTAGCGCGGCAGACTTCCGGCGAAGCGTCTGTCCGGCCGGTGCGCAATCGTCCGGCCATCCCTGCAACCGTCCGGCTGGCCCCCGCAACCGCTGTGGCTCGACGACCCGATTTCCAAAACGCATTTAACGAACACGACGAAAAGTTCGCGGACAACATCAACGGCCCGAAATGAAAACATAATACCATAATTAGTCATACGCGACCAAGAAACGGGTCGAGGCAACAATTACAGATATGGATACCCGTAACTTTCAAGAAATTACAAAATGGCCCAAAACGCCCGGAAATCACGATACATGATCGAATAACCAAACCGAAGTTCACAACACATCTAACAAAGTTAAACGGACTTACGGGAAACTCGAAACAGCAGTTTCGAACGAGATTCGCAAGAATCGAACTCAAGCGCGGAAAAGTCGCTAAAAAGCACGAAACTCAACAAAACGACACCGAAACGAACTCGGATGTCAAAAAGTGTAGAATTAATCATTCTCAGAATGACGAAACGGTCATGAGCGAGTCGTCAAAACGGACTCCGACCGAAAAAAAAAATTTACCGAAAATCGAAAATTGCGGATATTACATTCTACCCTCCTTAAAAGAAGTTTCGTCCCGAAACTTAAAACAAGTAGGGAGAAGAAATATTCCGCCAGGAAAAACTCAACGAGATACACAAGAATGCGTAACTAACGCCCAACGGCGAAATGTTACAAACAACGCAAAGGAATGTACGGCGTGAAAACACGCCCCACGGCGACCAACACAACGTCGCCGTTAGGGATATAATAAAACCAACAAGTGACAAGCGTCATCAAACGGATAATATAGCCAAGTCAATTATCTGACAATCACAAAACACAACGAACAAAAATCAATATGATTGACCAACCCAACGGTACATCAATCAAAACGCGAGTCAACCGCTGAACAAACACGGAATCCCACCGCCTAAGGGCTGGAAGATCGAAAACGAAACTAATTTCCCGAACTGAAGGGAATTACGAAGGAGCCTGAATGTTCACCAATCACAGAACGAGGTCAATAAAAACCGAACAATCAAACGATCAAACCACAACGACCGAGACAACAAAAATCGAAGAATCATGTTTGAATCACGAAGAACAATAAAATTTCAAACAGCAACTCCAAGGTTCACATCTCGACTCGAGACAATATATGATCCGGTGAAAACAACAGGATGTGCATTCACATAAGATCCACAGGAAAGGGAATAGCAATTAAAAAGTCACAACGACAAACGAGTTATTCCGAAACAATACCACACTCGTTCGATAAACAAAACAAGGGGCAGGACAAGCTCAGAAATGTCAACGAACATAATGAGTCGACAGAGTCGGAAACACAAGAGTTCCAAATCCGATCCACTTCGAATAAAAGAACTAGTAGGACCAGATGATGTCACTCCCAAACAAGGTTCACAAGAATCGAATCGAACCCAAAAAGTAACATCGATAACCAGATCGACCCACAACAAGATCACACTGCTCGGACGATGAAATCGAAATATAGAACAAGTTCTTAAAGTGCCATCGTACATGAGCTAATTTATAGACTGGATAAAGAGAAAATACTGAAGTCAAAATAGTACGGGCATTAACTCCGACCTCGTCCAAGAAATTCACAAAACGGGAGCAAGGTAACAAGACATTAAACAACCGACGATAACGGAACCATCACCGATGCACACGGTCATACCAAACCAAGCTCTAACGGCTCGCACATGCGCGACAACGCAGAATCACTACGAGGCGATAATATTCAACACCAACATCCCGCCTCTCACAGGGGCTAACACAACAAATGTGTGGAAAGCGACTCAACGCTCACACCGCCAATTCGGTCATACTGGAGAAAGTATCAAAATGACAACGCGAACATCACACATACATACCCATCCCTCAAACGGGAATGGATAGGTTTTAAAAACGAAAACCTCATTTTGAAAATAATTTAGAAGAACACCGATCTGATCTTGAGTATCATGTTTCAAAAAAAAAAGTACAAACGTGAAACATCGTTATCGAGACATTGGAGAACCATTTCGCATTTGATAAGAATGAAGATACTTTCTCTTAATGAAAACTTTCAAAATATTCGACCCTCGGGTCTAAATAAAAGTGTTTCTAAAACATTGAAAATATCTCAAAGCATTTTGGTCCTCGAGGTAGAAATTTTTTGAAATATATTGTGGCACCTAGGATGTACCACAAGAAAATAACTCATTTGAAAAGTATGTCTCGAAATTTATTTTTCTAAGATACTCAAGGTTTTCAAAATCCAATAGGCCGTAATGCCCAAAACTCACACATACCGACGTTCACTAAAACAACTCCTAGCACACGCATCAAAAGTTTAAAATCAAGACAATATATGTCTTTAAACGGAAATAAACGATAAAATACCACATTCAAAACAAAACCACTGATAAAATACTCTCCCGCACTGGCTAGTGAACAAGTCGAACGCGTATAAGCACAAAGCTTCCACAAGAGACTTGTAAAACGTGCAAATCGATTCGAAAATCATCAACAACGGAGAAAAACAACAATAAAAAGACATCACAAGCGACGACACTCCTCGTATAAATCAAATACGAAAGTCGACTAAATACATATCGTGAAATCAAAATTCACATAAGGATTCCACCACTTAACAAATAATCATAAAAATAGCTCGTGTCACACGAGGCACAACACACAGAAGGGAGACTTACTTCCACAGGTCGCACGAAGATGATGATCGCCCCACGATACTAATCACGACCAACAAACTCAAACGACGCGTCGCGACACGACTCAGTCAGATAAAATCCGACGAAACAAGACTCAAACAACACGACTTGACCCGACATCCTAGGTTTCCTCAACCTAAGCTCTGATACCATTTATGTAACACCCCCAATCCACTCAGGGATATTACACGCCGTAGACCCTCTCCTCGAGGATCTACCAGGATGGTAACAACATTTAACATCTCGACCATGCCTTCAAGGCTAAAATGACTCAGTAGACCGATTTGGTCTTTCCACAAATACATACAACTCAAATACAACTCATGCCCACGCAGGGGACAAAATACAACCACACCCGTACAATGGGAACAATATAGCAGCGGAAAATAAAGTACAACTGAACCAACACACGATGTACGGTTCCTCATGTGATTAGTATCGATCATCTTTCATCATCCTTCGTGCCGACCCTGTATTATGCTCCAAAACCTGAATGCAAAAACAGACATCCACCCCCCGAATACTCGGGGGTTAGCGAAACTCCACTGTTTTGCTAGTGCAAGAACAAAGTGCAAATACGAGCCATACAATTCACATTCCACGAATAACAATAACCGAGGATCCTCAAAGATCCAAACGAAACGAAAAGTACTTCCCGAGGCAAGGGTTTGAGAAAACATTTCAAAATCGAAATATCATAAATCAATGGAAGTAATTTATAAAACGGTTTAGAATACCATCGAGAGTTTTAATAGAAGACAATTTAGGATTATCAAATCCTACTTTTCAAAATCCAAAAGACAAAAAGGGGTCACCGCCCCAAAGGTTTACTTTCTGAAAAATGATATTAACCAAACCGTTGAGATTTTAGCCCCAAATCCGTAAAACGACTTTTACAAAACCATTGGGATTTTAGCCCCAAATCTCATCAACTCACAGTACACAAGAACGACCACAAGGTTCGTCTTCCAACATCAAAATCCACAAATAAAGGATTTAACACAAACAACAAAATACTCTATAGCCATCCTAGCCAAGTAGGCCAAACGAACAACTTACCTCTTACACACTTAGTCAATGCATGCAATCATGAAAACCGTTCAAAAGCACTCATTTCCGGAAATGCCATTATCAAATCACATTTGAAAAATGCACCACAATTAACCGTCGATCCACACCTCCGTGGACCCCTACCGAGACCCCATCGGATCTAACCCGTAGTGGTTAAAAGCAAAGCTCGTCGATCCACACCTCCGTGGACCCCTACCGAGACCCCGTCGGATCTAACCCGTAGTGAGCATACACACACACACGTTACTCATGCAATACTAATATGCTAAGAATGTAAGTTCATTAAGAATACTCACTAGAGATGGCCATTAACTCGACACCATTATCAAACTCTTCAAAACACCATAACAAGATTAAATACGGAATACACGATTTCATAACTTAAACAATAGGAGTATCATCATAAAATCCTTCAACGTTCAAAATAACCAAATCATAATCAATTCTCAAAACACCGTTCACAAATCACACTCGCTTTGAAAGAAAGTCTTTAACGAGGCCAAACCGAAATTCTTTGAAACTTATTTCAAATAACCAAACAAACACATCAAGACGACCACCGATCATCATATCCATAAAACGAGAAAAGTATGGGCAAGGTACTTGCCTCGAATAACCACAACGCGGAGAATCGGCCGAAGTAGGTTGGCACGAACCGACTACGAACTCGCCGACTCCACCGAACGACAATCCACAACAACGAACTACGAACGAAAACAATAACAACGAAAATGAATTCCAAAGTACGACCCAAAGCCGCTGAATTCAAAGAACAAATGACGAAAGTTCAAGGATTTCCCCCAAAACGGCCAAGAACACGATTCGTTCCGTCAAAACCCGAAAACGGAATTCCAAGTTGAAATATGGATATACAATCCATAAAATATGTTTAACAACATCATTTAACCATAATCGATCCATCGAAAACGGATGAAAAACGAGATCGGGGACAAATCCGCCAAAAAGTCAATTCGAAGGAAATCAAGAATTATACTTCGATTCGACGAAGAACAATGGATTAAATGATGTTAAACACAAGAATACTATTAAGATTAATCATACCCATCATGAATTAATCAACAACACGGAACGAATCGGACAAAAATGCAAAAATCCCCAAATTCACGAAATTAGGGTTCTAAGGAAGATTACCTTGATTCGCTGGATCAAAGGTTGATAACGGACGATCGATTGATGTTATGAACTCAAGGACTTCATGGATTTGTTGTTAAACAACATGGCTTCACCCATGAATCGCCATTCGCGGAAGGAGAAGGAAGGAAATGAAAATGAAGGGAAATGTGGTCGTCTGTCATATATATATATCGGGCGGAACTAGCGGCGCTAGCCTTTCCCGACTAGCGTGCGCTTATCGGCCAAGACGGCCGAGCACTCTCGGCCATGGCCCGCATGACCCGGCACCACCGACCAACTATGCCGACCATGACTCGACCGCCCGACTCCGCTAGCGTGCGCTACGGCGAAGCTGCGCGCTTAGCCGACTGGCCCAAAGAGCTACTAGACTAACAAACTTACCCGTGTAACGACGCTAGTCGGCCGGCAGCGGCGCTACCCGCCAAGAAGGCGCTACGACCGGCTTGATGGCGCGCTACCCGCCGATCCCGACCGAGTCCAACCTCGAAACCCCACTGTCCGCCCGAGATGGCGTCGTTGGTCGACCAGCGTGCGCTACACTGCCGGTTAGCGCGGCAGCCTTCCGGCAGAGCGTGCGCTTACGCCGGTTCTCGCCAGCATCTGTCCGGCCGGTGCCTGCAATCGTCGGCCTGGGCCCCGCAACCGTCCGGCCATCCCCGCAACCGTCCGGCCCCCCGCAACCGCTGTGGCTCGACGACCCGATTTCCGAAACGCATGCGAACGAACACGACGAAAAGTTCGCGGACAACATCAACGGCCCGAAATGAAAACATAATACCATAATTAGTCATACGCGACCAAGAAACGGGTCGAGGCAACAATTAGAGATACGGATACCCGTAACTTTCAAGAAATTACAAAATGGCCCAAAACGCCCGGAAATCACGATACGTGATCAAATAACCAAACCGAAGTTCACAACACATCTAACAAAGTTAAACGGACTTACGGGAAACTCAAACAATAGCTTCAACGAGATTCGCAAGAATCGAACTCAAGCGCGGAAAAGTCGCTAAAAAGCACGGAACTCAACAAAACGACACCGAAACGAACTCGGATGTCAAAAAGTGTAGAATTAATCATTCTCAGAATGACGAAACGGTCATGAGCGAGTCGTCAAAACGGACTCCGACCGAAAAAAGAAATTTACCGAAAATCGAAAATTGCGGATATTACAATAACAGTGTATACTCAATGGAAATCCCATGATCCAGCGCCCTCATCATAGATCCCAAGATGATCCTACTAGATCAACATGAGGGGTATAACCAACAATATACATATGCACAACAACACATGTAAAACCAACGATGCGAAACCACATGATTCCATCAACACAACACTGGGTAATCCAACGATCCAGCGCCCTCATCATAGATCCCAAGATGATCCCATCAGACCATAACGAGGTGGAAGAACCCGTCCAATGATCCAGCGCCCTCAGCATAAATCCCAAGATGATCCCGTCAGACCATAACAAGGTGGATATCTGATCTAGTGCCCTCAGCATAGATCACATGATTCCATCGGATCAACACAACATAAACAATACAAGTATGCATACACATATGCAAATAAATATGTTCATCAACATGAACAACACGACATGAACGACAATATGACAATCAACTAGGACGACCTCATGTTCAACAACATGAATGACAATATGCATGATCAAAATCATTAGCACTAAACCGAATCAATTTTAGATACTTGCCCCGAGTCCTTCGGGAGCAATCTCGATATCAAATCATCACCGATGATGATCTGCAATGCTCGGCGATCCAAACGTACCATGGACTGCAGATACTCATATCCTCGTCTTTATCATAATGTATCCTCGATACACAAAATGCCAATAACCAAAATAAATCATATAACTTATGATTTAACTCCCAAGATCGGAAAACAACATAAAATCCAAATCTCCAGGGTTCACAATAATAATCATTGCTATATGCATCATAAACGAAATGAAACTGAAATCATTCATTAAATATTATAAACTGAGCAAGTAATAACTTGCCTCGACACCAACATGACGATGATGAAGCCGTTACCAATTCCTTATCGTCGTCTACAAGCTCCTCATCTCCCGGCCAAAGCGATTCACGAACGTTCTCGAACATGACCGCAAAATACTTTCTAGTCGACGATTATAACCAACGATCAATGACCACAACCTATTGAAGTAATCAATTAACGCATATTCGATAATAATCAATTCCCGATACAACCAATTAATCAAACTCAACGGCTTAACAATTCCTTTTTCATATACGAAACCAAATAATCCAACTCAACAAATACGAACTCATATCTACAATACAAACCGCAACTCGATGATTATGCTTAACAATCAATACAACCGATCAATAAACCCAACGGTTCCACAATATCCTGATTAAACATAAATCCGAACAACCCAAATCAATCAATCATGAACTCATAACCACGATACGTTTCCATAATCCGATAATCATATCAACGATCAATTCATCTCAATAACAAGGATTACATAACATACTCTAATCCGAATTCATACGAATTAACACGATTCCTCCTTGATTATAATTATAAATTTCATAGTAGGACAATACTATCGGCATAATCAGCAATCCGAACTATCCAAATAGTTCAATACCATTGAGAATCTTGTTATAAAATTAACTATCATCTTTCCGGATTTAAAATTGTTATCATGATTCGTATTTCGTTAAGAACATACGAATTCTACACAAAATCTGAACGCTCAAATGATCACTAGAAATGATCAACCAATAAATTAACCGAGAATATCATCGACATGATGTACTCCAATACGACCAACCAGAGGTCAAAACACAATTGAGAATATCATCATCATGATAAACTCCAATATTACCAACAAACGATCAACGATAATCGAAAATACCTTCACACGATAAGCTCCAACGCCATCAACATAGAACCACATAAACCAATATACGAACGAATAAAGTTCTCAAAACGACACACCAATCACATACAGTGGAAAACATACCCGACTAGTGAACATACCCCTCGGCATACGAACAACCAATCGCAAATAGACGAACATACCAAATCATACATGGAGTGGGAATGACCAATCAATATCCAAAACAATCATCTTGGGGTCACCACCTTCAATTCTACACTTACTAAGGAATCATTCATAAATCACTATGGTAAAATCGCGCTACTACCATACCAATGGAATCACATAGCACATATGTCCTGGTTTCACCAAAATCCAAAGTTCCAAAATCATATTCTGTACCCGAATCTACAATACGCAGTATATTCTTCTTATCTGATCAATCAATTGATCATCCCTGGATAACCAAACTACCATACTAAAGTTCGAATCTCTTTTCATCGTACCATACTGATGTATTATCCAGTTCGTGAGTCACACTCATAACTTCACCATAATATGCACTATGCACTAAATGCGTGTATATATATATATATATATATATATATGTATATATATATATATATCAATCACATTTTCAAAACTAGTTTGAAATCATATAATATTGTCAAGAAGACAAATTTTCGAAAGTTCTTTCAAAAATTTCAAAACTCAAAACATAAATTTTCGTAAGACCACAAAATCAATTTTCGAAAAATTAAACTGGCTCGCTAATGCCAAGTATTCGATAACAGTTTCCTTCGAATCCACACGATTTCGAAGTTTTAATATGAAACTATGCAAATGATTGACCACATCCATACTCCTGTATACCAATTCGGTTCGTCACCCATTCCACTGACATTCTATCGGGAAAACCACACAATAGATTTCCAAAATCTTAATGTATAGAATCCGACAAAAACTCCTTTTCCATACATGACTAGCAACGTCAACCATTAACCCATCCTGGATCACCTCAACCATGCTATGACAAAATATTGAATAATCAATAAATCAAACACAACGAAAGACTACCTTAGAAGTCTCATTTGAACAAGTAAACCAAAACCCCAAAAGGTAGTAATAAAATGCATAAACGATTAGTAAAGCGTTTTACAATCTCGGGAGTTCTAAAAAACAGAAAAGCCTTTTGAAACATTAAGGTCTCAGCCCGTATCTCGTTCCGCATTACAAGAAGTTTAAAAAGTAGAAAACCCTTTTGGACCCCAAGTCCTGAGTTATAAAACTATTTCAAAATCGATTGGGTATCGGCCCAAAATCATTTTCCGTAAAACATTTGTAAAACATTTATTTTGAAAAGCATCATTTTCAAATGCTCAAAAACAGTTCATATATCTCAAAATGTACTAACATGACTACATGTTCTTCTCATCCATCCACAACATTCTCCCAAATACATAACTCCGTTCTAAAGTTTAACTGACATATTGATTTCCAAATCATAGCTTCTCAAGATCATCAATCATGTCCCAACTCTGTCATCTCATACTGTAACGCATAATATCTTTCTGAATCTCAAAGCATATGAACTTAGAACGGCAATAAATCTCAATGCAATTCAAAAATCCAAATACTTACAGATCGTGAAGTCGATGATTCCACGTGATACTGGCACATGTCTCAACTCTATAAAATACTCGACACATATATTTTCAAAACACACATTTTGCAAACTCAGTTCAACTCGAAAACACAACATAGTTCTATCTAAAGAAACACGTTAACACCGTTTGGAAAAGTTTGCAACAACCCCATTACTACACTGGTAAATCACATAACGCACAAGCCCGAGTGAACAACAAAAACTCACGGCTCTAATATTTGTCAATTGACAACTCGAATGAAGCGACAAAAACATGACCCAACTTGACCGGACTGCCTAGGTTTTCTCAACCTAAGCTCCGATACCATATTCTATAACACCCCCAGATCCGACCGAGAATATTACAGCGCCATGGGCCCCGAGATGGAACCCAAAAGGCTAAAAGACATTTTCGTAAACATTTACAAAAGCCTAAGAGGCGAACGACGGCACTATCTTTAAAAACATTCGAAGACTTTATAAAACTCGTTTATCAAAATCGTCTTAAAATCTCATTTGAAAGGACAAGGCCAAACAGCCGAAACTTAATAGTTTAGAAAACGATTTTCCAAAGTAACCTGAGTTACCAAATAACGAAAGGTCCTTTAAAAATACTCACGCAGCGGAAAAGACAATAGTTAAAAGTACTCTAGCAGCAGAATACAACAACTGATCAGGAGACTCAATTCGCAAATACATGCCCTAGCCAGTATCCTCCGGGAAGGTCATCTCTCCACGACCACTACAAGCTCGATATCCCAAGAACCTAAAAAGAAAGCCCACGATGGGGTCAGCCATAATATCCAACAATGATAACAATCACATCACATCAATAATTACATACCAATGAGAAACTAAGTAAGAATACTATCAAAGTAATCCTACTGCCATACTCTACCAAATTCACATCTCGTACTGATTCTTACACAATACCCAAAGTTTTCAAAACATCATCATAACTCACTGTTATGAAATCTACTAACTCTGTCCAATTCGATCCATCGGATATCATCATCGAATCTCAACACGAAACTGATTGTCCATCAAAGACAAATACCAAGGGAAATACAGAACATACCTCGAGATGCACAATACCACGACAATCACGTCAGTCTAATTCGAGATCAGATCAATACATCATACGAATACGGTCTTAACACAAGACCTACAAATGCATACTCATATGACAACGTCAATATGCTCAAAACAATAACAACAGTGTATACTCAATGGAAATCCCATGATCCAGCGCCCTCAGCTTAGATCCCAAGATGATCCTACTAGATCAACACGAGGGGGATAACCAACAATATACGTATGTACAACAACACATGTAAAACCAGCGATGCGAAACAACATGATTCCATCAACACAACAGTGGGTAATCCAACTATCCAGCGCCCTTAGCGTAGATCCCAAGATGATCCCATCGGACCATAACGAGGTGGAAGAACCCATCCAATGATCCAGCGCCCTCAGCATAAATCACAAGATGATCCCGTCAGACCATAACAAGGTGGATATCTGATTTAGTGCCCTCAGCATAGATCACATGATTCCATTGGATCAACACAACATAAACAATACAAGTATGCATACACATATGCAAATCAATATGTTCATCAACATGAACAACACGACATGAACGACAATATGACAATCAACTAAGACGACCTCATGTTCAACAACATGAATGACAATATGCATAATCAAAATCATTAGCACTAAACCAAATCAATCTTAGATACTTGCCCCGAGTCCTTCGGGAGCAATCTCGATATCAAATCATCACCGACGATTATCCGCAATGCTCGGCGATCCAAACGTACCATGGACTGCAGATACTCATATCCTCATCTTTATCATAATGTATACTCGATACCCAAAATGCCAATAACCGAAATAAATCATATACCGTATGATTTAACTCCCAAGATTGGAAAACAACATAAAATCCAAATCTCCAGGGTGCACAATAATAATCATTACTATATGCATCATAAACGAAATGAAACTGAAATCATTCATTAAATATTATAAACTGAGCAAGTTACCAACACGACGATGATGAAGCCGTTACCAATTCCTTGTCGTTGTCTATAAGCTCCTCAGCTCCCGGCCAAAGCGATTCACGAACGTTCTCGAACACGACCCCAACACACTTTCTAGTCGACGATTATAACCAACGATCAATCACCACAACCTATTGAAGTAATCAATTAACGCATGCTCGATAATAATCAATTCCCGATATAACCAATTAGTCAAACTCAACGGCTTAACAATTCCTCGATCATATACGAAACCAAATAATCCAACTCAACAAATACGAACTCATATCTACAATACAAACCGCAACTCGATGATCATACTTAACAATCAATACAACCGATGAATAAACCCAACGATTCCACAATATCCCGATTAAACATAAATCCGAACAACCCAAATCAATCAATCATGAACACATAACCACGATACGTTTCCATAATCCGATAATCATATCAACGATCAATTCATCTCGATAACAAGGATTACATAACATACTCTATTCCGAATTCATACGAATTAACACGATTTCTCCTTGTTTATAATTATAAATTTCATAGTAGGACAATACTATCGGCATAATAGGCAATCCGAACTACCCAAATAGTTCAATACCATTGAGAATCTTGTTATAAAATTAACTATCATCTTTCTGGATTCAAAATTGTTATCATGATTCGTATTTCGTCAAGAACATACGAATTCTACCACTACAATCAACATAGCATTGGTCTAAATCATCAATTACATGATTATACTTAAAAACCATCATATATCTTATCAAATTTCCCTTACATCAAGAACACCATGATTCCATAATCATGATTATAACAAATGACATAATCGAAGACATATATCATTGTATCTTTCCAGTATACAATTCACATAACCTCAAGAATCTTAACAACGATACCATAATCATCTTCATATGAATTATTCATCAGCAATAATATCAAAATCCGAATTCAAGGTGTAGAGTTCATCAACATACCTCAAGAACAAGAATAACACAATCAAACTCTTCAAGAATCATCAATATCTTCATATACAAGCCTCAAATCCATGTTTCCAATCTTATAATCAAGTTAGAAGAGGTTTATTCTCACTAACACACTCATAGGGACGAAGTTTGGTGGAAGAAATGGTTTTTCTCTCGTGAAGAAATGAAAGAACGAACTTCATTTTATAAACTGCATCGCTCATTATGTACGTTATCACTCAACATTAATGTACGTAATGCTCCATAGCGTACGCTACACGTCCAACATAGCATATGTAACATCATCCCAGAACTGTAATATCCGATGGAAATTCCTGCTTACTGTTGTATTATTCGGATAATTCAATACTGTTGTAGTCTTGTTGCATTTGTGTAATGTTTATTGATGTTGGAATATATCATAAATAGACTTAATAATAACTACCACTCGCATTATGTTTTAAATTCTCAACGTTGTATAGATAAGTACATTTTTGAGCTATTAAACCTGAGCCTAACGTACGCTACTCCTTTAGCATAGCGTACGCTTTTTTGAGGCCTTTACGTACGTAAAGAGGTACCTGTTACGTACGTAACCAGTGTAATCGTATCCGATCTCAAATTTCGGCGTGTGGGGTCAGACGGGATTCAAATATCTGATCTTTTGGAGGCAACCTAGTTGACCTACATTACGTACGTAATGCTTCAAGCGGTAACGTACGTAATGATGTTCGTATTTCAGTCCAGTAGCCTCTGGACTTAACTTACATACGTAACACTTTTTGTGTAGTGTACGTAAAGCTGTTAACGTACGTTATCCTCTTGTGATAACGTACGTAACGAACTGTGCTGTTATAAAAAAACAATTTGTGTCTTTCATTTTGCACGTCCAAACTCCGATTTTTCACCCATATAATCATCCCCCATCATCCCTAGATCAAATTTACCTTCTTCCAACTTGTGTTTGAGCTTTACATTTTGATTTTGGAGCTTGTTGATTGGAAGTTGGAGTCATTCTTGAAGCTTAGATTGTGTTCTTGTGGTTTTGGTGTATTGTTCTTCATTTCTGAACGTATGTTATACGATTTAACCCTATACTCTCGTAATTGTAATGATAGTGATTAAGTATACTCCACCTAGTGATGAATTAATCAAGCTAAACATGTTTGTAGTTAAGCTTCCAACAAACTTAATGATTAATATGATGATTAGGGGATTTGTAATGATGTGTTCTTGGTGTTTTAAATGGTGATGATCATGTTTAGTTAAACCACACTCTTCTTGCTGGACTAATAACACCATTGGAATAATAATAGTCCTTTTTTCCTTATAATGAAATAACTTGTTGGAATAATTACCATAAAATGTTTTAAGAAACCCTTGTTGATCATTAGAAGAATGAAATGACCTTCTTGAACCTAAGCTAGGTAAATTCATAGGAATGATATTTGAATCTCCAGGTTAGTTAGAAGGTTATAAGGATGGTGTTAAACTTGAGATAGTCTTCATAATCATGATATGGATTTACAACTAGTTAACTCAACATAAGTGATTGTGTGCAATGCATATTTTTACTTGTAATCAATTGAGATGTTCTTAATAAGTTTAAATGGTACAAGATTATTGTTTAAACACATTATGGATTAATTCTTAATCCATCAAACATTTGGTAACATCTTGTAACCAATTGTAAGTATAGAATGGCATGAATAAGGTTCTTGGAAGTAACACTTCAATATCTTAAAAAAGTTGAACTACTCAAATGGGAATTAGGATGTTGTCTCGTTAAAATTTGGTATAGATGATCATATAAACGTATTATTTAGTAAAATATACTTCATTCAAGGTTGATTGTTCGAGTAACCGATTTTGAATCGAGGGCCGTCCGTTCGTTCATTCGACAAGAAAGGACTATTCTCGCCTCCGTATTAAGGTAAGTTATCTTGCTTGGTTATAATGATGTGTGGATTCTTATGATGATTATACATTTCGTGTAAATGAAAAACTTATAAACTTGTGTCTTGTGATTTGAGGTTGTTCTTAATGATGTCCCGTTTTCGTCGTGGGATTGTATTCCCAAGTTCGTCACTTTCGAACCCTTGATATTGTTGATCTTATTGTCATTTCAGTGAGTCCTCGATCCTTAATCGGATTTGTGAATTATTGAATTCATTGTCATGTTGCATAGTGACATATCCGGAGTCATATCTACGTTCCAATTGGATATTGTGTAGGATTTTTAGCCGGGCACATATATAGTCATGCGTGAATATTTTCCGTGTTGGGCTGTGCACACGAGACGTAGTTCGTTGAGGCTAATTAGGTACATTGTCCCACATATATCCTGGATTCCGTATACGGGGTGGACATGTGCACTGACACATATTCGGATCGGGCGTACTGTGATGTCCCTCTTGAGCCATACTATCTTAGTCGTTCATAGTCCATTTATATATTTGGATGTGTTCGACGTGTTGTGACTAAGCGTTCATACGCCCGAGGGGTATGTTCGTTAGTCGGGTTGTTTTCCTTGAAATCTTATATATGTGAATTGTATAATATCTTGAGAATCATTTATCATGTATATCTGACCCTGTGTTGGGCGAAATACTTGTGTTGTATTTTAGGTCGAGGAAAAGGCAAGGCAGGGGAAGATCAGGGTGATGATGAAGGGTTCGAAGGATACTAGTTCGGGGGGCCCAAGTCTTTTATTATCCGGTCGTGTTCATACCGTGTAATGTTATATTTTTGCTTTATTTAATTTAAGAACAAATGTACTGTTATTTAAAGTTTATTCCATCTCCATATGGAATACACTTATATTTTGGATCCTGTGTATAATAAGGTCGTTGGCCATACTACTATAAACTCCTAATCGGAGTAAGTACTATGTTTTGTGGTTCGGTATCACATGTATTGTGTATTTAATCTGTATTTTGGATATCGCCTGGTTGATCCCAGCGTGGGGTCCACGGCACTGTAATGGCTGCCTCATTGGGGTGTTACAGAAGATGGTATCAGAGACGCTGTCATTTTTTTTTCCTTTAAGTCTTTATGTATTGAACTAATATCAAGAGACCTTCGTGTCACGTGTGACCCGTGCGAGCGCCTGATCCTACGAGCCAAATGTGGTACGTACTTTATGAACCATGATTAAATTACTGACATGATATTGATATCTGAATAGATCTCTTTGTTGATCTGGGCATTTTAAGGGTTTGTGGCAGGAATTATCTGATTGGTGATACGAATAAAATTCTGGATTGATTATATGATTGACATTGTTCGACTCAAACGTCGATATGATATTCTGTGTGACCCTCGTAGTGTCGATAACTCATTGCGAACTATTTTCTTGAATATGTAATTTCTTACTGCCATTAACTTAGCATGAATTCTGATTGGTATCATGAACTATACTTATGGTTATCTTTACGAATTGATTCTTTCAGTATGGAAAGAAATTTGAGAGGCCGTGGCAGGGGGGATGAGGCCGCGAAAGGGGCCGAATCCCGATACCACGAGCCAGCAGACGTGCGAATGCATAGCATAGTTCCGCAGGCAGTGATTCGCCTTCTAGGGACCAGTCGCACCACACTGGACGCGAGGATGCTCGTGTCGATCCTTACACTGTGATGCAGGGCATGATGGCTCATATGACCCAAATGGGTAAGTTAATAGAAACTATGCAGAGAGCTGCTACCGACCAGCAGCAGGGGCCACCTCCTGTACATGGCGGACCGGTGAGTCGGATCATCAGCGACACCTCTCCCCAGCGACCCCCTATTTTTGAAGGTTCCTATGAGCCGGCTGATATGATGCATTGGATCGAACACTTCGAAAAATTGTTCAATATGGTAGACTGTCCAGCAGAGAATCGCGTCTCCGTAGCAGCTTACTACCTGGGAAAGGGTGCCCACACTTGGTGGCTTTCGGTGAGGCCAGCCGATGGCGTATGTACTTGGGAAGAATTTAAAAATCTCATGCTAGACCGTTACTATCCGGGTCCTCTCCGAGAGGCCAAACTATCAGAATTGCTGAATCCGGACCCATCCGAAGATGATGACGTACTATCTATCGCCGAGAAATTCCAGGCACTTCTTCCTTTTGCCGCGACGATTGCCCAAACGGAGGCTGATAAGATCAAATACTTTCTCAAAAGGCTTAAACCCCGAATGAGAATGCAGTTGTTGAACCATCATTGTGTGACCCTACCGGAGTTCATTGAGAAAGCTCTGGAGTACGAATTGACCGTGAAAGAAATTTCCAAGAAGCAACCGCAGTCTAACAACAAGAAATTCAAGAACCAGAACCAGACAAACAGCAACCGGGGAACATTCAAGAGACCCCAACCAGTGCCAAATCCTTCTGAATGGCAACCTACGGCGTCGAAGCCAACCGGATCACAACCTCGAGCGGTCAGTCTATCTGTTGTGTGCTATAACTGTGAAGACCAGGGGCACATCAATTCGAAATGCCCAAGGCCAGCCGTGTCATGCCATACTTGTGGGAAAAATGGACATCGTGCTCGTTATTGCAGGAGTGGACCAGTACGTACTCCCGCAGCACCTCATGCTCCAGTGCAGTCTTCAGTTCAGGATCGTGTACCTCCGTCCGCTTCTTATCAGACTACCGGGGCAAACAAAGGGATGGGGCGTGGAAATCAAGCTGGTACCTCTGGTGTCGGGGCTGCAAAACCCAGAGTCTACGAGATGAAGAAGGCTGAAGATCCCGAAGCCAGCATGATTGCAGGTACTCTCGAGATCCAATCTCAGCCTGTTTGTGTTCTTTTTGATACCGGTGCTTCACACTCCTTTTTATCTACTTCTTTTTTGAGTCGTTTGCAATTAGATCATGTTATCAATTGTGAACCTTATATAATTGGTCTACCCGATGGTAGAAGAATTGTTGGGAATCGTGAAGTTCATGGCTGCTCGATTCGTATGAACAACCGTGAGTGGTTGTCGAATTTAATTGTGGTCGATTTACCTAAAGATGATGTGATCTTGGGTATCGATTGGATGGACCATCATGATGCCATAAGTAGTGTCATGGCGACAGTGGCCGTCACATCGACGATGGTGTTGAGTGTACCTTCCAGGTGACAATCCCACTGCCCGGAGAGTCATCAGTGCTATGAAAACAGTGAAACTGCTTAATCAGGGGTGTATTGGCTATTGGTGTTACATGACTAAGACAACAGATCGACCAGTTGAATTGATCGATATTCCGGTAGTCCGAGACTACCCAAACGTATTCCCAGATGAGTTGCCACGCTTACCTCCACATCGTGATGTAGAGTTCAATATTGAGTTAGAGCCTGGTACGTCCCCGCTTTCAAAAGCACCGTATCGTATGGCTCCGACTGAGATGCAGGAGCTAAAGAGCCAACTTGAGGATTTGACCGAGAAGGGCTATATTAGACCTAGTGCGTCCCCTTGGGGAGCACCAATACTATTTGTACGGAAGAAGGACGGAT
Organism: Orobanche coerulescens; assembly: GCA_033398695.1. Classification (NCBI taxonomy): domain Eukaryota; kingdom Viridiplantae; phylum Streptophyta; class Magnoliopsida; order Lamiales; family Orobanchaceae; genus Orobanche; species Orobanche coerulescens. The sequence goes on along the minus strand of CM065801.1, from coordinate 204,688,566 downwards.
CCCTACGTCTGTGTATTGATTATGGTGAGCTGAACAGGGTAACAATTAAGAACAAATATCCATTGCCGCGTATTGATGATTTATTGGATCAGCTTCAAGGGGCTGCTGTATTTTCTAAGATCGACTTGAGGTCTGGTTACCATCAGTTGAGGATTCGTGAGTCTAATATTTCGAAGACCGCTTTTCATACTCGCTATGGGCATTATGAGTTCGTAGTGATGCCTTTTGGACTGACGAATGCACCGGAAGTATTCATGGAACTGACGAATCGAGTCTTTATTAATTATCTGGATCGCTTTGTAGTCGTTTTTATTGACGATATTCTGATCTACTCTCGTGACCATGAAGAGCACGAGCGTCATCTCCATCTAGTTCTCGAGGCGTTAAGGCGGGAGCAGCTTTATGGAAAATTTTCTAAATGTGAGTTCTGGATGAGTGAAGTTATCTTTCTCGGACATGTGATATCAGCTGATGGGGTGCGAGTAGACCCACAGAAGACAGAAGCTATCCAAGACTGGGTATCACCAAAGAACGTTAAGGAAGTACGCAGTTTCTTGGGACTAGCAGGTTATTACCGACGGTTCGTGGAAGGTTTTTCCAAAATTGCCCAACCAATGACTAATTTGCTGAGTAAGGATAAGAAGTATTTATGGTTAGAGTCATGTCAGCGGAGTTTTGATGAACTTAAGAGTCAGTTGATTTCGGCACCTATTTTAGTCCTACCGAAAGGAACGGAAGGGTTTGTAGTGTATAGTGACGCATCTAAACAGGGCCTTGGGTGTGTACTAATGCAGAACGGGAAGGTGATCTCCTATGCATCGAGACAGCTACGACCTTATGAGGTCAACTACCCCACCCATGATTTAGAACTCGCAGCCATGGTGTTTGCTTTAAAAATCTGGCGTCATTATCTGTATGGAGTTACCTATCAGATTTTTACTGATCACAAGAGCCTGAAGTACATTTTTACTCAGAAGGAGTTAAACATGAGACAGAGAAGGTGGCTAGAACTCATCAAAGATTATGATATCGAGATCCTTTATCATCCGGGCAAACCAAATGTAGTTGCCAACACTTTGAGTCGTAAAACAGTACAGGAGCAGATGCTTGCCCGCCTAACAACTCATAGGGAATTTCAGTTAGAATTAGTGAGGCCAGAAATTGAAGTCTGGTTACAGCGTATTCAAGGACAACTCTGTAGACTTGAGATTTCATCGTCCCTTGAGGATATAATTAGATCGAAGCAAGTTACGGACCCATTCTTATCTCGAGTTCGGAATGAAGTAACTCAAGGGAAAGCCCCTGGCTTTGTGATCCACGAGGATGGATTGATACACTTTAGGAACCGAGTTTGTGTACCCGCAGACGACGAATTAAGGAATTCTATCCTGAGAGAAGCTCATGCTACCCCGTACTCTATCCACCCAGGGTCTAGGAAAATGTATAAGGATTTGAAACAATATTATTAGTGGGGAAGTATGAAACGTGAAGTTGCGGAGTTCGTTTCGAGGTGTCTAACCTGTCAACAAGTTAACATTGAGCACCAGCGACCCGCAGGAATGCTGAAACCGCTTCCAATCCCCGAGTGGAAATGGGAGGACATATCGATGGATTTTATCACCAACTTGCCGATGAGTCGTCGAGGGATGAATACGATTTGGGTGATTGTGGATCGTCTGACCAAATGAGCCCACTTTCTGGAGATTAAGGACACTTGGGGACCCGAGAGATTGACCCAACTATTTATCAAAGAGATTGTAAGGTTACATGGTACCCCTAAGAGTATTGTATCAGATCGTGACGGGCGATTCGTGCCACATTTTTGGAAAGCAATTCATCATGCGATGGGTACGCAATTGAACTTCAGCACAGCATTTCACCCGCAGACGGATGGTCGGACTGAAAGGACTATCCAAACTTTAGAGGATATGCTGAGGGTGTGCGTTCTCGATTGGAAGGATGATTGGGAGGCCCAACTACCGTTGGTGGAATTCACTTATAATAATAGCTGGCACACTTCGATTCAGATGGCACTTTATGAAGCGTTGTATGGCCGTCATTATAGATCCCCTCTGTGTTGGGACGATCCGTCTGAAATCTTGGGTACGGAACCCGATATGTTGTTAGCAGCCCGTGAAAAGATCACTCTGATTAGGAGTCGTTTTTTGACGGCTCAAAGCCGACAGAAGTCTTATGCAGACAACTGCCGCCGACCACTTGAGTTCGAGGTCGGCGACCAAGTACTAATGAAGGTGTCCCCTAATCGAGGAGTTTTTCGTTTTGGGAAGAGAGGCAAGCTCAGTCCGAGGTATATCGGGTCGTTTGAGGTTTTGGAACAAGTAGGCGATTTAGCCTATCGCCTGGCTTTACCACCAGCCCTGAGCCGGATTCATAACGTGTTCCATGTCTCCCAGTTAAGGAAATACATTGCTGATCCGAGTAATGTACTTCAGTTCGATGAGATCAATTTAGCGGAGGATCATTCGTATGAGGAGCGCCCCGTACGGATACTTGAGAGGAGGATCAAACAATTGCGGAACAAGATGATTCCCCTACTGAAGGTTCAGTGGTCATGACACGGGGTCGAGGAGGCCACGTGGGAGATGGAGAGTAGCATTCAAGAGAGGTATCCCGAATTGTTTACCCGTTAGTTTCGAGGACGAAACCCCTTTTTAAGGGGGGGAGTATGTAATATCCGATGGAAATTCCTGCTTACTGTTGTATTATTCGGATAATTCAATACTGTTGTAGTCTTGTTGCATTTGTGTAATGTTTATTGATGTTGGAATATATCATAAATAGACTTAATAATAACTACCACTCGCATTATGTTTTAAATTCTCAACGTTGTATAGATAAGTACATTTTTGAGCTATTAAACCTGAGCCTAACGTATTCTACTCTTTTAGCATAGCGTACGCTATTTTGAGGCATTTACATACGTAAAGAGGTACCTGTTACGTATGTAACCAGTGTAATCGTATCCGATCTAAACTTTCGGCTTGTAGGGTCGGACGGGATTCGAATATCTGATCTTTTGGAGGCAACCTAGTTGACCTACATTACGTACGTAATGCTTCAAGCGGTAACATACGTAATGATGTTCCTATTTCAGTCCAGTAGCCTCAGGACTTAACTTACGTACGTAACACTTTTTGTGTAGAGTACGTAAAGCTGTTAACGTACGTTATCCTCTTGTGATAACGTACGTAACGAACTGTGTTGTTATAAAAAGACAACTTGTGTCTTTCATTTTACACGTCCAAACTCCGATTTTTCACCCATACAATCATTCCCCTTCATCCCTAGATCAAATTTACCTTCTTCCAACTTGTGTTTGAGCTTTACATTTTGATTTTGGAGCTTGTTGATTGGAAGTTGGAGTCATTCTTGAAGCTTAGATTGTGTTCTTGTGGTTTTGGTGTATTGTTTTTCATTTCTGAAGGTATGTTATATGATTTAACCCTATACTCTCGTAATTGTAATGATAGTGATTAAGTATACTCCACCTAGTGATGAATTAATCAAGCTAAACATGTTTGTAGTTAAGCTTCCAACAAACTTAATGATGAATATGATGATTAGGGGATTTGTAATGATGTGTTCTTGGTGTTTTAAATGGTGATGATCATGTTTAGTTAAACCACACTCTTCTTGCTGGACTAATAACACCATTGGAATAATAATAGTCCTTGTTTCCTTATAATGAAATAACTTGTTGGAATAATTACCATAAAATATTTTAAGAAACCCTTGTTGATCATTAGAAGAATGAAATGACCTTCTTGAACCTAAGCTAGGTAAATTCAAAGGAATGATATTTGAATCTCCAGGTTAGTTATAAGGTTATAATCATGGTGTTAAACTTGAGATAGTCTTCGTAATCATGATATGGATTTACAACTAGTTAACTCAACATAAGTGATTGTGTGTAATGCAGATTTTTACTTGTAATCAATTGAGATGTTCTTAATAAGTTTAAATGGTACAAGATTATTGTTTAAACACATTATGGATTAATTCTTATTCCAGCAAACATTTGGTAACATCTTGTAACCAATTGTAAGTATAGAATGGCATGAATAAGGTTCTTGGAAGTAACATTTCAATATCTTAAAAAAGTTGAACTACTCAAATGGGAATTAGGATATTGTCTCCTTAAAATTTGGTATAGATGATCATATGAACGTATTATTGAGTAAAATATACTTCATTCAAGGTTGATTGTTCGAGTAACCGATTTTGAATCGAAGGCCATCCGTTCGTTCGTTCGACAAGGAAGGACTATTCTCGCCTCCATATTGAGGCAAGTTATCTTGCCTGGTTATAATGATGTGTGGATTCTTATGATGATTATACATTTAGTGTAAATGAAACACTTATAAACTTGTGTCTTGTGATTTGAGGTTGTTCTTTTAACACCCCCAAAACCGTATGGGAATATTACACGCCGTAGACCCTTTCCACAAGGATCTACCAGGCTAAACATCCATAAACAACCAAATGCTTGCCCGGCCAGGGTCAAACAATATAATAATCCAGACCGTTAAGGTCACTTACACATAAACACACAGACCGATGAGGTCACACAACTCTATCAACAGAACTGACTAACAACATTACCCACACATTGGTCGAAACACAATACAGCGGAAGACTGAATCAACTCTAACAATACAATCAAACTCTACCAACTCTCGACTCTTGATTAGTATCGCAGCTCGTCATCCTCTTGTACCAATCCTGTGACTGCTCCCCTGAATCTGCATGTACCTGGACGCAAAACAGACATCCACCCCCCGATTTCTCGGGGGTTAGTAAAACTCCACTGTTTTACTAGTGCAAGTATCAAATCATACGAAATGTAACAAGCAAATAATAATAGTGAATAAAATATAATAATCAAGTATCAAAATATTCCCGGGAGGTTTTCACAAGGGAAGATAAGCTATGAAGCATTCGAAAATAAGATTATCGTCTCGGGAATTTTTAGAATTTCAAAACCTTTCGAAAATCTTAGGGTCTTAACCCAAATCTCAAAATTGTATTTCAACAATTTACAGTACGAAAACATTTCCATAAATCTCGTGGGGCTCGGCCCAACATTCTTTTCTCAAGACTATCTTACAAAAAGTTTGATTTACAAAACATGATTCGTGACACTGTGATCCCCTGTCACGTGTCTCCGTAGGTTCAACAACCCACACGGACTAATCCAATCACAACAATCACAACAATCAATCATGCTCGTTACTCCGTGATCGCTTGCCACGAGTCTCCGTAGGCTCAACAACCAACACGGATTTAGCCAACACAATAATCACCACAACCAGTCCCGACCCCGTGAACCTGTGTCACGTGTCACCGTAGGTTCCGTCGAACCCGCACGGTTGGACGTACTGTGTCCTGATCCCATGGACCTGTGCCATGAATCATCGTAGGCCTCGTCAGACCCGCACGATTGGACCTCAGCACCACACATTAAGTTCTGATCCCATGGACCTGTGCCATGAATCCTCGTAGGCCCCGTCGAACCCGCACGAGTGAACTTAGCATTCCAGCACACCACATTAACATTCACATTACAACAATGAGCGCAATTAGTCAATCACGTTGATCACCAAAAAATCATACATCATACGCACATAACACAATCTCAATACTCTCAACAAAACTATCATCAATCAATGACACACAACCAACATAACACACGTTTGGTACACAATACATTGCACAACCAAGTGTACAACCATCCATATGTACGTCGCAATCCTGCACAAATGGCACAACACCTAACACGTATATCAATATAACACTATTATCACAAAGCCTTCAAATTGCGGAATACACAACCAATTCAAACGGAACATATTTACAAAGGCAAGCAAAATCATCATAATTATCATACGTGATTATTAGTCACAAGATACAAGTCGTATAATAAGATACTTGCCTTACTAACCGCTACCGAACGCTCCGAAGAACACAGTTCGATCGGAAAGCTCGGACCCCAAAGAAGGCAACGAACGGAAGGGTTCCGACTCGAGTTCTTCACAAGAATTCGACCCTAACAACATATAATCAACAAATCATCGATCATACGAGGAAGAATAATCGTAGAACGCCCGAAAACCCCTCTATGATATTTTACCGGACACCTTCAAGGCGTCGATCAAGAACTCGACCAAAACAACGAATCGATACGATCCAACCATGGAATAATAAGGGAAATGATATAATACATCTAAATAATTATCAATCCATCACAATCCTAAGTTAAATCGGATTAAACGGACGAAATCGAACAAAATACCTAAAATCCCCAAAATTAGATTTCTAGAAAATCTGACCTGATTCGCTCGATCAAAGGATGTTATAGGATGGATGATTGATGATATGAACTCCACGACTTCATGGATTTATTGTCCAACAACATCTCTCCATGATTCCCACACCTCAAGCCGCGGAAGATGAGAAAGAGAATGATAAAAATGGATGAAAAACACGCTGCCAGGCCTTAAATAAAGCTTTCGGTGTGCCGGCCCACCAAGTGTGCCGCGGCATAGGGCCAAATCTGCCGGCAGCGACTCGGCAGTGTGCCGCGGCCCTGCCAGCATGTGCCGCAGCACAAGGTATAGACGGGTCGGCCGAAGATTGAAAAATGTGTGCGTGCCGCGGCTCGGCCAAGTGTGCCGCGGCCCTTCCGGCAGGCTGCTCGGCCAAAGTTGGAACATGTGAGTGACTTAGCTATTTCGACCATAACTCCCTCGTCCGGACTCCGATTGACTCACCGTTTGAACTATTGGAAATCTAACTCGATGCTTTATAATATTGCAAAGATTCAGAATTTTTGGAGTTCCCAAAAATTAATGGTGATCTAACAAAGTCGAACTCATACGTGGAAAAGTCGTTTAATAACACTGAACTCAAGAAAATGACATCGAAACCCGAACCTGAATACGAATCGAAGATACGGTCACGAAGTACTCGCAAAGACGAATCTAAGAGCTAATAGAACACACGATTCCGACCACCCGAAGGCTCGAAATTCGACAACGGAAGGTAATTACCCCAAACTTTAGGAAATTACGAAAATGGCCCAAAACATCTGAAAATCACGATACGTGATCGAATAACCGAACCAAAGCCCGCAGCATGAAAAATAACATCAAATGAACTTATGAGAACTCAAACCAACAGTTTCGGACGAGATTCGAAAGAATCGAACTCAAGTGCGGAAAAGTCGTTAAGAAACACGGAACTCAACAAAACAATACCGAAACGAACTCGGATGACAAAAAGTTCATAATTAATCATTCTCAGAATGACGAGACGGTCCCAAGCGAGTCGTCGAAACGGACCTCCGCCAAAAATATAAAATTACTAGAAATCCGAAATTGCGGATATTACATTCTACCCTCCTTAAAAGAAGTTTCGTCCCGAAACTTAAATCAAGTAGGGAGAAGCAATATCCCACCAGGAAAACTCAACGGGATACACGAGAACCGAAAAAAATCGCACCCAACGGCGAAACGTTACAAGCAATGCGAAAGATCATACAGCGTGAAAACACGCCCCACGACGACCATAACAACGCCACCGGCAATGATTCAAAACAATAACGAGCAATTCACGATGCATCACATGCACACATTTAATCAAAGAAACGCACGCGACAACAGGTCGCACCCGACCACAACGACTATGCGGTAGAAACAAATATAGTATTATGATAGAATTCACTCCGATTCTCATCAACAAGAAAATGTCCGACGTCAAGACACAACAATTCGAGATAACAGAAAACGAGAATACCGGACATTACATTCTATCCTATTAAAAATAAGTTTCGACCCGAAACTTAAAATAAAACAAATATCAATGATGGTCTCGCAGTGTACCGCCTGATGTCCCACATGTCCACATTTAAAACAGTTAACTTGCGACGAGCGACAATTCTTCCGAGTATGGCCCAAACGGCTACAGTTGAAACATAACTTCACGCCGCTTGTCTTACTCGGCTCGTGAGTAGGATTCTTAGACTGATCAAATGAACGATAAGTGTTCCCAGAAAGGCAACACAAGGTAATAAGCTCACGAATCTCACTTCTCTGGCCTCTTGAAAAGTTACTCGAGGTCTTCTGCCTCTTACCTCCTGAGCTACCTTCTGACATGGAAACAGCCATCTCGATGGCTAGAGCTCGGTCCTGATAATCTTTCAAGGTGGTACACATGAGCGGAGCCATACTCTCACGGATATGGGGTTTCATGCTCATATTGAAGTATCGGACCTTGTCCGCTTCACTTCTCACTTGATCACGAACATAAGCCAGCTGTCGATTAAAATCGACTATCACCTGGGATATCGACACATCCTGGGGCGTAGCCGAGAAAAACTCAACGATCCTGCGTTCACGAACAGGCAACGGGAAATACTCTGCCTCCATGGCGGTCTTAAACTCAGCCCATGTCGGTGTACGATCTGTATGCACTACAGTCTGCCACCAGTCTGCAGCTTCTTTATCAAGCAAGTACTGAGCAATGGGTACCCTCTTTTCATCCGGACAAGCTACAGCCTCAAATGTTCTGTCCAACTGGAAGAGCCAGCTTTCCCAACCTAACGATTCAGACGAACCCACAAAACGGGGCGGCTGCATCTTCATCACATCTCGTAACCACTTACTAGCCCCCTTATCCCCATCTGGATTCTCATTCCGATGTACGGCCTGATTCATCTGCACTAACTGATCAACCACATGGCGAAGGATGGTGGCGGCGCCAACGTCAACATTAACGCTAGTCGAATCTCCCTGATCTGTATTGAGCTGATTGGTACTCGGCAAGGAGGGAGTCGCCCTCTCACGCTCCTGATAACGACCACGACTACGACCACATCCTCGAACACGACCTCTCGGCATACTGAATGGACGACCAAACGGAATAACGCAACCAAACAAACGTCACAATGTCCACATAGGACGATAGTAGCAGCACGATAAAGCATCAACTCCAAGTCATCACACAATTGCACGAACTAACACTGTAATTTAAGAACTTCATTCAAAAATAATTCACACTGTCACATCAACAGAGGTGTTTGGATTTTACCAAATCAAACACAGTCACAACCACACACGTATCGTAGGGATCAAACACTAGCAGTAAAAAATAAAATATTTCCGGGGTATTATTCAAATGATAAAATTTTAAAATTCTCAAGTTTGAAAAATTTGGTGAAATGAAATTTTCGAAAACGCTTTTAATACCTCGATCATTTAATCAAAACCATGTATCTCAACATTTAGAAAACACTGAAACATCCTCCGGCAAGCACAACAACACTACAACTTATCACAAGCACTTAACCCCAACACGTGGACATAAGAAGTTCAAAATTCCGAAAACCAAAAATTGTTCTGCAAAATAAAAGTTTCCCAAAAATCCTTTAGTTCCTAACCAAAACGACGGTAGTATTTTACATTGTCCGGAGTACTTCAAAACGCATTTTTCAAATACCGTTTGATTGTGTCATTGGAAATACATGGCCTATTTGTCAAATTTTAACAAATTTGGAAAATCCACATAAACCGTGGTTTGACCGCACCACCAAAATATTTTCCAAAAATCGATTTCTACAAAAATTCTCAAACTGGACAAAAATTACAACATTCCAAAAACAGATGAATTTAGAACCACATACTCATATGGAAGCCAGGGTCGCCAATTCAATCAAATGCACCTCGTGGTATCAAGTTTAAACACACAGCAAAATCATTCATCAGAGTTTCTCACAAACTCTACCGTTGATACCTTCACAGAACCCATCAAGGTTTACATCTCTCACACCATACCACCCCACACGGTGGTTCAAAAGTAAAACAGCAATACGCTCAGCTATACTCATACTATGCGCCACAAGTATTAAACACAACTGCATTACACAATACTGTGTAAATAAAATCATGCACCGCAATTAACTCATTCAGATAAAATCGAGATACACAGGTATTACGCATAAAGGAGGAGACATACGTCCACAGGCCGCACGGAGATGACGGCCGCCCACGATACTAATCTCATCCGACAACATATCCGACACGTTGTGACTACGCACAACTCAACTTGTCACCTGACGACTCTAACGACAAGACAACACATTACTCGACAAACCACGACTCGACTCGACCCGACAGCCTAGGTTTCCGCAACCTAAGCTCCAATACCATAAATGTAACACCCCCAAAACCGTATGGGAATATTACACGCCGTAGACCCTTTCCACAAGGATCTACCAGGCTAAACATCCATAAACAACCAAATGCTTGCCCGGCCAGGGTCAAACAATATAATAATCCAGACCGTTAAGGTCACTTACACATAAACACACATACCGATGAGGTCACACAACTCTATCAACAGAACTGACTAACAACATTACCCACACAGGGGTCGAAACACAATACAGCGGAAGACTGAATCAACTCTAACAATACAATCAAACTCTACCAACTCTCGACTCTTGATTAGTATCGCAGCTCGTCATCCTCTTGTGCCAATCCTGATCGCTCCCGAATCTGCATGTACCGGACGCAAACAGACATCCACCCCGATTTCTCGGGGTTAGTAAAACTCCACCGTTTTACTAGTGCAAGTATCAAATCATACGAAATGTAACAAGCAAATAATAATAGTGAATCAAATATAATAATCAAGTATCAAAATATTCCCGGGAGGTTTTCACAAGGGAAGATAAGCTATGAAGCATTCGAAAATAAGATTATGGTCTCGGGAATTTTTAGAATTTCAAAACCTTTCGAAAATCTTAGGGTCTTAACCCAAATCTCAAAATTGTATTTCAACAATTTACAGTACGAAAACATTTCCATAAATCTCGTGGGGCTCGGCCCAACATTCTTTTCTCAAGACTATCTTACAAAAAGTTTGATTTACAAAACATGATTCATTTACAAAACATGATTCGTGACACCGTGATCCCCTGTCATGTGTCTCTGTAGGTTCAACAACCCGCACGGACTAATCCAATCACAACAATCACAACAATCAATCATGCTCATGACTCCGTGATCGCTTGCCATGAGTCTTCGTAGGCTCAACAACCCACACGGATTGAGCCAACACAATAATCACCACAACCAGTCCCGACCCCGTGAACTTGTGTCACGTGTCACCGTAGGTTCCGTCGAACCCGCACGGTTGGACGTACTGTGTCTTGATCCCATGGACCTGTGCCATGAATCATCGTAGGCCTCTTCAGACCCGCACGATTGGACCTCAGCACCACACACTAAGTTCTGATCCCATGGACCTGTGCCATGAATCCTCGTAGGCCCCGTCGAACCCGCACGAGTGAACTTAGCGTTCCAGCACACCACATTCACATTCACATTACAACAATGAGCGCAGTTAGTCAATCACGTTGATCACCACAAAATCATACATCATACGCACATAACACAATCTAAATACTCTCAACAAAACTATCATCAATCAATGACACACAACCAACATAACACACGTTTGGTACACAATACATTGCACAACCAAGTGTACAACCATCCATATGTACGTCGCAATCCTGCACAAATGGTACAACACCTAACACGTATACCAATATAACACTATTATCACAAAGCCTTCAAATTGCGGAATACACAACCAATTCAAACGGAACATATTTATGAAGGCAAGCAAAATCATCATAATTATCATACGTGATTATTAGTCACAAGATACAAGTCGTATAATAAGATACTTGCCTTACTAACCGCTACCGAACGCTCCGAAGAACACGGTTCGACCGGGAAGCTCGGACCCCAAGGCAACGAACGGAAGGGTTCCGACTCGAGTTCTTCACAAGAATTCGACCCTAACAACATATAATCAACAAATCATTGATCATACGAGGAAGAATAATCGTAGAACGCCCGAAAACCCCTCTATGACATTTTACCGGACACCTTCAAGGCGTCGATCAAGAACTCGACCAAAACAACGAATCGATACGATCCAACCATGGAATAACAAGGGAAATGATATAATACATCTAAATAATCATCAATCCATCACAATCCTAAGTTAAATCGGATTAAACGGACGAAATCGAACAAAATACCCAAAATCCTCAAAATTAGATTTCTAGAAAATCTGACTTGATTCGCTCGATCAAAGGATGTTATAGGATGGATGATTGATGATATGAATTCCAAGACTTCATGGATATATTGTCCAACAACATCTCTCCATGATTCCCACACCTCAAGCCGCGGAAGATGAGGAAAAGAATGAGAAAAATGGGTGAAAAACACGCTGTCAGGCCTTAAATAGGCTGCTCAGTATGCCGCGGCCCAGCCGAAGTGTGCCGCGGCATAGGGCCAAATCTTCCGGCAGTGACTCGGCAGTGTGCCGCGGCCCTGCCGGCATGTGCCGTGGCACAAGGTACAGACGGGTCGGCCGAAGATTGAAAAATGTGTGCGTGCCGCGGCTCGGCCAAGTGTGTCGCGGCCCTTCCGGCAGGCTGCTCGGCCAAAAGTGGAACATGTGAGTGACTTAGCTATTTCGACCATAACTCCCTCGTACGGACTCCGATTGACTCACCGTTTGAACCATTGGAATGCTAACTCGATGCTTTATAATATTGCAAAGATTAAAAATTTTTGGAGTTCCTAAAAATTAATGGTGATCTAACAAAGTCGAACTCATACGTGGAAAACTCGTTTAATAACACTGAACTCAAGAAAATGACATCGAAACCCGAACCTGAATACGAATCGAAGATACGGTCACGAAGTACTTACAAATACGAATCTAGGAGCTAATAGAACACATGATTCCGACCACCCGAATGCTCGAAATTCGACAACGGAAGGTAATTACCCCAAACTTTGGGAAATTACGAAAATGGCCCAAAACATCTGAAAATCACGATACGTGATCGAATAACCGAACCAAAGCCCGCAACATGAAAAATAATATCAAATGAACTTACGAGAACTCAAACCAATAGTTTCGGACGAGATTCGAAAGAATCGAACTCAAGTGCGGAAAAGTCGTTAAGAAACACGGAACTCAACAAAACAATACCGAAACGAACTCGGATGACAAAAAGTGCAGAATTAATTCTCATAATGACGAGATGGTCTCAAGCGAGTCGTCTAAACGGACCTCCGCCGAAAAAATAAAATTACCAGAAATCCAAAATTGCGGATATTACAGTTCTTAATGATGTCCCGTTTTTGTTGTGGGATTGTATTCCCAAGTTCGTCACTTTCGAACCCTTGATATTGTTGATCCTATTGTCATTTCGGTGAGTCCTCGATCCTTAATCGGATTTGTGAATTATTGAATTCGTTGTCATGTTGCATCGTAACATATCCGGAGTCATATCTACGTTCTGATTGGATATTGTGTAGGATTTTTGGCCGGGCACATATATAGTCATGCGTGAATATTTTCCATGTTGGGTTGTGCACACGAGACGTAGTTCGTTGAGGCTAATTAGGTACATTGTCCCACGTATATCCTGGATTCCGTATACGGGGTGGACATGTGCACTGACACATATTCGGATCGGGCGTACTGTGATGTCCCTCTTGAGCCGTACTATCTTAGTCGTTCATAGTCTATTTATATATTTGGATGTATTCGACGTGTTATGACTAAGCGTTCATACGCCCGAGGGGTATGTTCGTTAGTCGGGTTGTTTTCCTTGAAATCTTATATATGTGAATTGTATAATATCTTGAGAATCATTTATCATGTATATCTGACCCTGTGTTGGGTGAAATACTTGTGTTGTATTTTAGGTCGAGGAAAATGCAAGGCACGGGAAGATCAGGGTGATGACGAAGGGTTCGAAGGATACTAGTTCGGGGGGCCCAAGTCTTTTATTATCCGGTCGTGTTCATACCGTGTAACGTTATATTTCCGCTTTATTTAATTTAAGAACAAATGTACTGTTATTTAAAGTTTATTCCATCTCCATATGGAATACACTTATATTTTGGATCTTGTGTATAATAAGGTCGTTGGTCATACTACTGTAAACTCCTAATCGGAGTAAGTACTATGTTTTGTGGTTCGGTATCACATATATTGTGTATTTAATCTGTATTTTGGATATCGCCTGGTGGATCCCAGCGTGGGGTCCACGGCACTGTAATGGTTGCCTTATTGGGGTGTTACAAGTACTCACTGACTTGTTTCGTTCATTCGCTTATGTACGTAATACTTCATTCATAGCGTACGTAATACGTACGTTGACTTGCTACAGTAAATGTCCACTTAACGTACGTAATGCGCTACTCGTAGCGTACGTTAACCAAGAGTTGACTCGCCCATGCACGTTCTTCGCCGAAAGCTGCCGACCACGGGACTCACCTGTCCCCCATAGCCTGATTTGTCTGATATGAACTTTACGTACGTTAACATGTCTGCTTAACGTACATAATATCTGTACACCTTGCGTACATTAACTGTCCTTCTTAACCTACGTAATCCTTGTGTATTAGAGTACGCTAAGTATACATCGTAGCGTGCGCTAATGTGGCTGTACTTAGCTATTTTCAGCTATCCTTGTCCAACGTCTCAACATACTAGATACGAACATATGGCATACTGAATACGTATACTCAACCCATTATATCCTCAAATACAATTGTCGACCCAATACGGCAATTATACCAATACTGACATCTCAGTCCTTAATTTATTTTATCCATATTGTACAGATTCCACGCTGTACAATATAACTCGGATAAAATAATATTAAACAACAGTAGTAGAAATTCCGGATATTACAGATGGGATATTCCCTCTCGTGCATGGACCACCATTTCAAGATGTCGAATTTTTGACCACCTATATTTTTTAAAGCAAATGTACTAGACAAATATGTATCTAATTCGTTAGAAGTATGACTCCTTTGTGTTTGCATAAATGAATAGGCGGCTTGAGCGAATTGGTTGTTGATAAAAGAAGTACCTCCTAAGGAGCCTACATGAAATTGGTCTTGGAAACTACTACTAGTGCTTACATTTGAAGAGTATGATGGGTTTGCTAGTGTAAATTTTTGATCATATTCACTAAATAAGACCCTAAGTGTGCTTTCTACTCTAACTTTAATGTAATCTACGTTGGGAATGTAAAATTCCATTGATTCATTATTTGCTAATGCTTGGATATAAAAAGGCACTTCCTTAAAGGTACCATAATAAATTTCTAACATGCGATTAACACCGACTACTTTAAATATAGGATCTAAAATTTTAGCAATTAAAAAAACATCGGGAATTTCTAGAAAATACTTAAGCCACTTAATGACCATTTCATATGCTATTTTACTTAAATCTTGGTTATGAGTACATGCATTTAAAGAAATAGCAATATACATACAATGTTTAAAAACTTTAACACTAGTGCAATAATAAACACCGGATAAATTTCTAGTTGCACTATCAAAAACTTTTAAAAGTTCAAATAATTTAGCATATTTTTGCCAATAAGAGGGCAATAAAAGCAAGTTAGCATCGGGAGTGGCTCTAAAAAAAATCACATAAATGATAAACATGATTCAATGTAGAAACAAGCATGGCATATATTGAATTCCAACGTGTAGAAACATCTTTGACAAAATTCGTATGTTTAATCTTTTTAGTACGACAATATCTATGCAATTTTTTTCCAATTGACGCTTTTCTGTGCAACATATTAACGGCATGTCTAATGGGTTCAACACTTTCATTAATAAGAGCATAAACATCTTGTACACAACGATTTAAAATATGACAAATACATCGAGCATGAAAATACTTACCACTAAATTGTTAAAGGAAAATGTTAGAACTAAGTGTTTTAGTCTTACCCTTAGTACCTTTACCTCTAGTGTGGGGAGGTCTGCCTCCAAATCATGTCTTGCTTAATCCGCTTCCTCCTCCGACTCTTGACTATGCATTTGTCGACCATACATTTCATCCTCCTCTTCTTGAAGTTGTCGAGCATATTATTCACTCATCACTTCTTCGGCCTCACGGCGTGACGGCTTTCTACAACGGACTTTCTTCCATGAGGATGAAGGAAGAGGAACATTTTGAAGAAAAGTGGGAGTGCTATCAATATCTTCTTCGGTGTCGACATTGATAGACTTGCCACGATTACCACGAGAATGAGACATGATAGTATATATTAGAATTATAGTAGATAGTATATATTATAATTATAGTAGATAGTATATATTATATTATAGTAGATAGTATTTAATATATAATAGAGTATAATATATATATATATAGTATAGTAGATAGTATTTATATATAGTATAGTAGATATACTATATTATTTAGTAGATAGTATATATATATATATATAGTAGATAGTATTTAGTATATAATATAGTAGATAGTATTTAGTATATAGTATAGTAGTCTTAGTAGATAGTATTTAATTTTAGTATTTAGTTACATAGTAGAATTATAGAGCAAGAACAAGAAGAGCAATTTAAATTTTAAAGAATGGAGGAGAATAGAAGTAGAAGAAAAGAGAATTTAGAATATTGTTAACACAATGGGGTGATTTTAAAGGTGGAAGAAGGGGAGTATTTATAGATGGAATTGGGGGGAGTTGGGAAAAATTTGAATTTTGAATTTGAAAAAAAACAATTGAAAATTTGAATTTTGAATTTGGGCGGAAAACCGCCGGTTCGGGCGAAAAATCGCCGGTTCGGGCAGAAAACCACCGGTTCGGGCTCCTGCAACATCGTCTGTCGTGCCTAGTCTGCAGCCTAGCCCTGAAACATCGTCTGCCGTGCCGGAACCGCCGGTTCCGGGCCGAACCGCTGGTTCAGCCTGCCGATTCACGGGCTCAGAAACCTTCGACCCGTAACCGGCCCGTGCAGCACAGCGCTCCCAGTTCTGAAATTGGCCCGCCAGTTCCGATTCCGACCCGGACCGTTGAATCTGGGCCGGTCCGGGCCGAAACCACCGGTTCCGGTTAAAATGTGGCAACACTAGTGTTGCATGTGTTTTATTCCTCGGTTGTAAAATTCTGGTGTCAGAATACGGGCTTTGTTCCTGTTCTCGTGCATTGTGGTTTGAAGAAAGTTTGGGGTGAGACCCTAACGATTGTGTAAAGGTTGTTTTGCGGAAAAGCCTTGGGCCGAGACCCAATTATCTTGAAATGGTTTTATAACTAAGGACGGAATGTTCTGAAAGATTTCCTAATTATAAAAATATTTGTTACATGAATGAGATCTGGGTCGAGACCCTATTGTTTTCGAAAAAGGTTTTATAATCTTGGACTTGAAGTCCCAAAAAACGTTCTGTCGTTTTCTAAAACCCCCGAGTTGATATATTACCTTCAAGGACTTGGGTTGTACTTTAAACACTGAAAACTTCCCGGAAACCTCTTTTATGTTTTGTCGTTACTTTAATGTAATTGATATTTACGTGGTATATGTTGTATGGCCTAAATACTTGTACTAGTCATTCAAATGCTAACCCCTTAAATGGGGAAAATGTGTCTCATGCATTTCAGATATGCGTAATTCGTTGGAGCAATCACAGGGACCGCATGGAAGAAGACGAGCCGCGATACTAATCAAGAGTTAAGAGTCAGTTGGTGAATTGTCGAGCTAAACTCTGTCATCCATTGTATTGTATTTTCACCCCTCGTGGGTATGTACAGTAATGAGTTTATTTTTTGGGGTTGATTTAGTCGTGGGACCTCATCGATCAGTGTAATTTAATATTTGACCTTATCGGTCCGTGTTAGTATGTTGTTTGACCTCGACCGGTCAAACATTTATTCATATCGTGGTGGTTAGCCTGGTAGATCCTTGTGGAAAAAGGATCTACGACGCGTAATATTTCTGGTGGATTTTCGGGGTGTTACATGTGTTTGGGTGGGCGGTATCGAAATCGCCGATATTTTCAAGATTAGGACAATAATCTTTGACGAAATTATCGGAATTTGAGTAAAAATTTCTTGGACCCATTGAAACATAGAAAAAGATTGAGTTTTGGTTATGAAAATGGATGAAATATGTAAAGAGAAAGAGAGGATTTTAATTGTGTGAAGAAATATATGAAGAATGATATCTATTTATAGAGAATTTTATTTTATGATTTTTTTTATAAAGTATATAGAAGATATTAAGATTGTATGCTTAATATTTAAATTAAATAAACTTAACCAATCATATGATGACAAGTGTCATCATTAAATTAAGTGACCACATGGTCTCTTTCTATCTTCAACCAACCTTGGTTGGTTGGTTTATCAAATTTCAACTTAATTTTTTCTATTTTTTTATTAAAAGGTGGTCGACGACCATTTCAAATGGCCGAAGTTATTTGTAGTATTAGGTGGGTCTTTTTGCCCATTTTTATAGTAGTGGTATAGACCAATTAGTTTTCAAATGAAGAACACAAATAATTTCAAAATATTATATTTTTTTGACTTCATGAGAATCCCAAAACATATATTTTTTGCATTATGAGTACCTATAAAATATATCATTCTTGAATGCATGTAGCAAAATTTCTAAAATATAAAAAAAAATGTATAACACCTATTTGTATAGCTCAATCAGAGCCAAGAATCTCCACCACAGCGAGGAAAATTCATCGTCTCTCGTAAATCAGTTTCAGATCGACGGCTGTTGCTGAGACCGACGGCTGTTGTCGGTTCAGTGGTCTTCACCTCATTCAGCCCTCTATTGGCCTACAAAATTGAGATCTCTAGTTTCACATAAAATCCCATAAAATCCCTAAAACTCCAAGCTCTTCTTTTTTCTTCCTAGGCTACTCCATCGTTGAAGGAGACGTTGAATATTCTGAGGTTGATTAGGT
Source organism: Orobanche coerulescens (assembly GCA_033398695.1). Taxonomy (NCBI): domain Eukaryota; kingdom Viridiplantae; phylum Streptophyta; class Magnoliopsida; order Lamiales; family Orobanchaceae; genus Orobanche; species Orobanche coerulescens. The sequence continues at coordinate 204,669,703 of CM065801.1, read as the reverse complement.
TATTCCAATTAGGAATCGGTCCGATCAACCGGTTGTTTTCCAAATACAGCATTTTTGCCCAGGTTTTAACACGTCGAGGGAAATTCTACAGTTCCGCTAAAGACATACGGGAACGCGAGAAGTATTTATATTCTCTTTCAGCGACTGTGGTTTGGCATTAATTGAGGGAGTGGGTTTGGACTGATTCTGGTTTTCAGATTTGGGATTTTGTAATTTAATTCATCTCTGGATTTTGGCTTAACTAACCTCAGAGCTTTGGCTTAACTTGCACTGGCGCCACTCCCGGCTGCTGGACATCTCTGGCCGGCGTATCGCCGGAAGAATAGCATTACACCGCTGCATTCATTCCTCACCGTCAATCTAACAGTAGTATTGGATTTTAGCTGTCTGTTTTGCAGGTTTCCCAGACTGATTTTCAAGTTGCCCGAAATCCTCTTGTGCTACTCCCAGGCTGTAATATCCGTAATTTTCCATTTTTAGCAGTTTCCATTTTTGGTGTATGTCTATTTTTATCGACTCGCTTGTAACCGTTTCGACATTTTGAATCTACTTTGTTCTTGGGGGTTTTCTATTTGGATGAGTTTTGATGATGTTTTCACGTAATTTCGTTTTATGGCATGTTTTGCCGTATGAACGTTCAATTCTTGCAAAACTCATTCATTTTCGTTGTTTCTTGGTTTGTACAAGTTCGTATGGTTGAGTTGGTCATGTGGAGACTTTCGGTTTGTAAATCCGACGTCGTTTCGTGATTTTCGGGCACTTGGGCCATTTTTGTAATTTCCTAATAGTTTAGGGAATCTTATTTTCGTTGTCGCATTACGGACCCTCCAGTGGTCGGAATTGTATTTTCTTTTAGCGCTTAGCTCCGTCGTCTTGTATGCTTCGCGTCTATGTTCCTGGTTTCTGGTCTCGTCGCGCGTTTCGTGTTTTATACCCTCGACAGCAGCTTACTGCTGATGTGACATCAGCAGTGCTTAACTGCTGTGTAGGTAGCGCACGCTACTCCTGTTACCTTGCGTGCGCTACCGATTTGCAGTTAGCGTACGCTAACTCCCTATTGTTAGCGTATGCTAGCGAATGGTGGCAGTAGCCACTGGACCTGTCACGGCCCCGTTAGCGCGCGCTATATATGACGGTTAGCGTGCGCTAACTCCACAGAATATATAAGTCAGCGGACAGGTTCAGAACAGCAGTTTTATTCTTTTCCCTTCGTTTCTTCGACGTGCGACCTCAGAGGCGATTTCCACCGGTTCTATTCGGAGTTCTCTTCAAATTCCATCACGGTAGAATCGAGCCATCATATCATAATCAGCATAATCACCCTTCATCAGCCGAATTAAAGGTAATTCCTCATGAACCCTAATTTTGACGAATTTGGGGGGTTTTCGGGATTTTAGTGATTAGTTCTGAATTGTTCAATTATGTTACGATATTCTTCACCGATTGTGATTATTGAGTGATTCCAAATCTAATTTCCTTGATTTTAATTCGTGAATTATCAATACGGGGAGATTTTGTGTAAACCCTCGCCCGTATCAATTGATCGTTCATTGTCGTAGCATGTAATCGGGGTTATGGGTGTATTCCAATAGAGTATTGTTGTCCGTTGGGACTGAACTGTGTTGATCCTTCGTTTAGGAATCGTCGTTTTCCACCCGGACCGTTCGTAGTCGTGTTTCAACTCCGTTTCTTCAAGAATGTCTCAAAGGCAAGTACTTTACATTTGTTTACATGTTCTAGTATTTGAATTATGGCTGTATCGTGGTTGTTGTGGATGGTTATGTGTATGTTCACCTAGGGACGGTCCGACGGGGCCTCTAGGGATACGTATTGCTGTGAGTGTGCGTATCGCGAACTGTGGTTAGCCACCCAGGGATGTCCGACGGGGCTCTGTGGGGTACGATGGCCGTGAGTCTCGTACCAACGGTTAACTTTGAATTGTAATTGGTGGAGATAATGTGTTTTACGATTGTACAATGCAAATATTCCGGAATATAAAATCTTTTCTAAAATGACTTTTTGGCGCATATATTCATCTGATTAGAATGTAGTTCAAATGGATTGTACTTGCACTAGCAGTTGTCGCTAACCCCTTAAATGGGGGAAATACTTTTTGTATTTTAGGTATCGATCGTGGGGACAAACGAGCACTTGAGCCGTATGAGAATGATGGGTAAGCGTGATACTGATCAGTAGTCATTTGTCGGTGTTCAGTTCAGTCTATTACTTTTGATGTCTTGTTTTGGGACTTTTGTATTATAAAATTGGTTTAAGTACTCGAGTACTTCTTGTTTCAAAATTGTTAATGTTGTGTTCCTGTTTTGGGAAATGGATTGATGTTGGATTTTATTGTCGGATTGTAATCTTATTTGAATTGTCGTATTATTGATGATTGTTTGTCGTTGTCAAATGTCTTGTTGGTACGTTAGCCTGGTGGATTCCATGGTGTGGAGTCCACGGCGCTGTAATATGCGCTGAACGTTTTGGGGGTGTTACAGAATATGGTATCAGAACTTAGGTTTATGGATACCTAGGCTGTCGGTTATTTGGGTCTAGTTAAGTGTCGTTTTTAGGACAGTATCACTGCTATGCCATCATCTCAGTACGCCGGTGCTCGTAAGTTTTCCTAACTTGACTCGTTTCACCGTTATGTTCTATTCCTGTCTTAGTATCTTGTTGCGTTTTGCGTTTGAATTGTACTTACCCGTTGCTTCTTCAGAATTCCTGCTGGTAGAGGACGCGGACGCGGTCGCGGACGCGGTAGGGGACGTGGCGCAGCCGGTGGGGCGGCCATGTCCAATCACTCGGGAACTGATTCGGCGATGCCTTCTTTGTCGAACAGTGTTCCCCCTAGTTCCGGAGGTCAGCAGGACCAGTCTGCTAGCTCCGGTAATGCACATGAGAATGTTGGAGTGGCCAACATTTTGCAGTAGGTAGCGAACCAGATGACGCTACTGACTCAGGCCGTTCTAGTTGGCCAAGCTAATGCCAACCCGGTTCCGCCTACTGGATCCGGCAATGATAAGCTACTTCAGGACGTGATTCGTATGCGTCCGCAGTTTGATGGTGCTTCCGACCCTTCTGGTTGGGAGAATTGGCTATTCGAGATGGAGAAAGTATTTGAGGCTGCTAATTGTTCTGAGGAGAGGAAAGTACCCATTGCTCAGTACTTCCTCGCCAAGGAGGCAGAAACGTGGTGGCAAGCGGTGAAACCGCGTGACCGGGCAGCTACGTGGGCAGAGTTTCTTTGAGGCTAAGCCCCAAGATGTTCCTATATCTCAAGCTATCAAAGACTACAATCAACAGCTGCATTATGTGAGAAACCAAGTCCGAGATGAGCTTGATAAGATCCGCCACTTTGATATGCGGATGAAACCGAGGGTGCGCCACTACATGTCTGGTCTGGGGTGCACGACTTTGAAAGATTATCAGAATAAGGCGATGGCTTACGAGATGTCGTTTTCTGCGACAGAGACGGCAACTGAAGGAAAGAAGCAGAAGACCTCCGGGCAGTTTTCGGGAGGCAAGTCAGGAGGGTGTCTGAAGGCTCAGTCTGGTTCGCGAGTCTTCGGGAGTCAGTCGCCATCAGTTGGTAGAGGAAACGGTTCTAGGTCTGCTCCTGCTGGTTCCGTTCGTGGTCCTACGTGCTTCAACTGCAGTCGTTCGGGCCACATGATGAGTGAGTGTGATAGGCAGTGTCTTGCTTGTGGTCGGATGGGTCATCGTGCTAAGTTTTGTACGGATGCAGCTCGGGCTCCAGTTACTCAGATATCAGCCCCAGCCGCGGGAGAGCCGAGTGTGAATCAGGCACCGACAGTTCCTCAGCCGCAGCAGAGTTTTGGTAGAGGCCGAGGGCGTGGTCAGCCTTCTAGAGAGGGAGCTTCTAGTGCGGGGTCTGTTCCGCCCCGAGTGTACGAGATGAGACGAGCAGGGGATCCTGACGCGACGGTGGCTACAGGTACTGTCCACATCCTTGATCATCCTGTTTCCGTATTGTTCGATTCTGGTGCTACGCATTCTTTTATATCTATGGATTGTGTGCGTCGTCTGCATATTGATTGCTTGGTTGCGTGTGAACCATTTGTTGTTAAACTGCCTAGTGGGGATAGCATCGTGGGGGATCGTGAGGTTAGAGATTTTCGAGTGAGTATCATGGGGAGGGTTTGGCCTTCTAATCTGATTGCGGTAGATATTAGAGATGAGGATTTGATTCTTGGTGAGGATTGGCTGGACCGTCATGGGGCGATCATGAATTATAGAACGAGAACCGTTTCGATGTTAGCCTCCGACGGTACCGAGCATTCTTTTGTGGGGCGTAAACGGAGTAGCCAGAGACTTCTGATCAGCACCTTGAGGGCGGTGAGACTTCTTCGAGGAGGTTGCATGGGCTATTGGTGTTACGCTTTGAGATCGAAAGAAGGGAGAGTCGAGCTCTCGTCTATTCCGATAGTATGTGAGTATCCTGACGTTTTTCCAGACGAGTTGCCGGGTTTGCCGCCGGACCGAGAGATTGGGTTTACCGTCGATTTAGAGCCGGGGGCAGCCCCGATTTCTAAGACGCCATACCGTATGGTGCCTGCCAAGATGTTTGAGTTGAAGAAACAGTTGGGAGAGTTGCTAGACATGGGATATATTCAACCGAGCGCTTCACCTTGGGGCGCACCGGTCCTGTTTGTGAAGAAGAAGGATGGGTCACTTCGTTTGTGTATCGACTACCGAGAGTTGAACAAAGTGACCATCAAAAACAAGTATCCGCTCCCGAGGATTGATGACTTGTTTGATCAGTTGCAAGGGGCAACCGTGTTTTCGAAGATTGATTTGAGATCGGGGTATTATCAGCTCCGAGTGAAGGATACCGATATTCCAAAGACAGCCTTTCGGACGAGATACGGTCACTACGAGTTTGTGGTTATGCCTTTTGGGCTAACCAACGCACCAGTCGTGTTCATGCAGCTTATGAACAAGGTCTTTATCGAGTACCTCGATAAGTGTGTAGTCGTTTTTATCGATGACATCCTGATTTACTCGAGGAGCGAGGAGGAGCACGCCCGTCATTTGCATATCATTCTAGATATTTTGAGAACTCAGCATCTTTTTGCGAAGTTCTCAAAGTGCGAGTTTTGGTTACGAGAGGTTATGTTTCTCGGTCATGTGATCTTGGCCGAGGGTGTTCGTGTGGACCCACATAAGGTAGAGGCAGTGTTGGATTGGGCGCCGCCCAAGAATGTGAAGGAGATCCGCAGTTTTCTGGGATTAGCCGGGTATTACCGTAGATTCGTCGAGGGGTTCTCTAAACTGCTCATTCGGCGACTCAGTTGTTACAGAAGTCAGAGAAGTTTGTGTGGACCGATGAGAGGCAGAATAGTTTTGAGGAATTGAAGAAGCGGTTGACGACCGCTCCCGTTTTGGCTTTACCGAGTGGTAATGATGGTTTCTCAGTTTATAGTGATGCTTCGGGCCAAGGGCTCGGATGCATACTTATGCAGCACGGGAGGACGATTGCCTATGCTTCCTGTCAGTTGAAACCGTATGAATTGAATTACCCTATGCACGATCTTGAGTTGGCCGCAGTCGTATTTGCGTTGAAGATCTGGCGTCATTATTTGTATGGCTCGTCGTGTCAGATTTTCACCGATCACAAGAGCTTGAAGTACATTTTCACCCAGAAAGAGCTTAATATGAGACAGAGGAGGTGGTTGGAATTGATTAAGGATTACGATCTCGAGATCCTCTATCATCCGGGCAAGGCTAATGTGGTAGCAAGTGCCTTGAGCCGGAAATCGGTATCGCTTCGGGCGCTTGAGCTACTTACGGACCAGTCGGGACTTCAGCGAGAGTTTACGAGGTTGAGCATTGAGGTTGTGCTGCCAGAGAGTTCCGGGCAGTTGCGTACTCTTGAGATTTCTTCATCTCTGGTCGATGACATAAAATCGGGACATTTGGAGGACCCGATGTTTATTCAGCTTCGAGAGAGTGTAGGGAAGGGGAAAGCCCCGGGATTTGTTATTCATGAGGACGGAGTGTTGAGATTCCAAGGTCGGTTGTGTGTTCCGAACGACTCGGAATTGAGACAGAGTATTATGCGAGAGGCTCATGCGTCACCTTACTCAGTCCATCGGGGCTCGAGTAAAATGTATAAGGATTTAAGGAAGAATTTCTGGTGGAACGACATGAAGAAGGAGGTAGTTCAGTTTGTGGCTAAGTGTTTGACTTGTCAGCAAGTCAAGATTGAGCATCAGCGGCCAGCCGGGTTGTTGAAACCACTTCCCGTCCCATAGTAGAAGTGGGAGGATATCTCTATGGATTTTGTCACGGGTTTTCCGAGGACGAAGACTGGTGTGAATATGGTGTGGGTGATTGTAGACCGACTGACTAAGTCGGCACATTTTCTGGGCATCAAGGATACTTGGGGTCCAGAAAAATTGGCTCGTATTTTTATCGCACAGATAGTGAGGCTTCATGGTACGCCGAGGACCATTATTTCAGATAGAGATGGCCGGTTTGTATCGCACTTTTGGCAGGCAGTACATAAGGCATTGGGGACACAGTTACGTTTGATCACTTCGTTCCATCCCCAGACCGATGGGCAGTCCGAACGTACCATTCAGACGTTCGAGGATTTGTTGCGCGCGTGTGCGTTAGACTGGAGTAGTAACTGGGAGGAGCATTTGGCCTTAATTGATTTACTTATAATAATAGCTGGCATGCGTCGATTAAGATGGCACCGTATGAGGCACTTTATGGACGACGTTGCCGATCGCCGATATGTTGGGATGAGCCGTCCGATCTAGTTGGTACCGAGCCAGACCTTGCGTTAGAGACGAGGGAGAAAGTTGAATTGATTAGAAAGAGGATGTTGGCTGCTCAGAGTCGACAAAAGTCTTATGCGGATGTTAGGCGTAGACCTTTGGAGTTTGAGGTGGGAGATCATGTTCTGTTGAGAGTGTCTCCGACGAAAGGAGTTTTCCGTTTTGGGAAGAAGGGGAAACTCAGCCCGAGATATATTGGACCTTTCGAGGTATTGGAGAGAGTCGGTGAGTTAGCGTACCGTTTGGCTTTAACTCCGTCGCTGAGTCATATTCATAGCGTATTTCACGTTTCCCAGTTGAGGAAGTACGTTCCGGACCCGTCCCACATTATTGACTTTGGGGACGTGGAGATCGAGAAGGATGTTACGTTTGAAGAGAGGCCCGTCAGAATTTTGGAGCGTCGTGACAAGCAGTTAAGGCACAAAACTATTCCTTTGGTTAAGGTGCAATGGTCGAGGCACGGAGTAGAAGAAGAGACGTGGGAGTTAGAGGAGGATATGCGTTCGAGGCATCCCGAACTTTTTGATTCTTAAGTTTCGGGATGAAACTTTATTTTAGAGGGGGAGAATGTAATATCCGTAATTTTCCATTTTTAGCAGTTTCCATTTTTGGTGTATGTCTATTTTTATCGACTCGCTTGTAACCGTTTCGACATTTTGAATCTACTTTGTTCTTGGAGTTTTTCCATTTGGATGAGTTTTGATGATGTTTTCACGTAATTTCGTTTTATGGCATGTTTTGCCGTATGAACGTTCGATTCTTGTAAAACTCATTCGTTTTCGTTGTTTCTTGGTTTGTACAAGTTCGTATGGTTGAGTTGGTCATGTGGAGACTTTCGGTTTGTAAATCCGACGTCGTTTCGTGATTTTCGGGCACTTGGGCTATTTTTGTAATTTCCTAATAGTTTAGGGAATCTTATTTTCGTTGTCGCATTACGGACCCTCCGGTGGTCAGAATTGTATTTTCTTTCAGCGCTTAGCTCCGTCGTCTTGTATGCTTCGCGTCTATGTTCCTGGATTCTGTTCTCGTCGTGCGTTTCGTGTTTTATACCCTCGACAGTAGCTTACTGCTGATGTGACATCAGCAGTGCTGAACTGCTGTGTAGGTAGCGCACGCTACTCCTGTTACCTTGCGTGCGCTACCGATGTGCAGTTAGCATACGCTAACTCCCTATTGTTAGCGTACGCTAGCGAATGGTGGCAGTAGCCACTGGACCTGTCACGGCCCCGTTAGCGCGCGCTATATATGACGGCTAGCGTACGCTAACTCCACAGAATATATAAGTCGGCAGACGATTTGAAACGGCGATTTTATTCTTTTCTCTTCGTTTCTTCGACGTGCGACCTCAGAGGCAATTTCCACCGGTTCTATTCGGAGTTCTCTTCAAATTCCATCACGGTAGAATCGAGCCATCATATCATAATCAGCATAATCACCCTTCATCAGCCGAATTAAAGGTAATTCCTCAGGAACCCTAATTTTGACGAATTTGGGGGGTTTTCGGGATTTTAGTGATTAGTTCCGAATTGTTCAATTATGTTACGATATTCTTCACCGATTGTGATTATTGAGTGATTCCAAATCCAATTTCCTTGATTTTAATCCGCGAATTATCAATACGGGGAGATTTTGCGTAAACTCTCGCCCGTATCAATTGATCGTTCATTGTCGCAGCATGTAATCGGGGTTATGGGTGTATTCCAATAGAGTATTGTTGTCCGTTGGGACTGAACTGTGTTGATCCTTCGTTTAGGAATCGTCGTTTTCCACCCGGACCGTTCGTAGTCGTGTTTCAACTCCGTTTCTTCAAGAATGTCTCAAGGGCAAGTACTTTACATTTGTTTACATGTTCTAGTATTTGAATTATGGCTGTATCGTGGTTTTTGTGGATGGTTATGTGTCTGTTCACCTAGGGACGGTCTGACGGGGCCTCTAGGGATACGTATTTCCGTGAGTATGCGTATCGCGAACTGTGGTTAGCCACCCAGGGATGTCCGACGGGGCTCTGTGGGGTACAGTGGCCGTGAGTCTCGTACCAACGGTTAACTTTGAATTGTGATTTGTTGGAGATAATGTGTTTTACGATTGTACAATGCAAATATTCCGGAATATAAAATGTTTTCTAAAATGACTTTTTGGCGCATATATTCATCTGATTAGAATGTAGTTCATATGGATTGTACTTGCACTAGCAGTTGTCGCTAACCCCTTAAATGGGGGAAATACTTTTTGTATTTCAGGTATCGATCGTGGGGACAAACGAGCACTTGAGCCATATGAGGATGATGGGCAAGCGTGATACTGATCAGTAGTCATTTGTTGGTGCTCAGTTCAGTCTATTACTTTTGATGTCTTGTTTTGGGACTTTTGTATTATAAAATTGGTTTAAGTACTCGAGTATTTCTTGTTTCAAAATTGTTAATGTTGTGTTCCTGTTTTGGGAAATGGATTGATGTTGGATTTTATTGTCGGATTGTAATCTTATTTGAATTGTCGTATTATTGATGATTGTTTGTCGTTGTCAAATGTCTTGTTGGTATGTTAGCCTGGTGGATTCCATGGTGTGGAGTCCACGGCGCTGTAATATGCCCTGAACGTCTTGGGGGTGTTACACAGACGTCGCCAGCCTCTTCCCGTGCCATGTCCGTTTCCGTGTTTTGTAGTGTGTTGTTTAGGAGTCATTCGGTTTCCAGCTCCCGCGGCTTCTCCTCCCTCATTTCCAAGGCGTGTCGAAGTCTGGTATCATTGTACTTTTCTATTAAATTTCATTTTCGTCAGCTATATATCTACTACCTACTGTGATTTGCTTGCGGTTTGCTTGCTTTTAAATTGTCTTTCTCATTCTCATTATATTTTTATTTTTGTCTTCACTACCACATTTTATTTATTTTTATTTTTTCGTAGTGCGTTTGGGTTTTGTGTTGGTCGATGTCGTGCTGTTTGCGGGTTGGAAGTTGGAATTTGGGTACCCTGTCGGGTAAGCTTTTGGAGCTTGTGGATGTTTTGGGTAAGAGAAGGGTTGATGTGGCTTATATTCAGGAGACTAGGTGGAAGGGGGTGTAATGCCCGGATAAATGGTGTATTTACCTTGTACTCGACCTTGTATCATTTCGACTTCGTGATGTTATTAATCGTAGATTGGTTTCCCGTATTCGTACCCTTACATTTTTAAATCTTCAACATTGCATGCATGGTTCTGCACGTACTTACGTACGCTACGGACTTGCGCTTAACGTACGCTAAGTCTGTTGTGTAACGTACGTTATGTGTTGAGCTTAACGTACGTAAGCTCAGTCAAGTTAAGATCCGACAAGGGTCGGCGTTTGGGGTCCGGAGGACGATTCGTGGAGATTACCAGCATGAACCTGGACGGTTTTCCATCACATGCAAGTCAACGGCTTAGCGTACGCTAGGAGAGATTTTTAACGTACGCTAAGGTCCTCTGTGTTACGTACGTAACACCTATAGCCTAACGTACGTGGCGTATGAAACTTGATCAGTGAGCTCTGGCCGAGCGTTAACGCACGCTAATGTTCTAGTATAGCGTACGTTAACCATGTTACGTACGTAATAGGCGTTGGTTAACGTACGTAATGGTTTAAAATCTATTTATAGAACCCGACCCCCATCTCATTTCCCATTCTTACCTTGGCCGATTTTTGTGTTCTTGAGACTATCCCTCACCTCATATTCCTCATATCATCATCTACATCTGATTTTGGGGAGCCTAAACCGTGTGAATTGGTGATCAAGCTTCCGGTGAAGAGTTTATTCAAGATTTTCTTTGTCTCTTAAGGTATGTAAACTCTACACCAAGATGAAGACTTTGTTCTTAGTTGTATTATAAGCTTCTTCCTGAGATTATTAAGCTTGTTTCATCATAATGAATCCAAAACCATGTTTGAAAGGATTGTATTGGTTGAATTAAGGTTTCCATGGTTAGAGTTGAGCCATAATCTTCACCAACCTTAAGGATGAAATTTCTGAGATTGAACACACATTGATGATCCTTTCGTAACACTCTTTTTATGAATAAATGTAAGGATTACCCCCGTGTTTAATGAGTTTGTGAAGTTGTACATAGAGTGTGTTCGATTATAATACTTGCCTTGATGAACTTGTGTAAATCTTCTTAGAGGAGTAGAACCTTGAAAGGATTATTGGAACAACCTTTCGAATGAAGAAATTGTTAAGAAAATCACCCATGGAAGAACAAGAATCGTAGAGACGAATTAGCCTAGAACTAGAATGAACATGATTATCTCATAATATTCGATTTAGCCACCGAACCGAACCTTCGAGTAAGAATCGGAATTTGAGTTTGGATTTTGGAACATAATGATATTATGAATGTTCTTGAACCTTTAGATGCTAACCTTGTGTTCCACTACCATCTCATGAATTCACAAGTCTTTTTCCAAGCGTAGTACTCGTTGGAAAATAGGACCGAGAACCGATTTTCCATAATCGATAATTCATTTATAACTTTAGACGTTCGGGACTCATACGTAAGTTTCGGGAAGATTATTGAAATTCTTGTTATTCCCTTGTACAAGGTGATAGATCGAGGGGCGGCGACCTTCGGACGAGTGATATTCGTGGGAATATTTAAATCCTTCCCATCTTGAGGCAAGTATCGTATTTTAAACTTATTGATATTGCATTGTTGATTATGTGTACGATCTAGTCGTGTTGTTGAACATGAGATTAAATTCCTCTAGTTATCATGAGAATTAATGGTTACTTGATTGTTCACGTCGATGAACGTGTTGATTTGCATATGTGTATGCATAATTGTAATGTTTATGTTGTAAATGATCCGAGGGGATCATGAGGATCTATGCTGAGGGTGCTGGATCGAATGTCCACCATGCGTTGGTCCGACGGGAGGGCGCTGGATCATTGGACGGGTTTTCCACCATGCGTTGGTCCGACGGGATCATCATGGGGATCTATACCGAAGGCGCTGGATCGTTGGATTACCCTGTAAGATGTTGATGGAATCATGAGGATTCGCATCGTTGGATTCCAGTAATGGAAGTTCGTTTTGTATGTTTTATGATGCGTTGATGATTTATGTATTACGATACTTGTACTAGCATTGTTTTGCTAACCCCTTCGGGGGTGAATATTTGTTTTAATGTTCAGGTAGACAATGAGCGGGGAAGCAACCATAGTACCAACATGACGATGAAGTGGCTCAGTGATGTGAATTATGTTATCTTGTTTTTATGGTCATTTTCCAGTACTCGAGTACGCTTATGTTGTTGATGTTTTGGAGATGTTTTGTATTATTGGACTCAGCTGAATTGTCGAACGAGTTTTAAACTTCTTTTACATTAATGAAACTTTTGTATTATTTCCGTATTTCTCATTTTAGCCTTGTAAATTCTTATACAAAAGGATTTACGGCACTGTAATTATTCTGAATATATCGAGGTGTTACAGAATATGGTATCGGAGCTAAGATTCATGGATATCTTGGCAGTCGGGTTAGTTGGGTCTGTTTATGTTATTTGATTTATGGGTCGTTTGTAACATCACTGCTGAGCCAGCATCGTCGTGTGGACCGTGGTTGTAAGTCTCCTAACCTCAAATACTACTGTTTTATTTAATTCCTGCTTTGTGATTTTGACGGACTTTCTTTTAGAAAATTTGCCCTGGATATTGAGTATTTGTATTTACAGTATGTTGAGGGGAGGTCGTGGATGCGGACGCGGTCGTGGATGCGGACGTCGTAATGCGAGACAGGAGGATTCGGTGTCTACCCTAGAATTATCCGCTAGTCGAACCGATTCCCATTCTGGGGGACAGCAGGGATTCGCAAATAATAATGCAGATCCTAACGTGCTGGGAGTGCTTCAATAGGTGGTTGCTCAGATAAACCAATTTGCTCAGGTTGTTGATCGCATGCAGACGATGATGGGACAGCAGCATAATGAGGATAATCGGGGAGACAAATGGCTTACTGAGGTGGTCAAATTGCACCCTCCAAAATTTGACGGTTCTGTTGAGACACTTTCTTGGGATCAGTGGCTGAAGGAGTTAGAGAAGATCTTTGCAGGGATTAACTGTCCCGATGACAGAAGGGTTCCGATCGCCCAGTATCTTCTGACTGGGGAGGCTTTCGATTGGTGGGAGGCTATTCGACCTGAGAATCATAATGCTGACTGGACGGAGTTCAAATTAATGATGGAAGCGCAATATTGTCCTCGCCCAGTTAGAGAGGCCCGAGTCCGGGAGTTTTTCTCACCACAAAATTTAGAGGCATCTGTGATAGACGTGATTAAGACTTTTAATCACCAGTTGACTTATGTGCGCCACTTGGTCAGGACCGAGGCAGAGAGGATTTTCCATTTTGACATGCGGATGAAGCCGAAGATTCAGCAATATATGTCCGGATTTGAATGTACCACCTTGCGACAGTATCAGGACAAGGCGTTGGCCTATGATATGAAAGAGGCGGCAGTAGAGAAATCAACGGAAGCAAAGAAGCAGAAAGTGTCTGGAAACTTCATGGAGAACAGAAGTGGTGGGCCCCGCAAGGGCCAGTCCTCTTTTCATTCATCTAGGAGGCCTCCGCATCCTTCTCGAGGTGGAAAGAAGTTCCGAGCAGCATCAGCAGTTTCAGACGGAACAAAGAAATGTTATAACTGTGGCAAAACAGGGCATGTTCGACGTGATTGTTACGCACCTGCCGTGACCTGCTTCGAGTGTGGACAGGAAGGACATCGCGCAACGTTCTATGGAAATGCTACTAGATCTTTTGGTACCCGCACCCCTGCACCGGTTCCGAAGGATACAAGTGTGAACCAGACGCAGCAAAGTGGTTTCCAGCAGCAGAGTGTTGGGAAAAGAGAGGCGTCCAGCGCTGGGTCCGTTCCTCCGTGCATTTACGAGATGAGGAAGTCAGAAGATCAGCACACTGCTGTCGCATCAGGTACCATTCAGATCCTTTTGCAACCTGTCAGTGTCTTATTCGATTCAGGGGCTACGCATTCTTTCATATCTTTGAACTGTGTTAATCGTTTGAAAATCTCGTGCTTATATGATTGTGAGCCTTATGTTGTGGGGTTACCGAGCGGAGAGAAAATTATGGGAACCCTAGAAACTAGAGATTTTCCAGTGTCTATAGGAGGAAGAGATTGGCCATCAAATCTTATTCTAGTCGACATCCAAGGCGACGATTTAATTCTCGGAGACAATTGGCTCAACCGTTAAGGATCTATTTTGAATTACCGAAAGAGAGTCATTTCTATCATTGCTGATGACGGGTCTGAACATTTATTCAAAATATGGAGACCGGGAAGCTCAGGAAAATTGATTAAGGCTATGAAAGCAGTTAAATTGCTAAAGCAGGGTTGTTACGGGTTTTGGTGTTATGCCATGAAGAAAGAAGAAGAAATCAAGCTCGCATCTATTCCAGTGGTGAACGAATTCTCAGATGTATTCCCCGACGAACTACTCGGGTTACCTCCGCGGAGAGAAGTAGAGTTCAATATCGAATTAGAGCATGGAGCCGCTCCTATTTCCAGAGCACCATACCGTATGGCGCCGACCGATATGTATGAATTAAAGAAGCAGCTGGAGGAATTATTGCAGAAGGGTTACATTCAACCTAGCGTTTCTCCTTAGGGAGCACCTGTTCTCTTTGTCCAGAAGAAAGATGGATCCCTCCGACTATGTATTGATTACAGAGAGCTAAACAAGGTGACGATCAAGAACAAGTATCCTATACCTCGGATTGACGACTTGTTTGATCAACTGCATCTCGAAGATTGACTTGTGATCAGGATACCATCAGTTAAGAATTAAGGAATCAGATATACCGAAGTCTGCTTTCAGATACCGGTACGGGCATTATGAATTCGTGGTGATTCCATTCGGACTCACCAATGCTCTTGCGGTATTTATGCAATTGATGAATCGAGTATTCTTAGAATACTTGGATAAATTTGTGGTAGTCTTCATCGATGACATCTTGATCTATTCAAAAGACACAGAGGAACATGCGGAGCATTTGCGTATCGTTTTGAGCACTTTAAGGAATGAACAGCTTTATGCGAAACTTTCTAAATGTGAGTTCTGGCTTAAGGAAGTAACCTTTCTTGGGCATGTGATATCAGCTGATGGAGTTCAAGTAGACCCGAAGAAAGTCGAGGCAATCTTGGAGTGGGAATCCCCCAATAATGTGAAAGAAGTCCGGAGTTTCTTGGGACTTGTTGGATATTATCGCCGTTTTGTAGAAGGATTTTCCAAAATCGCTCGTCCACTTACTCAGCTGTTACAGAAGACTCAAAAATATGTGTGGAATGAGAAATGCCAGGCGAGTTTTGATGAACTTAAGAGAAGACTAACAACAGCGCCTATACTAGAACGGGTGGATTCATGGTATATAGCGACGCTTCAAATCAGGGTTTGGGATGTGTATTGATGCAAAAGAATAGGGTGATTGCCTATGCCTCTCGACAGTTGAAACCTTACGAGGTTAATTACCCGACTCATGATCTGGAGTTAGCCGCTGTAGTTTTTGCTCTAAAAATTTGGCGGCATTACTTGTACGGCACTCGTTGTCAGATTTTCACAGATCATAAAAGCCTCAAGTATATTTTCAGTCAGAAGGAATTAAATATGAGACAGAGAAGGTGGTTGGAATTAATCAAGGATTACGACCTGGAGATTCTTTATCATCCAGGCAAAGCGAATGTGGTAGCTGATGCACTGAGTCGTAAACCTATTTCTCTTCGAGTGTTAGAAGCGGTTACGTCCCAAACCAACATTCAATGAGAACTAATTCGTGAAGGAATTGAAGTGCGGTCGCAAGAAGTCCAAGGGCAATTGTGTGTGATGGAACTAACTTCGTCATTGGTGGAAGAAGTCAAAACTAAGCAGTTGGATGATTCTCTGATTCTTTGATTATGTGACAAAGTGAGAAAAGGGAAGGCCCCAGGATTCGTGATACAGGATGATGGAGTTCTGAGATTTCAGAGTCGACTTTTCATTCCCAATGATGATGCTTTGAGACGGACAATTCTGAAGGAAGCTCACAGCGCGCCCTACTCTATTCACCCGGGCAGCAGTAAGATGTATAAGGATTTAAAACAAAACTTCTGGTGGGGAAATATGAAGAAGGACGTAGCAGAATACATTTCGAAGTGTTTGACTTGTCAGCAGGTTAAGATTGAACATCATAGACCTGCCGGAATGCTGAAACCACTTCCGATCCCTGAGTAGAAGTGGGAGGATATATCGATGGATTTTCTCACCAGTATGCCAAGGACCAAGACAGGAATGAATATGATTTGGGTGATAGTTGATCGACTAACCAAGTCGGCTCATTTCCTGGTATTAAAGACACTTGGGTACCAGAGAAATTAGCACGAGTGTTTATTACAGAGATAGTCTGATTGCATGGAACGCCGAAGACCATTATTTCGGATCGAGATGGCCGCTTCGTGTCGCACTTTTGGAAGGTAGTTCATAGGGCTTTGGGGACCGAGCTGGACTTTAGCACGACTTATCATCCTCAAACGGACGGTCAGTCCGAAAGGACTATACAAACAGTAGAAGACATACTTAGAGCTTGTGCCTTGGATTGGTCAACTGATTGGGAAGTTCATTTGCCCTTGATTGAATTTACCTACAACAATAGTTGGCATGCTTCTATTAGGATGGCACCATTTGAAGCTTTGTACGGGAGAAGATGCCGATCACCCTTGTGCTGGGATGATTCTTCGGACTTGATCGGGACGGAACCGGAATTAATACTCCAGACTCAAGAGAAGATAGCTTTGATTTGGGAAAGACTGTTGACTGCCCAGAGTCGATAGAAGTCTTATGCAGATGCGCGTCGTCGCCTGCTAGAGTTCGATGTTGGTGACCACGTACTATTGAAGGTGTCTCCTACACGAGGAATTTTCCATTATGGGAAAAAAGGTAAGCTAAGTCCGAGATATATCGGACCATTCGAGATCCTCGAGAGAGTTGGGGATTTAGCATACAGGGTGGCCTTACCACCATCGCTGAGTCATGTTCACGTGTTTCACGTATCCCAATTGCGGATGTATGTACCAGATCCCAGTCATATTATTGATTTCGATAAGATCGAGATAGCTAATGACGGCACCTTCGAAGAGAGACCAATCAAGATACTCAAGAGTCGAGTCAAACAGTTGAGGAATAAACCAATCTCCTTGGTAAAAGTTCAGTGGTCTCGACATGGAGTCGAAGAAGCAACTTGGGAGACGGAGGAGAGTATGAAGTCGAGATACCCAGAATTGTTTTCGTTTTAAGTTTCGGGCCGAAACTTCTTTTTAGAGGGGTAGTATGTAATGCCCGGATAAATGGTGTATTTACCTTGTACTCGACCTTGTATTATTTCGACTTCATGATGTTATTAATCGTAGATTGGTTTCCCGTATTCGTACCCTTACGTTTTTATATCTTCAACATTGCATATATGGTTCTGCACGTACTTACGTACGCTACGGACTTGCACTTAACGTACGCTAAGTCTGCTGTGTAACATACGTTATGTGTTGAGCTTAACGTACGTAAGCTCAGTCAAAGTCAAGATCCGACAAGGGTCGGCGTGTGGGGTTCGGAGGAAGATTCGTGGAGATTGCCAACATGAACCTGGACGGTTTTCCAGCACATGCAAGTCAACGGCTTAGCGTATGCTAAGAGAGATTTTTAACATACGCTAAGCTCCTATGTGTTACGTACATAACAATTATACCCTAACGTACGTAAGTGTATGCGAGAAACAGTCTAGTGAGCTCTGGCCGAGCGTTAACGCACGCTAATGTTCTAGTATAGCGTACGTTAACCATGTTACATACGTAATAGGCGTTGGTTAACGTACGTAATGGTTTAAAATCTATTTATAGAACCCGACCCCCATCTCATTTCCCACTCTTACCTTGGCCGAATTTTGTGTTCTTGAGACTATCCCTCACCTCATATTCCTCATATCATCATCTACATCCAATTTTGGGGAGCCTAACCGTGTGAATTGGTATTCAAGCTTCCGGTGAAGAGTTTATTCAAGATTTTCTTTGTCTCTTAAGGTATATTAACTCTAGACCAAGATGAAGACTTTGTTCTTAGTTTTATTATAAGCTTCTTCCTGAGATTATTAAGCTTGTTTCATCATAATGAATCCAATACCATGTTTGAAAGGATTGTATTGGTTGAATTCAGGTTTCCATGGTTACAGTTGAGCCATAATCTTCACCAACCTTAAGGATGAAATTTCTGAGATTGAACACACCTTGATGATCCTTTCGTAACACTCTTTTTATTAATAAATGTAAGGATTACCCCCGTGTTTAATGAGTTTGTGAAGTTGTACATAGAGTGTGTTCGATTATAATACTTGCCTTGATGAACTTGTGTAAATCTTCTTAGAGGAGTAGAACCTTGAAAGGATTATTGGAACAACCTTTTGAATGAAGAAATTGTTAAGAAAATCACCCACGGAATAACAAGAATCGTAGAGACGAATTAGCCTAGAACTAGAATGAACATGATTATCTCATAATATTCGATTTAGCCACCGAACCGAACCTTCGAGTAAGAATCGGAATTTGAGTTTGGATTTTGGAACATAATGATATGATGAATGTTCTTGAAACTTTAGATGCCAACCTTGTGTTCCACTACCATCTCATGAATTCGCAAGTCTTTTTCCAAGCGTAGTACTCGTCGGAAAATAGGACCGAGAACCGATTTTCCGTAATCGATAATTCGTTTTTAACTTTAGACGTTCGGGACTCATACGTAAGTTTCGGGAAGATTATTGAAATTCTTGTTATTCCCTTGTACAAGGTGATAGATTGAGGGGCGGCAACCTTCGGACGAGTGATATTCGTGGGAATATTTAAATCCTTGCCATCTTGAGGCAAGTATCGTATTTTAAACTTATTGATATTGCATTGTTGATTATGTGTACGATCTAGTCGTGTTGTTGAACCTGAGATTAAATTCCTTGAGTTATCATAAGAATTGTTAATGGTTCCTTGATTGTTCACGTCGATGAACGTGTTGATTTGCATATGTGTATGCATAATTGTAATATTTATGTTGTAAATGATCCGAGGGGATCATGAGGATCTATGCTGAGGGCGCTGGATCGAATGTCCACCATGCGTTGGTCCGACGGGATCATCATGGGGATCTATGCTGAGGGCGCTGGATCGTTGGACGGGTTTTCCACCATGCGTTGGTCTGACGGGATCATCATGGGGATCTATACCGAGGGCGCTGGATCGTTGAATTACCCTGTAAGATGTTGATGGAATCATGAGGATTCGCATCGTTGGATTCCAGTAATGGGAGTCCATTTTGTATGTTTTATGATGCATTGATGATTTATGTATTACGATACTTGTACTAGCATTGTTTTGCTAACCCCTTCGGGGGTGGACATTTGTTTTAATGTTCAGGTAGCCGAGGAGCGGGGAAGCAACCACAGTACCGACATGACGATGAAGTGGCTCAGTGATGTGAATTATGTTATCTTGTTTTTATGGTCATTTTCCAGTACTCGAGTACACTTATGTTGTTGATGTTTTGGAGATGTTTTGTATTATTGGACTCAGCTGAATTGTCGAACGAGTTTTAAACTTCTTTTACATTAATGACACTTTAGTATTATTTCCGTATTTCTCATTTTAGCCTTGTAAATTCTTATACAGAAGGATTTACGGCGCTGTAATTATTCCGAATATATCGGGGTGTTACAGGGGGCGCAGTCCAGGGAGGTGAACGGTTATAAACTGTGGTATTCAGGCCTTGCTAACTCGAATAATGGTGTGGGCATTCTTTTGTATAAGGAGCTTAAGGACAACGTCGTGGAAGTGAAGAGGTGTAATGATAGGATTATGTCCGTTAGAGTGGTGGTTGAGGAGAAGGTGGTTAACATGGTTTGTGCGTATGCCCCACATGTTGGTTTGGGTGTGCTTGTTAAGGAAGCTTTTTGGGTCTGTTTGGATGAGTTGGTCGGGTGTATTCCGGACGATCAATTTATTATTTTGGGAGGCGATTTCAATAGGCACATTCAGGGGCGGATCACAAGCCTTTCAACCGCGGGGGCCGAAGCTAATATCTTATATATTTTTAAAAATACAAAAGATACATCATCCAAAGTTATAAAAAAATATTGAAACTAGACGTTAAATATAAAAATACCAAACATCGCTCATCAAAGTGGAACCCGTCGATCCTTCGCGGCCTTGAAATCTTCTATAATTTCATCCAAATTAATTTTTTCAGCAAGTTCTCTTTTGATATACAAAACCGACTCATTTAGAAATTCATCTTTAGGGTAATATTAGTGTTGTGGGCTTTACTCTTTAGGGTAACGAGGCATTACGACCCGTGCGATGCACGGGTTTTGTTTTTCGATAAAAATTTTTAACTTTTTTTTATGTCTATAACTCAACTTTTTGTATCTGTTATTATAATTAACAAACAGCTTTGAGCTAAAAGTATGTACTTTTTCCTTTTATTCCATTATGCAAGGTCATACAAAAGAGCGTAAATATTGGTTTCTCACTAAAAAAATTTTGTGGGTTATTAGTAAAAAATAGAAAATGACAAAGTAATACTAATGAACTAAATTTTCTTTCAAGGCCAAATTTTTTGAAAACCCATAAAATGGTAGAAGCGACCGTACTTATTAAACCATCAACATTGACGTAAATAATGTCCGCATGTGTTGGCAATTTTTATCTAAATGTTTTTTATGATTTGTATTCATCTTTGTTTGTAAAAACCTTCTTGTAATAGATAAAGCCTCTTGTCTAATTATTTTATTTTGTTGTTCATTGTACAACACTCCCTGTAAAATATCCATTAATATCAGTGAACTAATATTATTTTCTTTTGGATTTGTATTATTTTCGTTTGTATTAATATTGTTTGATATGCAAAGTAAACTATTTATACACACAATATGTAGTATGTAACCTTCCATAAGAATATGAACGGTCTATTTTAATTACTTTCAAAATGAAGCTATTTATGAAAGAGAGTTAATAAATGAGTCCAAAGAATTTTGCCACCGTTTGGGTCTTGTTTGGGTTTTAGTATAAATACTAATAAAGCTTTAATGAAGATGTTTGTAAAAGTTCAGAAAATTAACTTATTGCTATAGTTATGGCCAATGTTATTACAAAATTCATAAAGATTTAAATCATGAATACTCAACTTAATTCAATTAGTTGGACAATAAAATGAGATGACGTCAAAAAGATTTGTAACGATTTTTATAAAAATGAAGTGATGGGCATTCAAGTTCATTCAAGTAAAGGAATTTAAATCGTAAAAATTTAACAGGAAACTCAATTTTTAAATAAATGGTAGCTAATTGAATTATAGAATTTTAATTAATACTTTAAGACATGAAACATTTAAGACATGGATTTAATACTTAATATTATTTAATATATTAAATTAGAGAAAATAATTTAATATGAACTAATATTAAATATAAAAATATCCATTAATTAATATCATTAAGACTCCACAATAAATTTAAATACTCAATCTTTATATATATAAGATAAGATATATCTATTAATTGTTTGCAAAAAAAGCCCAGGGGCCTTGGCCCCTAAAGGCCCCTAAGGGCATCCGCCCCTGGGCACATTGGTGAGGGGGTGGATGGTTACCATAGTGCACATGGAGGTTTCGGCTTCGGAGTTAGGAATGCAGGAGGTTCCGCACTGTTGGAGTTTGCCACTGCGCATGAGTTGGTTATTGCTAACTCTATTTTTCAAAAGAGAGCTGAGCACCTCATCACCTTCAGTAGTGGGGGCCACAACACGCAAATTGACTACCTTCTTTTGCGCAGTCATGATACTAGGGCATGCATGGACTGCAAGGTGTTTCGGAGCGAGGCATGTGCTTCTCAACACCGGCTGCTGGCTATGGATTTATCCATGGGAGGTCGTGTTGTTAGCAGGGCTAGAGAAGCTAGGCCTAGGATTCTCTGGAAGGATCTGAAGGGTGAGAAGGCGGCAGTATTCAAGGAGTCTCTGACCCGCGAAGGAGGTTTTTTGCGAGGGGGCGATACTAACCTTATGTGGACCAGCATGGCCAATGCTATTAGGAGGGTGGGCGAGAAGGTGGTAGGGGTTTCTTCTGGTAGGTCTAGTGGACCTAGGGAGGCATGGTGGTGGAATGAGGAGGTCCAAAAGAAGGTTAAGGCAAAACAAGCGCTATTTAAGGAGCTTTTGTCGGTTAGTGCTGGGGATGAGAGAATCTTGAAGATTGTAGCATACAAGGTGGCGAAAAGAGAGGCTAAGAAGGCAGTGGCTAAGGCTAAAGGTGTAATACCCAGTGTAACTCAGTAATTATCATTCAGTATTTATCATTCAGTAATTGATACTCAGTAATTTCATTCATTATTGATCATTTGTCACTCATATTCAGTCATGGTGTTCATCATTCAGAGTAATCGTATCGTGTATCAATCGTCATTCATCACTAATCTGATTGGAGTTTCGTGCCGTGTTTATCATCATTGTCATTTTCGTTGCAAGCTGTGCTTGAGGAGTAGCGCACGCTACATACTCCTTTTAGCGTACGCTAATTGGGTATAGGTAGCGCACGCTACCTCTCAGCTTTAGCGCACGCTAAGGTTGTTAGCTGCAGCCCGTAAGGTACCGGACTGCAGTGAGAATAATTGTAACGCACGCCACGAGTGGTAAGTAGCGCGCTAACGGTCGTAGTAGCGCACGCTATATGTGTGGAGTAGCGCGCTAGGGCGGATCGGGTTGAGTCCAGTGGCTACCGGATCGCACCGGTTTATTCATAGCGCACGCTATGCATTGTTGTTAGCGTACGCAACCGACATATTAGCGCACGCTAAATAATGGTTGTAGCGCACGCTATCGAGGTTAGATCAGAGGGCAGATGGTTTTCTGGACTCCAGTACTGGGCGTCAAATATTTCGCTAGCGCACGCTAACAATGGATATTAGCGCACGCTAGTAGTATGGCCGTAGCGCACGCTACAAAGAGGTGTGTAGCGCGCGCTACCGTGCTCGGACAGTGGGTACTGGACTACCCAAATTACTCGTTAGCGCACGCTATGCACAAGGACTAGCGCACGCTAACCTGGTCTGAGTATAAATTGGACAGTTAGTCAGACTTCTTCATTTGTTCATCTCATTTCACTCCTTCGGTATTTTTGGGCGATTTCGAGCGATTCAGAGAGGGTTCTTCGAGGTGTAATCATCAACCATCATCTTCAAGCTCATCTTTTGGATTGATCATCATTTCATCATCTTCATCACATCGAATCAAAGTTATTAATCTCTTGGATCTAGAATTTCGGATTTTTGGGTTTTCCTTCCGATTTCTTCGTGTAAGCTTGGATTATCATTGGAAGATGTTAGTTATGGATTATCTAACTTGTATAAACATATTCCTACGGATTTAATGGTTATTTTCGGAATTATTTCAAGAACCCTTGGGGTTGACTTCGGTTAATTGGGGATTTTCCGATTGATGTTGTTGTAATCATGAGTTATGGATTCCTAATGGATTATTGATATCCTTGAAGTGTTTTGTTAGTTCGAAATACTCATTTTGGTGTGGGTTTCGACATATTCGGGATTGGATATTTCCGAAGTTGTGCGGTCGGTTATGTATTCGTTGGAATGCCTATGAGTTTGTTTATCGTTGTTTCGACCCTTGGGTTAATCGTGTTTTGTTGTTTGATACGTGTATTTAATGATTGTTGGTAATTATTGTTATTCAAGGTTGTTCGAGCGATCGGTATCTTGGTTAGGACGTTGTTCGTGGACGGACATTCTTCATCGGTATTGTGTAAGTTAAATCTTACTCGGTTAAAAGGATACTCATTCCTTTTGTTGTTGATTGCTCATAATCATAATTCATTCATCATAATATTAATCATTTTGAGACTTGTAAGTGTCGAATAATCATTTCATTCACGAGGAACGACGGTTCCAAATCTTTTCATTGGTTTATCAATCACGTCACTATTACTTTCATATCGGTGAGTCATCTTGGCCTTGTCTAATTATTATTCATTGGTTTTCATCATGGTCATTCTCGTTCATGTGACCTTCCGGGTTCATATTGCGTGGCCGGGTGTGGCTGTGTGGAATTTTTAGTCGGGCACATGATGGTCATGTATTGGGTTCACCGATACATCGGACCGTGCACACGGTAACGCTTACCTCCGTGAGACTAATTAGGTACAAGGACGGGTGTGTCCGGACATTCGTCTTGTACACTTGCACATACCATTACGGGCGTACTATGATGCCTATCTTCAGCATCATTTCATAATTAAGAATATTTCATAACTTCATTAAATTCAGGATTGTGTAATTTCAACTCTGGAGGATTGTTGTTACGTAAATCGACCGTTGGGGATTTTGTTTTCAGGTCACGGCAAGGCAAAGGCACGGGAAGAGCATGTTGACGGCGACGAGTCCCAGTGATACTAGTAGGGGGCCCCAGTCATCCCGTTTGCTTCAGTCATTTCAGTCATTTCAGTTATTCTGTCATTTGTATTTTCCGCTGCAAATTCCGTTTGAGATATTTTATTTATTCAGGGTGGTGTATTTTATCTTCATATAGAATATACTAGTATTCGCTATTGTCCTGGTGTGTTGTATTAAACTCCTCATCGGAGTACTTGGTAATATAATGTGGTTCGGTACTACAATTATATTATTTAATTCATCATTTTCATTGCCTGGTGGGTCCCAGTCGGGGATTCACGGCACTGTAATATCCGCCTAGTTTGGGGTGTTACAGAGTTGGTATCGGAGCTTGGTTTTGAATACTACCCTCCAAGTCATGTCTCATTTGAAATCATCGTCATCGGACTAGTATCATTGGACTTTCGCGTCACGTGTGACCTGTGCAAATGCCGAGCCAATCAGACCAAGAACTGTAAGATTTCTAATGCCATGGTATAATTTCTGGCAATAGTCATTCATTCATAATTCATCAGTTAACAATCCTCAATCATCATTGTCATTTTGACCGGGACGGTCAGGTTAACTCATTAATCAGTCAATTCATTTCATTGTTCAGTTGTTGATCAGGAAGATCGGATCATTAATTTTGTTAACTCATCCAAGATAATCATTTCAGTAACTTCATCAGATAATCATGTCACGTCAATCAATCATTCATGTAATCGCTGTATTTGAGCGCGTATGCTCATTTTCATCATTTCATAATATAATCATAATGTGATACTCATGCGAGACATATAATCATCATATGACTTTCCACTTCAGTATGGAAAGGGCTGGCAGAGGACGTAGAGGACGAGGCCGTGGAGCGGGCCGAATCCCGAGAACTCGTGCGAATACACGTGCAAATGCCAGGAATAACGCTAACTCATCAAGCAGCGACGCTGCCACTCAATCACCTGGATGCGATCATTCACTATCGGGGAGTCGTACCCGGGACACGGCTCAGTCAGAGGGTGTCCGGGTTGATCCACTCGCATTTATGCAGGGCATGATGGCCCAAATGACCCAGATGGCTCAGTTGATGGAGACGATGCATAACTCCGTCAATCAGAATCAGCAGGCTCCTCCGCCGCCACCTCAGAGGCAAGAGAGGAATGTGAGTAACATCATCGGCGATATCTCTCGCCAGAGGCCACCTACTTTTGAGGGCCTGCCCGAGCCGGCAGATATCATTCATTGGCTCGAGCATTTCGAGAAGTCAGTTACTATGGTAGAGTGTCCCGAGGGACACAAAGTTTCTGTTGCGGCTTACTACCTGGGTAAGAGCGCACATTCTTGGTGGTTGTCGTTGAAGCCCACCGAAGGATCTTGTACTTGGGATCAGTTCAAGACTCTCATGATGGAGAGGTACTATCCGGCCCCACTCAGAGAGGCCAAGCTGTCAGAATTACTCACCCCCGACCCCTCAACAGACGAGGATGTTCTCGCCATTGCCGAGAAATTTCAGGAACTTCTTCCGTTCGCCTCATCTATCATTCACTCAGAAGCGGACAAGATCAAGTATTTCAGCAAGAGGCTGAAACCCCGTATGAGACTTCAGTTACTTAATCATAATTGCACCACGTTGGCCGAATTCATTGAGAAAGCTCTCACCTACGAGCTTACTGCTAAAGAGATTGCTAAGCAGCAACCTTCGTCTGCTAGCAAGAAATCGAAGAATCGAAATCACCAAGGCGGTCGACAACCTTCAAGAAACCCCGTGCGGGCTCGCTTTTTCCGAGCGACCTTCTGTCGTCTAAACCCGCGGAATCTCGTCTCGAGCGCCGCCTCGCCATCATCTCGTTATAATCAAGGGGAACTTGGTCACCTCGTACCAAGTGTCCGGCGTACTATCACATGTCATAATTGTGGGATTGCCGGGCATAAGGCCCGTTTTGCCGTAGGGACTCCAAACCTACTCGACGTCATCTCGTGCCCCTAATAAGTCAGCCGCTCGTAATCAAAGCCACTCAATCGGCGCTGCTTAAAACGACGGAGCGACTAAAGGTGGAGCTTTTAGCCGCCAGACAGAGCGTCCTCTGCCGGACTAGCAAGCCCCGGATTTATGAGATGAAGAAGACCGATGATCCAGAGGCCCGAATGATCTCGTACACTCGATATTCTATCTCAACCTCGTGTGTACTCTTTTCGATATCGGTGCATCGCATTCATTCATTTCCGAGTCATGTTTGAGTAGACTACGCCCGGGTAGTGCTACTAGTTGTGAGCCTTATGTCATTGGCCTACCCGATGGTAGACGAATTATCGGTAATCATGAGATTCGAATTGTCCGATCTGGCCATGGTCGTGTATGGCCGGACCTAATCGTGGTAGATTTACCGAGGGACGACGTCATCTTGGGTATTGATTGGATGGATCGTCATGATGCCATCATTAATGTCCGTAAGCGTATGGTCACTATCATTTCGCATTTATGGAGTTGAATGTGTGTTTCAGGAGGTAATCCCTACTGCTCGTAAGGTCATTAATTCAATGAAAGCGAAGGTTACTCAATCGGGGATGTGTCGGTTATTGGTGCTATATGGCCAACACCGAAGTCATCGGTAATGTTAACGGATATTCCGGTGGTGAGGGAATATGCCGATGTTTTTCCGCATTTGAGCTACCGGGTTTGCCTCCACAGAGGGATGTGGAATTCACGATTGAGTTGGAACTGCACGTCCCCGATATCGAAGGCACCGCATCGGATGGCCCCGACCGAAATGCAGAATTAAAGAACCAACTTGAAGAGTTGTTCGAGAAAGGTTATATTCGACCGAGTGCGTCCCCGTGGGGAGCGCCCGGTGTTATTTGTCAAGAAGAAGGATGGTTCAATCCGCTTATGTATATAATATCGGGAGTTGAACCGTGAGACTATCAAGAATAAGAATCCCTTACACCGTATTGACGATCTCTTAGATCAACTTAGGGGAGCTTCAGTATTTTCCAAGATCGACTTAAGATCTGGATATCATCAGTTGCGGATTCGAGAGTCGGATATCGCGAGGACGGCGTTTCGAACACGCTATGGTCACTATGAGTTTGTGGTTATGCCGTTTGGATTGACTAATGCACCTGCGGTATTCATGGAGTTAATGAATCGGGTCTTCATCGACTTTTGGATCGGTTTGTTGTTGTCTTCATCGATGACATTTTGATTTATTCTCGTGACCGGGAGGAACACGAGTTTCACCTTCATCAAGTGCTCGACGTGTTGAGACGAGAACAACTTTATGGGAAGTTTTCTAAATGTGAGTTCTGGATGTCCGAAGTGACTTTTCTCGGACATGTAATTTCATCAGACGGAGTTCGTGTCGATCCTCAGAAGACGGAGGCTATTCGAGATTGGCTACCTCCGAAGAACGTTAAGGAAATCCGAAGTTTCCTCGGATTAGCGGGTTATTATCGGCGATTTGTAGAGGGATTTTCTCGAATCGCTCAACCCTTAACGAACCTTTTGCGGAAGGATAAGAAATACACGTGGTCCGACGCGTGTCAACGGAGTTTTGAGGAACTCAAGAGTCGGTTAATGTCAGCACCTGTACTTTCCTTGCCGCAGGGGACGGAAGGATTTGTGGTCTATAGTGATGCGTCCGGACAGGGTCTCGGATGTGTACTCATGCAGAACGGGAAGGTTATTGCCTATGCTTCACGGCAATTGAGACCTTACGAGATTAATTATCCGACCCACGACACTGAGCTAGCAAAGTGGTGTTCGCTTTGAAGATTTGGCGTCATTACCTTTATGGCGTCACTGTCCGATATTCACCGATCATAAGAGCTTAAAGTATATATTTACTCGTATGAGTTAAATATGCGTCGAGACGGTGGTTGGAATTAATCAAGGATTATGATATCGAGATCCTCTACCACCGGGCAAGGCGAACGTTGTCGCCGACGCCTTGAGTCGTAAGTCCGTTCAGAGCAGATGCTTGCCCGCTTAACGGTTCAAGGAGCTTCAAAGAGGAATTCCTTAGACCCGAGATCGAGGTCCTGCTTCAGCGAGTTCGGGGGCAACTTTGTATGTTAGAGATTTCATCGTCACTCGAGGAGGAAATTCGAGAGAATCGTGGTTCGGACCCATCATTGTTGCGCATCCGAGAGGATGTGGCTCAGGGAAAGCCCTGGATTTGTGGTCCACGAGGATGGACTTTTGAGGTTTAAGAATCGGTTGTGCGTATCGGCAAATGACGAGTTGAAAAACTCGATTTTGAAAGAAGCTCGTGCTACCCCTTATTCCGTTCATCCGGTCTAGCAAGATGTACAAGGACTTGAAACAAAATTACCGGTGGAGTAATATGAAGCGAGAAGTCGCAATTTGTTTCGAGATGCTTAACCTGTCAACAAGTTAAGATTGAACATCGACTAGCGGGTATCTTAAACCTCTTCCTATTCCCGAATGGAAGTGGGAAGACATTTCTATGGATTTCATCACGAGTTTGCCGACGAGTCGTCAGGCATGAACACGATCCGGGTGATCGTGGACCGCTTAACCAAATCAGCTCATTTCCTTGAGATCAAGGAGACGTGGGGTCCCGAGAGACTTACGCAATCGCTCATCAAAGAGATAGTCGATCGCACGGTACTCCTAAAAGTATCGTTTCCGATCGTCACGACGATTTGTGTCGCATTTTTGGAAATTAGTTCATCGTGCTATGGGAACTCGGCTTAATCTCAAGACTGCTTTTCATCCTCAATCCGACGGACAATCGAGAGGACCATTCAGACATTAGAGGACATGTTGAGGGCATGCGTCCTCGATTGGAAAGACGATTGGGAAGCCCAACTACCATTGATTGAGTTCACGTATAATAATAGTTGGCATGCTTCGATCAAGATGGCACCTTACGAGGCCTTGTATGGTCGTCGTTGTCGATCTCCGTTGTGTTGGGACGACTTATCAGAATCAATCGGCACCGAGCCCGATATGCTTATAGCCGCCGTGAGAAGGTAGCTTTGATCGAGTCGTTTCTTGACCGCCGAGTCGGCGAAATCATATGCGTATAACCGCTGCCGACCATTAGAGTTCGAGGCTGGTGACCATGTGTTGGTCAAGGTATCCCCGAGTCGTGGTATCTTCCGTTTTGGGAAGAGGGGAAAGTTGAGTCCGAGATTCATTGGACCGTTTGAGATTTTGGATCGAGTGGGCGAGTTAGCTTATCGATTGGCTTTACCTCCGGCGTTGAGCCGAATTCATAATGTGTTTCATGTCTCTCAGCTGCGGAAGTATGTTGCCGACCCGAGTCACATACTTCAGTTCGACGAAATCGAGATCGCCGACGATCATTCATATGAGGAGCGTCCTATACGAGTTTTAGAGCGGCGAATCAAATAGTTGAGGAATAAGACGATTCCTTTGGTTAAAATTCAGTGGTCTAGACACGGAGTCGAAGAGGCTACTTGGGAAACCGAGGATAGTATGCGGGAGAGTTATCCCGAGTTGTTTGACCCTTAGTTTCGGGGACGAAACTCTTTTAAGGGGGGGTGTATGTAATACCCAGTGTAACTCAGTAATTATCATTCAGTATTTATTATTCAGTAATTGATACTCAGTAATTTCATTCATTATTGATCATTTGTCACTCATATTCAGTCATGGTGTTCATCATTCAGAGTAATCGTATCGTGTATCAATCGTCATTCATCACTAATCTGATTGGAGTTTCGTGCCGTGTTTATCATCATTGTCATTTTCGTTGCAAGCTGTGCTTGAGGAGTAGCGCACGCTACATACTCCTTTTAGCGTACGCTAATTGGGTATAGGTAGCGCACGCCACCTCTCAGCTTTAGCGCACGCTAAGGCTACTGGGCCGCACCCGTAAGGTACTGGACTGCAGGTGAGAATAATTGTAACGCACGCTACGAGTGGTAAGTAGCGCGCGCTAACGGGTCGTAGTAGCGCACGCTATATGTGTGGAGTAGCGCGCGCTAGGGGCGGATCAGGTTGAGTCCAGTGGCTACTGGACTGCACCGGGTTTATTCATAGCGCACGCTATGCATTGTTGTTAGCGTACGCAACCGACATATTAGCGCACGCTAAATAATGGTTGTAGCGCACGCTATCGAGGTTAGATCAGAGGGCAGATGGTTTTTTGGACTCCAGTACTGGGCGTCAAATATTTCGCTAGCGCACGCTAACAATGGATATTAGCGCACGCTAGTAGTATGGCCATAGCGCACGCTACAAAGAGGTGCGTAGCGCGCGCTACCGTGCTCGGACAGTGGGTACTGGACTACCCAAATTACTCGTTAGCGCACGCTATGCACAAGGACTAGCGCACGCGAACCTGGTCTGAGTATAAATTGGACAGTTAGTCAGACTTCTTCATTTGTTCATCTCATTTCACTCCTTCGGTATTTTTGGGCGATTTCGAGCGATTCAGAGAGGGTTCTTCGAGGTGTAATCATCAACCATCATCTTCAAGCTCATCTTTCGGATTGATCATCATTTCATCATCTTCATCACATCGAATCAAAGGTATTAATCTCTTGGATCTAGAATTTCGGATTTTTGGGTTTTCCTTCCGATTTCTTCGTGTAAGCTTGGATTATCATTGGAAGATGTTAGTTATGGATTATCTAACTTGTATAAACATATTCCTACGGATTTAATGGTTATTTTCGGAATTATTTCAAGAACCCTTGGGGTTGACTTCGGTTAATTGGGGATTTTCCGATTGATGTTGTTGTAATCATGAGTTATGGATTCCTAATGGATTATTGATATCCTTGAAGTGTTTTGTTAGTTCGAAATACTCATTTTGGTGTGGGTTTCGACATATTCAGGATTGGATATTTCCGAAGTTGTGCGGTCGGTTATGTATTCGTTGGAATGCCTATGAGTTTGTTTATTGTTGTTTCGACCCTTGGGTTAGTCGTGTTTTGTTGTTTGATACGTGTATTGAACGATTGTTGGTAATTATTGTTATTCAAGGTTGTTCGAGCGATCGGTATCTTGGTTAGGACGTTGTTCGTGGACGGACATTCTTCATCGGTATTGTGTAAGTTAAATCTTACTCGGTTAAAAGGATACTCATTCCTTTTATTGTTGATTGCTCATAATCATAATTCATTCATCATAATATTAATCATTTTGAGACTTGTAAGTGTCGAATAATCATTTCATTCACGAGGAACGACGGTTCCAAATCTTTTCATTGGTTTATCAATCACGTCACTATTACTTTCATATCGGTGAGTCATCTTGGCCTTGTCTAATTATTATTCATTGGTTTTCATCATGGTCATTCTCGTTCATGTGACCTTCCGGTTCATATTGCGTGGCCGGTGTGGTGTGTAGAATTTTTAGTCGGGCACATGATGGTCATGTATTGGGTTCACCGATACATCGGACCGCACACGGTAACGCTTACCTCCGTGAGACTAATTAGGTACAAGGACAGTGTGTCGGACATTCGTCTTGTACACTTGCACAGGACATTACGGGCGTACTATGATGCTCCTCTTCAGCGTAATTCATAATTAAGAATATTTCATAACTTCATTAATTCATGATTGTGTAATTTCAACTCTTGAGGATTGTTGTTACGTAATCGACTTCGTTGGGGATTTTGTTTTCGTGTCACGGCAAGGCAAAGGCACGGAAGAGCATGTTGACGGCGACGAGTCCCAGTGATACTAGTAGGGGGCCCAGTCATCCCGTTTGCTTGATCATTTGATCATTTCGATTATTCTCATCATTTGTATTTTCCGCTGCAAATTCCGTTTGAGATATTTTATTTATTCAGGGTGGTGTATTTTATCTTCATATAGAATATACTAGTATTCGCTATTGTCCAGGTGTGTTGTATTAAACTCCTCATCGGAGTACTTGGTAATATAATGTGGTTCGGTACTACAATTATATTATTTAATTCATCATTTTCATTGCCTGGTGGGTCCCAGTCGGGGATTCACGGCACTGTAATATCCGCCTAGTTTGGGGTGTTACAAAAGGTTAGGCTTACGAGGAGATGTACAAGCGCCTAGACACCAAAGAAGGAGCGAATGCTATTTTTAAACTAGCGAAAGCTAGAGAAAGAGGGCGGCGCGACCTGGGTCCCGTTACGTTTATTAAGGATGATTTGGGACAAGTGTTAGTGAAAGATGTGGCTATTAAGGAGAGGTGGAATAGGTATTTTTTTCGAACTTTTCAATGAGGCTAGGGGTAGTGACTCGGTGGTGTAAGGAGTTAGTCTATCTTCTGCTTGTTCGTTTAGTTCCTGTGAGAGCATCAGCAAGGAGGAAGTGAAGGGTGCCCTAATGAAAATGGGGAGAGCTAAGGTTGTAGGCCCGGATCAGATCCCTATTGAGGTGTGGCTTTGTCTGGGTGAAGTCGGAGTTCAGTGGCTAGCAGAGCTGTTCAACATCCTCCTCAGAGGTTCTAAGATGCCGACAGAGTGGAGGCATAGTATTGTCGTGCGATTTTTCAAGAACAAAGGCGATGCTCAGAGTTGTAGTAACTAGGGGTATTAAACTCCTCAGTCATACTATGAAACTTTGGGAAAGAGTGGTGGAATGCAGGGTTATAAGAGAAGTTGAGATCTCAGAGAACCAATTTGGCTTCATGCCGGGGAGGTCCACGACTGAGGCCATTCATCTCGTCAGACGCCTTATGGAGAAGTTTAGAGAGCGGCGTAAGGACCTCCATATGGTGTTCATAGATCTAGAGAAGGCTTATGATAGCATTCCGCGCGATCTTATTTGGAGGAGCCTAATAGAGAGGAGGGTGTCGTTACCGTTCGTTAGGGCGATCCAAAACATGTACTCTCAAGCTAGGACGTGCGTAAGGACCCCAGTTGGTGACACCCAGTATTTTTCGGTTGAGATAGGGCTACACCAGGGGTCGGCGCTTAGCCCTCTTCTCTTCGCTCTAATCCTTGACGTCATTTCGCGGGGGATACAAGATGGCGTCCCGTGGTGCATGCTTTTTGCTGACGATATTGTGTTAGTGGCGGAGTCGAGGAGGGAGGTGAACTCGAAGTTGGAGCTTTGGAGGTCTAAGTTAGAATCTCAGGGCTTGCGTGTGAGCCGGTCTAAGACCAAGTATCTCTGGTGTAACTTTAGTGGTGAGGCCAACGAGGAAGATGTAGAGGTTATGATTGCGGATCAGATCGTACCCTGTACGGATAAGTTCAAGTATTTGGGTTCGATCATTCAGAAGGAAGGTGAGTGTGAAGATGATGTCACTCATCGCATCAAGGCGGGGTGTCTAAGGTGGAGAGCAGCGACAGAGGTCCTGTGCGACAAGAAAGTCCCTCTAAAGTTGAAGGGTAAATTCTATAGAGCGGCAATCCGACCTGCAATGTTGTATGGCTCCGAATGTTGGGCGGTGAAGAAGTCGCTTGAGATCAAGTTGGAAGTGGATGAAATGAGAATGTTACGTTGGTCATTTGGTCGCACAATGTTAGATAGAATCACGAACGGGATTTTCAGAAACGCGCTGGAAGTGGCGCCCATTTCAGCGAAAGTTAGGGAAGTGAGATTGAGATGGTTTGGCCACGTCCGCAGGAGGCAGGCATCTGCTCCGGTGAGGAGGGTCGAGAGTTTATTGGTTGTCGGGGAGAGAAGAAGAGGCAGACCGAGGAGGACGTGGGAGGAGCAGCTGAGATTAGATTTGAAGGCCTTAAACCTTTCCGAGACCATGACTGTTGATAGGTGCGCTTGGAGGCGCCAGATCAGAGTTGTAGATTCTTTTGTAGGGAGTGGTGCTGTAGTTGAGAGCCTCAGGGTTGGGTTGTCTCGGTTAGCTTTGACCTAGAGCATTGTATTGTTTTACTTTTATTGTTTATTTTATCCTATTGTCTTTACGTGTGGTGTATTTTTGACAGGGAGCTGTGCGTTGAGCCAACCTCTCTTCTGTTAGAGCATCGTTCATCAGGAGTGAAGTAGCAAAATTCCGCTTAGGTAAGTCCCATGTGGATTAAGCCATGGGTTCAGGTATAGTATCGAGCTTTTTAGAATCATTTTTTTTTATCACTCAATATTCTGCTGTGCACTAAGCTGGGGGTCTTCACGGAAACAGCCTCCCTACCGTAATAAGTAGGGGCATGGTCTGCGTACATCTTACCCTCCCCAGACTCTGCTCTGAGCGGGATATACTGGGTATGTTTGGTTTAGTTTGGTTTAACTAGAACCAATACAAAACATTAATAATTTCAAAGTTTTATATGTAACACCCCCAATCCGCTCAGGGATATTACACGCCGTAGAACCTTTCCTCAAGGATCTACCAGGCTGGTAACGACATTTAACATCTCGACAATGCCTTCGAGGCTACAAAGACTCAGTAGACCGATTTGGTCTTTCCACAAATACATACAACTCAAATACAACTCATGCCCACGCAGGGGACAAAATACAACTACACCTGCATAACGGAACAATACAAAGAAATGAAAATAAAGTACAACCGAACCAACACACGATGTACGGTTCCTCATTTGATTAGTATCGATCTTATTTCATCTTCCTTCGTGCCGACCCCGTGTTATGATCCAAAACCTGAATGCAAAAACAGACATCCACCCCGAATACTCGGGGTTAGCAACCTCCACTGTTTTGCTAGTGCAAATACAAAGTGCAAATACGAGCCATACAATTCACATTCCACGAATAACAATAACCGAGGATCCTAAAAGATCCAAACGAAACGAAAAGTACTTCCCGAGGCAAGGGTTTGAGAAAACATTTCAAAAACGAAATATCATAAATCAATGGAAGTAATTTATAAAACAGTTTAGAATGCCATCGAGAGTTTTAATAGAAAACAATTTAGGATTATCAAATCCTACTTTTCGAAAACCGAAAGACAAAAGGGGTCACCGCCCCAAAGGTTTACTTTCTGAAAAATGACATTAACCAACCGTTGGGATTTTAGCCCCAAATCCGTAAAACGACTTTTACAAAACCATTGGGATTTTAGCCCCAAATCCGTAAAACGACTTTTACAAAACCATTGGGATTTTAGCCCCAAATCTCATCAACTCACAGTACACAAGAACGACGTTGTGGTTCGTATCCCAACATCAAAATCCACAAATAAAGGATTTAAAACAAACAACAAAATACTCCAGTGCCATCCTAGCCAAGTAAGCCAAACGAACACCTACCTCTTACACACTTAGTCAATGCATGCAATCATGAAAACCGTTCGAAAGCACTCATTTCCGGAAATGCCAATATCAAATCACATTTGCAAAAATGCACCACAATTAACCGTCGATCCACACCTCCGTGGACCCCTACCGAGACCCCGTCGGATCTAACCCGTAGTGGTTAAAAGCAAAGCTCGCGGTCCACAGCTTCGTGGAACCCTACCGAGACCCCGTCGAGTCTAACCCGTAGTGAGCATACACACACACACGTTACTCATGCAACACTAATATGCTAAGAATGTAAGTTCATTAAGAATACTCACTAGAGATGGCCATTAACTCGACACCATTATCAAACTCTTCAAAATTTCGATAACAAGGTTAAATAAGGAAATACACGATTCCATAACTTAAACAATATGAGTATCATCATAAAATCCTTCGACGTTCAAAATAATCAAATCATAATCAATTCTCAAAACACCGTTCACAAAACACACGCGTTTTGAAAGAAAGCCTTTAACGAGGCCAAACCGAAATCCTTTTGAAACTTCATTTCAAATAACCAAACAAACGCATCAAGACGACCACCGATCATCATATACATAAAACGAGAAAAGTATGGGCAAGGTACTTGCCTCGATACCACGAGCACTGAACCACGAACGGATACGGCTCAACCGGGAAGCTTCGGAACGCCCGATGCTAACGAAAAGGAAGACGACAATGAACGGAACGGGAGAATCAAGCACGACCGTGAGGAACCGACGAAAATGAACCTTGAGTGATTCAAGTGTTAAGATCCGTAGAACACGCGTTAGATTGATTATCCGAGCCTCACAACCGAAAAGAAATGATGGAAATCGACCCCCGGATGAAGAACTCTCCCCCTCTATCCTCTCTCTCGCGGCGCTTAGGAAAACTGGCGAATGAAATGAGCTGTTCGCTCAGAACAACACATTTATAGTGTAACACAGCAGACCCTATCGGCCGGCCTATCGGCCGATAGGCCCAACCGATAGCCACACGGAATGCCGGCAGTAGGGTCTATCGACCCCCCTATCGGCCGAAAGGCTCCTGGAAGTGCTCGGCCAAAACTAAAACGACCATAACTCTCTCGTCCGGACTCCGATTGACTCACCGTTTGAACCATTGGAAAGCTAACTCGATGTTCTAAAATATTGCAAAGATTTATAATTTTTGGAGTTACCAAAAATTAATGATGATCTAACAAAGACGAACTCATACTTAGAAAAGTCGTTTAGTAATCCTGAATTCAACAAAACGACACCGAAACCCGAACTCGAATACGAACCGAAGATACGGTTACGAAGTACTCACAAAGACGAATCTAAGAGCTAGTAGAACACACAATTCCGACCACCCGAAGGCTCGAGATTCGACAACGGAAGGTAATTACCCCAAACTTTGGGAAATTACGAAAATGGCCCAAATGCCCGAAAATCACCATACGTGATCGAATAACCAAACCGAAGTTCACAACACGTCTAACAAAGTTAAACGGACTTGCGGAAACTCGAAGCAATAGCTGGTCGAGATTCGCAAGAATCGAACTCAAGTGCGGAAAAGTCGCTAAAAGCACAGAACTCAACGAAACGACACCGAAACGAACTCGGATGTCAGAAAGTGTAGAATTAATCATTCTCAGAATGACGAAACGGTCATGAGCGAGTCGTCAAAACGGACTCCGACCGAAAAAAAAGAATTACCGGAAATCGAAAATTGCGGATATTACATTCTACCCTCCTTAAAAGAAGTTTCGTCCCGAAACTTAAAACAAGTAGGGAGAAGAAATATTCCGCCAGGAAAAACTCAACGAGACACACCAGAATGCGTAACTAATGCCCAACGGCGAAATGTTACAAACAACGCAAAGGAATATACGGCGTGTAAACACGCTCCACGGTGACCAACACAACGTCGCCGTTAGGGATATAATAAAACCGACAAGTGACAAGCGTCATCAAATGGATACTATAGCCAAGTCAATTATCCGATAATCACAAAACACAACGAACGAAAATCAATATGATTGATCAACCCAACGGTACATCAATCAAAACGCGAGTCAACCGCTGAACAAACACGGAATCCCATCGCCTAAGGGATGGAAGATTGAAAATGAAACTAATTTCCCGAACTAAAGGGAATTACGAAGGAGCCTGAACGTTCAACAATCACGAAACGAGAACAAAAACCGAACGAACAAACGATCGAGACAACAAAAATCGAAGAATCATGTTCGAATCACGAAGAACAATAAAGTTCGACAATAACTCCCGTGATGATCCGTGAGAACTACAAGACATGCATTCCCATAAGATCCACAGAAAGGGAATAGCGATTGAAAAGTCACAACGACAATTATGTTATTCAAATGATATCACACTCGTTCGATAAACAAAAACAAGGGCAGACAAGCTCGAAACGTCAACGAACATAAATGAGTCGACAAAGTAGAAAATACGAAGTTCAAAATCCGATCCCTTCAATAAAAGGACTAGTAGAACCAAATGATGTTACTCCCGAACAAAGTTCACAAGAATCGAACCGAACTCGAAAAAGTCACACCAATAACCGGATCGCCCACAACAAGATCACACTGCTCGGACGATGAAATCAAATACCGAACAAGTTCATAAAGTACCAACGAACAAGAGCGAATCGATAGATCGGGAAGAGAAAACACAGAAGTCAAAATAGTACGGGCATTACCTCCGACCTCGTCCACGAAATTCACAAAAACGGAGCAAGGTAACAAGACATTAAACAATCGACGCATAACGGAACCATCACCGATGCACACGGTCATACCAAACCAAGCTCTAACAGCTCGCACATGCGGGACAACGCAGAGATTGCCATGAGGCGACAACATTCAATACCAACACTCCGCCTCTCACAGGGGCTAGCACAACCAATGTGTGGAAAGCGTCTCAACGCTCACACCGCCAATTCGATCATACTCGGGAGAAAGTATCCAAATGACAACGCGAACATCACACATACATACCCAGCCCTCAAACGGGAATGGATAGGTTTTTTAAAAAAAAAAACGAAAACCTCATTTTGAAAATAATTTAGAAGAATACTGGTTGATCTTGAGTATCACCTTTCAAAAAGTATAAACGTGAAACATCGTTATCGAGACACTGGAGAACCATTTCGCATTTGATAAGAATGAAGATACTTTCTCTTAATGAAAACTTTCAAAATATTCGACCCTCGGGTCTAAATAAAAGTGTTGAAAATATCTCAAAACATTTTGGTCCCCGAGGTAGAAAATTTTTGAAATACATTGTGGCATCTTGGATGTACCACAAGAAAATAACCCATTTGAAAAGTATGTCTCGAAATTTATTTTTCTAAGATACTCAAGGTTTTCAAAAATCCAATAGCCGTAATGCCCAAAACTCACACATACCGACGTTCACTAAAACAACTCCTAGCACACGCATCAAAACGTTTAAAATCAAGACAATACATGTCTTTAAACGAAAATAAACGATAAAATACCATATTCGTAACAAAACCACCGATAAGATACCCTCCCAGACCGGCTAGTGAACAAGTCGAACGCGTATAAGCACAAAGCCTCCACAAGAGGTTTGTAAAACGTGCAAATCAATTCGAAATCATCAACAACGGACAAAAACAACAATAACAAGACATCACAACGATTTACATTCCTCGTATAAATCAAATACGAGAGTCGACTAAATATATATCGTGAAATCAAAATTCACATAAGGATTCCACCACTTAACAAATAATCATAAAAATAGCTCGTGTCACACGAGGCACAACACAAAGAAGGGAGACTTACTTCCACAGTGTCGCACGAAGATGATGATCGCCCACGATACTAATCACGACCAACAAACTCAAACGACGCGTCGCGACACGACTCACCGACTAAATCCGACGAGACAAAACTCAATAGACACCATCGACCCGACACCTAGGTTTTCACAACCTAAGCTCGATACCATTTATGTAACACCCCAATCCGCTCGTGGATATTACACGCCGTAGAACCTTTCCTCAAGGATCTACCAGCCGGGTAACGACATTTAACATCTCGACAATGCCTTCGAGGCTACAAAGACTCGATGAGACCGATTTGGTCTTTCCACAAATACATACAACTCAAATACAACTCATGCCCACGCAGGGACAAAATACAACTACACCCGTACAACGGAACAATACAAAGAAATGAAAATAAAGTACAACCGAACCAACACACGATGTACGGTTCCTCATGTGATTAGTATCGATCATCTTTCATCATCCTTCGTGCCGACCCCGTGTTATGCTCCAAAACCCGAATGCAAAACACATCCACCCCGAATACTGGGGTTAGCAAACTCCACCGTTTTGCTAGTGCAAATACAAAGTGCAAATACGAGCCATACAATTCACATTCCACGAATAACAATAACCGAGGATCCTCAAAGATCCAAACGAAACGAAAAGTACTTCCCGAGGCAAGGGTTTGAGAAAACATTTCAAAACGAATTATCATAAATCAATGGAAGTAATTTATAAAACAGCTTTAGAATGCCATCGAGAGTTTTAATAGAAAACAATTTAGGATTATCAAATCCTACTTTTCAAAACCGAAAGACAAAAGGGGTCACCGCCCAAAGGTTTACTTTCGAAAAATGACATTAACCAACCGTTGGGATTTTAGCCCCAAATCCGTAAAACGACTTTTACAAAACCATTGGGATTTTAGCCCCAACCGTAAAACGACTTTTACAAAACCATTGGGATTTTAGCCCCAAATCTCATCAACTCACAAGACACAAGAACGACTGAGGTTCGTATCCCAACATCAAAATCCACAAATAAAGGATTTAAAACAAACAACAAAATACTCCAAAGGCCATCCTAGCCAAGTAAGCCAAACGAACACCTACCTCTTACACACCGAGTCAATGCATGCAATCATGAAAACCGTCAAAGCACTCATTTCCTAAATGCCAATATCAAATCACATTTGCAAAAATGCACCACAATTAACCGTCGATCCACACCTCCGTGGACCCCTACCGAGACCCCGCCGGATCTAACCCGTAGTGGTTAAAAGCAAAGCTCGCGGTCCACAGCCTTCGTGGAACCCTACCGAGACCCCACGAGTCTAACCCGTAGTGAGCATACACACACACACGTTACTCATGCAACACTAATATGCTAAGAATGTAAGTTCATTAAGAATACTCACTAGAGATGGCCATTAACTCGACACCATTATCAAACTCTTCAAAATTTCGATAACAAGGTTAAATAAGGAAATACACGATTCCATAACTTAAACAATATGAGTATCATCATAAAATCCTTCGACGTTCAAAATAATCAAATCATAATCAATTCTCAAAACACCGTTCACAAAACACACGCGTTTTGAAAGAAAGCCTTTAACGAGGCCAAACCGAAATCCTTTTGAAACTTCATTTCAAATAACCAAACAAACGCATCAAGACGACCACCGATCATCATATACATAAAACGAGAAAAGTATGGGCAAGGTACTTGCCTCGATACCACGAGCACTGAACCACGAACGGATACGGCTCAACCGGGAAGCTTCGGAACGCCCAATGCTAACGAAAAGGAAGACGACAATGAACGGAACGGGAGAATCAAGCACGACCGTGAGGAACCGACGAAAATGAACCTTGAGTGATTCAAGTGTTAAGATCCGTAGAACACGCGTTAGATTGATTATCCGAGCCTCACAACCGAAAAGAAATGATGGAAATCGACCCGGATGAAGAACTCTCCCCTCTATCCTCTCTCGCGGCGCTTAGGAAAATCGGCGAATGAAATGAGCTGTTCGCCGTAACAACACATTTATAGTGTAACACAGCACTTATCGGCCGCCTATCGCCGATAGGCCCAACCGATAGCCACACGGAATGCCGGCAGAGGGTCTATCGACCCTATCGGCCGAAAGGCTCCCGGAAGTGCTCGGCCAAAACTAAACGACCATAACTCTCTCGTCCGACCGATTGACTCACCGCTTGAACCATTGGAAAGCTAACTCGATGTTCTATAATATTGCAAAGATTTATAATTTTTGGAGTTACCAAAAATTAATGATGATCTAACAAAGACGAACTCATACTTAGAAAAGTCGTTTAGTAATCCCGAATTCAACAAAACGACACCGAAACCCGAACTCCGAATACGAACCGAAGATACGGTTACGAAGTACTCACAAAGACGAATCTAAGAGCTAGTAGAACACACAATTCCGACCACCCAAGGCTCGAGATTCGACAACGGAAGGTAATTACCCCAAACTTTGGGAAATTACGAAAATGGCCCAAATGCCCGAAAATCACCATACGTGATCGAATAACCAAACCGAAGTTCACAACACGTCTAACAAAGTTAAACGGACTTGCGGGAAACTCGAAACAATAGCTTTCCGAGATTCGCAAGAATCGAACTCAAGTGCGGAAAAGTCGCTAAAAAGCACAGAACTCAACGAAACGACACCGAAACGAACTCGGATGTCAAAAAGTGTAGAATTAATCATTCTCAGAATGACGAAACGGTCATGAGCGAGTCGTCAAAACGGACTCCGACCGAAAAAAAAAGAATTACCGGAAATCGAAAATTGCGGATATTACATTATATTTATGAACCCATGAGAATCCTAGAACATATATATTGATGCATTTAATACTAATGAAGATCATAAACACACATACATGTTCATATTTATCATATAG
Source organism: Orobanche coerulescens (assembly GCA_033398695.1). Taxonomy (NCBI): domain Eukaryota; kingdom Viridiplantae; phylum Streptophyta; class Magnoliopsida; order Lamiales; family Orobanchaceae; genus Orobanche; species Orobanche coerulescens. Next base: position 204,627,519 of record CM065801.1, on the reverse strand, counting down.
TATGAGTATACTTATTAAATAATCCCTCCTATTCAAAATATAAGTCTTTTTAGACTAATGCACACATATTAAGAAAACATTGACTTTCTACTTTACACTTAATAAATTGTTTTGAAATTCACACTATACATTTAAAATTAGTTAATTACCAATAACTAAGCTATTTTTAGTAAGTTTGCACATCATTTGAGAAAAAATATAATTAATTATCACTGGAAAGTGCAAAACAACATATAAAATAAAAATAATGTAAATAGCCAAAAAGATTTATATTTTGAATTGGAGGGAGTACACAAGACAGACAAATATGCACTAAACGTTCAAAGATACAGGGAATTGTATAACACATTACTTTCAACCCATGTCTGCAGTAATATATATATATATATATATATATTCCATCAACGGTATTTATTGGCTATCTCATCTTACAAAAATTGGATTTTGTAAATATATATTAAAAATAAATGCAAACAAAAAGAAAACCCTTTAAAATCACGTCAAACAACACAAAATTTGCAAATCAAATTAAAATCATTCTCAATCCACACATCAATAAATATAACAGTCTCTTACACCATAATATTGTTCAAAAAATATAAAGTAAAAAAAAAAAATCATCAGAAAAACAATTCTTCATTAAAAAAAAATCATTCCCTTCCTTAAAGAACAACCAACCTCTTGGATGAAGTTGACATCTCGCTACCATTCCTTCAAATTCATTTAGAAGCAACTTCATGGCATTGAAATTTAAAGCAACATCAAACAAAGACAAAACTCATAACAAACATATAAAACCGAACCACAAACATCAGCAATCAAAATAACAGTCAATCAGACCATAATATTGTCCACAAAAGAAAAGGAAGGTAAAACCAAAGTTCATCAGAAAAAAAGAAAACATCTCTCCATCATCAGTCTTATCCATCCTTCTCTTCCTTCACAACGACCCTCCTCTTGGATAAAGTTGAGAGTTGGCTACTTGTTCCTTCACCCTCATTTAACAACTCATCCCCAACAGAAGAAGCTCCACTTCTTTTTCCCAACACATGATCCGGGGACTTGAAATCATATTCAGAGTCAACTGGTTCAGGGCCCCAATCATTGTCCTCAACTATATCCTTATAAGGTCTTAAAACAAAATCTAAAATTTTGTGATCGTAAGCTTGTGTTCTTTTATCAATGAAGCATCATCACAAACTCTCTCAACCACATATACACTGTCATTATTCTCCAAATGCCTGGCATCAATCCCAACTCTACCAATCAGATTATCAACTTCATACGGTTGTTCCAGCCTGCTAATATGCTTTCTAGTCATCCGAGAGTCAGCACTTCGTGCACAAAATTCCTGCATTAAAAACAAACATGAGATAAAAGAAATATATTAAGTGGGAAGTATATAAATCAAATTTTATGAATAACCACACCACTGTCAGCCTCTCACAAGCATCGGTCCCAATCCACATCCTTGCAATGTCATCCCACAAATAAAAAATAGCATTTGATTTCTCGTCAACAACTTTAATATGAATTTTGAACCTAGCGTTACCAACAACATAGTCCCCACATTTATCATAAAAAAATATACATCCCTCTCACTGACCACCCTTCTACACTTTAAACAACTTGTGTTGCACCAATCTTTTTCAAACAAAATAATATAAATCAGAATATATAAAATAAACCATTGATGAAGATTTATATCTTTATTCACCAGAAGAAAACTTATAGTAAATCAAAAGTTGCATCGGAAGATGAATTGTTTTGGGGACAGATGAAAATGCATAAAATGTGTGATAGAAGATGTATTTAATATCACTACAAGAAAAACTGCATCAGACAACGGTTTTTGCCCGTTGTCTAACTCCCTATTTTCCCGTTGTCTATTGAGACGCCGTCTCTTACCTGTATCAGACGACGGTACAGAATCTGTTGTGTTAAAGAGTGAGAGACAACGACTTCATCTCTAGACACCATTGTGTAATAGCCAAAAACAACAATACTCCACTTAGAAATCATTGTTGTTTGGGATACTACACAATAGCTTTAGAACAATACACACTTGTCACAAAGGAAATTACACAATATTTTTGTAGAAGTTGTCCATTGTCTGTTTGCTTATAACTCAAGTGTTGTTCATTTAAAACATGTTAGAATTTATCAAACACAATTGTTTTTTATTTTGAATATGTTGTTAAGATTCCATAAACACAATGGTTTCCTAAAATTACCTAATTGCCTAATGGCAGATCAGACAGTGATTTTATTTGCATTAAAACTACTCATTTAGACAATTGTATTTTATTTTTATTTTTTTTCATGCTGCACCTATTTCAAATTATATGAATTATAACCAAGAAATCAAATAAATAAAAATTAATATGAACTAAAAAAAACATTTCATTCAACAATAACAATCAACCATTCATTTATTACAACAATAATAATTGACATTAAAAAAATAAAAATAAATCCTATCAGTAGAGCCCTCGTTCCTTTGTTTCTTTCTTCAATCTCTTTAACTTTGCCCGCCTTATAGCTTTGGTCAACTTCAGCACACCTTTATCTTCAGTATCGCCTTCATTTTCGCTTGTAGCTTCATCTTCATTTTCTGCAGCGGCAGATTCTTTCGGCACCTTTGAGCCTACAGAAAAGCTGCATAATCAACAAGTAATTTGGAGTTTATTGAAGGGCCACAAAAAAAAACTGAAATAGAACCGATAACAGTCTGCATGCAACACTTGATGCTATCGTGGTAGTGAACTCCCAATAATATAAAGGCATACTCCCTCCGTCACACATAAGAATGCATTATTGGGAAATATCAGCCTAATGTGCAACGGCATCAGAAGATAGGCAATGAAACTACAAAATTATCATCTCCATATTAGGCAACTCACAACCAAAAGAAAACACACAAGTAGCCTTCCATGCAAGATGATACAGCCAGCCTTCGAAATCAGCTTCATCCCAAAGACAGATAAGATCTGGAAGGTCAGCATGATCTGCTTGAAAAATTTTAGCTACTTGCATTAAACAATGATAACGAGATGGAGAAAAATGAAACCATATGGAGGGTAATCGCATAGCAAGCCTTGTTGAAGGGAATGAGGCAACTGGTGATCTAATCTGAAAAGCCAAAATGAACATGTGAAAATTTGACTGGCTGGCTTTAATAGACACCTGAATAGAACTCTGAAAATCCAAAATATAGGTGGATGGTTATCACCTGTTGAAGCTTTAGAAATACTTCACATCTATCAATACTTCTTCTCCCTTGGACAGAAAAAGAACCATTCTAGATCCTTACTTCTCAAGCAAGATTTATCTGCAGTTAACACGAGAAAAATGAGAAAATCATACCAGGAAAATTAATGTAAACACTAAGTACATATGAGGACTATACCGATGCAAGTATCAAAACTTACATGCATCTTAAATGAAATGCCAATCAAATAAGAACCAGATTAGACTTGGAACTTTTAAAGTAAGAGTGTTTTAAAATGATGATCAGCATATAGTAAACATAGAACAATGGTAGTTGACAGCCTCAAATGTCAGGAAAACGAAAATGCAGAATAAACAAGAAAATTATAATATACAAACATCGGTATAGTCCTCATAAGTATCAGAACTTACATGCATCATACCAATTTTTTTTATTTTTTTTTATTTTACATTCACAAAAGAAAAAACATCACAAAAAACAAACATCATTATAAATATACAATATCCCGAATACATCAAGAGCCAAAACAAATAGACGGTATTTTTACAATAATCCTCTTCTAGACTCACTTTTTCAAAACCTATTAGTGGATGCAGCAACAAGAAAAACCAAACAATAACCAAACAAGAAAAACCAAATAATTCAGTATCAGTCTTGAATTGTAAAAAAAAAAATATGAAGGGCTCACACAATAACCGAAGTTGATTTATTAGCTCTCAGACAATCATCAGAACCTTCACCAGAGAGAACCATTTCAACTCCCAGAGATTTGATTTTTCGAGACATAAGAAACATTGGTGTACTGGCCCTGATAGTAGTCACATCATTTATCTCAGTATGATAGATGACCTCCTCTAATGCATCAATTCCTTCCTGATTTAGCAAACAAAATAATGAAAATGAAAGTTACTTCAATCTGATATAAGAGAGAGGTCCGACAAGCTACTTCATCTATTTGTAAGGAAACAAATTTACCTGCACTGAGAAATGGAACTCATGGTGATGAGTACCAAGATAGTCTGCCACTTCTCTGGCAGCTCTCAAATCTGGAGAACCCTGTTGGGAGGACAAACCGAACAATAGGACTATTATTAACTATCGGAATATGATATATACTGAAGTTCTACAACAAAATAGACAGACTACAGTATGCTTTAAGCATAACATAGTAGTTGCCAAGATTGTGCAGATCAAATAACAGTGTTGGCTGAAGCGAAAACAGAACATATTTACAAAAATATAGACACATATTAACAAGTTGTAATCTAAAAGCAGATAATACCTACAAATTGAAGCATAACTCGAAGCCTGAAGTCAAATCAAAGAAGCTAACTCAGGGCTAAATTTTGAACTCAAATCAGGCCTGAAATTAAAACTAATTAAACATGAGATTTCATTTCAACAAATTTTGAACAACCCTGAAGCCATATTTATACAACCCTAGTCGGTTCTGAGCTCGAAATCAACAATCAAACCCCACCCGAATCAGAACCAAAATCTAATTTGGAAAGTTCAGTCGGCTACAATCCGACTCATACCTGAATTCGCATGAGTGAACCACCAATCGATCGAGCCTCCACTCGTCGCCGTACTGGTCGGCTGCTCCATCCGAAGCCGCTCGAACCCCACAGACGAAAGCTTGAGCTGCCATCGCCGCACGCAGATGGTTGCGCTCCGGCGTAGGTGTGTGTGTGTGTGTGCGCGCGTGTGTGTGGCAGAGTAGTAGAGAGAGTTGATCAATCGGTCGATGAAAGGTGAGAATGAGATTGCGAGGTGGCCGATTAATTAGGGCAAGGGTTTTTATACCCAGTCTTTCTTTTCGAGTATTCCAATTGAGTCCCCATGTTTCAAATTGACGAGTGCTAGTAACTAATACTTTTTCACGGATTATTGTTTCTATTTTGTAAAATTATTTATCGACGATCCAACCGTACGAATGTCAATATATATCTAATTGATTGATGTTCCCAAATTTTCAAAAAATAAAAAATTAATTTGGCTTGAGATCTTAGCAAACCACTAGTAAATTGACTAGTGCTAGTAACTAGTGCTTTTCACGGATTATTGTTTCTATTTTGTAAAATTATTTATCGACGATCCAACCATACGGATGTCAACATATATCTAATTGATTGATGTTCCCAAATTTTCAAAAAATAAAAAATTAATTTCTTGAGATCATAGCAAACCACCACTAAATTGACGAGTGCTAGTAACTAGTGCTTTTCACAGATTATTGTTTTTATTTTTATAAAATATTTATCGACGATCTATCCATACGGATGTCAACATATATCTAATTGAGTGATGTTCCCAAATTTTTAAAAAATAAAAAATTAATTTGGCTTGAGATCTTAGCAAACCACTAGTAAATTGTCTAGTCCTAGTAACTAGTGCTTTTCACGGATTATTGTTTCTATTTTTGTAAAATTATTTATCGACGATCCAACCGTACGGATGTCAATATATATCTAATTGATTGATGTTTCCAAATTTTCAAAAAATAAAAAATTAATTTGTCTTGAGATCTTAGCAAACCACTAGTAAATTGAATAGTGCTAGTAACTAGTACTTTTCACGGATTATTGTTTCTATTTTTGTAAAATTATTTATCGAGAATCCAACCATACGGATGTCAACATATATCTAATTTATTGGTGTTCCAAAATTTTTAAAAAATAAAAAATTAATTTGGCTTGAGATCTTAGCAAACACTAGTAAATTGACTAGTGCTAGTAACTAGTGCTTTTCACGGATTATTGTTTCTATTTTTGTAAAATTATTTATCGATGATCCAACCGTACGGATGTCAACATATATCTAATTGAGTGATGTTTCCATATTTCCAAAAAATAAAAAATTAATTTGGTTTGAGATCTTAGCAAACCACTACTAAATTAACTAGAGATAGGAACTCGTGCTTTTCACGGATTATTGTTTCTATTTTTGTAAAATATTTATCGACGATACAACCGTACGGATGTCAACATATATCTCATTTATTGATGTTCCCAAATTTTCAAAAAATAAAAAATTAATTTGATTTGAGATCTTAGCAAACCACTACTATATTGACAAGTGCTAGTAACTAGTGGTTTTCATGGATTATTGTTTCTATTTTTATAAAATAATTAGATGTCTTCCCGTGCGATGCACGGCGTATAATGTTAAATGTTTTATTATATTAATAATATATGATCGAATTTCAATAATGTAATAAAATTATTATAAAATATACATGAGTCAGTATACACACACATGTACATATACTATTATTTGATTTAATTTCATTTATAAACTCTTATCATGTGATCTAAGGGCATATGAACTGAACTGAACTGAATGGACCTGACCTGAACTGAACTGAACTGAATGGACCTGAACTTGTAACACCCCCAAAACCGTATGGGAATATTACACGCCTTAGACCCCTTCCACAAGGATCTACCAGGCTAAACATCCATAAACGACTAAATGCTTGCCCGGCCAGGGTCAAACAATATAATAATACAGACCGTTAAGGTCACTTACACATAAACACACAGACCGATGAGGTCACACAACTCTATCAATGTAATCGACTAACAACATTACCCACACAGGGTCGAAACACAATACACGGAAGACTGAATGAACTCTAACAATACAACCAAACTCTACCAACTCTCGACTCTTGATTAGTATCGCAGCTCGTCATCCTCTTGTGCCAATCCTGTGACTGCTCCCCTGAATCTGCATGTACCTGGACGCAAAACAGACATCCACCCCCCGAATACTCGGGGGTTAGTAAAATTCCACTGTTTTACTAGTGCAAGTATCAAACCATACGAAATGTAACAAGCAAATAGCAACTACGAGTTTAATACGGAAATCAATTATCAAAATGTTCCCGAGAAGTTTTAGAATTTCGAACTCAAATAAGAGATATTTGAAAAGGAACACATCATCTCGGGGATTTTTAAAGCAGAAATTCTTTTGGACCTCGAGTCCCAATTTACAAAACCTTTTCGTAAACATTAGGGCCTTAGACCGATTCTCGTTTCAAAGCATACTAAATAATATATCATTATGAGCCCGAGATCCATATTTAAAATGTTACCCGAACAATCACTGCTACACGATCATTGTTCGTACACATCATGTACCGAACTCCGGAGGCCTCGACGAACCTTACCCGGACCACACACACTGTTCGTACACATCATGTACCGAACTCCGGAGGCCTCAGCGGACCCTACCCGACCACACACACTGTTCGTACACATCATGTACCGAACTCCGGAGGCCTCATGACCCTACCCGACCACACACACTGCTCGTACACATCATGTACCGAACTCCGAGGCCTCAACGGACCCTACCCGCCACAACATCGTTCGTACACATCATGTACCGAACTCCGCAGGCCTCGCTGACCCTACCCGGATCACACACCTTGTTCGTACACATCATGTACCGACTCCAGAGGCCTCGCGGACCCTACCGGATCACACACTTTGTTCGTACACATCATGTACCGAACTCCAGAGGCCTCGTCAGACCCTACCTGGAACACACACACATCGACACGACACAATTCATAATCATTAAATGTCAAGCCATTCCACATTACACCGAAATGTACAATCAATTATGTAAACCAAAACAACACAAATATCATGATCATCACAACGACTCTTAACCAACATAACACACATTCGGTACACAATACATTGAACAACCACGTGTACAACCATCTCATATGTACATCGCAATCCTGCACAAATGGCACAACGCCTAACACGTATACCAATATATCACTATTATCACAAAGCCTTCAAATTTCGGAAAACACAATCAACTCAAACGGAACACATTTACGGAGGCAAGCAAAATCGTCATACATAGCATACGTAATTACTAGTCGCAAGATACAAGTCGTATAATAAGATACTTGCCTTAATAACCGCTACCAAACGCTCCGATGAACACGGTTCGATCGGGAAGCTCGGACTCAAGGAGACAACGAACGGAAGGGTTCCGACTCGAGTTCTTCACAAGAATTCGACCCTAACAACATATAATCAATAAATCATCGATCATACGAGGAAGAATAATCGTAGAACGCTCGAATTCTCTTTGTGACATTTTATCGAACACCTTCAAGGCGTCGATAAAATACTCAATAAAACGACAAATCCGTGGCAATCCAACCGTGGAATAACAAGGAATTAGATATAATATAGCTTAACAATCATCAATCCATCAATATTCTGAGTTAAAACGGATTAAACGGACAAATCGAACAAAATCCCCAAAACTATATTTTAAGAAAACTTGCCTTGATTCGGTCGATCGGAGCAAGTTATGGAAGGATTAATCGATGTTATAAACTTCAAAACTTCATGGATTTAACCCCTAACAACATCCCTCCATGATCATCAAGTCTTCAGCCGCGGAAGAGGAAGAAACGAGTGAGAAAAATGAAGAAAAACCCGATCGCTTCCGCCATATTTATACCCTCACGGACACGGCGCAAAGAAACGCCAGCACTGCGCCGGGTGTCTCGGCTGTGTCTCGGCTGGCTGCTGGTCCTGGCCGACCGGCGCAAGACACGGCGCTGGGCAGCGCCGCTTCGAGGCCGTTCGCATGTGTCCGCCACCATGACTCGGTCGATCCGACGGTCCAAAATCCCAAACTCAGACTTGAACGTAAACCGAAAGCACGGTTACGAAGTACTCGTAAATACGAATCCGAACACTGAGAGAACACCTGATTCCGACCACCCGAAGGCTCGAAATTCGACAACGGAAAGTAATTACCCAAAACTTTGGGAAATTACGAAAATGGCCCAAAACGTCCGAAAATCACGATACGCGATCGAAACACCAAACCAAAGCTCGCAACATGAATAATAACATTAAATGAACTTACGAGAAACTCAAACAACAGCTGACGAGATTCGCAAGATCGAACTCAAGTGCGGAAAAGTCGCTAAAAAGCACGGAACTCAACAAAACGATACCGAAACGAACTCGGATCACAAAAAGTGCAGAATTAATCATTCTCAGAATGATGAGACGGTCCCAAGCGAGTCGTCGAAACGGACTTCCGCCGAAAAAATAAAATTACCGGAAATCCGAAATTGCGGATATTACATTCTACCCTCCTTAAAAGAAGTTTCGTCCCGAAACTTAAATCAAGTAGGGAGAAGCAATATCTCGCCAGGAAAACTCAACGAGATACACAAGAACCGAAAAAAATCCGTGTCCAACGGCGAAACGTTACAAGTAACGCAAGGGAATATACGGCGTAAAAACACGCCCCACGACGACTAACGCAACGCCACCGACTATGTTTCAAACAACAACGAGCAATTAACGACGCATCACATACCACATCACATGCACACATTTAATATAAGAAACATACGCTACAACAAGTTGCACCCGACTAAAACGGCTATGCGATAGAAACAAATAGAGTATCACGATAGAAATCATTCCGATTCTCATCAATAAGAAAATGTCCGACGTCAAAACACAAACAATTCAAGATAACGGAAAACGAGAATACCGGACATTACATTCTATCCTTTTTTAAAAATAAGTTTCGTCCCGAAACTTAAAATAAAACATCATGGTAGAATACAAACAAAACCAAAAAGTCCACGCAACAAATATCAATTTCTACACGAATTACAGCACGAAGTACGATACACAACTACATCACGGGACACCACCAGGCACTCCCCGAGTAGGAACGAAAACCCAATTCCCGAACATCGTGGCAACAGTCTCACAATGCACCGCTCGGTGACCCACTTGGCCACACTCAAACGATTGACTAACGGTGAACGACAATTCTTCGCAGACGAGATCGTGCAACAACAAATGACAACCCCGTTCGAACAACAACGATCGAACAACAACGATCAAATAACAATGATCGAACAACAATGATCAAATAACAATGATCGAATGACAACAGTCGAACAATGACTCCGAAGTCCCCACTTCAACTCCAGACATTAAAAGAACTGGTAGAAAGTGAAAGATGTTACTTCCAAACAAGGTTCACAAGAATCGAACCGAACTCGGAAAGGTCACGATGATAGGCAGGTCGATCTGAAACAAGGTCACAACCAGTTCGAACGATGACAACTGAGACATCAAACAAGTTCAAAACGTATCGACGAATACGTGCAAGTCGATAGAATTTAGAAGGAGAAACTGCAGAAGTCAAATATAGTACGGGTATTACATCCGACCTCTTATAAAAGAAATGTCGTCCCCGCAACTCACAACAACGGAAACAAGGTAACAACACAAAAAGCATCCGACAGGAAAATCTCCCATGGATCTCTCAAAGCCGATCCTGATATCTGTCCGAAGCGCGAACTCCGAAAGTCTCGAGCCACCCGCAAAACCGAATTCGTGTCCTCAAACGCTAAGCATCGACGAGAAGGAAAATTTACACGTGCATGCCCCGGCACATCACGGTTGAAATACCTCGGCTCGGCATACCGAAAATACAAATGCTAGATACAATGGGGCATAAAGTCGCAAAACAATATAGCGGAGATGCCAACTCAGCATAACAAAGAATCAAGACGGTATCGTTCGGCGACCTCAACGGCCCGAACGATAACCAGCACCTATAATTACAAACATTATGAAACAATCACACATGTACAGAAACATACAAACCCAAGCATCAACAGCTCACTCGTGCGACAACACGCAAATCACCACGAGGCGATAAACAAGAAACACCGTTCACACCTCTCACGGAGGGCTAGTGCAATAAATGCGTGGCAACGCCGACGTTCATGCCACCAATTCGATCATACTCGGGAGCAAACATCATAACGACAACGCGAACATCATACATACATACCCAGCCCTCAAACGGGAATGGATAGGTTTTGAAAACGAAAACCTCCTTTTGAAAATAATTTTGGAAACACCGATTGATCTTGAGTATCACCCTTCAATAAAAATACAATCGTGAAACATCATTATCGAGACTTTGGAAACTATTTCGCATTCGATAAAAATGAGGACAATTTCTTTTCGTGAAAAACTTTTGGAAGTATTCGACCCTCGGGTCTAAGTAAAAGTGTTTCTAAAACATTGGAAAATATCTTAAAACATTTTGGTCCTCGAGGTAGAAGAATCTTGAAATATATTGTGGCACCTTGGATGTACCACAAGAAAATAATTCATTTTAAAAGGACGTCTCGAAATTTATTTTCTAAGGTACTCAAAGTTTTCAAAGATAATTTAATGGGCTAGAATGCCCAAAAATTTCAGATAATTACACGGAACATTATAGCGCTGTGGGTCCCGCGCCGAAACCCACCAGACTAAAAACCATTTACAAAACGCCAAAAAGGTCGATGACGGTAATATTTTACAATGTCCGAAGTATTTCAAAACACATTTTTCAAATACCGTCTGATTGTGTCATTTGAAAATACACGGCCCATTTGTCAAAATTTAACAAATTTTAAAAATCCATATAAACCATGGTTTGACCGCACCACCAAAATATTTTCCAAAAATCGATTTCTACAAAATTCTCAAACTGTAAAATCCTTCAGGAAACATTCTCAAACTTACCCATAGCGGACAAAAATTACAACATTCCAAAACATGAATTTAAAACCATATACTCAAATGGAAACCAGTGGTCGCCAATTCAATCAAATGCATCTCGTGGTATCAATTTTAAACACACAAAGAAAATCATTCATCGGAGTTTCTCACAAACTCTACCGTGGTACCTATTCGAAACCCATCAAGGTTTAAAACTTTCACAACCTACCACCCCACCCGGTGGTTCAAAGATAAAATAATAACGTGCCGATTCTATACACATACTATGTGTCACAAGTATTAAACACAACTATATTACACAATACCGTGTAAATAAAATTATGCACCGCAATTAACTCACTAAGATAAAATCGAGATACACAGTATTACGCATAAAGGAGGAGACTTACATCCACAGTCGCACGGAGGTGACTGCGGCGCCCACGATACTAATCTCGTCCGACAACATAATCAAACGTTGTGACTACGCACAACTCAACTTGTCACCCGACGACTCGAACGACAAGACCACACATTACTCGACAAACCACGACTGACTCGACCCGACAGCCTAGGTTTCCGCAACCTAAGCTCCGATACCATAAATGTAACACCCCCAAAACCGTATGGGAATATTACACGCCGTAGACCCCTTCCACAAGGATCTACCAAAGCTAAACATCCATAAACGACTAAATGCTTGCCCGGCCAGGTCAAACAATATAATAATACTGCACTGCTAAGGTCACTTACACATAAACACAATGCACCGATGAGGTCACACAACTCTATCAATGTAATCGACTAACAACATTACCCACACAGGGGTCGAAACACAATACAAATGAAGACCGAATGAACTCTAACAATACAACCAAACTCTACCAACTCGACTCTTGATTAGTATCGCACTCGTCATCCTCTTGTGCCAATCCCGTGATCGCTCCCGAATCTGCATGTACCGACGCAAAAGACATCCACCCCGAATACTGGGGTTAGTAAAACTCCACTGCTTTACTAGTGCGAGATCAAACCATACGAAATGTAACAAGCAAATAGCAACTACGAGTTTAATACGGAAATCAATTATCAAAATGTTCCCAGAAGTTTTAGAATTTCGAACTCAAATAAGAGATATTTGAAAAGGAACACATCATCTCTGGGATTTTTAAAGCAGAAATTCTTTTGGACCTCGAGTCCCAATTTACAAAACCTTTTCGTAAACATTAGGGCCTTAGACCGATTCTCGTTTCAAAGCATACTAAATAATATATCATTATGAGCCCGAGATCCATATTTAAAATGTTACCCGAACAATCACTGCTACACGATCATTGTTCGTACCCATCATGTACCGAACTCCGGAGGCCTCGACGGACCTTACCCGGACCACACACACTGTTCGTACACATCATGTAACGAACTCCGGAGGCCTCGTGACCCTACCCGACCACACACACTGCTCGTACACATCATGTACCGAACTCCGAGGCCTCGGCGGACCCTACCCGACCACACACACTGCTCGTACACATCATGTACCGAACTCCGTGAGGCCTCAACGACCCTACCCGCCACAACATCGTTCGTACACATCATGTACCGAACTCCGCAGGCCTCGCTGACCCTACCGGATCACACACCTTGTCCGTACACGTCATGTACCGGACTCCGCAGGCCTCGTCGACCCTACCGATCACACACTTTGTTCGTACACATCATGTACCGAACTCCGCAGGCCTCGTCGGACCCTACCGAACACACACACATCGACACGACACAATTCATAATCATTAAATGTCAAGCCATTCCACATTACACCGAAATGTACAATCAAGTATGTAAACCAAAACAACACAAATATCATGATCATCACAACGACTCTTAACCAACATAACACACATTCGGTACACAATACATTGAACAACCACGTGTACAACCATCTCATATGTACATCGCAATCCCGCACAAATGGCACAACGCCTAACACGTATACCAATATATCACTATTATCACAAAGCCTTCAAATTTCGGAAAACACAACCAACTCAAACGGAACACATTTACGGAGGCAAGCAAAATCGTCATACATAGCATACGTAATTACTAGTCGCAAGATACAAGTCGTATAATAAGATACTTGCCTTAATAACCGCTACCAAACGCTCCGATGAACACGGTTCTCGACGGAAGCTCGGACTCGAAGGAGACAACGAACGGAAGGGTTCCGACTCGAGTTCTTCACAAGAATTCGACCTAACAACATATAATCAATAAATCATCGATCATACGAGGAAGAATAATCGTAGAACGCCGAATTCTCTTTGTGACATTTTATCGAACACCTTCAAGGCGTCGATAAAATACTCAATAAAACGACAAATTCGTGGCAATCCAACCGTGGAATAACAAGGAATTAGATATAATATAGCTTAACAATCATCAATCCATCAATATTCTGAGTTAAAACGGATTAAACGGACAAATCGAACAAAATCCCCAAAACTATATTTTAAGAAAACTTGCCTTGATTCGGTCGATCGGAGCAAGTTATGGAAGGATTAATCGATGTTATGAACTTCAAAACTTCATGGATTTAACCCCTAACAACATCCCTCCATGATCATCAAGTCTTCACCGGAAGAGGAAGAAACGAGTGAGAAAATGAAGAAAAACCCGATCGCTCGCCATATTTATACCCTCGCCGGACACGGCGCAAAGAAACGGCCTGCACTGCCGGGTGTCTCGGCTGTGTCTCGGCAGGCTGCTGGTCCTGGCCGACCAGCGCAAGACACGGCGCTGGGCAGCGCGTTTCGTGGCCGTTTACATGTGTCCGCCACCATGACTCGGTCGATCCGACGGTCCGAAAATCCCGAAACTCGACTTGAACGTAAACCGAAAGCACGGTTACGAAGTACTCGTAAATACGAATCCGAACACTGAGAGAACACCTGATTCCGACCACCCGAAGGCTCGAAATTCGACAACGGAAAGTAATTACCCAAAACTTTGGGAAATTACGAAAATGGCCCAAAACGTCCGAAAATCACGATACGCGATCGAAACACCAAACCAAAGCTCGCAACATGAATAATAACATTAAATGAACTTACGAGAAACTCGAAACAACAGTTTCGGACGAGATTCGCAAGATCGAACTCAAGTGCGGAAAAGTCGCTAAAAAGCACGGAACTCAACAAAACGATACCGAAACGAACTCGGATCACAAAAAGTGCAGAATTAATCATTCTCAGAATGATGAGACGGTCCCATGCGAGTCGTCGAAACTGACTTCCGCCGAAAAAATAAAATTACCGGAAATCCGAAATTGCGGATATTACATTCTACCCTCCTTAAAAGAAGTTTCGTCCCGAAACTTAAATCAAGTAGGGAGAAGCAATATCTCGCCAGGAAAACTCAACGAGATACACAAGAACCGAAAAAAATCCGTGTCCAATCCGAAACGTTACAAGTAACGCAAGGGAATATACGGCGTAAAAACACGCCCCACGACGACTAACGCAACGCCACCGACTATGTTTCAAACAACAACGAGCAATTAACGACGCATCACATACCACATCACATGCACACATTTAATAGAAGAAACATACGCTACAACAAGTTGCACCCGACTAAAACGGCTATGCGATAGAAACAAATAGAGTATCACGATAGAAATCATTCCGATTCTCATCAATAAGAAAATGTCCGACGTCAAAACACAAACAATTCAAGATAACGGAAAACGAGAATACCGGACATTACATTCTATCCTTTTTTTAAAATAAGTTTCGTCCCGAAACTTAAAATAAAACATCATGGTAGAATACAAACAAAACCAAAAAGTCCACGCAACAAATATCAATTTCTACACGAATTACAGCACGAAGTACGATACACAACTACATCACGGACACCACTGTGCACTCCCGAGTAGGAACGAAACCCACCCCCGAACATCGTGGCAACAGCCTCACAATGCACCGCCGGTGACCCACTTGGCCACACTCAAACAATGACTAACGGTGAACGACAATTCTTCGCAGACGAGATCGTGCAACAACGGTCAGACAACCCCGTTCGAACAACAACGATCGAACAACAACGATCAAATAACAATGATCGAACAACAATGATCAAATAACAATGATCGAATGACAACAATAACAATGACTCAAGTCCCCACTTCAACTCCAGACATTAAAAGAACTGGTAGTAAGTGAAAGATGTTACTTCCAAACAAGGTTCACAAGAATCGAACCGAACTCGGAAAGGTCACGATGATAGTCAGGTCGATCTGAAACATGGTCACAACCAATTCGAACGATGACAACTGAGACATCAAACAAGTTCAAAACGATCGACGAACACGTGCAAGTCGATAGAATTTAGAAGGAGAAATCATAAGTCAAATATAGTACGGGTATTACATCCGACCTCTTATAAAAGAAATGTCGTCCCCGCAACTCACAACAACGGAAACAAGGTAACAACACAAAAGCATCCGACAGAAAATCTCCCATGGATCTCTCAAAGCCGATCTCGATATCTGTGAAGCGCGAACTCCGAAGGTCTCGAGCTACCCGCAAAATCAATTCGTGTCCCCAAACGCTATCATCGAGAAGGACAATTTACACGTGCATGCCCCGGCACATCACGGTTGAAATACCTCGGCTCGGCATACCGAAAATACAAATGCTAGATACAATGGGGCATAAAGTCGCAAAACAATATAGCGGAGATGCCAACTCAAAGATAACAAAGAATCAAGACGGTATCGTTCGGCGACCTCAACGGCCCGAACGATAACCAGCACCTATAATTACAAACATTATGAAACAATCACACATGTACAGAAACATACAAACCCAAGCTTCAACAGCTCACACTCGTGCGACAACACGCAAATCACCACGAGGCGATAAACAAGAACACCGCTCACACCTCTCACGAGGGCTAGTGCAATAAATGCGTGGCAACGCCGACGTTCATGCCACCAATTCGATCATACTGGAGCAAACATCATAACGACAACGCGAACATCATACATACATACCCTCAAACGGAATGGATAGGTTTTGAAAACGAAAACCTCCTTTTGAAAATAATTTTGGAAACACCGATTGATCTTGAGTATCACCCTTCAATAAAAATACAATCGTGAAACATCATTATCGAGACTTTGGAAACTATTTCGCATTCGATAAAAATGAGGACAATTTCTTTTCGTGAAAAACTTTTGGAAGTATTCGACCCTCGGGTCTAAGTAAAAGTGTTTCTAAAACATTGGAAAATATCTTAAAACATTTTGGTCCTCGAGGTAGAAGAATCTTGAAATATATTGTGGCACCTTGGATGTACCACAAGAAAATAATTCATTTTAAAAGGACGTCTCGAAATTTATTTTCTAAGGTACTCAAAGTTTTCAAAGATAATTTAATGGGCTAGAATGCCCAAAAATTTCAGATAATTACACGGAACATTATAGCGCTGTGGGTCCCGCGCCGAAACCCACCAGACTAAAAACCATTTACAAAACGCCAAAAAGGTCGATGACGGTAATATTTTACAATGTCCGAAGTATTTCAAAACACATTTTTCAAATACCGTCTGATTGTGTCATTTGAAAATACACGGCCCATTTGTCAAAATTTAACAAATTTTAAAAATCCATATAAACCATGGTTTGACCGCACCACCAAAATATTTTCCAAAAATCGATTTCTACAAAATTCTCAAACTGTAAAATCCTTCAGGAAACATTCTCAAACTTACCCATAGCGGACAAAAATTACAACATTCCAAAAACAGTTGAATTTAAAACCATATACTCAAATGGAAACCAGGGTCGCCAATTCAATCAAATGCATCTCGTGGTATCAATTTTAAACACACAGCAAAATCATTCATCGGAGTTTCTCACAAACTCTACCGTCGGTACCTATTCGAAACCCATCAAGGTTTAAAACTTTCACAACCTACCACCCCACCCGGTGGTTCAAAGATAAAATAATAACGTGCCCAGTTCTATACACATACTATGTGTCACAAGTATTAAACACAACTATATTACACAATACTGTGTAAATAAAATTATGCACCGCAATTAACTCACTAAGATAAAATCGAGATACACAGGTATTACGCATAAAGGAGGAGACTTACATCCACAGGTCGCACGGAGGTGACGGTCGCCCACGATACTAATCTCGTCCGACAACATAACTGAAACGTTGTGACTACGCACAACTCAACTTGTCACCCGACGACTCGAACGACAAGACCACACATTACTCGACAAACCACGACTCGACTCGACCCGACACCTAGGTTTCCGCAACCTAAGCTCCGATACCATAAATGTAACACCCCCAAAACCGTATGGGAATATTACACGCCGTAGACCCCTTCCACAAGGATCTACCAAGCTAAACATCCATAAACGACTAAATGCTTGCCCGGCCAGGTCAAACAATATAATAATACAGACTGCTAAGGTCACTTACACATAAACACACAGACCGATGAGGTCACACAACTCTATCAACGTAATCGACTAACAACATTACCCACACAGGGTCGAAACACAATACAATGGAAGACCGAATGAACTCTAACAATACAACCAAAGTCTACCAACTCGACTCTTGATTAGTATCGCACTCGTCATCCTCTTGTGCCAATCCTGTGATCGCTCCCGAATCTGCATGTACCGGACGCAAACAGACATCCACCCCCGAATACTGGGGTTAGTAAAACTCCACTGTTTTACTAGTGCAAGTATCAAACCATACGAAATGTAACAAGCAAATAGCAACTACGAGTTTAATACGGAAATCAATTATCAAAATGTTCCCGAGAAGTTTTAGAATTTCGAACTCAAAATAAGAGATATTTGAAAAGGAACACATCATCTCGGGGATTTTTAAAGCAGAAATTCTTTTGGACCTCGAGTCCCAATTTACAAAACCTTTTCGTAAACATTAGGGCCTTAGACCGATTCTCGTTTCAAAGCATACTAAATAATATATCATTATGAGCCCGAGATCCATATTTAAAATGTTACCCGAACAATCATCGCTACACGATCATTGTTCGTACACATCATGTACCGAACTCCGAGGCCTCGACGGACCTTACCCGACCACACACACCGTTCGTACACATCATGTACCGAACTCCGAGGCCTCAGCGGACCCTACCCGACCACACACACTATTCGTACACATCATGTACCGAACTCCGAGGCCTCACGACCCTACCCGACCACACACACTGCTCGTACACATCATGTACCGAACTCCGAGGCCTCAACGGACCCTACCCGCCACAACATCGCTCGTACACATCATGTACCGAACTCCGGAGGCCTCGCCGACCCTACCGGATCACACACCTTGTCCGTACACGCCATGTACCGACTCCAGAGGCCTCGCTGACCCTACCTGGATCACACACTTTGTTCGTACACATCATGTACCGAACTCCAGAGGCCTCGTCAGACCCTACCTGGAACACACACACATCGACACGACACAATTCATAATCATTAAATGTCAAGCCATTCCACATTACACCGAAATGTACAATCAAGTATGTAAACCAAAACAACACAAATATCATGATCATCACAACGACTCTTAACCAACATAACACACATTCGGTACACAATACATTGAACAACCACGTGTACAACCATCTCATATGTACATCGCAATCCTGCACAAATGGCACAACGCCTAACACGTATACCAATATATCACTATTATCACAAAGCCTTCAAATTTCGGAAAACACAACCAACTCAAACGGAACACATTTATGGAGGCAAGCAAAATCGTCATACATAGCATACGTAATTACTAGTCGCAAGATACAAGTCGTATAATAAGAGACTTGCCTTAATAACCGCTACCAAACGCTCCGATGAACACGGTTCGATCGGGAAGCTCGGACCCCGAAGGAGACAACGAACGGAAGGGTTCCGACTTGAGTTCTTCACAAGAATTCGACCCTAACAACATATAATCAATAAATCATCGATCATACGAGGAAGAATAATCGTAGAACGCTCGAATTCTCTTTGTGACATTTTATCGAACACCTTCAAGGCGTCGATAAAATACTCAATAAAACGACAAATCCGTGGCAA
This sequence comes from Orobanche coerulescens, assembly GCA_033398695.1. Lineage (NCBI taxonomy): Eukaryota > Viridiplantae > Streptophyta > Magnoliopsida > Lamiales > Orobanchaceae > Orobanche > Orobanche coerulescens. Next base: position 204,607,553 of record CM065801.1, on the reverse strand, counting down.
TCCAACCGTGGAATAACAAGGAATTAGATATAATATAGCTTAACAATCATCAATCCATCAATATTCTGAGTTAAAACGGATTAAACGGACAAATCGAACAAAATCCCCAAAACTATATTTTAAGAAAACTTGCCTTGATTCGGTCGATCGGAGCAAGTTATGGAAGGATTAATCGATGTTATGAACTTCAAAACTTCATGGATTTAACCCTAACAACATCCCTCCATGATCATCAAGTCTCCACGCAAAGAGGAAGAAACGAGTGAGAAAATGAAGAAAAACCCGATCGCTATGCCATATTTATACCTCACGGACACGGCGCAAAGAAACGCCCGGCGCCGGGTGTCTCGGCCGTGTCTCGGCAGGCTGCTGGTCCTGGCCGACCTGGCGCAAGACACGGCGCTGGGCAGCGCTGTTTCAGGCCGTTTACATGTGTCCGCCAGCCATGACTCGGTCGATCCGACGGTCCGAAAAATCCCGAAACTCAGACTTGAACGTAAACCGAAAGCACGGTTACGAAGTACTCGTAAATACGAATCCGAACACTGAGAGAACACCTGATTCCGACCACCCGAAGGCTCAAAATTCGACAACGGAAAGTAATTACCCAAAACTTTGGGAAATTACGAAAATGGCCCAAAACGTCCGAAAATCACGATACGCAATCGAAACACCAAACCAAAGCTCGCAACATGAATAATAACATTAAATGAACTTACGAGAAACTCTAAACAACAGTTTCGGACGAGATTCGCAAGATCGAACTCAAGTGCGGAAAAGTCGCTAAAAAGCACGGAACTCAACAAAACGACACCGAAACGAACTCGGATCACAAAAAGTGCAGAATTAATCATTCTCAGAATGATGAGACGGTCCCAAGCGAGTCGTCGAAACGGACTTCCGCCGAAAAAATAAAATTACCAGAAATCCGAAATTGCGGATATTACAGAACTGAACTGAACTGAACTAAAAAACTGAAAAATAAATCCAAAAGAACAGTAGGCCCTGATATTGTTGTTGTTGTTGTTGTATTATCAACTTTTATTAAAAGTATACAACTGATATTCTTACTAATATATTTTTTTTATATGATTTGACATTAATGTAACATTTTACTATTTTATGATCAGAACAAAATAATTCTTAAAAATCAAATAATTGTTAAAAAGCTATGAAAATAAACTAAACATATATTTTTCTTCAATATTCTTATATTTTTATATTGAAATATTTTAATCATCTAAATACATTATAATTATATTTATATTACTTTATATATACTATATGGATGTCAAATTAAAGAGAACGAAGTAATAAATAATTTGATATATTTTTTCAAAAATAAAATTGATGCATAAAAATTATAATTGTTGAAACTATTAGCTTAAAAATAAAAGGAATAAAATGAGAGAAATTTTTTAATTTGTAGATAGCATATAATGGAATAACCCTCTAACCCCCTCCCAAATTAAACGTCCATTTTTTTAAGTTTTTTAGAAAGATGATTAACGTGGAGATGACACATATTTTCTTAGATTTTTTTGCGACTCTTTTAATATTAAGTATAGATATGTAAAAGTTCGATATAAAATATATAAACATGACAGTAATCTATATGATCATTGTATATTTATTTATATTAATATACTAATATAATTACTTATCAGTATACAGGCGAAATAACGTCATATATTTTTGATAAATATTTAGATTAAAGTCACACATTTTATACTTAATAATATATCAGGAGATCCACAATGATATTAATTTATTAGGTATAGGGTAATAAAGTATATTATTGATCTTGTAAAAGATAGATTTACTTCAAGGAAATTATTTGAAAATTATCTGATTTTTGTATTTTATATACAAATAATTTAAAATCATGATATAATGTAATAATTATTCAAAAATAACTTATATTCAAAAAGGAATATTTTAATTATATATATGCCTAATGAATGTTAAATCAAATATCATAAAAAGAAGATTAATTTAAAATATTAATAATAAAAAATAGAGTTCAGACGATAAAACTATTAACTTTTAAATATTGAGAGAAAAATAAAAAGAGAAAAGAAAAAAATGATTCTCATTAAGTCTCATTCAAATATGTAGGAGTTAGTGTATTTTTAAAAAGAAAAAAAAGGATAACTAATCCAAAAAATCCACATAAAGACACATGTCATGTACAACTCTCTTTTAATAGTAAAGTAGATTTATCGACGATCCAACTGTACGGATGTCAACATATATCTAATTGAGTGATGTTCCCAAATTTTTGAAAAATAAAAAATTAATTTGGCTTGAGATCTTAGCAAACAACTAGTAAATTGACTAGCTAGTAACTAGTGCTTTTCACGGATTATTGCTTCTATTTTTGTAAAATTATTTATTGACGATCCAACCATACGGATGTCAACATATATCTAATTGATTGATGTTCCCAAATTTTCAAAAAATAAAAAATTAATTTGTCTTGAGATCATAGCAAACCACCACTAAATTGACGAGTGCCAGTAACTAGTGCTTTTCACAGATTATTGTTTTTATTTTTATAAAATATTTATCGACGATCTAACCATACGGATGTCAACATATATCTAATTGAGTGATGTTCCCAAATTTTTAAAAAATAAAAAATTAATTTGGCTTGAGATCTTAGCAAACCACTAGTAAATTGACTAGTCCTAGTAACTAGTGCTTTTCACGGATTATTGTTTCTATTTTTGTAAAATTATTTATCGACGATCCAACCGTACGGATGTCAATATATATCTAATTGATTGATGTTTCCAAATTTTCAAAAAATAAAAAATTAATTTGTCTTGAAATCTTAGCAAACCACTAATAAATTGACTAGTGCTAGTAACTAGTACTTTTCACGGATTATTGTTTCTATTTTTGTAAAATTATTTATCGAGAATCCAACCATACGGATGTCAATATATATCTAATTTATTGGTGTTCCCAAATTTTTAAAAAATAAAAAATTAATTTGGCTTGAGATCTTAGCAAACCACTAGTAAATTGACTAGTGCTAGTAACTAGTGTTTTTCACGGATTATTGTTTCTATTTTTGTAAAATTATTTATCGATGATCCAACCGTACGGATGTCAACATATATCTAATTGAGTGATGTTTCCATATTTCCAAAAAATAAAAAATTAATTTGGTTTGAGATCTTAGCAAACCACTACTAAATTAACTAGAGATAGGAACTCGTGCTTTTCACGGATTATTGTTTCTATTTTTATAAAATATTTATCGACGATCCAACCGTACGGATGTCAACATATATCTAATTTATTGATGTTCCCAAATTTTCAAAAAATAAAAAATTAATTTGATTTGAGATCTTCGCAAACCACTACTATATTGACAAGTGCTAGTAACTAGTAGTTTTCACGGATTATTGTTTCTATTTTTATAAAATAATTTATCGACGATCCAACTGTACGGATGTCAACATATATCTAATTGAGTGATATTCCCAAATTTTTGAAAAATAAAAAATTAATTTGGTTTGAGATCTTAGCAAACAACTAGTAAATTGACTAGCTAGTAACTAGTGCTTTTCACGGATTATTGCTTCTATTTTTGTAAAATTATTTATCGACGATCCAACCATACGGATGTCAATATATATCTAACTAAGTGATGTTCCCAAATTTTTACAAAATAAAAAATTAATTTGTTGACATAAAAAATTAATTTGTTGATATATTTACAATATATATCTAACTAAGTGAGCTTAGCAAACCACTACTAAATTAACTAGAGATAGGAACTCGTGCTTTTCACGGATTATTGTTTCTATTTTTGTAAAATATTTATCGATGATCCAACCGTACGGATGTCAACATATATCTAATTTATTGATATTCCCAAATTTTTGATAAATAAAAAATTAATTTGGCTTGAGATCTTAGCAAACCACTAGTAAATTGACTAGTGCTAGTAACTACTGCTTTTCACGGATTATTGTTTCTATTTTTGTAAAATTATTTATCGATGATCCAACCGTATGGATGTCAACATATATCTGATTGAGTGATGTTCACAAACTTTTAAAAAATAAAAAATTAATTTGGCTTGAGATCTTAGCAAACCACTACTAAATTAACTAGAGATAGGAACTGGTGCTTTTCACGGATTATTGTTTCTATTTTTGTAAAATATTTATCGACGATCCAACCTTACGGATGTCAACATATATCTAATTGATTGATATTCCCAAATTTTTCAAATATAAAAAATTAATTTGGTTTGAGATCTTAGCAAACCACTAGTAAATTGACAAGTGCAAGTAACTAGTGGTTTTCACGGATTATTGTTTCTATTTTTATAAAATTATTTATCGACGATCCAAATGTACGGATGTCAATATATATCTAATTGAGTGATGTTCCCAAAATTTTGAAAAATAAAAAATTAATTTGGCTTGAGATCTTAGCAAACCACTAGTAAATTGATTAGCTAGTAACTAGTGCTTTTCACGGATTATTGTTTCTATTTTTGTAAAATTATTTATCGACGATCCAACCGTACGGATGTCAACATATATCTAACCGAGTGATGTTCCCAAATTTTTAAAAAATAAAAAATTAATTTGGCTTGAGATCTTAGCAAACCACTAGTAAATTGAGTAGTGCTAGTAACGAGTGCTTTTCACGGATTATTGTTTATATTTTTGTAAAATTATTATCCAAGATCCAACCATACGGATGTCAACATATATCTAATTGAGTGATGTTCCTAAATTTCCAAAACATAAAAAATTAATTTGGTTTGAGATCTTAGCAAATCACTACTTAATTGACTAGTAACTAGTGCTTCTCACGGATTATTGTTTCTATTTTTTCATAAATATTTATCGACGATCCAACCATACGGATGTCAACATATATCTAATTTAGTGATTTTCCCAAATTTCCAAAAAATAAAAAATTAATTTGGTTTGAGATCTTAGCAAATCACTACCAAATTGACTAGGTATAGTAACTAGTGCTTTGTCTTGGATTACTATTTCTATTTTTTAAAAAAATATTTATCGACGATCCAACCGTACGGATGTTAAAATACATCTAATTTAGTGATATTCCCAAATTTTTAAAAAATAAAAATTAATTTGGTTTGAGATCATAGCAAACCACTACTAAATTGACTAGTAATAACTAATGATGTGTCATGGATTATTGTTTCTATTTTTTCAAAAATATTTATCGACGATCCAACCGGACGGATGTCAACATATATCTTACTGAGTGATGTTCCCAAATTTTCAAAAACTAAAAAATTAATTTGGCTTGAGATCTTAGCAAACCACTAAATTGATTAGCTAGTAACTAGTGCTTTTCGCGAATTATTGTTTCTATTTTTATAAAATATTTATCGACGATCCAACCGTACGGATGTCAACATATATCTAATTGAGTGATTTTCGCAAATTTTTAAAAACTAAAAAATTAATTTGGCTGGAGATCTTAGCAAACCACTACTAAATTGACTAGCTACTAACTAGTGCTTTTCACGAATTATTGTTTCTATTTTTGTATAATATTTCTCGACGATCCAACCGTACGGATGTCAACATATATCTAATTGAGTGATGTTTCCAAATTTCCAAAAAATAAAAAATTAATTTGGTTGAGATCTTAGCAAACCACTACTAAATTGACTAGTAACTAGTGCTTTTCACGGATTATTGTTTATATTTTTGTAAAATTATTTTCGACGATCCAACCATACAGATGTTAACATATATCTAATTGAGTGATTTTCCCAAATTTTCAAAAAATAAAAAATTAATTTGGTTTGAGATCTTAGCAAACCACTACTAAATTGACTAGTAACTAGTGATTTTCACGGAATATTGTTTATATTTTTGTAAAATGATTTTCGACGATCCAACCGTACAGATGTCAACATATATCTAATTGTGTGATGTTCCCAAATTTTCAAAAAATAAAAAATTAATTTGGCTTGAGATCTTAGCAAACCCCTACTAAATTGACTAGCTAGTAACTAGTGCTTTTCACGCATTGTTGTTTCTATTTTTTCAAAAATATTTATCGACGATCCAACCGTACGGATGTCAACATATATCCAATTTTTTGATATTTCCAAATTTTTAAAAAATAAAAAATTAATTTGGTTTGAGATCTTAGCAAACCACTACTAAAATGACTATTGACTAGTGCTTTTTACGGATTATTGTTTCTATTTTTTCAAAAATATTTATCGACGATCCAACCATACGGATGTCAACATATATTTAATTGAGTGATGTTCCCAATTTTCCAAAAAATTAAAATTAATTTGGTTTGAGATCTTAGCAAATCACTACCAAATTGACTAGTTCTAGTAACTAGTGGTTTGTCTTGGATTATTATTTCTATTTTTCTAAAAAATATTTATTGATAATCCAACCGTACGGATGTTAAAATATATCTAATTTACTGATGTTCCCAAATTTTTAAAAAATATAAAATTAATTTGGTTTGAGATCATAGCAAACCACTACTAAATTTACTAGTAATAACTAATGATGTGTCATGGATTATTATTTCAATTTTTTCAAAATTATTTATCGACGATCCAACCGTACGGATGTCAACATATATCGAATTGAGTGATGTTCCCAAATTTTCAAAAAATAAAAAATTAATTTGGCTTGAGATCTTAGCAAATCACTAATAAATTGACTAGCTAGTAACTAGTGCTTTTCACGGATTATTGTTTCTATTTTTGTAAAGTATTTATCGACGATCCAACCGTACGGATGTCAACATATATCTAATTGAGTGATGTTCGCAAATATTCAAAAAATAAAAAATTAATTTGGCTTGAAATCTTAGTAAACCACTACTAAATTGACTAGCTAGTAACTCTTGCTTTTCACAAATTATTGTTTCTATTTTTGTAAAATATTTATCGACAAACCATACGGATATCAACATATATCTAATTGAGCGATGTTCGCAAATTTTCAAAAAATAAAAAATTAATTTGGTTTGAGATCTTAGCAAACCACTACTAAATTGACTAGCTACTAACTAGTGCTTTTCACGGATTATTATTTCTTTTTTTGTAAAATATTTATCGATGATCCTACTATACGGATGTCAACATATATCTAATTGAGTGATGTTCCCAAATTTTCAAAAAATAAAAAATTAATTTGGTTTGAGATCTTAGCAAACCACTACTAAATTGACTAGTAACTAGTGCTTTTCACGGATTATTGTTTCTATTTTTGTAAAATTATTTATCGACGATCCAACCGAACGGATGTCAATATATATCTAACTAAGTGATGTTCGCAAATTTTTAAAAAATTAAAAATTAATTTGGTTTGAGATCTTAGCAAACCACTAGTAAATTGACAAGTGCTAGTAACTAGTGGTTTTCACGGATTATTGTTTCTATTTTTATAAAATTATTTATCGACGATCCAAATTTACGAATGTCAATATACATCTAATTGAGTGATGTTCCCAAATTTTTCAAAAATAAAAAATTAATTTGGGTTGAGATCTTAGCAAACCACTAGTAAATTGGTTAGCTAGAAAGTAGTGTTTTTCACGGATTATTGTTTCTATTTTTGTAAAATTATTTATCGACGATCCAACCATACGGATGTCAACATATATCTAACTGAGTGATGTTCCCAAAATTTTAAAAATTAAAAAATTAATTTAGCTTGAGATCTTAGCAAACCACTAGTAAATTCAGTAGTGCTAGTAACGAGTGCCTTTCACGGATTATTGTTTATATTTTGTAAAATTATTATCGACGATCCAACCGTACGGATGTCAACATATATCTAATTGAGTGATGTTCCCAAATTTCCAAAAAATAAAAAATTAATTTGGTTTGAGATCTTAGCAAACCACTACTAAATTGACTAGTAACTAGTGCTTTTCACGCTATTTTTTCAAAAATATTTATCGACGATCCAACCATACGGATGTCAACATATATCTAATTTAGTGATGTTCCCAAATTTCCAAAAAATAAAAAAATTAATTTGATTTGAGATCTTAGCAAATCACTACCAAATTGACTAGTTCTAGTAACTAGTGGTTTGTCTTAGATTATTGTTTCTATTTTTTTAAAAAATATTTATCGACGATCCAACCGTACGGATGTTAAAATATATCTAATTTAGTAATGTTCCCAAATTTTTAAAAAATAGAAAATTAATTTAGTTTGAGATCATAGCAAACCACTACTAAATTGACTAGTAATAACTAATGATGTGTCATGGATTATTATTTCTATTTTTTCAAAACTATTTATCGACGATCCAACCGGACGGATGTCAACATATATCTAACTGAGTGATGTTCCCAAATTTTCAAAAACTAAAAAATTAATTTGGCTTGAAATCTTAGCAAACCACTAGTAAATTGACTAGCTAGTAACTAGTGCTTTTCATAGATTATTTTTTCTATTTTTGTAAAATATTTATCGACGATCCAACCGTACAGATGTCAACATATTTAATTGAGTGATGTTCACAAATTTTCAAAAATAAAAAATTAATTTGGGTTGAGATCTTAGCAAACCACTAGTAAATTGGTTAGCTAGAAAATAGTGCTTTTCACGGATTATTGTTTCTATTTATGTAAAATATTTATCGATGATCAAACCGTACGGATGTCAACATATATCTAATTGAGTGATGTTTCCATATTTCCAAAAAATAAAAAATTAATTTGGTTTGAGATCTTAGCAAACCACTATTAAATTGACTAGTAACTAGTGCTTTTCACGAATTATTGTTTATATTTTTGTAAAATTATTTTCGACGATCCAACCGTAAGGATGTCAACATATATCTAATTGTGTGATGTTCCTAAATTTTTAAAAAATAAAAAATTAATTTGGCTTGAGATCTTAGCAAACCACTACTAAATTGACTAACTAGTAACTATTGCTTTTCACGGATTATTGTTTCTATTTTTTAAAAAATATTTATCGACGATACAACCATATGGATATCAACATATATCTAATTGAGTGATGTTCACAAATTTCCAAAAATTAAAAAATTAATTTGGTTTGAGATCTTAGCAAACCACTACTAAATTGACTAGTAACTAGTGCTTTTCACGGATTATTGTTTCTATTTTTTCAAAAATATTTATTGACGATCCAACCATACGGATGTCAACATATATCTAATTTAGTGATGTTCCCAAATTTCCAAAAAATAAAAAATTAATTTAGTTTGAGATCTTAGCAAATCACTACCAAATTGACTAGTTCTAGTAACTAGTGCTTTGTCTTGTATTATTGTTTCTATTTTTTTTTAAAATATTTATCGACAAACCGTACGGATGTCAACATATATCTAATTGAGTGATGTTCGCAAATTTTCAAAAAATAAAAAATTAATTTGGTTTGAGATCTTAGCAAACCACTACTAAATTGACTAGCTACTAACTAGTGCTTTTCACGTGACCCGTTGTTTACTCTAGCATAAAACAGCAACCTTGACATGCGGGAATTGCTATTCGAGTTTTTTTTCTCCGCTGTAGAGGAGGGCTTAGTAACTAGAAGCATCCATGTGCCCCATGAGTGTCTTTTACGTCAAACGGTTCCACGATACATGAGAATGGAAATCCACCCTAGGATCATCCCGATGAAACATCCCGAGAGCCGAAACCTAGTGGTTAACTCGAATCTATATTATTGATCATACATAAGGGAATGCTGTCCTAGGAGTGATTTGATAATGAAACTCTTGAATTTTGCCACTAGACTGTGGGACTGGGCGAATTAGCTTGTTTATTTTTTAACCCTTCATATTGACGGTCGGTTAAACTCACGCTTGTTAATCTTTGAGCTTGATTTTCTTCATGAACGATTGATTAGGACTGAAATTGGTTACTTAGTGGAATCAGTGTCCTGGTTGTGACTCGCTATTACGATACCTGTACTATTCTTTGAGATTTTCAGGGTAGTATTGATTAAGTTGAGCACTATGGACTTGCATGATTATTCACGATATATTTTGTTTAAAATTGATAATTTTTGCTTGAGGACAAGCAAAGGCTCAAGTTTGGGGGTATTTGTTAGGCGTATTTGTATGCACTTTTATATCATTATTTTATATCCATCTTGAGCCTAATTCAGCATAAATGAGCTTTTAAAGCACTATTCTTATATGTTTTACAGGAAATCGGAGTCCGGAAGCCGAAACGATGAAAAACGGGCGAAAACAGCAGTTTTTGGTCATGAGCCGCGGCACAAACTAAGTGAGCCGCGGCACACGAAGACAACCAGCGAGCGCTGAGCACACTGTACTGTGAGCCGCGGCACGCCTAAGTGAGCCGCGGCCCAGGAGGAAAAATGCGCCCAAGTATGGGCGCTGGGCGTTAAGGGGCCGCGACACAGATTAAGTGAGCCGCGGCCCACCTGGCGGTTTAGCTGAATACTCCGCGTTTCTGGGCCGTTTTGGAGCCTGTTCTCCACCTAATCACACGGACGCGTTTTGGAGGCTTAGGACTGCTATAAATAAGCATTGAAGGGCTGAAGAAAGGGGGTATCGATCAGATCGGAACAGGGAGGTGGATCGACAGCTAGGGCGAAGAACACAAGGAGGAGATTTATGGGAGACGACAAGACCACAGATTCCCTACGGTTTTTCTTAGTTTTTCCGCATCTAAATTTCTAGATCTATTCGAGTAGGATTGTGATTGTAGCCGATTTCATGACGGTTTGATTATTTATTATTATTTCAATTTACTCGTTATTCTATTGAATTGGATTCTTCTTACTGTTCTTAATGCTCTTTAATTCTATGGCCAACAGTTAATTTGTTTTGAATGTCTTTATGGATTCGGGAGATGAAATTTAGGCATAGTTCTTGTGAGACGAATCATAATTTTCGTGAGATAGGAATATACTCATGCGAATTGTGAAGCCTTTTTATTTTGGGGATTCTTGAACTGTTTTAGCTATTAATTATCTAATTCGAATAGGGATATATCGAGTTAATAATTCGTAGTATTTTCTATCGACCTTGGGAAAGGCTTTAGAATAATTTAGGAATTCCTGGCTTACAATCAATTGAATAAAAGTGAATTGAATTGAATAAATATCATTCGTGATTGTTTGAGGTGAAAATCATAATCCTACACCCTTATTAGTATTATTATTATTATTATTATTATTAGTACTATTATTTATTTACGGCAATTAGTTTAGATATAAACTCTATTTAATTGTTCTTCAAATAAAATTGTGAGTCGACTATATTTTGGTACTTAGTGAAATCAGTCCTCGTGGGAACAATACTTTACTTATCACTTTATTACTTGTTGACACCGTGCACTTGCGGCATATTGTGAGGGATTTTCCCACAACACATAGTTAGAAACACTTGTCTTATTTCAACAACGGTTTAACGTGGCATTGTCTTAAGTTAATTCCCACAATATATTTTAAAACGGTTGTCTAATCCCCCAAATTTGCACAACACCCCCGATAAAAAGTCTAGTCTGATTGGTTTTTCTAGACAACAATTTTTAAACTATTGTAATATACTTGGATTACACAATAATTTTTCGAGGATGAAAATAAACCGTTGTCTGTTAATTTCAGCCAACACTTTTTCGACCGACTGTTGTCTGATTAGTGTTGTCTGATTGCATTTTTCCTGTAGTGTATTTTCATCATTATGTTTATTAAGCAACATCATTAATGATTTGTATGTCATACATTGTAAATGCCGAAAAACTAAAAATGGTGGGAGGGAAAGGGAAAGGACGGAAAATCAAAATTTGAGTCCGCATGGGCAGCTCAATTGATTTCTGGGTGGAAGATTGCTACAAAGAAAATCAAAGTTTGCATTGTAGAAGTTGTATTTAATGATTAAATACATTTCATCAACCATAGGTATATTTAATACATGAATGCACTATGTGCATTTATTTAACCGTAGAAAATTTACAATTCTTATTAATCATCATTTGTGGATCAAAGATTATATTTGATAAAATACATAAAAAAATATAAAATCATCACGATTAAATATGAACATAAATATGAATACTGAGAGGTTAAGATTGAATTTTTAATTTAAAAATAAGAATTTATATATGAACACATGATCTATAATTATGTATTTATAAATTATATGACCATTTAATTTTATGGACTAATCAACAATATTTCATTCTCACCTTTCTTAAAAAGGGTGCTGAAGTATGTATTGCGCTTCTTTCAAAATAAGGGTAATATGTTGTAATATAACTATTGGAAGTAAAATTTGAGGGAGATAGAATGAGATGAATAACACTAAGATTGTGTGTGTATTCAAATGGTGCAATTTATTTCATATCATTTGTGATCTATTTATACTACTCAAATACACTATTCATTACATATTATATTGATAATCATGAAGTTGAAAAATGATGGCAGCAACTAAACTCCAAATAGCCATTAATCATTCATAACACTCCCCCTTGGATGCCATTTTTCATAACCCTTTCCCTTGAACGTAGCAATGTGAGTTGGATAAGTGTGCCTCGTTAAAAACCTTAAGCCGAAAAACTCAATGGGAATAAAAGCAGTCAGAAGGGAAAAAGAGTACACAACTTAAATCCAATCCTTGTGCATAAGCTGCCTCGTTAAAAACCTTAAGCTGGAAAAACCCAATGGGATAAAAACCAGTCATAAGGGAAAAAGAGTACAGCGCACATATTGATTTGCTCCCCCTGAAATATATGCCGTCAAACTGATTTATCAATCTTGGTTAAGATTAGCTCTGCTCATGCCTATACCGTATACCATCTTCTCGAATGTAGATGTCGGCAATGATTTTGTAAATAAATCAGCGAGATTATGACAGGAGCGAATTTGTTGAACATTTATTTCTCCGTTCTTCTGTAGTTCATGTGTGTAGAAAAACTTCGGTGAAATATGCTTGGTTCGATCACCTTTTATATATCCACCATTGACTTGTGTTATGCATGCTGCATTGTCTTCATAAATGATTGTGGGAGTGTCTGTCACAAGCTTCAATCGACATTCATTTAGTATATGAGCTATAACTGATCTTAGCCAAACACTTTCTCTGCCAGCTTCATAGAGAGCAATTATCTCAGAATGATTGGAAGATGTAGCTACTAATGTTTGTTTGGTCGATCTCCATGATATAGTCGTACCATTATAGCAGCTTAAATAACCGGTCTGTGAGCGAGCCTTATGTGAATCGGATTTGTATCCCGCATCAGCATAACCAACTAATCCAGAGCTAGTAGCCTCCTTTGAATAGGATAAACCCAGGTCAACGGTACCATTGAGATAACGAAAAATGTGTTTGATACCATTCCAATGTCTTCGAGTTGGTTCAGAACTGTATCTTGCAAGTAAATTTACTGCAAAAGAAATATCAGGTCTGATGCATTGTGCTAAATACATCAGTGCTCCAATAGCATTGAGATAAGGCACTTCAGGAGCCAAAATTTCCTCATTTGATTCCTTAGGTCGGAAAGGATCTTTCTTAGGATCTAATTCCGTACGACCATAGGAGTACTCAGAGGATGAGCCTTGTCCATATTAAATCGTTTGAGCAATCTCTTGGTATAAGCAGATTGGTGGACAAGTATTCCCTTATCTTTATGCTCGAGCTCAAGACCAAGACAGAGTTTTGTTATTCCAAGGTCTTTAACCTCAAATTCTTCCTTCAGATATTCAGCAGCATTGGATAACTCTTTAGGAGTTCCGATTAAATTCATGTCATCCACATAGACTGCAATTATAGCAAATCCAGTATGGGATCATTTAATAAAAACACATGGGCATTTAAGATCATTTTTATAACCTTCCTTAGAAAGGTATTCATTCAATCTATGATACCACATGCGGCCGGATTGCTTTAATCCATACATTGATTTCTGTAGCTTGATCGAGTATAGCTCACGAGGAGTAGCTATAATACCCGGTTGTAATTCATTCATTATCATTCAGTAATTATCAGCCAGTAATTGTCACTCAATAATTTTCACTCATTAATAATCACTCATCATTCATGATTCATACATTGTGTTCATCGTTGGCATTTTGTAACCGTGTATCAGTTACCGATCGTCATTCATCTCCGTTTATGGATCGAAGACGAGAGTATCATCATTATCATCGTGAGTGGTAGTCTTATGATGGAAGTATCATCTATCGCGTGTTATTGGACGTAATTACATTCATACGAGTATTGTATGTCGGATCATTCACCGTTTGCAGCGAGTAAATGGAGTTGTCGCATTTTTGTCATTTCCAGCAACTAGTTACAGCCGTAACAAATCATACATTACGGCCGTAACATGCATTCGTTGGCTTAAGGTTGTTTTGGCCGAAGACGAGATATGGCCGTAAGGTAGGCATGCTACGACCGTAAGATGTGTTCGTGGTTTGTAGGAAATGTCGGACGAGGAGGGGTTACGACCATAAGGGTTGCGGCATACGGCCGTAAGTTGAGGTAGGTACGGCCGTAAGGCTTGGCCGGTTACGGACGTACGTGTCGAGCAGGGTGCCCAGGAAGTTTCGACGAAGGCTTCATACGCCCGTAAGTTTGTCCGGTTATGGCCGTATCGGTCGAGTTACACCCATAAGGTGTGCGGGTACGGCCGTATGGCTGTCGGCACGTGTTTGGACGAGGGCGAGTTACGCCCGTAAGACAGGTGCGGGTACGGCCGTATGGCTGTCGGCAGATTCTGGACGAAGCTGAGTTACGGCCGTACGAGATGGCTGGTTACGGCCGTAAAGCCGTTGACCTGGGATGTTACGGTCGTAAGTAGGCCGAGTTACGGCCGTAACATTCGGCAGTTTATATAGGACTTGGACGGGACTTGGTGTTCATTTTCTCACTTCTTCACCTTGTATCCGAGAGAGAGAGAGCTTGAGGGAGAGATTTTTCTTCATCTATCACTTGGGTGTTTGGTTTTCATCATCTTCATTCAATTGTGAAGCTCGGATAGTCGATCTAACGCGTGTTCATCGGATCAAAGTGTTTGGATCTTCAAAGGTAATATTCTTCAAACATCTTGGATTTCGATTTTGTGTTGAGATATGATGTTTTGGACGTTATAATCATGTTGTATGAAGATATGTACATATGATTATGAGTGTTTATGAATATTCATTGGATTATTGAAGGGTTATTCAAGAACACTTTGAATATTGAGTTGGATTTGGGGGTTTCGATTAGTTGTTGTTGTAATCACGAATTTGGATATTCATATTGGAGTATTGATTGTTTTGAAGATGTTTTGTTGGTTTGAAACACTCCTTGGGGATTTGATATTGGTATAGTTAAGGATTGGTTGTAAACAATCGAAGATTGGTCACAACGTGTTTGATATAATGCCCCAATGAGCTTGGTTTAGTCGTATCGACGTTTCGTGTTAGTTATAACCGTGTTTGATTCGTATGTTGAACGGATTGTTGGTAATTGTATTATTCAAGGTTGTTCGAGCGGCCGACATCTCATTTAGGACGTTTGTTCGTGGAATGACATTTTCACCAGTGTTGTGTAAGTTAATTCTTACTCGGTTAAAAGGATATTCATTCCTTTCGTTGTTGTTCATTCATAATCATAATTCATTCATAATGTATTAACCGTATTGAGACTTGTAATTGTCAATTAATCACTTCATTCACGAGGAACGACGGTTCCAATCATTTCATTGAGCTATCATTCATTTCACTATCATTTCATCTCGGTGAGTCATTCTTGACTTTGTCGGATCGTTATTCATTATTATTCTTCATGGTCATTTCTTGTCTATGTGACCTTCTGGGTTCATATTGCGTGGCCGGGTGTGGATGTGTGGAATTTTTAGTCGAGCACACGATAGTCATGTGTTGGGTTCACCGATACATTGGACTGTGCATACGGTAAGGCTTACCTCCGTGAGACTAATAGGTACAAGGACGGGTGTGTCCGGGCACTCATCTTGTGCACTCGCACAGAACATTACGGGCGTACTATGATGCTCCTCTTCAGCTTAAATTCATAACTACGGATATTTCATAATTGAGATATATCATGATTGTGTATATTCAACCCTTGAGGATTGTTGTTCTGTGTAACTGACCCCGTTAGGGGATATTGTTTTCAGGTCACGGCAAGCAAAGGCACGGGAAGAGCATGTTGATGGTGAGGAGTCCCAGTGATACTAGTAGGGGCCCCCAATCCTTTCAGTCATTCATGTTGTTGTCATTTTATTTTTCCGCTGCAGTTTTCCATTTGGATACTCCGTTTCATTTAGTGTTGTGTATTTTATCTTCATATAAAATATACATGTATTCGGCATTATCTTAGGTGTGTTGTAATGAAACTCTTTATCGGAGTGATGGATGATATAATGTGGTTCGGTACTACAATTATATTATTTAATTCATTAATTTTCATTCACCTGGTGGGTCCTAGTCGGGGGTCCACGACACTGTAATATCCGCCTAGTTTGGGGTGTTACAGAGTTGGTATCGGAGCATGGTTTTGAATACTACCTTCCGAGTCACGTCTCATTTGAAATCATCGTCATCAGACTAGTATCATTGGACTTTCGCGTCACGTGTGACCTGTGCAAATGCCGAGCCCATCAGACCGAAAGAACTGTAAGACTTCTAACGCCATGGTATAATTTCTGGCAATGAGAATCATGCATTCATAATTCATCAGTTGATAATCCTCAAACATCATTTTCATTTTAATCATGTTGATCATGTTAACTCATTAATCACTCAATTCATTTCATTACTCAGTTGTTGATCTTGAGGATCATATCATTAATCTTATAACTTGTTCAAGATAATCATTTCAAGAATATCATCAGATAATCATGTCACCTCAGTTAATCATTCATGTAATCACTGTGTTAGAGCGCGTATGCTTATTTTCATCATTTCATGATGTAAATCATAATGCGGTACTCATACGAGATCTATGATTATCATGCGATCTTCCCACTTCAGTATGGAGAGAGCTGTCAGGGGACGCACGGGGAGAGGCCGCAGTGCGAGCCGAAATCCGGGAAATAATCACTCACTGTCAGGAAGTCGTACCCAGGACTCAGCTCGATCGAAAGATGTTCGGGTTGATCCACTCACTTTTATGCAGGTCATGATGACCCATATGTAATTGCTTAATCATCATTGCGCCACTCTGGCCGAATTAATCGAGAGAACTCTCCCGTATGAGCCTGTTGCTAAGGAAATTGCTGAGCAACAACCTTCATCTGTCAGCAAGAAATCAACGAAGCGTAATCGATCGGTCAGGCGGTCGATCAACCTTCAAGAAGCCTCGTGCGGGCCTTAACGTTTACGGCGACCTCTACGGCGCCTAAACTCTGCGGGATCTCGGTCTGGCGGCGGATCAGCCATCACCTGTTTCAACTGTGGAGCGCCGGGTCATTACAGCACTAAGTGTCTGAAACCGTCTATCACGTGCCATAATTGTGGGATTGTTGGGCATAAGGCCTGTTTTTGCCGAAGGGACTCCAAACCGACTCCGGCGGCATCTCAGGCCCTAAAGCAATCAGCGATTCAGAATCAGACTGCTCTGTCAGCGTCGTTTAAGACGACGGAAGTGAATAGAGGTGGAGCTTATATTTACAGACGGGAGCGTCCGGTTCGGGGGCCGGCAAGTCCCGGATTCACGCGATGAAGAGGACCGACGATCCGGAGGCCCGAATGATCTCAGGTATACTCGTAATTCTATCTCAACGTGTGTGTACCCTTTTTGATACTGGTACATCGCATTCATTCATTTCCGAATCATATTTAAATAGACTTCACTTAGATAGTCCTATTAATTGTGGACCTTATATCATTGGTCTACCTGACGGTAGAAGAATTTTCGGAAATCATGAGGTTAAGAACTGACCGAATTAAGTTTAATGACCGCGATTGGTTGGCGGACCTAATCGTGGTGGATTTACCTAAGGACGATATAATATTGGGTATTAGTTAGATGGATCGTCATGATACCATCCTCAGTGTTCGCAAGCGTATGGTCACTGTCATTTCAGTCGTTGGAGCAGATTGTGTATTTCAGGGAGGTAATCCCCGTTGCTCCAGAAGAATCATTAATATGATGAAAGCAGTGAAATTACTCAATCAGAGGTGTTCAATCATTCATTGTATCATTGTCATCGATTGTCCGTTCTAAGGCAATCGAGGTGTTCAATCATTCATTATATCATTGTCATCGATTGGCCGTCCTAAGGCAATCGAGGTGTTCAATCATTCATTGTATTATTGTCATCGATTGGCCGTTCTAAGGCAATCGAGATGTTCAATCATTCATTGTATCATTGTCATCGATTGGCCATTCTAAGGCAATCGAGGTGTTCAATCATTCATTGTATCATTGTCATCGATTGGCCATTCTAAGGCAATCGAGGTGTTCAATCATTCATTGTATCATTGTCATCGATTGGCCATTCTAAGGCAATCGAGGTGTTCAATTATTCATTATATCATTGTCATCGATTGGCCATTTTAAGGCAATCGAGGTGTTCAACCATTCACTGTATCATTGTCATCGATTGACCGTTCTAAGACAATCGAGGTTTTCAATCATTCGTGGTATCATTGTTATCGATTGACGATGTACTCCCATATGAGCTACCTAGTTTACCTCCACCGAGGGATGTGGAATTCACGATAGAGTTGGAACCTGGTACGTCCCCATTTTCGAAGGCACCATATCGTATGGCCCCGACCGAAATGCGGGAGTTGAAGAATCAACTTGAGGAATTGTTCGAGAAAGGTTATATCCGACCGAGTGCATCCCCGTGGGGAGCACCAGTGTTATTTGTTAAGAAGAAGGATGGTTCGTTTCGTGTGTGTATTAATTATCGGGAGTTGAACAGGGTGACGATCAAGAATAAGTATCCTCTACCCCGTATTGATGATCTCTTAGATCAACTTCAGGGAGCTTTAGTATTTTCCAAGATCGACTTGAGATCTGGATATCATCAATTGCGGATTCGAGAGTCGGATATCGCGAGGACGGCGTTTCAAACACGCTATGGTCATTATGAGTTCGTGGTAATGCCGTTTGGGTTAACTAATGCACCTGCGGTATTCATGGAGTTAATGAATCGAGTTTTCATCGACTTTTTGGATCAATTTGTGGTTGTCTTCATTGATGACATTTTAATTTATTCTCATGACCGGGAGGAGCACGAGTTTTACCTTCATCAGATGCTCGACGTGTTGAGACGAGAGCAACTTTATGGAAAATTTTCCAAGTGTGAGTTCTGGATGTCCGAAGTGACGTTTCTCGAGCACGTAATTTCATCAGACGGTGTGCGTGTTGATCTTCAGAAGACGGAGGCTATCTGAGATTGGTTACCTCCGAAGAATGTTAAGGAAATCCGAAGCTTTCTCGGATTAGCCGGTTATTATCGGCGATTTGTGGAAGGATTTTCTAAAATCGCTCAGCCAATGACGAACCTTTTGCGAAAGGATAAGAAATACACGTGGTCCGATGCGTGTCAGCAGAGTTTTGAGGAACTCAAGAGCCGGTTAATTTCAGCACCTGTCCTTTCCTTGCCACAAGGGACAGAAGGATTTGTGGTTTATAGTGATGCGTCCGGACACGGTCTAGGATGTGTATTAATGCATAATGGGAAGGTTATTGCCTATGCTTCACGGCAGCTGAGACCTTACGAGGTTAATTATCCAACCCACGACCTGGAGCCAGCAGCCGTGGTTTTCGCGTTGAAGATTTGGTGTCATTACCTTTATGGTGTTACCTGTCAGATATTCACCGATCATAAGAGTTTGAAGTATATATTTACTCAGGAGTTAAATATGCGACAGAGGTGGTGGTTGGAACTAATCAAAGATTATGATATTGAGATCCTGTACCACCCGAGTAAGGCAAAACGTGGTTGCCGATGCCTTGAGTCGTAAGTCCGTTCAGGAGCAAATGCTTGCTCGTTTGACAGTTCAGAAGGAGCTTCAGCAGGAATTTCTTAGACCCGAGATCGAGTTCTGGCTTCAGCGAGTGTAAGGGCGACTTTGCATGTTAGAGATTTCATCGCCACTTGAGGAGGAAATCAGAGTGAATCAGGGTTCAGACCCATCATTGTTGCGCATCCGTGAGGATGTGGCTCGGGGGAAAGCCACTAGATTTGTGGTCCACAAGGATGGACTTTTGCGATTAAAGAATCGGTTATGCGTACCGGCGAATGACGAGTTGAAAAACTCGATTTTGAGAGAAGCTCATGCTACCCATTACTCCATTCATCCGGGGTCCAGCAAGATGTACAAGGACTTGAAACAAAATTTTTGGTGGAGTAATATGAAGCGAGAAGTCGCAAAATTTGTTTCGAGATGTTTAACCTGTCAGCAAGTCAAGATAGAACATCAGCGACCGGCAGGTATGCTGAAACCGCTCCCTATTCCAGAGTGGAAGTGGAAAGATATTTCTATGGATTTCATTACGGGTTTGCCGACGAGTCGTCGTGGCATGAATACAATTTGGGTAGTTGTGGACAGTTTAACTAAGTCAGCTCATTTCCTTGAGATTAAGGATACGTGGGGTCCCGGGAGACTTGCCCAATTGTTCATCAAAGAGATAGTGAGACTGCACGGTACTCCTAAAAGTATCGTTTCCAATCGTGACGAACGGTTCTTGTCTCATTTTTGGAAATCAATTCATCGTGCTATAGGAACTCAGCTTAATCTCAGTACCGTTTTTCATCCTCAGTCCGACGGACGATCAGAGAGGACTATTCAGACATTGGAGGACATGTTGAGGGCATGAGTCCTCGATTGGAAAGACGATTGGGAAGCCTAACTACCGTTGATTGAGTTCATGTACAACAATAGTTGGCATGCTTCGATTAAGATGGCACCTTACGAGGCCTTGTACGGTCGTCGTTGTCGATCTCCTTTGTGTTGGGACGACTTATCAGAATCAATCGGCACCGAGCCTGATATGCTTATAGCCGCCCGTGAGAAGGTAGCTTTGATCAGGAGTCATTTGTTGACAGCTCAGAGTCGACAGAAATCATATGCAGATAATCATCATCGACCATTAGAGTTCGAGACAGGTGACCATGTTTTGACCAAGGTACCCCCGAGTCATGGTATCTTCCGTTTTGAGAAGAAGGGAAAGTTGAGTCCGAGATTTATTGGACCGTTTGAGATTTTGGATCAAGTAGACGAGTTAGCTTATCGATTGGCCTTACCTCCGGCGTTGAGCCGAATTCATAATGTTTTTCACGTCTCTAAGTTGCGGAAGTATGTTGCCGACCCGAGTCACATACTTCAGTTCGACGAAATCGAGATCGCGGATGATCATTCGTATGAGGAGCGTCCTATACGAGTTTTAGAGCGGCGAATCAAACAGTTGAGGAACAAGACTATTCCTTTGGTCAAGATTCAGTCGTCTAGACACGGAGTCGAAGAGGCTACTTGGGAAACCGAGGATAGTATGCGGGAGGGTTATCCCGAGTTGTTTGACCCTTAGTTTCGAGGACGAAACTCTTTTTAAGGGGGGAGTATGTAATACCCGGTTGTAATTCATTCATTATCATTCAGTAATTATCAGTCAGTAATTGTCACTCAGTAATTTTCACTCATTAATAATCACTCATCATTCATGATTCATTCATTGTGTTCATCGTTGGCATTTTGTAACTGTAATATCCGCAATTTTCGATTTCCGGTAAATTTTATTTTTTCGGAGGAAGTCCGTTTTGACGACTCGCTCATGACCGTTTCGTCATTCCGAGAATGATTACTTCTGCACTTTTTGTCATCCGAGTTCGTTTCGGTATCGTTTTGTTGAGTTCTGTGCTTTTTAGCGATTTTTCCGCACTTGAGCTCGATTCTTGCGAATCTCGTCCGAAACTGTTGTTTCGAGTTTCTCGCAAGTTCATTTAATGTTATTATTCGTGTTGCGAGCTTTGGTTCGGTTTTTCGATCACGTATCGTGATTTTCGGACATTTTGGGCCATTTTTGTAATTTCCCAAAGTTTGGGGTAATTACTTCCGTTGTCAAATTCCGACACCTCGGGTGGTCGGAATCGTGTGTTCTCTTAGAGCTTGGATTCGTCTTTGCGAGTACTTCGTAACCGTATCTTCATCTTTTACTCAGGTTCGGGTTTTGGGGTCGTCCGGGCCGTCGGAGTGGCCACAGCCGAGTCACGGCCGGAGCAGGGCCTGGCCTGGCCGAGTTACGGCCGTAAGGTGCCGGTTTCGGCCGTAACGTGTGCCAGTTACGGCCGTAAGGTGTGATCGGGTATGGCCGTATGGCGCCTGGCAGCTTCCTGACGAAGGCCGGTTACGGCCGTAATGTGTGCGAGTTACGGCCGTAAGTGTCCATTTAGTCTTTGGCGGATTTTGAATGCCGATTACGGCCGTAAGGCTGCCGAAATCGGCCGTAAGGGACCGAGTTACGGCCGTAAGGCACTGCCGGTTACGGCCGTAACCCTACCGGCTATATATAGCCTGGGCTCGGCCAGACTTCATTTTTACCCGATTTTTTCCTTCTTTCGGCGACTGGCGATGGGAAATGGAGTTCTTGGCCGATTCTAATCATTTCCAAGGCATTTTGGAAGATCCTTGTTGATTATATCAATATCTAATCCGTGTATTTCGTCGAATCAAGGTATATTTCTTGATTATCCTTCAAGTTGACTTTTTGGAGAAATTGTTCTTGATTTCGTTTCTAATCCGATTTTGATACATCGATTGGTGTAGTATGATGTTATTAATCGTGTTCTATGGGTTGTACATCCATATATCAAGTTTGTTTAACTCGATTGACGATTCGAGGGTTCTTGGGAATTATTGAACATTTAGTGTTCGATTAAATGTCCCAATGAGTTCCTTTCGATAGTTTGTTGGGATTTCCGTCATTTTTGCCTTGATTCTTGTCGTAATCATCTTTTGTTGTTCCTTACGGAGAATTATAGGTGCTCGAGGATTTTCGATGTTGAATCCCGTTTGGTGATTGATGATTCGTGTGGTGTTATTCTCGTAGTACTCGTGGTGCTATTGCGTTCTTGATATTGTTCGGGGGTTCGGGGCTATTCGACCGTATTTCATCCGCCGTCTTGTTGCGATCGTGGTTTCGAGGCAAGTATCTTGCCCATACATTACGTGTTTTGTGGATATAATGGTTGCTAGGTGTCGATATGTGCTAAATAAATATTTATAACCATTTTTCAAAAGAATCGGTATATTAACCATCCTGGTTTTCGTAAAGGTGACCCATGTGGGTCGGGAATTAATATGCTTAGTGGATTATGTGTGCTAGTTTCGAGTATAGGATCACCTTACTTTCACGTGACGTCATTATGTATGATTATGGCGTCGGTAAATGTACAGTGTAATTCTCTTGTGAAATTATGTGCTTGGAGTCCCGTGGTTATGGATGAATATGTGAGTTTTTGTGATATGGGTTGTGTCATTCGGTGCTATTGGGATCTTGTGCTCCCTTGTGAATTGATATATTTAAGTCGTGAGTACGTGTTGGATAATGTGGCCATTCTAGCAAGGTACCTCGACTATATATATTTTGTGTGTTTGACCTTTGAGAGTTGTGGTTTTGTATTACGTGAGTTGTTACTCTTCCACAGGGATGGCATGTGGCCTCACGGGGCCGATACTAATGGGTACGGCCACGGAAGTGGACTTGGGTGCGTGTGTTGATGTTCTTCCACAGGGACGGTTCGACGGGACCTGCGGGGCCGATACTAATGGGTACGGCCGCGAGTGGTTTCCCACATGGGGACGGTCGACGGGGCCTGCGGGGGCGATACTAATGGGTACGGCCACGGGTTACCAAGTGTGGTTTTACGTGATATTCTTTGTTGATGTTTTGATGATTAATTGTGATATTGTCCGGAGTATCACAATGTTTTGCGCTCGGGGTCGAGAGACATTATATATCGAGTCTTGGTGCTTGGCTAGAATGGCATAGGAATAATGTGTTATGTGTAATGTGTCCTTGTAAGTGAATTGAAGTGGATGATCGGGTCGTGGACCCTGTATTTTGTGACTGTAATGGTTGGTTCGTGGACCCCGCGTTTTGTTAACGGATTTGCATTTTGGAAAAAGAACTTTGGAGTTGTGATCCTAAATGACTTTCGAGGAATTAAGAACTTTTCAATTTCAAATGTTTTCAAAACTTCCGAGATTTGGAAGTGTTTTCGAAGTGCTTACTTACTTCATTTCTACTTTCAAGACTTGAACTATTTTTAACTAAATATATACCTCGGGAAGTCTTTCGTTGTATTCTCGGATTGTGTTGTGTATGGCTCGTATTTGCACTTTATACTTGCACTAGTGAAACAGTGGAGTTTTGCTAACCCCCGAGTAATCGGGGGTGGATATCTATATTGTGTCCAGGTACATGCAGGTTTTCGGGAGCAAGACACAGGATCGGTACGAGGGATGATGAAAGACGAATGATACTAATCACACGAAGGCCAGTTTTGGGTTCAGTTAGTCGGAGTCCATTGTATTGTCTTTTCCGCTGTCTTATTGTTCGTTGTTGCAAGTATTTTACCCTTGCGTGGGTATGAGTCTGGATGAGTTTATGTATTTTTATTTGTAAGTCTGTGTCGAAAGACCAAATCGGTGTATTGGTTCGATATTTTGATTCGTCGGTATGTAATGTAATGTGTTGTTTTGATGTCTAGCCTGGTGGATCCTCGCGGAGAGGGTCTGTGGCGTGTAATATTCCCGGTTCGATCTGGGGATGTTACATTTATGGTATCAGAGATTAGGTTGAGGAAACCTAGGCTGTCGGGTCGAGTTATGTGTTGTGGAGTCTTGTATTGTCAAATTTTGTCTGACTGAGTCGTGTCGCGACGCGTCGTCTGGGATGTCGGCCGTGATTAGTATCAAGGTGCAGCCATCATCTTCGTGCGATCTGTGGATGTAAGTCTCCCTACTACATGTTGTACCACGAGCTATACGAGCATGTATGATTCTGTGTTATGTAGTAGTATTTGAAGGTGCATCGTGAGTAAGTGACATATATTTGTTAATTCCCGTTTTGTGCTAGAATGAAGAATGTTATGGCCAAATGTATCCCTGTATGAACTGTTTTTCTTGCAAGAGCAACAACCTTGGAATTTTTAGTTTCGAAGGCTTCCGGGGAGCCATGTAAATTTTTAAAATGTTCTCGAAGGGAGAATTTTTTTTTTTTTTTTTAATTTTTGTAGGATGACCTCAAGGTCGAAAATTTTTAGACTTCAAACTACCGATATTTCATTCTCATCTCATACTATAAGTTTTCAAAACTCGAGTTTTTAACTCAAATAAGGTCTTCAAAATATACTCAAGACGTGACTCTCGTTTGTAACTTTTCGGTTTCATGAATGTTGGTCAGAAGATGCGTATTGATGATGCTCTCGTTGTTGAGCAGTAGTGCCAGTTTTATGATTAAAATAAGTAACGTGAATGTTGAGTCCATCGGTATGTATGTGTTGAGATAGTCCTCTTTATTGAGAAGTAAAATTTTTGTTTTTGTAGGATGATTTTCTTTTGATGGTTGCTTGTGAGATGTTATAATTATGTGAATCGATGACATTTAGACTCATATGTTGTTGTTTATTTGTAACCTTCGAGTCTAGTATTATCTCATATATGTTTGCAATCGTGTTGGTGATTAGAGCAGTTAGCACAGGCTTAATACGAGCCTAACGCGCGCTAACGTGGCGTGTTTAGCGCACATTAATCTTTGTTGTAACGCGCGCTAATCAACCTGGGCAGAGACTATGGAACCGCATTATAGCCGTTAGGTCTAACTTTTACGGCCAATCACCTGTAGTTGTATTCTCTACGTGGTGTCTAGTGATAACAACTATTGTGCGTGAATGTGTGTTAAGACTTTTCGCATTGCTAGGTGATATTTGATTGTGTTTGATGAATTGATAAATTATGTCTGCCGTGTGTGTTCAAAAACACTTTCCTGGAAACTTCACAAAGTTTTGACAGTTCGATTAATCGGCGGCTCCGTGTATACTTTGAAAATTATTTGGAATTGGCAAGCCGGCCTTGGATTCTCAAATAAAACCTCGATGGTATTTGAAAGAGTTGTTTTAAAGTACATGTAGACATTTTGTAAAATATTACCGTCGTTGATGTTTGTGAAGTGTTGGGAGAATTTTCGAAAATGATTTTTAACGTATTGTTGTATTTTCAAATAATTCGAGTGAATGATTTTCAAAAATCTTTCACACCATAAAAATATTTTATTTCAAAAACCAATGCGATTTTTATTTTCAAAAATATATAGTGAAAGATGAAAAATCTCACTCGATGTAAAGTTCAAACTCGGATTGGGAAATGTTAGAGTATGTAAGAATGATTTGATGATCTTGCATGGTTAACTTGTTAGTTGTTAACGGTGATGATGATACGTAGAGGCATGATGACTTCAAATGATTTCAAACGAGACGGTTAAAGTACGTTGTTTACAAGTTTTGATGAAACAACCCGAGGTACCAAAATTACTTTTAAAGTTTATTTTAAATAGCATACAAATCCAAGGATTTTCAAAAGATTTCCTTTAAAAGGATACCTCGTGGATTTTCTTTTCGAGTTGTTATTGGTTACCTTATGTGATATGTCGTCTTTGAGTTGGTACTTTAGTATAATATTTTGCGAAGTTGTGCAATCGTATTGAGTGGGGATCCGCTTAGTATCTTTGATGGGCGAGAGGACGATCGTGACCACGATACTAATGGCCATGAAGATCGGATGTGGACCAAGAGGGTATAGTCGGGAAGGTTGCTATTCCGGACGCCGTTCTCGTTGTTTAGGTTTGGGACGAAACCTCTTTTAAAGGTGATATGATGTAATACCCACATTTTTCTTTCTTTCTCTTCTGTTTCGTCCAACCGTAACGACTCGACTGTGTTCGTTGATGCTTCTGACCTGGTGTTGTTTCTCACCTTTGTCATTCGAACGAGTTCTGATATTGTCCCAAATTGATCTATATATCGTTGTGACCTTTCCAAGTTCGGAAAATTAGTCTCGTTTTCGATCTTCCAACCCTTGGGCGGTGGAATTCCGTATTTGTTCAGCGATTGGCTCGCGTTTTGATTGACGTACCGTTGGGATGGTCAATCGTATTGATTTTCGTCCGTTGTGTTTTGTGATTTTTCGGATAATTGACTTGATTGTATTATCCATTTGATGACGCTCGTTACTTGTTGGTTTTGTTATATCCCTAACGGCGACGTCGTGTTGGTCGTTGTGGAGCGTGTTTTCACGCCGTATATTCCTTTGCGTTGCTTGTAACGTTTCGCCGATGGGTGTAAGTTACGCGTTTCCTTGCGTATCTCGTTGAGTTTTCCTGGCGGGATATTGCTTTTCCCTACTTGTTTTAAGTTTCGGGACGAAACTTCTTTTAAAGAGGGTAGAATGTAATATCCGCAATTTTCGATTTCCGGTAAATTTTATTTTTTCGGCGGAAGTTCGTTTTGACGACTCGCTCATGACCGTTTCGTCATTCCGAGAATGATTAATTCTGCACTTTTTGTCATCCGAGTTCGTTTCGGTATCGTTTTGTTGAGTTCCGTGCTTTTTAGCGATTTTTCCGCACTTGAGCTCGATTCTTGCGAATCTCGTCCGAAACTGTTGTTTCGAGTTTATCGCAAGTTCATTTAATGTTATTATTCGTGTTGCGAGCTTTGGTTCGGTGTTTCGATCACGTAACGTGATTTTCGGACATTTTGGGCCATTTTTGTAATTTCCCAAAGTTTGGGGTAATTACTTCCATTGTCGAATTCCGACACCTCGGGTGGTCGGAATCGTGTGTTCTCTTAGCGCTTGGATTCGTCTTTGCGAGTACTTCGTAACCGTATCTTCGGTTTTTACTCAAGTTCGGGGTCGTCCGAGCCGTCGGAGTGGCCACGACCGAGTCACGGCCGGAGCAGGGCCTGGCCTGGCCGAGTTACGGCCGTAAGGTGCCGGTTACGGCCGTAACGTGTGCCAGTTACGGCCGTAAGGCGTGATCGGGTATGGCCGTATGGCGCCTGGCAGCTTCCTGATGAAGGCGATTCTGGCCGTAATGTGTGCGATTACGGCCGTAAGTGTCCATTTGATCTTTGGCAGATTTTGATGAATGCGATTACGGCCATAAGGCATGCGAAATACGGCCGTAAGGGACCGAGTTACGGCCGTAGGCACTACCGGTTCTGGCCAGTAACCTGCCGCTATATATAGCACAGGCTCGGCAGACTTCATTTTTACCCGATTTTTCCTTCTTTGGCGGCGGAGTGCGGACGGGAAATGGAGTTCTTGGCCGATTCTAATCATTTCCAAGGCATTTTGGAAGATCCTTGTTGATTATATCAACATCTAATCCGTGTATTTCGTCGAATCAAGGTATATTTCTTGATTATCATTCAAGTTGACTTTTTGGAGAAATTGTTCTTGATTTCGTTTCTAATCCGATTTTGATACATCGATTGGTGTAGTATGATGTTATTAATCGTGTTCTATGGGTTGTACATCCATATATCAAGTTTGTTTAACTCGATTGACGATTCGAGTGTTCTTGGGAGTTATTGAACATTTAGTGTTCGATTAAATGTCCCAATGAGTTCCTTTCGATAGTTTGTTGGGATTTCTTGATTCTTGTCGTAATCATCTTTTGTTGTTCCTTACGGAGGATTATAGGTGCTCGAGGATTTCCGATGTTGAATCCCGTTTGGTGATTGATGATTCGTGTGGTGTTATTCTCGTAGTACTCGTGGTGCTATTGCGTTCTTGATATTGTTCGGGGGTTCGGGGCTATTCGACCGTATTTCATCCGTCGTCTTGTTGCGATCGTGGTTTCGAGGCAAGTATCTTGCCCATACATTACGTGTTTTGTGGATATAATGGTTGCTAGGTGTCGATATGTGCTAAATAAATATTTATAACCATTTTTCAAAAGAATCGGTATATTAACCATCCTGGTTTTCGTAAAGGTGACCCGTGTGGGTCGGGAATTAATATGCTTAGTGGATTATGTGTGCTAGTTTCGAGTATAGGATCACCTTACTTTCATGTGACGTCATTATGTATGATTATGGCGTCGGTAAATGTACAGTGTAATTCTCTTGTGAAATTATGTGCTTGGAGTCCCGTGGTTATGGATGAATATGTGAGTTTTTGTGATATGGGTTGTGTCATTCGGTGCTATTGGGATCTTGTGCTCCCTTGTGAATTGATATAGTTCTGGGTCGTGAGTACGTGTTGGATAATGTGGCCATTCTAGCAAGGTACCTCGACTATATATATTTTGTGTGTTTGACCTTTGAGAGTTGTGGTTTTGTATTCTGTGAGTTGTTACTCTTCCACCTGGGGATGGCATGTGGCCTCTGGGGGCCGATACTAATGGGTACGGCCACGGAAGTGGACTTGGGTGCGTGTGTTGATGTTCTTCCACCTGGGGACGGTTCGACGGGACCTCTGGGGGCCGATACTAATGGGTACGGCCGCGGAAGTGGTTTCCCACCTGGGGACGGTCCGACGGGGCCTCTGGGGGCCGATACTAATGGGTACGGCCACGGGTTACCAAGTGTGGTTTCTGTGATATTGATGTTGATGTTTTGATGATTAATTGTGATATTGTCCGGAGTATCACAATGCTTTGCGCTCGGGGTCGAGATACATTATATATCGAGTCTTGGTGCTTGGCTAGAATGGCATAGGAATAATGTGTTATGTGTAATGTGTCATTGTAAGTGAACTGAAGTGGATGATCGGGTCGTGGACCCTGTGTTTTGTGACTGTAATGGTTGGGTCGTGGACCCCGCGTTTTGTTAACGGATTTGCATTTTGGAAAAAGAACTTTGGAGTTGTGATCCTAAATGACTTTCGAGGAATTAAGAACTTTTCAATTTCAAATGTTTTCAAAACTCCCGAGATTTGGAAGTGTTTTCGAAGTGCTTACTTACTTCGTTTCTACTTTCAAGACTTGAACTATTTTTAACTAAATATACCTCGGGAAGTCTTTCGTTGTATTCTCGGATTGTGTTGTGTATGGCTCGTATTTGTACTTTATACTTGCACTAGCGAAACAGTGGAGTTTTGCTAACCCCCGAGTAATCGGGGGGTGGATATCATATTGTGTCAGTACATGCGAGGTTTTCGGGAGCAAGACACAGGATTGGTACGAGGGATAATGAAAGACGAATGATACTAATCACACGAAGGCCGATTTTGGGTTCGATTAGTGAGTCCATTGTATTGTCTTTTCCGCTGTCTTATTGTTCGTTGTTGCAAGTATTTTACCCTTGCGTGGGTATGAGTCTGGATGAGTTTATGTATTTTTATTTGTAAGTCTGTGTCGAAAGACCAAATCGGTGTATTGGTTCGATATTTTGATTCGTCGGTATGTAATGTAATGTGTTGTTTTGATGTCTAGCCTGGTGGATCCTCGCGGAGAGGGTGCACGGCGTGTAATATTCCGATTCGATGCTGGGATGTTACGATAGCGTATATCGATTCGATCGTCATTCATCTCCGTTTGTGGATCGAAGACGAGAGTATCATCATTATCATCGTGAGTGGTAGTCTTATGATGGAAGTATCATCTATCGCGTGTTATTGGATGTAATTACATTCATACGAGTATTGTATGTCGGATCATTCACCGTTTGCAGTGAGTAACCGGAGTTGTCGCATTTTCGTCATTTCCAGCAACGAGTTACGGCCGTAACAAATCATACATTACGGCCGTAACATGCATTCGTTGGCTTAAGGTTGTTTTGGCCGAAGACAAGATACGGTCGTAAGGTAGGCAGGCTATGGCCATAAGATGTGTTCGTGGTTTCCAGGAAATGTCGGACGAGGAGGGGTTACGGCCGTAAGGGTTGCGGCATACGGCCGTAAGTTGAGGTAGGTATGGCCGTAAGGCTTGGCCGGTTACGGCCGTACGTGTCGAGCAGGGTGCCCAGGCAGTTTCGACGAAGGCTTCATACACTCGTAAGTTTGGCCGGTTACGGCCGTATCGGTCGAGTTACACCCATAAGGTGTGCGGGTACGGCCGTATGGCTGTCGGCAGGTGTTTGGACGAGGGCGAGTTATGCCCGTAAGACAGGTGCGGGTACGGACGTATGGCTATCGGTAGATTCTGTACGAAGCCGAGTTACGGCCATACGAGATGGCTGGTTACGGCCGTACGTAGGTCGAGTTACGGCCGTAACATTCGGCAGTTTATATAGGACTTGGACGGGACTTGGTGTTCATTTTCTCACTTCTTCACCTTGTATTCGAGAGAGAGAGCTTGAGGGAGAGATTTTTCTTCATCTATCACTGGGGTGTTCGGTTTTCATCATCTTCATTCGATTGTGAAGCTCGGATAGTCGATCTAACGCGTGTTCATCGGATCAAAGTGTTTGGATCTTCAAAGGTAATATTCTTCAAACATCTTGGATTTCGATTTTCTGTTGAGATATGATGTTTTAGACGTTATAATCATGTTGTATGAAGAGATGTACGTATGATTATGAGTGTGTATGAATATTCATTGGATTATTGAATGGTTATTCAAGAACACTTTGAATATTGAGTTGGATTTGGGGGTTTCGATTAGTTGTTGTTGTAATCACGAATTTGGATATTCATATTGGAGTATTGATTGTTTTGAAGATGTTTTGTTGGTTTGAAACACTCATTGGGGATTTGATATTGGTATAGTTAAGGATTGGTTGTAAACAATCGAAGATTGGTCACAACGTGTTTGATATAATGCCCCAATGAGCTTGGTTTAGTCGTATCGACGTTTTGTGTTAGTTATAACCGTGTTTGATTCGTATGTTGAACGGATTGTTGGTAATTGTATTATTCAAGGTTGTTCGAGCGGCCGACATCTCATTTAGGACGTTTGTTCGTGGAGGGACATTTTCACTGGTGTTGTGTAAGTTAATTCTTACTCGGTTAAAAGGATATTCATTCCTTTCGTTATTGTTCATTCATAATCATAATTCATTCATAATGTATTAACCGTATTGAGACTTGTAATTGTCAATTAATCACTTCATTCACGAGGAACGACGGTTCCAATCATTTCATTGAGCTATCATTCATTTCACTATCATTTCATCTCGGTGAGTCATTCTTGACTTTGTCGGATCGTTATTCATTATTATTCTTCATGGTCATTTCTTGTCCATGTGACCTTCTGGTTTCATATTGCGTGGCCGGGTACGGATGTGTGGAATTTTTAGTCGAGCACACGATAGTCATGTGTTGGGTTCACCGATACATTGGACTGTGCACACGGTAATGCTTACCTCCATGAGACTAATTAGGTACAAGGACGGGTGTGTCCGGGCACTCGTCTTGTGCACTCGCACAGAACATTACGGGCGTACTATGATGCTCCTCTTCAGCTTAAATTCATAACTAAGGATATTTCATAATTGAGATATATTATGATTGTGTATATTCAACCCTTGAGGATTGTTGTTCTGTGTAACTGACCCCGTTAGGGATATTGTTTTCAGGTCACGGCAAGGCAAAGGCACGGGAAGACCATGTTGACGGTGAGGAGTCCCAGTGATACTAGTAGGGGGCCCCAATCCTTTCAGTCATTCATGTTGTTGTCATTTTATTTTTCCGCTGCAGTTTTCCATTTGGATACTCCGTTTCATTCAGTATTGTGTATTTTATCTTCATATAAAATATACATGTATTCGGCATTATCTTGGGTGTGTTGTAATGAAACTCCTTATCGGAGTGATGGATGATATAATGTGGTTCGGTACTACAATTATATTATTTAATTCATTAATTTTTATTCGCCTAGTGGGTCCCAGTCGGGGGTCCACAACACTGTAATATCCGTCTAGTTTGGGGTGTTACAGTAGCAGATTTTGGCATTTTATATCCATCAGGAATTTTCATATCGATATCAGAATCTAATTAACCATATAGATATGCCGTGACTACATCCATTAGTCGCATGTCCAAACACTCATGGACAGCCATACTAATAAGAAAACGGAAAGTGATTATATCCATCACTGGTGAATATGTTTCGTCATAGTCAATCCCAGGCCGTTGGGAGAATCCTTGGGCTACGAGTCGGGCTTTATATCTCGCAATCTCATTTTTTTCATTTCTTTTTCGAACAAACACCCATTTGTAACCAATTGGTTTTATATTATTCGGTGTTCGAGTAATTTGCCCAAATACCATCCGTTTTTCTAGGGAAGCTAATTTAGACTCTATTGCTTCCCCCCATTTAGGCCAATCTGACCTTTGACGGCATTCAATTATTGAATGTGGTTCATTATCGTAATCATCATTCATAATTTCTTGTGCAACCGAGAAAGCAAATAAATTATCGATTATCATGTTTTTCCGATCCCATATCTCATTGTAATGAGTTATGGCATTCTTGGTGTTTTCAGAATCCATGATCCCTTCATTATTTGCAGTATTATGCTCTACAGATTCATCTGCAGCATGATCACTAGGATGATCTTGGTTTGTGATCCCATTACCCCCTTTCTTTTTCGAGGAACAGTGTCCTTCGAACCAACAGGTCTACCACGCTTTTATCGTGTGGCATCATCATCCATTTTAGTATTTTGATGAGGAACAACGATCCTAGCTGGAGCATTCGCAGCTGGAATATAAGACTTTGTCACTTTACTTGCATCGTTAAATGCGTCAGGAAGTCTATTAGCAATATTTTGTAAATGGGTGATTCTCTTCACCTCATTTTCACATTATGTAGTACGTGGATGTAGGTGGGATAAGCTTTGTACATTCCAGGAGATATCCTCAACTGGTTTTTGTTCATCTTTGTTAAGAACAGTCTTATCACTGCCAATTGATGGAAACACCATCTCATCAAAATGACAATCGGCAAACCGAGCGGTAAATAAATCACCCGTTGTTGGTTCTAAATACCGAATTATTGATGGGGAATCAAATCCAACGTATATGCCTAGCCGGCATTGAGGACCTATTTTTGTCCTTTGAGGAGGTGGAATTGGCACATGAACAGCACATCCGAATGTGCGTAAGTGAAAAATATTCGACTCAAAGCCTAGAGTTAATTGCATTGGGGAGTGCATATGATAAGCAGTGGGGCGTAATCTGATGAGTGTTGATGCATGTAATACTGCATGACCTCACACTGCACTAGTGAGATTTGATCTCATTAATAATGTACGAGCAATGATTTGGACTCGTTTAATCATGGTTTCCGCCAATCTATTTTGAGTGTGGACATGTGCTACTGGGTGCTCAACATTAATTCCCAGTGCTTCACAATAATCATCAAAAGTCCTTAATGTGAATTCTCCGGCATTATCCATTCTTATATTTTTTATAGGATATTCAGGAAAATGTGCTCGGAGTTTAATAATTTGGGACAAGAGTCGTGCAAAAGCAACATTTCTGGTAGATAATAAACATATGTGGGACCATCTGGATGATGCATCTATTAAGACCATAAAATATCGGAATGGTCCACTTGATGGATGTATTGGTCCACAAATATCACCATGAATGCGTTGTAAAAATGATGGTGATTCATAACCAACTTTTTCCATAGAAGGTTTAGTAATAAGTTTTCCGCGTGAGCATGACTCACAGAAATAATCTTTGGACATTAGCATTTTTGTGCCCTTTAATGGATGTCCATGAGTATTTTCAATAATCCTATGAAACATAGAAGTTCTTGGGTGCCCAAGGCGATCATGCCATAACCCAAATATATCAGGATTCACCAACTTCCAAGTCATGGTAGTGTAGGTTTCAAAAGCTCGAATAGGGACACAATACATTCCAGAAGTTGTTGCTTCAATTTTCTCGTGGACAAGTCAAGTTTCCATTTTATAGGATGTGATACATATATATTCTTTATTATTCTCAATCACTGTTTCCAAGTGATAGCCATTTAGGCTTATATCCTTAAAACTCAGTAGATTTCGTTTTGATCTACCAGATAATAACGCATTTTCAATGTGTAAAATTGTTCCATTAGGAAACATTACAGTTGCATTCCCGGAGCCATCAATAATCTCTACGGGACCAGATATAGTTGTAACGTGCGTCTTGCATAATTTCATGCTAGAGAAATATGCTTTATTTGTAAATATTGAGTGCGTTGTTGCACTATCAACAAGACAATTGTGTATCTGTTCGATACTTTCCATTTGTATTCCTGTTCAATCAAATCATCATATAATAAATATTTAAGACATGATTTTTTTTATTATTGATAATGGAAATGTAAACATACATATTTTTTTTCAATAATACATTTCTGTATGTATTATTAGTGTCGATACAAGGCCAACAATATAAATGATAAATGAAACACCAATCCAGAATAATTTCGGAGGGAAGTCTTTGCTAAACATCAGTATTATGATCATACTGATCATTGTGAAAATAAAGACGAGAGATCCGTTAATCATTTTCGAAGAAAGTCGGATGAAGATGCTTAAGAATTTTTTATAAGAGGGTAGAGGATATGAGTGAGTTGTTGAATAAAATGTGTGCATATTTATAGAATCAAAAATCACTATTACTAGCCGTTTATAGCCATTGGAAGTGGGAGAATTTTAATATAAAAATATAGATGATTTTATTGATGTTTATATTATACATAAAGAAATACACACAAAAACAACTGGGGTATTACAAGCCAGAAAGTAAATATATGATATATAATTGCATAAATATTTTATTTCATCCATTCATCGTCATGTCCTACTGAACTAGGATCTTCAAGGATATCTGCTAGCTCAAGTGATTTCCAGTCCTGTTCAGGATTTTCATCAAATATGTTCTCAGATGTGTTGGCCTCAATAGCTTTGGATGGTTCGAATGTTTCAGTAGTATGAGCCTGGGCATCTTTGCCTTTATTTTTTATTGATGCCTGATATGGATCCACACGGTGTTGGGAAGTACGACAATATTTAGCCCAATGTCCGGTTATACCACATCTACGACATGGATCATCACCAGAATTTTCCATAGGCATTTTTTCCTTATCACGATGCTCGTGAATTGACTGCCTTGGTCTGTCGGAATATTTATTTTGACGGGAATAATGATAATTATCACGATTATTATAGTTACGTCCACCATGGTCATTTCTGTAATTATTTTGACGATAGCCACCACGTCCACTACTTTTTCGGGTTCCACGCCCGGGTTTATTTTCACGGCTCTTGAACCGACCGGCAGCTCTACCAGAGCTGGTATGTACTTCAGGTTCGACATGGGACCCAGAGGGTCGTAGTTCATGATTTTTTAATAATAACTCATTTGTCTTCTCAGCCGTGAGAAGAACTGAAATTAGTTCAGAATATGTTTGAAATTGTCGTTGCCTGTATTGTTGTTGAAGCACCATATTTGAGGAATGCATCATGGTGAATGTTTTTTCCAGCTTATCAGCCTCAGATAGTTGTGTACCGCACAAGGCCAGTCGAGACTCAATTTTGAATAAGGCTGAATTATAATCAGCAACAGATTTATAATCTTGCAATCTTAGTAGTTGCCATTCATATTGAGCCTGTGGCAATATTACAGTTCTGGTGTGATCAAATCTGTCTTTGAGCTTCTTCCAGAGCTCAGAAGGCCTTTCAATTTGTATATATTCATTCTTTAGATCTTCGGATAAATGATGGCGCATGAATATCATTGCATTTGTGTAATACCCAGATTTTCAGTATAAATTTTTCGCGTTATTTTATCTGAGGTATATTGTATAGCTTGGTATCTATACAGTATGGATAAAATAAATTGAGAACTAAGACAGCTGTATTTGTACTGATATAACTGTCGTAGTGGTTCGACAATTATTTTGAGGATATCGTGTATCAGGTTATCGTACTTTTGATATTGGGTATATCATATGATGATGTTATTCGATTCAGTACATGTATTCAGTATGCCGTATGTTCGTGTTTTGGTATGTCGAGACGGACGAGGAGAGTTGGAAATTGGCTAAGTATAGCCTGATTAGCGCACGCTAATGTTCAAGTATAGCGCATGCTATCGTTCATGGTTAGCGCACGCTAGATGCAAAATTATAGCGCATGCTAATGCAGTCAGATCGGAAGGAATCTGCGTGTGGACCCGGCTGCATTCGGCGCGTGTCCGAATAAGGTCAACGGTTGTTTGTCCTGAAGTATTATCGCACGCTAAAGCATAAGGCTTAACGCACGCTAATTGTAGATCGGTCAAAGGGAATCTTATCCTTGTCAGATCGGCATGTGGGGGCACATGCGGTAGGCAGACTGTAGCAAGTCAACTGATGTTAGCGCACGCTAAATGCAAGGACTTGCGTACGTTAGACAGTGTAAGTTACGTACGCTAATGCATGGGCACTACGTACGTAAGCTCATGTACGAGGCAAGACAGTGGCCTCTGGGCTGCGATAGCGCACGCTAACAAAGTCAGTTAGCGCACGCTAGGGCAATAACGCACGCTATTTTATGAGAGTAGCGCGCGCTAGTAATGTTTATTATATAAGGGGACAGACGGGTTTTGAGATGCATTTAATCCATTCCTTCTCCTTCAGTCGATAGAGAGAGCTTTGGGAGGTTCTTGAGGTTTCCAAACACGGTGAGGTGGTGATTTTTAACAAGATTAAGATAGAGAGCATTGATTCAAGCCTTGTTCTTCAAGCTACTCATGACTCTTGGAATGGAGTTCAAGTGTTCTTCTTCTTGGTTCATCTAATCCAGGTAATATTCGTATCGCTTGTTAGTTGTTTGTTTTAAGGATGATTACATGTGAGGAACATGTTGGATAATCATGTGACGATATTATATGAGATTTTATGGGATTATGATAAGAGTTTTTGGATGTTATTTAAGATTCTTCATGTTAATGGTGATTCGTTTAACTTGATGGGGTTGAATCATGGATTTCTGAATCATGATGATTTCAGTGGTCGATTTAGATGGGTTAAATCATGATATGAGGTTGTATTCCAGATTATGTATGAGATGATCCTTGTTATCGGGTTGGTTTAATTATGTGATTTGCATGATGAAGAAAATGATAAACATTATGATATATACCTCGGATTACGTTGTTTTGAACGTGATGTCGGATATTTCATGCTCTTGAAGAGCTATGAAATTATAGGATATGATGATTATGTATAGAAGGTGTTGGTGTTTTGGATATGAATATGGGATATTCGTATCTAGAGCCAAGTTATGTGTTTTGATATAATATTCGTATAAGAATACGAATATGATTTCGAGTATGATGATGAGTTTGGATCTGGAAAGTTATTGTAAATCTTGGAGTATGATTTCCTTTTCATTCAAATTCGTAATCGCAAGGTGTTAGTCGATGCTTGGAATGCATGCCACTGTGTAGCATTAGCGCACGCTAAGCTTATTGGCTAGCGCACGCTAATGGGAGAAACTTAGCGCACGCTAAGTTATGTGTTTAACGTGCGCTAAGTAGGCAGACATTGCAGTATTTTTGTGTTGTGATTATGAATTCGTGATGGTTTGATTTGGTTTGTTCAGACTGCGTTTATTCAAGGTTTTTGTTGAACTGTTGAGTTTGATTGGTTGGTTATGTCGGTTGTTGATTATTATCGGGTGTGTTGTCATTTGATTATTGTATTAGGTTGCGATAATTGATCGTGGATTACGACCGTTGTGCTGCGGTTGAGGCTGAGGAGTTCGTAGTTTGCTTTTGATCGGGGCTGAGGAGCTCGTAGACAAAGGCAACGGGTTCGGTAATAGCTTCGTGGTATCGGTATCGAGGGAAATTTATACTTGTTCAATTTATAATATTTGATGAATGGTTTCGTTTTCATTTCATTTATAATTCGTATAGCAATGTTGTTAGAAATATAAGTTGTCGGATAATGAGTTGTATATCGTGCTCTGGTTTGTATTAAATCATAAGGTATATGATTTAACTGTATTCAAGGAAGACTTGAGTTATCTTTGGTCAAGGATATAGAATATCGGATATCGAGGGTAGTTATCGTGATGACATAAGTATCGGGATAAAGATTTATTGGTATTGAATGGATGGTACTTTATTTGGGATTATTCATATAACTGTGTATTCGTTCAGGGATGTTGTTCATGGAAAGAATATTGTCTTCGGCTTTGAGGTAATTCCAGTATTGTTCAGTTATGAGGATAATTGTTCTGAGGAATTATTGTATATATGTTGTACGTTGATGTTTCGTATGCTGGGATTCGTATTGATTATTTCGCTGAGGGATGATGATCCCAGGGCTGATTGTATTGAGATCGTTGATCGTGTTGATCATTTGTCGGGGATGATGATCCCGGGATTGTTGTTTTGGATATTGATTAGTCGTGTCGACTTTTCACTGTCAGTCTGTTGTTTCACTTCAGTGAGTCTTTTGATCCTTATTGGATATGTGATTCTTTAAGTTTCGTTGTCATGTTGCATCGTGACATATCTGGGATCATATATGCGTTCCGATTGGTTATTGTGTAGGATTTTTAGCCGGGCACATGATGGTTATGCGTGGACATTTCCGCATTGAACTGTGCACACGAGACGTAGTTCGTGAGGCTAATTAGGTACAAGACCACACGTGTATTTGATCGATATCCGGGGTGGCTTGTGCACGGACACATTTCCGGATCAGGCATACTGTGACGTCCATCTTTTGAGCCATATCGTTGAGTCGTTCATAGTCCATGTATGATTGGATATGTTCGACGGTTTGCGACTGATTGTTCATACCCCTGAGGGGTATGTTCGACAGTCAGGGTTATTTTTTTGAGATCCATTATTGTTGATCATTTGGAGTCTACCTTGTTGCGGGTATTCTCGGTTATTGTTGGTCCTTTGTTGATCATTTGGAGTCTACCTTGTTGAGGGTATTCTCGGTTATTGTTGGTCCTTTGTTGATCATTTGGAGTCTACCTTGTTGAGGGTATTCTCGGTTATTGTTGATCCTTTGTTGATCGTGTTGGGAGTTTACCATGTTGAGGGTACTCTCGGTTATCATTGATCCTTTGTTGGTCATATTGGAGTTATCATGTCGATGATATTCTCAGTGATGTGTTGGTTGATCATTATTATTGATCGTATGAGTATTCGGACTGTACGTCGATGTTCGGGATTTGTTATCATTTTCATGTGGTAGTTGGTCTACAGATATGTTGTGTATTATTGGTTTATACATGTTGAGATTTGATTGTGTAATCCGACGGACATGATTTGGCACAAATTGGATTATTTCCGCACTTATGAGTTATGATGATGTTTTGAGGATTATCGGTATTTTTTTTGAAATTCAATATAGATAATTGTTGTTGGGTTCATTTCGTCATTCGAGGTGCGAAATGTGAATTATGGTAAGGATCGATTTGGTATGGATTGCCATGGATTGGTAAGGTTATGACGGTAAGTTTACATTGGTAGTATTCTTATAGTATTATTACATTGGTATGTAATTATTGATGATGATGTGATCGATATCATTGTTGAGTATTGTGGCTGACCCCGTCGTGGGCTTTATTTTTAGATACTCGGAGATCGAGTTAGTAGCGGTCGTGAAGGGGTGAGCTTCCTGAGTGATACTGGCTGTGGCATGTTTTTGAGTATTGAGTATTTATTTCTGGTTGTTTTATTTCCGCTGCAAATCTATATTTTGAACTGTGTTTTATCCGCTGCGTGTGTATTTTAAAATGGCTTTCCGGTATTTATTTTTACCAGCGTGTGTATTTTAAATGGCATTTTTGGCATTTTGTGAACTTGGGTTATTTCGTTAAACCCCTTTTTCTAAACTATTTTATCGGTACCTATAAGTCGTAGCTTAACGTACATTTTGAACTGTCGAGAATTGGCACTTTGCCTTGTATTTTCAACTGGTATTTTATGGCGGTACTTGAGAACTATATTTTTGAAAATATTTGAGTATTTAAAATATTACCGTCATTGGCCTTTTGGCATTTTTAAAAGTTTTTAAAATATTTTTTAGCCTGGTGGGTTCCGACGCGGGACCTACAGCGCTGTAATATCCCGGATGGTTTTGGGGGTGTTACAATTTGCCTCATTTTTAATATCGGCATTAGCAAGTTCCACAGATTCCAAGGTAGTAGCCAATCCCATACCTTGGAAGTGCAATTTAACATCAAGGCACCATGATAGATAGTTATTTCCAGTGACATCGAGGATCTGAAAATTTTTGTTTTCAATTCCGGCCATTTTCTCTACAAGGATAAAAAACGAGTTAGTATAAATAAATTCAAACTCGAATAATACTAACCTTTGCGAGCAATAACTCGTGCTGATAACGTGTTGTAATATAACTACTGGAAGTAAACTTTGAGGGAGACACTAAGATTGTGTGTGTATTCAAATGGTGCAATTTATTTCATATCATTTATGATCTATTTATACTACTCAAATACACTATTCATTACATATTATATTGATAATCATGGAGTTGAAAAATGATGGCAGCCACTAAACTCCAAATAGCCATTAATCATTCATAACATAATAATCATTTTTGGATTAATTATTTTACTTGAGAAATTATCAATACAGTATATCCATGATTATTTTGTAGTAGAGTGAAAACTTGTTTTGACTTTTTACATATAACATTATTTTTTTTGTCCCAAGTTTAGCAACAACTCTTTTGATACCCAAATTATCGAAATTGACCTTTACTCGAATAAATTCGAGTCATATATTGTAATTTCGAGTGACATAATTTCGAGTCAACTTTAAAAAATGTACAATATTTAGACAATCGAGTTACCCGAATTCGGGCTACCGAACAAAATACGAGTTACCCGTAATAAAATCGAGTTACCCGAAACAGAATTTGGGTTACTCGAATCTGAATTCGGGTAGCTCGAATCAAACTCGTGTTACCCGAATCTGAATTCGAGTAATCCGAATCAAATTCGATTCGAGTTACCCGAATTTAGATTCGGGTAACACTGCACTGCACATAATTTTTGACTTTGGAGAAAAAAAAACATCATCACTCATCACACGAATTCCGAAAAAAAATATCACACGAATAGATTGCCCCACAATTTAAGAGTTTTTTTATGTTTGTCACGAATAGACAATGCCCCACACGAATTCGAGTAATACTGCACGTGTATATTTTTGCAAGTTCACTCGAAATTACAATATATGACTCGAATTCATTCGAGTAAAGGTCAATTCCGATAATTTGGGTATCAAAAGAGTTTGTATTAAATTTGGGACAAAAAAAAATAATGATATATATAAAAGGGCAAAACAAGCTATTCCCACTTTGTAGTACTAAGAATGGTAAAAATGATATATATGGAAGAAAATATTATTTTTTAGATGTACAATTTTCTTTATGTTGGTTATATTTGGAAAAAATGCATACATCATAAGAGTAACTGAATACTACTCCCCACAATTTATGATGTCCCATTTGCATTTACTATTTTTCAAGTTTATAAACAGTTGAAGAAAGGAAAATAAATAATTATTTGCATGATGAATTGGATGAACTCATTAATTCATCGAAACAATTATTTGAAAATACGAGTCTTGATCCAACCCATGCGATGCACAATCTTTGGTTGCAGACGCTTGAATGAACATTGGTTGCAGACGCTTGAATGAGCATATGACGGTATTTAGATGCCTATTAGTGAATTTGTATTGTATTTATTTTAAAGGATTTAATTATGATGTTATCATAACTTTTGTATTTAAATTAGTTTATTTACATTAAAAGTTACAATTAAAATAGTCTTTTCACATGTAGTCTTTTAATATGAATAAGGACTCATCCGTAACGCTTTTTCCGTGTAGAATTCTTTTAGTCTATGTAATTAGTTATATGTAATGCATTGTATTTATTTTAAATGTTCATAGTGTAATGTTTTATCAACCCGTGCGTTGCATCCATTGCATCTAAATATTCATAGTGTAATGGTCGTACTAATTAGGTTTCCAGTACTTAAAATAGTTTATTCACATTAAAATAGTACATGTAAAAAGACTTTTTTTAAGACGTTACATTTAAAAGAGTCTCTTCACATGTAATCTTTAAATACTAACAGTTTTTGTTTTAACATTCTACAATTTTATGCAATTTTGAAACTACGATATGATTTCGTTTTTAATTTACAACGGTTACCAACTTACCATCTCCCAAGCAAAAAGTAAAAGTGAATAATACAAAAGGAATGGACATGAAGAGTCTCCATTATATTGTAGGAGACTATTAGTAGCATCATCATGAGATAGAGAGAAAGCGTGCATATTGATTATGTAAATCATTAATATGAGGTAAATTTCCAATGAAGAATGCCACCTATAAAGCAAAATACCCATGCAGCCATGCTGTATCTATAATATATTTTTCAGCTTCTTTATTCAATGTATACCAATATCGTACCTATGTGTCTGCATACATACGTGATACGTGTTTATGTATGCATTGATGAATGTATGCATGTGTCAAATTTACCAACTGCTGGAGGTCCGACTCAGTATTCACATAAGCTTCCCATTATTACATGCATATATTCATTCAGTAGCTTTTCATGAGTTGTACACTTTAAAACAATTATTTTATTTCAATCCATTTTGTTTCATTTATTTTAGCAAACACCAACCGATTGATTATTGAAATCAATTCATTGTGTTTTGAGATTGTTTTGCTACGGTTGGATCCAGTCCAACAGATTAAAACCCAAAACCAATGGGGTAAAAAAATCGGGTAAGATGCGATCCAATCCATTACAA
The DNA here is from genome assembly GCA_033398695.1 of Orobanche coerulescens. Classification (NCBI taxonomy): domain Eukaryota; kingdom Viridiplantae; phylum Streptophyta; class Magnoliopsida; order Lamiales; family Orobanchaceae; genus Orobanche; species Orobanche coerulescens. The sequence continues at coordinate 204,563,815 of CM065801.1, read as the reverse complement.
GATATACATCTAATTTTTTATCACTATCCTAAAAACATCCGCCTCCCATCCATCTTTTTCTCTGGTTTTGCAGATCAACCACCAAACACGAACACAGCTTCACACACAAACTACCGTCGTTGTAACTCCTTACCCGAAATAATCAAACACAACATCAAACCCTTTAATGTTTCTGCTCAAAATCATTCGATTTAGTTTCTGTGTTTTTTAACGAACAAAGAAAAGAAAGTAACATCAAATCACAGATCTCCATATTCGAAAGAATACCACAGCAAGTCTTTAACTCCATACAAACATTAAACCCTTTAATTTCAGAAGTACACACAAACATCTTTAAAGAATACCACAACAAGTCTTTAACTCCTTATTCGAAAAGGTAGGCCAAGATTAAAAAATAGTGACAACCTCTTATCTACATATAAATAGAAAACGTAATAGGAGGCTTATATGGCAAACTGCAAAACTCGTGTGGTTTTTTGCTATGTTGTTTTCTCGTCTTTGGATGGTTTATATAGTGCTTCAAGCATTAATACTTTAGCAACACTTCATATTCATCAATTATGAGAGCATGGTTCCAGGAACCCTTTTGTGTTCACTTCATCATTACACGATTGTTTGTATTCCTTGGAGTTTAATATGTAGATGTAAATTCGTGAGTTTATAAAAAACAAAATTATTTTTGGTGTGCAATGCATTAATTGTACAGTACTAATTTTTGTGCACAACCCCCCTTGCATATTAAAATAAAAGGAATAAGCTTTATAAATAATAATAGATATAGACTTGAGTTAGAAAGTACACCACTCAAATCTTAAGTATCATTCGTAATTTCGTCAAAATAATTATCTATTTTAGTATAATTGAATGAACTGATCACTCATAACATGAAATATGTTGATATTTCATTCCTCTTTGTTCTTACACCCTCATTTTTTTTATTGATTGCTTTGGCAAAATTTATTTCGATCCGTATTTTCTCGACGGCCATAATTTGAGTTTTTATTCGATCCACCTGATGGCTTATTGGAGTTGCTCCCATCGATCTCCTCTATCTCTACATACTAGACTATGGGGCTGTTTACTTGTGACTTAATCAGCTTAATAGGTAAAATATCTTATTCGCTCAGATGTTTGGATGTGTACTTACGCTTAATTCGCTTATTCGCCAGACAAAAACGACTTATTCATTAAGCACGAAAAGGTTGGCCCCATTAAGACAAAAAAATGACTCCACTACCCTAATCAAAACCACACATTTATATATACAATATAAATAATTTAGGACAAAAATGACTCTCCTGTCCTCATTATATATACTCATTTATATATACAATATAAAAATTTAGGTTTTAATATAAATGAATGTAATATATATTATTCATATAAAAATAATATACATTATTAATTTATATATAATATTTGTTACTATATATTATTGTATAAATAAACTTTTGTATCTACAAAATATCACATATATTATGAATATATAAATAAATATTATATATTACTTATATATTAACATTTACTCATATGTATAATATTTATTATATATATTCTTATCTATTTAAAATATATTTCTATATATAAATATATATTGTATATTATATGTATTATTTATATACATATTAAATATTATATATTACTTACATACAAAATTGAATCATTTATGTATAATATTTTGTTTAAATTTAAATAATATATATATATATATATATATTTCTATATATAAATATATATTGGATATTATATGTATTATTTATATACGTATTAAATATTTTATATATTACTTACATACAAAATTGAATCATTTATGTATAATATTTTGTTTAAATTTAAATAATATATATATATATAAGCTGAGTCAAATTTGATTTTTCAATAATATTTAAATTTGTCTATTTTGTGTTTGAATTTGGCTACTTTGTATTTGACCTTGACTTCTTTGTATTTGAAATTGGATTTTTAAGTACTTTATGAATTTATGTCTTAATTTTTGGATTATATCATTTATATTGTTTAAAAATAAACAACAATTTATAAAATAGCTTATAATTCATATTCAGGGGTAAATCGGTCATTTCTGTTATTCAGACAGTTTATTCAGATGAAAAAGTAAACAACAACATCAATTTACCCAGACAGACAAATTTACCCAGACAGACACAATTTACCCATACAGACAAATTTGGTAAACAGCCCCTATGTGCACCATGGGCGGAGAGAGGGGGTCCAAGGGGGTCCACGGATCCCTTCGGCGGATGGAAATTCCCTTATAAAATAGGGAAAACTATATATATATATATAGTTGTCTTACTTCCGTAATTTCTATAGCTCCGGACTCTCCTGAGTAAATATTCTGCTTTCGCGACTGATGTGCACGTACAATAGCTATTTATATTTAGTGTATAATTTATAAAAAAAATAAAATATAATATTTTTATGAAGAATAAACTTTTTTTGTAATATTGCGCTTGGTAATTTGGTAATGATATAATATTTATATTGAATGTTTGATTCATACATCTTCAGTTTGTACGATTCATGCATTTTCAATTTTGGAAATTGAAGTTTTATTTAGTAAATATGTAACATTTTTTTTGATTATTATTATTCTATTATTACTATTATTATTAATTATTTTTATTCATGCATCTGCGAACTTAAAAGTAGGGCTGGGCACTTGAACCCGAAATCCCGATCCCGTCCCGAAAACTAGCGGGACGGGACGGGATTGTAATATCCGCAAATTCGATTTCCGGTAATTTTCTTTTTTGGCGAAAGTCCGTTTTGACGACTCGCTCGGGACCGTTTCGTCATCCTGAGAATGATTAATTCTACACCTTTTGACATCCGAGTTCGTTTCAGAGTCGTTTTGTTGAGTTCCGTGCTTTTTTGCGACTTTTCCGCACTTGAGTCGATTCTTGCGAATCTCGTTCGAAACTGCTGTTTCGAGTTTCCCGTAAGTCCGTTTAACTTTGTTATACGTGTTGTGGACTTCGGTTTGGTTATTCGATCATGTAACGTGATTCTCGGGCGTTTTGGGCCATTTTGTAATTTATCCAAAGTTATGGGTACCCGTATCTGTACTTGCCGTCTCGACTCTTTTCTTGGTCGCGTATGATTAATTATTGTATTATGTTTTCATTTCGGGTCGTCGATGTTGCCCACGAGCTTTTCGTAGTGTTCGTTAAAACGCGTTTTAAATCGAGTCGTCAGTCATGGCGGTGGCAGTGGCCGGACCGGTGCGGCATCGGAAGTCTTGAGCAGCGGCGAGCACGGCAGAACCGGCGTAGCGCGCTACGGCCGGGAGGCTGCGCGCGCTAGCTCGGCAGGTGTAGCGCACGCTGTCGAGTCGGCCCGGCTACGCTAAGTGCAGGCGAGGGTTTCGAGGTTCGGACTCGGGTAGGATCGGCGAGTAGCGCACGCCATCGCTTGGCCGTGGCGCACGCTAACCGCAGGTGTCGGCCGACTAGCGTCGTTACAGGCGAGCTTTTAGTCCGTGAGGTTCTTGGGACAGTCGGCTAGCGCGCGAGCTTCGGCCAGAGCGCACGCCAGCGGGCCTGGCGGACAGGTCATGGTCGGCAGGATTGGTCGGTGGTGCCGGGTCATGCGGGCCCTGGCCGAGAGTGCTGGGTCGATACTGGCCGATAGCGCACGCTAGTCCGGGAAGTCTAGCACACGCTAGTTCCGGCCCAGTATATAAATGACAGAGCAACCACTTTTTCATTCGTTTTTCATTTTCTTTCTCTTTGGTCCACGGCTGGAGCTTCGGAGGAGGTGAAGCCATGTTGTTAAACAACAAATCCATGAGGTTTTTGAGTTTATATCACTGATCAATCATCCTATAACATCCTTCGATCCAGCGAATCAAGGTTAGATCTTTAGAATCCTACTTTTGGGGAGATTTGGGGGTTTTCGCATTTTTGTCCGATTCATTCCATTTTGTTGATTAATTCATGATGAATATGATTAATCTTGTTGGTATTCTTAGTTTCCCTATGGATTCATGGTATATTTCGTGGGTTTTACGGAATCGAGAGGGTTTGGTTGTGGTCCGCCCTCGTTGTCGTTTTTATACGAATATACATGAATTGTAGGCGGGTTTACGGGTGTATTCCAATTCCGTATTCGTTTAGAATTGGTTGTGATTGTATTCTTCGAATCGTTAGATTCGGTTTCGTGGGTTCCTAGCATTCGTCGGTGACTTTTCTTTCCGTTCGTTGCGTCGTCAACTATTCAAGGCAAGTATATATTTATGATTGTAGGTTCTCGATTTTGAAAGTAAAATACATGAATGGCATGATTATTTATATCCACTCTGGGGCGGGCCGACGGGTCCCCTGAGGGTTTCGTAGCCTCTGGTGCGATTCCACGGATGATATGAACGAACCACTGCGGGCGGGCCGGTGTCCCCTGAGGGTTCCGTAGCCTCTGGTGCGGTTCCACGGTATTCATATATGTATTGATGCGATGCCATAAGATTTAGTTATTCCGGAATACTAGTCTTGAATTGATGAATTGACGGTTACATTTACTTTATTGTCGAGGAGTATTGTGTTTCATACTTGATATACTTGCAGTAGCTATTCGACGGCTAACCCCTTTATGGGGGAAATACTTTTTATGTATTTCAGGTTCCAGGAGAGCGGACAGGCAGGTATCGGGTCGGCATGAATGTAATACCCCGACTTTTCGGATATATTTTTTGTTTATATATTGGATATCGTGGATGGTTAATTATGCTCGAGGATGTTGGGAACGTTTGATAATGTTATTGAATTGAGTATATGTATTGATTTTGCCGTATGCTCGTATTTGGTATGTCGTGACTTTGGACAGGAATTGCTGAAATTGGCTAAGTATGGAATTGTTACGTACGTTAACAAGGTGAGCTTACGTACGTAATATTGGCATGGTTACGTACGTTAAGGCTAAGGTATTACGTACGTAACGAAGGCATCGGACAGGACCGAGTCCTGGTCGGCAGTGGGACCCCGTGTCGGCAACTTTCGGCGGAGGATGTTGACAGTGAGTCAACGTCGTGTTACGTGCGTTATACGGGGCGTGTTACGTACGTAACATGACCATTGTATCGTAGCAAGTCAACCGTATATTACGACGTTATATGGTATGGGTTACGTCGTAATGGACTTCACGGAATGAGACAGTGAGTTTGTTACGCACGCTATGGATTCCGGATTACGTGCGTTAAGGTTGTTACGTGCGTTAAGTAAGGACACTTACGCATTTAACGAGATGCGCAATTTATATATTAAGAGCTGGTCTTTCATTTGTTCACGAAAGGAAACTCATTTCTCCCACCCCACTCGTCCCTCTTCACTTCTAAGAGTGTTCTAAACACTTCTAACATGATTGTGAGCTTGGAATCATGGAATTAGAGCTTGGTTATGGAACTATTGTTGATTCTTGAAGTGATTTCTTGTGTTATCCATATTCTATGAGGTATGTTGGATATTTCTCCTTTTCATTTCGGAATTTTGATGTTATAGTTGATGAATGATTCGTATGAAGATGATTATGATGTTCTTATTGCGATTCTTGAGGATATATGAGGTTTATGTTGAAGGAAGATAATGATATGCTTTGAATATGTTGATTATGATTATGGAATCATAGAGTTCTTGATGTTCTTGAGGCCATATGATGACTATGATGATTTGATAATTCGTTTAACCGATTTAAGATGGTATTCTAAATCATAGTGATGATAGTGATTGATTTAGATGAGATGAATCTTGATATGAGGTTGAATTCCGGACTGAATATGTTATGATCATTGTTACCAAGTTGGTTCGATTATTGATATGATTATTGTTCTAGGTTGATTAACCAATAGGTATAATCGTTTTGCCGCGGTGAAAGGCCGTAGATTCCGTCCAGTCGGGGCTGAAGAGCTCGTAGATGAGGGCGATGAGTTCGATGTTGGTTTTGTCGTGTTGGTATCCAGGCAAGTGTTTACTTGTTCGGTTGTAATGTTTTGATGAGTAATTCCATTTACATTTCATAAGTATTTTATGTTGTATTGTATATTGACGAATGTTCAGTGATGTTCTAAAAGGATTAGAATGCACAGTTGATGATTGTTGAGATACTTGGACAATCTTGGGAAGATTGTAGTAATCGGATATTGTTGATGTCATTTTGGATATTCTTGGTCTGTGGTATGCATTTCGGAAGGATATCCGGATAGAGGTATGTTTTATGGCAATCGTACATAGAAGATGGTGCACGGGAAAGTATTCGGTATTGAGGTATTATGTGGTATTATCGTGATATTGGGATTTTGATGAGAATCGTTGGATTACCGGAAGTGGTAAGGTTATCGTTGAGGTTATTATTCTCATGATGCATGGCATGTGAATATTTATGTTTATGTACTTGCGGTTGTTTGTCGGGCATTATTGCTGACCCCGTTGTGGGACTTGTTTTTCAGGTATTGAGAACTTTGATGGTAGCGGTCGTGAAGCGAGGATTCCGGACGATACTGGCTATGGCATATTGTTGGGGAATCGTGTATTCTGTTTATGTATATCATTATTGATGTATATGTATCTTCGACTGTATTTTTACCCGCTGTGTGAGTTCTTTCAAATGGCTTTCGGATTTATGCCAATTGAGTTTGATTTCGAAAACCGATTCCCTTAACCGAGTTTTTTGGCCTTGATTGTCTTGACGGTAGTTGGTGTTTTCAAATGATTTTGTGAGTTTTGGAAAATACTACCGTCATCGGCCTTCTTGTCGTTCTTGTAAATGGTTTTTAGCCTGGTGGGTTCCGGCGCGGGGCCCACGGCGTGTAATACTCCCGTAATGTTTTTGGGGTGCTACAAAGATGGTATCAGAGACCATGGTTTTGTGATAACCGGGCATGTGTGTTATGTGGCTCTACCAGTGTGGTAGTTGCGTGATTTTTGTGTATCTGGATTTCTGGCTATTTTGGACTGTGTTGTTTTGGTTCTGTGTGATTTTCTGAGTACTGTCGTGGTGATGTGTGGGTTTGGGGATTGTTAGTGTTCCCGAGACCGACGAGGCAGGGAGTGAACGCCGGTGCCGTGGTCATGTGCAATGTGCGGCTCCAATCGGGAAGTGAACGCCGGTCCGAGGCACGTGCAATGTGCGGCTTTCGATGTGGAGTGGAACGCCGGTGATACGTGCATGTGACAAGGAGCGGCTCATGCGCTTTAGGTGAGGAGACACAACGTCACAGATCCCACAAAACTCGACAGTGCTCTAAACTTGTTGTGGTCTTGGCGGAGACCAATCGTTTTCAAATTGTTATTATTCCTGTTTTGGCATTCTTGTTGTGTCGAGATTTTTGAAATGGTGTCATATGCTAGTATCATGGGAGATCTTCGTCTTCACTGACCTGTAAGTATGTTGTTCGGATTATTCGATAATTCTTGGTTATCTTGGTGATTTTGGATCTTCCGTTGAAATGTTGTTTGTGCGAGTGATTGCAAGTTTCGAGGACGAAACTTATTTTAAGGGGGGTAGAGTGTAATACCCCGATTTTTCGGATATATTTTTCGTTTATATATTGGATATCGTGGATGGTTAATTATGCTCGAGGATGTTGGGAACGTTTGATAATGTTATTGAATTGAGTATATGTATTGATTTTGCCGTATGCTCGTATTTGGTATGTCGTGACTTTGGACAGGAATTGCTGAAATTGGCTAAGTATGGAATTGTTACGTACGTTAACAAGGTGAGATTACGTACGTAATATTGGCATGGTTACGTACGTTAAGGCTAAGGTATTACGTACGTAACGAAGGCATCGGACAGGACCGAGTCCTGGTCGGCAGGTGGGACCCTGTGTTGGCAACTTTCGACAGAGGATGTTGACAGGTGAGTCAACGTACGTGTTACGTACGTTATACAGGACGTGTTACGTACGTAACACGACCATTGTACTGTAGCAAGTCAACTGGTATATTACGTACGTTATATGGTATGGGTTACGTACGTAATGGACTTCACGGAATGAGACAGTGAGTTTGTTACGTACGCTATGGATTCCGGATTAAGTACGTTAAGGTTGTTACGTACGTTAAGTAAGGACACTTACGTACGTAACGAGATGCGCAGTTTATATATTAAGAGCTGGTCTTTCATTTGTTCACGAAAGGAAACTCATTTCTCCCACCCCAGCTCGTCCCTCTTCACTTCTAAGAGTGTTCTAAACACTTCTAACATGATTGTGAGCTTGGAATCATGGAATTAGAGCTTGGTTATGGAACTATTGTTGATTCTTGAAGTGATTTCTTGTGTTATCCATATTCTATGAGGTATGTTGGATATTTCTCCTTTTCATTTCGGAATTTTAATGTTATAGTTGATGAATGATTCGTATGAAGATGATTATGATGTTGTTATTGCGATTCTTGAGGATATATGAGGTTTATGTTGAAGGAAGATAATGATATGCTTTGAATATGTTGATTATGATTATGGAATCATAGAGTTCTTGATGTTCTTGAGGCCATATGATGACTATGATGATTTGATAATTCGTTTAACCGATTTAAGATGGTATTCTAAATCATAGTGATGATAGTGATTGATTTAGATGAGATGAATCTTGATATGAGGTTGAATTCCGGACTGAATATGTTATGATCATTGTTACCAAGTTGGTTCGATTATTGATATGATTATTGTTCTAGGTTGATTAACCAATAGGTATAATCGTTTTGCCGCGGTGAAAGGCCGTAGATTCCGATCGAAATGGTGAAGAGCTCGTAGACGAGGGCGATGAGTTCGATGTTGGTTTTGTCGTGTTGGTATCCAGGCAAGTGTTTACTTGTTCGGTTGTAATGTTTTGATGAGTAATTCCATTTACATTTCATAAGTATTTTATGTTGTATTGTATATTGACGAATGTTCAGTGATGTTCTAAAAGGATTAGAATGCACAGTTGATGATTGTTGAGATACTTGGACAATCTTGGGAAGATTGTAGTAATCGGATATTGTTGATGTCATTTTGGATATTCTTGGTCTGTGGTATGCATTTCGGAAGGATATCCGGATAGAGATATGTTTTATGGCAATCGTACATAGAAGATGGTGTACGGGAAAGTATTCGGTATTGAGGTATTATGTGGTATTATCGTGATATTGGGATTTTGATGAGAATCGTTGGATTACCGGAAGTGGTAAGGTTATCGTTGAGGTTATTATTCTCATGATGCATGGCATGTGAATATTTATGTTTATGTACTTGCGGTTGTTTGTCGGGCATTATTGCTGACCCTGTTGTGGGACTTGTTTTTCAGGTATTGAGAACTTTGATGGTAGCGGTCGTGAAGCAAGGATTCCGGACGATACTGGCTATGGCATATTGTTGGGGAATCGTGTATTCTGTTTATGTATATCATTATTTATGTATATGTATCTTCGACTGTATTTTTACCCACTGTGTGAGTTCTTTCAAATGGCTTTCGGCTTTATGCCAACTGAGTTTGATTTCGAAAACCGATTCCCTTAACCGAGTTTTTTGGCCTTGATTGTCTTGACGGTAGTTGGTGTTTTCAAATGATTTTGTGAGTTTTGGAAAATACTACCGTCATCGGCCTTCTTGTCGTTCTTGTAAATGGTTTTTAGCCTGGTGGGTTCCGGCGCGGGGCCCACGGCGTGTAATACTCCCGTAAGGTTTTTGGGGTGTTACAATGAAGATGGTGGGCAAGTATGATATTGTGTCTTTCCTCCGGTTATGTTTTGAGTTTTCCATTCAGTGTTATTGTACTGGAATGGTTATTGAATACTCGAGTATTGTTTTCCATTTTCATTGATGTTCCGGCCTGTGTTTGCCGAGGTATTGATTTGTGTTGTGATGTCTTTGGATACATTGGTTATGTTTTGAATACCCTTTGTATTATTCTTCATCTTATTGTATGTAGACCTTCTCGGTCAAAATCTATAGTTCCGCGTATGTTTAGCCTTGTGGGTCCCACGGTGGGGCTCACGGCGCTGTAATATACCCTGAATAACTTGGGAGTGTTACAGAATATGGTATCAGAGCTTAGGTTTATGGATACCTAGGTTGTCGATCTTTTGGGTCGATTGAGTCGTCATTTGCCCACAGTATCACTACTCTGCCATCATCACAGTGCGACCGGTACTTGTAAGTCCTCTCACTCTTCTTGTATTTTCTTAATCGTTTTGTTTTTGGCTTGGTATTCTTGGGAATTGGTCACTTCGAGAATGTGCGATTTGGATTATACTTACGCACGTGTGTGCCCTTCAGAATGTTGGCTGTAAGGAGGAATAGTCGTGGCCGTGGTCACGGACGTGAACTCTTCCTTGAGATTTTGTCAAATTGCTAATTGCGATATTAGTGTGTATCGGTATTGTGTTGAGACTTTGTTTGGGAGTCGCATGCTAATATCACGGGAGATTATCGACTTCACGTACCTGTGAGTTTACTGTTTTGGTTATTCGCTTGTGGCGGTGTTTGATTGCTTTCGTGATGAGTTTGGAAAATTTGGATTGATCTGTTGTTTGTGACAAGATTGCAAGTTTCGAGGACGAAACTTATTTTTTTAAGGAGGGGTAGAGTGTAATACCCCAATTTTTTGGATTTTTTTTTTCGTTTATATGTTGGATGTCGTTGATGGATAATTGTGCTTGAGGATGATGTGAACGTATGACAATGTTATTGAATGCGTATATCTATTCATTGTGCCGTATGATCATTTGGTATGTCGAGATGTTGGTCGAGGATAGCGGAAAATGGCTAAGTACATCCACGTTAGCGCACACTACAAGGTATGCCTAGCGCACGCTAAGATATATATACTTAGCGTACGCCATGGTGCATACTTAGCGCACGCTAAGAGGTTTGAGTTACGTACGCTAAGGAGGACCCCTAACGTACGTAAGCTATTCTGGATAAGGTCCGGAAAGTGGCCGACAAGTAGGCCCAGACTGTTTATTATCGGCGATTAGCGTACGCTAATGCATGTTGGTACCGCACGCTAATTTCAGATCGTCAACAGGGAATCTTGGCTTTATTGGTTGCTTTCGGCGTGTAGGACCCGGGCATCTTCTGGGAAGGTACAGGTTGTCGGGTCAACGACGATTAGCGCGTGCTAAGGTCGAAGAATAGCGCACGCTACTGAGCATTTCACTGTAGAAAGTCAACGCCTATTTGCGTACGTTAATGCATGGGCATTACGTACGTTAGATGAATTTTGAAGCAATGCAGTAGCTTCTGGACTGCCCGATAGCGCACGCTATCAATAAAGGATAGCGTACGCTAGTTCTGTAGTGCACGCTAAATATAAGGTCTAGCGCGCGCTAGTGATGTGTTTTATAAAGAGGATAGACGAGTGCTGAGAGGCATCTTGTCCATTCTCCTTCCTTCAGTCAATAGAGAGAGCCTTGGGAAGTACTTGAAGTTCCTAAACATTGAGAGATGATTCTCTTAAACAAGATTAAGATGGAGAGCTCGGATTTAAGTATTGTTCTTGAAGTTTTTGATGATTGTTGGAATGGAGTTCAATTATTCTTCTTCGTGGTTCGTCCATACAAGGTAATCCTCGTATCCCTTTGATAGTGGTTCATTTTTAAAGGATTACTACTTGGGAGGGAGCATGTTGGGAATCGTGTATTTTGATGTTCGTTTTATTTCAATGTAAATGCATATATTGGACTGTACTTTTATCCGCTGCGTGAGTATTTTGAAATGGCTTTTGGTATTTTGCCAACTGAATTTTATTTTGTAAAACCGATTCCCTAAACTGAGTTTTTGGCATTTTGGCCTTGATCGTTTTGACAGTATTTTTATGACGGTATTTGGAAAATGATATTTTTAGTATTTGAAAAATATTACCATCATCGGTCTTTTTGGCATTTTTGAAATGACGTGGAAAATTGTGCTTAGCCTGGTAAATCCTTGTGAGAAGGGTTTACGGCGTGTAATATTCCCAGGAGGATCTGGGGTGTTACAATTATGGTATCATGTGATAATGTTATATGAGATTTATTGGAATTGTAATAAGAGATTTCGGATGTTGATATGATTATTGAGATCTTCTTCATATGATGATAATGGTTTTGTTGCGATTCTTGAGGTTGTATGAATGGCATGATGAAGAAAATGGTAACATGGAGATATATACCTCGGATATGTTGTTCTGAACGTGATTTCGGATATTTCATGTTCTTGAAGAACTCTTGAATTATACGAGGTGATGAAAATTTATAAGAAGTGTTGATGTTTTGAAAATGAATATGGAATATTCATATCTAGAGCTAAATTATGTGTTTGACATAATATTCGTATAGGAATACGAATGTGATTACGAGTTTGATGAAATTATTATTCATCCCTGAAATTTGAAGTCCATACATATTGAACAAAGGTTCAAGCCGAATGATTGGATTGTTTGATAACCTTAGAATATGATTATCTATAATGTTGAACTAACTGGATGGTTCGAATTAATGATAGTCATAGGTAAATTTTAACGATGGACTTACGAGAAGGGAACCTTATCAATTCGTATTTAAGAATTGAGTTTGGAATTGATAACATTTAGACCCTTATTATTGGTCCGAATTGGTTGCTGATATGATCATCGGATTTCGGCTCGTATTGTGGACATGGATTCGTGAGGGTCTGAGTTGGTTAGTTCAGACTGTGTTTAATCGAGATATTGTGGAACCGATGAGTTTGTGGCCTGGTTGTATTGATATTGATCGTCATCGAACCTGTTGATTATTAATCCTACGTTTTACAATAAGATATGATGTTTGATCGTGGATTATGACTGTTGTGTTGCGGTTGAGTTTGAAGAGTTCATAGATTAGCTTGGTCGGGACTGAGGAACTCGTAGACGAAATCAACTGAATTGGTAACAGTTCGTTGTATTGATATCGAGGCAAGTTTTATACTTGTACTAGTTAATGAGATTAATGTTATCATGTAGGCGTACGAATGTGTGTGTCATTTCGAGACTTGGTCTCTTTATGATTTTGTTGATATTAGGGGATTGTTTGATACGACACCCGTCGGCAAATTATGCCAAATGTTACTGTTGTCCGTAAATGGCCGGTTCAAGGCATTGCGATACTTGTTGGTAAAGTTCCTGTCGATAGCCGGTTCGCGGTATCGACGTATCAATTGTTATTGTGATTGATGTTCCATTGAGATATTGTGTTGATCGTCGTTATTGATATCGGTGTTTTTCTATTGATATTGTATTGGCCGATTGAAGGCATTGATGTATTCGATTATCATCTTCGTTATCGGTAACTGATTTAAATGTGCCGAGACATCCGTTGTATCGTTGTTATCGATTTGCCGCTCTAAGGTAATCGAAGTATTGAATTGGGACTGTCGAAGATAGTTCCCATCCATTGAGTCGTCATCGATTGGTCGTTCTAAGACAATCGAGGTATTGAATTGGGATCGCCGAGGATAGTGCCCATCCGTGAGTTATTATTGTCGTGTTGGCCGACTCAAGGCAGCACACTATTATTCTTGTGAACTCGGTAATTTTGTGATCATTGAGGGTTGAGGATTTCCCGGATTGTTGTGTTGTGATTGTTCCTCGTATTAATCGGTCCTTAAGGATTTTGATCCCAGGATGGTTGTTTTGAATATTGTTGGTCGTGTCGACCTTTCATTATTTGTGCGTCATCGTTCACTTGGTGAGTCGTATAATCCGTATTGGATGTGTTATCCTTTGAGTTTCGTTGTCATGTTGTAGCGTGACATACCTGGAATCATATCTGCATGCCGATCGGTTATGTGTAGGATTTTTAGCCAGGCACACGATGGTCATGCGTGGATGTTTCCGTATTGGACTGTGCACACGAGACGTAGTTCGTGAGGCTAATTAGGTACATTGTCACACGTATATTCTGGATTCCATATACGGGGTGGACATGTGCACGGGCACATTTCCGGATCGGGCGTACTGTGATGTCCCTCTTGAGCCTTATTGTTTGGTCGTTCGTAGTCCATGTTGTATTGGATATGTCCGACGATTTGCGATTGGTTGTTCATACGCCGAGGGGTATGTCCGACAGTCAGGTTGGTTTCTTTGAGATCTGTATTGTGATTATTTACAGCTTCGGCTGAGGGACTTTCAGGCCATTGTGATGTATTGGTATTTCTGTTGGAGCCTTCAGACATTGTGATTCGTATTTATTTCAGCGTTGGCTTGGATTACCTTCGAGTAATGTATTGTGGTGTTGCTTGTAACGTTTCGCCGTTGGGCGTAAGTCACGTGTTTCTTGTGTATCTCGTTGAGTTTTCCTGGCGGGATATTGCTTCTCCCTAGTTGTTTTAAGTTTCGGGACGAAACTTCTTTTAAGGAGGGTAGAATGTAATATCCGCAAATTCGATTTCCGGTAATTTTCTTTTTTGGCAAAAGTCCGTTTTGACGACTCGCTCGGGACCATTTCGTCATCCTGAGAATGATTAATTCTACACTTTTTGACATCCGAGTTCGTTTCGGAGTCGTTTTGTTGAGTTCCGTGCTTTTTAGCGACTTTTCCGCACTTGAGTCGATTCTTGCGAATCTCATTCGAAACTGCTGTTTCGAGTTTCCCGTAAGTCCGTTTAACTTTGTTATACGTGTTGTGGACTTCGGTTTGGTTATTCGATCATGTATCGTGATTCTCTGGCGTTTTGGGCCATTTTTTAATTTACCCAAAGTTATGGGTATCCGTATATGTACTTGCCGTCTCGACTCTTTTCTTGGTCGCGTATGATTAATTATTGAATTATGTTTTCATTTCGGGTCGTCGATGTTGCCCGCGAGCTTTTCGTAGTGTTCGTTCCGTACGTTTTCGGAAATCGAGTCGTTGGGTCATGGCGGCCGAAAGCAGTGGCCGACCGTGCGGCATCGCTGAAGTCTTGGGCATCGCCGAAAGGTGCACGGCAGAACCGGCGAGCGCGCGCCACGGCCGGGAGGTCGCACGCGCTAGCTCGGCAGTAGCGCACGCCGCCGAGTCGACCAACGTACACTACCGGTGCAGGCGGAGGGTTTCGAGGTTACGGACTCGGGTAGGATCGGCGGTAGCGCACGCTATCGGTCGTGGCGCACGCTAACCGGCAGGTAGCGCATCTTTGTCGGCCGACTAGCGTACGTTACCTGGGCGAGCTTTTTAGTCCAGAGGTTACTGGACAGGTCGGCTAGCGCGCGCAGGCTTCCGGCCGTAGCGCACGCTAGCGGGGGTCGGGCGGACAGGTCATGGTCGGCAGGATTGGTCGGTGGTCCCGGGTCATGCAGGCCCTGGCCGAGAGTGCTGGGTCGATACTGGCCGATAGCGCACGCTAGTCCGGGAAGGCTAGCGCACGCTAGTTCCGGCCCAGTATATAAATGACAGAGCAGCCATTTTTTCATTCGTTTTTCATTTCCTTTCTCTTCGGTCCGCGGCTGGAGCTTCGGAGGAGGTGAAGCCATGTTGTTAAACAACAAATCCATGAGGTTTCCGAGTTTCTATCACTGATCAATCATCCTATAACATCCTTCGATCCAGCGAATCAAGGTTAGATCTTTAGAATCCTACTTTTGGGGAGATTTTGGGGGTTTTCGCGTTTTTGTCCGATTCATTCTGTTTTGTTGATTAATTCTTGATGAATATGATTAATCTTGTTGGTATTCTTAGTTTCCCTACAGATTCATGGTATATTTCGTGGTTTTTACGGAATCGAGAGGGTTTGGTTGTGGTACGCCCTCGTTGTCGTTTTTATACGAATATACATGAATTGTAGGCGGGTTTTCGGGTGTATTCCAATTCCGTATTCATTTAGAATTAGTTGTGATTGTATTCTTCGAATTGTTAGGTTCGGTTTCGTGGGTTCCTAGCATTCGTCGGTGACTTTTTTTCCGTTCGTTGCGTCGTCAACTATTCAAGGCAAGTATATATTTATGATTGTATGTTCTCGACTTTGAAAGTAAAATACATGAATGGCATGATTATTTATATCCACTCTGGGGCGGGCCGACGGGTCCCCTGAGGGTTTCGTAGCCTCTGGTGCGATTCCACGGATGATATGAACGAACCACTCTGGGGCGGGCCGACAGGTCCCCTGAGGGTTCCGTAGCCTCTGGTGCGGTTCCACGGTATTCATATATGTATTGATGCGATGCCATAAGATTTAGTTATTCCGGAATACTAGTCTTGAATTGATGAATTGACGGTTACATTTATTTTATTGTCGAGGAGTATTGTGTTTCATACTTGATATACCTGCACTAGCTATTCGACGGCTAACCCCTTTATGGGGGGAATACTTTTTATGTATTTCAGGTTCCAGGAGAGCGGACAGGCAGGTATCGGGTCGGCATGAAGATGGTGGGCAAGTGTGATACTGTGTCTTTCCTCCGGTTATGTTTTGAGTTTTCCATTCAGTGTTATTGTACTGGAATGGTTATTGAATACTCGAGTATTGTTTTCCATTTTCATTGATGTTCCGGCCTGTGTTTGTCGAGGTATTGATTTGTGTTGTGATGTCTTTGGATACATTGGTTATGTTTTGAATACCCTTTGTATTATTCTTCATCCCATTGTATGTAGACCTTCTCGGTCAAAATCTATAGTTCCGCGTATGTTTAGCCTTGTGGGTCCCACGGTGGGGCTCACGGCGCTGTAATATACCCTGAATAACTTGGGGGTGTTATAGGGATAGTTTCTTAAAATGGCAATCCCAACCCATCCCGTCCCGCTCTGTTACTATTCGAATGGGACGGGATGGGATCGGGACCATCCCGATCAATCCCGTTCCTTCCCGTAATATTTAATATAATCAATTTTTTATATATCGTTTAATCATGTAAACCCTAAATTGATGTATGATGTATGAAACATCAAAGTTTCAGTAGTAGTTTTCAGTTTTAAGTTGATGTTTCCTGCACTTTCAATTTGAATTTTATCTTCACATGTTGATGTTGATGTAATATGCACTATATATGCAGTTGAACTATTGATCTATTGTCCTTTGTGCGTGTTTACGTTACTATCTATTCTGTACTGTGTGTTTTTTAAGTTTCTAATGGATATTGGGGGTCACTTTTTTTTGGAATGACTAGTTTGGATTTTTTTTTTAAATTTCTACCTCATTCATTTGATAATTCCAAAATTTATAGCTGTCTCATTCGTTTTTTCACAGTTTCGACAATATTTTTTATTGTTTAATATGATACTTGTACTAGCATCGTTTTGCTAACCCCTTCGGGGGTGGACATTTGTTTTGATGTTCAGGTAGCCGAGGAGCAGGGAAACAGCCACAGTACCGACGTGACGACGAAGGGGTTCAGTGATGTTTGTTGTTGGTGGTGATTTGTTTTCTTGTTTTGATTTCAGTACTCGAGTACGCGTGTCTTATTAATATCTTTTCGATATGGTTGTATTAATTACTCGTCGAACCAGTTGAATGGTTTTGTAAACTTGAATTTCCGCAGTATTGATGTCTTATATTTACTTTTCTTTTAAATCAGCCTTGTAAATCCTTACTTAAAGGGTTTACGGCGCTGTAATTATTCCGAATATCTCGGGGTGTTACATGGATTGATGAACCGTTGGGTTGGTCAATCGTATTGATTTTCGTTCGTTGTGTTTTGTGATTGTTCGGATAATTGACTTGATTGTATTATCCATTTGATGACGCTTGTCACTTGTTGGTTTTATTATATCCCTAACGGCGACGTTGTGTTGGTCGTCGTGGAGCGTGTTTTCACGCCGTATATTCCTTTGCGTTGCTTGTAACGTTTCGCCGATGGGCGTAAGTTACGCGTTTCCTTGCGTATCTCGTTGAGTTTTCCTGGCGGGATATTGCTTCTCCCTACTTGTTTTAAGTTTCGGGACGAAACTTCTTTTAAGGAGGGTAGAATGTAATATCCGCAATTTTCGATTTTCGGTAAATTTCTTTTTTGGCCGGAGTCCGTTTTGACGACTCGCTCATGACCGTTTCGTCATTTCGAGAATGATTAATTCTGCACTTTTTGTCATCCGAGTTCGTTTCGGTATCGTTTTGTTGAGTTCCGAGCTTTTTAGTGACTTTTCCGCACTTGAGTTCGATTCTTGCGAATCTCGTCCGAAACTGTTCTTTCGAGTTTCTCGTAAGTTCATTTAATGTTATTATTCATGTTGCGCGCTTTGGTTTGGTGTTTCGATCGCGTATCGTGATTTTCGGACGTTTTGGGCCATTTTCGTAATTTCCCAAAGTTTTGGGTAATTACTTCCGTTGTTGAATTCCGAGCCTTCGGGTGGTCGGAATTGTGTGTTCTCTTAGCTCTTAGATTCGTCTTTGCGAGTACGTCGTAACCGTATCATCGATTCGTATTCAGGTTCGGGTTTCGGGGTCGTTCGGGCCGTCGGAGTTGGCCCCGACCGAGTCATGG
Organism: Orobanche coerulescens; assembly: GCA_033398695.1. NCBI lineage: Eukaryota > Viridiplantae > Streptophyta > Magnoliopsida > Lamiales > Orobanchaceae > Orobanche > Orobanche coerulescens. The sequence goes on along the minus strand of CM065801.1, from coordinate 204,545,433 downwards.
CCGGGCAATCTGGGCCCAGGCCGGCGCTGGCCGAGTCACGGCCGCGTGATCGCGGCTTCCGCCGAGCGAGCGCACCGTGGGCCGCGGCACATGCCGGCAGGCCGCGGCACACTCTGTGGCATTTTTCGGCCAAACCGATCAGATCGTGCCGCGGCACACGCCGGCCGCCGGCCGATACTAATTACGTATATAAGTGTACGTAAACGTATAAAAATGCAACGGAAGATTATTACGTTTGGAAAAGTATCACAATGTTGATCAAAAGTACAAGGTGGTGACCAAATTTATACGGTTTTCGTAGGGATGTAGGATAGTGTATGGGTTTGAATGTGTTTTACCGAATTAGACCTATAACTCGATAAAAATAATCTCTCCTCAAGACCTATTGAGAATCGATCAAGTTATAATTCGAGACGCGTCGAAATAATAACTAAAGTTTTGTTGAACTCGTTCAACGTATATTTCAAAGAAATACAAGGTTTATTAATATTCAAGATGCCTTACAAATACAACAAGTACTACTATATATAGTAGTTTCCAACCGTAAGAAAATACAACAAAACGAGAAAACGAAACTTCCTAGCATGCTTCCATTCGGCTGAAATATCTAAGGAGGAGATACCAAGCATCTTGGTTTTATTATGGTGATTATGACATGAAGAAAACTTTGATGAATCTTGGACTTATTATGGTGATGGTGACATGAAGAAAATCTTCACCAAATATCATCCCTTGGCCGATTTGAAGGAAGGTGGGGAAGGAGGATATCTTCAAGCATCTTGACAAATCATGAGTCCCTTTCAAGCATGATATTGCCGAATTTTCATGCTTTTGGACCGATCCCGTCGTCAAGTTTTACGTTACTCCGGTTCCGATTAACAACGTAACTCCAATTCGCGTGTTCTTTTCTCCCAAGTATAATGATGCATGGCCATGCGAATTTGTATCGTCGTGGATGTCGATTTTTATTGGAGCTTCTTCGATTGGAATATTTGATATCGTATCATTCCCTCTCTCTTTGAAAGGAATTGACCTCAATTCCGTAATGCCATCGTCGTCAAGGTAAGGCGAGAGATCACCTACGTTGAATGTCGCGTGTACTCCGTAATCGCCCGGAAGTTCTACTTTGTAGGCGTTGTCGTTCACTTTTCCCACAATTTTGTACGGACCTTCGGCTCTCGGCATTAATTTGTTCTTGCGTTTGCTTGGGAATCGTTCTTTTCTCAAATGTATCCAAACTAAGTCGCCAATATCAAATAATCTCGCTTTTTTATTTTTGTTCGACTTCCGTTTGTAAATTTCATTCACTTCTTTAATCCGCTCTCGTACCTTTTCATGTAACTTCATCATTGACTTGAGTTTTGATTCTGCGTCTTTGTGAACCAATTCGTCTCTCGGCAACGGAATCAAATCCAATGGCATGTGCGGATTTATTCCGTAAACTACTTCAAAAGGTGAATGGGCCGTGGCGAAACCGGGTGATCGGTTGTATGCGAATTCCGCATGTGTATGTCGTTTTTTCCCGTCCCGTTCCGGTCCCGATCCGAACCCGAACGGGATCGGGACGTGCGGGATGAACCTATAAATACGCAATCCCGTCCCGTTCCGTCCCGGTAATTTATTTTCGGGACGGGACGGGATTCGCCCAATCCCGACCCATCCCGTCCCATGCCCACCCCTACTTAAAAGGTAGTTAATAAATTAACTAGTTCAGATATTTTATCTGGTATAAAGTATAAGATTATTCTTTACTACTATTATTATAATCATCATTATTATTATTATACATGAACTACCCAATAAAATTGTTGTATAAAAATTAAGAGATGATTAATAACTTAGAAAAGAATATTATTATTATTATTATTATTTATGCGTCTCATCATTAGATATTGAAAAATTAGGTCATAAATCTATGATGGGATTCCAAAAGTTTAAAAAATTGAATTTTCTTCTTCTTCTTATTATATTGTATAAAACTTATCACGATTGTAGTCAAATACCAAAGTTTGTATGATATCAAACTCATTCTAATTTTATATTAGATATGAGATATGAACTATTATATTTTAATATTTATATATTTCAATATTAATATGATGGCACACCAAAATATATGCTACACCAAATGTTCGAGAATTCTTCGAAATTGAAGACGTCGAGGCGTGAATCACGCATGGAAACGCCTCCTTATAGTATTTCTTGCACCCCGAAATGTGTCTTAAGGTTGTGAACAAAAATACCGCATGATACGACAACCCTTAGTTCCGGACTGCACTAAGACAGAGTGAAATCCGAAAATAGGCAACTACGATTTTCTCGATAAAGTGTTTTAGAGAGAATGAGAATAGTAGGTTCGAAAACAGTTAACGATTTCTGAAGCCGAACTCAATTTATAAAGAAAGCGAACCTATTCGCAAAAAGTTTCGACGAACAGGAGCACCACTTCGTTCAAAAGACATGACCGTTCGTTTCGAAATGATACGACTGTTCATTCAAACGGGAACAAAAAATAACCACCAATTGAGGAGGCACGACCGTTACAAAACACACTCTCTCAACAACAACATACTATTTCATCTTTTAGTGAAAAATTAAATAAAAGATTTAAATAATTAGATCCCTTATTTAATTTAGTTTTTCCAACAATCTCCCACTTATTCAAAAAAAAACAAAATAGAAATCAGAAGAAAAACAAAGAGTGTTAGTACAGATAAGTATCTTTCGATTTAAACTAATCCTTAGTACAAGTAACACAAGACTTTATCGGAAATTAGGTAGCTATGCTTTGAACCTATTTTCCTTGTGATAAAGTCGGTGTTACTCAACACACACCCTTTAGTTCTTTGCCTACATCTCACGCTTAGCATCGTTAATGGCCGTGTGCTCATCCTGTCTCGTGAATTTTTCATGAGAGAAACTCCAACTCTCACTTTGGGACGACACCATCCTTAAATTCACATAGGCGAAGTTCTTACAGCATCTTTGTTACTTAAAGATGCTTGTCCTCATGACTGAACTTCATTAAGAGTTAGGAAAACTCAAACTCCAATAGTAACATCCAACATTACCGTATAATGTTGTGAACATCCAAATCAATGACTTGTTCTTACCCATTGAACCTAATGTTAGTCAATTCCTAATGTTAGGTTGGGTCGCCATCATCGTCGGATCACTACTCAAGGAGTTTAAGTCCCATCCCTCTCGAGGTCGATTTCACCAAATCTCTTGCAAGAGGTTTAGTGAACGGATCAGCAATGTTAAAGCTTTATCTCACATATGTGAGCGAAATGATTCCATCGTTGATCAATTTCCTCACATAGTCATGTCTAAGACTAATATGTCTAGACTTTCCATTATACACTTCACTGTATGCTCTTGCTAAAGTTGATTGACTGTCACAATGTATCGACACAGTTGATATATTGTGTTTAGCCAATGGAACTTCTAAAAGAAGATCCCTTAACCATTCAGCCTCTTGAGTCGCGAAATCCAGAGCCACGAACTCCGATTCCATGGTCGAATGAGTAATACACGTTTGTTTCTTTGATTTCCAAGAGACTGCTCCTCCGGCAAATGTAAACACCCATCCTGTCGTAGATTTGTTATCTCCCACACTCGATATCCAACTAGCGTCAGTATATCCTTATAGTACGACAGGAAACTGACCGTATTTAAGTCCAATATTCTTGATTTTTCAAAAGAAATCAAAAAATTCTTCTAATGGCCTTCCAATGCTCGGCACTTGGATTGCTAGTAAATCTACTCATTTTACTAACGGCAAATGCTATGTCTGGTCGAGTACATTGAATCAAGCACATAAGAGAACCAATAGCACTAGCATATTCCAATTGAGCCACAGCTCTTCCATCATTCTTTTCAAGTTTTACACTTGGATCAAAAAGGGTGTTCACCTCCTTGAACTTTAAATGTTTGAACTTGTCAAGCACTTTTTCAACATAGTGTGATCGACTAAGTTCATAACCCCACTAGTTCTACGAACCTCGATACCTAAATAGTATCAACTTGTCCAAGATCTTTCATTTTGAAAGTGGAAGATAGAAACCTCTTCGTTTCTAATATTCCTTTCATCTCGTTGCTAATGATCAACATATCATCAACATAGAGACATATGAACACTTGTTACCACACAAGGTTACCACGCACCTTCGTGTACAAACATTTGTCACAAACGTTAGGAACAAATTCATTCAAAAGTATGACCGAGTCAAACTTTTGATACCATTGTTTGGGTGCTTTTTTTAATCCATATAAGGATTTGACAAGCTTGCAGACCTTTTGTTCATTACCTGGAAGCACATAGCCTTCCGACTGCTCCATGTAAATCTCCTAATCAAGATCTCCATTTAGAAATGCCGTCTTAACATACATTTGATGAACATTCAGGTTATACAAAGAAGCCAAGGCAAACAACACTCCAATTGTTGTTGTTCTTGCTACCGGTGCATATGTGTCAAAATAATCGATTCCTTCCCATTGTCGAAATCCTTTGGCTACCAATCTAGCCTTGTAAGTGTTAAGAGTACCATCTCTGTGATATTTCTTTCGAAATACCCACTTACATCTAATGGGTCTCGACCCTTTGGGTAGATCGACAATCTCCCAAGTGTGGTTTGACATAATAGAATCCATTTCATCTTTGATGGCATCCTTCCAAAAAATGGAGTCCCGAGGAGCCACTGCTTCATTATAAGTCTTAGGATCATCTTCAACAAGAAGAATAATCAGAATCTTTCGGGCAAAATTTTCTCTATTTCTTTCTACTAGGTAAAAAGAAATAAGCTGAGAATCTATTTCGTCAGGTCCCAAATCCTTAGTCTTACGGACTCTCTTGCTAATCCGAGGTTCTGGTTGTTCTACAACAACCCTAGAAGAACTCTCCTCTCGAGGTTCTTCATTTGTGGAATTTTGAGATTCCTTTTCCTTAGAATTAGAGTTCTCAAAGAATTCCACATCTCGGGATTCTACTATGATATTAGATTCTAAATTTAGAAGTCTATATCCCTTGCTATTCGTAGCATATCCAACAAAAGCACTTTGTATCCCTCGAGGACCCAACTTGGTCCTTTTAGGATCCATGTTTTTGTAGTAGGCTAGGTACCCCCACATTTTGAAATACCCAATATTCGGCTTTCGCCCTTTTCATACCTCGTACGGAGAAATTTGGGTTTTCTCTAAAGGAATGCGGTTTAAAATATGACATGCAAAAAGTAAACCTTCACCCCACAAATTAAAAGGTAATTCAAAATGAATTAACATGGCATTTATCATCTCTTGAAGTGTCCTATTTTTACGTTCGGGTAAACCATTTTGCTGTGGTATACGTGGTGCGGAACATTCATGAACAATACCTTTTCCTAACAAAACGCATTAAAACCACTAGGAAAATATTTACCACCTACTTCTAAGAACTTTAATATTAATTCCTAATTGATTTTCAACTTCTGCCTTATACACCTTAAAAGCATTAAAAGCTGTTAAAAAATTGGTGTCTTCGCCGTTTGAGATTTAAACGAAGTATAATAAAGTTATGAAACCCTTTTGCGTTGCGGAAGCGTAATTAACTTGCGGAAAGTAAATGACACAAGATTTATAGAGGTTCGGCCAAACGTGCCTACGTCCTCTCTTCGTATATTTTTCCTTAGGTTTAAGATCAACCTCTGCACCTCGTATTCTATCGGTCCGAGGGATACCATTACAATCTCATCTTCTATCGGTCCGAGATAGACCGTAACACACTTGTCTTTTTGTCGATCGAAGCTAAACTGTTTTCTTTTTCTATCGGACAATGAGTCAACCTATCTAGCTTTCTATGGGTACTATACAAACCTCACTTGGATTTAGATATGATTCTAATAATGCCGGATGAACGATCCTAATAACACCAAATCAATCTACAATCTGTATTTTTCCTCTCGTGTATGTTTTCGTGTATGAACACTCAAACACTTATCAATTAAGCACAATACAACAACAATAATTAATACAATGATATCTGATGTATATATGATTTGCTTGGGGTTATTGTGTGTTGAACAACATTAGAAGTGGTATTTATAGGTTCCAAAGCCTCAACTAGCCGTTATCCCAGTGCTCCTTCATTACGTACGTTATCTACCATCAGTAGTATACGTTATTAGTGTTACGTTTGCTAACATCTTCATGTTACGTACGTTACGCTTCATTCAGATCAGTCCAGCGGCATTCTGCCTCTTCCATTATGTATGTTATCTTATCTCATTTACGTACGTCAACTGCACCTTGTAGCGTACGTTATTGCTGCTTCGTAGCATACGTTCAGTTATGGTCGTATATCCGTTGCATGTCCTTTTGACTTCTAGAATCTTCCCAGTGGTTCAATATTTGAACTCAGAGTCACACCATTACGTACGTTAAGCTTGAAGGCTTACGTACGTTAAGCTCGTCTCTTTACGTACGTTATTCTTCTTGAGTTGCGTACGTTAAACATATCAGCTGCACTCGTCTGACTTCAGGTAGGTTTATATTATGTACGTTAAGTATACTTCATAGCGTACGTTAAGTATGTTATATCTTCAGTTCAATGAATTTCAGTCCGGCTCTTGCGTCTTCGACTACTTTGTTTTTTTGCTTTGTCTTTATTGAATCCTTTGTTGTTTTGGATTGATCGATAATTTATCATCAAAACTAATTTATGATTATATGGAATATAATACTCCAACAATCTCCCCCTTTTTTATAATGACAAAACAACAACCTTTGATGGGATTTTATACCTGCAAAATTAAAACAATATACCAATCAAAGTTTTCGGCTTTGTCTGTTTCGTTAATTTTCTTCTCCCCATCTTTTCTCTTTTCAACTACTTCTCATTTTTCAACTTCTTCTTTGATTTTCGACTTCTCGGCTTTCTTCGTCTTTTCTCCTCCTTTCATAATCTATAATTGTTTTTATTTTTCTCGTCATTCTTCCATGACGCGTATTCTTTTTATCGACATTCCCCCCCTTCTCATACTCTCTCCTCATACACTCTCTGCATATTCTCTCTCTCTTTTTGTCATAATCAAAAAGTGCAATAATATATACAAACGATTAAGTTGTAACACCCCTAATCCACTCAGGGATATTACACGCCGTAGACCCTCTCCTCGAGGATCTACCAGGCTGATAACTAAAATCAAACATCTAAACATCGCCTATAAGGCTAAAATGACTCAGTAGACCGATTTGGTCTTTCAATAATAACATACAACTCAATTCCAAACACATACCCATGCAGGGGTCAAAATACAATAAACTCCCGTACAACGGGAAAAGATACTGCAGCGGAAAAGAAAATACAACTAGACCAATACGACATCAACGGATCCTCGTGTGATTAGTATCGTTCATCTTTCATCATCCTTCGTGCCGACCCTGTGCTATGCTCCAAAACCTAAATGCAAAAATAGACATCCACCCCCCGAATACTCGGGGGTTAGCAAAACTCCACTGTTTTGCTAGTGCAAGTACAAGTGCAAAAAATACGAGCCATACAATTCAAGTTCCAAGAATGACAATAATCAGAAATCCTCAAAGATTAAAATACAACGAAACGAATACTTCCCGAGGCAAGAGTTTGAGTAAAACTTTCCAAATCTGAAAGATCACAATTAACGAGAACAGTTTGCAAAATGGTTTAAAATACCCTCGGGAGTTTTAATAGAAAACAAATTAGGATTATCAAATCATTATCTTTCCAAAAATCAACAGGGGTCACAGCCCAAAGGTTTTGTTTTCGCAAATAGAAAACCGACAACAATTCACAGGGCCAGAGCCCAGCATCACGTGTCCTCGACGGACATAAAATCAACAAAACATAATCGCGCACGCGCATCGCCTAGGACCGGGACGAAGCCACAAATCCCACTCGAGGCCTCGAAGACCCTCCCGAGCTGGATAGCGAAACAAATCACACACATCTCACGGTTGGATCAATCGCTTGTTGCATCCTGGCCACATGATCGCATGCCATGTGCCACCGTAGATTATCTCAGGCTCTCACGGTTGGATCAATCACTTGTTGCATCCTGACCACATGATCACGTACCATGTGTCACCGTAGACATTCAACCATATCCACACATTCAAACAAATAACATATCACATCAAGGATATTCAAACAATTCGCCAAGAGGCATCAAACACTTAGCCAAACACCACATCAAACCACAACGCACCGAAATGAAATAATATACGCCCACACACAATACCAAGTGCAACATCAACACCAAACATATCCATAGAGTTCACATAGTCATTCTTAAACCACACCATTCACAAAACACACACATTTTGAAAGTAAGCCTTTAACAAGGCTAAACCGAATCTTTGATAGTGAAATTCAAACGATCAAATAAACACAAGGAGACGATCACTAATTATCATATCCATAAAACCATAATTGTATGGACAAGGTACTTGCCTCGAGTAACCACAAACGCAAAGAACCAATCGAAGTAGGTTGGCACGAACCGATTACGAACCCGCCGACTCCGCCGAGCGCTAATCCGCGATAATAAACTACGAACAACAATAACAACAATGAAAATGAATTCCATAGCACGACTTAAAGCTGTTGAATTCAAAGAACGAATGACGAAAGTTCAAATGTTTCCCCCAAAATGGCCAAGAACAGGATTCGTCCCGACAAAACACGAAAACGGAATTTCGAGTCGAAATATGGATATACAATCCATAGAATATGTTTAACAACATCATTAAACAACAATCGGTCTATCAAAACCGAAAGGAAAACGAAATCAAGAATAAATCCCCTAAAAAGTCAACTCTAGGGATTCAAGAAAAATACCTCGATTCGGCGAAGAACAATGGAGTAGATGATGTTATAATCACCTAGGATGCTCTAAAACACCTTGGAATGGACGAAAATTAGCCAGTCGCGAACCACAGTCGCCACGTCTCAAACCGCGGAGAAAGAGGAAGAAATGAAGAAAATGAGGATTAAAGGCGATGTCGGTTTATATCTTTGGGCGACTTAGTGTGCGCTAATCTGCACGATTAGCGTGCGCTATCGAAGCATCGAGAACAAAACGTTCTACCAACATGTACGATTAGCGCGCGCTAGCTACAAAAATCAGCGTGCGCTAACGAGGCCCAGAACCCAGTCCGGTAGCCTGCAGGCGCCTTACTCTGGGTAGCGTGCGCTATCCTCCCCCCAGCGTGCGCTACCAATGCACCCTAGCGCGCGTTATGTTACCACATAGCGTGCGCTAACCAACGTTCTAACCCAGTCCAGTAGCCTATGGACTGATTATGCACCACCCGTTAGCGTGCGCTACCAAACCTGTAGCGTGCGCTAACAACCGCACCATAGCGCGCGCTAACCAATAGGTGTAGCGTGCGCTAACGACTCAAAAGGACAGCAACAGTGCTCTCAAAGCCAATTACAACAACGGATTCCTCCGATCGGATAACCAAACCGAAGTTCACATCACGTCTAACCAAGTTAAACGGACTTACGGGAAACTCAAAACAATAGTTTTAAACGATATTCGCAAGAATCGAACTCAAGTGTGGAAAAGTCGCTAAAAAGCACGGAACTCAACAAAACGACACCGAAACGAACTCGGATGTCAAAAAGTGTAGAATTAATCATTCTCAGAATGATGAAACGGTCATGAGAGAGTCATCAAAACGGACTTCCGCCGAAAAAAAAAAAAGAAATTACTGGAAATCGAAATTACGGGTATTACATAAGTAAGACAATTATGAGTAAAACTCCCCCTGAAAAATAGTTTTCCTCATTTAAAATAATGGTAACTCCCACTGAGTTAAATATTAATTGTTAAAAAGTATAAATTATCAAAATATCAATTGATGGAGATATATTAATTTTGATTCTTGGGGATCCAACTGACTCTCGTTTTTTCTTTTGAAACGTAGACGATATTTGGTACAGTGGTTCCTTTAGGAATCCAATTTTTCTTAATTTTTATTGTCCATATTGGGCTTTTGCATATCGAAATATGATGCCCAAGTTTTAAATATTTCTCATATCGGGGTATTTTAAAATTTAAGAATTCGTTTTATTATGCGGTTTGAATCCTAACCCCTGTTTGTTTAAACAGTATTTTTGAACGGAAAGCATTTATTCAAACTTATCATTTCCACACGAAAATTTATTCGTTAAATTTTTAAGTTCATTTTGAACTTTCAAAAAAATCATCTTTCAATTTATTTTCAACTTCAAGGCATTTAGAATGATCGGTTTCTGTAAATTTCTCTTTTTCATTTAATTTGGGAAATTTTGATTTCCAATCATTTATTTTTCGATTGGAGGGATTTAATTTGAAATAAAGCATTTTGAAAATCGGTATATAAAAGTTCGAATGCTTCAAATAATTCGTCTTGAGACGATGTACTAACCTGGATTTCGACGTCGCTTTCGTCGTATGAACTTCTTGCCATGAGTGCGAGGTTATTTTGAACATATTCATCATCATCCTATTCGTCACTTCATGTAGCTATAAGAACTTCTTTATTAGGATTCGAGCCTGAGCAATTTTTAGCAAAGTGGCCTGGTTTACCACAGTTTCGACAGTTGTTGTCGAATTTCTTAGATTTACCCGATCTGATGTCCTTCCTTCTCCGGTTCAATAAGTTTTGAAACTTATTTATATTCTTGGCATAATATGCCGATTTTTCATCGTGTTCATCTACCAGGATTTCTTCTTTTCGAGACATCTTTGCTTTCAAAGCTATGGATTTTTCCTTTGGTTTTGGTTTGGCATTTTGAGATTTAAGAACAATCTCATAATTAATTAACGAACCTACAAGAGCGCTAAAGTTGAGCGTGTTGAGATCTTTAGATTCCATGATCGCTGTCATGGTGCCATCCCATTCTATAGGTAGTGATCGTAATATTTTCTTGACTTTTTCACTACTCGATAGCGGGTTCCCAAACGAAGCAAGTCTATTTGTGATGATCGAAAATCAGTCTAGCATGTTGGTGATGGACTCGTCACCCTTCATCATGAATAACTCGTGATCATGGAGAAGCATATTAATCTTCATCTCCTTGACTTGAGTTGTTCCCTCATGTGTGATTTCAAGAATTTTTCAGATTTCTTTAGCACTTTCACACGAAGAAATACGGTTGACCTCCTCTGGATTTAAGGCACAATATAAAAGTTGAGTGGCCTTACAATTGAGGTGATCGTTCTTTCAATCCTCGTCATTGTACTCTTCGAAGCTCTTAAGTGACTCATCGGATTTGATTGGAAGTTTCGGACCAAGGCAGATGATTTTCCAGATGTCTATATCATAGGCACGAATGAAGATCGACATCTTTTTCTTCCAAGTCATGTAATTCGATCCGTCAGAAAATGGAGGTCGATTTAGAGCAAGACCTTCGACCGGGGCACATTGAAACGCTATAGGATCTTTGTCTCCTAGGATGTTAAGCCCTTCAAGAGATACCGCTCCGATACCAATTGCTGTAAAATTGGTACCTTCGCCGTTTGAAATTTATGCGAAGTATAATAGAGTTATAAAACTCTTTTGCGTTGCAGAAGCGTAATTAACTGGCGGAAAGTAAATGACACATATTTATAGAGCTTCGGCCAAACGTGCCTACGTACCCTCTTCGTATCTTTTTACTTAGGCTTAAGATCAACCTCTGCACCTCGTCTTCTATCGCTCTGAGGGATACTGTTACAATCTCGTCTCTTATCGGTCCGAGATAAACCGTAACACATTTGTCTTTTTGTCGGTCCAATCTAAAGCGTTTTCCTCTTCTATCGGACAAGGAATCAACCTATCTAGCTTTCTATGGGTACTAGACAAACGTCACTTGGATTTATATATGATTCTAATAATGCCGGATCAACGATCCTAATAACACCGAATCAATCTACAATCCGTATTTTTCTTCTCGTGTATGTTTTCGTGTATGAACACTCAAACACTTAACAACTAAGCACAAATATAACAACAATAATTAATACAATGATATATGATGTATATATGATTTGCTTGGGATTTTTATGTGTTGAACAACATTAGAAGTGGTATTTATAGGCTCCAAAGCCTCAACTAGCCGTTAGCCCACTGCTTCTTCATTATGTACATTATCTGCCATTAGTAGCATACGTTATCAGTGTCACGTATGTTAACATCTTCATGTTACGTACGTTACGCTTCATTCAGATCAGTCCAGTAGCATTCTGCCTCTTCCATTACATGCGTTAGCTTATCTCATTTACGTACGTTAACTACCTTGTAGCGTACGTTATTGCTGCTTCGTTGTAACACCCCCGAGATATTTTAGGTATATTGTAGTGCCGTTGACCCCCACATGGGACCCACCAAGCTAGACACGAATTACCACAGTAAAATCACACATTATCCATATGAAAATCAAATAACACGCCCGGTACAACCAGCGGAATAATCAACATCGGCAACGATAAATAACTTCAACAAATACAAATCACAATCCGAAGAGAAAAGCCTAAGTACTCGCGAGTACAATCTATAAGTTTAGAAAGTAGGCAACAACCATATCAAATGGAACAACGGAAATAAAAGGACTCAAATGCACATGTCAACGACCCTAGCCAACATCCTCGTACTGTCCCAGCGCCAGCTCGTTCGGTTGATCATAACCTGAAATCCATAACAAGAATTTCCCCACAACGGGTCCCCATAGGGGTTAGCAATTACGCGAGTACAATTAATCAAGGCAAACCATTCGCTTACACATTTCATAGTACAATGCACCAAATTCATTTCAAAACCAAAAACCAGACATGTCTTTTTCCGGAAAGAAATAGTCAATCAATTTGCCTAGGACTGGGACGAAGCCACAAATCCCACTCGAGGCCTCTAAGGACCCTCCCGATCTAGCCATATCATAAAACAAATCACGCACAGGCGTCGCCTAGGACCGGGACGAAGCCACTGATCACACTCGAGGCCTCTAAGGACCCTCTCGAGCTGGCTAGCAAAACAAACTCGTGAATCGAGAGTGAAGTCACAGATTCCCTCGAGGCCCCGTCGGACCCTCTCAAGGTGAGCAAAGCACACATAATATACATTACCATTTCATGTTAAGCATAAAGGTTTCCAAAAATACTTGCCTTGAATAATTGACGACGCAACGAACAGAAAGGAAAATCACCGACGAACGCTAGGAACCAACGGAACCGAACCTAACGATTCGAAGAATACAATCATATCCATTTCCAAACGATTACGGAAAAAGGAATACACCCGAAAACCCACCTACGATTCATGTATATTCGTAAGAGAAGAATGAGGGCGGACCACAACCAAACCCTCTCGATTACGAAAATACCATGAAATATACCATGAATCCATAGGAAAACCAAGAACACCAACAAGATTAATCATATTCATCATGAATTAACCAACAACACGGGACGAATCGAACAATAAAATCGAAAACCCCCAATTTACCCAAAAGTAGGGTTTTTAGAAGATTTACCTTGATTCGGACGGAGGAAGATAATCATGATGAGGATAAACTACACAAGGAACACAATACTTGATTCCCCAAGGATTTCCACGGGCAAAACTGGAAGAATCGCTCAAATCTCTCTAAGAATACTCGCTGCGGACGGAAGGAAGAAAATGAAGAATGTCGCGAATGCAAGGTCAACTCAGGTTTATAAAACCTGACCTCTCATTACGTACGTTAATGTACATCGATTAACATATGTTACGCTCATTACGTACGTAACACACAAGTGTTAGCGTACGTAATGGCTCGGCAGAACAATCTGCCCAAACCGCTGATGCTGTTAGCGTACGCTACATCAGACGACTAGCGCACACTACAATGAGGTCTTACGTACGTAACACCAGCATGTTTACGTACGTAAGGACTCGGCCAAATCCGGGCAGACTCCCTGTCCAAAAAACTGAAGGCCATAACGTACGTTAACATCAAGGTATTACGTACGTTATGTGAGTGTCAATAGCGCACGCTAGGAAGCATGCATAACGCACATTATACATGCAGCAGTTCAGCACTGCTGAACAAAGTTAGCCGTACTGGGCGGTCCGAACACGAGACGCAATACAAGGACAGATTCCAGAAGCGTAAACACGAAATAATCACGACAACGAAGCTAAGCGCTGAAGGAAAATACAATTCTGACTACCGAGGAATCCGAGAAACGACAATGAATGTATAATTCCCTAAACTTATAAGAAATTACAAAACGACCCAAAGTCCTAAAATCACGATACGACGTCGGATCAATAAGCCGAAACTCACAACATGAACAACTCAACCATACGAACTTGTGTAACCAAACAAATTACAAAATCTAACGGGTTCTACGAGAATCGAACGTCCATGCAACAATACATGACAAAAGACGGAATAATATCAAAACATCTCCGAAACTCGTCCAAATGGAGAAACTCCAAGAATAAAATAGATTCAAAATGTCGAAAGGGTTACAAGCGAGTTGCTAAAACTGAAAAATACACCAAAAATGAAAATACCGGAAAAGAAAATTGCAGATATTACATTCTACCCCTCTAAAAATAAGTTTCGTCCCGAAACTTAAGAAACAAACAACTCGGGGTACCTAGCACGCATGCTATCTTTGGTTTCCCAAGTTGCCTCCTCGACACCATACCTCGACCACTACACTTTGACCAAAGGAATGGTCTTATGCCTCAGTCGCTTCTCACGGTGCTCCAAAATCTTCAGGGGACGCTCCTCGAAGGTAATATCCTCGGCGACATGGATCTCACCATATTCGATGACGTGACTAGGATCCGGAACATATTTCCTCAGCTGGGAAACATGGAAAATGCTATGAATGTGACTCAAGGCCGGAGGTAGCGCCAAACGGTATGCCAAATCACCGACTCACTCGAGAATCTCAAAGGGTCCAATAAATCTCGGACTCAACTTCCCTTTCTTCCCGAAGAGGAAAACTCCCCTCGTCGGCGACACCTTTAGCAAAACATGGTCATCCACCTCAAACTCCAAAGGTCGACGACGGACGTCGACATATGACTTATGTCGGCTCTGAGCAGTCAACATCCGTTCTCGAATCAATTCCACCTTCCACCTCGTCTCTAAAGCGATATCCGGTTCGGTCCCGACCAAATCGGATGCCTCATTCCAACAAATCGGCGATCGACAACACCTCCCATAAAGCGCCTCATACAGTGCCATCCGAATCGACGCGTGTCAACTATTGTTCTACGTGAATTCGATCAATGGCAAATGCTCCTCCCACTCACTGCTCCAGTCGAGAGCACAAGCACACAACATATCCTCGAACGTCTGGATAGTGCATTCCGACTGTCCATCTGACTGTGGATGAAAAGAGGTACTCAAATGCAAACGAGTACCCAACGCCTTATGTATCGCCTGCCAAAAGTGCGATACAAAACGGCCATCTCGATCCAAAACAATAGACTTCGGAGTACCTTGAAGCCTCACAATCTGCGCAATAAACACACGAGACAACTTCTCCGTGCCCCAAGTATCCTTGATGCCCAGAAAATGTGCTTGGTCAGACGATCAACAATCACCCAAACCATATTCATGCCTGACCTCGATTTCGGCAAACTCGTGATGAAGTCCATCAAAATATCTTCCCATTTCCATTCTGGAACGGGAAGCGACTGCAATAAACCAGCCAGTCGCTGATGCTCGATTTTGACCTACTGACAAGTCAAACATCTCGCTACAAACCGTGCGACCTCCTCTTTCATATCATTCCACCAGAAATTCCTCCTTAGGTCTTTGTACATCTTACCCGAACCAGGATGAACGGAGTAAGGCGTAGCATGGGCCTCACGCAAAATACTTTGCCTCAATTCTGAGTCGTTCGGCACGCACAGACGACTCTGGAATCTCAATACCCCATCTTAATGAATCACAAACCTAGGAGACTTTCCCTTAAGAATATTCTCTCGGATTTAAATAATCGTCGGATCCTCCAGCTGCTTCAATTTAATTTCATCGATTAGAGACGACGAAATCTCTAAAGCACAAAGTTGCCTTACTGCTCCAGTCAACGAAATCTCAACACTCAACTCAATCAAATCCCGCTGAAGCTCAGATTGAGACGTAAGGATCTCAAGTGTCCACAACGCAACCGATTTCCGACTCAAGGCATCGGCCACGACGTTCGCCTTGCCCGGATGATAAAGAATTTCGAGATCATAATCCTTAATCAACTCTAACCACCTCCTCTGCTTCATATTCAACTACCGCTGAGTAAATATGTACTTCAGACTTTTATGATCGGTAAAAATCTGACTGCAGAGCCAAAAAGATAGTGACGCCAAATCTTGAGCGCAAAAACAACTGCCGCTAACTCTAAATCGTGAGTAGGGTAGTTAAGCTCATACGTCCTCAACTGTCTCGACGCAAACGCAATAGTCTTTCCGTGCTGCATCAACACGCACCCAAGACCCTGACCCGAAGCATCGCTATAAATGGCAAAACCCTCATTGCCACATGGCAACGCCAAAATCAGGGTTGAAGTCAAATGCCTCTTCAGCTCCTCAAAACTCGACTGCCTCTCGTCATTCCAGACGAACTTCTCGGACTTCTGGAGCAACTGTGTAAGTGGCCGAGTTAGTTTCGAGAAACCCTCGATGAACCTATGGTAGTAGCCAGCCAAGCCCAAGAAACTACGGACCTCCTTCACATTCTTGGGCGGTGCCCAATCTAACACTGCCTCCACCTTCTGCGGATCCACACGGACTCCCTTGGCTGAAATCACGTGACCCAGAAACATCACTTCCTTCAACCAATGTTCGCTATATTTTTAAACAATCCCCAAGTGTACGGAGTAAATATAGAAAGCGACGAGCAAGGTCGTATTCCACAGAGACTAAATATTCTTATTGTATTGAGTACTAGATTATAATGTTCCAAATTTTATCTAGATGATCGAAATGTGAATGGATGGTTAATGAAATAAAATAAAATGATGACACTAAAAGAAAATATCCGAATTAAAGAGAATTGCAAGAATTTAGAAATGTAGATTCCAAGGCTAGGTTTCCGTTGATTACTAAGTTTAGTCAGGATTGGTTCCAAAAAGTTTTAAGTGCGTCTCCAAAATGATAATCACAACAATATTCTAAAGTCTCTCTCGAGATGCATTAAAACGTAGATTAAACAACCTATAACAATGTCTCCGTCTATTATAAATTATCTAACTCCAAAATATTCAAAAGATTAAACATCATCATAGCTCATCACCGATTTCTCAATCTCATAATTTACTACGTCAAATACTCAAAACTATTAATGCCCCCATCTCTCGAATTATGAGCAATTAAGTTAAACATGCAAAAATATTGATCAAGTGTTCTAACATGAACTAAAACCAAGTATTTGAAAAAGAAAACACACTAGATATATATAATCATCAATCTCTCAAAACCATAGTAAATCAACGTACTCCCATGCCAGGAATCAAATGAGTTTAGTCGGACATGGTAATAAAATAAAGATTAATAATCATCATGTTCATCATGTTCATGCTAAATAAAGCAACAAAATGAATAAAAGATAGGGAGAAGATAAAACTCGGATGGTGTCTTGAGTGAACTCGGATCAAGCCTTCAAATGTTCTTGAGGTGTTCTTCCTTGGTTTCTTCAAATCTCCTTCTTTTTGGATGAAAAACTCCCAATCTTGTGTTTTTTCTCTCTCCAATCTATCCAAACTCTTCAAAATCAGAATATTTCCTCAAGTCCAGCAAAAGATCCCCTTTATAAAGCCAAAATATCATTTTTTTTTCTTGTTCAAATCTTGCAAAAATATCAAAAAGTGATTTTTCCACCAAAAAGTGACACGGCCCGTGTCAAATGACACGGCCCGTGTCATAGTGTTCTAGAAACCGCAGTTGCATCTGGCTAGGCAACCCGACCGTGTTGCATGACACGGTCGAGCCAGTGACACGGCCGTGTCAAATGACGCGGTCCGTGTCGTAGTCTCTTCATTTGGCGTTTTTGTCTGGGCATGAAACCCGACCGTGTCACCTTGGCACGATCAAGCCTGTGACACGGCCCAGGTCAATTGACACGGCCGAGCCCGTGTTGGTCCGTTTTGACTCCGTTTTTCCTCCTTCTTCGGCTCGACTTTCCGTTTCCGCATTGCTTGATATGTATTGGGGTTTGAGACTTCGTTCTTGCTTGATTAATGTCCATAAAATACCTATAAAAATCAATAAAACGTACCCAAGCATGATCGAGTCCAATAAACACAATATGAGCACAACGACACAATTCTACATATTTTTAGGATCTAAAAATCTGGAAAATCTTTACAAAAATATGTGTAAAAATGAGTGTTATCAAAATCCCCCAAACTTGAATGTTGATCGTCCCGAGCAATGCACTTCAAAATAACCACTCTTAAGGGAACTCATCCCTCAACACACCTCGAAGAATCATTTTGAAAATTCATTAATGCGCCTCAAGAGATAAATAAGTCGAGTTCTATAAAGTATTTAAATCTCTGGGGTGCTTCCTTAACATCATAGGCAATACTTGGAAAATATAAACCTCACCGGTCAAGTGTATTCACTCACTCTCAAAGTGTATAAAGGGATATGTGTACGCTCAAAACTCATTCAATGAAATAAGAATCCCCATAGGCTTGTCAATCGTCTACATCTCTACCACTGGTTGTGCATGCAAATTTGGTGAATCAAAAAGGACTTTATTGGTTGTAATGTAGGCTTTTTGGTCGGGGTAGGATGAATATGGCTTAAAGTGACTTAGCTTGAGCAAATTAGAATATCATCTCAGTAATCACTTCGCTCAATTTGAACTTCAAAAATTTGTTTCCCCTGGAATTTGCTTCCTTCAACCCCTTGAATCGCAATAAGCTCCTTTTTGTGATAGTAAAAATCGCAACCTCATTCCCCCTTATCGCTCCATTTATTTTATTTCTCCTTATCGCTCCATTTAATTTTTATTTTCGCCTCTTCATCTTTATTGCCCTTTATTCATATAAACTCCGTGTGATTCTTCATAGAGCGGACATCATCATCATCACAGTGTTTCTACCTCACCATTTAGTTTGATAAATCATTTAGAACCAACTCCATCTTGAACCATGATAATCTTTTCCATTCGTCTCCACACATATTATTCCATTCTTTTACCAATTAGTTCTAACAAGCTCAAGTATAGGGAAAATAATTTATCAGAACGGAAAGCTTATAATTTGGCTAACAAGAAATAGGCTTTAAGCTCAATTGGGCTAACTAGGGAGTAACTTCATTGTCGGGTAGTCCAAAAGGTTTGAAGGGCTAATAAAAAAAATCGCCTGAAATCACTTTCACTAATTTGCACACACACTTGTAGTTTCGAATAAAATACCAAGGCAAGTTCTAGAGTCTTAAAATATGAATGGTACACTCGACAATGAAACTTGCATATTTAATGATGCATGAAGGCTCAAAAGCTCACAAGTTAGAGTTGTTCATATATCCAAGGTATTAAACTATTTATTCAATTTCACACCCTTTTGATTATTCTACAATTTTTCCTCTTCAAATTATCCTCGATTTGCATATCAAAATAACAAAATAAATCCCGAGGCATCCAAGACAAGAGTTCATTCTTTCGAGTTTCATCCAAGTTCATGATACTCCAAACACACTGAGTTCAAAACAAAAATAAAACACACCAAAATTCAAAAAGAAAAAAAAATCACACCAAAATCCAAAAGACAAAATAAAAACAAACAAACAATATAAGTATTTCTTGACCCAATATCTCCCCCCAAACTTGAATTAAAGAGTATACACACGAATGGGGTAAAGTATTTAAACAACAAAAATTTTGGGCCAAGAAATACTTACAACCGGTTTTACTGATTTGGTGGAGGGTAGTGGCCTTGTTAGACATGCCATTCGTGCATTTTTCGTATTAAGTTCAGCATCTCGTCTTGTTTCTGTCCCATCTCATCTTGTTTCTGTCCAAGCTCATCTTGTTTCTTGCGGATTTCGTCGTGTTTTTGTCGAGTTTCCTCTCGGAAGGCCTCAAATTCCGCTCTAAGTGATGACCGAGATGTGGCATGTCTTGATTCGGCCTATCTCGATGACTCGGGCCGTTCCCTCTCTCTTTCTTCTTCCTATTCCTCGTCTTCTGGGCCTCTCTCATAAGCAAATTCCTCCTCCATTATTTCCGCTCTATCTTCGTCTTGCATTCTCTCGGCTCTATCCTCATTTTCTGTACGCCTAGGATGAACATTTTGAGCAAAGTGTCTATCACCAGGAGAGATCAATCCAACTGCTTCTCGGGCCAATTTATGTGCCTCCGTGGTCATTTGTATATTTCCTAAATCCCGAATACTATCAATCGTTTTCAGAGTTGTATTCGGGAGTAGGAAATGATCACCGTCATTCTAGAGGAATATAACACGAGAGTCGTAATCCAGGATATTCATCAATTTCATGACTTGCATAGATAGGAGCATTTTTCTGGAAGGGGAGTTCGGTTTTCTAGTGATACATCAAGATGAAATGCGATAGGGGTAATTAAACCCCCTATCCAAATCTCCCCACTCAGTTTAGTAGCAACATCTCAAAATGATCCATTAATATAGCTCCGGTTGCTGGATCCATCACATCGATCATATGAGATAGAACATATAATTCTCGTTGAGTGATTGGCCTTGTTTCTTTCCGGTCGAAGATAGTGCTCGCAATTACTTTGTGTAGATAGCGGAGGATAGGATTGCGAATTGAGGATCCTTTTGCCGACTTTGGGATGTATGGACGTGCATCGCTCCCCGGGTACTCAACCATTGCCCGCCAATATGTCTCACACTCGAACCGATTGATTCGGTATTCTCCGTACCTTCGAGTGTCGTATATGGCATCCAATTCGCCGGAAGATAGTTTTTCGTTCTTGTTGTCTAGATGGAATTCCAAAGTGGTCAGCGCATGAGTGATCGGGTCTCTTGTAACCGTAAGCGTGCTGAGAAATTCCATTGTGAGGCATCGTTAGGTGGGCCAACACTGTGTCATTATCTTCGTCCAACTTATTCTTTCCAACAACGTCATGACATCGTCTTTTATTCCCATTGCCGTCATGCATTCTTCATCCGGCCATCGAGTAGGGAGCATTTTTTTCTGCCACAACATCTCCCACCGTGCTAGGAGGCTTGGCGGGAGTTCAATTCCATAAGTTTCGGGCGTCTCGACAGCCCCTTGAGCCGGTATTCTCGCCGGTTGCTCAATTTATGTTGTGGGTCTTCCTCGTCCCCTTTGAGCCGCACCACGTCCCTGTTGGGCATTTTCTCGTCCTCGACCTCTGGCCATTTCTCTGCAAGAAATTCATCGATTATCATTTGTTTCAAAAAACTCAAAGTCACTATTTTTCGACAATATACGCTCCCCCAAACTTATTACTAATTACACATTTCCCCAGAATAATCGTTTCTTCAAGAATACCCCAAATGTAAATTTCAACACCAATCGTCATTGTATATAGCATCCCAATAATTTCAAACATGTCATTCAATCTCTCAATAATATAAGTCCCACATTTAATTCATGAGAATCGCAATCGAAAAATTCAACACATCAATACTCGGGAAAAATTCTATCAAAAATCAACTTAAGAACCCTAAATTGCTCAATAATTCATATTTCACACAATCTCAATGTAATGAAGAATTAAACCATCCAAAATCGTGAATCATACCTTGAATTCGGAGTGAAAATTGAAGAAAACTTTGAAAAAATTGCGACCCAAAATCGGATGGATTCGTCCGATTCCTACCCTTTGAAGCTCTTGGATTATGGAATAATGATGCAAAACTTGTTACTATGTAAGATTTACCACAATTTTTGCTTGATTTTGATGGATTGTAGGGGATTCGGGGCTAGGGCTTCGGATTGGGGAAGAAAGGAAAAAAATACGTTTTCTGGGGAAGAAGATGGACTGAAGTCGGCCCGTTTCAGCTTTTATACCGCCCGACTGACACGGCCCATGTCAAATGACACGACCGTGTCATACCTGTCTCAATTTTTAAGAAGTTCTCTGTTCGCCTAACGCGGCCGTGTCAAATGACACGGCCCGTGTCCAACTAGCCCAGAAAAGGAAAAATGACTGGATACCTGACTCGACCGTGTCAGATGACACGGCCCGTGTCGTACCTTCATGGAACGTGAAAATCACCTGTACCCCTGACCCGACCGTGTCATATGACATGGCCCGTGTCGTACCTGCACAGAAAATAAGATATGGTCTGCCTGCATGACCCGACCGTGTCATACAGGCCTGGAAAGTACAGTTTTGTCCTCGGGTCTTTTTCTTACGAATTGAACACCAATAGTTGAACCAGTTAGTTCTACAACAAGTAAAAATATAAATAAAGTGCGAAAAAGAACAAAAAATAAAAACTATTGGGTTGCCTCCCAATTAGCGCTAAGTTTAACATCTTCAGCCGGACGTCTTCGATGGGAAGTTTTTATGGCTCGATTAAAGTTATTACAGACACGGCCTCCTTTTGATTTGGATGATAGTAGTGTTTGACTGGTTGTCCGTTAACTTTAAATATCTCTCTGTCTCCGCTCATGAGCTCGACTACTCTGGGTGGAAGTACTTTCTTGATCATGAATGGCCCTGACCATCTTGATTTTAATTTTCCGGGAAACAATTTTAATCTTGAATTGTAGAGAAGTACTTGTTGCCCCAGCATAAATTCACGTTTTACGATCATCTTGTCATGCCATCTCTTAGATCTCTCTTTGTAGATTCGAGAGTTTTTGTAGCATTCATCCTAGAATTCTTCTAACTCGTTTAGCTCTTGCAAACTTTTCTTTCTGGCGGCCTCAAAATCCAGATTTATTCTTTTTACCGCCCACATGGCCTTATGCTCCAATTCCAAAGGTAGGTGACATGATTTCCCAAATATGAGTTGATAAGGAGATGTTCCTAAAGGAGTTTTGTAGGCCGTACGATAAGCCCAAAGTGCATCGTCAAGCTTGGACGACCAATCTTTCCGAGATGTACTCACCGTCTGTTCCAGGATTAATTTGATCTCTTTATTAGCTGCTTCGGCTTGTCCATTTGCTTGTGAATCATAGGCCAATGATTTCTTTGATCGTACCCCATATTTCTGAAGGAGTTTATCCATGATTTTGTTGACAAAATGCGATCCCCGATCACTGATTAACGCTCTTGGAGTTCCGAATCGACAAAAGATGTTCTTCTTTAAAAATTTCATTACTACTTGAGCATCATTTGTTGGGGAAGAAATTGCCTCGACCCATCGAGATACGTACTCGATCGCTAGTAGAATGTACTTATTCCCGAATGATGAGGAAAATGTACCCATGAAGTCGATGCCCCAAACGTCAAATAGTTCAACCTCAATTACGTTGGTTATGGGCATCTCATGACGCCTTGAAATATTCCCCACTCGTTGGCATCTATCACATTGTTGAATGAAGAGATAGCAATCTTTGTATAACGTAGGCCAATAAAATCCGCTTTGCAACACTTTTGCAGTAGTCCGTGTTGCTCCGAAATGTCCTCCGGTTGGTGACGAATGGCATTGTTGAAGAATTTCATCCCATTCATCTTGCGACACACATCTCCTCACTATCATGTCGGCACATCTTTTAAAAAGTAGTGGATCATCCCACATATAGAACTTGATATCATGTAGGAATTTCTTCTTTTGATAATGACATAATTCCGGGGGAAGCACACCTGCGACCAAAAAATTAACAATGTCAGCAAACCACGGAAATTTAGCTTCTACCATAAAAAGCCACTCGTCTAGAAACTCTTCTTTAATCCCTTCGATCTCGGGCTCCTCCTCCTTCTTGTACTCATGGCGATATAAGTGGTCAGCTACCAGATTCTCACAACCTTTCCTGTCTCGAACTTCCACGTCAAACTCTTGTAAAAGAAGAATCCATCGAATTAGGCGAGGTTTAGAATCTTTCTTTTCGAACAAGTACTTGATAGCTACGTGGTCCGTGTGTACTATCGTATTTGTCCCAATTAAGTATGATTCGAACTTATCAAAAGCAAATACCACGGCAAGCATTTCTTTCTCCGTTGTTGTGTAATTTTGTTGGGCTCCGTCCAATGTTTTGCTTGCATAATAAATAGCCCGAAAGAGTTTCTCACGACGTTGTCCCAACACAGCTCCGACCACATAATCACTTGCATCACACATGATCTCAAAAGGTTGAGACCAATCCGGTACCATGAGGATAGGAGCACTCACTAATGCCTTCTTTAGAGTCTCAAATGCCTGCAAACACTCATTAGAAAGAATGAAAGCGGTACATTTTTCTAACAATTTACTCAAAGGTTCAGTGGTTTTTGAAAATCTTTTATGAATCTCCTATAAAAACCCGCGTGCCCAAGAAAACTCCTAATCGCATTTTCATTCTTCGGTGGAGGAAGTTTCTCAATGGCGACAATTTTCGCCCTATCAACCTCCAAACCTGCGGCGGACACTCTATGGCCTAGGACAATTCCTTCTTGCACCATAAAGTGACATTTCTCCCAATTTAGCATGAGATTACTATCTTCACACCGCTGGAAAACTAAAGTGAGATTATGCAAGCAATGATCAAACGAATTTCCAAACACCGAAAAATCATCCATGAATACTTCCATTATATTTTCGATCAAACCATGAAAGATAGCCGTGATGCAACGTTGAAAAGTGGATGGGGCATTACATAAGCCAAACGGCATTCTACGATAGGCATAAATTCCATAAGGACATGTAAAAGCCATTTTTTCTTGATCTTCCGGTGTTATGTAGATTTGATTATATCCTGAATATCCATAAAAAAACAGAAAAATTCATGCCCCACCAATCTATCAAGCATTTGATCAATGAAGGGAAAGGGAAAATGGTCTTTGCGAGTAGCCGCGTTCAAAGCCCTATAGTCTATACACACTCTCCATCCCGTAACTACCCTCATAGCAATTAATTCATCTTTCTCGTCTTTAGTTACGGTCATCCCTCCCTTTTTTGATACAACTTGCGTAGGACTCACCCACTCACTATCGGAAATTGGATATATCATTCCGGCATCTAATAGTTTGAGCACTTCCTTTTTCACCACTTCTTTCATTATGGGATTAAGTCTTCGTTGATTTTGCACTTTAGGGTTAAAAAAATTTTCAAGCAAAATCCTATGCATGCATATGGAAGGGCTAATTCCCTTCAAATCTGAGATACACCATCTTATAGCCGACTTATGTGCTCTCAATACACAAAGCAATTTATCTAGTTGAGTGGGTGAAAGTGAAGAGGATACAATTACCGGATTGGTATTGTTATCATCTACAAATGCATACTTGAGGTGTTCTGGGAGGGCTTTAAGGTCCAAGCTTGGTTGAGATACATCCGATTGAGATGAAACGGACCCAAAATTTTGAACCGTGTTATTCGACACGGTCGAGTCGTCCGCCAGCTTGATTTCCGCAACTACTTCATGCTCCTCTTTGTCAAAATCATCGGATTTATTGATTTGCGTTTCTTCTTATAGAGAATTTAATTCACAAACATAATCAAACAAGTCAGAATCGTAAAACTCCAAAGTTGAATCACTAGCTTATATGGTCAATAACATTGCAATATTCCATATCATCTTGAAATTTCATAGCTTTAAATATAGAAAATAGAACATGAGTTCGTAAGAGCAAAACTCTAACGGATCCGCAGACAATAAGTGTAAGATTTTTTTCATACGAGCTTATATGGTCAATAACATTGCAATATTCTATATCATCTTGAAATTTAATAGCTTTAAATATAGAAAATAGAACATGCTCATCGCTAACACGTAGTGTTAATTCTCCCCTTTCAACATCAATAAGAGCCTTTCCCATTGCTAAAAACGGATGTCCAAGGATAAGTGGTAGATCTTCATCTTCTTCCATATCAAGAACGACAAAATCCGCTGGAAATATAAATTTTTCGACTTTTACAAGCACATCTTCAACAATCCCCTTGGGGTGTGTAATTATGGATTGATCCGCCAATTGTAGCATAACCGTTGTGGCTTTCATTTCTCCGACACCTAACTTCCTGAAAATAGATAAAGGCATAACGTTAATTGAAGCACCTAAATCACACAAAGCTTTATCGAATGAGATGTTTCCAATGGTGCATGGAACGGTAAAGCTTCCGGGATCCTTAAGCTTTTGAGGTAATTTGCGTTAGATAATAGCGCTACATTTCTCGGTTAGTTTAACCGTCTCATGCTCTTCCATCTTTCTTTTTCTTGACATCACATCCTTCAAGAATTTTGCATAGTTAGGCATTTGTTCCAAAGCATCTGCAAAAGGAATATTGATATTAATTTTCTTGAAGATGTCTAAAAACTTTGCGAATTGTGCATCTAACTTTTGCTTTTTGAAACGTTGAGGAAAAAGGAGACGAACGTTAGGAGTAGAGTTAGAAGATATTTAGGCTTCTCAGCCCCCTTGGATGTATCATGCTTCCCTTCTTCCTCTACAATTTCAATTTGATCTTCCTTGACTCCCTCTTTTTGTTGTACCATTGGCATCTTTGGCCCTTCATAATTCGTTCCACTTCTTAAGGTGATAGCTTGACAAGATTCTTTTGGATTCAATTCGGTATTGCTCGAAAATTGTCCCCGATGATGTTGACTCCCGACAACTTTAGCCAATTATCCAATTTGAGTTTCGAGATTTTTCATTTGAGCTCCCATGGTGGTAGCTAATTGAGTGATATGGCCTTCGATTTTATCTAACTTTTCCTCATCTTGACTAAGTCGGCTTTTTGTCTCCATCATGAAGGTAGCTAGAATGTTCTCGAGATTTGACGTTGGCTTTGCTTCTTCAATTATCTCACCATTCGATACTTTGAATCCGGCCGGTGGTTGCAAGGCATTCTTTGGATTAGCATAGCTAAAATTTTCATGATTTCGATTAGAGGGATGGTAGAAGCCCGGTGGTGGATTATTCCGGAAATTGTTGTAATTCTAGTTATTAATGTAACGTGCCTGCTCCATTGGGTCGGACGGTAGTGAATTTGAACTTCCTTGAGAAGCTACCTTCGAATCACCTCCTTTTGTTAGAGCTCCCAATTGAGTAGTTAACATCATCATTTGCGCGGTTAGTGCCTTGATAGGATCCGAATCGGATATCTCAGCCACCCTTCTAATATTTGCTTTTTCCATCGGCCATTGATAGCTATTCATAGCCATTTCTTCTATCAATCCATAAGCTTCTTCAGCGCTCCTTGCTAGCAATGCTCCTCCCGTGGAAGCATCAATAAAATTTCTTGTTTCTCCCATAAGACCATTGTAAAAGAAACACATTTGTTAGTCTTCGGGGAAACCATGTCGAGGGCATCACCTTAGTAGATCTTTGAAACGTTCCCAAGCTTCATATAACGGTTCAGAGTCCAATTGATGAAATTGAGTAATCTCACTTTTTAGCTTCATTGTTATGTTGGGTGGAAAAAATTTGAACAAAAATTTTTCGCTCAATTCTTCCCATGTCTTTATACTTCCGGGAGCTAAAGTCCCAAGCCCATTTCTTGCCTTCTCTTTCAAAGAGAATGGAAACAATCGTAAGCGTATTGCATCATCCGAGACTCCGTTCATTTTGATAGTATCACATATTTGCATGAAATGAGTGACATGGGCATGTGGATCTTTGATAGCAAATCCTCCAAATTGTTGAACCATTGAAATTAAGGTGGGCTTCAACTCGAAATTTAGGGCGTTGATTGGAACATGAGTGATTCCTCCAAAGTTTCGGTCCAATTTTGGTCGGAATCCATCCCGAATTGATTGCACCCTAATTGTTGGATTTTCAATCCTTCCGCCCTCGTTTTCTTGGATTATTGCATTCTCGTTCGTGTTGTCCCTTCCCACGTTATCTCCCGCTCTCTCCATGTCTTCAAAAAGACCCCTTCTTAGTTTTCTTGAGGTAGCACTTGTTCTTCGGGAAAATGCTTCAACTTCCGGGATGAAAGTTTCTAAAGTCACTCGAGATGAATGAGTGTTCATGCACTCCCTGAGTAAGATTTAAAAATGTACAACATGAGTTAACTAACAAATATAAGAAAATGTCTAAAGTAAGACTAGAAACACTTATCGTAATATCAACACTAATAAAAATAAAGTTCCCCGGCAATGGCGCCAAAAACTTGTTCGCTATATTTTTAAACAATCCGCAAGTATACGAAGTAAATGTAGAAAGCGGCGAGCAAGGTCGTATTCCACAGAGACTAAATATTCTTATTGTATTGAGTACTAGATTATAATATTCCCAATTTTTTCGAGACGATCGAAAGGTGAATGGATGGTTAATGAAATAAAATAAAATGATGACAATAAATGAAAATATCCAAATTAAAGAGAATTGCAAGAATTTAGAAAGGTATATTCCAAGACTAGGTTTCCGTTGATTACTAAGTTTAGTCGGGATTGGTTCCAAAAAGTTCTAAGTGCGTCTCCAAAATGATAATCACAACAATATTCTAAAGTCTCTCTCGAGATGCATTAAAACGTAGATTAAACAACCTATAACAATGTCTCCGTCTATTATAAATTATCTAACTCCAAAATGTTCAAAAGATTAAACATCATCATAGCTCATCACCAATTTCTCAATCTCGTAATTTACTACGTCAAATACTTGAAACCTATTAATGCCCTCTTCTCTCGAATTATGAGCAATTAAGTTAAACATGCAAAAACATTGATCAAGTGTTCTAACATGAATTAAAACCAAGTATTTGATAATGAAAACACACTAGATATATATAATCATCAATCCCTCAAAAACCATAGTAAATCAACGTACTCCCATGCCAGGAATCAAATGAGTTTCGCCGAACATGGTAATAAAAGAAAGATTAATAATCATCATGTTCATCATGTTCATGCTATATAAAACAACAAAATGAATAAAAGATGGGGAGAAGATAAAACTCGGATGGTGTCTTGAGTGAACTCGGATCAAGCCTTCAAATGTTCTTGAGGTATTCCTCCTTGGTTTCTTCAAATCTCCTTCTTTTGGATGAAAAGCTCTCAATCTTGTGTTTTTTTTTCTCTCCCATCTCTCCAAGCTCTTCAAAATCAGAATGTTTCCTCAAGTCCAGCAAAAGACCCCTTTTATAAAGCCAAAATATCATTTTTTTCTTGTTCAAATCTTGCAAAAATGTCAAAAAGTGATTTTTCCACCGAAAAGTGACGCGGCCCGTGTCAAATGACACGGCCCATGTCATAGTGTTCTAGAAACCGCAGTTGCATCTGGTTAGGCAACCCGACCGTGTTGCATGACACGGTCGAGCCAGTGACACGGCCGTGTCAAATGACACGGCCCGTGTCGTAGTCTCTTCATTTGGCATTTTTGTCTGGGCATGAAACCCGACCGTGTCACCTTGGCACGGTCAAGCCTGTGACACGGCCCGTGTCAATTGACACGGCCGAGCCCGTGTTGGTCTGTTTTTACTCCGTTTTTCCTCCTTCTTCGGCTCGACTTTCCGTTTCCGCATTGCTTGATATGTATTGGGGTTTGAGACTTCGTTCTTGCTTGATTAATGTCCATAAAGTACCTATAAAAATCAATAAAACGTACCCAAGCGTGACCGAGTCCAATAAACACAATATGAGCATAACGACACAATTCTACACATTTTTAGGATCTAAAAATCTGGAAAATCTTTGCAAAAATATGTGTAAAAATAAGTGTTATCAGCCAAAACTCACATTTCGAGAACTTCACATAGAGTCGCTCGGTCCTCAAAATGTCTAACACCATACGCATATGATGGGCCTGCTCTTTCTCGTTTCTCGAATAAATAAAGATATCATCAATGAAGACGACGACACACTTATCTAAATACTCGATAAAGACCTTGTTCATCGACTGCATGAACACGGCCGGTGCATTAGTTAACCAGAAAGGCATAACTACAAACTCATAGTGTCCGTATCTCGTCCGAAAAGTTGTTCTCGGAACTTCGGACTCCTTCACCCGAAGTTTATAGTGTCCCGATCTCAAGTCAATCTTCGAGAATACTGCAGCTCCCTACAATTGATCGAACAAGTCATCAATCCTCGGCAGAGGATACTTGTTCTTGATGGTCACCTTGTTTAGCTCGCGATAATCGATACACAAACGCAGTGAACCATCCTTCTTCCGCACAAACAGGACCGGTGCGCCCCAAGGCGAAGCACTCGGTCGAATATACCTCGACTCAAGAAGCTCACTCAACTGCTTCTTCAACTCGGCCATATCTGAAGGTGCCGCGATACGACGCCTTTGAAATCGGGGCCGCACCTGGATCTAACTCTATAGCAAACTCGACCTCACAGTCCGGTGGCAACCCCGATAACTCATCAGGAAAAACTTCAGGAAACTCACTAACGACTGGAATCAATGAAAGCTCGACTCCACCACTCTCCACCTTCAAGACGTAGCACCAATAACCGGTACACCCATTTCGCAGGAGTCTCATCGCCTTCAAGGCGTTAATTACGAACTTCTGGTTTCTCTTTCGCCCCATGAAAGAGTGCTCGGTGCCGTCCTCAGCTAGCATGGTGATGATCCTCGTGCGGTGGTTCATGATTGCACCATGCCGCTCGAGCCAATCATCCCCGAGAATCAAATCATCACCCTCAATACCCACAACAATAAGATTAGAGAGCCAAGCCCTCTCACAAATAAACACAGAACAATCTCGGACCTCTCGATCGCCAATGATTCTATCACCGTTAGGAAGTTTAATGATGAAAGGCTCGCAAGGCGATAAACAGTCAAGACTCAAACGGCGCACACACTCCAGAGAGATGAATGAATGCGTAGCACCCGAATTAAAACACACACTGACAGGATGGGAATGGATGTGAACGGTACCTGTCGCCACAATGGCCACTGGATGGTCGGCCCTCCTCATCTCATAGATACGCGAAGGGGCGGAGCCGACACTGTAAGCTCCCCGTCTAGCGGGATGACCCCGACCTCTCCCTCGGCTGGCACTCGGTGGAGACTGCGGAGCAAACGAGCCCTGGTTCACACTCGGCTCCCTAGGTGCTGGAAAAGAAGCCTGAGCACCAAGAAGTTGTCCTACCCGCTCAAAAAAGAAAGCCTTGTGGCCCGACTGACCACAAGTATGACAAGTCAAAGGCAGACGAGGACACTCCCAGTTCCAATGGCCCGACTTGCTACAATTAAAGCATCTGGCATCCCGAACGGAGGTGTTGGTCCCTTTAGGTATATAGGATACAGCTTGGAAAGTGTTTAAAGCAACAAGCTGTACGTTTTTCAACTCGAAGTGCGTAGCGGAAGTCTTGCAACAGTAAGTTGCTATCGATACAGCAACTCGATCTATTCTCCTGTTAGCTTGGTGCGTACAGGGGTTTGCAGTGTATACTTATATAAATCACAGTTTATGAAAACAGTAACGGAAGGTAAATAACACAGTATTTAAGTGGTAGGAAGTAAACCTCTCTACGTCCACTGGTCCTCCACATAGGAGTAAAACGTTTATTATAAATACTGCGTACACAACTATGTATTTATAATCAAACTTATCCTTGTATCGTTCACACAGATAGATACAAAGACTGTAGCTTTCAACCGTTCACACAAATTGGTTAAAGCTTCCTCTTGACTTGCTTTTCACACACAGTTCCAAAGCTTCGTCCTATTCAATGCAGATCCGTCACACACAGTTCAGGAAAAGTAAGGCTTTCTCAGTCCACACAGGGCTGATGGGTTTGTTCAATGATAGAACGATGGTTTGAACAACAACTTGACTTTCTTGATCTTCAGCTGATAATGTGTTGTTCAAGGTTGAGCATTTGGATATTTCTTCTCTCAGAATATGCAGTATACTTGAAGAAATATGTTTGCTCTGAATATTCGTGTAAGCACTTGTTGGTTGATGTTTCACTGGGATATCCTTGATATGGATCTTCAAACTCTGGAGATATATATATAGCCTTCTGAAATATATCCGTTTGAGAAATATCCGTTGAGCAAAGATTTTGTGACAACTAGATAGTTGACTTGAATAGAGCATGATCCGGATATTGCGGGATTTGAAGATCTCTGTCGGCTTCAGTATTTAAATACTTTATCCTTTCAGTATTTAAATACTTCTTTATCAAATGGGACTTGACTTGAGTGAATACCAAAGATTCCTTTCCAAACGGTCTTCAGTCCTGTTCCGATGTGAATGTTGTATCCAATTATGTTGTAGGCATATTGGAGTAGTCCGATGCTGTATGGAAAGATGTTGTATTCGGATAGCTTCCATACTTGGCGTTTACTTAGACTTTGTTGTTGTATCTTGGTAGCGCGAGAGCTCACTGTATGCTGGAGCTATGAGAAGGTCTTCGATACAGAGATTGACAACTTCGATCGGACTTTTCGATACAGCTACTTGTTGTATGCTGGACATTTATCATCTTGCTGTATTCTAGCTTGCTGTATGAAACTTTGTTGTTTGGTAATTATCAAAACAACATTGTTTTTCCCAACAATTTCCCCCTTTTTGATAATTTCCAAAACTTCTTGATCATGCCAAAACTTTGATACCAAAACCTCTTTGAAACGTCTTTAATGGGAGACTTCTTTTTTGGTCTTTTGTGAATGTTCAATTATTCTTCTGCTGTATGATTGAGGCACTTGTCATCTTGTTGTATGTTTGGCAACGCAAGATACAGGAAGATTGTCCAACTGTAAATTCATCTTCGGGACAGCTATTTGCTGTATGATGACTTAAACGAGGTCTTGTTGTATATTGGTAATTTGAGAAGAGTTCGATATAGGAGTTGTTTATCCCCACTGTTTCCCTCTTTTTCAATGATGTCAAGAGCAGACTTCTTGATCTTCTATTCGAATGATTTGGTCTTCAGCACTTAGTCTAAAAGAAATGTGAACTGCTCGCAGGCAATTTCTAAAGTGATAGCATCTAACAGGGAAGTGTATTTTCAATTTAAACTTATGATTGGCGTGCAGGCACAATCTTACAGTGTGATCTAGTTGAGTACAACTGAACCTATGAACTGTTCGCAGACCAGTTCTTACAGCTTACTACTTAAGCATGTTTGATTGCAGTAATAAACATTGAGTTGAGTTAAAATTCGCGTTGTTTGAGATAATGAAGTCCAGATGTCATGCAAAGCGTTTAAAAAAAATTGAATATAAAAACAGGACATGTGGACTTAAAACTGTTTGCAATACACAATCGAATAAAACTATCAAGCATAATTGATGTCCTATAGTGTAAGTACTGTATCCGCGAATAATACAACGTTCCCCATTAAAAGGTACATACGGGATTCAATTCTTATATTAATGTTCGGATTAACACTGTATTAATGGGTCATACTATATTCCCCCTTAATTAATGCACACGTCAGTAGAAGGAAGGTTTCATGCCTTCTCTGTCCTACAGTGCTGTCTGACTGCTCTGAGTGTACAGTTAATTAATGGTAGACACTGTATTCTTGGGTCTTACATCATTCCCCCTCAATTAATGAGTAAAAGCATAAAAAGTTACAGGGAGTCTAGCTGTAGTATTCCGAATCTTGTCGAAGCATAGAGATCAAGTAAATTTGGGTCCTGGTGGGATAGTGCCTTTCGGTACCCAAATTTGCCGAACAACAATTGGTTTGTTGTAGGTTACTTTTGGTCCGTCTTTGCAATGTCTACCTGGGTCAAGCACGTAGTTGCAGTGATCATGATTATTATGCATGTAAAATCGAGAGTTATAGTTATTATTCCAGTACGATTGTCGTCTAGGAGGTGGAGCCATTTTCATAGATCTTACACCTTGCCTCCTGGGTCTCCAGTTGATTTCCCAAAGCTATTGTTGATACTGCGCTGCGACCTGTTTTCTTGATGGATAACAGGACTCCTATATCCAATATCTAGGCTCGCTGTACTTAAAGTACTGCCGTGCGGGCTTTTAATATTTGGATACAGTCTTCTTTCTGAATGGCTGTTGGCGCTGTTGATATGCTCTAGGAGCACGCTGTTGGTTACGTCTTACAGGTCTGAATAGCCGAGGATTCCACTGTCTGGAATATGACTGTGGTGGCGGAATGGCAGCCTTTGCTGTTCGCGGTGCAAATGGTTCCTTCACAGGACTCGGAACTTCTTCCGATACATGAATGGATTCCTCACTCCTGACGAATACCGTACTAGATTTTTCTTTGTTGGAGAACGAGTTGTACCCTAAGCCACGTTTATCATGAGCATATTGCCCAGTGCTTAGGATCTCTTCCATTCTATTAGACGATTTCTCGAAAGAATTCAAGATTGTCTCTAATTCTCCTTCACGTTTCTCGAGAGATTTTACTTTGGCTTCGAGTAGAGCCAAATCATTTGTATTGCTTTCAATATGAGACTTACTATCATTTAGATCGTGAGAAAGTTGATGATTGCTCTCCATGAGTTTTTCTAAATTGACTTTGCTGTTTTCGCAGTCGACAGACATATTTTCGTAATTATCCTTCAGCAAGTCGTTTTGTTCCTTCAGCTCTAGGTTAGAAATTTGGATCTGTATGTTTTCTCTTTTTAATATCTCATGGGCCTTTTGAATGTTATTAAATTCATTCAACATGTTTTCAAAGGTATGAGATGTATTTACAAGAATAGTCGATGTAGAGCTTACCTCATCATCATCGCCGTCATCATTTTCCTCGTTAACTTTGGCCATAGAGCACATGTAGGCTCTATATTCTAGCTCATCATCAGACGAGTCACTTTCAGTGACCACCTGAAGACACTCAGTCTTTGTTGATGTGGATGAAGCTTTTGATTCTCCAATGAAGGCCTTGAGTTTGTTCTTCATCCTGTTTCTCCAGTCATCAAACTCATTTATAGAAAACATAGGTACCTTGCTTATTAATGAGGTATCCATATGTGAGGAAATAGGAAAGTTAAATTATTTTCGAAAAATAAGTGATTTAGGATCTGATTCGATTAAAAATACGACTGATTCTTTTTAGAGTCAACCGCTCTGATACCACTTGTTGGTCCCTTTAGATATACAGGATATAGCTTGGAAAGTGTTTTAAGCAACAAGTTGTACGTTTTTCAACTCGGAGTGCATAGCGGAAGTCTTGCAACAGTAAGTTACTGTCGATACAACAACTCGGTCTATTCTCCTGTTAGCTTGGTGCGTACAGGGGTTTGCAGTGTATACTTATATAAATCACAGTTTATGAAAACAGTAATGGAAGGTAAATAACACAGTATTTAAGTGGTTCGAGGTAAACCCCTCTACGTCCACTGGTCCTCCAGACAGGAGTAAAACATTTATTATAAATACTGCGTACACAACTATGTATTTATAATCAAACCTATCCTTGTATCGTTCACACAGATAGATACAAAGACTGTCGCTTTCAACCGTTCACACAGATTGGTTAAAGCTTCCTCTGACTTGCTTCTTCACACACAGTTCCAAAGCTTCGTCCTATTCAATGCAGATCCGTCACACACAGTTCAGGAAAAGCAAGGCTTTCTCAGTCCACACAGGGCTGATGGGTTTGTTCAATGATAGAACGATCTTTAGCTGATAATGTGTTGTTCAAGGTTGAGCACTTGGATATTTCTTCTCTCAGAATATGCAGTATACTTGAAGAAATATGTTTGCTCTGAATTTTCGTGTAAGCACTTGTTGGTTGATGTTTCACGGGGATATCCTTGATATAGATCTTGAAACTCTGGAGATATATATAGCCTTCTGAAATATATCCGTTTGAGAAAGATCCGTTGAGCAAGATTCTATGACAACTAGATAGTTGACTTGAATAGACCATGATCCGGATATTGCGGGATTTGAAGATATCTGTCGGCTTCAGTATTTAAATACTTTATCCTTTCAGTATTTAAATACTTCTTTATCAAATGGGACTTGACTTGAGTGAATACCAAAGATTTCTTTCCAAATGGTCTTCAGTCCTGTTCCGATGTGAATGTTGTATCCAATTATGCTGTAGGCATATTGGAGTAGTCCGATGCTGTATGGAAAGATGTTGTATTAGGATAGCTTCCATACTTGGCGTTTACTTAGACTTTGTTGTTGTATCTTGGTAGCGCGAGAGCTCGCTGTATGTTGGAGCTATGAGAAGGTCTTCGATACAGAGATTGACAACTTCGATCGGACTTTTCGATACAGCTGCTTGCTGTATGTTGGACATTTATCATCTTGCTATATGCTAGCTTGCTGTATGAAACTTTGTTGTTTGGTAATTATCAAAACAACATTGTTTTTCACAACAAGAGGCACTGGCAGTACCTCTATAGCCCCCAGAGAATCGAGCCGAACCACCCACAGAAATATTTGCAGACTGAGATTTCTGCTGATCTCCACCCTTGTGACCCGAGAAACTTCCGTCAGATTTCTGTTTCTTACTCTCCCGAACCGCCGCACTGGCCGTCACAGACATATCATAGGCAAGATCTCGACTCTGATAATCCTTCAAAGTAGTACAGAAGAGTCCAGACATATAGTCCCGAATTGACAGTTTCATCCGTCTGGAAAAGTGAAAAATTTTGTCGCTCTCCTCGACAACTTGGGTCTTCACGTAGCCCAACTCCTTATTAAAATCGGCAATAGCTTGAGAGATGGGAATATCCTGCGGTTGAGCATCATAGAAGGCATGGACTCGAGCCTGTCTAACCGGCCGCGGGCAATACTCAGTCTCCATCAGATCCTTAAATTCTGCCCACGAAGCAACGTGATCCTTAGGCCCAACGGCCTCCCACCAATCAGTAACGTCCCCAGACATGTCTTTTTCCGGAAACAAACAGTCAATCAATTTGCCTAAGACCGAGACGAAGCCACAGATCCCACTCGAGGCCTCTAAAGACCCTTACGAGCTGGCCATATCATAAAACAAATCACGCACAGGCATCGCCTAGGACCGGGACGAAGCCACTGATCACACTCGAGGCCTCTAAGGACCCTCCCGAGCTGGCTAGCGAAACAAACTCGTGAATCCAGAGTGAAGTCATAGATTCCCTCGAGGCCCCATCGGACCCTCCCGAGGTGAGCAAAGCACACACAATATACATTACGATTTCATGTTAAGCATAAAGGTTTCCAAAAATACTTGCCTTGAATAATTGACGACGCAACGAATGGAAAGGAAAATCACCAACGAACACTAGGAGTCAACGGAACCGAACCTAACTATTCGAAGACTACAATCACAACCATTTCCAAACCAAACCCTCTCGATTACGAAAATACCACAACAACGAGGGCGGACCACAACCAAACCCTTTCGATTACGAAAATACCACGAAATATACCATGAATCCGTAGGAAAACCAAGAACACCAACAAGATTAATCATATTCATCATCAATTAATCAACAACACGTGATGAATCGAACAATAAAACCGAAAACCCCCAATTTACCCAAAAGTTTAGAAGATTTACCTTGATTCGGATGGAGAAAGATGATTACGATGAGGATAAACTACACTAGGAACACAATACTTGATTCCCCAAGGATTTCCACGAGCAAAACTGGAAGAATCGCTCAAATCTCTCTAAGAACACTCACTGCGGACGGAAGGAAGAAAATGAAGAATGTCGCGAATGCAAGGTCAACTCAGGTTTATAAAACCTGACCTCTCATTACGTACGTTAACGTACAGTGATTAACGTAAATTACGCTCATTACGTACGTAACACACAAGTGTTAGCGTACGTAATGGCTCGGCAGAACAATCTGCCCAAACCGCTGATGTCGTTAGCATACGCTACATCAGACGGCTAGCGCACGCTATAATGAGGTCTTATGTACGTAACACCAGCATGTTTACGTATGTAAGGACTCGGCCAAATTCGGGCAGACTCCCTGTCCAAAACACTGAAGGCCATAACGTACGTTAACACCAAGGTATTACGTACGTTATGTGCGTGTCGATAGAGCACGCTAGGAAGCATGCATAATGCACGTTATGCATGCAGCAGTTCAGCACTGCTGAACAAAGTTAGCCGCACCGGGCGGTCCGAACACGAGACGCAACACAAGGATAGATTCCAGAAGTGTAAATCTCGAAATAATCACGACAACGAAGCTAAGCGCTGAAGGAAAATACAATTCTGACTACCGAGGAATCCAAGAAACGACAATGAATGTATAATTCCCTAAACTTATAAGAAATTACAAAACGGCCCAAAGTCCTAAAATCACGATACGACGTCGGATCAATAAGCCAAAACTCACAACATGAACAACTCAACCATACGAACTCGTGTAACCAAACAAATTACAAAATCGAACGGGTTCTACGAGAATCGAACGTCCATGCAACAATACATGACAAAAGACGGAATAATATCAAAACATCTCCGAAACTCGTCCAAATGGAGAAACTCCAAGAATAAAATAGATTAAAAATGTCGAAACGGTTACAAGTGAGTCGCTAAAAATAAAAAATACATCAAAAATAAAAATACCGGAAAAGAAAAATACGGATATTACATTCGTAGCGTACGTTAAGTTATGGTCGTATATCTGTTGCATGCCCTTTTGACTTCTCGAATCTTCCCAACGGTTCAATATTTGAACTCAGATTCAAACCATTACGTACGTTAAGCTTGTAGGCTTACGTATGTTAAGCTCGTCCCTTTACATATGTTATTCTTATTGAGTTGCATACGTTAAACATATCAGCTGTACTCGTCTGAATTCGGGTAGGTTTATATTACGTATGTTATGTATACTTCATAGCGTACGTTAAGTATATTATATCTTCAGTTCAATGAATTTCAGTCCGTCTCTTGCGTCTTCGACTACTTTGTTGTTTTGCTTCGTCTTTATTGAATCCTTTGTTGTCCTGAATTGATCGACAATTCATCATCAAAACCAATTTATGATTATATGGAATATAATACTCCAACAAAAGCATCATCTTTATGTTTCAATAAATATACATAGGTAAATCTAGAGCAATCATCAATAAAGGTAATAAAGTATTTATTTCCCCCACATGTTAACATGCCATTAAATTCACATAAACCAGAATGTATGAGATCTAACAACTTAGAATTTCTCTCTACACTATAAAAGGGTTTCTTGATCATTTTAGATTTCACACATATTTCACATTTATCTAATTTATCATATTTGCAAGAAATTAAACCACATTTAATTAATCTTTTCATAGTGTTAAATCCTATATGTGCTAATCTACTATGCCATAAATAAATGGAATCAATCATATAAGCAGAAGGAGAAATTTTATTAATAACATTGTCAATAATACATAATTTGACCATCCCTTCACTGGAGTTCCCTTTCCAACAAGTACACCATTACGGGTCAAGATAAGCTTGCCCGACTCATACACAGATTTGATCCCTGGTTTGCCTAGGAGATCACCACTAACAAAGTTCCTACTCATTTTCAGAACATGGAGAACATTGGTTAAAGTGATCTTCTTCCCGGATGTGAAGTTGAGTTCCACGTTTCCGATGCCGACGAATTTTGAGCGTTACTCGTTTCCCATCTGAACTTCTTGTCCTCCATTGACTTTAGAATAGGTGTTGAAAGCATCCCTATCGTAGGATGCATGGACGGTAGAACAAGTGTCGTACCACCACCCTTGAACCTTGCGCTTGACCGCCATAAGTTCGCTCACCGTAGTGATTATGTTCCCATCGGCCATAGTGGCGTCGACTTCTTTTTTAGCCGTTTTTCGGTGTTGACAATCTCGAGCATATTGACTGGGGTTGCCACACACATAGCAGCCCCCTTTGGACCCCTTAGACACTGACTTGTTGTCGGACTTTACTTTG
This sequence comes from Orobanche coerulescens, assembly GCA_033398695.1. Classification (NCBI taxonomy): domain Eukaryota; kingdom Viridiplantae; phylum Streptophyta; class Magnoliopsida; order Lamiales; family Orobanchaceae; genus Orobanche; species Orobanche coerulescens. Next base: position 204,505,599 of record CM065801.1, on the reverse strand, counting down.
CCGAAATGCTTGAATTTCTTTGAATCCTTTTTGGGACCCGAAGAACTTCCTTTTTCATTCCACTTCCTCTTGCCTTTTGTAATATTCGTGCTTTCTATTTTTGGTAAATTCTATTTTCGGTGTATATTCGTCTCGGACAACTCGCTTGGCACTGTTTTAGAATTCTGAATCTATTTTGTTCTTGGAGTTTCTCCGTTGGGATGAGTCTCGATGATGTTTTTGCGTAATTTCACCTTGAGTTATATTTTATCGCGTGTGTATTTGATTCTCGTTAAACTCGTTCGATTTCGTCATTTTTCCTATTTCCATGAGTTCGTATGGTTGAGTGGAGCATGTTGTGAGTTTCGGATTGTTAATCCGACGTTGTATCGTGATTTTCGGATGTTTGGGCCGTTTTTGTAATTTCCTATAAGTTTAGGGAATTTGTTCCTTGTTCGATTTTGGTTGCCTTGGACCGTTTTGGGGTTTCCGTACTTCCATTTCGTGTTTTGTTTCCCTTATATCGATTCCTATTGCTTGTATTCCCTTCCCGGATCATTTTTCATCATTTTGGGACCCAAAGGGGGTGTGGGCCGCGGCACAAGGATTGTGCGCCGCGGCACACACATTGTCCAGTTCCTGGCCGAGTAGTTCATGCGGTGCCGCGGCACACCGGCAGGCCGCGGCACCGCCGAGTCACTGCCGCGGCACACTCGTCCGGGCCGCGGCACACTCGTGTTGCACTTATCGGCCAAACTTTCTGTACCGTGTGCCGCGGCACACGCCGACAGGGCCGCAGCACACTGCCGATCACTGGGCGCAAATTTTGGCCCTGTGCCGCGGCACACTTCAGCTGAGCCGCGGCACACAATGCGGTCAGCGCTATATCTGCGTTTTTATTCAGCGTGAGTCACTCATTTTCCTTCCTTTCTTCAACCATACGAGAGAGAGTGGCTTGAGAGGGAGATTTTCCTCCATCTATCACTTGATTGTGTAAATTTCTTCATCTCCTTTCGATCGGGTAGCTCGGATTGTGGATCTAACACGTGTTCTTCGGATTAAAGTGCTTGACTCTTCATGAGGTAAGATCTCCTATACCCTAGTATGAATTTGGGGAGGGTTTGGTGGTGATCTCGTATTTTAATCCGATTTAACCGATGTTGTTGTTAGATTTTGTTAGTATACTCGTGACCCTTGGTTTCCTTGTTATTGGGTGGGATGAAATCCCGTTATTACACCGTTGATCGATTTCATTTCCTATGCACTCTTGGTGTCCGATGAATTGCCCCAACGGGTAGAATTAGGATTAATTCTTACCTTTCCGCATTATTGAGACTTGTTGTATATGTAACACCCCCAATCCGCTCAGGGATATTACACGCCGTAGAACCTTTCCTCAAGGATCTACCAGGCTGGTAACGACAAACAAATAACTCGACAATGCCTTTAAGGCTAAAAAGACTCAGTAGACCGATTTGGCCTTTCAATAAATACATACGACTCAATTACAATACATGCCCACGCAGGGGTCGAATACAACACACTCCCGTACAACGGGGAAAGAATACTGCAGCGGAAATAAAATGCAACTAAACCAATAACATCATACGGATCCTCGTGTGATTAGTATCGTTCATCTTTCATCATCCTTCGTGCCGACCCTGTGCTATGCTCCAAAACCTGAATGCAAAAAACAGACATCCACCCCCCGAATACTCGGGGGTTAGCAAAACTCCACTGTTTTGCTAGTGCAAATACAAAGTGCAAATACGAGCCATATAATTCAAGTTCCAAGAATAACAATAACCGGGAATCCTCAAAGATTCAAATACAATGAAATGTATACCTCCCGAGGCAAGAGTTTGAGTAAAACTTTCCAAATCCGAAAGATCACAAATAACGAGAACGGTTTGCAAAATGGTTTAACATACCCTCGGGAGTTTTAATAGAAAACAATTTAGGATTATCAAATCCTTCTCTTTCCAAAATCAACTGGGTCACAGCCCAAAGGTTTTATTTTCGCAAATAGAATACCGACAACAATTCACAGGGCAGTCCAACATCACGTGTCCTCAACGGACATAAAATCAACGAAACGTAATCACACACGCGCATCGCCAGATCGGGACGCTACCACGCATATCCCACCCGAGGCCTCGAAGGACCCTCCCGAGCCGGCTAGCGAAACAATTCACAACATATCACAACCATAAGTTATCTTGACATCATACTCGCAAGTACCGATTCTCTGAGCCCTCTCCGCACCTACCCGATTAGATAACCTTATGGTCAAATCATATCAAATGGCCGTACTCGCAAGTAACGCGCCGCCGAGGCCTCACGGGTCCCTACCCAGTAAACATCAATCGAATATACCCACAAGTTATCGTGACATCGCACTCGCAAGTGACGATTCTCGGAGCCCTCTCCAGACCTACCCGAATTGATAACCTTGTGGTCGAATCATCAATGCATAGAGTTCACAACGACAAGGGTTTCACATTTGCCACAATCACAAATATGTCAAATCATGAGTTAATGCCAACAACACTTAGCAAAACACCACGTCAAACCATAACGCACCGAAAAGAAACCATATACGTCCACACGCAATACCAAGTGCAAAATCAACACCAAACATATCCATAGAATTCACATAGTTCACAAACCACACCATTCACAAAACACACGCGTTTTGAAAGAGGGCCTTTAACAAGGCTAATCAAATCTTTTGAAAGTTCAATTCAAACGACCACACAAACACATTTAGACGATCACCAATTACCATATCCACAAAACAAGAATTATATGGACAAGGTACTTGCCTCAAAATCGACACGCAAGTATCCCGACGAAGACGGCTCAACCGGAAAGCTTCGAAACGCCCGATGCAATCGAAAAGAAAGACGACAACGAACGGAAGGGTTCAACTCGGTTTATTCGCAAGAAACTCGACCCTAACAATATATAATCAATAAATCATCGATCATACGAGGAAGGATAATCGTAGGACGCCCGAAAACACCTCTAAGACATTCTACCAGACACCTTCAAGGCGTCGATCAAGAACTCGACCAAAATAACGAATCGATACGATCCAACCATGGAATAACAAGGGAAAAGATATAAAACATCTAAATAATCATCAATCCATCATAATCCTAAGTTAAATCGGATTAATCGGACGAAAACAACCAAAACACCCAAATTCCCCAAAACTAGATTTCTAGGAAATCTGACCTGATTCGGTAGATCGGAGGATGTTATAGGACGGATGATTAATGATATGAACCTAAAAACTTCATGTATTCATTGTCCAACAACATCTCTACATGATTACCCCAGCTCCAGCCGCGGAAGGGAAGAAAAGAAGTGAGAAATGGCTGAAGAAAAACGCTGCCAGGCCTTAAATAATAGGCCGATCGGCCGTTACGACGTAATCGCCATGGCTTACGACGTCGCCATGGCCGAACGCACTGCCTGGAAATGCCGGAAGCGTTACGTACATTACCGGCCAGGGCCTTACGTACGTAACCGGCCTTACGTACGTAACTGCCGATCACTACCGCACGTTACCCGGCCAGGGCTGGCCTGGCCCCAGCATGCCCGACCATGACTCGGCCGGGACCAACTCCGACGGCCCGAACGACCCCGAAACCCGAACCTGAGTACGAATCTAAGATACAGTTACGAAGTACTCGCAAAGACGAATCCGAGCACTAATAGAACACACGATTCCGACCACCCGAAGGCTCAAAATTCGACAACGGAAAGTAATTACCCCAAACTTTGGGAAATTACGAAAATGGCCCAAAATGCCCGAAAATCACGATACGTGATCGAAAAACCAAGCCAAAGCTCGCAACATGAATAATAACATTAAATGAACTTACGAGAAAGTCGAAACAACAGTTTCGGACGAGATTCGCAAGAATCGAACTCAAGTGCGGAAAAACCGCTAAAAAGCACGGAACTCAACAAAACGACACCGAAACGAGCTCGGATGACAAAAAGTGCAGAATTAATCATTCTCGGAATGACGAAACGGTCATGAACGAGTCGTCAAAACGGACTTCCGCCGAAAAATGAAATTTACCGAAAATCGAAAATTGCGGATATTACATTCTACCCTCCTTAAAAGAAGTTTCGTCCCGAAACTTAAAATAAGTAGGGATAAGCAATATCCACTGTCAGGAAAACTCGACGAGATACCCAAAAACCAAAAACTCGCGCCCGACGGCGAAACGCTGCAAGAAACGCAAAGGAACATACGGCGTGAAAACACGCTCCACGACGACCAACACAACGCCACCGATAGAGACATAATAAAACCAACAAGTGACAAGTGTCATCAAACAGATAATATAACCAAGTCGATTATCCGAACAATCACAAAACACAACGAACGAAAATCAATATGATTGACCACCCCAACGGTACATCAATCAAAACGCGAGCCAATCGCTGAAGAAATACGGAATTCCACCGCCCAAGGGTTGGAAGATCGAAAACGAGACAAATTTCCCGAATATAAGGAAATTAGGAAGGAGTCTGAACGCTCAACAATCACGAAACGAGATCAACAAAAACCGAACAATCAAACGATCGAACCATAACGGTCGAGACAACAAAAATCGAACAATCACGTTCGAATCACGAAGAACAATAAAATTCAAACAACAACTCTCAGGTTCACGTCTCGGCTCGAGACAATATATGATCCGGTAAAAGCAACAAGATGTGATTCACATAAGATCCACAGGAAAGGGAATAGCAATAGAAAAGTCACAACGACAAACGAGTTATTCTGAAATAATACCACACTCGTTCGATCAACAAAAGCAAGGGGCAGGACAAGCTCAGAAATATCAACGAACATAAACGAGTCGACAGAGTCGAAAACACAAGTGTTCCAAATCCGATCCACTTCCAATAAAAGAATTAGTAGAACCAAAGGATGTTACTTCCGAACAAGGTTCACAAGAATCGAACCGAACTTGGAAAAGTTAGAGCGATAACCAGATCGACCCAAAACAAGATCACAGCTCGTTCGAACGATGAAACCGAAATACAGGACAAGTTCAGAAAGTATCAACGAACACGAGCGAGCCGATAGAATTGAGAAAGAGAAAATGCAGGAGCCAAATATAATACGGGTATTATATTCGACCTCTTCTAAGAGAAGTTTCGTCCCCGAAACTCACAACAACGAAATCAAGGCGACAACACAACAAGCAACCGACATAAACATCCTTCAAAGGCCTCTCAAAGCCGATTCTGATAACTGCGCTGGAGCGCGAACTCCGAAAGTCTCGGTAGCCAATTCACAAAACTGAATTCGGTGTCCCTCGAGTCCACACTTGAAATGTGTTACCGACGAGAAGGACAATTTACACGTGCATGCTCCGGCACATCACGGTTGAAATGTCTCGGCTCGGCATACCGAAAATACAGATGCTAGATACAATGGAACTAACACCGCAAAACAACATACCGGAGATGCCAACTCAGCACAACAAGGAATCATAATACATATCATATACAACGATTATCATCGTAAAATAATACACACAAACACTACAGCAACGACGGTATCGTTCGGCGACCTCAACGGCCCGAACAATAACCAGCACATAATTACAAACATTATGAAACAATCACATATGTACACAAACGTACTGTAACACCCCCAGAATACGACCGGGAATGTCACACGCCGTAGACCCTTATCACAAGGATCTACCAGGCTAAGCTCCAAAAGACTACTCAATGATTGACCGACCGGGGTCAAAATTAAATGCAAAGGCATCGACAAGGTCATTAACCAATTCAGAAAATAACGACATTCACATTACAATGACAATAATAAACTTGAACACCGAAAAGAATGACAACACAATTTAATAAATGAAAATCGCACCCATGCAAGGGTGAATACTCGACGACAGAGAAATACCGACCAATCAAACAAAGGAAAAGACTCGACTCGGCGTGATTAGTATCATTGTCCTCCATCTCCTTCCAAGCCAATCCGTGATCGCTCCCGAGCCGCCAAAACTCGAGCGCATAACAGCACCCACCCCGAAAACTCGGGGTTAGCAACCGGAATTTTGCTAGTGCAAGTACATAATGTTCAAGATATACGAATAATAACAACACAAAACTCAACAAACCAAGCCTTAACACAAACCATACATTCCCATAGTCAACACAAGATAGCACTCGCATACACAAGGTGAGAAATAATCACATAGTCATATTCTCTTTATGGAACATAACACCAATTAAACTTTAAACGAGCCCAAGGAGTCAAAAGATTTAGTTGAAAATCCATTTTAATAAAGGGGAAAGTATTTTGATAAGATAGTTTGAAAACATTATTAATGACTCGGGCCGTCTTGGGGTTTATAAAATTGAATGGGAATACTTTAAGAAATTAGTTCAAAAGCTCTCGGGTCCTTGACCCAACATAAGGAAAACAATTACACGAAAACCATGTCAATGTTACTTGGGATCCTTGACCCAATTTATAGAACACCGTCACAAACGAAATCATAACAACCTCTCACAAGGTTCTCAACACAATCCAAATAACATCATCACGAGAACCAACATCTCAACATTTCACAGGTCCTCGACCCAATACAATGAATAGCACCACAATACAATCAACGGCACAATCTCTCATTCGACATATCCTCGCTCAAGACCCCGACATTAACCCTGAGATTTCGTCAAACCTCCTTGGTTAATTAACCCCGATACCAACGCCTTAAAAACGAGTTGAAACAAACTTTCAAAACACGAATCGCGGTCTATATCAATACAAACATTTAAAAGTGAGTAGAAAGAATTTGAGATAAGAACATCGTTCGGTAACTGGGTCTTAGCTATCACTCAAATACCCGCAACCAAAAAGCCTGCCAGGCGCCACCCTTGCGCACCTGTGTACCTGCGTTCACTCCACTATGTTGGCCGCCCCTTGTACATGTCTGCGCGCCGGCGATCAATCCTGACTGAGCCGCCCCTTGCACGCGCATTAGTTAACTCCGGTGTTGACAACACATTTGGAGCCGCACTTTGCAAGATACACCGTGCCGGAGTGCACGCCCGCCCTCGTAGGTTCCCGGATACGACGTATCTCACAACAAGTATCCACATTATCACAAACATCAAGCACATGGACAAACGTCACAACAATTTTCAACTCGGTACATCAAGTTACACAATTTTCTCCGCCAGTCCATAACTACACAAATAAACAATAACACGCACGTTATCAATCAAACTCAATCACAATAAGCCTTCAAGCATAACCAATCAACACCGCACATATATCCCTATATTGCGACTCAACCGAATATATATATATATATATATATATATATATATATATATATATATATATATATATATATATGTATGTATATATATAACCTTACTATATTATAAGAGTAAATATAGTTTACCCATCAATCCAAGTCGAGTACGTCATCTAGTGTTAGTATTCATCACTCGTCATTCACCAATATAGGCGCTTATATCAATATATGTATATACATACATATATTTAACATATAAATATATATACATATATAAAACTAGATATATATATATATACATACACACACACACACATATATATATATATATATATATATATACACACACATTTATACATCCGTATAAATTCATACACTTCGACAACAATGATTTCACGCAGTTACAATTCGTATATCAAGGTACTTGCCTTGGAAATCTCTCACGAATTCAGAAAATGCGGTTGATTGGAGAAATCCGGAACTCCAATGAAAACGGCGATCGGAAAGGCTCAACACTAGATTTTTGTGGGGAATTCGTCCCTAGTATCCTATCATCAAATAAACAACAAATCACACGAGGAAAACATCGCAAAACGACCAATTTTCTCTCTGCGGCATTTCCCCGGACACCTTGAAGGCGTCAAACGAAAGTTCATATAAACGATTTAATCGAAATGGTAAAACCGTGGAAAGATGATGAAAATGATAGAATACTACTTAATCTACAATTATCCATCATAAATATGAGTTAAAACGATCAAATCGGACAAAATCAACTAAAACCCCAAAACTAGATTTCTAGGAAATCGACGATTCAGTAGATCGAAGGATGTTATAGAACCGATGATTGATGATATTAACCTCCAAACTTCATGGATTTATTGTCCAACAACATCTATACATGATTAGCACAACGTAAGCCTAAGAGAAGAAGAGAAGTGAGAAATGGTCAAGAAAACGCCGCTGTGCCTTAAATAGCCGATCACGGCCGTTACGACGTAATCGGCCATGGCTTACGACGTAATCGCCATGGCCGAACTCCCCGCCTGGAAAATGCCGAACGTTGCGACGTTACGGCCGTGGCCTTACGTGACGAATCGCCTTACGACGAATCGCCGGTCACTACCAAGACGTTACTCCAGGCTAGCTCGCCCGAGCATGCCCGGCCATGACTCGCCGACCAACTCCGACGGCCCGAACGACTCAAACCCGAACCCGAGTGCGAAACGAAGATACGGTTACGAAGTATTCGCAAAGACGAATCCGAGCACTAAGAGAACACACGATTCCGACCACCCGAAGGCTCGAAATTCGACAACGGAAAGTAATTACCCCAAACTTTGGGAAATTACGAAAATGGCCCAAAACGCCCGAAAATCACGATACGTGATCGAATAACCAAAACGAAGCTTGCAACATGAATAATAACATTAAATGAACTTACAAGAAAGTCGAAACAACAGCTTGGACGAGATTCGCAAGAATCGAACTCAAGTGCGGAAAAACCGCTAAAAAGCACGGAACTCAACAAACCGACACCGAAACGAACTAGGATGACAAAAAGTGCAAAATTAATCATTCTCAGAATGACGAAACGGTCATGAGCGAGTCGTCAAAATGTTCTTCCGCCTAAAAAAGAAATTACCGGAAATCGAAATCACGGGTATTACATTCTACCCTCCTTAAAAGAAGTTTCGTCCCGAAACTTAAAATAGAGAGCGATGGAACAACAGTTTCAAACAAAATTTGCAAGAATCAAATTCGGATGTGAAAAGGCCACAGTAATCCACGAGATTTAGCAAAACAAATTTCAAATTGCCTGAGGACGGTAGGCTAAGTAAAACAAGGTGGTTTAAAATCGTCGAGGGGATCACAATTGAATTACCAACAATGAAAGGTCACACAATACTGAAAATATCAAGAAAAGTACGGGTAATACATTCCCACATACGAAAAAAAATATTACGACCCCGAAACTTAGAACAACAAGAGTTGGAAACGTAAAGTAATGAAACGAAATACGATCGAAGTCACGATTGTTGAAACAACAACGATTAAGACATAGTACAAAATCTTCATCCTCCCATGCTATAATCTTCAGAAAGAAACATAGGGTTTCGGGACACTTCCCGATCACTAGCTCTGCTCTCTCTCAGGGCGGCATTCTTTGCCAATTCGGAAACTGTCTCACAGTGTTTCTCCCGATGACCTTCACACCCACACCGGTAACAAGTCAAGAGTGGAGAGGGACAATTTGCACGAACATGTCCCTGACAGTTACAGTTGAAACATCTTCTCTTCTTACCGCGAGTCACCGATGCTGGTTTGGGATTTCCAGCGTTCAATCCCGACCGCGAAGATGACGCTTTCGAACAACGTGAGGGCTTGGGAGCCTTAGTCTCCTCACCGCCCAGAAATTTTCCCGATACCCTCGGTCTCTTTGCTTCGCTCGTGGGCTCGACATCGAGGAGATTTCATAGCATATCGTTTGATCTTGATACTCCTTCACCGTAGCATGGATAGTTGTCGACGAACCACCTTGTCGCTTCCACTTCCGTCATCACACTTACGTCCGCCAAGGCTCGACATACTAATACGATAGTACCATTCAAAGATTATCAAATAATCAACAGACAAAGATACCACCCTTATCAACACAAGGTTTAGTTAACATCTATAGAATAACGGTAATATCGTAAAGCATAGAGTTTTATGAAGTTAACTCCGGTCCTTCGACTAGGATGATCATTATATATATATGTGCTTAATGAAAACAAATTTTTGAAAAAGAGAGCGAGTCACGTTACGCCCAAAGCTTGTAAATACTGTCCTTTATTTCAGAAGAGGAAGTTTATACAACGACTCTAAAATTTATTTTCGAGTGATGTATAAAAGAAAATTGGAAATGAATTGTAACTAATTTGAAGTATTTCAAAAGTGTTGAGTCCCAAATACCACAATTTTGAAAATCTACCCTCTCCTACCAAAACGCGTTTATTTTGAAAGAATTTTCCACCGAGATACGTGACGAATTGACATGACGACATTAAATCATGGCTTTCCACAACGTTAGAAAATTTCAAAGCACCACTTTAAAATATTCGTGATACTATAGCCGTGGGCCCTGCATCGAACCCACTGTGCTAAAAATCATTTTAAAAAATGTTCAAAATGCCAAAAAGGCCGATGTCGGTAATATTCTCAAATACTCACAAAAGTCATTTATAAAATATCAAATACCATCATGAGAATACAATCAAAACGCAAAATCAAAATATCAAAACTCGGTTTGCAAGACACCAAGAGCCCTCTCAAAATATTCACGCAATGGATAAATTTAACATTCATAAATTTATTCTAATAAAGTGCAAGAACAAATAAATATGCTCGACTTCCGAAGCATATTACATAACCATTTTTACTCGGACCGCATACGCATGTTACATCTTAAAACAATAATATCACCGACAAGTTCCAATTCCTAGTTCACATTAAACATATTAGCACAATATAATCAAATACGTATATAAGGGGACTTACGATCGGGAGGCTTACCATCACGGATTGCCTAAGATGATGTCGGAACCACGATACTAATCACAACTCGATGCGCGCGACTTACACCGGACATGGACTTGACCCAACGGCCTAGGTTTTTCGCAAACCTAAGCTCGATACCATAAATGTAACACCCTGCATACGACCGAATGTCACACGCCGTAGACCCTTATCACAAGGATCTACCAGCTAAGCTCCAAAAGACTACTCAATGATTGACCGACCGGGTCAAAATCAAATGCAAAGCATCGACAAGGTCATTAACCAATTCGTAAAATAACGACATTCACATTACAATGACAATAATAAACTTGAACACCGAAAAGAATGACAACACAATTTAATAAATGAAAATCGCACCCATGCAAGGGTGAATACTCGAACGACAGAGAAATACCGACCAATCAAACAAAGGAAAAGACTCGACTCGCGTGATTAGTATCATTGTCCTCCATCTCCTTCCAAGCCAATCCGTGATCGCCTCCCGAGCCGCCAAAACTCGAGCGCATAACAGCACCCACCCCGAAAACTCGGGGTTAGCAACCGGAATTTTGCTAGTGCAAGTACATAATGTTCAAGATATACGAATAATAACAACACAAAACTCAACACCGCAAGCCTTAACACAAACCATACATTCCCATAGTCAACACAAGATAGCACTCGCATACACAAGGTGAGAAATAATCACATAGTCATATTCTCTTTATGGAACATAACACCAATTAAACTTTAAACGAGCCCAAGGAGTCAAAAGATTTAGTTGAAAATCCATTTTAATAAAGGGGAAAGTATTTTGATAAGATAGTTTGAAAACATTATTAATGACTCGGGCCGTCTTGGGGTTTATAAAATTGAATGGGAATACTTTAAGAAATTAGTTCAAAAGCTCTCGGGTCCTTGACCCAACATAAGGAAAACAATTACACGAAAACCATGTCAATGTTACTTGGGATCCTTGACCCAATTTATAGAACACTGTCACAAACGAAATCATTACAACATCTCACAAGGTTCTCAACACAATCCAAATAACATCATCACGAGAACCAACATCTCAACATTTCACAGGTCCTCGACCCAATACAATGTAATAGCACCACAATACAATCAACGGCACAATCTCTCATTCGACATATCCCGCTCAAGACCCCGACACTAACCCTGAGATTTCACAAACCTCCTTGGTTAATTAACCCCGATACCAACGCCTTAAAAACAAGTTGAAACAAACTTTCAAAAACACGAATCGCGGTCTATATCAAGACAAACATTTAAAAGTGAGTTGAAAGAATTTGAGATAAGAACATCGTTCGCAGAACGGGTCTTAGCTATCACTCAAATACCCGCAACCAATAAGCCCGCTGTGCGCCCCTTGCGCACTGTACCGGCGTTCACTCCACTATGTTGGCCGCCCCTTGAACATGTCACCGCGCCGGCGATCACTCCCGACAGAGCGCCTTGCACGCGCATTAGGTAACACCGGTGTTCACTAAACATATGGAGCCGCACATTGCAAGATACACCAGCCGAGTGCACGCCCGCCTCGTAGGTTCCTTGATACGACGTATCTCACAACAAGTATCCACATTATCACAAACATCAAGCACATGGACAAACGTCACAACAATTTTCAACTCGGTACATCAAGTTACACAATTTTCTCCGCCAGTCCATAACTACACAAATAAACAATAACACGCACGTTATCAATCAAACTCAATCACAATAAGCCTTCAAGCATAACCAATCAACACCGCACATATATCCCTATATTGCGACTCAACCGAATATATATATATATATATATGTATGTATATATATAACCTTACTATATTATAAGAGTAAATATAGTTTACCCATCAATCCAAGTCGAGTACGTCATCTAGTGTTAGTATTCATCACTCGTCATTCACCAATATAGGCGCTTATATCAATATATGTATATACATACATATATTTAACATATAAATATATATACATATATAAAACTAGATATATATATATATATACATACACACACACACACATATATATATATATATATATATACACACACTGTAACACGCCCAATCCGCTCAGGGATATTACACGCCGTAGAACCTTTCCTCAAGGATCTACCAGGCTGGTAACAACATTTAACATCTCGACAATGCCTTCGAGGCTACAATGACTCAGTAGACCGATTTGGTCTTTCCACAAATACATACAACTCAAATACAACTCATGCCCACGCAGGGGACAAAATACAACTACACCTGCATAACGGAACAATACAAGAATGAAAATAAAGTACAACCGAACCAACACACGATGTACGGTTCCTCATGTGATTAGTATCGATCATCTTTCATCATCCTTCGTGCCGACTCGTGTTATGCTCCAAAACCCGAATGCAAAACAGACATCCACCCCCGAATACTGGGGTTAGCAAACTCCACCGTTTTGCTAGTGCAAATACAAAGTGCAAATACGAGCCATACAATTCACATTCCACGAATAACAATAACCGAGGATCCTCAAAGATCCAAACGAAACGAAAAGTACTTCCCGAGGCAAGGGTTTGAGAAAACATTTCAAAACGAAATATCATAAATCAATGGAAGTAATTTATAAATACGCTTTAGAATGCCATCGAGAGTTTTAATAGAAAACAATTTAGGATTATCAAATCCTACTTTTTGAAAACCAAAAGACAAAAGGGGTCACCGCCCCAAAGGTTTACTTTCTGAAAAATGACATTAACCAACCGTTGGGATTTTAGCCCCAAATCCGTAAAACGACTTTTACAAAACCATTGGGATTTTAGCCCCAAATCTCATCAACTCACAGTACTCAAGAACGACCACGAGGTTCGTATCCCAACATCAAAATCCACAATAAAGGATTTAAAACAAACAACAAAATACTCCAGTGCCATCCTAGCCAAGTAAGCCAAACGAACACTTACCTCTTACACACTTAGTCAATGCATGCAATCATGAAAACCATTCGAAAGCACTCATTTCCGGAAATGAACAGTCCACAATTAGCCTCGAGAACAGGGCGGCAGCATACATTCTCGCTCGAGGCCTCATAGGGACCCTACCGAGTTGGCTACAATTACAACAAGAACAAAACGACGCACACGCTAAGCCGTGAGAACAGGGCGGCAGCATACATTCTCACTCGAGGCCTTGCAAGGACCCTAACGAGTTGGCTAGCGGTACGAAACTCGTGAAATCCAGGGCGGCAGCATAGATTTCCCTCCTTGACCCCGTCGGGCCAACACAAGGTGAGTAAATTACACACAATACACGTTACTCATGCAATACTAACATGCTAAGAATGTAAGTTCATTAAGAATACCCACTAGAGATGGCCATTAACTCGACACCATTACCAAACTCTTCAAAAATACAATAACAAGCTTAAATATGGAATACACGATTCCATAACTTTAAACAAGAGGAGTATCCTCATAAAATCCTTCAACGTTCAAAATAATCAAATCATAATCAATTCTCAAAACACCGTTCACAAAACTCACGCGTTTTGAAAGAAAGCCTTTAACGAGGCCACACCGAAATCCTTTTGAAACTTCATATCAAATAACCAAACAACACACTAATACGATCACCGATCATCATATCCACAAAATAAGAAAAGTATGGGCAAGTTACTTGCCTCAAAATCGGTACGCAAGTATTCCGACGAACACGGCTCAACCGGAAAGCTTCGAAACGCCCAATGCTATCGAAACGGAAGACGACGACGAACGAAAGGGTTCAACACGGTTTCTTCGTAAGAAACACGACCCTAACATCATACAACCAATAAATCATCGACCATACGAGGAAGAATAATCGTAGAACGCCCGAAAACCCCTCTAAGACATTTTACCGGACACCTTCAAGGCGTCGGTCAAGAACTCAACTCAAACAACGAATCGATACGATCCAACCATGGAATAACAAGGGAAATGATATAATACATCTAAATAATCATCAATCCATCAAAATCCTAAGTTAAATCGGATTAAACGGACGAAATCGAACAAAATACCCAAAATCCCCAAAATCTCCCAAAAATGGGTTTTTAGAAGAGTACCTTGGATGATTCAAGTATTTAGATTCGTAGAACACGCGTTGGATTGATTATCCGAGCCTCACAACCGAAAAGAAATGATGAAGATCGACCCCCGGATGAAGAACTCTCTCCCTCTCTAACTCTCTCTCTCGCGACTCGGTGGAAAAATGGGGAAGGAATGAGCTGTTCACGCTCAAAACCACATTTATAGTGTAACACAGCAGACCCTATCGGCCGGCCTATCGGCCGATAGGCCCAACCGATACCCTATACAAAATGCCGGCAGTAGAGTCTATCGGCCCCCCTATCGGCCGAAAGGCTCCTGGACGGTGCCCGACAGCTGACAGTCTTCCACTAAAACGACCATAACTCTCTCGTCCGGACTCCGATTGACTCACCGTTTGAACCATTGGAAAGCTAACTCGATGTTCTATAATATTGCAAAGATTTATAATTTTTGGAGTTACCAAAAATTAATGATGATCTAACAAAGATGAACTCATACTTAGAAAAGTCGTTTAGTAATCCTGAATTCAACAAAACGACACCGAAACCCGAACCTGAATACGAACCGAAGATAAGGTTACGAAGTACTCATAAAGACGAATCTAAGAGCTAGTAGGACACACGATTCCGACCACCCGAAGGCTCGAAATTCGACAACGGAAGGTAATTACCCCAAACTTTGGGAAATTACGAAAATGGCCCAAAGGCCCGAAAATCACGATACGTGATCGAATAACCAAACCGAAGTTCACAACACGTCCAACAAAGATAAACGGACTTGCGGGAAACTCGAAACAACAGTTTCGGATGAGATTCGCAAGAATCGAACTCAAGTGCGGAAAAGTCGCTAAAAAGCACAGAACTCAACGAAACGACACCGAAACGAACTCGGATGTCAAAAAGTGTAGAATTAATCATTCTCAGAATGACGAAACGGTCATGAGCGAGTCGTCAAAACGGACTCCGACCGAAAAAAAAAGAAATTACCGGAAATCGAAAATTGCGGATATTACATTCTACCCTCCTTAAAAGAAGTTTCGTCCCGAAACTTAAAACAAGTAGGGAGAAGAAATATTCCGCCAGGAAAAACTCAACGAGACACACAAGAATGCGTAACTAACGCCCAACGGCGAAATGTTACAAACAACGCAAAGGAACATACGGCGTGAAAACACGCTCCACGGCGACTAACACAACGTCGCTGTTAGGGATATAATAAAACCAACAAATGACAAGCGTCATCAAACGGATAATATAGCCAAGTCAATTATCCGACAATCGCAAAACACAACGAACGAAAATCAATATGATTGACCAACCCAACGGTACATCAATCAAAACGCGAGCCAACCGCTGAACAAACACGGAATCCCACCGCCTAAGGGATGGAAGATCGAAAACGAAACTAATTTCCCGAACTGAAGGGAATTACGAAGGAGTCTGAATGCTCAATAATCACGAAACGAGTACAAAAACCGAACAAACAAACGATCGAGACAACAAAAATCGAACAATCATGTCCGAAACACGAAGGATAATAAAATTCAAACAACAACTCCAAGGTTCACATCTCGACTCGAGACAATATATGATCCGGTGAAAACAACAGGATGTGCATTCACATAAGATCCACAGGAAAGGGAATAGCAATTGAAAAGTCACAACGACGAACGAGTTATTCCGAAACGATACCACACTCGTTCGATAAACAAAAACAAGGGCAGGACAAGCTCAGAAATGTCAACGAACATAAATGAGTCGACAAAGTAGAAAATACAGAAGTTCAAAATCCGATCCCGTCGAATAAAAGGACTAGTAGAACCAAATGATGTTACTCCCGAACAAAGTTCACAAGAATCGAACCGAACTCGAAAAAAAGTCACACCGATAACCAGATCAGCCCACAACAAGATCACAGCTCGTTCGGACGATGAAACTGAAATACCGAACAAGTTCATAAAGTACCAACGAACATGAGCGAATCGATAGACTGGGGAAGAGAAAACACAGAAGTCAAAATAGTACGGGCATTACCTCCGACCTCGTCCACGAAATTCACAAAAACGGGAGCAAGGTAACAAGACATTAAACAATCGACGCATAACGGAACCATCACCGATGCACACGGTCATACCAAATCAAGCTCTAACAGCTCGCACATGCGCGACAACGCAGAAATTGCCATGAGGCGACAACATTCAATACCAACACTCCGCCTCTCACAGGGGCTAGCACAACCAATGTGTGGAAAGCGTCTCAACGCTCACACCGCCAATTCGGTCATACTCGGGAGAAAGTATCAAAAGGACAACGCGAACATCACACATACATACCCAGCCCTCAAACGGGAATGGATAGGTTTTAAAAACGAAAACCTCATTTTGAAAATAATTTAGAAGAACACCGATTGATCTTGAGTATCATATTTCAAAAAAAAGTACAAACGTGAAACATCGTTATCGAGACATTGGAGAACCATTTCGCATTTGATAAAAATGAAGACACTTTCTCTTAGTGAAAACTTTCAAAATATTCGACCCTCGGGTCTAAATAAAAGTGTTGAAAATATCTCAAAACATTTTGGTCCTCGAGGTAGAAAATTTTTGAAATATATTGTGGCAGCTAGGATGTACCACAAGAAAATAACTCATTTGAAAAGTATGTCTCGAAGTTTATTTTTCTAAGATACTCATGGTTTTCAAAAATCCAATAGGCCAGAATGCCCAAAACTCACACATATCGGCGTTCACTAAAACAACTCCTAGCACACGCATCAAAACGTTTAAAATCAAGACAATACATGTCCTTAAACGGAAATAAACGATAAAATACCACATTCAGAACGAAACCACTGATAAAATACCCTCCCGCACTGTCTAGTGAACAAGTCGAACGTGTATAAGCACAAAGCTTCCACAAGAGACTTGTAAAACGTGCAAATCGATTCGAAAATCATCAACAACGAACAAAAACAACAATAAAAAGACATCAAAAGCGACGACACTCCTCGTATAAATCAAATACGAGAGTCGACTAAATACATATCGTGAAATCAAAATTCACATAAGGACTCCACCACTTAACAAATAATCATAAAAATAGCTCGTGTCACACGAGGCACAACACAAAGAAGGGAGACTTACTTCCACAGGTCGCACGAAGATGATGATCGCCCCACGATACTAATCACGACCAACAAACTCAAACGACGCGTCGCGACACGACTCAGTCAGATAAAAATCCAACGAAACAAGACTTAAACAACACGACTTGACCCGACAGCCTAGGTTTCCTCAACCTAAGCTCTGATACCATTTATGTAACACCCCCAATCCGCTCAGGGATATTACACGCCGTAGAACCTTTCCTCAAGGATCTACCAGGCTGGTAACGACATTTAACATCTCGACAATGCCTTCGAGGCTACAATGACTCAGAGACCGATTTGGTCTTTCCTCAAATACATACTACTCTAATACAACTCATGCCCACGCAGGGACAAAATACAACTACACCCGCATAACGGAACAATACAAAGAAATGAAAATAAAGTACAACCGAACCAACACACGATGTAAGGTTCCTCATGTGATTAGTATCGATCATCTTTCATCATCCTTCGTGCCGACCTCGTGTTATGCTCCAAAACCCGAATGCAAAAACAGACATCCACCCCGAATACTGGGGTTAGCAAACTCCACCGTTTTGCTAGTGCAAATACAAAGTGCAAATACGAGCCATACAATTCACATTCCACGAATAACAATAACCGAGGATCCTCAAAGATCCAAACGAAACGAAAAGTACTTCCCGAGGCAAGGGTTTGAGAAAACATTTCAAAAACGAAATATCATAAATCAATGGAAGTAATTTATAACACAGTTTAGAATGCCATCGAGAGTTTTAATAGAAAACAATTTAGGATTATCAAATCCTACTTTTCGAAAACCAAAAGACAAAAGGGGTCACCGCCCCAAAGGTTTACTTTCTGAAAAATGACATTAACCAACCGTTGGGATTTTAGCCCCAACCAGAAACGACTTTTACAAAACCATTGGGATTTTAGCCCCAAATCTCATCAACTCACAGTACTCAAGAACGACCACGAGGTTCGTATCCCAACATCAAAATCCACAATAAAGGATTTAAAACAAACAACAAAATACTCCAGTGCCATCCTAGCCAAGTAAGCCAAACGAACACTTACCTCTTACACACTTAGTCAATGCATGCAATCATGAAAACCATTCGAAAGCACTCATTTCCGAAATGAACAGTCCACAATTAGCCTCGAGAACAGGCGGCAGATACATTCTCGCTCGAGGCCTCATAGGGACCCTACCGAGTTGGCTACAATTACAACAAGAACAAAACGACGCACACGCTAAGCCGTGAGAACAGGCGGCAGATACATTCTCACTCGAGGCCTTGCAAGGACCCTAACGAGTTGGCTAGCGGTGCGAAACTCGTGAAATCCAGGCGCGGATAGATTTCCCTCCTTGACCCCGTCGGGCCAACACAAGGTGAGTAAATTACACACAATACACGTTACTCATGCAATACTAACATGCTAAGAATGTAAGTTCATTAAGAATACCCACTAGAGATGGCCATTAACTCGACACCATTACCAAACTCTTCAAAAATACAATAACAAGCTTAAATATGGAATACACGATTCCATAACTTTAAACAAGAGGAGTATCCTCATAAAATCCTTCAACGTTCAAAATAATCAAATCATAATCAATTCTCAAAACACCGTTCACAAAACTCACGCGTTTTGAAAGAAAGCCTTTAACGAGGCCACACCGAAATCCTTTTGAAACTTCATTTCAAATAACCAAACAACACACTAATACGATCACCGATCATCATATCCACAAAATAAGAAAAGTATGGGCAAGGTACTTGCCTCAAAATCGGTACGCAAGTATTCCGACGAACACGGCTCAACCGGAAAGCTTCGAAACGCCCAATGCTATCGAAACGGAAGACGACGACGAACGAAAGGGTTCAACACGGTTTCTTCGCAAGAAACACGACCCTAACATCATACAACCAATAAATCATCGACCATACGAGGAAGAATAATCGTAGAACGCCCGAAAACCCCTCTAAGACATTTTACCGGACACCTTCAAGGCGTCGGTCAAGAACTCAACTCAAACAACGAATCGATACGATCCAACCATGGAATAACAATGGAAATGATATAATACATCTAAATAATCATCAATCCATCAAAATCCTAAGTTAAATCGGATTAAACGGACGAAATCGAACAAAATACCCAAAATCCCCAAAATCTCCCAAAAATGGGTTTTTAGAAGAGTACCTTGGATGATTCAAGTATTTAGATTCGTAGAACACGCGTTGGATTGATTATCCGAGCCTCACAACCGAAAAGAAATGATGAAGATCGACCCGGATGAAGAACTCTCTCCTCTCTAACTCTCTCTCGCGACTCGGTGGAAAATGGGGAAGGAATGAGTCGCACGCTCAAAACCACATTTATAGTGTAACACAGAGACTTATCGGCCGGCCTATCGGCCGATAGGCCCAACCGATACCCTATACAAAATGCCGGGCAAGAGAGTCTATCGGCCCCCTATCGGCCGAAAGGCTCTCGGACGGTGCCCGACAGTGACAGCCTTCCACTAAAACGACCATAACTCTCTCGTCCGACTCATTGACTCACCGTTTGAACCATTGGAAAGCTAACTCGATGTTCTATAATATTGCAAAGATTTATAATTTTTGGAGTTACCAAAAATTAATGATGATCTAACAAAGACGAACTCATACTTAGAAAAGTCGTTTAGTAATCCCGAATTCAACAAAACGACACCGAAACCCGAACCTGAATACGAACCGAAGATACGGTTACGAAGTACTCACAAAGACGAATCTAAGAGCTAGTAGGACACACGATTCCGACCACCCGAAGGCTCGAAATTCGACAACGGAAGGTAATTACCCCAAACTTTGGGAAATTACGAAAATGGCCCAAAGGCCCGAAAATCACGATACGTGATCGAATAACCAAACCGAAGTTCACAACACGTCCAACAAAGATAAACGGACTTGCGGGAAACTCGAAACAACAGTTTCGGATGAGATTCGCAAGAATCGAACTCAAGTGCGGAAAAGTCGCTAAAAAGCACAGAACTCAACGAAACGACACCGAAACGAACTCGGATGTCAAAAAGTGTAGAATTAATCATTCTCAGAATGACGAAACGGTCATGAGCGAGTCGTCAAAACGGACTCCGACCGAAAAAAAAGAAATTACCGGAAATCGAAAATTGCGGATATTACACACACATTTATACATCCGTATAAATTCATACACTTCGACAACAATGATTTCACGCAGTTACAATTCGTATATCAAGGTACTTGCCTTGGAAATCTCTCACGAATTCAGAAAATGCGGTTGATTGGAGAAATCCGGAACTCCAATGAAAACGGCGATCGGAAAGGCTCAACACTAGATTTTTGTGGGGAATTCGTCCCTAGTATCCTATCATCAAATAAACAACAAATCACACGAGGAAAACATCGCAAAACGACCAATTTTCTCTCTGCGGCATTTCCCCGGACACCTTGAAGGCGTCAAACGAAAGTTCATATAAACGACGAATTGGAAATGGTAAAACCGTGGAAAGATGATGAAAATGATAGAATACTACTGAATCTACAATTATCCATCATAAATATGAGTTAAAACGATCAAATCGGACAAAATCAACTAAAACCCCCAAAACTAGATTTCTAGGAAATCTGACCTGATTCGGTAGATCGAAGGATGTTATAGAACTGATGATTGATGATATTAACCTCCAAACTTCATGGATTTATTGTCCAACAACATCTATACATGATTAGCACAACGTAAGCCTCGGAAGAGAAGAAGAGAAGTGAGAAATGGTCAAGAAAACGCCGCTGTGCCTTAAATAGGCCGATCGGCCACGGTTACGACGAATCGCCACGGCTTACGACGTAATCGCCATGGCCGAACTCCTCGCTGGAAAATGCCGAACGCTATGACGTTACCGGCCGTGGCCTTACGACGTAATCGCCTTACGACGTAATCGCCGTCACTACCGCACGTTACTCGCCGTGGCTAGCTCGCCCGAGCATGCCCGCCATGACTCGCCGGACCAACTCCGACGGCCCGAACGACCCGAAACCCGAACTCGAAAGTGCGAAACGAAGATACGGTTACGGTATTCGCAAAGACGAATCCGAGCACTAAGAGAACACACGATTCCGACCACCCGAAGGCTCGAAATTCGACAACGGAAAGTAATTACCCCAAACTTTGGGAAATTACGAAAATGGCCCAAAACGCCCGAAAATCACGATACGTGATCGAATAACCAAAACGAAGCTTGCAACATGAATAATAACATTAAATGAACTTACAAGAAAGTCGAAACAACGATTTGACGAGATTCGCAAGAATCGAACTCAAGTGCGGAAAAACCGCTAAAAAGCACGGAACTCAACAAAACGACACCGAAACGAACTCGGATGACAAAAAGTGCAAAATTAATCATTCTCAGAATGACGAAACGGTCATGAGCGAGTCGTCAAAATGGACTTCCGCCGAAAAAAAAGAAATTACCGGAAATCGAAATCACGGGTATTACACGTACAAACCCAAGCTTTAACAGCTCACACAGGTGCGATAACACGCAAGCCACCACGAAATGACAACATTAAGGATCGTCATCACACCTCCCACAAGGGCTAACAAAATATATGCGTGGCGAACGACTCGATGCTCACGCCACCAATTCAATCACAATTCGGGGTTAACACCGTAACGAAAGTTCGAAAACCATACACGCATTTCCGGTCCGCAAACAGGAATGATAGGTTTTAAAAACAAAAACCACCTTGTGAAAACAGTTTGAAAACAACAGTTGATTTTGAGTATCATTTTACAAAAAGTAGTACAAACACCATTATCGAGACTTTGAAAATCATCTTGCGTTTGAACAAAAATGAGGACACCTTTCTTTTAGTGAAAAACTTTCAAAAATATTTGACCCTTGGGTCTAAGCAACTGCATTTGAAAATATCTCAAAATATTTTTGGTCCTCAACCGGAAAACTTTTGAAATGTATTGCGGCATTAGAAAACACCTTGAAAACACCGCAAGAAAATAATTCGTTTTAAAAGTACGTCTTGAATTTTAATTTTCTAAGATACTCAAGGTTTTCAAAAATAATTCAATGGGCTAGAATGCCCAAAAATTTCAGGTAATTACACGGAACATTATAACGCCGTGGGTCCCACGCCAGAACCCACCAGGCTAAAAACCATTTACAAAAACGTCAAAAAGCTGATGACGGTAATATTTCAAAAACTCACAAAATCCATTTACAAAATACTAAATTCCGTCATAAGAATTTCGCCAAAATGATCAAGGCCATAATGCCAAAAACTCGGTTAAGGGAATTGGTTTTCGAAATAAAACTCAGTCGGTAAAATACCGAAATCCATTACAAAAGAACTCACACAGCGGATAAATGAAATAAAGTCAAACATGCACAAGACAGCAACACTACTCCTCATATGAACGAAAAATGGGAGTCAAATAATCACATATCACGAAATCAAGATCCATAAGAGGATTCCGTCAATTAACTCATAATCATAAAAATAGCTCGTGTCACACGAGGCACAACACAAAGAAGGGAGACTTACATCCACAGGTCGCACGAAGATGATGATCGCCCACGATACTAATCACGACCAACCAACTCAGACGACGCGTCGCGACACGACTTAGTCAGACAAAATCCGACGAGACAAAAACTCAATAGACACCACTGACCCGACAGCCTAGGTTTCCACAACCTAAGCTCCGATACCATTTATGTAACACCCCCAATCCACTCAGGGATATTACACGCCGTAGAACCTTTCCTCATGTTGTAACACCCCCAGATCAAACCGGGAATATTACACGCCGCAGACCCTCTCCGTGAGGATCCACCAGGCTAGACATCAAAACAACACATTACATTACATACCGACGAATCAAAAATAACGGACCAATAGACCGATTTGGTCTTTCGTCACAGACTTACAAATCAAAATACATAAACTCATCCAGACTCATACCCACACAAGGGTAAAATACTTGCAACAATGAACAATAAGACAAATGGAAAAGACAATACAATGGACTCCGACTAATCGAACCCAAAATCGGCCTTCGTGTGATTAGTATCATTCGTCTTTCATCATCCCTCGTGCCGATCCCGTGTCTTGCTCCCGAAAACCTCGCATGTACTGACACAATACAGATATCCACCCCCGATTACTGGGGTTAGCAAAACTCCACTGTTTCGCTAGTGCAAGTATAAAGTGCAAATACGAGCCATACACAACACATTCCGAGAATATAACGGAAGACTTCCCTAGATATATTTAGTTAAAAATAGTTCAAGACTTGGAAGCAGATACGAAGCAAGTAAGCACTATGAAAACATTTCCAAATCTCGGGAGTTTTAAAAACGTTAGAAATTGAAAAATACTAAAGCTCCTCGAAAGCCATTTAGCGTCACAGAACCAAAGTTAATTTTTCAAAATTACAAATCAGTTAAACACAACACGGGTCCACGACCCAACCATTCCTTACAAAACACAGGTCCACAACCCGATCATCCACTTCAAATCATTTACAAGGACACATTACACATAACACATTAATACTATGCAATTCTAGCCAAGCACCAAGACTAGATATATTATGTCTCTCGTCCCTGAGCACAAAGCATTGTGATACTCCGTACAATATCAAAACTAACGAAAACATCAACGTCATCCTCATGATGAAAACCACAACTGGTAACCCGCGGCCGGCCGTACTCCTTAGTATCGACCCCAGACATCCCGTCGGACACTCCGGGTGGGAAACCACTTCCGCGGCCGTACCCCTTAGTATCGACCCCCAGACATCCCGTCGGACACTCCGGGTGGAAGTTCATCCACACACACACCCAAGTCCACTTCCGTGTCCGTACCCCTTAGTATCGGACCCCAGACATCCCGTCGGACACTCCGGGTGGAAGGAACAACACACACACACGTTCCAAAATCACAGTTGCAAACCACAAGCCTCGAAGGTCAATCACAGTATATATAGTCGAGGTACTTTACTAGAATGGCCAGTTCATCCAACATATATTCATAACCCAGAACTAATATTATCAACAAGAAAGCACACTATTCCAAAAGCACCGAACGGCACAACCAATATCACATAAATTCACATAGTTCATCGATAATCACATGTCTCCACGTACAGCTTAAACAAAGGACTAAACTTCAAAACTTACCGACGACGTAGTCACACACGATGGCATCACACGAAAGTATTACGATCTTATACCCAACATTAATACACGTATTCAATTAAGCATATTAATTCTCGGAACACACGAGTCGTCTTTAAGAAAACCATGTGGGTAAATATACCGATACTTTTGAAAAAGATGGTTATGAATATTTATTTAGCACATATCGACGATTAACAATCATTTTATTCACAAAACACGTAATGTATGGGCAAGATACTTGCCTCGATAATCGATGCCGGACACTCCCACAATCACGGATTAGTCGGGATACCTCGAACACCTACGATTCTCCGGCGAAGACAACGAATATACCCACAATCGAAAAGCTTGAAGAAAACGACGAACGGAAGGGTTCCGACTCGAATTCTTTGCGAGAAATCTGACCCTAACATCATACCATCAATAAATTAACGAACGAACGAGGAAGAATAATCGTAGAACGCTCGAATCCTCTCTAAGACATTCTATCGGACACCTTCAAGGCGTCGATCAAGAACTCGATTTAAAACAACGAATCGATACGATCCAACTATGGAATAACAAGGGAAAAGATGTAATACATCTCAATAATCATTAATCTATCATAATACCAAGTTAAATCGGATCGGACTAAAACACCCAAAAAACCAAAAAACCCCAAAAACTCCCAAAATTGGTTTCTATGAAGTTTACCTTGTGTGTTTCATGTTTTATGATCCTTAGAACACGCGCTAGATTGTTTATCCGAGCCTCACAACCGAAAAGAAATGATGAAAATCGACCCCGGATGAAGAACTCTCCCCTCTATACTTCTCTCGCGACGCATGGAAAAATGGGGAAGAAAATGAGTTTCACGCTCAAAACAACACGTTTATAGTGTAACACAGCAGACCTATCGCCAGCCTATCGGCCGATAGGCCCAACCGATATACATGCAGCCGCCGCGTAAGATCCTATCGGCCGCCCCTATCGGCCGAAAGGCTCTCGGAGGTGATCGCCAAAATCAAACGACCATAACTCTCTCGTCCGGACTCATTGACTCACCGCTTGAACCATTGGAAAGCTAACTCGATGTTCTATAATATTGCAAAGATTTACAATTTTTGGAGTCACCAAAAATTAATGGTGATCCAACAAAGTCGAACTCATACTTAGAAAAGTCGTTTAGTAATCCCGAATTCAACAAAACGACACCGAACCCGAGCCCGAATACGAGCCAAGATATGGTTACGAAGTACTCACAAAGACGAATCTAAGAGCTAGTAGAACACACGATTCCGACCACCCGAAGGCTCGAAATTCGACAACGGAAGGTAATTACCCCAAACTTTGGGAAATTACGAAAATGGCCCAACTGCCCGAAATTCACCATACGACAACGAATAATCAAACCGAAGCTCACAACACGTATAACAAAGTTAAACGGTCTTGCGGGAAACTCGAAACAACAATTTCGGACGAGATTCGCAAGAATCGAACTCAAGTGCGGAAAAGTCGCTAAAAAGCACAGAACTCAACGAAACGACACCGAAACGAACTCGGATGTCAAAAAGTGTAGAATTAATTATTCTCGGAATGACGAAACGGACATGAGCGAGTCGTCAAAACAGACTTCCGCCGAAAAGAAAATAATTACCGAAAATCGAAAATTGCGGATATTACATTCTACCCTCCTTAAAAGAAGTTTCGTCCCGAAACTTAAAACAAGTAGGGAGAAGAAATATTCCGCCAGGAAAAACTCAACGAGATACACAAGAATGCGTAACTAACGCCCAACGGCGAAATGTTACAAACAACACAAAGGAGTATACAGCGTGAAAACACGCTCCACGGCGACCAACACAACGTCGCCGTTAGGGATATAATAAAAACCAACAAGTGACAAACGTCATCAAACGGATAATATAGCCAAGTCAATTATCCGACAATCACAAAACACAACGAACGAAAATCAATATGATTGACCAACCCAACGGTACATCAATCAAAACGCGAGTCAACCGCTGAACAACCACGAAATCCCACCGCCTAAGGGCTGGAAGATCGAAACGAAACTAATTTCCCGAACTGAAGGGAATTACGAAGGAGCCTGAATGTTCGCCAATCACGGAACGAGGTCAATATAAACCGAACAATCAAACGATCAAACCACAACGATCGAGACAAAAAAGATCGAAGAATCATGTTCGAATCACAAAGAACAATAAAGTTCAAACAACAACTCCCAGGATGATCTGGTGAGAACTACAAGACATGCATTGCCGAAGATCCACAGGAAAGGGAATAGCGATTGAAAAGTCACAAAGACAACGAGTTATTCCGAAATAACACCACACTCGTTCGATCAACAAAAGCAAGGAGCAGGACAAGCTCAGAAATGTCAACGAACATAAATGAGTCGACAGAGTCGAAAACACAAGAGTTCCAAGCCGATCCACTTCGAATAAAAGAACTAGTAGAACCAGATGATGTCACTCTCAAACAAGGTTCACAAGAATCGAACTGAACCCGAAAAAGTAACATCGATAACCAGATCGACCCACAACAAGATCACAGCTCGTTCGGACGATGAAACCGAAATATAGAACAAGTTCATAAAGTACCAACGATCACGAGCGAATCGACAGACTGGAGAAAGAGAAAATACAGAAGTCTGAAAACAACACGGGTACTACATTCGACCTCTTATAAAAGAAGGTCGCCCCCGCAACTCACAACAGCAAAATCAAGGTGACGACACAACAAGCGACCGACAGAAACATCCTTCAAAGGCCTCTCAAAGCCGATTCTGATATCTGTGCTGAAGCGCGAACTCCGAAAGTCTCGGTAGCCAATTCACAAAACTGAATTCGGTGTCCCTCGAGTCCACACTTGAAATGTGTCATCGACGAGAAAGACAATTTACACGTGCATGCCCCGGCACATCACGATTGAAACGCCTCGGCTCGGCATACCGAAAATATAAATGCTCGATACAATGGATCAAAACACCGCAAAACAACATACCGGAGATGCCAACTCAGCATAACATATCAACGCATACAAAAATCACAACAACAACGGCATCATTCGAAGATTACAACATCCCGAACGACAGCCATCACACAATCACAATTCGGGGTTGACACCGCAACGAAAGTTCGAAAACCATACACGCATTTCCGGTCCGCAAACAGGAATGATAGGTTTTAAAAACGAGAACCACCTTTTGAAAACAGTTTGGAAACACCAGTTGATCTTGAGTATCATTTACAAAAAGTTAAACAAACATCGTTTTCGAGACTCTGTAATTCATCTTGCGTTTGAACTAAAATGAGGACACCTTTCTTTTAGTGAAAAACTTCCAGAATATCCGACCCTCGGGTCTAAGTATAAATATTTCTAAACATCGCAAATATCTCAAAACATTTTGGTCCTCGAGGTAGAAAAATTTTGAAACAGATAGTTGCGCTAGTAGGCGCCTTGAAAATACAATCATTAAAAGTACGTCTCGAATTTTATTTTCTAAGATACTCAAGGTTTTCAAAGATAATACAATGGGCTACAATGCCCAAAGATTTCAGGTAAATACACGGAATATTATAGCGCCGTGGGTCCCGCACCGGAACCCACCAGGCTAAAAACCAATTACAAAAATGCCCAAAAAGGTCGATGACGGTAGTACTTATCAAACTCACAAAATCACTTGAAAACACCCAACTACCGTCAAAACGGTCAAGGCCAACAACTCGGTTAAAGGGATCGGTTTTCGAAATAAAAATTCAGTCGGTAAAATACCGAAAGCTATTACAAAGGAACTCACTCAAAGGAAAAAGGAAATACAAATCCAACATGCACAATCCAAAGAACTACTCCTCACATGAAAGAAATATGAGAGTCAAATAGTCACGTATCAAGAAATCAAAATCCATAAAAGGACTCCGTCACTTAATATATACTCATAAAAAGTCTAGCTCGTGTCACTCGAGGCCCACCACAAAGAAGGGAGACGTACTGCCACAGATCGCACGAAGATGATGGCCGCATCCCGATACTAATCACGGCCGACATTCCAAACGACGCGTCATGACACGACTCGATGGACAAAATCGACAATACAAGACTCAAAGAACACATAACTCGACCCGACACCTAGGTTTCCTCAACCTAAGCTCGATACCATAAATGTAACACCCCGCATCAAACCGAATATTACACGCCGCACCCTCTCCGTGAGGATCCACCAGCTAGACATCAAAACAACACATTACATTACATACCGACGAATCAAAAATAACGGACCAATAGACCGATTTGGTCTTTCGTCACAGACTTACAAATCAAAATACATAAACTCATCCAGACTCATACCCACACAAGGGTAAAATACTTGCAACAATGAACAATAAGACAATGGAAAAGACAATACAATGGACTCACTAATCGAACCCAAAACCGCCTTCGTGTGATTAGTATCATTCGTCTTTCATCATCCTCGTGCCGATCCCGTGTCTTGCTCCCGAAAACCCGCATGTACCTGACACAATACAGATATCCACCCCGATTACTCGGGGTTAGCAAACTCCACCTGTTTCGCTAGTGCAAGTATAAAGTGCAAATACGAGCCATACACAACACATTCCGAGAATATAACGAAAGACTTCCCGAGATATATTTAGTTAAAAATAGTTCAAGTCTTGGAAGCGAAACGAAGCAAGTAAGCACTTTGAAAACATTTCCAAATCTCGGGAGTTTTAAAAACGTTAGAAATTGAAAAATTCTAAAGTTCCTCGAAGCCATTTAGTGGTCACACCCCAAAGTTCATTTTTCAAAATACAAATCCGTTTAACACAACACGGGTCCACGACCCAACCATTCCTTACAAAACACAGGTCCACAACCCGATCATCCACTTCAAATCATTTACAAGGACACATTACACATAACACATTAATCCTATGCCATTCTAGCCAAGCACCAAGACTCGAAATATAATGTCTCTCGACCACGAGCACAAAGCATTGTGATACTCCTGACAATATCACAACTAACGAAAACATCAACGTCATCCTCAAGATGAAAACCACAATCGTAACCCGCGGCCGTACCCTTAGTATCGACCCGGACATCCCGTCGGACACTCCGGTGGGAAACCACTTCCGCGGCCGTACCCTTAGTATCGACCCCGGACATCCCGTCGGACACTCCGGTGGAAGTTCATCCACACACACACCAAGTCCACTTCCGTGTCCGTACCCCTTAGTATCGGACCCCAGACATCCCGTCGGACACTCCGGTGGAAGGAACAACACACACACACGTTCCAAAATCACATTTGCAAACCACAAGCCTCGAAGGTCAATCACAGTATATATAGTCGAGGTACTTTACTAGAATGGCATTCATCCAACATATATTCATAACCCGTAACTAATATTATCAACAAGAAAGCACACTATTCCAAAAGCACCGAACGGCAACCAATATCACATAAATTCACATAGTTCATCGATAATCACATGTCTCCACGCATACCTTAAACAAAGGACTAAACTTCAAAACTTACCGACGTAGTCACACACGATGGCATCACACGAAAGTATTACGATCTTATACCCAACATTAATACACGTATTCAATTAAGCATATTAATTCTCGGAACACACGAGTCGTCTTTAAGAAAACCATGTGGGTAAATATACCGATACTTTTGAAAAAGATGGTTATGAATATTTATTTAGCACATATCGACGATTAACAATCATTTTATTCACAAAACACGTAATGTATGGGCAAGATACTTGCCTCGATAATCGATGCCGGACACTCCCACAATCACGGATTAGTCGGGATACCTCGAACACCTACGATTCTCCGGCGAAGACAACGAATATACCCACAATCGAAAAGCTTGAAGAAAACGACGAACGGAAGGGTTCCGACTCGAATTCTTTGCGAGAAATCTGACCCTAACATCATACCATCAATAAATTAACGAACGAACGAGGAAGAATAATCGTAGAACGCTCGAATCCTCTCTAAGACATTCTATCGGACACCTTCAAGGCGTCGATCAAGAACTCGACGAAAACAACGAATCGATACGATCCAACTATGGAATAACAAGGGAAAAGATGTAATACATCTCAATAATCATTAATCTATCATAATACCAAGTTAAATCGGATTGATCGGACGAAAACAACCAAAATACCCAAAATCCCCAAAATCTCCCAAAAATGGGTTCTAAGAAGATTACCTTGAGTGATTCAAGTGTTAAGATCCGTAGAACACGCGCTAGATTGTTTATCCGAGCCTCACAACCGAAAAGAAATGATGAAAATCGACCCCCGGATGAAGAACTCTCCCCCTCTATACTTCTCTCTCGCGACGCAGTGGAAAAATGGGGAAGAAAATGAGTTTCACGCTCAAAACAACACGTTTATAGTGTAACACAGCAGGACCTATCGGCCAGCCTATCGGCCGATAGGCCCAACCGATATACATGCAGGCTGCCGGCAGAAGATCCTATCGGCCGCCCCTATCGGCCGAAAGGCTCCTGGAGGTGATCGGCCAAAAACTGAAACGACCATAACTCTCTCGTCCGGACTCCGATTGACTCACCGTTTGAACCATTGGAAAGCTAACTCGATGTTCTATAATATTGCAAAGATTTACAATTTTTGGAGTCACCAAAAATTAATGGTGATCCAACAAAGTCGAACTCATACTTAGAAAAGTCGTTTAGTAATCCTGAATTCAACAAAACGACAGGAACCCGAGCCCGAATACGAGCCGAAGATATGGTTACGAAGTACTCACAAAGACGAATCTAAGAGCTAGTAGAACACACGATTCCGACCACCCGAAGGCTCGAAATTCGACAACGGAAGGTAATTACCCCAAACTTTGGGAAATTACGAAAATGGCCCAACTGCCCGAAATTCACCATACGACAACGAATAATCAAACCGAAGCTCACAACACGTATAACAAAGTTAAACGGTCTTGCGGGAAACTCGAAACAACAGTTTCGGACGAGATTCGCAAGAATCGAACTCAAGTGCGGAAAAGTCGCTAAAAAGCACAGAACTCAACGAAACGACACCGAAACGAACTCGGATGTCAAAAAGTGTAGAATTAATTATTCTCGGAATGACGAAACGGACATGAGCGAGTCGTCAAAACAGACTTCCGCCGAAAAGAAAATAATTACCGAAAATCGAAAATTGCGGATATTACACATGTAATATCCGCATTTTTTCTTTCCCTTGTAATTGTATTTCCGGTGTAATTCTCGATTGTAGTGACCCTCGTGTATCCTTCAGTGTAACTTTTCCGTCATCTTTTGATCTGATTCTCGTAATTGATGTGCGGACCGCCGTTTCGGGGTTGCCGTGGATCTATTCTATGCTATGATGCGTTTTGAGGTGTTCCGTTTGATGTTTCGTTCGTATTCTGGTGTGGGGGACCGTTTATGTTCTGTACCTAGCGCACGCTAATTTTTCTGCATAGCGCGCGCTAGAAGTCTCTTTGTAGCGCACGCTACGTTTACTTCGTAGCGCGCGCTAGCGAGTGAACCCTGGGGGTGGCAGTTCAACTCCCAGGCCTCTGGACTATCGGATTAGCGCACGCTATCTTGTCTAGCGCACGCTAATGTCGGGAGACTAGCGCACGTTAAGTTGTTCAGTAGCGCGCGCTAGCGTGACTGTCCAGTACTGGACAGTTTACTACTGAACTCGATCAGGTGCTAGTTAGCGCACGCTACGCTTGTATGGTAGCGCACGCTAACGGATCAGGTGGGTTCTCGGATGCTTTGTCACCGACTCGACCGATGTCCGTAGCGCACGCTATTGGTCGATAAGCGCACGCTACCGAAGTTATTAGCGCACGCTACGTACGAGTAGCGCACGCTAACGCTAATTACCAGCTACCGGACTGGGACGCTAACGGTAGGTTTGGAATCTTATCCGTTAGCGCACGCTAACCTTGAGGTTTTAGCGTGCGCTAACACTCCTCGGCTATATAAACCAGGGAGTTGACCGAGATAATCATAATTCCTCTTTTCTTCCTCTCCCCGCGGCGAAGGCGATTCCGAGGCGTTTTCTTGGCGATTTCTTCCTCCAATCATCTCATCCATCATCCTTCTTGAGTTCTTGGAGTATTATATCAACATCAACACGAATCTTTCGTCCTAATCCACGGTAAATCTCTTAGAACCCTACTTTTGGATAATTTGGGGGTTTTTGGGATTTTCTTCCGATTCGTTCCGTTTTGTTGGTGGATTCATGATGAATATGATTAATCTTGTTGATATCATTAGTTTTCCTACGGATTCATGGTATATTTTCATAGCTTTGCGAAATCGAGAGGGTTTGGTTGTGGTCCGCCCTCATTGTTATTTTTATTCGATTATACATGAATCGTAGGCGGGTTTCCGGGTGTATTCCATTTCCATAATCTTTTAGAAGTGGTTGTGATTGTGCTATTCAAATCGTTAGGTTCATTTTCGTCGGTTCCTCGCGGTCGTGCTTGATTCTCCGTTTCGTTCGTGTCATCGTCTATTTAATCGAGGCAAGTATCCTTATGAACTTACAATCTTGACATAGTAGTATTGTATGAGAAATGGTGTGTGTGTATGCTCACTACGGGTTAGATCCGACGGGGTCTCGGTAGGGGTCCACAGAGACGTGGATCGACGAGCTTGCTTTTAACCACTACGGGTTAGATCCGACGTGGTCTCGGTAGGGGTCCACAGAGACGTGGATCGACGGTTAATTGTGGTGCATTTTACAAATGTGATTTTGATATTGGCATTTCCGGAAATGAGTGCTTTCGAACGGTTTTCTTTATTGCATGCATTTACTATATGTGTAAGATGTAAGTTGTTCATCTGGTTACTTGTACTAGCGTAATTGCTAACCCTCCTGGGACCCGCTTTGGGGAAATTCGTTTTATGAATTTCAGTCAGTTCATCGAGACGAACGCTACTGACCAAGATATGCGGATGATGGCCGAGCGTGATGATTGTGCACGAGTGATGTCTTAGTGTCTTCTACCTTTTCATATTTTGTGGTTTTGTTTGAACTAATAGATGTACTCGAGTACTTAAGAACTTTTACTCGTCTGGATTGTATTGTTGTTTATCGTGTTTGTGTTGAATGATGATGTTATGTTGACCGGGTGAACCGGGTGGATTATTCTGTTTTGCGTCTTTATGACGTGGTGTTATGTTGTTGTTTCTGTGAGTCGATGAGTATGATGCTGTTCAGCCTGGTAGGTCCCGTATAGGGATTCACGGCGCTGTAATATACCTCGAATATCTTGAGGGTGTTACAGAAAATGGTATCGGAGCTCTAGATTTATGGATACCTAGGCTTGTCGGTTTATTGGGTCTTGTGGTGTTTTGTTTTGCACATCATCGTCACGCTGCCATGATTCCTAGACTACCAAAGGTCCGTAAGTTTTCCTTCCTCTGTTCATTAATTCCTTGTATCGCACTTGATTCTCGACTTGTAATTGTTCTTTTCTTGTCGATCCTCGTATGGCTTTTGCTACTTATTTAACTCCGTATGGATGCCGGAAGAGGTCGTGGTCGCGGTCGTGGTCGTGGATGCGGCCGGGACGTGGGGCGGTGGGGCGGCCACGTCACGATCTCGAGCCGGGCAGATCGGCGACCGTCATAGCCATGCTTCTTCTCAGGAGCGTGCCGATCTTGGTATTGCGGCCGTTATGCAACAAATGGTGAACCAAATGGTGGCAATAGCTCAGGCGGTTCAGAACCCGGATCAGGCCCATGCTAATCGGGGCGGAGCGGATTGTTGGCTCCAAGATGTTACCAAGATGCATCCTCCTCAGTTTTCGGTAGCTTCAGACCCGATTGGCTGGGAAGGGTGGATCAAGGAGATATCTAAGGTCTTCGTTGCCACTAACTGTCCTGAAGAACGTAGAGTCCCTATTGCCCAATACTTTCTCACAGGGGACGCTACGGACTGGTGGGAGGTCGTTGGGCCCAAAGATCATGCCGCTTCGTGGGCTGAGTTTCGAGAATTGATGGAGACTGAATATTGCCCGTGGCCGGTCAGACAGGCTCGGGTACATGCTTTTTATGACGCTCAACCGCGGGATATTCCCGTATCTCAAGCTATTGCTGATTTTAACAAGGAGTTGGGTTATGTGAAGACCCAAGTTGTCGAGGAGAGCGACAAAATTTTCCATTTCTCTAGACGAATGAAGTTGTCGATTCGGGACTATATGTCGGGGCTCGTATGCACTACCTTGAAAGAGTACCAGAGCAGGGCCCTTGATTACGATATGTCTGTGACGGCGAGTGAGGCGGCCCGCGAGAGTAAGAAGCAGAAGTCCGCCGGGAACTTTTCGGGCCACAAGAGTGGGGGTCAGCAGAGATCCCAATCTGCTAACTTCCCGCGGCGGTGGTCCAGCCTGCCTACTGGGTCCTCGTGGAACTACCAAAGTGCTCCTTTCCGTGATGTGAAGTGTTTCAATTGTGGTCGATGTGCCACGCCGGGCCGTACTTGTTTGAGCCCTTTGTCGACGTGTAATCGCAGTGGCCACCGGCCACAAGGTCGTCTGTGCTAAGAGGGAGAGAATTCTTGGTGCCCGGCTTCCATTCCAGCGCCTAGGGAACCAAGTGTGAATCGAGATCGTTTGCTCCTCAGTCTCCGCCGAGTGCTAGTCGGGGGAGAGGTCGGGGTCAGCCCTCTAAGGGGGGAGCTTCCAATGTCGGCTCCGCCCATCCGCGGGTTTATGAGATGCGGAAGACCGATGACCCAGCGGCTACCGTGGCGACAGGTACCGTTTATATTCTTTCTCATCCTGTCAGTGTGCTTTTCGATTCCGGTGCTACGCATTCGTTCATATCTTTGGATTGTGTACGCCGTTTGAGTCTCGACTGTTTGATGCCTTGTGAACCCTTCATCGTTAAGCTTCCTAGCGGTGATAGGATCGTTGGTGATCAGGAGGTTCGAGACTGTTCTGTACTTATTTGTGAGAGGACTTGGCCCTCTAATCTTATTGTTGTGAGTATCGAGGGTGAGGATTTGATTCTTGGGGATGATTGGCTCGAGCGGCATGGTGCGATCATGAACTACCGCACGAGAATCATCACTATGTTAGCCGAGGACGGCACCGAGCACTCTTTCGCGGGGCGAAAGAGGGGAAACCAGAAATTCGTTATTAACGCCTTGAAGGCGATGAGACTCCTGCGAAAGGGGTGTACTGGATATTGGTGCTACGCCTTGAAGGCGGAGGGTGGTGGAGTCGAGCTTTCGTCGATTCCAGTCGTTAATGAGTTTCCTGATGTATTTCCTGACGAGTTACCGGGATTGCCACCGGATCGTGAGGTTGAGTTTGCTATAGAGTTAGAGCCGGGCGCGGCTCCGATTTCGAAGGCGCCGTATCGCATGGCACCTTCAGAGATGGCAGAGTTGAAGAAGCAGTTGAGTGAGCTTCTTGAGTCGGGGTATGTTCGACCGAGTGCCTCGCCTTGGGGCGCACCAGTCCTGTTTGTGTGGAAGAAGGATGGCTCACTACGTTTGTGTATCGACTATCGCGAACTAAACAAGGTGACCATCAAGAACAAGTATCCTTTGCCGAGAATTGATGACTTGTTCGATCAGTTGCAGGGAGCTGCGGTATTCTCGAAAATTGATTTGAAATCGGGGTACTATCAGCTCCGGGTGAGAGAGTCCGATGTGCCGAAAACAGCTTTTCGGACGAGGTACGGACATTATGAGTTCGTAGTCATGCCTTTCGGGTTAACTAATGCGCCGGCGGTGTTCATGCAGTTGATGAACAAAGTTTTTATCGAGTATCTGGATAAGTGCGTCGTCGTCTTTATTGACGATATTCTTATTTATTCGAGGAATGAGGAAGAGCATGCCCATCATTTGCGGGTAGTATTAGACATTTTGAGGACCGAGCAACTCTATGCAAAGTTCTCGAAATGTGAGTTCTGGCTGAAGGAAGTGATGTTTTTAGGTCACGTGATTTCAGCCGAGGGGGTTCGTGTGGATCCACAGAAGATTGAGGCAGTGTTGGATTGGGCACCGCCCAAGAATGTGAAGGAGCTCCGTAGTTTCTTGGGTTTAGCTGGCTACTACCGTAGGTTCGTCGAGGGTTTCTCGAAACTGGCTCGGCCACTTACGCAGTTGCTCCAGAAATCCGAGAAGTTCGTCTGGAATGACGAGAGGCAGTCGAGTTTTGAGGAACTGAAGAAGCGTTTGACTTCAGCCCCAGTTTTGGCGTTGCCATGTGGCAACGAGGGTTTTGCCGTTTATAGCGATGCTTCGGGTCAGGGTCTTGGGTGCGTATTGATGCAGCACGGCAAGACCATTGCTTATGCATCGAGGCAGTTGAGGTCGTACGAGCTTAACTACCCTACTCATGATTTGGAGTTAGCGGCAGTCGTTTTTGCGCTAAAGATTTGGCGTCACTATCTTTTCGGCTCTGCATGTCAGATTTTTACCGATCATAAAAGTCTGAAATACATATTTACTCAGCGAGAGTTGAATATGAGGCAGAGGAGGTGGTTAGAGTTGATTAAGGATTATGACCTCGAGATCCTTTATCATCCGGGTAAGGCGAACGTCGTGGCCGACGCCTTGAGTCGGAAACCAGTTGCGTTGCGAATGCTTGAGATCCTTACATCTCGACCGAGCTTCGAGGGCTTTGATCGAGTTAGATGTTGAGGTCTCGTTGCCGGAGTCGGGCAACTTTGTGCTTTAGAGATTTCGTCATCTTTGATCGATGAAATTAAGTCAAGCAATCGGAGGATCCGATGATTACTCAAATCCGAGAGAACGTTCTTAAGGGAAAGTCTCCTGGGTTTGTGATTCACGAGGATGGTATTTTGAGATTCAGTCGGCTTTGTGTGCCGAACGACTCAGAGTTGAGGTAGAGTATTTTACGGGAGGCCCATGCTACACCTTATTCCGTTCATCCTGGTTCGAGTAAGATGTACAAGGACCTGAGAAGAAATTTCTGGTGGAATGATATGAAGGATGAAGTCGCACAGTTTGTAGCGAGATGTTTGACTTGTCAGCAGGTCAAAATCGAGCATCAGCGACCGAAGGTTATTGCGCTACTTCCTGCCGGAATGGAAATAGGAAGATATATCGATGGATTTCGTTACGAGTTTGCCGAGATCGAGGTCGGGCATGAATATGGTATGGGTGATTGTTGATCGTCTGACCAAGTCGGCACATTTTCTGGGCATCAAGGACACTTGGGGCCCGGAGAAGTTAGCTCGTGTGTTTATCGCGCAGGTTGTGAGACTTCACGGTACTCCGAAGTCTATTGTTTCGGATCGTGATGGCCGTTTTGTATCGCACTTCTGGCAGGCGGTGCATAAGGCGTTGGGTACCCGTTTACATTTGAGTACCTCTTTTCATCCCCAATCAGATGGACAGTCGGAACGCACTATCGAGACATTCGAGGATATATTGCGTGCTTGTGCCCTCGACTGGAGTAGCGATTGGGAGGAACATTTGCCATTGATCGAATTCACGTACAACAACAGTTGGCACGCGTCGATTCGGATGGCACCGTATGAGGCACTTTACGGGCGGCGATGTCGATCACCGATTTGTTGGAATGAGGCGTCCGATTTGGTCGGGACCGAGCCGGATGTCGTTTTAGAGACGAGGCGGAAGATAGAGTTAATTCGGGAACGGATGTTGATCGCCCGAGTCGACGTAAGTCGATGCACGTCCGTCGTCGTCGACCTTTGGAATTCGAAGTGGGAGACCACGTTTTGCTAAAGGTGTCGCCGACGAAGGGAGTCTTTCGTTTCGGGAAGAAAGGGAAGTTGAGTCCGAGATTTATCGGCCCCTTTGAGATCCTCGAGCGAGTAGGTGGGTTGGCATACCGCTTGGCGTTACCTCCACCTTGAGTCATGTTCATAGCGTTTTCATGTTTCCCGATTGAGGAAATATGTCCGGATCCTAGTCACATCATCGATTATGGTGAGATTGATGTCGCCGAAGATGTTACTTTCGAAGAGCGCCCTTTGAAGATTTTGGAGCATCGTGAGAAACGATTGAGGCATAAGACCATACCTTTGGTCAAGGTGCAGTGGTCGAGACACGGTGTCGAGGAGGCAACTTGGGAAACCGAGGATAGCATGCGTGCTAGGTACCCCGAGTTGTTTGTTTCTTAAGTTTTGGGACGAAACTTATTTTTAGAGGGGTAGAATGTAATATCCGCATTTTTTCTTTCCCTTGTAATTGTATTTCCGGTGTAATTCTCGATTGTAGTGACCCTCGTGTATCCTTCAGTGTAACTTTTCAGTCATCTTTTGATCTGATTCTCGTAATTGATGTGCGGACCGCCGTTTCGGGGTTGCCGTGGATCTATTCTATGCTATGATGCGTTTTGAGGTGTTCCGTTTGATGTTTCGTTCGTATTCTGGTGTGGGCGACCGTTTATGTTCTGTACCTAGCGCACGCTAATTTTTCTGCATAGCGCGCGCTAGAAGTCTCTTTGTAGCGCACGCTACGTTTACTTCGTAGCGCGCGCTAGCGAGTGAACCCTGGGGGTGGCAGTTCAACTCCCAGGCCTCTGGACTATCGGATTAGCGCACGCTATCTTGTCTAGCGCACGCTAATGTCGGGAGACTAGCGCACGTTAAGTTGTTCAGTAGCGCGCGCTAGCGTGACTGTCCAGTACTGGACAGTTTACTACTGAACTCGATCAGGTGCTAGTTAGCGCACGCTACGCTTGTATGGTAGCGCACGCTAACGGATCAGGTGGGTTCTGGACAGTTTGTCACTGGACTCGACTGATGTCCAGGTAGCGCACGC
Source organism: Orobanche coerulescens (assembly GCA_033398695.1). NCBI lineage: Eukaryota > Viridiplantae > Streptophyta > Magnoliopsida > Lamiales > Orobanchaceae > Orobanche > Orobanche coerulescens. The sequence goes on along the minus strand of CM065801.1, from coordinate 204,465,504 downwards.
TATTGGTCGATAGCGCACGCTACCGAGAAGTTATTAGCGCACGCTACGTATCGAGTAGCGCACGCTAACGGCTAATTACCTGGCTACTGGACTGGGACGCTAACGGCAGGGTTTGGAATCTTATCCCGTTAGCGCACGCTAACCTTGAGGTTTTAGCGTGCGCTAACACTCCTCGCTATATAAACCAGGAGTTGACCGAGATAATCATAATTCCTCTTTTCTTCCTCTCCCCGCGCGAAGGCGAGTCCGAGGCGTTTTCTTGGCGATTTCTTCCTCCAATCATCTCATACATCATCCTTCTTGAGTTCTTGGAGTATTATATCAACATCAACACGAATCTTTCGTCCTAATCCACGGTAAATCTCTTAGAACCCTACTTTTGGATAATTTGGGGTTTTTGGGATTTTCTTCCGATTCGTTCCGTTTTGTTGGTGGATTCATGATGAATATGATTAATCTTGTTGATATCATTAGTTTTCCTACGGATTCATGGTATATTTTCATAGCTTTGCGAAATCGAGAGGGTTTGGTTGTGGTCCGCCCTCGTTGTTATTTTTATTCGATTATACATGAATCGTAGGCGGGTTTCCGGGTGTATTCCATTTCCATAATCGTATAGAAGTGGTTGTGATTGTGCTATTCAAATCGTTAGGTTCATTTTCGTCGGTTCCTCGCGGTCGTGCTTGATTCTCCGTTTCGTTCGTGTCATCGTCTATTTAATCGAGGCAAGTATCCTTATGAACTTACAATCTTGACATAGTAGTATTGTATGAGAAATGGTGTGTGTGTATGCTCACTACGGGTTAGATCCGACCAGGGTCTCGGTAGGGGTCCACAGAGACGTGGATCGACGAGCTTGCTTTTAACCACTACGGGTTAGATCCGACGGTCTCGGTAGGGGTCCACAGAGACGTGGTTCGACGGTTAATTGTGGTGCATTTTACAAATGTGATTTTGATATTGGCATTTCCTAAATGAGTGCTTTGAACGGTTTTCTTTATTGCATGCATTTACTATATGTGTAAGATGTAAGTTGTTCATCTGGTTACTTGTACTAGCGTAATTGCTAACCCCTCTGGGGACCCGTTTTGGGGAAATTCGTTTTATGAATTTCAGGTCAGGTTCATCGAGACGAACGGGCGCTGGAACAGTATGCGGATGATGGCCGAGCGTGATGATTGTGCACGAGTGATGTCTTAGTGTCTTCTACCTTTTCATATTTTGTGGTTTTGTTTGAACTAATAGAAGTACTCGAGTACTTAAGAACTTTTACTCGTCTGGATTGTATTGTTGTTTATCGTGTTTGTGTCGAATGATGATGTTATGTTGACCGGGTGAACCGGGTGGATTATTCTGTTTTGCGTCATTATGACGTGGTGTTATGTTGTTGTTTCTGTGAGTCGATGAGTATGATGTTGTTCAGCCTGGTGGGTCCCATATAGGAATTCACGGCGCTGTAATATACCTCGAATATCTTGAGGGTGTTACACCTCAAGGATCTACCAGGCTGGTAACGACAAACGAACAACTCGACAATTCCTTTAAGGCTAAAAAGACTCAGTAGACCGATTTGGCCTTTCAATAAATACATACGACTCAATTACAATACATGCCCACGCAGGGGTCGAATACAACACACTCCCGTACAACGGGGAAAGAATACTGCAGCGGAAATAAAATGCAACTAAACCAATAACATCATACGGATCCTCGTGTGATTAGTATCGTTTATCTTTCATCATCCTTCGTGCCGACCCTGTGCTATGCTCCAAAACCTGAATGCAAAAAACAGACATCCACCCCCCGAATACTCGGGGGTTAGCAAAACTCCACTGTTTTGCTAGTGCAAATACAAAGTGCAAATACGAGCCATATAATTCAAGTTCCAAGAATAACAATAACCGGGAATCCTCAAAGATTCAAATACAATGAAACGTATACCTCCCGAGGCAAGAGTTTGAGTAAAACTTTCCAAATCCGAAAGATCACAAATAACGAGAACGGTTTGCAAAATGGTTTAACATACCCTCGGGAGTTTTAATAGAAAACAATTTAGGATTATCAAATCCTTCTCTTTCCAAAATCAACTGGGTCACAGCCCAAAGGTTTTATTTTCGCAAATAGAATACCGACAACAATTCACAGGGCCAGAGTCCAACATCACGTGTCCTCAACGGACATAAAATCAACGAAACGTAATCACACACGCGCATCGCCTAGGACCGGGACGCTACCACAGACATCCCACCCGAGGCCTCGAAGGACCCTCCCGAGCTGGCTAGCGAAACAATTCACAACATATCACAACCATAAGTTATCTTGACATTGTACTCGCAAGTACCGATTCTCGGAGCCCTCTCCAGACCTACCCGATTAGATAACCTTATGGTCAAATCATATCAAATGGCCGTACTCGCAAGTAACGCGCCGCCGGAGGCCTCACGGGTCCCTACTGTTGGGATTCCGAAAATAAAATGAAATACGCAGCGGAAATAAATACGAATCCCAAACAGGATCGATCAAGTAACGTATATACGAAAAATAAATACGAAGATAAAGATCATACCCTTGAAGCCTTTGAAATAATTCTTCGTAAAATTTGATGACGATCACGAACCTCGTCCCGAACACGAAATCCCTTTGTTCCAAGCACCGAAAGTTCGAAGCCTCTACTTCACACGCGTCGGAAGTTGCCCGGAAAAATTTCGACGAGACTCCGTTCTCCAAGAACACGGCTAGGGAACTCGTAGGAATTTTTTCTCTCAATTTTTCTTAACTTTTATAACACCTCTAAGATGAAAAATATAGAAAAGAAAAATTTCTCTCTTTCCTCACTTTTACTCTCACGGCTAGGAGCAGCAAAGAGTATGTGTATGTGTGTGTTTTTCAAGTCTCATCATACACCATATGAGTTGGTTTTTATAAAGATATAAAACAACTCATTTATGTAATTATAAATTGAGAAAGAATCTCAACTTAACAATTATTCATGACAAGACAACACAAAACACATGCATGGTGATCATGCCATGTGAGAGGGGGCGGCCCATGTAGGAGTTTCCTAGAAACGAGCCGAGCCACTCGGCTCGTGTACCGGACGTTCGTCAAACGACTCCGTTAAATACACTCCGTTTAATCACCAATGTATTTATATTAATTAATTAATTTAATTAATTAATTATATCAAATACAAATATATTTCTCTAAGAAATATAATTTTATGAATAAAATTAATTACCCGATAACTTAATTTTAATTCATAAGACCGCTATTTGATTTATCTAATAAATCATAATTAGATATCCAATATCTAATATTAATAGAGAGATAATAAATTCACATTTATCCGTCAACGCTCCTGATGCGCGACTCCGTAGGTCCGTCTCACCGGCATTGGGAGGAACCAATGAGTGCGGGCGGCACTTAGCCACTTAGCGGGCCGCACAGTAAACCCCGACCGAGAACGAATGAAGGGATCATTCCGGAACCATTATGTCGTGAATACTATATACGTATAGACCCTTCATCGATGTCCCGTCAAGTCTTCGGTCACGGTAAAGTCAAACCTCATCGTTGACTAAACTCTATACATGTGTTAATGCAAATCAAGACCGACCGATTAATAGTGTATCTAATACGACTATATCAGATGCTTTGCCAAAGACTTATGATCTTATTTGCCATTAACCGTATAGGACATTCGCCGCTCACTAACAGAGATAGAATCCTTTCTTGGCGTACGGTAAAGATCGCTACCCGCCCGTATAGTCCGCACTTCGAGGTCGACTCAAGAATTAAGCAAATGAGTCTAACTACTCTAATGACAAACTAAACGTCACAGCACATCTTCTCTTGAACCCTCAAGTCAAAGGTCCACGTATACTATCACAACCTTTCGATTCGTCATCGACTCTCCGAGAGTGAATACCGTGTGATCAATCGAGTATGAGTCGTGTTCGAGTATATCGCCCCACCAATATACTTATAACTATGCTATCAAGACGTGCACACGCCCTAGCATCGATTATACAAGTCATATTAAAACTTAATGCCCATTTTAAGTTTATTGACTTGCGAACAATTTACGTAAATAAACTTTAAACACTTCCAAGACATTTTATCTTATCCCATAACGAGAATGGAATGTTCGATTTATTTACATGGACTTCACTTCAATGTTTACCAAGTCAAGAATGCAATTGAAATACAATAAACAGTGAATGAATCGTATTGCCTTTTTATTAATTATTCCATAATTACAAGTATAATGCCCTTACTCTCTCATCCCCTGAGTGGCATTCGAGGGCATATTCCTAACAATCTCCCACTTGCACTCAATGCCACACATCATGGTATCCAATACCCATGTTCTTCAGATGTCTTTCTAAGACGGCCTGAGATAATGGCTTAGTCAGCGGGTCAGAGACATTGTCTTCTAAGTCTACTCTTTCCAATGATACATATCCTTTTTCCACCATCTCTCGAACGATATGGTACTTTCTCTCTATATGCTTGGTGTTGTGGTGAGCCCTCGGCTCCTTGGCTTGGGCGACAGCTCCATCATTATCACAGAATAGTGATATAGGCAACTCCGCGTTAGGCACCACTTGAAGTTCTTGTATAAACTTCTGCATCCAAAATGCTTCTTTGCTAGCCTCTGAGGCAGCTTGATACTCTGCTTGGTGTGGAATCTGCGATGGCGGTTTGCTTGGAGCTTCCAAGATATCGCTCCTCCATTGAGAGTAAATAAATACCCGGATGTCGATTTAGAGTCGTCATTGTCTCCTTGAAAATCGAATCGGTGAATCCAATCACCTTCGGATTCTCCACCACCATAAGTAAGAACTAAATCTCTAGTTCTTCTTAAGTACTTAAGAATGTTCTTTACGGCGGTCAATGTTCCCTTCCGGTTTGCTTGAAATCGACTTACCATACTCACAGCGTAGGCTAAGTCCGGTGTCGTACACAACATAGCGTACATGAGGCTACCCACTGCCGAGGCATAGGGTACCTTACTCATCTCTCTCTTGTCTTCCTCACTTTGAGGACACATTTTCGTGGTGAGATGAATTCCATGTCGCATGGGAAGGAACCCTCTTTTAGATTCATCCATCTTGAATCTTCTCAGATTTTATCGATATAAAGGGCTTGGGAAAGTCCTATCATTCTTCGCGGTCTATCTCTGTAAAGACGGATCCCTAGAATATAGGAAGCTTCTCCCAAGTCTTTCATGGAGAACGTTTTAGAAAGCCAAGCTTTCACAGTGCTGAGCATTGCTATGTTATTTCCTATAAGTAGAATATCATCTACATATAGTACTAAGAACGCAATGTTGCTCCCACTGATCTTTTTGTAAACACACGGTTCCTCCTCATTTCGTTCGAAGTCAAAGTCCTTAACTGCTTCAGATCGAAGGTTCCAACTCCGAGAAGCTTGCTTGGACCATAAATGGCTCGCGGCTTACACACTTTATGAATATTAGCTTTGGACACAAAACCTTTAGTCATTCCATATAGATTTCCTCCTCGAGGTATCCATTTAGAAAAGTCGTTTTGACGTCCATTTGCCATATTTCATAATCATAATAGGCAGCAATGGCAAGCATCATGCGAATCGACTTTATCATAGCTACGGGCGAGAAGGTATCATGATAATCGATTCCTTCCCTTTGGGTATAACCCTTTGCCACAAGCCTGGCCTTATAGGCATCAACCTTGCCATCCCCATCAGTCTTTCTCTTATAGATCCATTTATTTCCAATAGTCCTCATGCCAGTTGGAAGATCTACTAGAGTCCAGACCTGATTGGTATGCATCGAGTCTATCTCAGCTTTCATTGCTTCTTGCCATTTATCGGAGTCTACATCCACTATCGCTTGGTCATAGGTGACAGGGTCGTTTTCACTGCTATCAGGTGTGTCGTGGAGACACAGTTCCTCGACATGTGTATAGCCATACCTCTCAGGTAAGTGAGATACCCTATCAGACCTTCGAAGTGGAGGTTGTGTTACAATAGGTTTGGTTCTTGATCCCTGATCAGATGTCTCCTTAGGAGTTTCATTATGCTCTTCTAAAGAGATATTTCTACCCGAGCCACCTTCCTGAATGAATTCATCCTCAAGGAAGTGCGCTTGTAATGCCACAACGACCCTATGGTCTTCTGGCATGTAGAATAGATAACCCATCGAGTCCTCTGGGTATCCTATGAAACGTCCTTTTATGGACCTCGCTTCCAGTTTGTCCACCTTAGCCTTTTTGACATAGGCTGGACATCCCCAGATCCTTATGTGATTAAGGCTTGGTTTCTTTGCCTTCCACATCTCATGCGGAGTTATAGGAGATTTGGAAGGACATCTATTTAGGATATAGGCAATGTTAGTAAGGCATACCCCCACAGTAAATAGGTAAATCGGTGTAATTTAACATGGAGCGAACCATGTCCAACAAAGTCCGATTTCTCCTTTCGAAACACCATTTAACCGTGGGGTTCTGAGGCGTGAATTGTGAAACTATTCCATGTTCCTTAAGGAACTCATCAAACTCAGTGCTCATATATTCGCCACCTCGGTCCGACCGAAGTGCTTTGATATGACATCCAGTTTGTTTTTCAACTAGGGCCTTAAATTCTTTGAATTTAGCAAAGGCTTCAGATTTATGTTTCATTAAGTACACAATCCCATACCTAGTATGATCATCTGTGAACATTATGAAATATTGATATCCATCTCGGGCTACTTCTAAAGCACCACAAACATCGGTATGCACCAATCCAAGTTTATCGGCAGCCCTTTCAAAAGTCCCTGTGAAGGGGAACTTAGTCATTTTTCCTCTAAGGCAAGATTCACAAGTTGGATAGGGTTCTACACCCAACGGACTTAAAAGTCCATCTTTCTCCATTTTCTGAACCTTGGTCTGACCAACATGACCAAGTCTAAGGTGCCATTTAAGAGCTTGATTAGTATCTTGCCTACCACGTTTCCTAGTTATAGTGTTCACTGCTGTTTTATTTTGCATGTTCAGATGATATAAACCATTCAACAATGTAGCTGTTCCAACCAATTTATTTCGAAAATAAATTTTACAACTGCCATTGCCAATGAAGAAACAAAATCCTTTCCGGTCCAAGACTGGAATGGATCTGATGTTTTTATGCCCCTTGGGCAAAACAAGTACTTCATCTAATGTCAAAATAAAACCGATTCTAAACCCGAAGGATTGATCCAATATCGGTTGCCTCGACACTTTGTCCGCTTCCAACGGTGATCATTATTTCCCGACTTCAAGTTTTCTACTTCGTTCCAGATCCCGATTCATAGTACAAATGTGAGAAGTGGCACCTGAATCGAGAATCCATGAAGCGAGAATATACGAGCGGAACAATTAGTTTCAAAAACAAAAAGTTCCGTACTGATGCGCCATTAATCTTGGGACAAGTCCTTTTCCAAAGGGCCCACCACCGCATTCAAGGCATTTGTCCGTAGGTTTTGGACCGCCTACCTTTTGAACCTTTCGCCTTGCTCTTTCCTTTTTGCACCCCTTTCTTGGGTTTGTCTTGCTCGTAGGTCTTTTTCTTCTTGTTCTTGGACCTCTTAGGCCCGTAAGAAATCACAAGAGCAAACCTCTCTCTCGTTTAGTCTTCATGTTAGATCACTTGTCACCGCTTATTCATTAGCCCACTAATGTGCATGTAATTTCATTACGGTTGAAATTCATTACAAACTGCGTGAAAGAGTCGAGTAGAGATTGAAGGATGAGATCAATTTGAAGGGATAAATCCATATTAAAGTTGAGCACCTCGAGCCTCTCAATCATAGAGATCATCTTGAGGACGTGGTCTCCCACTTTCTCCCCTTCTTTCATCCTAAGATTGAACAACCGCTTTGATATTTCATATCTAGCGGTCTACCGTGCTCTCCATAAAGTTCGGTCAAGTGTGCGAGAATCGCCTAGCGAAGTCATTTTCTCGTGCGCTCTCTGCAGCTCATTAGTCATTGAGCCCATCATAAAACCACGGACTAGCACATCATCCTTGACCCATTTTTCATGGACGTCGATGTCTTCTGACACCCTAGTCCGGATTGAGTCGGTGGAATGTCCGCCTCCAAGACGTATCCCGAGACTCCATACCGAGTACAATCATCGATTCCGCAACTACCAACAAAGTTAGGGCCGATTAGGAGATTCTTTTCAAGTAGTATTGCAAGTGGGTTTTAGCCATTTTAGAGAGATTCAATTTCGTTTTACGCAAAGATTTAGACAAGATTAAATTAGTGACTTGTTTAATTATGACCGAGTATAGAACTTAAGGGCTTGTATAATTCTTGTCTCGGCTCCCACTAATTTTATCGGAATTATACACTCCCATGTTATAATCCGGAAATCATGGTTAGATCGACTTCTTAGTGGTGATCAAGTTCTTTACAAATTTTAACAGACGCCACCTATCAGGTTTCTTGCCAATTAATTTCTGTAAAGTGGTGTCTAACACCAACCCGTCTAACGGATGATTTGATCTTCTTTTACCCCTAGTCTTCATGCCCTCAACCTATCAGGTTTCTTGGCAATCCAGACTATCTAAGTTGTTGACCATCAACGTCTATCAGTTTGACTATTGAATCTCACCCGGCAACCTATCAGGTTTCTAGGGGCGAAATTTATCACCAACCGAAGGCATCTAATGCACTCAAGAATTTTTCAACCTCTACCAAATGTACTACCCCGATAACTCGGAAGCATAGCACACCAGATCGGGTATCAATTTTCTACGAGTTTGATGGAGGGTAGGAAACCTCGTAACCTTTTTCAAACTTAGTCTGTTTGTTGTCGGGAGAATTTCGCGATTAATGTTACACTTTGCACATTAATTCATTTATACGCGCGTTTGTATGTTTGTCAATCATTCAAAATGAAAATGTAAAATAGTAACCTAGTTACTACCAACATATAGCTCATGGACCTAATTCCTAATCTTGGGCCGAATGACCCAATAAATAAAAAAAAATACAGTCTTCGATTCTTCGTCTTCTCGGTCGGTTGTCTTCGGTCTTCGTCATACCCAAAATAATACTTACATCATTTAAAAAAATGCATCCTATACAAATTTTCTAGTAAATATAAATAGGCTCAAAACGGCCTTTACAACCCAATCGAATCGAACAAATCAAAAACTAAGTCCACGAGCTATATCACCATCACATAAGGATTCCATACAACATGTAATGGCAACGAAATTAAATAATTAATTTTAATATAAATTAATCTAATTAATCTATAAAATTAATCTATTCAATTTCTACTATATTAATCCAATTAATATAAAGTGGCATTAAAATTAAATAATCAATTAATATATTAATCCAATCAATATAAAATTAATCTATTTAATTTTAATGGTATTAATAAAATTAATACTAATAATCATCATTTTAATTCGTTCAAGTAATCCGTGAAAAACAATATTCTCGTTTAATTTATTTCCCTTAACTCAAAATATTCCAAATATTAATTTAGTCAAATTAAAATCCAATTAAAAATTCGGGAAATAATTACAACGAAATATAAACTTAAACGGAGTCCTGACAATCCGGTTTAGGCTCAGCCGGCCCGATTCAAAATCGGGCCAAAAATCAGTGCTGGCCGAGCCATTGCTCGGCGGTGGCCGATCATTCTCGGCCCTTGCCGAGCACTCTCAGCCCAGCCGAGTCACGGCCGAGCACGCTCGGGCACTGGGCAGGCGGCCAGAAGGCCGCCGGCACCACCGACAGCCCCGTTTCTTCGTTTTTCGGCCCGTTTCCAAAAACGTGATGCTACAACGAACAATTTAAAATCTAAAATTATTCCAAATATGATTCTAAATCATAAACATCATCCAATAACATTCAAAATGCACAAATAATCGTATATACGATATCATTGAACTCGCTCCGATACCACTGTTGGGATTCCGAAAATAAAACGAAATACGCAGCGGAAATAAATACGAATCCCAAACAGGATCGATCAAGTAACGTATATACGAAAAATAAATACGAAGATAAAGATCATACCCTTGAAGCCTTTGAAATAATTCTTCGTAAAATTTGATGACGATCACGAACCTCGTCCCGAACACGAAATCCCTTTGTTCCAAGCACCGAAAGTTCGAAGCCTCTACTTCACACGCGTCGGAAGTTGCCCGGAAAAATTTCGACGAGACTCCGTTCTCCAAGAACACGGCTAGGGAACTCGTAGGAATTTTTTCTCTCAATTTTTCTTAACTTTTATAACACCTCTAAGATGAAAAATATAGAAAAGAAAAATTTCTCTCTTTCCTCACTTTTACTCTCACGGCTAGGAGCAGCAAAGAGTATGTGTATGTGTGTGTTTTTCAAGTCTCATCATACACCATATGAGTTGGTTTTTATAAAGATATAAAACAACTCATTTATGTAATTATAAATTGAGAAAGAATCTCAACTTAACAATTATTCATGACAAGACAACACAAAACACATGCATGGTGATCATGCCATGTGAGAGGGGGCGGCCCATGTAGGAGTTTCCTAGAAACGAGCCGAGCCACTCGGCTCGTATGCGGACGTCACAAACGACTCCGTTAAATACACTCGTTTAATCACCAATGTATTTATATTAATTAATTAATTTAATTAATTAATTATATCAAATACAAATATATTTCTCTAAGAAATATAATTTTATGAATAAAATTAATTACCCGATAACTTAATTTTAATTCATAAGACCGCTATTTGATTTATCTAATAAATCATAATTAGATATCAATATCTAATATTAATAGAGAGATAATAAATTCACATTTATCCGTCAACGCTCGATGCGCGACTCGTAGGTCCGTCTCACCGGCATTGGGAGGAACCAATGAGTGCGGGCAAGACTTAGCCACTAGCGGGCCGCATCAGAACCCCGATCGAGAACGAATGAAGGGATCATTCCAGAACCATTATGTCGTGAATACTATATACGTATAGACCCTTCATCAGATGTCCCGGTCAAGTCTTCGGGTCACGGTAAAGTCAAACCCTACTGTTGACTAAACTCTATACATGTGTTAATGCAAATCAAGACCGACTGATTAATAGTGTATCTAATACGACTATATCAGGATGCTTTGGCCAAAGACTTATGATCTTATTTGCCATTAACCGTATAGGACATTCGCCTGCTCACTAACAGGACATAGAATCCTTTCTTGGCGTACAGTAAAGACTGCTACCTGCCCGTATAGTCCGCACTTCGAGGTCGACTCAGCAATTAAGCAAATGAGTCTAACTACTCTAATGACAAACTAAACGTCACAGGCACATCTTCTACTAAACCCTCAAGTCAAAGGTCCACGTATACTATCACAACCTTTCGATTCGTCATCGACTCTCCGAGAGTGAATACCGTGTGACTGAATCGAGTATGAGTCGTGTTCGAGTATACTGGCCCCACCAATATACTTATAACTATGCTATCAAGACGTGCACACGTCCTAGCATCAGTTATACAAGTCATATTAAAACTTAATGCCCATTTTAAGTTTATTGACTTGCGAACAATTTACGTAAATAAACTTTAAACACTTCCAGTACATTTTCTCTTATCCCATAACGAGAATGGAATGTTCGATTTATTTACATGGACTTCACTTCAATGTTTACCAAGTCAAGAATGCAATTGAAATACAATAAACAGTGAATGAATCGTATTGCCTTTTTATTAATTATTACATAATTACAAGTATAATGCCCTTACTCTCTCATCCCCTGAGTGGCATTCGAGGGCATATTCCTAACACCTACCCGGTAAACATCAATCGAATATACCCACAAGTTATCGTGACATCGCACTCGCAAGTGACGATTCTCGGAGCCCTCTCCAGACCTACCCGAATTGATAACCTTGTGGTCGAATCATCAATGCATAGAGTTCATAACGACAAGGGTTTCACATTTGCCACAATCACAAATATGTCAAATCATGAGTTAATGCCAACAACACTTAGCAAAACACCACGTCAAACCATAACGCACCGAAAAGAAACCATATACGTCCACACGCAATACCAAGTGCAACATCAACACCAAACATATCCATAGAATTCACATAGTTCACAAACCACACCATTCACAAAACACACGCGTTTTGAAAGAGGGCCTTTAACAAGGCTAATCAAATCTTTTGAAAGTTCAATTCATGTAACACCCCCAGATTTAACCGGAAATATTACAGCGTCGTGGGCCCCGAGATGGAACCCACAAGGCTAAAAGAAATTTTCGCAAACATTTACAAATGCCCAAGAGGCCAACGACGGTACTATCTTTAAAAATTCACAAAGACTTATAAAATCTATTTATCAAAAACCGTCGTAAAAACTCATTTGAAATCGCGAGGCCAAACAGCCGACACTCAAAAGTTTAGAAAACGACTTCCAAAGCAACCTCAGTTACCAGATACCAAAAGGTCAATTCAAAATACTCACGCGGCGGGAAAAGACCAACCAAAAAGATATTCTAGCAGCGGAATACAAGAACCAATCAAGAAACTCACTGCACACAACATGTCCTAGCCAGTATCCTGCGGGAAGCTCATCTCTTCACGACCGCTACAAGCTCGATACTCCAAAGACCTAAAAAGAAATCCCACAACGGGGTCATCCATAATATCCAACCATGATATCAATCACATCACATCAATAATACATACCAACGAGAATACAGAATAAGAATACGACCAATGTAATCTTACCGCCATAACTTTACTTACTCAAGTAATTCTCATCAGAATAACCATTTTCACATTTCACATCTTGTACTCGATTAACCAATAAACTCAAACATAAAATCAGATTGTACCTCGAACAATACTCAAGATCCTCAAACTATCGTAACCAACTCACGATACGGAAATCTACCATTTCTGACCAATACGATCCATCGAATAATATCATCAAATCCCAAGACGATAACCGATCGTCCATCAAAGACAAAGACCAAAGAAAATACGGAACATACCTCGAGATATGATGTGCCACGATAATCATATCAGTCTAATCCGAGATCAGATCAATGTAATACGGACAAGGTCCTAACACAAGACCTACAAATGCATACTCATATGACAACGTCAATATGCTCAAAAACAATAACAACTATGTATACTCAATGGAAATCCCATGATCCAGCGCCCTCAGCATAGATCCTAAGATGATCCTACAAGATCAACACGAGGTGGATAACCAACAATATACATATGCACAACAATAACACAATACTGGGTAATCCAACGATCCAGCGCCCTCAGCATAGATCCCAAGATGATCCCGTCGGACCAACACGAGGTGGAAAAACCCGTCCAATGATCCAGCGCCCTCAGCATAGATCCCAAGATGATCCCGTCGGACCAACACGAGGTGGACATCCGATCCAGCGCCCTCAGCATAGATCGCGCGATCCCATCGGATCAACACAACATAAACAACACAATATGCATAACAATATGTTCATCATCATGAACAACGCAACATGAACGACAATATGACAAATCAATTTAGACGACCTCATGTTCGACAACATGAATGATAATACGCATGATCAAATCACTAACTCTAATTGAATCGATATAAGATACTTGCCCCGAGTCCTTCGGGAGAAATCTCGATGTCCAATCATCACCGATGATTATCCTCAATGCTCGGCGATCCAAACGAACAATAAACTATAGATACTCATATCCTCGTCTTTACCATAATGTAACCTTGATACTCGAACATACCAATAACTGAGATAAGCATATACATTATGATTTATCTCCCAGAATCGAAAGAACGATATGCGATCCGAATACCCGAGTTCACAATAATAATCATCGCTATATGCATTATAAACGAAATGAAATCGAAACCATTCATTAAATATTATAAGCGAGCAAGTAATAACGCCTCGATACCGATACCACGAAGTCTCTTTGCCGAACACATTGCCTTTGTCTACGAGCTCCTCGGCCCGATCAAAAGCAATACAATGGACATACTCGAACACGACCGCAATATCCGGTTATAATCACCGATCAACAATCTCAACCTATCGAAGAAATCAAATAACACATATCCGATAACAATCAACAACTGACAATACTAACCAATCGAACTCAACGGTTCAACACAACCTCTAATAAACACAGTCAGAACCAACCAAGTCAAACCATCACGAATTCATAATCAAAACACAAAAATACTTGCCTTTATCGCCTACTTAGCGCACGTTAACGCATAACGTGGCGTGCGCTAAGTTGTCCCGTTAGCGTCGCTAGCGGTAAGCTTAGAGTGCGCTAATCTTTGTCTGATGGCATGCATTCCAAGCATCGACTATCATCTTGCAACTACGAATCCGAATGAAGGGAGACATAAATCTCCATATCTCTTGAAGATAAACGACACCATAACTATCACAAGGATCATATCAATGTCCATATATCAATAATAACATCAACAATCAAACCGACTCGATAACAAGGATCATATCATATTCAATCCGGAATTCAACCTCGTATCATGATTTAACTCCTCTAAATCGATCAATATAGATAACAAGATTCAGAAATCCATCTTAGATCGGGTTAAACGAATCACCATCCTTATAGTGTGAAGAATCTTAACTAACATCCGAAACTCTTATCAAAATTCCATTGAATCTCATATAACATCATCATATGATTATCCAACATGCTCCTTACATGAAATCATCCAAGAAAAACGAACCATCATCAAGAGGATACGAAAATTACGGATTGGATGAACCAAGAATAAGAACACTAGACTCCATTCCAAGAATCATGAATAACTTGAAGAACGAGGCTTGAATCCATGCTCTCCATCTTAATCTTGTTAAAGATCATCATCTCTCGGTGTTTGGGACCTCACACCTCTCTCTAAAAACTCTCTCTCTCGGTTACAAGGAAGGAATGGACGAAATGCTTCATAACACCCTTCTGTCCCTTTTTATAATATACATCACTAGCGTGCGCTAAACCATTATGTTTAGCGTGCGCTAGCCTTAGCGTGCGCTAACTGACTTTGTTAGCGTGCGCTATCGGCCCAGAGGCTCTCTTGTCTTCGTAAACTACCTTATGTACGTAATGCCCATGCATTAACGTCGTAAATCATCATGTCTAGCGTACGCTAGTCCTTACTCTTAGCGTGCGCTATCCGAGTTGACTTACTACGGCGTTCACCTACCACTCGCCCCACATTCCGAAAAGACATCGACAAGGATAAGATCCCTTGTTGGTGATATATAGTTAGCGTGCGCTAAGCCTAATCTTTAGCGTGCGCTAATACTTCCGGACAACAACCGTTGACTCACTAGAACGTGCGCCAAGCGGTAGGGTCCACGCAGATTCCTTCCGATCATGCGCATTTAGCGTGCGCTACATTCGACTCTAGCGTGCGCTAACCATGAACGATAGCGTGCGCTATACTTGAACATTAGCGCGCGCTAATCGTGCTATACTTAGCCATTTTCCAATTCTCCTCGTCGTCTCGACATACCAATTACGGACATACGGCATCTTGAATACATGTCTTGAATCGATAACATCATCATACGATATACCCGATATCAAAAGTACGGCAACGATACACAATATCCTCAAATGTAAATGTCGACCAAATACGACAATTATACGATCTTGATATCTCGAGTCCTTTATTTATTTTATCCCTCTTTGCATGATTCCACATGTACAATATAACTCGGATAAAATAATATTAAACAACGATAATAGAAATTCGGATATTACATTCTACACCCCTTAAAATAAGTTTCGTCTCGAAACTTGCAACCCGTCATAGAAACAAACAAACATCTTTGTTCAACCCAAAATATCCCAAAACCATCACGACACCGATCAATCATCATTATTGAATAGCCAAAACCGCATACTTACAAATACGCGGTCGACGATCTCGGAGATACTAGCCGGACAATCTCAGCACGGTCTCAATACGCTTACGATCACAATTCCACGAGTCTCAACAAAATATATCATCTTCGGATGAAACAATCTGCCGAATCAAATCACATGCACTTTGATTACATAATCAAGTCTCGATTCCGATAAGGCGAATAATACACAATACATCTGCAAAACAATTGCCCAAAAATAACAACACGAATTACGAAACATCAACACAAAATCCGAGCGCTCAAATGATCACGGCAATGATCAACAATCAATCGAATTTATCATCGACATGATAAATTCCAATCGACCAACCGGAGGTCAAAACACAATCGGGAATATCATCATCGTGATAAACTCAATATTACCAATGAGCGATCAACGAAAATCGAGAATACCTTCACACGGTAAACTCGGCCACGATCAACACGGACCCACGAGAAACAGATATACGAAAGAATAACATTCTCAAAACGACAAATCAATCACGCACCGTAGATCTCAATAAACATACCCAACTGGCGAACATTTTCCTCGGCATACGAACAACGAATCGCAAATCGACGAACATACCAATTCATACGTGGAGTGGAAACGACCACTCAATATCCAAAACAACTAGTATGGGGTCACCATCCCCAAATCTACGCTTACAAGGAAATCATTCCAGAATCACTAAGGTAAAATCGCGCTACTATCATACCAATGGAATCACATAGCACCTATGTTCCGGTTTCACAAAATCCCAAGTTTCCAAAATAATATTATGCGCATGAATCTACAACACGCAACATATTTCTCTTATCCGATAAATCAACCGATCATCCGTGGATAACCAAACTACCATACTAACGTTCGAATCTCTTTCATAGTGCCATCGATGTACTATCCGGTTCGTGAGTCTCACTCGAACTCCACCACGATATGCATTATGCACTAAATGCGCATGTATATCCATCACATTTTCAAAACCAGTTTGAAATCATATATTCTTGTCACGAAGACAATTTTGAAAGTTCTTTCAAGAGTTTGAAAACTCAAAACATAAATTTTGGTAAGACCACAAAATCAATTTTAAAAATTAAATCGGCTCGCTGGTGCCAAGTTCTCGATAAAAATTCTTTTCGAATATACACGATTAAATAAAATGAATTTTATGCAAATGCTTGTCCATATCCATACCCCTGTATACCACTTCGGCTCGTCACCAATATCCACTGATATTCCATCGGAAAACCACACGATAGAGTTCCAAATCTCAAATATAAACTCCGACTAAAAACTCCTTTCCACATATGACTCGCAACGTCAGTCATTAACCCATACTGGATCACCTTAAATATGATATGACAAAATATTGAAACGAATCAATACAGCGAAAGACTTCCCGAGAAGTTCCATTTGAACAAGTAAACCAAAGCCTCGAAAGGCGGATAAAGTATTTTACAACTCTCGGGAGTTTTTGAAAACAGGAAAGTCTTTTGAAACATTAGGGTCTCAGCCCGTATCTTGTTCCGCATTACAAGAAGTTTAAAAAGTAGGAAACTCTTTTCGGACCCCAAGTCCTGAGTTATAAAACCATTTCAAAATCGATTGGGTCTCGGCCCAAAAATCATTTTCCGTAAAACATCCGTAAAACATTCATTTTGAAAGGTATCATTTTCAAATGATCAAAAGCAGTTCACGAACTAACATGTTACATGTTCTTCTCAACCATGCACAATATTTTCTCCCAGATGCACAATTCCGTTCCAAAATCTAACCAACATACTGATTTACAAAAATCGTGGTTTCTCAAGATCATCAATCCTGTCCCACTCTGACATCTCATACTGTAACGCATGATATCTGCTGAATCTCAAGACACATCAACTATAGAACAACAATAAATCTCAATGCAATTCAAAATCCAAATACTTACAGATCGTGAAGCCGACGATTCCCCGTGATACTGGCACATGTCTAGACTCAAGAAAATACTCGACACAGGTATTTTCAAAACACACGTTTTGCAAACTCAGTTCGACTCAAGAACACAATACATCTCATTCCATAGAATCTCGTTAACACCATTTGGAAAAGTTATAACAAGCCCAGTACGATACTGGCAAATCCGATAACGCGAAAGCCTGAGTGAACAACAAAGACTCACGGCTCTAGTATTTGTCAATCGACAACTCGAATGACGCAACAAAAACACGACTCAACTCGACCCGAATGCCTAGGTTTTCTCAACCTAAGCTCCGATACCATATTCTTAACACCCCCAGTTGCTTAGGAAATATTACAGTAGTGGGCCCGAGATGGAACCCACAAGGCTAAAAGAAATTTTTGCAAACATTTACAAATGCCCAAGAGGCCAACGACGGTACTATCTTTAAAAATTCACAAAGACTTATAAAATCTATTTATCAAAAACCGTCGTAAAAACTCATTTGAAATCGCGAGGCCAAACAGCCGACACTCAAAAGTTTAGAAAACGACTTCCAAAGCAACCTCAGTTACCAGATACCAAAAGGTCAATTCAAAATACTCACGCGGCGGGAAAAGACCAACCAAAAAGATATTCTAGCAGCGGAATACAAGAACCAATCAAGAAACTCACTGCACACAACATGTCCTAGCCAGTATCCTGCGGGAAGCTCATCTCTTCACGACCGCTACAAGCTCGATACTCCAAAGACCTAAAAAGAAATCCCACAACGGGGTCAGCCATAATATCCAACCATGATATCAATCACATCACATCAATAATACATACCAACGAGAATACAGAATAAGAATACGACCAATGTTATCTTACCGCCATAACTTTACTTACTCAAGTAATTCTCATCAGAATAACCATTTTCACATTTCACATCTTGTACTCGATTAACCAATAAACTCAAACATAAAATCTGTATTGTACCTCGAACAATACTCAAGATCCTCAAACTATCGTAACCAACTCACGATACGGAAATCTACCATTTCTGACCAATACGATCCATCGAATAATATCATCAAATCCCAAGACGATAACCGATCGTCCATCAAAGACAAAGACCAAAGAAAATACGGAACATACCTCGAGATATGATGTGCCACGATAATCATATCGGTCTAATCCGAGATCGAGATCAATGTAATACGGACAAGGTCCTAACACAAGACCTACAAATGCATACTCATATGACAACGTCAATATGCTCAAAAACAATAACAACTATGTATACTCAATGGAAATCCCATGATCCAGCGCCTCGGCATAGATCCCAAGATGATCTACAAGATCAACACGAGGTGGATAACCAACAATATACATATGCACAACAATAACACAATCTTGGGTAATCCAGCGATCCAGCGCCCTCGGCATAGATCCCCAAGATGATCGTCGGACCAACACGAGGTGGAAAAACCCGTCCAATGATCCAGCGCCCTCAGCATAGATCCCAAGATGATCCCGTCGGACCAACACGAGGTGGACATCCGATCCAGCGCCCTCAGCATAGATCGCGCGATCCCATCGGATCAACACAACATAAACAACACAATATGCATAACAATATGTTCATCATCATGAAAAACGCTACATGATCGTGAATATGACAAATCAATTTAGACTACCTCATGTTCGACAACATGAATTATAATACGCATGATCTAATAACTAACTCTACTTGAATCGATATTAGATACTTGCCCGAGTCCTTCGGGAGAAATCTCGATGTCCAATCATCACCGATGATTATCCTCAATGCTCGGCGATCCAAACGAACAATAAACTATAGATACTCATATCCTCGTCTTTACCATAATGTAACCTTGATACTCGAACATACCAATAAGCGAGATAAGCATATACATTATGATTTATCTCCTAGAATCGAAAGAACGATATGCGATCCGAATACCCGAGTTCACAATAATAATCATCGCTATATGCATTATAAACGAAATGAAAGCGAAACCATTCATTAAATATTATAAGCGAGCAAGTAATAACTTGCCTCGATACCGATACCACGAAGGCTTTTGCCGAACACATTGCCTTTGTCTACGAGCTCCTCGGCCCGATCAAAAGCAATACAATGGACATACTCGAACACGACCGCAATATCCGGTTATAATCACCGATCAACAATCTCAACCTATCGAAGAAATCAAATAACACATATCCGATAACAATCAACAGCGCGACAATACTAACCAATCGAACTCAACGGTTCAACACAACCTCTAATAAACACGGTCGAGAACCAACCAAGTCAAACCATCACGAATTCATAATCAAAACACAAAAATCGCCTTTATCGCCTGCTTAGCGCACGTTAACGCATAACGTAGCGTGCGCTAAGTTGTCCGTTAGCGTCGCTAGCGGTAAGCTTAGAGTGCGCTAATGCTGTCTGATGGCATGCATTCCAAGCATCGACTATCATCTTGCAACTACGAATCCGAATGAAGGGAGACATAAATCTCCATATCTCTTGAAGATAAACAACACCATAACTATCACAAGGATCATATCAATGTCCATATATCAATAATAACATCAACAATCAAACCGACTCGATAACAAGGATCATATCATATTCAATCCGGAATTCAACCTCGTATCATGATTTAACTCCTCTAAATCGATCAATATAGATAACAAGATTCAGAAATCCATCTTAGATCGGGTTAAACGAATCACCATCCTTATAGTGTGAAGAATCTTAACTAACATCCGAAACTCTTATCAAAATTCCATTGAATCTCATATAACATCATCATATGATTATCCAACATGCTCCTTACATGAAATCATCCAAGAAAAAGCGAACCATCATCAAGAGGATACGAAAATTACGGATTGGATGAACCAAGAATAAGAACACTAGACTCCATTCCAAGAATCATGAATAACTTGAAGAACGAGGCTTGAATCCATGCTCTCCATCTTAATCTTGTTAAAGATCATCATCTCTCAGTGTTTGGGACCTCACACCTCTCTCTAAAAACTCTCTCTCTCGGTTACAAGGAAGGAATGGACGAAATGCTTCATAACACCCTTCTGTCCCTTTTTATAATATACATCACTAGCGTGCGCTAAACCATTATGTTTAGCGTGCGCTAGCCTTAGCGTGCGCTAATCGACTTTGTTAGCGTGCGCTATCAGCTCCAGAGGCTCTTGTCTTGCTTCGTAAACTACCTTACGTACGTAATGCCCATGCATTAACGTCGTAAATCATCATGTCTAGCGTCGCTAGTCCTTACTCTTAGCGTGCGCTATCCGAGGTTGACTTACTACGGCGTTCACCTACCACTCGCCCCACATTCCGACATCGACAAGGATAAGATCCCTTGTTGGTGATATATAGTTAGCGTGCGCTAAGCCTAATCTTTAGCGTGCGCTAATACTTCCGGACAACAACCGTTGACTCACTAGAACGTGCGCGGCGGTAGGGTCCACACGCAGATTCCTTCCGATCTGTCTGCATTTAGCGTGCTACATTCTGACTCTAGCGTGCGCTAACCATGAACGATAG
Source organism: Orobanche coerulescens (assembly GCA_033398695.1). Classification (NCBI taxonomy): domain Eukaryota; kingdom Viridiplantae; phylum Streptophyta; class Magnoliopsida; order Lamiales; family Orobanchaceae; genus Orobanche; species Orobanche coerulescens. The sequence continues at coordinate 204,444,026 of CM065801.1, read as the reverse complement.
CGTGCGCTATACTTGAACATTAGCGCGCGCTAATCAGACTATACTTAGCCATTTTCCAATTCTCCTCGTCCGTCTCGACATACCAATTACGGACATACGGCATACTGAATACATGTACTGAATCCAATAACATCATCATACGATATACCCAATATCAAAAGTACGGCAACCTGATACACAATATCCTCAAATGTAAATGTCGACCAAATACGACAATTATACCGATACTGATATCTCAGTCCTTTATTTATTTTATCCCTACTGTACAGATTCCACGCTGTACAATATAACTCGGATAAAATAATATTAAACAACAGTAATAGAAATTCCGGATATTACAGTTCAAACGACCACACAAACATATTTAGACGATCACCAATTATCATATCCACAAAACAAGAATTATATGGACAAGGTACTTGCCTCAAAATCGGCACGCAAGTATCCCGACGAAGACGGCTCAACCGGAAAGCTTCGAAACGCCCGATGCAATCGAAAAGAAAGACGACAACGAACGGAAGGGTTCAACTCGGTTTCTTCGCAAGAAACTCGACCCTAACAATATATAATCAATAAATCATCGATCATACGAGGAAGGATAATCGTAGGACGCCCGAAAACCCCTCTAAGACATTCTACCGGACACCTTCAAGGCGTCGATCAAGAACTCGACCAAAACAACGAATCGATACGATCCAACCATGGAATAACAAGGGAAAAGATATAAAACATCTAAATAATCATCAATCCATCATAATCCTAAGTTAAATCGGATTAATCGGACGAAAACAATCAAAACACCCAAATTCCCCAAAACTAGATTTCTAGGAAATCTGACCTGATTCGGTAGATCGGAGGATGTTATAGGACGGATGATTGATGATATGAACCTCAAAACTTCATGTATTCATTGTCCAACAACATCTCTACATGATTACCCCAGCTCCAGCCGCGGAAGGGAAGAAAAGAAGTGAGAAATGGCTGAAGAAAAACGCTGCCAGGCCTTAAATAGGCCGACTGCCGGCCGGGTTACGTACGTAACCGGCCATGGCTTACGTACGTAACCGGCCATGGCGAGCGCCTTTACTGGAAATGCCGGAGCGTTACGTGCGTTACCGGCCGGGCCTTACGTGCGTAACCGGCCTTACGTATGCTCGCCGATCACTACCGCCGCGTTACCGGCGGGGCCAGCTGGCCCGGCATGCCCGGCCATGACTCGGCCGGGACCAACTCCGACGGCCCGAACGACCCCAAAACCCGAACCTGAGTACGAATCGAAGATACGGTTACGAAGTACTCGCAAAGACGAATCCGAGCACTAAGAGAACACACGATTCCGACCACCCGAAGGCTCGAAATTCGACAACGGAAAGTAATTACCCCAAACTTTGGGAAATTACGAAAATGGCCCAAAATGCCTGAAAATCACGATACGTGATCGAAACACCAAGACAAAGCTCGCAACATGAATAATAACATTAAATGAACTTATGAGAAAGTCGAAACAACAGTTTCGGACGAGATTCGCAAGAATCGAACTCAAGTGCGGAAAAACCGCTAAAAAGCACGGAACTCAACAAAACGACACCGAAACGAGCTCGGATGACAAAAAGTGCAGAATTAATCATTCTCGGAATAATGAAACGGTCATGAGCGAGTCGTCAAAACGGACTTCCGCCGAAAAAAGAAATTTACCGAAAATCGAAAATTGCGGATATTACAGTATACCGTTATTTTGTTAGGAGCGGATTTGGGAGGATTGTTCGGACCAAAACCTATTACTTCGTCGTTTCCTTTGTTTCGTCTTATTCAAGGCAAGTACATGTATTACATTTCGTTATGTATGTTGTGATTTTCGAAATGAATGAGGAATTGTGATTTTCGGGTGCGTGAGTTGCGTTCCTTCCACCTGGAGTGTCCGACGGGATGTCTGGGGGTCGATACTAAGGGGTACGGCCGCGGAAGTGAACTTGGGTGCGTGTGTGGTTGAACTTCCACCCGGAGTGTCCGATGGGATATCTGGGGGTCGATACTAAGGGGTACGGCCGCGGAAGTGGTATCCCACCCGGAGCGTTCGACGGGATGTCTGGGGGCCGATACTAAGGGGTACGGCCACGGGATACCAGTTGTGATTTTGTGATATCGTGATGATTGGAAAGTGATTGATTGCCAATGTAGTATTCCGGAATATTTATGGCAAATGATATCTAATTGTGATGATCGTGTAAAACCGTATTTGTATATAATGTTGTGTAATTGTGTACTTGCACTAGCTATTCGAATACTAACCCCTTAAATGGGGGAAATCCGTCTTATGCATTTCAGGTACCGGGAGAGCTGAGGAGCAGGCACGGGACATGCATGCAAAGGACGGGCTGGCTTGATGATGTGGCTCGAGTCTATATTTTTATGTTTTGTCGTTGCATTGTCGAGTAATGAAGTTAGATTGTTTATTTTTGAACTTGGTTTAAGTCCCCTGCGTGGGCAATGAATTGGTATTTAACTTATGTTCATGTACTCCGTTAAAATGTTTTGGCCGAGGCCACAGCCTTATTTACTATTTGAGTGCATCATTTGGGATTACATTATGGTTTACGTGTCATGTGTTAGCCTGGTAGACCTCACGAGGGTTCTACGGCGTGTAATGTCCCAGTTGTGAATTGGGGTGTTACACCTTTCGCACTCACCGTGTTGGCCTTGAAAGTACCGACATCCGTCCTCTTCTCTCTCATCCTCAATTCCTCCTCGATTCGAAGATGTTTCTGGATTTGCTCCAAAGAGAAGTCCTTGGTATTGTGAAGAAGTTTCTTCCGATAGCTTTTTCAGGAATTGGGGAACTTCGCAATAATTGCACCAACTTGGAAAGTCTCCGAAATATCAATCTTCACGGCCCTCAATTTGTTGACAATAACTTGCAATTCATGTACTTAAGCAAGTATGGGCTTATCTTCAAATATCTTAAAATCAAAATAACTAGAGACAAGAAACTTTTTGGCACATTCTTATTCGGCCTTGAATGTGTACTCGAGTGCCTTCCAAATATCCATCGCCGATGGATTGTCGGTGTAGATATCGTAGAGACGGTCGGAGAGAGTGTTCAAAATATGGCCACGGCACAGCAACTCGTCCTCTTGACGCTTCTTCCATTCCGCCTTGAGTTCTTCAGAATCCTCCTCTATCGGCTCTGGGATAGGCTCCAACGTCGAGTCCAGCACGTAGAAGACCTTCATGGCAGTGAGGAAGAAACGCATCTTGTCCTGCCACCGAGTGTAGTTGGTTCCATCGAAGCGGTCCAACTTGACGAAGTCTTGGTTCATCACCTTCATACTCGAAACAGTAGCCTCGATCGCCATTGCAACAGATACTGTAAGATTTTTAGAGAATTCTTTGAAATTGAAGACGTCGAGACTTGAATCACGCATGGAAACACTTTCCTTATAGTATTTCTTGCACCCCGAAATGTGTCTTAAGGTTATGAACAAGAATACCACGGGATACAACAAGCCTTAGTTCCGGACTGCACTAAGCAGAGTGAAATTTGAAAATAGGCAAGAACGATTTCTGGATAAAGTGTTTTAGAGAGAATGAGAATAGTAGGTTCGAAAACAGTTAACGATTTCTGAAGCCGAACTCGGTTTATAAAAAAATTGTACCTATTCGTGAAAAGCTTCGACGAACAGGAGCACCACTTCATTCAAACGACGCGACTATTCATTCAAGCGACAACAAAAAATAATCACCAATTGAGGAGGCGCGACCGTTACAAAACACACTATCTCAACAACAACACACTATTTCGTCTTTTAGTGAACAATCAAATAAAAGTTTTAAATAATTAAATCCCTTATTTAATTTAGCTTTTCCAACACCAAAACCACTACAATTATATATACGCTAAAATGGTATATTAGAGATACGTAATTGAGAATATTATTAATTAATAAAGTAGAATTTTGTATTTATGATTTGACATAAATAGTTAAAATTCCAATGCATTAACAATTAAATGAATGTATAGTGTAATTAATTCGAACTTAATTTAATAAAATGAGTAGTATATATAATTAATAATTAATATAATTATTATAATTTAAAATGGGAATGTAAGGCAAAATCACAACCGTTGATGGACAAAAATCAATGATCAAGATTGATCTTTATATTATATTAATTTAAAAATAAATTAATGAATTTAATATTATAATTTAGGAAACTAAATATTATTAGGGATTAATATCTAACCGTTAGATTTCAACCATCAATAGTTGTGATTTGGTGCTATGCTCTTATTTTAAGGAGTGGTTCCCATTTGAACCTATCCTCTTATATATATATATATATAGTGGCGCATTCTATGCAGTACCAATATTAGATGCAGTACTTTACAGTACTAATTTATGCATGAGTTTTGTACTAATTATGCATGAAATATATGCATTTCGTGCATCAAAATTTCAATGCATTACTTTACAGTACTAATTTATGCATGAGTTTTGTATAAATTATGCATGAAATATATGCATTTCGTGCATCAAAATTTCAATACATTAAAATATTATATTATATTTGTGAGAATTAATGCATTGAAATTTTGGTGCACGAAATGCATATATTTCATGCATAATTAGTATAAAACTCATGCATAAATTAATCTTGTAAATGCATCATCTAATATTGTCTTTGCGTATATATATATATATATATATATATATATATATATATATATAAGGACAATAGTAGTTTATAGCGTTTTTAGTAGCTTATAGAGTTTCTTTAAACGCTATTTAAACTAGCATTTGAGCTTATAGCTTATAGAGTTTCATTTTTCCTCTTAATTTTACCATCATTACTTTAATTAAATTCTTCATTTAGTCTCTACTAAATAGATTTTTTCTCATTTTTTAAACATTATTACAATGTCAATTTACATAATTTTATTTTATAAAGTATTTCAACCGCTAATTTTACCAAACACTTTAAATTTAATAAGCTAGTTTATCGGCTACCCGCTATCCGCTATCCGCTACCCCATCCGCTATAAGCTAATTTATTCGCTATAATGTAGCTTATCCGATATCCAATACTTTTTGCCAAACAAAGCCTAAATCCTGTCAAAGCAGGCGTCCCGCACCCTTAGGAGTAAATTGCACCGTGCACGTCCAGGACCATCTAGCTAGGTGTTCTCTTATAATGTGGCATTGTTATAAATGTATGAGAGATTTTGGGTTTATGATAAATATGACAAATGTATATCTATTTAGCAATGTAAATATTTTATTAGGTGCTCTTGGTTGCGGAATACATTTCCTGTCTAAATCTCGACATATTAATAACCATAAAGTACTAAGTAGTTTTAATATTTAGCGAATTCAAATTCACAACATCATTATGCTTACTCTCAATTTACACGTGAAGCCAAGAGCGCGTTGACAATAGATTGTTCAGTACTTCATCCGTCTGTCCATAGATTTACATTTCTATCAAAAATACTCTCTTTAGTAAGTTTACATATGTCATTTTTTACAATCAAATCAAACAATCATCTTTTACTTTTTAATCTCTACCACACATTTATCACTAATACTTTTTACTTTTTAATCATTACCATACATTTATCATTATTACCTATACCAATCATTACCTAAAATATATCAAATATACACCATCTGTCAACTTTTGACTGAGACAAAAGGAGTTTAAAATTTTGTTCACGTAAAAAATCAACTAAAATAAAAATGATGTTTGGTGAAATAATATTTAAATTAATCTTCTAATAGTTGAAATAGTATTTTGACAAGTTTAAGATAATTAGTTTTTAGATATAGAATTAGGATATTCATAAAATTCACCCTAACAAGGTTCTAAAAATTAATATATTTAATGTTAACAACTATTTTTGCCTAATATTAAATGATTTAGAAGTTATTTTAAGCGCTAAATTTCTATAAACAATACTTGTCTAACAATTACTATAAATATAACCGTTAAAAATCAATACAACAACTAACATATACAATAACATCTATTTTTGCAGAACAAACTTCAAATGTATACTAGTCATTCAGACTCGTGCGTTGCACACGGGCTCTATCTAATTGGTCATAGTGTAATGTGTGGTATTTATTTTCGTCATTAGGTTTGTAAGTTGTGATGGTATCACAACTTTTGTAAGCATCGCATGAGTTTAAGATGAATGAGTTTAATTAGTTGTTTGGTGACTTTTATATTTAGACCGAGTCATTCAGACCCGTGCGATGCACACGGGCTTAATCTAAATGTTCATAGTGTATTGTTCAACACTAATTTTCGTCATTACATGGGTTGTATATAAGTGTTCATAGCGTAATCTTTGGCACTTATTTTCGTCATTATATATCTAAGTTGTGATGGTATCACACCTTTTCTAAGCATGACACACATTTAAAATAGTTTATTGACATTAAAAGAGTATATGTGAAGAGACTTTTTTCAAGATGCTACATTTAAAAGAGTCTCTTCACATGTAACTTTTTAATATGTATAAGTTACATACTAAATGTCAAAGGGAGGTTAAACGCGTACGGTTCTTCAAAATAAATGTAACCCTTATATAAAATCGTAACAAAGTGGATATTCGCTATATTTTGAGATCTAGCTTGTGACAATTAATTATCCTTTTGGTTTATCATATCAAATACGGTAGTTCCACATTACTACGCTTAATTAATCGAACTTTATTTTATGCACAAAAACCATTTAAGTTTCAATATTTTTTATTGTTGTGAAAATCGGTCCAATATTGTTAGTATATTTAATTTGTACCAGGTTGCATATATAAATATATTTGAAGACATCAATCTCAACATATAATTTTTCTACTCTTAATAACTAATATAACAATTTCATTTTACCAAATTTGTTTGTCATTCTACAGATGAAACTAAAATTATATTAAGATAATCAATTAATCTCCATAGTGATATTACTTATTGAGTAAGATTTAAATTTAATTTATAAAAGATTATATAAATGGTATATCTATATTGTTTAAACTACATAAATCGTCAAAATGATATTATTTATTATGTAAGATTTAAACTACAGTAAAATTATATAAATGATAAATTCTCAAAATAACATAACCACTTAATTGTCGATACTAATTGTGGATATGATTACCCGAATCATTAATACGTATTTGTTTTATCTATAGTCCATTGCTTTGCACCATTTATGGATAAAGATGATAGTGTGAAGATATTTTTATTATATACTACCATTTTCAATATGTAATATCGACATAACTTACACAATCATATCAAGTATCAAAGTCACGCAATATTTCAAGACGTTTAATTAAGAAAGTGACATTAACACACCGCAAGACAAAAAACTAAATTAAGAGCAAAAATATTAAAATGCACCAACAAAGTGAAGTAATAATTATTGACTAAAAATTGAACTCGTCACATTATTTTCAATAAACTTACTTGTTAATGAATCAATAGTATTAGCCCATTTATCGGTATTACATTGTAATACCCGAGATTTCTGTTATGTATTTAGAACTTGTGACATTGTTATTGTTGCACTTTTATCTGAGTATTATTCTCCATATTTCATAATCCGATGTTGTTGAACGTATGATTTCATGAATGTGATGAAAATTGTGATTCTGCGCATGTAGCGCACGCTATCGACCATGTGTAGCGTACGCTAAGTTGGATCCATAGCGCACGCTGTGCATGACCTTAGCGCCGCGCTATCGTAGTCGGCATGATTGAGGCGTGGGGTAGGTGAGATCGGTAGGGGATCTTGGTCGGATTGTGTCGGGATGAACACGGGCGGCTTTCGGGAAAAGCCAAGTCAACGCATTAGCGCACGCTCGACATGAGAATAGCGCACGCTAAGTCTTGAGTCTGATGAAGTCGATAAGCCGTTAGCGCACGCTACGAGCATGGACTAGCGCGCGCTAATAACCATTTCCTATAAATAGGACAGCATCCTTTTCGTAATTTCAGTCCTTTCTTCTCCCACATCCGAATCCTTATACTTAGAGTATTACTCTCTACATCCTAAACACTTCATATCAGCATCCTATCTCATGTTGAAGATTGTAGATCATTGAGGATTGGTGTTCAAGCCTTCGACGTTGGATTGCTTCGATTTCCTCCTTGTTCTTCACTACTTTGAGGTAGGTGATTCTTCACCAATACTAGTAGTGTTCTAAAGGACGTTTGATCATGTTTTACTAGTCAGTTATTTCGTTTATAATCGAACATCACGTGTTAGAAGGATACTTTTGACGTATCGGCACTTATTCTTCGTATAATCCTTTGAACCTTTTTAGTATATGGACTCCTAAGCATATTATGTATCTTCAAACCGATCATGACCAATATATGAAGATTACCTAGTTCGTATGTTTTACGTATGGAATCATATGTTTTGGGACTTGGAATGAACGGAACTTAGAATATTTTCTTGAAGATCAAGATGAATGATGGTGTAGTAGTGATGATACATATCCTTGTATCTCGTAGTCGTTTAATCCGTATAGAACTTTCACAAACCTTATGAGCATGATATGCACGGGGATGACATGTATTATCACCATAGAATTCATGAGTTCATCACCATTAGATCTAGTTTTACGCGGAGTAATCGCCATGCGGTTAGCGCCACGCTAACATACGTAAGTTAACGTGCGCTATCGGGGATAAGCTAACGCCGCGCTCGTTTGGTACGTAACGTGCGTTATGATATCGGCCAGTCGATCGGTGATCGAAGCTGTCGATCCATGGCTAGCGTCGCTGAGGCTTAGACGATAGCGTACGCTAACGGCGAGCTTAGCACACGTTACGTAGAGTACGTAGCGTCGCTAAGTGGTTCGAGCGGTGTATATTTTGAGCTTTTGGCCGTAGACCGAATTGTTAGGCCATCGTTCGACTTGAGATGATTTGTATATCATTTCTTTTGTTAAGGTTCGAGCTTGCTACGTTGATCGAAGGAGGCAGCCTTCGAGTGTGTTGAGATCATTGAAGTGTCTCGTTCTTGCCATCTTCGAGGCAAGTTTCGTAATATGTTAATATTGGTATTTTGAGCAGGCGTGTGATTATTCATGTTGTTGAACATGAGATTTATTACGTTGAATTGTCATGATATTCGTTCTCTAGTGTTTGTATGTTCATGTTGATGGACATGGCGATTTGGCATATATGTATGCATGAGTTATGTTTGTGTTTGTTGTGCGATCTATGCTGAGGGCGCTGGATCGGATGTCCACCTCGTGTTGATCCGACGGGATCATCTTGGGATCTAGGCTGAGGGCGCTGGATCATTGGACGGGTTATTTCCACCTCATATTGGTCCGACGGGATCATCTTGGGATCTATGCTGAGGGCGCTGGATCATTGGAATACCCTTGCTGTGTTAGTGGAATCTTGTGGATTCGCATTGTCGGATTCCGGTAGCGTAAGTCCGTGTGGTGTATCTTGTTATGTATTGTTTATGCATATTTGATTCGTTTAAATGATACTTGTACTAGCATCGTTTTGCTAACCCCTTCGGGGTGGACATTTGTTTTGATGTTCAGGTAGCCGAGGAGCAGGAAAACAGCCACAGTACCGACGTGACGACGAAGGGGTTCAGTGATGTTTGTTGTTGTTGGTGATTTGTTTTTCTTGGTTGGATTTCAGTACTCAAGTATGCGTGTCTTATTAATATCATTTCGATATGGTTGTATTAATTACTCGTTGAACCAGTTGTACGGTTTTATAAACTTGAATTTCCGTGATGTTGATGTTCTATATTTACATTTCTTTTAAAACAGCCTTGTAAATCCTTACTTAAAGGGTTTACGGCGCTGTAATTATTCCGAATATCTCGGGGTGTTACAGAATATGGTATCGGAGCTAATATTTATGGATATCTTGGCAGTCGGGTTTTAAGTTGGGTCTGTTTACGTTATTGATTCACGAGTCGTTCGTAACATCAATGTTCAGCCAAAAGTCGTCATGTGGACCGTGGTTGTAAGTCTCCTAATCTCTTATACTACCGTTTTACTTAATTACTGTTTTGCGAGTATTGACGGGCTTTATTTCGAATACTTTGTCCTGGATATTGAGGAATTGTGTTTACAGTATGTTGAGAGGAGGACGTGGATGCGGACGGGGTAACATGAGACAGGAGGATTCCGCAACTACCCCAGAATTATCAGCTAGTCGAACCGATTCCCGTTCTGGAGGGCAGCAAGGATCATCGAATGACGATGCAAATCCTAACATGCCAGGAGTGCTTCAACAGGTGGTGGCGCAGATAAACCAGTTCGCCCAGGTAGTCGACCGCATGCAGACGGCGATGGGACAGCAGCACCACGAGGATAACCGGGGAGACAGATGGCTTGCTGAGGTGGTCAAATTACACCCGCCAAAATTTGACGGATCTGCTGAGGCACTTACTTGGGATCACTGGATTAAGGAGTTAGAGAAGATATTCGTGGGTCTTAACTGTCCCGAGGACCGGAAGGTTCCCATTGCCCAGTATTTTCTGACTGGGGAGGCCTTTGATTGGTGGGAAGCTATTCGACCCGAGAATCATAATGCGGATTGGACGGAATTCAAACTAATGATGGAAGCACAGTATTGTCCTCGTCCAGTTAGAGAGGCAAAGATCCGAGAGTTTTTCTCACCACAGAGTTCGGAAGCATCTGTGACAGATGTAATCAAAACTTTTAATCATCAGCTGACTTGTGTGCGACACTTGGTCAGAACGGAGGCAGAAAAGATTTTTCATTTCGATATGCGGATGAAGCCGGAGATTCAGCAGTACATGTCCGGATTCGAGTGTACTACGTTGCGACAGTATCAAGACAAAGCGCTGGCCTACGACATGAAAGAGGCGGCGGTGGAGAAATCAGTGGAGGCAAAGAAGCAGAAAGTGACCGCGGCTTCTCGAGAAAACAAGAGCGGTGGGCCCCGCAAGGGCCAGTCTTCCTTTTATTCGGCTAGAAACCTCCACAACCTTCTAGAGGCGGAAAGAAGTTCGAACTACATCGGATTTCGGACGCATCAAAGAAATGCTACAATTGTGGTCGAGCAGGGCATATTCGACGTGACTGCCCCGCATCTTCTGTGACTTGTTACGATTGTTGACAAGAAGGGCACCGTGCGGCCTTCTGTGGAGATGCTACTGTAATATCTGCATTTTTTCTTTCCCTTGTAATTGTACTTCCGGTGTAATTCTCGATTTTAGTGACCCTCGAGTATCCTTCAGTGTAACTTTTCCGTTATCTTTTGATCTGATTCTCGTTATTGTTGTGCGGAACCGCCGTTTCGGGGTTGCCGTGGATTCATCCTATGCTATGATGCGTTTTGAGGTGTTCCGTTTGACGTTTCGTTCATAATCCGGTATTTTGGGTCGTTTATATTCTGTATCTAGCGCACGCTAAATTTCCTGTATAGCGCACGCTAGAAATCCATTAGTAGCGCACGCTACGTTTAATTAAATAGCGTCGCTAACGATTTAGCCACAGGAGTGGCGGTTTAACTCCCGAGGCCTCTGGACTATCGGATTAGCGCACGCTATCTTGTCTAGCGCACGCTAATGTCGGGAGACTAGCGCCGCGTTAAGTTGTTCGATGGCGCGCGCTAGTGTATCGATCTTGGGCGCTTTACTCTGAATTCAATCGATTCTAGTTAGCGCCGCTCTGGCTGGTATGGTAGCGCACGCTAACGGGCAGTGAGGTTTGGGCGGTTGGCTCTTGGACTCGGCTGATGTTCAAGTAGCGCGCGCTATTGGTCGATAGCGCGCTACCGATGGTTATTAGCGCACGCTACGCATGCATGGTAGCGCACGCTAACGGCAAAACCCCGGCCACGGACTCGGGCGCTAACAGAGGGTTGGTAACCTATCCGTTAGCGCACGCTAACCTTGAGGTCTTAGCGTGCGCTAACACTCCCAACTATATAAACCGGGGAGGCGACCGAGATAATCACGCTTTTCATTTCTCTCCTTCTTCCGCGGCCGGCGACTCAGAAGCGATTTGAGGCGATTTTCTTCTTCCAATCATTTCAGAGATTCTTGTGCTTGAGTTCTTGGTGTAAGACTAACATCATCCACTTGTGTTTCTCATCCTAAATCCAAGGTAATCTCTTAGAACCCTACTTTTGGATAATTTGGGGGTTTGGGATTTTCTTCCGATTCGTTCCGTTTTGTTGGTGGATTCATGATGTATACGATTGATGTTGTTAGTATCTTTAGTTTTCCTACGGATTCATGGATATTTTGTGGATTTTTACGGAATCGAGAGGGTTTGGTTGTGATCCGCCCTCGTTGTTATTTTATTCGAATATACATGAATCGTAGGCGGGTTTCCGGGTGTATTCCATTTCCGTAATTGTCTAGAGTTGGTTGTGATTGTGTTATTCGAATCGTTAGGTTCATTCGTCGGTTCCTCACGGTCGTGCTTGATTCTTCCGTTCCGTTCGCGTCACCGTCTATTAATCGAGGCAAGTATTCTTTTGGAAACCTTTATGCTTAACATGAAATGGTGATGTATATTACTTGTGTGTAACTCACCTCGTGTTGGCCCGACGGGGTCAAGGAGGGAAATCTATCTTTGCCCGGATTTCACGAGTTTCGTACATCTAGCCAACTCGTTAGGGTCCTTGCAAGGCCCAGTGAGAATGTATCTTTGCCGCCCTGTTCTCACGGCATAGCGTGTGCGTGGTTTTGTTTTTCGAAATTGTAGCCAACTCGGTAGGGTCCTGCGAGGCCTCGAGTGAGAATGTATCTTTGCCTGTTCTCAAGGCTAATTGTTTGACTGTTTATTTTAGGAAAAGACATGTCTTGTTTTGGTTTTCGAAATGATTTTTGGTGCATGTTATATGAAAAGTGAAAGAGATTGTTTTGCATTGAATACTTGTAATAGCGTAATTGATAACCCCTCTGGGGACCCGTTTTTGGGAAATTCGTTTTATTAATTTCAGTCGGGTTCATCGAGACGAGCGGGCTGGACGATTACGGATGATGGCCGTGCGTGATGATGGTGCACGAGTGATGTTTTAGTATCTTTACCTTTTTGTCTTTGTGGTTTTGAACTAATAGTTGTACTCGAGTACTTAAGGGGTTCTTGATCGTTTGAATTGTATTGTTGCTTATTATGTCGTGATGGATGATGATGTCATATTGACCGGTTGAACCGGGTGTATTGTTCTGTTGTGCGTCTTTATGACGTGGTGTTATTTTATCGTTTTTGTGAGTCATTGTGTATGATGCTGTTCAGCCTGGTGGGTCCCATATAGGGATTCACGGCGCTGTAATATACCTCGGATATCCTGGGGGTGTTACAGAAAATGGTATCGGAGCACTAGGTTTATGGATACCTAGGCTTGTTGGTTTATTGGGTCTTGTGATGTTTGGTTTTGCACATCATCGTCACGCTGCCATGATTCCGGTACTACCAGTGTCCGTAAGTTTTCTTCCCTTTGTTCATTTATTTCTTGTATCGTACCCTTGATTCTCGACTTGTGATTGTTCTTTTCTTGTACTGATCCTCGTATGGCTTTTGCTACTTATTTAACTCCAGTATGGATCTTTGGAAGAGGTCGTGGTCGCGGTCGTGGTCGTGGGCCTTGGCCCGGGGACGTGGGCGGCCGGTGGGGCGGCCACGTCACGATCTTCGAGGCCGCGATGCGGCGACCGTCATAGCCATGCCTCTTCTCGGGAGCGTGCGATCTTGGTATTGCGGCCGTTATGCAACAAATGGTGAACCAAATGGCGGCGATAGCTCGGGCGGTTCGTAACCGGATCGAGGCCCACGCTAATCGGGCGGAGCGGATCGTTGGCTCCAAGATGTCATCAAGATGCATCCTCCTCGGTTTCGGGAGCTTCGGACCCGATTGGGTAGGAAGGGTGGATTAAGGAGATGTCTAAGGTCTTCGTTGCCACTAAGCATCCCAGAGGACCGTAAAGTCCCTATTGCTCAATATTTTCTCACTTTGGGGGCCTACGGGTGGTGGGAGGCCGTTGGGCCCAAAGACCATCTTTGCCGTGGGTGAGTTTCAAGAGTTGATGGAGATCGAATATTGCCGTGGCGATCGAGGCTCGGGTACATGCTTTTATGATGCTCAACCACGGGATATCCCCGTAGCTCAAGCAATTGCTGATTTTAACAAAGAGTTGGGTTATGTGAAGACCCAAGTTGTCGAGAGAGTGACAAGATTTTTCATTTCTCCAGACGGATGAAGTTGCCGATTCGGGACTATATGTCGGGGCTCGTATGCACTACATTGAAGGATTATCGAGTAGGGCCCTTGCTTATGATATGTCCGTGATGGCGAGTGAGGCGGCCGCGAGAGTAAGAAGCGAAGTCGGTTGGAAATTTTTAGTCCCAGAGTGGAGGCCGGCGAAATCCCAAGTGCAAACTTTTCAACGGGCGGTTCGGCTCGTTTCTCTGGGAGCTTTGAGTGCCGCCGGAACCTCCGCTCATGAACCCACATGTTTTAAGCGTGGTGTGCAAGGCCATAGGAGCCGGCAATGTTCTCGTCAAAGCTTACTGTCATACTTGTGGGCGGCTAGGCCACAAGGCCCCTTTTGTGAGCGGGTCAAACGGCTTCGCGGCACCCGTTCTTCTCAACCGGCCCGTTGGAGCCTAGTGTGAATCGGGGGTCGTTTGCTCCTCAATATCCGCCGAGTGCTAGTCGGGAGAGGTCGAGTCAGCCCTCAAGAGGAGCTTCCGGTGTTGGCTCCGCCCACCCGCGTGTCTATGAGATGCGGAGAGCCGATGATCCAGCGGCTACGTGGCGGCAGTACCGTTTATATTCTTTCTCATCTGTCGGTGTTCTTTTCGATTCGGTGCTACGCATTCATTCATATCTCTGGATTGTGTGCGCCGTTTGAGTCTCATTGTTTGACACCTTGTGAGCCCTTCATCGTTAAGCTTCCTAGCGGTGATAGGATCGTTGGTGATCGGGAGGTTCGAGACTGCTGCATGCTTATTTGTGAGAGGACTTGGCCCTCTAATCTTATTGTTGTGAGTATCGAGGGTGAGGATTTGATTCTTGGTGATGGTAGCTCGAGCGGCATGGTGCGATCATGAACTACCGCACGAGAATCATCACTATGTTGGCCGAGGGGCATCAGAGCACTCTTTCGCGGGCGAAAGAGGGGAAACCAGTCGTCATTAATGCCTTGAAGGCGATGAGTCTCATGCGAAAGGGATGTATTGGTTATTGGTGCTATGCCTTGAAGGCGGAGAGTGGTGGAGTCGAGCTTTCGTCGATTCCAATCGTTAATGAATTTCTGATGTTTTCTGATGAGTTACGGGATTGCCACCGGATCGAGAGGTCGAGTTCACTATAGAGTTAGAGCCGGGTGCGGCCCCCTATTTCAAGGCGCCCTATCGCATGGCACCTTGAGAGATGTCGAGTTGAAGAAGCGGTTGAGTGAGCTTCTTGAGTCGGGGTATGTTCGACCGAGCGCCTCGCCTTGGGGCGCACCGGTCTGTTTGTGCGGAAGAAGGATGGTTCACTACGTTTGTGTATCGACTATCGCGAACTAAACAAGGTGACCATCAAGAACAAGTATCCTTTGCCGAGAATTGATGACTTGTTCGATCGATTGCGGAAGGCTGCGGTATTCTCGAAAATTGATTTGAAATCGGGATACTATCGGCTCCGGGTGAGAGAGTCCGATGTGCAGCGACCTTTCGGACGAGGTACGGACATTATGAGTTCGTAGTCATGCCTTTCGGGTTAACTAATGCGCGGCGGTGTTCATGCAATTGATGAACAAAGTTTTTATCGAGTATTTGGATAAGTGCGTCGTCGTCTTTATTGTGATATTCTTATTTATTCGAGGAATGAGGAAGAGCATGCCCATCATTTGCGGATAGTGTTGGACATTTTACGAGGCCGAGCAACTCTATGCAAAGTTCTCGAAATGTGAGTTAATTTGAAAGAAGTGATGTTTTTAGGTCACGTGATTTCGGTAGGGGTTCGTGTGGATCCGCAGAAGATTGGGGCCGTATTGGATTGGGCACCGCCCAAAAATGTGAAGGAGGTCCGTAGTTTCTTGGGTTTGGTGGCTACTACCGTAGGTTCGTAGAGGGTTTCTCGAAATCGCCCGGCCACTTACGCAGCTTGCTCCGGAAATCCAGAAGTTCGTCGGAATGACGAGAAGCGATCGAGTTTTGAAGAAAAGAAGCGTTTGACTTCAGCCCATTTTGGCGTTGCCACGTGGCGGTGAGGGTTTTGCCGTTTATAGCGATGCTTCGGGTCAGGGTCTTGGGTGTGTATTAATGCATCACGGCAAGACCATTGCCTATGCGTCGAGACAGTTGAGGCCGTATGAGATGAACTACCCTACTCATGATTTGGAGTTAGCGGCAGTCGTTTTTGCGCTCAAGATTTGGCGTCACTATCTTTTCGGCTCCACATGTCGATTTTTACCGATCATAAAAGTCGAAATACATATTTACTCGGCGAGAGTTGAATATGAGGCAGAGGAGGTGGTTAGAGTTGATTAAGGATTATGACCTCGAAATCCTTTATCATCCGGCAAGGCGAACGGTGTGGCCGACGCCTTGAGTCGGAAACCATTGCGTTGCGAACGCTTGAGATCCTTACATCTCGGTCCGAGCTTCGGAGGGCTTTGATCGAGTTAGATGTTGAGGTCTTGTTGCCGGAGCCGTCGGGCAACTTTGTGCTTTAGAGATTTCGTCGTCTTTGATCGATGAAATTAAGTCAAGCGATTAGAGGATCCGATGATTACTCAAATCCGAGAGAACATTCTTAAAGGGAAGTCTCCTGGATTTGTGATTCACGAGGATGGTGTTCGAGATTCAGTCGGCTTTGTGTGCCGAACGACTTAGAGTTGAGGCGAGTATTCTACGGAGGCCCATGCTACACCTTATTCCGTTCATCCTTCTCCGAGAAAGATGTACAAGCACCTAAGCAGAAATTTATGCTGCAATGAAATGAAGGATGAGGTCGCACAGTTTGAAGCGAGATGTTTGACTTGTCAGCAGGTCAAAATCGAACATCTGAGACCGGCTGGGTTATTGCAGTCAATTCCCATTCCTGAATGGAAATGGGAAGATATATCGATGGATTTCTTTTCGAGTTTGACGAGATCGAGGTCGGGCATGAATATGGTTTGGGTGATTGTTGATCGCCGACCAAGTCGGCACATTTTCTGGGCATCAAGGACACTTGGGGCCGGAGAAGTTAGCTCGTGTGTTTATTGCGCGATCGTGAGACTTCACGGTACTCAAGTCTATTGTTTCGGATCGTGACGGCCGCTTTGTATCGCACTTCGGCAAAGCGGTGCATAAGGCGTTAGGTACCGGTTGCGTTTGAGTACCTCTTTTCATCCCAGACGGATGGGACGGTCGGAGCACTATCCAGACGTTCGAGGATTTATTGCGTGCTGTGCTCTCGATTGGAGTAGTGGTGGGAGGAACATTTGCCGCCGATCGAATTCACGTATAACAATAGTTGGCACGCGTCGATTCGGATGGCACCGTATGAGGCACTTTACGGGCGCGATGTCGATCACCGATTTGTTGGAATGAGGCGTCCGATTTGGTCGGGACCGAGCCGGATGTCGTTTTAGAGACGAGGCGGAAGATAGAGTTAATTCGGGAACGGATGTTGATCGCCCAGAGTCGGCGAAGTCGTATGCCGACATCCGCCGTCGACCTTTGGAATTTGAGGTGGGAGACCACGTTTTGCTAAAGGTGTCGCCAACGAAAGGAGTTTTTCGTTTCGGGAAGAAAGGAAGTTGAGTCGAGATTTATCGTCCCCTTGAGATCCTCGAGCGAGTAGGTGGGTTGGCATACCGTTTGGCGTTACCTCCGGCCTTGAGTCATGTTCATAGCGTTTTCCATGTTTCCCGATTGAGGAAATATGTCCGGATCCTAGTCACATCATCGATTATGGAGAGATTGATGTCGCCGAAGATGTTACTTTCGAAGAGCGCCCTTTGAAGATTTTGGAGCATCGTGAGAAACGATTGAGGCATAAGACCATACCTTTGGTCAAGGTGCAGTGGTCGAGACACGGTGTCGAGGAGGCAACTTGGGAAACCGAGGATAGCATGCGTGCTAGGTACCCCGAGTTGTTTGTTCCTTAAGTTTCGGGACGAAACTTATTTTTAGAGGGGTAGAATGTAATATCCGCATTTTTTCTTTCCCTTGTAATTGTACTTCCGGTGTAATTCTCGATTTTAGTGACCCTCGAGTATCCTTCAGTGTAACTTTTCCGTTATCTTTTGATCTGATTCTCGTTATTGTTGTGCGGAACCGCCGTTTCGGGGTTGCCGTGGATTCATCCTATGCTATGATGCGTTTTGAGGTGTTCCGTTTGACGTTTCGTTCATAATCCGGTATTTTGGGTCGTTTATATTCTGTATCTAGCGCACGCTAAATTTCCTGTATAGCGCACGCTAGAAATCCATTAGTAGCGCACGCTACGTTTAATTAAATAGCGTCGCTAACGATTTAGCCACAGGAGTGGCGGTTTAACTCCCGTGCCTGCGGACTATCGGATTAGCGCACGCTATCTTGTCTAGCGCACGCTAATGTCGGGAGACTAGCGCACGTTAAGTTGTTCGATGGCGCGCTAGTGTATTTGTCCAAGATCGGGCGATTTACTACCGAATTCAATCGATTCTAGTTAGCGCACGCTACGCTGGTATGGTAGCGCACGCTAACGGGCAGTGAGGTTTAGGCGGTTAGCTCTTTGGACTCGGCTGATGTTCAAGTAGCGCGCGCTATTGGTCGATAGCGCGCGCTACCGATAGGTTATTAGCGCACGCTACGCATGCATGGTAGCGCACGCTAACGGCAAAAACCCTGGCTTCTGGACTCGGACGCTAACAGGAGGGTTGGTAACCCTATCCCGTTAGCGCACGCTAACCTTGAGGTCTTAGCGTGCGCTAACACTCCCTGGCTATATAAACCAGGGAGCTGACCGAGATAATCACAGTTTTTCATTTCTCTCCTTCTTCCGCGGCCGAGCGACTCCGAGGCGATTTGAGGCGATTTTCTTCTTCCAATCATTTCAGAGATTCTTGTGCTTGAGTTCTTGGTGTAAGACTAACATCATACACTTGTGTTTCTCATCCTAAATCCAAGGTAATCTCTTAGAACCCTACTTTTGGATAATTTGGGGGTTTGGGATTTTCTTCCGATTCGTTCCGTTTTGTTGGTGGATTCATGATGTATACGATTGATGTTGTTAGTATCTTTAGTTTTCCTACGGATTCATGGATATTTTGTGGATTTTTACGGAATCGAGAGGGTTTGGTTGTGATCCGCCCTCGTTGTTATTTTATTCGAATATACATGAATCGTAGGCGGGTTTCCGGGTGTATTCCATTTCCGTAATTGTCTAGAGTTGGTTGTGATTGTGTTATTCGAATCGTTAGGTTCATTCGTCGGTTCCTCACGGTCGTGCTTGATTCTTCCGTTCCGTTCGCGTCACCGTCTATTAATCGAGGCAAGTATTCTTTTGGAAACCTTTATGCTTAACATGAAATGGTGATGTATATTACTTGTGTGTAACTCACCTCGTGTTGGCCCGACGGGTCAAGGAGGGAAATCTATCTTTGCCGCCTGGATTTCACGAGTTTCGTACCGCTAGACTCGTTAGGGTCCTTACAAGGCCCCGAGTGAGAATGTATCTTTGCCTGTTCTCACGGCATAGCGTGTGCGTGGTTTTGTTTTTACGAAATTGTAGCCAACTCGGTAGGGTCCTGCGAGGCCTCGAGTGAGAATGTATCTTTGCCGCCCTGTTCTCAAGGCTAATTGTTTATTTATTTATTTTAGGAAAAGACATGTCTTGTTTTGGTTTTCGAAATGATTTTGGTGCATGTACTATGAAATGTGTAAGCGATTGGTTTGCCTTGAATACTTGTACTAGCGTAATTGCTAACCCCTCTGGGACCCGTTTTGGGGAAATTCGTTTTATGAATTTCAGTCGGGTTCATCGAGACGAGCGGGCGGACGATTACGGATGATGGCCGTGCGTGATGATGGTGCACGAGTGATGTTTTAGTATCTTTACCTTTTTGTCTTTTGTGGTTTTGAACTAATACTTGTACTCGAGTACTTAAGGGGTTCTTGATCGTTTGAATTGTATTGTTGCTTATTATGTCGTGATGGATGATGATGTCATATTGACCGGTTGAACCGGGTGTATTGTTCTGTTGTGCGTCTTTATGACGTGGTGTTATTTTATCGTTTTTGTGAGTCATTGTGTATGATGCTGTTCAGCCTGGTGGGTCCCATATAGGGATTCACGGCGCTGTAATATACCTCGGATATCCTGGGGGTGTTACAGCTACTAGATCTTTTGGTACTCGCACTCCAGCACCAGTTCCGAAGGAGACAAGTGTGAACCAGACGCAGCAGAGTGGATTTCAGCAGCAGAACGTTGGGAAAAGAGAGACATCCAGTGCTGGGTCCGTTCCTCCGCGCCTGTACGAGATGAGGAAATCTGACGATCAGAACACTGCTGTTGCATCAGGTACGATTCAGATCCTTTTGCAACCAGTTAGTGTTTTATTCGATTCCGGAGCTACACATTCTTTCGTGTCATTGAACTGTGTAAATCGTTTAAAAATCTCGTGCTTATTTGATTGTGAACCATATGTTGTGGGTTTGCCGAGTGGAGAGAGAATTGTGGGGACCCTAGAGGTTAGAGATTTTCCGATTAATACGTAGGGGAGAGATTGGCCATCGAATCTTATTGTAGTTGACATCTACGGTGACGATTTAATTCTCGGAGACGATTGGCTCAACCGTTATGGAGCTATTCTGAATTACCGAGAGAGAGTCATTTCTATCATTGCTGATGACGGATCTGAACACTTATTCCGAGGATGGAGACCGGGAAGCTCGGGAAAATTGATCAAAGCAATGAAAGCCGTGAAATTACTGAAGCAAGGATGTCATGGACTTTGGTGTTATGCCATGAGGAAAGAGGAAGGAGTAGAGCTCTCGTCTATTTCAGTTGTGAATGAGTTCTAAGATGTATTTCCTGACGAACTACCTGGGTTACCTCCGCAGAGAGAAGTGGAATTCACTATCGAATTAGAACCTGGAGCAGCTCCTATTTCCAGAGCACCATACCGCATGGCGCCAACCGAGATGTATGAACTCAAGAAGCAACTGGAGGAATTGTTACAGAAGGGTTATATTCAACCTAGCGTTTCTCCTTGGGGAGCGCCCGTTCTCTTTGTCCGGAAGAAAGACGGATCCCTCCAACTGTTTATTGATTACAGGGAGCTCAACAAGATGACGATAAAGAATAAGTATCCTATACCTCGGATCGACGACTTGTTTGATCAACTGCAAGGGGCAAGGGTATTCTCGAAGATTGACTTGCGATCAGGATACCATCAGTTGAGAATTAAGGAATCGGATATACCGAAGTCGCTTTCGTGTCGATGCAGACGCATTATGAATTCGTAGTGATGCCGTTTGGACTTACCAATGCTCCTGCGGTATTCATGCAATTGATGAATCGAGTATTCTTGGAATACTTGGATAAATTTGTGGTCGTCTTCATTGATGACATCTTGATATATTCGAAGGATGCAGAGGAGCATGCCGAACATTTGCGTGTAGTTTTGAGCACCTTGAGGAAGGAACAGCTGTATGCAAAACTTTCTAAATGTGAGTTCTGGCTTAGGGAAGTAACTTTCCTTGGGCATGTGATATCAGCTGACGGAGTTCAGGTGGACCCGAAGAAAGTCGAAGCAATCTTGGAATGGGAAGCTCCTAATAACGTGAAAGAAGTCCGGAGTTTCTTAGGACTTGCTGGATATTATCGCCGCTTTGTAGAGGGATTTTCCAAAATTGCTCGTCCGCTCACTCAGCTGTTACAGAAAACTCAAAAGTTTAAGTGGGATAAGAAATGCCAGGCTGGTTTTGATGAACTTAAGAAGAGACTGACGACATCACCTATATTAGCATTACCAGATGGAACCAGTGGATTCATGGTGTCTGCGACGCTTCAAATCGAGTGCAGGATGTGTGTTGATGCAAAGAGATAAGGTGATTGCCTATGCTTCTCGGCAGTTGAAACCATACGAGGGTAATTACCCGACTCATGATCTGGAGCTAGCAGCTGTAGTCTTTGCTTTGAAAATTTGGAGACATTATTTGTACGGCACTCATTGTCGGATCTTTACCGATCATAAGAGCCTCAAGTACATTTTCAGTCAAAAAGAATTAAACATGAGGCAGAGAAGGTGGCTGGAATTGATCAAGGATTACGACTTGGAGATTCTCTATCATCCGGGGAAAGCAAACGTAGTAGCCGATGCTTTGAGCCGTAAACTGTTTCTCTTCGAGTGTTGGAAGCACTTACATCCCAAACCCGGTATTCAACGAGGCCGATCCGCGAGGATTGAAGTATGGGCACCGGGAATCGAGGCAATTATATGTGATGGAACCGACTTCATCACTAGTCGAGAGATCAAATCTAAGCGGTTGGACGATTCTCGATCCTTCGATTATGTGATGAAGTAAAGAAAGGAAAAGCCCTGTGATTCGTGATACAAGATGATGGAGTTACGAGATTTCAAAGTTGACTTTGCGTTCGATGATGATGATTTGAGACGGACTATTACGAAGGAAGCTCACAGGCGCGCCTATTCTATTCACCGGGCGTGATAAGATGTATAAGGATTTAAAACAAAATATCCGGTGGGGAATATGAAGAAGGACGTGGCAGTACGTTTCGAAGTGCTTGACTTGTCAGCAAGTTAAGATTGAACATCAGCGACCTGCCGGAATGTTAAGGCCGCTTCCGATCCCTGAATGGAAGTGGGAGGACATCTCGATGGATTTCATCACCAGTATGCCAAGGACTAGAACGGGAATGAACATGATTTGGGTTATAGTTGATCGACTAACCAAGTCGGCTCATTTCCTAGGAATTAAAGATACATGGGGACCCGAGAGATTGGCGCGAGTATTTATTGCAGAGATAGTCAGATTGCATGGGACGCCAAAGACCATTATTTCGGATCGAGATGGTCGCTTCGTGTCACATTTCTAGAAGGCAGTTCACAGGGCTTTGGGGGACTGAGCTCCACTTTAGCACAGCTTATCATCCCCAAACGGACGGTCAGTCCGAAAGGACTATACAAACCGTAGAAGACATGCTTAGAGCTTGTGCATTGGATTGGTCAACGGATTGGGAAGTTCACTTGCCCTTGATCGAGTTCACCTATAACAATAGTTGGCATGCTTCTATCAAGATGGCACCATTTGAAGCTTTGTACGGGAGAAGATGCCGATCACCCTTATGCTGGAATGATTCTTCGGATTTGATCGGGACGGAACCGGAATTGATAATTCGGACTCAAGAGAAGATAACTTTGATTCGAGAAAGACTGTTGACTGCCCAGAGTCGACAAAAGTCTTATGCAGACGTACGTCGTCGTCCTCTAGAGTTCGACGTTGGGGAACATGTACTATTGAAGGTGTCTCCTACACGAGGGATTTTCCGTTTTGGGAAAAAGGGTAAGCTAAGTCCGAGATATATCGGACCATTCGAGATCCTCGAGAGAGTTGGAGATCTAGCATACAGGTTGGCCTTACTGCCATCGCTGAGTCACGTTCACAATGTGTTTCACGTATCCCAATTGCGGAAGTATGTACCGGATCCCAGTCACGTCATTGATTTCGACGAGATCGAGATAGCTAATGATGGCACCTTCGAAGAGAGACCAATCAAGATACTTGAGAGTCGGATCAAACAGTTGAGGAATAAACCAATACACTTGGTTAAAGTACAATGGTCACGAACCGGATTCGAAGAGGCCACTTGGGAAACAGAGGACAGTATGAAGACTAGATATCCGGAGTTGTTTTCATCTTAAGTTTCAGGACGAAACTTCCTTTTAGGAAGGAAGGATGTAATACCCAAGATTTCTGTTATGTATTTAGAACTTGTGACATTGTTATTGTTGCACTTTTATCTGAGTATTATTCTCCGTATTTCATAATCCGATGTTGTTGAACGTATGATTTCATGAATGTGATGAAAATTGTGATTTTGCGCATGTAGCGCACGCTATCGACCATGTGTAGCGTACGCTAAGTTGGATCCATAGCGCACGATGTGCATGACCTTAGCGCGCGCTATACGTAGTCAGCATGATTGAGACGTGGGGTAGGTGAGATCAGGCCGGGGATCTTGGTCGGATTGTGTCGGGATGAACCTGGACGGCTTTCGGGAAAAGCCAAGTCAACGCCTTAGCGCACGCTACTGACATGAGAATAGCGCATGCTAAGTGCGAAATCTGAGTGAAGTCGATGGCCGTTAGCACACGCTACGAGCATGGACTAGCGCGCGCTAATAACCATTTCCTATAAATAGGATAGCATCCTTTTCGTAATTTCAGTCCTTTCTTCTCCCACATCCGAATCCTTATACTTAGAGTATTACTCTCTACATCCTAAACACTTCATATCAGCATCCTAGCTCGTGTTGAAGATTGTAGATCATTGAGGATTGGTGTTCAAGCCTTCGACGTTGGATTGCTTCGATTTCCTCCTTGTTCTTCACTACTTTGAGGTAGGTGATTCTTCACCAATACTAGTAGTGTTCTAAAGGATGTTTGATCATGTTTTACTAGTCAGTTATTTTGTTTATAATCGAACATCACGTGTTAGAAGGATACTTTTGACGTATCGGCACTTATTCTTCGTATAATCCTTTGAACCTTTTTAGTATATGGACTCCTAAGCATATTATGTATCTTCAAACCGATCATGACCAGTATATGAAGATTACCTATTTCGTATGTTTTACATAAGGAATCATATGTTTTGGGACTTGGAATGAACCGAACTTAGAATATTTTCTTGAAGATCAAGATGAATGATGGTGTAGTAGTGATGATACGTATCCTTGTATCTCGTAGTCGTTTAATCCGTATAAAACTTTCACAAACCTTATGAGCATGATATACACGGGGATGACATGTATTATCACCATAGAATTCATGAGTTCATCACCACTAGATCTAGTTTTACGCGTGTGTCATGCCGTACGGTTAGCGCACGCTAACATACGTAAGTTAACGTGCGCTATCGGGGATAAGCTAACGCCGCGCTATGTTTGGTACGTAATATGCGTTATGATATCGATCGAGTCGATCGGTGAGTCGAGAGAAGCTGTCGATCCATGGCTAGCGTCGCTAGGCTTAGACGATAGCGTACGCTAAGGCGAGCTTAGCGCACGTTACGTAGAGTACGTAGCGTCGCTAAGTGGTTCGACGGTGTATATTTTGAGCTTTTGGCCGTAGACCGAATTGTTAGGCCATCGTTCGACTTGAGATGATTTGTATATCATTTCTTTTGTTAAGGTTCGAGCTTGCTACGTTGATCGAAGGAGGCGGCCTTCGAGTGTGTTGAGATCATTGAAGTGTCTCGTTCTTGCCATCTTCGAGGTAAGTATCGTAATATGTTAATATTGGTATTTTGAGCAGGCGTGTGATTATTCATGTTGTTGAACATGAGATTTATTACATTGAATTGTCATGATATTCGTTCTCTAGTGTTTGTATGTTCATATTGATGGACATGGCGATTTGGCATATATGTATGCATGAGTTATGTTTGTGTTTGTTGTGCGATCTATGCTGAGGGCGCTGGATCGGATGTCCACCTCGTGTTGATCCGACGGGATCATCTTGGGATCTAGGCTGAGGGCGCTGGATCATTGGACGGGTTATTTCCACCTCATGTTGGTCCGTCGGGATCATCTTGGGATCTATGCTGAGGGCGCTGGATCATTGGAATACCCTTGCTGTGTTAATGGAATCTTGTGGATTCGCATTGTCGGATTCCGGTAGCGGAAGTCCGTGTGGTGTATCTTGTTATGTATTGTTGATGCATATTTGATTCGTTTATATGATACTTGTACTAGCATCGTTTTGCTAACCCCTTCGGGGTGGACATTTGTTTTGATGTTCAGGTAGCCGAGGAGCAGGAAAAGCGACCCGCGATGCAGCGTGGCGGCGAAGGGGTTCAGTGATGTTTGTTGTTGTTGGTGATTTGTTTTTCTTGGTTGGATTTCAGTACTCGAGTACGCGTGTCTTATCAATATCATTTCGATATGGTTGTATTAATTACTCGTTGAACCAGTTGTACGGTTTTGTAAACTTGAATTTCTGTGATGTTGATGTTCTATATTTACATTTCTTTTAAAACAGCCTTGTAAATCCTTACTTAAAGGGTTTACGGCGCTGTAATTATTCCGAATATCTCGGGATGTACATACATGAAGCAAAATATTGCATGTTTAATTTGTAACATATATTAATATGAATGCTAAGTATTCATCCCACCGATGGCCATGGCGTCGTTCTTGTTTTTGTTGTTGTTCTTGTTGTTGTTGTTGTTGTTGTCTTTGTCGTTGTTGTTCATTGACCTTTTTCATGTTTTGTTCTTGATACAATTTTTGTGACTTCTCGATATCTTTCTTTAATGCTTCTTGACGCGCTACAAAAAACAATTAGATATAGTTGATCGTTAGTAACTTAAATACAGTTAATCAATATATTGCATTTTCGATCAAAGTAAAAATGTTTGTGCATATACCACATAATTGATAAGACAACGATGTGTAGGATCTCTTAAACCATTAGAGAAGATGACGTTACTACCAAATCTCCTAAGCACCATCTTTATAACCTACATTGTTACACACACAAAACACACGTGAAATTTACATAAAACAATATAAATCAATATGCTAATTAAGCTAGACGATATGATGCTTACTTTACCACCATAATAAGTTGTAGCCCAATGTGCACACTGTGTGGAGGATGTTGTGTTTTGTTGTGTGATTTTTGACACATTATATAGTTGATAAAATATTTGTAACTCATGGACGGGAAGGTAAAAAGACTAACACTAATTGGTGTGTTTAATTTATGCATTCATGGCACCAAACACTTCATCTCTACATTTCACTTTCAATTCGTGAGTTATTTATTATAACCACTTTACATTTATAACTGACAAATGCTTCATATACTTAACATATAAATGGCCATTATGTGAATATTCATTGTACACTTAACGAAAGTTGCTTGACATGCCTGGAAATCAATGTGGAATAACAAATATGATACAATCAATTCATCAAGCATTAATCATGACCACTTACATTTATAAGGCTTTTTAAGCTTTGATACAATCAATTCATCAAGCATTAATTATGACCACTTACATTTATAAGGCTCTGTATTTCATAATCCGATGTTGTTGAACGTATGATTTCATGAATGTGATGAAAATTGTGATTTTGCGCATGTAGCGCACGCTATCGACCATGTGTAGCGTACGCTAAGTTGGATCGATAGCGCACGCTGTGCATGACCTTAGCGCGCGCTATACGTATTCAGCATGATTGAGACGTGGGGTAGGTGAGATCAGGCCGGGGATCTTGGTCGGATTGTGTCGGGATGAACCTGGACGGCTTTCGGGAAAAGCCAAGTCAACGCCTTAGCACACGCTACTGACATGAGAATAGCGCATGCTAAGTGCTGAGTACAGTGAAGTCAGTAAGCCGTTAGCGCACGCTACGAGCATGGACTAGCGCGCGCTAATAACTATTTCCTATAAATAGGATAACATCCTTTTCGTAATTTCAGTCCTTTCTTCTCCCACATCCGAATCCTTATACTTAGAGTATTACTCTCTACATCCTAAACACTTCATATCAGCATCCTAGCTCGTGTTGAAGATTGTAGATCATTGAGGATTGGTGTTCAAGCCTTCGACGTTGGATTGCTTCGATTTCCTCCTTGTTCTTCACTACTTTGAGGTAGGTGATTCTTCACCAATACTAGTAGTGTTCTAAAGGACGTTTGATCATGTTTTACTAGTCAGTTATTTTGTTTATAATCGAACATCACGTGTTAGAAGGATACTTTTGACGTATCGGCACTTATTCTTCGTATAATCCTTTGAACCTTTTTAGTATATGGACTCCTAAGCATATTATGTATCTTCAAACCGATCATGACCAGTATATGAAGATTACCTAGTTCGTATGTTTTACATAAGGAATCATATGTTTTGGGACTTGGAATGCACGGAACTTAGAATATTTTCTTGAAGATCAAGATGAATGATGGTGTAGTAGTGATGATACGTATCCTTGTATCTCGTAGTCGTTTAATCCGTATAAAACTTTCACAAACCTTATGAGCATGATATACACGGGGATGACATGTATTATCACCATAGAATTCATGAGTTCATCACCATTAGATCTAGTTTTCTGCCAGTAGTAATCTGCCATGCACGGTTAGCGCACGCTAACATACGTAAGTTAACGTGCGCTATCGGGGATAAGCTAACGCACGCTACGTTTGGTACGTAACGTACGTTATGATATCAGTCGAGTCAGTCGGCTGGTCAGAGAGAACTGTCAGTCCATGGCTAGCATACGCTAGGCTTAGACGATAGCGTACGCTAACAGGCAGGCTTAGCGCACGTTACGTAGAGTACGTAGCGTACGCTAAGTGGTTCAGGCAGATTGTATATTTTGAGCTTTTGGCCGCAGACCGAATTGTTAGGCCATCGTTCGACTTGAGATGATTTGTATATCATTTCTTTTGTTAAGGTTCGAGCTTGCTACGTTGATCGAAGGAGGTGGCCTTCGAGTGTGTTGAGATCATTCAAGTGTCTCGTTCTTGCCATCTTCGAGGCAAGTATCGTAATATGTTAATATTGGTATTTTGAGCAGGCGTGTGATTATTCATGTTGTTGAACATGAGATTTATTACGCTGAATTGTCATGATATTAGTTCTCTAGTGTTTGTATGTTCATGTTGATGGACATGGCGATTTGGCATATATGTATGCATGAGTTATGTTTGTGTTTGTTGTGCGATCTATGCTGAGGGCGCTGGATCGGATGTCCACCTCGTGTTGATCCGACGGGATCATCTTGGGATCTAGGCTGAGGGCGCGGGATCATTGGACGGGTTATTTCCACCTCGTGTTGGTCCGACGGGATCATCTTGGGATCTATGCTGAGGGCGCTGGATCATTGGAATACCCTTGCTGTGTTAATGGAATCTTGTGGATTCGCATTGTCGGATTCCGGTAGCGGAAGTCCGTGTGGTGTATCTTGTTATGTATTGTTGATGCATATTTGATTCGTTTATATGATACTTGTACTAGCATCGTTTTGCTAACCCCTTCGGGGTGGACATTTGTTTTGATGTTCAGGTAGCCGAGAAGCAGGAAAGCGACCCGCGATCTGACGTGACGACGAAGGGGTTCAGTGATGTTTGTTGTTGTTGGTGATTTGTTTTTCTTGGTTGGATTTCAGTACTCGAGTACGCGTGTCTTATTAATATCATTTCGATATGGTTGTATTAATTACTCGTTGAACCAGTTGTACGGTTTTTTAAACTTGAATTTCTGTGATGTTGATGTTCTATATTTACATTTCTTTTAAAACAGCCTTGTAAATCCTTACTTAAAGGGTTTACGGCGCTGTAATTATTCCGAATATCTCGGGATGTTACATACATGAAGCAAAATATTGCATGTTTAATTTGTAACATATATTAATATGAATTCTAAGTATTCATCCCACCGATGGCCATGGCGTCGTTCTTGTTTTTGTTGTTGTTCTTGTTGTTGTTGTTGTTGTTGTTGTCTTTGTCGTTGTTGTTCATTGACCTTTTTCATGTTTTGTTCTTGATACAATTTTTGTGACTTCTCGATATCTTTCTTTAATGCTTCTTGACGCACTACAAAAAACAATTAGATATAGTTGATCGTTAGTAACTTAAATACAGTTAATCAATATATTGCATTTTCGATCAAAGTAAAAATGTTCGTGCATGTACCACATCATTGATAAGACAACGATGTGTAGGATCTCTTAAACCATTAGAGAAGATGACGTTACTACCAAATCTCCTAAGCACCATCTTTATGTCCTACATTGTTACACACACAAAACACATGTGAAATTTACATAAAACAATATAAATCAATATGCTAATTAAGCTAGACGATATGATGCTTACTTTACCACCATAATAAGTTGTAGCCCAATGTGCACGCTGTGTGGAGGAAGTTGTGTTTTGTTGTGTGATTTTTGACACATTATATAGTTGATAAAATATTTGTAACTCATGGACGGGAAGGTAAAAAGACTAACACTAATTGGTGTGTTTAATTTATGCATTCATGGCACCAAACACTTCATCTCTACATTTCACTTTCAATTCGTGAGTTATTTATTATAACCACTTTACATTTATAACTGACAAATGATTCATATACTTAACATATAAATGGTCATTATGTGAATATTCATTGTACACTTAACGAAAGTTGCTTGACATGCCTGGAAATCAATGTGGAATAACAAATATGATACAATCAATTCATCAAGCATTAATCATGACCACTTACATTTATAAGGCTTCTTAAGCTTTGATACAATCAATTCATCAAGCATTAATTATGACCACTTACATTTATAAGGCTTCTTAAGCTTTATATATATAAGATAACATCTATTTTTGCAGAACAAACTTCAAACGAGATCGGGATAGGAAAAAATGGCAAATTGTATCTCGCACAGATAAAAAAATCTAGCTATGTATTCTATTATAATGTGACAAAAGTGAATGAGAAATCTTGGATTCATAATAAATATGACAAATATATGTTTATGTAATATAATGAACATCTTACGATGTGTTATTGAAATAATTGAGGGGAAATAATATGACCCAAAATGATAGTGCCACAATAATTTCAGTAGAATCTCAATAAATAAATATTTGATAAAAATAATCTCGCAAAACGAATAATTTTTTTCAGTCCCAACCCTTCATAGTATGTTTAAATTTTTTTCTCCACAATAATTTTGCCAAGGAATATTTTCATACTATCCTGATAATATTTATTTATTTAAATTTTACTGTAATCGCAATCAACTAAACGTCTCTTCATCGGACCCATCAAACTACGGCTGAAATCGTACTAAACGTCTCCTCACCGGACCCATCAAACTACATTCTAACAGCTGAAATCGTCCCACCTCCCTGTCTTCCTAACCGGTAATTTGTTTTGTTCTTTCCTATTTGGAGGCATGCTTTCCCTCATGTTGCCATCATAAATATATCTTATGTGAAGAAAATTATCAAATTGGTCCCGTATGTGGGATCAATTGGTCAAAAAAACTCATCTTCAACGGAACCAAAAATCCCACATCTCTCCCCTACTTTAGCCAATGCCGGTCGGAATATTTTCCGGCCACCGGAGCTGGCGTGGCGACACGTTGCAAAAATATAAAAACCTAAATAATATTAAAAAATCTAAAAAAATTAAAAAATCTGGAATATTAAAAAACCTCAATTTAAAAAAATTTAAAAAATCTAAATAAATTTAAAAAAACTTAAAAAAAATTTAAAAAATTTTAAAAAAATATATAAAAACCTACATAACATAAAAAATCTAAAAAAAATAATTTTTAATTTAATTTAATAATAGAACCTTAGGTAATTATTTTTAATTATGAAATATTAATATAAATATATTAGAATTTTTTATTTATTTTTTAATATTATAATTCTGAAAAGTTTTTTTTTCAGAAAAAAAATCTTTTTAATTCAAAAGATTAATTTTATAATTCTGAAAAAAAATCTTTTTAATCTTTTTAATTTCTGAAAAAAAATATATATATTTTTTTAATTTTATAATTCTTAAAAAAAATCTTTTTAATTTTTAAAAAGATTCTGAAAAAGATCGTTTTGATAATTTTCTCATTTTTTTAGAAATTAAAAAGATTTTTTTTTTTCAGAATTATAAAATTAAAAAAAATATATAATTTTTTTTTCAGAAATAAAAATATTAAAAAGATTTTTTTTTCAGAATTATAAAATTAATATTTTGAATTAAAAAGATTTTATTTCTGAAAAAAATCTTTTCAGAATTATAAAATTAAAAATAAAATAAAAAATTCTAATATATTTATATTAATATTTCAGAATTATAAATAATTACCTAAGGTTCTAATTTTTTTAAATTTTTTTACGATTTTTCAGATTCTTTAAATTTTTTTAGATTTACTAAAAAAAATTATATTATTTAGGTTTTTATATTTTTTTAAAAAAAAATTAGATTTTAAATTTTTTAATTTTTTTTTAAATTTTTTAAATTTAGGTTTTTTAATATTCCAGATTTTTTTATATTATTTAGGTTTTTATATTTTTTGCCACGTGTTAGCCACGTGGCGTCCACGTCAGCTCTGGTGGCCGGAAAGTACTCCGGTCGGCGACGGAGGACTAAATTGGCTAAAGTAGGGGGAAGATGTGTGGTTTCTTGGTCCGCCGGAGACAAATGGGGTTTTTTGGCCAATTGAACCCACATACGGGACCAATTTGATAATCTTCTCATCTTATGTGTTCCATAGAAAACGTAAAATTTAAACGTAAAGATCTTAAATTATACGAGGCATTCAGAACTCGTGCTACGCACAAAGTTTGTATTTAAGTGTTCATCGCATAATGTGTGTGTAAATTGCCGAATATATAGCAATCTATAATTAAGGCTGCTGTGGGAGATCTTTGTTGATTGTTGAGACTTGAGAGTAATTTGTTAATATTTATATAAACAAAATGTATTTAATAAAACTTTCATTTAATTGATTACACTAAATTAAAGTTTTAAAGGATTAGGTGACATATATTAAGATCCGTTAAAGACTTAAAGTGAACATGAACTTGACTTGTTTCTCACTTTCTCTAATAAAACAATAGAGGAATATAAGTAAGCAAACATAACGAATGTGAACCAAGATTGAATGTTACTACTGTGTACAAAAATACTCTGCAAAGGGTATGAATTGTTATAGTCATGCAAATATTCTATTAGTTACAATGATGGGTAAGTACATAAAGACCAACTCTAATATGCATAATACAACATCAGAACACAATAATATCCAATTTCATCATATGGTGGTTACAACATCCAATTGAAAAAAAAAAAGAATGTTTATATTTCTCTCACTCTAAAAGAAAATCAATAATTTCACTTCGCTAACTTAAAAAAAATACTTGATACAAATCAAATTATATAAATTTGTATTGCATCTATTACAATAGAACTTTAGCTCACTTCGCTAACTTAAAAAAAATACTTGACACAAATCAAATTATATAAATTTGTACTCATCTATTAGAGTAGAACTTTAGCCTATGCATTAAGTTGATTAAGAAGGGCATCAAGTTGATTACCTTAGCTTATGCACTATACAAAGTCAGAAGATATTGATTTTAATTCTTGAAGTTTTGATGTATTCCAAGTAACAAATATCGTCTTCATCCGACAACACCTTTCCAAAAGACTGTAGGTCACAAGTCGTCCAGAAATAAGTCTAGGGGGGGTGAATAGACTTATTGAAACTCTTAAACTATTTTCTTCGAAGAGTGAGTTTCTCAGCTGATAGGTATGCAGAAACCAGCTGATGACGAAAACAAAACTAATCACTGGAACAGTAAAGTATGAATGCAACATTTAAGTATAATGCTGAAAACAGTAAAACACGCAGGCAGTTATAGTGGTCTTAGAGGTGGGGTAATCCTCTACTAATCTACTTTCTCCAAACCAGTTGCAGATGAATCCACTATAATTCTCAACCAGTGATAAATATTACAGTGATTCTTTTACTTAGCTACAACAACTTCCAACCAGTGGAAATCCCGTTGTTGCAGCTCCTCTTTGACTGCCTAGCACCACTTGATTCTTCAAATACACGGATGTCTATCAGTCTCGCAACTTCAACCAGTGAAGTACCCCGAACTCAGGTTTTAAGACAAGAGTGTTTGTCTTCTCCAACTAAGAGCTTTCTTCAAATAGGAACTTCGAGTACTGCTCTTTTCACGATGCTATATGATTGCTTTGATTGCTTTGATAACTTTGATCGCTTGAGAGTTTTTGTTCGCATCATACTGCTCAACTTCAAATCTTTGGATATATATAAGTATCGATCCTTGAGCATACTTCATAGTCGTTGCAAATCTTGTAACAAATCCGTACGTTGGAGAAATAGACTTCTTTGTTTATTTTTCTAAACGTTGCAAGGCTGGATTCCCATATTTTAATCCATCTTTCGACCGTTGTGAAGACTTTGCATGTGAGACGACGAATCTTTTGAATATAATTAGATTATAGTCTTTAGTGGTAGGTCTTGATGAATTATTTAATTCATATCCTTTGCGGGAATCTCTCCAATTTGTCCCTTCACGCTTGCATGTGACTTTACGTAAGTATTGACTATTCAATGCATGGTGACGTGGACTTGGGGTACTTCACTGATCTCTTATAAGTCAAGCTGTCTGATGTCCAGTCAACTTCTCTGCAGTTTGGACTTCTCTGCTGATGACTTCTCTGATATCCTGTTGAGACTTACCTGATCAGATGACTTGTCTGAAGTCTTTGGTCTTTGATGAATTTTGACTTATCTGTTGGTCAGACTTCAGATGTCTTGGTTTGCTGATCACTCGACTGCAGTCTGGTCAACCATCACTGATGAATTTTTGTTTCTCTGATTTAGACTGACTGTGACTTCGGCTTTACTGCAGTGTTTGGTTTACACTTCTCTGAAGTACTTATCTGTACTTTTGTACTTAGCCGACTTTGAGCCTAACTTAAATGGACTATAGAAGATACTTATTTGGTTCTTCTTTACATTTTCCAAGTATTTAACTTAACATAATTTGGCCTATGGAAGATACTCATCTGGTTCTTCCTTACATTTTTGCCAAGTAATAAACATTTGAATTACAATAATGACATCATCAAAATCTAACAAGTATTCCTAACAAATTCCCCCTATTTTGATGATGGCAAAACTTAAGCAAATTATTCAAATGAACAGGTCTGCACTTGAGTGCTAGATACAAACTAAAATCAGTCTAGTTTTGAGACAACTAGGGATTGTCGTTCAAAAGACTGTTATATTAATTTTTCTGTATTGTTTTACAGGTACATGGCTTTCATTGATCAAACAAATACAGGAAAATTACAAGTACAAAATTTACATCAAAAATATGAGTACAAACAAATCATCTGCCTCGGCCTCGGCCTCTGCGGATAGGCTGCTTGACAAGTCTGAGAGGCTTAGCTCCAATTGGCCTTCTCTTGATGGGGGCTAGGCCGTATTTTCTCCTGACAATGAGGGCAGCAAAGTCTTGTTCTTCTTGTGAAGAGAACTTATGCTCGCCACATAGCTTCTTTATCTTCCTCTGCAGTGCTAACTCATCCAATTCATTATTTGGTAAGGTGGGAGGATCTTTGAGCCTGAAGGGAGGAATCATGGGGTATGCGTTATATCCTTTTGCATGTTTTAGTAGGACGGCCCAGAGATTTGAATGTGCCGTTTCCATGAAGTTAATAAAAGTCTGCTGTGGGGAGCAATTTTTATCCTGGAGTAACTCCCAGATATAAAAATCTCTGATGAACTTTTTCTTTGCAGATCCCCACATAGGTGCAGCTTCGACAGGAAGGAAATCTTCAACAAACCACAACTCTTTGCCTTACCATTCTAGTGCAGGGTCGTCCCCAATTCTGGTCCTCCTTCTTTTGGCTGCAGGCTGATCATCAGTCTGCTCTTGGTTAGCTTCTTCCATCCTCTTTGCAGATGATGTCCCAGCTGTAATTAATTGGACATCTTACTTCCTATTGGTCCTCAGCTCCTTAACTCCTCTTACTTCCCCTTGCCTAATTCCTTCCCCCTGTAACCTCTCTTCCCCCTTTTTGCCAGCATCAACTAATAAAGTTAACTGCTGCTCCATTCTGTGCATCCAGTCAGACATGCCAAGGGGCATTGTAGGAGGAGGTGGTTGAGGGATATTCCGCTGCAACAAGGTATCTATCTTGGCATTAATGGACTGCAGGTTAGGAATGATTTGTGTGGCAAGCAGCT
This sequence comes from Orobanche coerulescens, assembly GCA_033398695.1. Taxonomy (NCBI): domain Eukaryota; kingdom Viridiplantae; phylum Streptophyta; class Magnoliopsida; order Lamiales; family Orobanchaceae; genus Orobanche; species Orobanche coerulescens. The sequence goes on along the minus strand of CM065801.1, from coordinate 204,408,045 downwards.
CTCCAACAGTGTCTTTCACAATTTGTCATATCAGCTCAGTCATCACAGGTGAAATATGTGATGTCTGCGGAGAGTGCTCACCTGAGCCCTCGACGCCTGCAGGTAGGTGTACGGATGACCCACCTGTATGCATGTGGCTTGCCAGATGGGGTCTGCTCTGGGGTCCCCGATCTGTCATCCTCAGCTAGGCCTGCGTCTAGGCTGGTATAGCGGGCAGGTGCCCTAACCTTGTCTGATTCAGCTCTAACTACTTTTTCTGCCTCTGCTTCTTTTTCCTTCTCTCCTTCTGCCTCTTTCTCTTTTTCCTCCTCTTTTTCTTCTTCCTCCTTTTCTTCTTCCTTTTCTTCATCTTCATCATTCTCCTTTTCTTTCTCAGCCTCCTTATCTCCACCGTCATCCTTACCATCATCATCATCATCATCATTTTTGTCTTCATCATCATCATCATCATCCTTTTTATCATTATCCTTTTTATCATTGTTTTTATCTTCATCTTCTTTTTCCTCTTCTTCATCCTCCTGATCAACTTCTTCTCCTTCTTCTTCTTCTTCATCCACCAACTCCACAGTTTTTTCGAATCCTTCTTCTCCTTATTGTTTTTCAACTAAGATATTTTCTTCTTCTCTTTCTTCCTGTCTCTCCTCTTCATCCTCAACAAGAATAAATTCTTCTTTTTTAACTTCTTCCTCCACTAACTCTTCTATACTTATCTCTTTCTCTTCAACTTCTCCTTCTTCATCAATAGATCCATCAAAAATACTGTACATAACAATATGGATAAATTGGTCCATGTTGGTTTTAAAATTGGACATGAACTAATTTTCCTGAAGTAACAAAATCGTGTCTGACTCGTTGCAAAAGTGCATCAGCGCTTCTTCAGTAGCCTGGGGATACTCCCAGCTACTCACCTCAACGTAGGATTGTAGTTGAGTGAAAGAAAATGATTTTACAATTTTCCATTCCTCATAAATATGTACAAAGGAATGTTTTAGAGCAAGAGGTTTTACCAATTTGAGCTGCTCTATGGACAGATTGAAGGTATTGTTGTCAAGCAGGTTGAAAGTGTAGTTTGTTTCAGGTATGTGAATTATCAACCCTGCTTCTTCTTCTGACATGTACTGGGGAGTGAGAAGAGGGACAATCTGGGTCTCCAGACTGGCAGGAGCAGGCTGATCTTCCAAGTGAATTGGTTCAGGAGTGGATAAGAACTCAGGCTGCTCTTCTTCATCAAATTCCAATCGCCTGGGCCTCTTGGGAGAGGGTTCTAGTGAAGAGTGAATGATAGATGTTTCTCCAGGGGCAGGTCCCCTTCTTTTGAAACGGAGGGCGATAGGGGTGTTGTCGACTCGATTTGGCCAGATCGGGCCGCAGTGAGTTGCGGGCCGCAAATGAGTTGGATCGCACTGAGTTGCGGGTCAGCCTTGGTGATCCTCCGACTTGTCTGAGCTCATAGGGTATCTGTAGGTATACGGCTTCTCAGACATTTCTCTTAATAGCTGAGACGCTTTCCGCTCTCCACCCAATCGCCTTAGGGTTTCTTGGTCCAAATGACCAAGTCTATTTATTGATGTGGAAAGGGTCTGCACTTCCCTTTGCCACACCGAGCTTCTCCAGCATCCAACTTATCTGCGTCCCGAACGCAAGCTTTGATTTGAACTTCTACTCCTCGACTAGCCACTCGGCCTTATTCACTTCCCGCACCAATTGACGGAAAATGTAGTTAGCCCAGTCAATTGGCTCATCTTGAATTAGTGCTCCCAGCACCATGAACTTGGCAGAAGATAATTGATCGTAGTTACCTGCCATCCCCATCACTATTTTTTGGGTGATGTCCAACGCATAGCGATATTCGTTTTTCAATTTGTTCCTTTTGACAGTCAGCTTCAATTTAGAGGGATGTTCGATGGATTTGATTCTCAGCCATGTGTCGGCTGCATTCTGTTTCAAGGCTTTGACAGCCATGCCGCGGGATTTCATCCCAAAGATTTTCCGATTGTCCCCGGCATGATATCCACTTGGCTTCCAAAGATTGTGCTCCGAATGCCCGATTCGAGAACTATGGCTTCCCTATATAAAGTGATAACAGCCTCCTTGTAGAGATGTTGGGGGCTGATATTCAGGAATGGGTATATTCCATTCGTCTTCATCGCTTGGATAAGGTGTATCACGTCGTTGTTGTCCAGATTTGTCTCTATGAGTCCTTCGAAATCGACGACCAATGAAAAGATGATCTGGTCCTTCACCGCCTTGAGGCTTACTCCGTCAAAGTAAGATTCCATTTCTGCACAGTAAGAGATTTCTGAGTGTATGTAGAGTTCGTACGAATTTTTGCTCTGAAGAATTAGGGTTTTGCGAGATTGGAGAAGGTAAAGTAAAAAGGCTTTTCCCGTCTTTTAAAAAGAAAATGAAACGACGTTTGTAATTAAGTATTCATTTATTTTAAACGGTGGTCCACCTTTTGAGGCTTTTAAAATTCAAATTAGTAATCGGTGGTCCATGTAATATTCGGATTTATTATTGAGTATTTCATCTGTATTTGAGCCCTATATTATTCGGAATTGTGATATCGATAATTGGAGTATGATATTTCCTATATTTGTATCCTTGTACATGAGTATAACAACATGTATATTTTCTCATGCGAATACGTGATAACGTACGCTGAGAATGTAGCTTAACGTACGTTATCGGCTAAAACTAGAGCAAGCTACGAATGAGGAATTGCGTGCGCTAGGCAGTCAATTATTGAGCTAGGCGGCTAGCACATGCGCCAGCCGGACGTGGGTCCGGATAAGATTCCAACGAGCGAACCTGGACAGATTTGGAGTCAACGCTAGTTAGCGTGCGCTAAGGATATTGCGATAGCATGGACTAATTAACGTACGTACAGAAATGTTATAAATGGGACAGCAACCCATTTTACTTGGTTTACATTTCCTTCACCTGCCCTTCGTTCTTGAGAGACCAGAGAGCCTTATATCCTTCTTAAACACACTTAGACCACCTCTACTTGAATCATTAAAGATTGGGTGTCACTTGTGATTGATCATTGAAGTGGAGAAGCACCTTGGATTGGCATACAAACAACCGGAGTTGGATTCTACCTTTTTGAATCGGTGTTTTCTTCATCTTAAGGTATGTTAATTCTATCTCCAGCCTTAGATTTGTGTTCTTAAGAATAAGATGATCATGCTATCAAGATATTGAGTTCCATTGATGAATTATTCAAACAAACATCATGTTTAGAAGTTGGAATGATTATGCTTATGATATCGTCGTTGAAACATCGTAGTTGGAATCTTAGTACGTCAAATGATGAGAGGAATATTCTGAGATTGATTATCCGTATGAATAACGTTGCCATTTTGATCGTAAACCTGGAGTTGATATCACTTTTGTTAAAAGGACTTAAGAAAGAATCATCTTAGGTTGTATCCTTTCTTATAAGTTGGAATTGTTAGTTCACCTTCAAGATGAAGTTTGAATGTGATAATGATAATGGAATCTGGTGCATCAACATGAGATCACGGAACTTCACATGAGAATGATAATCGATTTTGAATATAAGAGTTGTGATGATATTCATTTCCTTGAATTCAAAGATGTTTGAATCCGTAAGATCATTCATAAGTTTATGAACATGACATGTAGACGGATAACGTACGTTAATCACTGAGGAGTTCGTAAGTTTCATCACCGTTAGAACAGTCTGCTGCCCAGTAGTGAAACTGCCATGCACGCTTAGCGTATGCTAAGCTATGTAGGTTAACGTACGCTATCGGGCATGTTTAGCGTACGCTATGTTTGGTACGTAACGCACGTTAGGTCATCAGGCGAGTCAGTCGGCTGATCAGAGATGACTGTCGATACATAGTTAGCGTACGCTAGATTTCGTTGTTTACGTGCGCTAACGAGCAGGCTTAACGCACGCTGTTGTTGCCCGAAATATTATCCGAAGATATATATTGCTGGAATGGTCGAGCAACAGCAAATTGCGAGAGCACGTCCGTGAGAATAGAAATACACAAGATTTGCCGGGTTTGTTAGGCCCGGGCTTGAATGCTCTCGCGAGATGTAATTAATACAAATATTTTGGGATACAAGTATTAATGTAAGAATGCGATTACAATGAGTGTAAAAGATCCTATTTATCTAGCTCTTGAGCGAAGCTTTGCCTGATTCGTCTCTGCCGACCGTCTTTTGTATAAGAGGTGCTGAGAGAGAAGGAAGAACCGAGAGATAGCTGTTGCCAAGAGTAAGAAAGCCAAGTTATGAGTTGAACTTGTTAAGAAGCAGCCCTTTTTCCAAGTGCAGGCAGCCTCCTATTTATAGGAGCTGAGATGCCCTGTTTGTTGACGGGCGATCGCCTTTCGTGTAATATAAAAAGGGGCGATTGCCTTTATGTCACATAGGCTGTCTGCCTTAAAGACTGCGGCTGCTGCTGGCATCCAGCCATGCGGTCCAATGAGGAGCCAGCACGCGTCCTGAGTTGCTGTCACGGGCGGTCCCACTGGACATGTTTCGGCGGGTCTGTCGGTTGGTGGAAAGATGCTGACAGGCTGTGGTCAACGATCCATGTGCAGCGGCGCCTTTTCCGGATCTGCATGTGGGTTCTGTCCCGAGCTTCGGCCCTTGCCGATTGGACGATCGATGGCTTTGCATGGCATGAGGTGGTCGTCATTTGGTCGGTCGCCAGGAGTCGATCGCCAAATACCGAGAGACGATCGCCTTAGATGTTGATCGCTCGGCATCGGGACTTGTCCTGGGACCTTCGGTCGGCCGATCCGCCTTGGCTGCTGGGCTCTGGCTCGGTCGCCCGGTCTTGGCTGCCGGACTCCGGCTCGGTCGCCGGGTCTCTGAGGCGATCGCCTGTTGAGACGTATAAATCTCGACACAACAATTGCCTCCTAACTTGCTCCGATGTTGAAGACATGGGGTGAGGTGGTTCTTGCTGGCGATCGTGTAGGACGAAGACGGGCGATCCGTTGAGCGGACTTTGGTTTCAAACTTGGGCGATCTGGTCGATTGGCGAGCTATCTTCGGTCTTGTACCTGCAATAAACAATTTTGCCAATCCCTCGTAGAGAGTTGATTGCTTCATCGCTGAGGAATCGTGCACAGTCGCGGAGTTCGATGGACCGACTCCATGACCATGTCTTGTGCGCGAGCGACATTGTCTATCTCGTGACTCATTTTTTTGTGAGGGTCCTCCGTTAGGCTGCGCCTCACCTCTTATTTAAACGAAGGGCGTGTGGTCTTAGTCTGGAGGAGTCCTTGCGCGGGGCGTCGTCGGATTAATCGACTCCACGTCCGCAGCTAGTTAGCTCTGTTCTACCTCGGATCGTCATGTTAGATGGCCATCCTCGACGGTATACGTTCTTACGGGGGTAGTGACGCGTTGCATTGTCCGGGTTCACCATGTTAGATGATGAGCCTTTGAGAGCGGGCGATCGTGTCCACTGATTTGCTTGGAGGGTCCTTCGACTACACCCGCCTCGTATTTAAACGAAGGGCGAGCGATCTCAGCCCAAAGGAACCTTGCATGGCCTAAGCAGTCGGTTCTATCGACTACCAGGACCATGGCTGCACTCTTCCACCTCAGATCGTCATGTCAAATGCCGATCGTCGATGGTGTACGTTGTGCGGGGGAGGCAATCTCGTGCCTTAGTCCAACAAGTTAGATGATGAACTGTAGATGGTGAGCGAGTTCTCCAGTTTTGGTGATGTAGCTTGATGACGGCGATCGGGCTGGAAGACTGGAGATCTTCGTTCGGGCGCCGATCGCGCTGCTCATAAGGTAAGAAGAAACCTTTGCCTGGCCAGAAAATCTGCGGCTTTAGCGCGGAAGATCGCGTAGGTCGGGGGATGGTCCTTCGTAAGATGCCTGAACATAGGCGAAAGACCATGGAATCCCCCTAGGACCGAGTAGAGGGCGGTCTCATCGCTTACGGGCGCGCCGTTGAGGATGATCTCGTCTACCTGGTCGATGTAGTCTGCGTCGGACTCTTCTTTTTCCTGCCTGATTTGCATCATGCGATGGGGACCTCCCGGCCGAGCGACCTTGGCGTCGAAGTAAGCTGTGAAGCTGTTCGCCAGTTGATCAAAGGAATTGATGGATCGCGGCGGCAATGAGGTGTACCACCTGTGGGTAAGGTCGTCCAGCGTCAGTGGGAACATTCGGCACCTGGTCGCGTCTGATGCCCCACACCCGGTCATATAGATGCGGAACTTGCTCAGGTTAGTTTCGGGGTCCGATCTCCCCTCGTATAGAGGTGTTTGCGGAGGAGCGATCTTACGCTGCACGGGGGCAAGCTCGATGCGGACCGCGAGCGGCTCGCTCGGCCCGACGATCTTGCTCTTGGCGCCTGACCTAGATTCCAGGAGCGCCTTCATGTCGTCGAGCTGGCGTTGCATCGCAGCCATCACTGTAGCTTGGTCGCTCGTGGTTCGGATTCCGGAGTGGGAGCCGAGGCGATCGTGTACCGATCTCCTGACTCCGCGGTCGCCGACCTCGGTTCTATGGCGAGGAGGAGCCGGATGACTGGCCTGCCTTCTGGGAGTCGGATACGCCGAACTCCTCGTGACGGACTCGAGGCTGGGGCCGGACTGCCCCGGTCTCCATGACGGGTCGCTGCCTAGGCGGCTGAAAACAGAGGTGCCCGGCTGGCGAGCGCCTCTTCTTGCGAAAGGGAGCCTCCTGGCGATCGCTCGGTCAGTAACGCCTTGAACTTCCATTTGGTCATGCGGCGGATGGCCGAGGGGGTTATAGCGGGTGGCACGTCGAAAGCTCTCCGCCGCTCCCGTAGGATGGCCAGGGCTCCTTCGATCTGTTCCGCCATTTGGAACTGATCGAGCGAGAGGCTTGGGCCGTCCCTTGGGGGCGGGATCGAGAGTCTCGGACCACGGTGGCTACCCTCCGCCATAGGCTGCGGCTCGGACTGAGACGGAATGAGGCGTCTGGCGGATCGGCCAGCGGCTTTCTTCGATGCGGAGGCAAAAGTCATGATTCTGAAAGCTTTTCTCTGAAGAACAGTGAGTGTTTCTTCAGGTATATGCCCCGGAGAACAGTGAGTGTTCTTCGAGACGGTAGGAATGAAATTGAGGGTTAGATCCCTCCTTCTAGCGCCAATTGTTGTTGCCCAAAATATTATCCGAAGATAGATATTGCTGGAATGGTCAAGCAACAGCAAATTGCGAGAGCACATCCGTGAGAATGGAAATACACAAGATTTGCCGGGTTTGTTAGGCCCGGGCTTGAATGCTCTCGCGAGATGTAATTAATACAAATATTCGGGGATACAAGTATTAATGTAAGAATGCGATTATAATGAGTGTAAAAGATCCTATTTATCTTGCTCTTGAGTGAAGATTTACCTGATTCGTCTCTGCCGACCGTCTTTCGTGTAAGAGGTGCTGAGAGAGAAGGAAGAACCGAAAGATAGCTGTTGCCAAGAGTAAGAAAGCCAAGTTATGAGTTGAACTTGTTAAGAAGCAGCCCTTTTTCCAAGTGCAGGCAGCCTCCTATTTATAGGAGCTGAGATGCCCTGTTTGTTGACGGGCGATCGCCTTTCGTGTAATATAAAAAGGGGCGATCGTCTTTGTAACACCCCCAAAACCGTATGGGAATATTACACGACGTAGACCCTTTTCGCAAGGATCTACCAGGCTAAACGTCCATAAACAACCAAATGCTTGCCCGGCCAGGGTCAAACAATATAATAATACAGACCGTTAAGGTCACTTACACATAAACACACAGACCGATGAGGTCACACAACTCTATCAACAGGATTGACTAACAACATTACCCACCGAGGGGTCGAAATACAATACAGCGGAAGACTGAATCAACTCTAACAATACAACTAAACTCTACCAACTCTCAACTCTTGATTAGTATCGCAGCTCGTCATCCCCTTGTGCCAATCCTGTGACTGCTCCCCTGAACCTGCATGTACCTGGACGCAGAACAGACATCCACCCCCCGATTACTCGGGGGTTAGTAAAACTCCACTGTTTTACTAGTGCAAGTATAAAACGATACGAAATGCAACAAGTAAATAGAAACTACGTATTTAATATGGAAATAATTATCAAAATGTTCCCGAGAAGTTTTAGAATTTCGAACGCAAGTAAGAGATATTTGAAAAGGAACACATCATCTCGGGGATTTTTAAAGCAGAAATTCTTTTGGACCTCGAGTCCCAATTTACAAAACCTTTTCGTAAACATTAGGGCCTTAGCCCGATTCTCGTTTCAAAGCACACTAGATAATATATCATTATGAGTCTGAGATCCATATTTAGAATGTTATCCAAAGAATCACTGCTACACGATCATTGTTCGTACACATCATGTTCCGAACTCCGGAGGCCTCGACGGACCTTACCCGGACCACACACACTGTTCGTACACATCATGTACCGAACTCCGGAGGCCTCGACGGACCCTACCCGGCCACAAACATCGTTCGTACACATCATGTACCGAACTCCAGAGGCCTCGTCAGACCCTACCTGGATCACACACCTTGTCCGTACATGTCATGTACCGGACTCCAGAGGTCTCGTCAGACCCTACCTGGATCACACACCTTGTCCGTACACGTCATGTACCGAACTCCAGAGGCCTCGTCAGACCCTACCTGGATCACACACCTTGTTCGTACACATCATGTACCGAACTCCAGAGGCCTCGTCAGACCCTACCTGGAACACACACACACACACATCGACACGACACAACTCATAATCATCAAATGTCAAGCCATTCCACATTACACCGAAATGTACAATCAAGTATGTAAATCAAAACAACACAAATATCATGATCATCACGACAACTCGACAATGACCAACCACGCCCGGCACAAACTTAGATGATTTGCACATCTAACACAATTTCACAATGTTAACTAAGTGAAGGTATTATCGTTACCATCAATTGTTCGTAATAATCAATTCATACGAAGCATATACACGAAAGTAAACCAATGCATCACAACCATAATACGACGTCCCTATTCACAAGACACAATTCGTATAGTAAAATACTTGCCTCAATAACCGCTACCGAATACTCCGAAGAACACGATTCGACCGGCAAGCTCGGACCCCGAAGAAGACAACAAACGGAAGGGTTCCGACTCGAGTTCTTCACAAGAATTAGACCCTAACAACATATAATCAATAAATCATCGATCATACGAGGAAGAATAATCGTAGAATGCCCGAAAACCCCTCTATGACATTTTACCGGACACCTTCAAGGCGTCGATCAAGAACTCGACCAAAACAACGAATCGATACGATCCAACCATGGAATAACAAGGTAAATGATATAATACATCTAAATAATCATCAATACATCACAATCCTAAGTTAAATCGAATTAAACGGACGAAATCGAACAAAATACCCAAAATCCCCAAAATTAGATTTCTAGAAAATCTGACCTGATTGGCTCGATCAAAGGATGTTATAGGACGGATTATTGATGATATGAACTCCAAGACTTCATGGATTTAACACCTGACAACATCCCTCCATGATTATCAAAGCTACAGCCGCGGAAGAGGATGAAACGAGTGAGAAAATGGCTGAAGAAAACGCCCGCTGGCCTTAAATAGGCTGACTGCCGGCCGAGTTACGTACGTAACCGGCCAAGGCTTACGTACGTAACCGAGTCACTGCCCCAAATCGCCGACCCATTACGTGCGTAATCGGCCGGGGCCTTACGTGCGTAATCGCCTTACGTGCGTAATCGCCGAGCACTACCGCCGTAACTCGGCGGTCTTGCGGCCGAACGACGGCCCGAACGACCCCGAAACCCGAACCTGAATACGAATCAAAGATACGGTTACGAAGTACTCGCAAAGACAAACTCGAGCACTAAGAGAACACACGATTCCGACCACCCGAAGGCTCGAAATTCGACAACGGAAGGTAATTACCCCAAACTTTGGGAAATTACGAAAATGGCCCAAAACGTCCAAAAATCACGATACGTGATCGAATAACCAAACCGAAGTTTACAACACGTCTAAAAAAGTTAAACGGACTTATGGGAAACTCGAAACAACAGTTTCGAACGAGATTCGCAAGAATCGAACTCAAGTGCGGAAAAGTTGCCAAAAAGCACGGAACTCAACAAAACGACACCGAAACGAACTCGGATGACAAAAAGTGCAGAATTAATCATTCTCGAAATGACGAAACGGTCATGAACGAGTCGTCAAAACGGACTTCCGCCGAAAAATAGAAAATTACCAGAAATCGAGATTACGGGTATTACATTCTACCCTCCTTAAAAGAAGTTTCGTCCCGAAACTTAAAACAAGTAGGGAGAAGCAATATCCACTGTCAGGAGGAATCGACGAGATACACAAAAACCGAAAACTCGCGCCCGACGGCGAAACGCTGCAAGAAACGCAAAGGGACATACGGCGTGAAAACACGCTCCACGACGACCAACACGACGCCACCGGTAGAGACATAATAAAATCAACAAGTGACAAGCGTCATCAAACAGATAGTACAATCAAGTCGATTATCCGAACAATCACAAAACACAACGAACGAAAATCAATATGATTGACCACCCCAACGGTATGTCAATCAAAACACGAGCCAATCGCTGAACAAATACGAAATTCCACCGCCCAAGGGTTGGAAGATCGAAAACGAGACTAATTTACCGAACTTAAGGGAATTACGAAGGAGCATGAACGCTCAACAATCACGAAACAAGAACAAAAACTGAACAAACAAACGATCGAGATAACAAAAAATCGAACAATCATGTCCGAAACACGAAGGATAATAAAATTCAACCAACAACTCCCAGGATGATCTGGTGAGAACAACAAGACATGCATTCCCATAAGATCCACAGGAAAGGGAATAGCGATTGAAAAGTCACAACGACAAACGAGTTATTTCGAAACAATACCACCCTCGTTCGATCAACAAAAGCAAGGGATAAGGAAAGTTCAGAAAATGTTAACGAGCATAACGAGTCGACAGAGTCGAAAACACAGGAGTTCCAAATTCGATCCACTTCGAATAAAAGAACTAATAGAACCAAATGATGTCACTTCCGAACAAGGTTCACAAGAATCGAAACGAACTCGAAAAAGTCACAGCGATAACCAGATCGACCCACAACAAGATCACAGTTCGTTCGGACGATGAAACCGAAATACAGAACAAGTTCAAAAAGTATCGACGAACACGTGCAAGTCGATAGAATTTAGAAGGAGAAACTGCAGAAGTCAAATATAGTACGGGTATTACATCCGACCTCTTATAAAAGACATGTCGTCCCCGCAACTCACAACAACGGAAACAAGGTAACAACACAAAAAGCAACCGATAGGAAAATCTCCCATGGGTCTCTCAGAGCCGATCCTGATATCTGTGCTGAAGCGCGAACTCCGAAAGTCTCGGTAGCCAATTCGCAAAACTGAATTCGGTGTCCCTCGAGTCCGCACTTGAAATGCGTTACTAACGAGAAGGACAATTTACACGTGCATGCCCTGGCACATCAAGGTTGAAATACCTCGGCTCGGCATACTGAAAATACAAATGCTAGATACAATGGGGCATAATGTCGCAAAACAATATAGCGGAGATGCCAACTCAGCACAACAAAGAATCATAACACATATCATATACAACGATTACCATCGTAAAGTAATACACACACAAACACTTACAACCACGACGGTATGGTTCGGCGACCTCAACGGCCCGAACGATATCCAGCACATAATTACAAACATTATGAAACAATCACACATGTACACAAACGTACTAACCCGAGATTCAACAGCTCACACTAGTGCGAAAACACGCAAATCACCACGAGGCGATAAACAGTAAACACCAGTTCACACCTCTCACAGAGGGTTAGTACAACAAATGCGTGGCAACGCCTCGACATTTATGCCACCAATTCGATCATACTCGGGAGCAAACATCATAACGACAACGCGAACATCATACATACATACCCAGCCCTCAAACGGAAATGGATAGGTTTTAAAAAACGAAAACCTCCTTTTGAAAATAATTTAGAAAAATACCGGTTGATCTTGAGTATCACCTTTCAAAAAAAATACAAATGTGAAACATCGTTATCGAGACTTTGGAGAACCATTTCGCATTTGATAAAAATGAGGACGCTTTCTCTTAGTGAAAAACTTTCAGAACACAACCAACCAAACATCCCAACGTCAACATAGGACGATAAATAGCAGCACGATAAAACATCAACTCCAAGTCATCACACAAGTGCTCGAACTAACACTGTAATTTAAGAACTTCATTCAAAGATAATTCACACCGTCACATCAACAGAGATATTTGGATTTTACCAAATCAAACACAGTCAAAACCACGCACGTATCGTAGGGATCAAACACTAGCAACAAAAATAAAATATTTCCGGGGTATTATTCAAATGATAAAATTTTAAAATTCTCAAGTTTGAAAAATTTGGTGAGATGAAATTTTTGAAAACACTTTTAATACCCCGATCGTCCAATCAAAACCATGTATCTCAACATTTAGAAAACACTGAAATATTCTCCGGCGAGCACAACAACACCACAAACTTATCACAACCACTTGCCCCAACACGTGGACATATGAAGTTCAAAATTCCGAAAACCAAAGATCGTTCTGCAAAATAAAAAAAAATTCCAAAATCCTTTAGTTCATAACCAAGACGACGGCAATATTTTACAATGTCCTAAGTACTTCAAAACACATTTTTCAAATACCGTCTGATTGTGTCATTTGAAAATACACGGACCATTTGTCAAAGTTTAAAAAATTTTAAAAATCCATATAAACCGTGGTTTGACCGCACCACCAAAATATTTTCCAAAAATCGATTTTTACAAAAAAAAATTCTCAAACTGTAAAGTCCTGCAGAAAACATTCTCAACTTACCCATAGCGGACAAAATTTACAACATTCCAAAAACAGTCGAATTTAAAACCACATACTCAAATGGCAACCAGAGTCGCCAATTCAATCAAATGCATCTCGTGGTATCAAGTTTAAACACACAGCAAAATCATTCATCGGAGTTTCTCACAAACTCTACCGTAAAACCCATCAAGGTTCACAACTTTCACACCATACCAACCCACATGGTGGTTCAAGGGCCAAACATCAATATATCCAGTTCTATACACATACGACGTATCCAAGTATCGAATACAACTTCATTGCACAACACCGCGTAAATAAAATTATGCACCACAAATATCACACATAAATGAAATCATGAACACATATATTATGCATAAAAGAGGAGACTTACGTCCACAGGCCGCACGGAGATGACGGTCGCCCACGATACTAATCTCATCCGACAACATATCCAACGCGTTGTGACTACGCACAACTCAACTTGTCACCTGACGACTCGAACGACCAGACAACACATTACTCGACAAATCACGACTCGACTCGACCCGACAGCCTAGGTTTCCGCAACCAATGCTCTGTTACCATAAATGTAACACCCCCAAAACCGTATGGGAATATTACACGCCGTAGACCCTTTCCGCAAGGATCTACCAGGCTAAACGTCCATAAACAACCAAATGCTTGCCCGGCCAGGGTCAAACAATATAATAATACACTGCTAAGGTCACTTACACATAAACACACGGCCAGATGAGGTCACACAACTCTATCAACAGGATCGACTAACAACATTACCCACACAGGGTCGAAATACAATACAAAGGAAGATCGAATCAGCTCTAACAATACAACTAAACTCTACCAACTCTCAACTCTTGATTAGTATCGCACTCGTCATCCCCTTGTGCCAATCCTGTTGCTCCCTGAACTCGCATGTACCGGGCCTTGAGCAGACATCCACCCCCGATTACTCGGGGGTTAGTAAAACTCCACTGTTTTACTAGTGCAAGTATAAAACGATACGAAATGCAACAAGTAAATAGCAACTACGTATTTAATACGGAAATAATTATCAAAATGTTCCCGAGAAGTTTTAGAATTTCGAACACAAGTAAGAGATATTTGAAAAGGAACACATCATCTCGGGGATTTTTAAAGCAGAAATTCTTTTGGACCTCGAGTCCCAATTTACAAAACCTTTTCGTAAACATTAGGGCCTTAGCCCGATTCTCATTTCAAAGCACACTAGATAATATATCATTATGAGTACGAGATCCATATTTAGAATGTTATCCAAACAATCACTGCTACACGATCATTGTTCGTACACATCATGTTCCGAACTCCAGAGGCCTCGACGGACCTTACCCGGACCACACACACTATTCGTACACATCATGTACCGAACTCCGAAGGCCTCGACGGACCCTACCCGGCCACAAACATCGTTCGTACACATCATGTACCGAACTCCAGAGGCCTCGTCAGACCCTACCTGGATCACACACCTTGTCCGTACACGTCATGTACCGGACTCCAGAGGCCTCGTCAGACCCTACCTGGATCACACACCTTGTCCGTACATCTCATGTACCGAACTCCAGAGGCCTCGTCAGACCCTACCTGGATCACACACCTTGTTCGCACACATCATGTACCGAACTCCAGAGGCCTCGTCAGACCCTACCTGGAACACACACACACATCGACACGACACAACTCATAATCATCAAATGCCAAGCCATTCCTCATTACACCGAAATGTACAATCAAGTATGTAAATCAAAACAACACAAATATCATGATCATCACGACAACTCGACAATGACCAACCACGTCCGGCACAAACTTAGATGATTTGCACATCCAACACAATTTCACAATGTTAACTAAGTGAAGGTATTATCGTTACCATCAATTGTTCGTAATAATCAATTCATACGAAGCATATACACGAAAGTAAACCAATGCATCACAACCATAATACGACATCCCTATTCACAAGACACAATTCGTATAGTAAAATACTTGCCTTAATAACCGCTACCGAATACTCCGAAGAACACGATTCGACCGGCAAGCTCGGACCCCGAAGAAGACAACGAACGGAAGGGTTCCGACTCGAGTTCTTCACAAGAATTCGACCCTAACAACATATAATCAATAAATCATCGATCATACGAGGAAGAATAATCGTAGAACGCCCGAAAACCCCTCTATGACATTTTACCGGACACCTTCAAGGCGTCGATCAAGAACTCGACCAAAACAACGAATCGATACGATCCAACCATGGAATAACAAGGTAAATGATATAATACATCTAAATAATCATTAATACATCACAATCCTAAGTTAAATCGGATTAAACGTACGAAATCGAACAAAATACCCAAAATCCCCAAAATTAGATTTCTAGAAAATCTGACGTGATTCGCTCGATCAAAGGATGTTATAGGACGGATTATTGATGATATGAACTCCAAGACTTCATGGATTTAACACCTGACAACATCCCTCCATGATTATCAAAGCTACAGCCGCGGAAGAGGATGAAACGAGTGAGAAAATGGCTGAAGAAAACGCCCGCTGGCCTTAAATAGGCTGACTGCCGGCCGAGTTACGTACGTAACCGGCCAAGGCTTACGTACGTAACCGAGTCACTGCCCCAAATCTGCCGGCCCGTTACGTACGTAACCGGTCAGGGCCTTACGTACGTAACCGGCCTTACGTACGTAACTGCCGAGCACTACCGGCCGTAACTCGGCCGATCTGGCCTGGGCGACGGCCCGAACGACCCCGAAACCCGAACCTGAATACGAATCGAAGATACGGTTACGAAGTACTCGCAAAGACAAACTCGAGCACTAAGAGAACACACGATTTCGACCACCCGAAGGCTCGAAATTCGACAACGGAAGGTAATTACCCCAAACTTTGGGAAATTACGAAAATGGCCCAAAACGTCCGAAAATCACGATACGTGATCGAATAACCAAACTGAAGTTTACAACACGTCTAACAAAGTTAAACGGACTTACGGGAAACTCGAAACAACAGTTTCGAACGAGATTCGCAAGAATCGAACTCAAGTGCGAAAAAGTTGCCAAAAAGCACGGAACTCAACAAAACGACACCGAAACGAACTCGGATGACAAAAAGTGCAGAATTAATCATTCTCGAAATGACGAAACGGTCATGAGCGAGTCGTCAAAACGGACTTTCGCCGAAAAATAGAAAATTACTAGAAATCGAAATTACGGGTATTACAGTCTTTATGTCACATGGGCTGTCTGCTTTAAAGCCTGCGACTGCTGCTGGAAGCCAGCTGTGCGGTCCAATGAGGAGCCTGCACGCGTCCTGAGTTGCTGTCACGGGCGGTCCCACTGGACACCTTTCGGCGGGTCTGTCGGTTGCTGGAAAGATGCTGACAGGCTGTGGTCAACGACCCATGTGCAGCGGCGCCTTTTCCGGATCTGCATGTGGGTTCTGTCCCGAGCTTCAGCCCTTGCCGATTGGATGATCGATGGCTTTGCGTGGCATGAGGTGGTCGTCATTTGGTCGGTCGCCAGGAGTCGATCGCCAAATACCGAGAGAGGATCGCCTTAGATGTTGATCTCTCGGTACCGGGACTTGTCCTGGGACCTTCGATCGGCCAATCCGCCTTGGCTGCTGGGCTCTGGCTCGGTCGCCCAGTCTTGGCTGCCGGACTCCGGCTCGGTCGCCCGGTCTCTGAGGCAATCGCCTGTTGAGACGTATAAATCTCGACACAACACACGCTACATAGAATACGTAGCGTACGCTAAGCAGTTCAGGCAGATTACGTTTTGTGAACTTTCGGCCGTAAATTGGATTGTTAGACATTCGTACGTTGTGAGATAAATTCTATATTATTTCTTTTGTTAAGGTTCAAGCTTAGCAACGTGTTTAATCGAAGGGGACGACCTTCGAGCATTTTGATATTCGTGAAAGTCTTTCTTGTCTTCGAATCGAGGCAAGTACCTTAATTGTTTTATATATTGATGTTATACATATTATCGTGCATATATGTCGTTGTTGTATGTCCACCTCGTGTTGGTCCGACGGGATCATCGGGGGATCTATGCTAGCGTGCGCTGGATCATCAGATGGGTTTTTCCACCTCGGGTTGGTTTGACGGAATCATCGGGGGGTCTAGACAGTAAACGCTGGATCATCAAAATTACCATGTGTATGTTGTGATATCATGTTGTGATTATCATGTGTGTATGTTATTATTGAGTTTCTCATAGGAGAAGACTCGTTGGTTCTTTTGTCATTATGTTATTATTATTCTTCGTGAGGTGTTGAATAATATGTTGTGGTACTTGTACTAGCATCGTTGTGCTAACCCCTTCGGGGGTGAACATTTGTTTATGTTTAGGATCCAGGAGAGCAGGGAAACAACCACTGGAGTTGCATGACGACGAGGGTGCAGAGTGATGTTCCGGTCGGGTTTATTTGTCTGTTGTTTGTATCGTTTTAATAAGTACTCGAGTACGTAGTCGTTTGTGATGATTTGGATTTGGTGATATATTAATACTTTTCCTTTGGACATTTGTATTTTCAGTATTGGTCAGAACTGTTGTATCTTATTTCCGTTACTTTCATACGTTGGTATCTGTTATTGTCTTTTCATTTCTTCAGCCTTGTAAAGCTTTATGTAAAGGATTTACGGCGCTGTAATATTCCTGAATATATCAGGGGTGTTACAGTCCAGGTTTTAAAAATTTGAAAATGGACGGTTGGATTTTAATTGGTCACAGTGGAGGTTGATTGAACTCGTAGTTGCCGCGTGTATTTTAAACATATAGTATTATGCCACTTGTGATCCAAATAGTAATATGATATCATACAAATAGCAGATAATAATATAATATTCAGAAGTCGGTCAGGTATAGAAAACTTAGCTGGTTGACTGTTTGACTCTTGACTGCTCTGCATCAGGTGAGTTGACTCCTTTGACTTCTCGCCTATGGTTTGATCAGCTAAGTTCCTTAAATGCATCCTTCGTCTTCTTATGCGCATCGGGTAGGTCGATTCCTGTGATCAGCTTAGTCCGTCCTTTGTCTGATCTGCTTTAGCTAGCTTTTTCATCTGTACTAGATTCCCAATCTAGTAATCCAAGTTCCCTGCTTAGCTCCAAAAACCTTTCTTCTGGCAAAGGTTTGGTGAAAATGTCAGCAATTTGGTAGTTTGTACTGACTCTTTCAACTCTGATTCTCTTATTAAGCACGTGATCTCTTATGAAGTGATGCTTAACATTAATGTGCTTTGTCCTTGAATGCAATACCGGGTTGTTGGTTATTGTAATAGCACTATTGTTGTCACACCAAATTGGAACTTCATTGGCAATAATGTTGTAGTCCCTTAGTTGTTGTCTGATCCATAAGATCTGGGCACAACAACTACCTGAAGCTAGGTATTCTGACTCTGTTGTGGAGATAGAGTTAGAAACCTGCTTCTTGTTAAACTAGGATATCAGTCTGGTTCCTAGGAATTGGCACGTTCCACTAGTGCTTTTCCTATTTATTTTGCATCCTGCGAAATCTGCATCTGAGTATCCTGATAGCTCGAAGTTATCATCCTTAGGGTACCATAGTCCAACATTGACTGTAGACTTAAGGTATTTGATTATTCTATTAGCTGCATCTTGGTGAGACTACTTTGGCTTGGATTGAAATCGTGCACATACTCCTACGGCATAAGATATATCTGGTATGCTTGCAGTGAGGTATAGCAATGATCCAATGAGTCCTCTGTAGTGGGTTGAGTCCACTGATATGCCTCCCTCATCTGCATCTAGATGAGTGCTTGTGCTCATAGGAATTCTTGCTGGTTTGGCTGATTCCATTCCAAATCTCTTGATTAGATCTCGGGTATATTTGGCTTGATTGATGAAAATTCCATTTTCCATCTGCTTGGCTTGTAATCTAAGAAAGAACTTAAGCTTTCCCATCATACTCATCTCAAATTCTCCTTGCATGAGATTTGAGAATTTCTCACACAGCTCTTGGTTGGTTGAGCTAATATGATGTCATCGACATATATCTGAACTAGTAATATGTGGCCTTCGTGCTCCACTCTGAATAGGGTCTTGTCCACTTTCCCTTTGCAGAAACCGTTCTTCTCAAGAAATACAGATAAGGTTTCATACCAAGCTCTTGGTGCCTGCTTGAGTCCATATAGAGATTTCAATAGCTTGTAACTTTGTCTCCTTTCACAAATCCTGGGGGTTGCTCCACATAGACTTCTTCTTCTAGAATTCCATTAAGAAAAGCACTCTTTACATCCATCTGATTGTATAACAATGATCCAATAAGTCCTCTGTATTGAGTTGAATCCACTGATATGCCTCCCTCATCTGCATCTAGGTGAGTACTTGTGCTCATAGGGATTCTTGTTGGCTTGGCTGATTCCATTCCAAATCTTTTGATTAGATCTCTGGTATATTTGGCTTGATTGATGAAAATTCTATTTTCCATCTGCTTAACTTGTAATCCAAGAAAGAAGTTAAGCTTCCCCATCGTACTCATCTCAAACTCTCCTTGCATGAGGTTTGAGAATTTCTCACATAGCTCTGGGTTGGTTGAACCAAATATAATATCATCCACATATATATGAACTATCAATATGTGGACTTCGTGCTCCACTCTGAATAAGGTCTTGTCCACCTTCCCTTTGCAGAAACCGTTCTTCTCAAGAAATACAGATAGAGTTTCATACCAAGCTCTTGGTGCTTGATTAAGTCCATATAGAGCTTTCAGTAGCTTGTAAACTTTGTCTCCTTTGACAAATCCTGGGGGCTGCTCCACATAGACTTTTTCTTCTAGGATGCCATTTAGAAATGCACTCTTTACATCCATCTGGTAGACTTCAAAATCCTTGAATGCAGCATATGCGAGGAATAGTCTGATGGCTTCTAATCTTGCAACAGGTGCATAGGTTTCATCAAAATCTATTCCTTCACACTGTGCATATCCTTTAGCAACAAGTTTGGCTTTATTCCTAACAACAGCTCCATCTTCGTCGCATTTGTTTTTGTACACCCATTTGGTGCCAATAACCTTCTTATGATCTGGTCTGTCTGTTAGTTACCAAACATTGTTCCTTTCCATCTGATTGAGCTCTTCTTGCATTGCATTGATCCAAGAGTAGTCTTCCATGGCTTGCTCTGTTGTCTTGGGTTCTATTTGAGACATAAAGCATGAAAACATTGTCATTCCTATGGGTAGAGTAGACTTCTGTTGGATAGGGTGATCTTTGAGCCACTTAGGAATGTCTTCTTCTCTAGGGTTTGTTCCCCCTGTAGATTTGCTTTGGTAGATTTCCTCTCTGTCTGCATCAGCTTGGTTCTGATCTCCTTGGTCTGCAACTGGATCATCTACCGTCTTGTCATCTGTAGGTTGGGATCTGGTCTGTCTGCAGATGAGTCTTTATCAGCTACATTTTGGTCTTTATCAGCAGCAACTGGATCAGGTAGGTTTGGTGATCCTGTATGATCTGCAGTTGGGTCTTCATCAGCTACAGATGGGTCTCCAGGTTGATCTGCAGGTGAGTCCACCATTCCTGTGTCATGGACAATGACTTCTTCTAGAGTTGCGGATTTGAGCTTATCCTCAATTAATTCCACTTGTTTCCTGTACTCAACGGTAGATTCATCAAATACAACATGAGATGTTTCCTCCACAACTAAGGTTCTTTTGTTAAAAACTCTATATGCCTTGCTTCTTTGTGAATATCCCATAAAGGGAGCATCATCAGTTTTAGCATCAAAGGCATTTAGTTGGGTTTTACCATTGTTGTGGATGAAACACTTACAACCAAAAATGTGAAAATAAGCAACTATAGGTGTTCTGCCATTCCAAACCTCATAGGGAGTTTTGCCATGTCTCCCTACTACCATACTCCTGTTACGGCGTGGCATCTTTGTGTTGTGACTTGACCCGAGAACCTTTTGGCGAGTGCCTTATGCAATCATGGACCTGGCTGCTTCCTTTAAGGTTCTGTTTCTTCTTTCGGCAACACCATTCTGCTGGGGGGTCCTGGCTGTAGAGAGCTCATGTTGGATACCATTCTGATCGCTGTAATCAGTGATCGCCTTGTTGAGAAATTCACCTCCTCTATCTGATCTGATCTTGATGATTGAGAGGGATTTCTCATTTTGGATCCTTCTCAGCAGCTCAGGTAACTTGGTCAAGGTTTCACTCTTGTTATACAAAAAGATAATCCATGTGTACCTTGAGTAGTCATCCACTACTACTAGAGCATGCTTTCTGCCACTTAGAGTCCTTGGCTTGATAGAGCCAAATAGATCCATATGAAGTAGATATAAGATCCTTGATGTGAGAGTTGTAGGGTGGACTGGCTTGAATGATGCTCTGGTCTGCTTTCCTTTCTGACATGCATCACAGAGAGCTTCCTACTTGAATGCTTCTTCTGGAAGTCCTCTGACCAGCTTCTGAGAACTAATCTTGTTGATGGCTTTGAAATTTAGATGACATAATCTTTTGTGCCACATCCATCCATTCTCAGCTATTGTCTTAGATAGAAAACAGGTATTAGGGGTTCCTGTGTTCCAATCTATCATGTAGACGTCTCTCCTTCTGAATCCTTGTAGCTTCACCTCTCCAGATAGGATATCTATCACCATACATTTCAAAATGGTGAAGACTACTAGATTCTTTTCATCACAAAACTGACTTATGCTCAGGAGATTATACTTGAGCCCTTTGACATAATGAACTTTGGATATAGTGATATTTCCTCGGTGTAGCTCTCCAAAGCCTTTTGTTTGTCCTATAGAGCTATCTCCAAAGGTTACGTCTGGACCTCTTTCTTTGGTATATTTTGTCAGCACCTTCTTGTTCCCGGTCATGTGCCTTGAGCATTCGGAATCTACAAACCATTCTTCACCTCCAATGTTTGAATTTGTGGAGACGTGGTAGTAGTCCTTCCACCTTTTCTGCAATCATACAAGCAGAGATTTAGGTACACAAATCTGTGTGGGTCCTCTGGGGTTAGATGGTTTCCTGTAGAATTGATTTCTCCTTGTGTAAGGTCTGGGCCTATATCCTATGTTAGGATTGTGTACTGGATATGCCTCATAAAACTGGTGGTGTGGGCCATGCCTACATCTTGGCTGAGACCATTTGTTAAATCTTTGAGGTCTCCACACCTGTTCGTTTTGAAAATTAGGATAACCTTGAGGTTTCCATTTGCCCCTCCCATTTTGAAATCTGTTTTTGGGGAGTTTTTGATAATAGTGGGCATGTTGTCTGGGCTGCTGCTTCTGCCTTGGCCATTGCTTAGTCTCATGTCTAGGTGGCTGCCTTGTATACCTTGGCTGCAACCTAGACATGTGAATTGGTTGTTGCCTATTTTGAAATACAGGTTTGTATATTGGCTCAGCAGTTGAGACAATTGTTTCTCCCTTGATGAAAGTGGTTTTGGAACTAGAGGGAGTGTGTGGGTCATATCCAAGGCTTGATCTGGAATACAGTGGCCTTTTATTTGTACACAATTCGTTCAGGGTTAGAGATGCCTTCATGGAGGTTATTTCCTTCACCTGATTTTTACTTAGCTGAGTCAGTTTTCCAAACTCAGCTTTTACATGAGCAAGTGCAGCTGATTTTTCACTATTTAAAACAGTTAATCGTTTTATCTCAGCTGTGGTATTATCAGCCTGGTTTGTGGAGTTATCTGCAGCCTGTTTTTCAAGATCAACTTTGGTTTTATTAAATTCTAGGCTGAGTTTTTCAAAGTCATTTTTCAGCTGCCCATTCTCATCTTGCAGCTAGGTCCTCTCGGCTGATACAGTTTGGTGTGTAGTTTTTAATCTCTCAAAATCTTTGAGAATCTGATTTACAGACTCGTGTAAGTCCATGTCTTGTGACATGTCTGAGCTGTTATTATTTGAAACCGAGGGTTTAGATGTTACCTCTTCATCAGCTAGGTTGGCCATCAGACAATCATATTCTTCATCATCATCAGAGAAGAATTCACTGCTTGATTCTACTCGCTCTTGATCTTCTCCGATGAGGGCCTTCCTTCGGTCTTCTTTTCTGCTCACCTCCTTCTTGCTCTCGTCCTTCTTGAGATCAGGACAGTCAATTTGAATGTGTCCTGTCTTGTGGCAATTATAACATTACACCTTGCAGCTTCCAGCTTTTTGATTTCTCCTGAGGTTCTCCATATAATTCTTTTTGTATTTGGAGTAATTGTTTCTGAAGTTGTTGAACCTTTGCATTATGAACGCCATTTCTTCCTCAAAATCAAGTGGATTTGGAGGTTTTACATCAGATGGGCTCTTGGCGGGGGACTCGGCTGCAAAGGCTATTCCCTTCTCTGCAGGCTCGGTTGATGATGAACTTGGAAGCTCAAACTCATAAGCCTTCAGATCAGAGAACAGCTTGGATCTTTATTTTGTTAAGATCCTTGGATTCTCTCATGGCCACTGCCTTCATACTCCATTCAGGATTGAGAGATCTTAAGACCTTCAGCGCCATTTCCCTGTTCCCATATGATTTTCCCAGGGAGTTAATCTCATTGATGATTTCAGTGAACCTTGTGTCCACTTGGTCTATGGATTCGCCATTCTTCATTTTGAAGTTTTCAAATTTTTGGGTAGCAATTGACAACTTGTTTTCTTTTATCAGCTCCGTTCCCTCACACATTAAGGCTAATGTGTCCCATATTTCTTTGGCGTTTTTGCAGTTCTTGATCTTGACCATTGTTGATTTGTCAAGAGTTTGGTACAGCACGTCTCTGGCTCGGTTGTCAAGGTTGGCCAGCTTTCTTTCTTCAATGGTCAGCTCCGTCCTCTTCTTTGGGATCTTCTCTGGCTTTCCGGCTGCAATCTCCTCAGGAGTGTTGTCCTTCTCGAAGATGAAGGGACCGTATTCTATGATGCACCATATGTCTGTTGGGATTCGGTGCCTAAAACGAAGGCCCAACGGAAGCGGTAAAATGAAAATTAATTCGATCTGAATCCCTACGAGGATCGATCGAGCTTCGTATATACGAATATATAAACGAAAAGCAAGAGTCGTAAGAAACTAACCCTCGAAGTCCGTTGATTAAATGGTAACCTTCTCTTGAGCTATTCCCCAAGCTTTAGTTTGATCTCTACGAGTTAAATCCGCTCCAAGCCCTTGAACGATCCAACGCCGAAAGCACCGCGTCTCTACTTGCCACGCGCCAGAAAAATGATCGGAATAACAACACTTGATTAACCTCTAAGGTTACGGCTAGAATCAAGTGATGAAGCTTTTATTACTACACTCTAAGTGTATAATATATCTCTCAATAATTTCTCTCAATTTTCTCCAAGAAAAATGAAGAAGAAGTGAATGAAGAAGATGAAGAAGACAATTGAGAAAATGGTTTTTCTCTCTCTCTCTCTCTCTATCTCACTTTCACGTAGAAATCATATGGGAGAGATATGAAAGTCTTCCTCTTTTTATTCTTATTCCACCCTCATGTGAACAACCCATGTCACATGAGATCAAACCCCACAAAGTCATCTTTTTCATATAAAATGAAAACAACAAGACAAGAGGAAAGTGGGTGGAACTTAGGGGGGCGGCTACCATGCAGAAACGGATGAGTTCGGTTCGTTTCGGGCTCCCGTGAGTCCAAACAGATAAACTACGATTCCGTTCCAATGTATTTGTATCGATTAATTAATCCAAATAATTAAACATATCAAATACAAAATAACATAATTAATTTCTCCAAGAAATAATTATATTCATGAATTAAACTAATCACCCAGTGATATATTTAATTCATTAAGCCTATCCAATATCTAATATTCATAATGAGAGAATTAGCTTGATTCATTCCGTCGTCAATCCTATTGCGCGACTCGGTAGGTTCGTCTCAGTCAGCAATGGGAGGAACCAAAGAGTAGTAGCACCACCTAGCCAGCCTGGTGGCCTACACTGTACCCCGACTGAGAACGAATGATTGGGATCATTCAAGAACCATTCTGTCGTGAATACCAGTAAACGTATAAACCCTTCTTTCAAATGTCATGATCAAGTTATGGGGTCACGTTCAGTCAAACCCCATCTGTACTTGACGCTATGCATGCGTCAATGCAAATCGAGATCCTCGCGCTCTCGTGTATCTAATACAGCTAGCTCCAATGCTTTGGCCAAAGACTTATGATCTCATCTGCCAATAACCGCATAGGACATATAACCCGTTCACTAACAGGAGAAAGAATTCTATCTTGGTATTCAGTAGGACCTGCTACTTGCCCATCAAGATGCACGTTGAGGTTGACCCCCGCCTTCCGGTTTATAGGGTCGAACTACTCTAATGAAAATCTTGACGTCACAAGCACATCCCTACTAAATCCTCAAGTCGAAGGTTCACGAATACCTATCACAACCTTCCGATTCCATCATTGACTGTCCCGGAGTGAAATCCGTGTGACGAATCGAGGGTGAGTCGGTTCGAGTATACTAATCTAATTAGCATACCTATAACGTGTGCTCCCACTAACCATTAGTGTTCGACAGGCACTCTCCTTGTCAAAGAACACGTCATACAAGTCTTCACATAAACTTAACGCACAGTTAAGTTACATCGACTTGCGAACGATTAAGTATTTGAGCTATAAACCTTTCCAGTGCCGACCCCCTTATCAAATAAGGAGTGGAACGTTTTGCTCTCAAATACAGGGACTAGTTTCTATATGTATATTTACGAGTTGGGAATGCCAGCAACTACCAGTAAATAAAGAAACATTCATTACCTTATATTGATGATTTACGTAATAACAAGTACAATGCCCTCACTCAACATCCTCTGAGTGGCATTCGAGGGCATACTCCTAACAATCTCCCACTTGCACTCAATGCCACACACTATGGGATCTAATACCCATGTTCTCCAGATGACGCTCCAAGCTAGTCTGAGAAAGTGGCTTGGTCAGTGAATCGGCGACGTTGTCGGCTGAGTCTACTCTGTGCAGCACAATATATCCCTTGCGAACAAATTCTCTTGCGTGATGATACTTCCTCTCAATATGTTTGGTGCTGTTGTGAAACCTCGGCTCCTTGGCCTGCGCTACAGCTCCGTCGTTGTCGCAGTACAGCGGAAGGAAGCTCAGCACATGGTATCACTTGAAGTTCTCCCAGAAACTTCTTAATCCAGAACCCTTCCTTGGAAGCCTCCGAGGCTGCTTGATACTCAGCCTGACAGGTGGGATCAGCAGTCGCGCTTTGCTTGGCGCTACGCCAAGATACTGCTCCTCCATTAAGAGTAAATATGTAGCCAGAAGTAGACATCGAATCGTCCTTCAGTCCTTGGAAGTCCGAATTAGTGAATCCCACCACATCCAATACTCCACCGCCATACATAAGAACCATATCTCTAGTCCTTCTTAAGTACTTGAGAACGTTCTTTACAGCAGTCCAATGTTCCCTACCTGGGTTTGCCTGAAACCTACTCACCACGCTTACAGCATGCGCGATGTCAGGTCTTGTACACGACATAGCATACATAAGGCTACCCAAGGCCGAAGCATATGGTATATTACTCATTTCCTTTCGTTGTTCCTCATTTTGAGGACACATCTTCACGGTGAGTTTTATTCCATGTCGCATCGGTAGGAACCCTCTTTTAAAATCATCCATCTTAAATCGCTTTAAGATTTTATCTATATAGAGGGCTTGGGAAAAACCTATTGTTCTCTTCGCTCTATCCCGGTAGAGTCGAATACCAAGAATATAGGTAGCTTCTCCCAAGTCTTTCATGGAGAAATTACTCGAAAGCCAAGCTTTTACAGAACTGAGCATTCCCACATCATTTCCTATTAGTAGAATGTCATCTACATATAGTACTAAGAATGCGATCTTGCTCCCACTAACCCTCTTGTATACACAAGGTTCGTCTTCATTTTGCACGAAGTCAAACTCTTTGACCTCCTCATCAAAACGAAGGTTCCAACTACGTGACGCTTGCTTCAGTCCATAAATGGAACGCTGGAGCTTGCACACTTTCTGAATATCGACTTCGGACACAAAGCCTTTAGGCTGCTCCATATAGATTTCTTCCTCGAGGAATCCATTAAGGAAAGCCGTCTTTACGTCCATTTGCCATATCTCATAATCATGGTAGGCAGCTGTAGCAAGCATCATGCGAATAGACTTGATCATGGCTACGGGCGAGAAGGTATCGTAGTAATCGATCCCTTCCTTCTGGGTATAACCCTTTGCCACAAGCCTGGCCTTATAGGCGTCAACCTTGCCATCACCATCAGTCTTTCTCTTATAGATCCACTTATTCCCAATAGGCACTATGCCCTTGGGGCGGTCTACTAGAGTCCAGACCTGATTGACATGCATCGAGTCTATCTCAGCTTCCATAGCTTCCCGCCATTTCGCGGAGTCTACATCCACCATCGCTTGGTCATATGTTATCGGGTCGGTCTCTTGGCTATCACTTGGAACCTCATGGAGACCCAGCTCCTCCAAGTGCACAAGCCCATACCTCTCAGGTAAATGAGACACCCTACTAGACCTACGAGGTGGTTGTACTTGTGTTTCAGAAAGTTCGGTTCCAGTTTCTTGTATAGGTGTCTCTCGAGGAGTTTCATTGTATTCTTCTAAAGAAATACTTCTACCTGCTCCGCCTTCCTGAATGAACTCATCTTCCAGGAAGTGTGCTTGTAAAGCAACAATGATCTTTCAATCTTCGGGCATGTAGAATAGATATCCCATCGTCCCAGACGGGAATCCAATGAAACGTCCCTTCGCAGACCTAGCTTCCAACTTTTCCACCTTAGTCTTCTTGACATAGGCGGGACATCCCAAATTCCTAATATGATTAAGACTTGGTTTCCTTCCCTCCCACATCTCATGTGGAGTTTTAGGAATGGATTTGGAAGGACATCTGTTCAATATGTAAGCGGCATTCAGGAGTGCATACCCCCACAGGTAAATCGGCAAGTCAGTATAGCCCAGCATAGAACGGACCATGTTCAACATGGTTCGGTTCCTTCTTTCTGACACACCATTTAACTGAGTAGTACCTGGAGGTGTTAGTTGTGAAACTATTCCATGTTCCTTAAGGAACTCGTCAAACTCCGTACTCATATACTCGCCACCTCGGTCCGACCGAAGTGCTTTGATATGATTACCAGTTTGTTTCTCGACTAGAGCCTTGAATTCCTGGAATTTCTCAAAGGCCTCGGATTTATGTTTCATTAAGTATACATAACCATACCTAGTATGATCATCTGTAAACGTAATGAAATATTGATATCCGTCACGTGCTGTTTCCAAAGCACCACATACGTCGGTATGAATTAATCCCAGTTTATCAGCGGCTCTTTCAAATGTCCCTGTGAAGGGGGACTTAGTCATTTTGCCTTTAAGGCAAGATTCACAAGTAGGAAAGGGATCTGATCCCAATGGACCCATAAGTCCATCTTTTTCCATCTTGTAAACCTTGGTCTGACCAACATGACCAAATCTAAGATGTCATTTCAAAACTTGATTGGTTTCATCCCTACCACGTTTTCTATTCATAGTATTCACAACTACTTTGTTGCTGAGATTTAGATGATACAATCCATTCAACAATGTAGCAATACCCACTAGTTTATTTCTAAAATAAATTTTGCAGGAACCATCACCAATGAAAAATGAAAAGCCTTTTCGGTCCATGACCGGAATGGATACAATGTTTTTGTGCCCCCTGGGCAAAACAAGTACATCTTCTAAAGTCAAAACAAAGCCGGATTCTAAACCCAAAAGAAGTGATCCTATGTCGGTCGCCTCGACACTATGCCCGCTTCCGACTGTAATCATAACTTCTCCAGCTCCAAGCTTCCTACTTTGTTCCAGATCCTGATTCACGGTACAAATATGAGAACTAGCACCAGAATCTAGTATCCAGGAAGTAGAAAATACAGTAGCAGAACAATTTGTTTCCAAAACTAAAAGTTCTGTACCTGAAGTGCCATGAAGAATCGGACAGTCTCTAGCCCAGTGGCCCAGCTCACCGCACTTGAGACAAGCATCCTTCTTCTTCTTGTTCTTCGGAACCATCGGGGCCTTGCCCTTTCCCTTAAGGTCTTTAGCTTGTGGTCCAGTCCGCTTCTTGGTCTTTTTCTTCTTATTCTTAGACCTCCGAGGTCCAGAAGAAATCACAAGAGCAGACTCCTTCATCCGTGGAGTCTTCATCGAGGCGAGCGGTCACAAGTTTGTTCATTAGCCGGCTAAATTACATGCAATCTCATTGCATTTGAAGTTCATAACAAGCGTGAGAAGGAATCGGGGAGAGGCGTAGGATAAGGTCGGTTTGGAGAGAAGTATCCATTTTAAAATCAAGAGCCTCCAATCTCTCGATCATGGATATCATTTTGAGGACGTGTTCCCCAACCTTCTCACCTTCCTTCATCCTTGCACCGAACAGTTGCTTGGATATCTCATATCTAGCAGTTCTGCTGTGCTCACCATAATGTTCGGTTAAGTGAGATAGAATCTGCCTAGCAGAAGTCATTTTCTCATGAGCTCTCTGAAGCTCATTAGACATGGAAGCCATCATATAAGCACGGACTTTCACGTCATCCTTAACCCAATTTTCGTGGTTTTCAATCTCTTCCTGATTGGCTCGGGTCCGCACAGGAGGCGCCGGAATGTCCGTCTCCAAGACATATCCCAGTGCCTCTATACTGAGGACAATCATCAGATTGCGGAGCCAATCCACAAAGTTAGGTCCCATTAAGGTGTTCTTTTCGAGCAGAATTGCGAGTGGATTCATTGTCATATTGAGATTTGAGTCTGCATTAAGTACGATAGATTAATTAGTGACTCATTTAATTATGTTCTGAGTATAGAATTAAGGTCTTTTCTATTCTTGTTACCCATCCACTATTTTTATCGGAATAACACACTCCCATGTGAAATCCGGAAGTATCGTCGCTCTACTTCATAGTGGTGATCGAGTTCTTTATAAATCTTAATAGAGGGAAACCGAACAGGTTTCTAGTCTATTAATTTTCATAAAGTGGTGTCCAACACCAACCCCTCTAATGGATGATTCGATCTTCTTTTTTCCCTTGTTCACTCCCCTCAACCTATACAGTTTCTATGGTTCGCGAACAAGTTAAGTTTAAACCATCGACGCAAATCAGTTTCACAATTGAATCTTATCCGGCAACCTATCAGGTTTCTAGGGATAAAATTTGCTCCAACCGAAGGCATCCAATGCGCTCCCGGTAATTTATCCGTCCTCCCCGAACGACTACCCCGATAACTCGGAAGCATAGCACATCCGGTTTGGATTTCAATTTCCCGAAAAACTCGATGGAGGAAAGGAAAAACTTTGAAACCTTATAAACTTAATAATTTGTCGTGGGAGAATTTTCGCGATTAACGTTAAACTTTGCACATTAATCATTTAAGCGCGTTTGTGGCATTCATACAATATGAAACAACCATTCACAACCTAGTTGCTACCAACATGTGATTCATGGACCGTTCCTAGAAAACAAAAACTTCGTAATCTAATTACAAGTCTTCGTCTTGAATCTTCGTCTTCTCGAAATGGATCTTCCTCCGGTCTTCGTCATTACATATAAATTTTACATTGAAAATTGCATCCTAGATACAAATTTTTTCTAGTAAAATAAATAGGCTCAAAACGGCCTTTACAACCCAATCGAATAAAACGAACGATTCAAAAACTAAGTCCACGAACCACATCTCCATTCAAAAGCATTCATCCAATAAATACTAAATAAATAGAAAACATAGAGATACATTGATCCAATCAACAATACGAACCGATCAAATCGATTCACACAATCGATAATATGATAACGTTCAAAATAATTCGGTCGACCATAAATATTCCAATTAATCAAATTTCCCATATAAAATGAAATACCATAAATCATTTTAATCATATTAAATCCAATTTAACATGCGGGAGATTAATTTTCAAGAATACACGAAAAAATCGAGTCGGGGCGAAAATGGCCTGCCATGGCCGAGTCACCCTCGGCAGCATGCCGGCAGACAGGCCTGGTATGGCCCAGTCACGCTCGGCAGCTGCCGGCCAGGCAGGGCTGCCCAGCGGCCCTGGGCCGCGGCCCTTGGAGCCTGGGCTGCGGCCCCGATCTGATGTCTGCCCGCCAGTGCCGCACCACAGGCGCGGCCCCCTCCGTCTGATCAGCGGCATTTCGGGGCTAGTTTTTTGACCGGATATCCAATATCTATATTCTCCAACATTCATATCATCAATATAAATCATATTTCCAAGAAATTAAGATTTATATTTAGACATAAACTTACGAAAAATATAACTACAACGAACGTAAAAACATATACCACGATTATGACTAAAATGATTCCAAATCATTCACCGTCTAATCAAGCATTCCAAATGCTAATATCGTATATACGATCGCAAGACCTACTCTTCGATACCACTGTTGGAGTCGGTGCCTAAAACGAAGTCCCAGCGGAAGCGGTAAAACGAAAATTAATTCGATCCGAATCCCTACGAGGATCGATCGAGCTTCGTATATACGAATATATAAATGAAAAGCAAGAGTCGTAAGAAACTAACCCTCGAAGTCCGTTGATTAAATAGTAACCTTCTCTTGAGCTATTCCCCAAGCTTTAGTTTGATCTCTACGAGTTCAATCTGCTCCAAGCCCTTGAACGATCCAACGCCGAAAGCACCGCGTCTCTACTTGCCACGCGCCGGAAAAACGACCGGAATAACAACACTTGATTAACCTCTAAGGTTACGGCTAGAATCAAGTGATGAAGCTTTTATTACTACACTCTAAGTGTATAATATATCTCTCAATAATTTCTCTCAATTTTCTCCAAGAAAAATGAAGAAGAAGTGAATGAAGAAGATGAAGAAGACAATTGAGAAAATGGTTTTTCTCTCTCTCTCTATCTCACTTTCACGTAGGAATCATATGGGAGAGATATGAAAGTCTTCCTCCTTTTATTCTTATTCCACCCTCATGTGAACAACTCATGTCACATGAGATCAAACCCCACAAAGTCATCTTTTTCATATAAAATGAAAACAACAAGACAAGAGGAAAGTGGGTGGAACTTAGGGGGCGGCTACCATGCAGAAACGGATGAGTTCGGTTCGTTTCGGGCTCCCGTGAGTCCAAACAGATAAACTACGATTCCGTTCCGATGTATTTGTATCGATTAATTAATACAATTAATTAAACATATCAAATACAAAATAACATAATTGATTTCTCCAAGAAATAATTATATTCATGAATTAAATTAATCACCCAGTGATATATTTAATTCATTAAGCTGTAAATCAATTTATCTGATAAGTCGATTTAGACATCCAATGTCCCTAATTTAGATATCCAATATCTAATATTCATAATGAGAAAATTAGCTTGATTCATTCCGTCGTCAATCCTATTGCGCGACTCGGTAGGTTCGTCTCAGTCAGCAATGGGAGGAACCAAAGAGTAGTAGCACCACCTAGCCAGCCTGGTGGCCTACACTGTACCCCGATTGAGAACGAATGATTGGGATCATTCAAGAACCATTCTGTCGTGAATACCAGTAAACGTATAAATCCTTCTTTCAAATGTCCTGATCAAGTTATGGGGTCACGGTCAGTCAAACCCCATCTGTACTTGACGTTATGCATGCGTCAATGCAAATCGAGATCATCGAGCTCTCGTGTATCTAATACAGCTAGCTCCAATGCTTTGGCCAAAGACTTATGATCTCATCTTCCAATAACCGCATAGGACATATAACCCGTTCACTAACAGGAGAAAGAATTCTATCTTGGTATTCAGTAGGACCTGCTACTTGCCCATCAAGATGCACGTCGAGGTTGACCCGCCTTAGGTTTATAGGGTCGAACTACTCTAATGAAAATCTTGACGTCACAAGCACATCCCTACTAAATCCTCAAGTCAAAGGTTCACGAATACCTATCACAACCTTTCGATTCCATCATTGGTATCCGGAGTGAAATCCGTGTGACGAATCGAGGGTGAGTCGGTTCGAGTATACTAATCTAATTAGTATACCTATAACGTGTGCTCCCACTAACCATTAGTGTTCGAGGCACTCTCCTTGTCAAAGAACACGTCATACAAGTCTTCACATAAACTTAACGCCCGATTAAGTTTCATCGACTTCTGACGATTAAGTATTTGAGCTATAAACCTTTCCGGTGCGACCCCTTATCAAATAAGGAGTGGAACGTTTTGCTCTCAAATACAGGGACTAGTTTCTATATGTATATTTACGAGTTGGGAATGCCAGTAACTACCAGTAAATAAAGAAACATTCATTGTCTTATATTGATGA
Organism: Orobanche coerulescens; assembly: GCA_033398695.1. NCBI lineage: Eukaryota > Viridiplantae > Streptophyta > Magnoliopsida > Lamiales > Orobanchaceae > Orobanche > Orobanche coerulescens. The sequence goes on along the minus strand of CM065801.1, from coordinate 204,374,739 downwards.
TTTACATAATAACAAGTACAATGCCCTCACTCAACATCCTCTGAGTGGCATTCGAGGGCATACTCCTAACAATATCGTCATGGATTGAAGATAAGTGTGCCTGCATCCTTATCTTCCAAAGATCATACTCGTCAACTGAAAAACAGGTAATCTAGAATGCATGTGTTCCATTTCTAAAATGAGCTTAAAATATATCCTCGATATATGGATCTGGTTCTTGAAATATTGAACCAACCTCTCCGATACCACTTGTAGGTCACAAGTCATCCAGAAATAAGTCTAGAGGGGGGTGAATAGACTTATTGAAACTCTTAAACTCTTTTCTTCGAAGAATGAGTTTCTCAACTGATAGATATATGGAAATCAGCTGATGATGAAAACAAAACTAATCAATGGAACAGTAAAGTAAGAATGCAACAGTTAAGTATGATGCTGAAAATAGTAAAACACGCAGGCAGTTATAGTGGTCTCAGAGGTGGGGTAATCCTCTACTAATTTACTTTCTCCAAACCAGTTAGAGATGAATCCACTATAATTCTCAACCAGTGATAAATATTACAGTGATTCTTTTACTTAGCTACAACAACTTCCAACTAGTGGAAATCCCGTCGTTGCAGCTCCTCTTTGACTGCCTAGCACCACTTGATTCTTCAAATACTCGGATGCCTATAAGTCTCGAAACTTCAACCAGTGAAGTACCCCGAACTCAGGTTTTAAGATAAGAGTGTTTGTCTTCTCCAACTAAGAGCTTTCTTCAAATAAAAACTTCGAGTACTGCTCTTTTCACGATGCCATATGATTGCTTTGATAACTTTGATCGCTTAAGAGTTTTTGTTCGCATCATACTGCTCAACTTCAAATCTTCGGATATATATATATAAGTGTCGATCCTTGAGCATACTTCATAGCCGTTGCAAATCTTGTAACAAATCCGTCCATTGGAGAAATAGACTTCTTTGTTTATTTTTTTGAATGTTGCAAGGCTGGAATCCCATATTTTAATCTATCTTTCGACCGTTGTGAAGACTTTGCATGTGAGGCGCCGAATCTTTTGAATATAATAAGATTAAAGTCTTCAGTGGTAGGTCTGGATGAATTATTTAATTCATATCCTTTGCGGGAATCACTCTAATTTGTCCCTTCACGCTTGCATGTGACTTTCCGTAAGTATTGACTATTCAACGCATGCTGACATGGACTTGGAGTACTTCGCTGATCTCTTATAAGTCAAGCTGTCTGATGTCCAGTCAACTTCTCTGCAGTTTGGACTTCTCTGCTGATGACTTCTCTGATATCCTGTTGAGACTTACCTGATCAGATGACTTGTCTGAAGTCTTACGTATTTGATGAATTTTGACTTATCTGTTGGTCAGACTTCAGATGTCTTGGTCTGCTGATCACTCGACTGCAGTCTGGTCAACCATCACTGATGAATTTTTGTTTCTCTGATTTAGACTGACTGTGACTTCGGCTTTACTGCAGTGTTTGGTTTACACTTCTCTGAAGTACTTATCTGTACTTTTGTACTTAGCCGACTTTGAGCCTAACTTAAATGGCCTATAGAAGATACTCATTTGGTTCTTCTTTACATTTTTGCCAAGTATTTAACTTAACATAATTTGGCCTATGGAAGATACTCATCTGGTTCTTCCTTACATTTTTGCCAAGTAATAAACATTTGAATTACAATAATGACATCATCAAAATCTAACAAGTATTCCTAACAAAGACCCGATCTCTGCGTGTTCTGCATCAGCGAATATACGAGGCTTGCCTGTAGAGAAATCAAGGTTAAGACCTATATCAGATGCCGACAACGATAAATGGATTCAAAAGGAGAAGTATGTGCTTTCAAAATCACGGAATATGGGCATGTACATCAAGACATTTAGCTAAAAACTCTGCACGTTAACAGCACACCAAAGAACATAGATAGTTTATGCACTGACCATGAAAATAATCTCTTGCTTCACGCGATATTAGTACAATATCGCCACTGCGAAGGAACATAGCTAGCGGTTCATCATTTCCGGACTTCCCCTCGTTCTCATAAAGTTCTTTCATAAGATCATGTTGAGAAAAAAAGTAAAAATAACATGGTAAACAAAAACAGCTGCATCCATCGCGTTGGTAATCTTTGTCCTCGGATTCGCTTATTCTGTCGTAATCACCGTCTACTATCACCCCAGAAGAAAAAAGTGAATAGTCGTAAGTTTGTATTTGCAGTCAAAGGAAATCAAATGCTTATTTATAGTTGAATAAATTGTGTAACCTATAAACATTAAAAACTATATATGCATGTGAAGAGATTTTTGAAGTTACTTATTAATTAAACTAATTATGTCATTATTATGCTAAACTTAAAATAGTATAATGACCTTTGCTATTCACAGCTCTTTGAATTCTTTGATCTTATGTATTCTTATGTGGGGATAATAAACCTTTGGATCGAAGATTCAACTATGTTGTACCGTACTTTCCTTTGTGCACATTCACTCTTCCACATTAAATTAAGCCACAATCTTTAAGTAGTATAAATTTTTTAGGCCGAAATAATTTAGATGTTTGAGATGAGAGAGAGAATTTTAGAATAATTTTTAGAAAAAAAAACTATAAAAATAGTTTTGAAAGAGAGTTAATGAATGTCAGGGGTTATTCGAGCGGTGTATTTTGCATTTTATCACTATTTTAATAATTGTGTTACTCAATTACTCAATAATTTAATTACTCGAGTGGTAAAATTAGACTTGAATACTTACTCATGTTATCCAAATGCTTAATCGTCACTCGAATGGCTACTCGTGTATAATTTTGATTCGAACTATTACTCGATTTGTTACTCAAATCATTACTCAAGTATTACTTGAATGTCTACTCGAATGCTTACTCATGTAAAATGGTGACACGAATTTGACTCGAATAACTTATTTGAAAATTATAATCAAAAATGAAAATGTTTCTCAGTAGTTTGCTCGAATAATTTCTCGACATTAAATTGTGACTTGAATGTTTACTTGAATAATAACTCGGGTGGAAATCTTACTCGAAATTTTACTTTCTGACGGTTATTCAGATTGATATTTACTCGAATATGTATTGTCTGACTTAAATACATTCGAACAACTGTCATAACCGATAATTTGGGTATCAGAAAAACTAAACTTGAGACAAAAAAAATAGTGTCATACTCTCTCAGTCTTGTAAAAGTATGTCAACTTTTATTTTTTAGTTAAATAAAATTTGACCATAAACTACAACAATTACAAAAATATTATAGCTATGAATTATTTTTTAGATTTGTCTTACTATGTATTTCTCAATATTATTTTTTATTATTTGTATTGATATATAATTAAAACTATTAATAGTCAAAATACAATTAAAAACGATCAACTTCAAATAGTTCGCACTGCATACTATAAGACCGGAAGGAGTATGTAAAAGAGAAATAAAAAAATCTCATATTTAAAACCTCTCATAAACGAAAAATTATACCGTGCAACATGATGTATTATATATAAAAACCAAACCAAACCAAACATACCCAGTATATCCCGCTCAGAGCAGGGTCTGGGGAGGGTAAGATGTACGCAGACCATGCCCCTACTTATTACGGTAGGGAGGCTGTTTCCGTGAAGACCCCCAGCTTAGTGCACAGCAGAATCTCGTGTGATAAATACAAAGGAAAACATATGATTCGAAAAAAGCTCGAAACCATACCTGAGCCCATGGCTTAATCCACATGGGACTTACCTACGCGGAATTTGGCTACTTCACTCCCGATGAACGCTGCTCTAACAAAAGAGAGGTTGACTATGCGCACAGCTCCCTATCAAAAATACACCACGCAAAGACACTAGGATAAAATATACAATAAAAGTAAAAAATGCAATGCTCTAGGTCAAAGCTAACCGAGACAACCCAACCCTGGGGCTCTCAACTATAGCACCACTTCCTACAAAAGAATCTACAACTCTGATCTGGCGCCTCCAAGCGCACCTATCAATAGTCATGGTCTCGGAAAGGTTTAAGGCCTTCAAATCTAATCTCAGCTGCTCCTCCCACGTCCTCCTCGGTCTGCCTCTCCCCCTCTCCCCGACAACCAATAAACTCTCGACCCTCCTCACCGGAGCAGATGACTGCCTCCTGCGGATGTGGCCAAACCATCTCAATCTCCCTTCCCTAACTTTCGCTGAAATGGGCGCCACTTCCAGCGCGTTCCTGAAAACCTCGTTCGCGATTCTATCTAGCATTGTGCGACCACACGACCAACGTAACATTCTCATTTCAGCCACTTCCAACTTGCTCTCAAGCGACTTCTTCATCGCCCAATATTCGGAGCCATACAACATTGTAGGTCGGATTGCCGCTCTATAGAATTTACCCTTCAACTTTAGAGGGACTTTCTTGTCGCACAGGACCCCTGTCGCTTCTCTCCACCTTAGCCACCCCGCCTTGATGCGATGCGTGACATCATATTCACACTCACCTTCTTTCTGAATGATCGAACCCAAATACTTGAACTTATCCGTACGGGGTACGATCTGATCCGCAATCATGACCTCTACATCTTCCTCGTTGGCCTCACCACTAAAGTTACACCAGAGATACTCGGTCTTAGACCGGCTCACACGCAAGCCCTGGGATTCTAACTTAGCCCTCCAAAGCTCCAACTTCAAGTTCACCTCCCTCCTCGACTCCGCCACTAACACAATGTCGTCAGCAAAAAGCATGCACCACGGGATGCCATCTTGAATCCCTCGCGAAATGACGTCAAGGATTAGAGCGAAGAGAAGAGGGCTTAGCGCCGACCCCTGGTGTAGCCCTATCTCAACCGGAAAATACTGGGTATCACCAACTGGGGTCCTAACGCACGTCCTAGCTTGGGAGTACATGTCTTGGATCGCCCTAACGAACGGCAACGACACCCTCCTCTCTACTAGGCTCCTCTAAATAACATCGCGCGGAATGCTATCATAAGCCTTCTCTAGATCAATGAACACCATATGGAGGTCCTTACGCTGCTCTCTAAACTTCTCCATAAGGCGTCTGACGAGATAAATGGCCTCAGTCGTGGACCTCCCCAGCATGAAGCCAAATTGGTTCTCTGAGATCTCAACTTCTCTTCTAACTCTGCATTCCAACACTATTTCCCAAAGTTTCATAGTATGACTGAGGAGTTTATTACTCTTATAGTTACTTGTAATTATGTTACTCATAAATTATAATTATATCATTATCATATTTCACTGTAATTGTATTATGTACTACTAATTATGAACATACGAATGATCACAATTGATGATATTTTAATATTTATATAATGCATCATTGTATAATATACCAACCCCATAAATTTAGTTGGAGGTCAGGGGTTCAATTCCTAGTGGCAACACTTTGGAATTGAATTTCTCAAGGTCCAATGATCCTTTAATCTTTGACTAAGGGTTAGGGCCTAGCCCTCCGGGGTACGCTGGTGGAACAATTAAATATTGAGGGCTTCAAGCGGCAGTGTGGGAGGCCAGATCTCGGTGGGAACCTGCGGTTGGATTTGGGGGGCCCAGCATGGAGCAATCACTTGGGGGACGACTCCTTGTGCGCGGTATTTGAGGATATTTAAGAACCTGGGAGCCAGATACACATCTCGCGATTTAAGCTGGTAGCGATCTTGTAGGGCTGTTATCAGGAATTTAGTCAGTGTAAGGCTTGAGCCTCAAAAAAAAAAAAATCTCTCTCCTCTCTTTTTTTTCTATTTTTTATTCCTAACCCCTTTCTTCCATCGCCCACCTACTGCAACTTTTAATGCTTTTTTTTTAATATCGAGATTCCAAACTTACACTTAATTAGTTCTCGAAATAATAATATTGACCCCACAAAACTGCTACAAATTAAATTGAGGGATGTGTATCCAATGTTGGGTATTAGTGTTTAAGATGGAGATTCGGATTCCCAATGGATCGTGTAAACATTTTCCGAACTGATATTTCTACCCTATGCCCGGGTTACAAGAAATTCAGCCTAGGATAATCCAAAGAGACACTTACGAATCTGTGCACGAAGCAGCCAAATTCTTTGAGAATTGCAGGTTTGTTAGAAAGACAGAGAGCTAAGAAAAAGTGTCTAAACTCAATAGGAGAGTCTTATTTATACATGTCGGATTAGGGTTACGATTGGTCGATTTTTAGGGTTACTGGAGGTGGCGCCGTCATTATGTCTTAATTAGTGATCCGAAATTAGGGTTAGACGGATGGCTTTTCCAAATTGACGAAATTAGCCAATTTTACCATAATCTCCCTCTAAAATTCGGAAATATCACTAATTTACCATAACCGCCCCTAGACCCACTTGTTGAGCGATCGGCGGGACCATGCCAGGGCTCTGCCGGACCGCATAATCGTCTGAAACATAATTCGATCTTATACATGTGTGCACTCCGCACATACCCGAACATATATTAAAATATAGATTATAAAACCCCTTAGCTCACATATTAGTTCCAATTACACAAAATGAATGGTGACACTAAAATCACCAACATCCAACTATCAAGTTCTTAAATATCTTCAACTACCACGCACAAAGAATCGTCTAGAAATCGTCTCTCAAGTGATTGTTCCATACTAAACCCCCTCCGATCCAACCTCAGGTTCTCATCGAAATATGACCTTCCACCATGCCGTTTGAAACCACAATATTTAAATATTCCACCAACATAACCAAATAATTATGATTATCCTTAGAGGGACTCAAATCCGATCTCCCACTAAAGAGTCGTGAACCAAGATCATTGATCAACTTTTAATGCTTTACATTTTATCAGTACTTGTTTCATGCTATATTTATTGTTAAAATTTTAAATAATTTTTTAAAAAAATCTAAATCATTACTTAAAATTTATGATTTTTTTCTTTTCCATTTATAATTTCTATTCCCCTTTTTTTCTTACTTTTGACCCTTTTTTACATTTTTATTTTTTAGTTCGAAAATTTTGCATACCATTTTTTTAATGTTTATTAATTTTATGTCAAATATTTTATAAAACACAATACATTTACTGTTATCTTATCGTATATACATTTAAAACCAATAATTACAAATTAATAAGTATGTGAATATAAATCTTTATCAAAATATAAAAGAATATTGGGGAAACATAGGGGAAACATAGGAAACTTATGAAAAAACAAAATATAAATATATTTTTTTCTCAAAAATAAATAAAAGAAAAATATCGGGAAAGAGACTTTTATACGCCCCCACCTCGTTTGGTGCAAGTCCCAATTTTTTGTAATAAGTATAATATTTTATTAAATATTTTTTAAATTATACAAAACTCTTTATTTTTTAAAATAATCTCAACCTACACTCGCATTTTATCTTAGAATTTTATCTTAGAATTTTATCTAGTCCCTCCGTGCCTGAAGTACGAGTATAACTATTAACCACCTGAGTGATGCACAAATTTTAATAAAAAGTATGTTGTCGAGAGAGAATATGACTAATGTAGGAAGAGGATATAAAATGATTTTATTAAAAATAGAATGGTATTTACTCTTCGGACAATATCTATACTTACGAGACGGATTGAGTATTATTTAATACATAAAAATCCAGAAAAATTCCAATTTATTACTACCACTCAGTCCATTATTATTCAATAATTATTAATGTCAAATGAATGAACCTGTTCAACTTTCTTACTACTTCACCGATAACAAAATTCAAACAACTGCCATAAAACAAATTAAAAATAAAAAACATACAAACAAATAAAAAATAATCGAGATTCAAACAATTTTTTTTTTCTGTCGCAAATTTCTGATCAAAATACCAGAAGAACTATATCATCTGGCAGACAGCAATCATCTCCTATCTCGCCTCAACAAGTTATGGCCAAAAATGAAGCTTTTTTTAAGGGAAAAAAAAGGAAAATAAAAATATAATTTCTCACAAGTTGATCAAAACTGATGAGGGAAAAAAAAAAGAAAAAGAAGAAAAAGAAATTAGTCCACAAAACCCGTTTTCTGCCAAATCGCATTTCTAACCCTGCTGAGATCTCTCCCCTTGAGGGTCCTCCCAGCCCCTTCGTGCACCGAGGAGGAGGCGATCCTCGCCCTCGCCATCTGCCGAGCCAGAAACTCGTGCGGCGGAACACGATCGCCGTCCTCCGCCGCGTCGTCCTCGTCGTCGCTGTCCCGACGGAGGTTCTCCCTGTGCTCGTCTTTCAGTATCTTCGACCAGTCAGGAACCTTAACCGGAAGCGAAGCCGGACCGCCGATTCTCCCACTTGCCGCAGCCGCCGACGGCATCCTCGAGATTCTAGCTCTAGCCTTGCGCACCTCCGGCGACTGAGGGCGAGCCGCCGAGTTCCAGACATCCGATTCGTCGAGCTCGAAGATCATCGGATCGCCGTAGAGGGACTGATCTATCGGCAGAAATCTGTAGTTTGCTCTGGCGAAGTAGCTTTTAGATGCCGCCATATATATGTAAGAAGAGAGCTTCAAATGTTGGTTCAGTAAGTTATCTCTGACTTCTAAATGGTATGGGGCAAGTGGATACTTGGAAATGGAGGTTTTGATCTTATTTTATACAGGGTTGGAATGGATAAGAGCAACTCCAATGCTCTGCCTTCCTTACCTATATTCTGGTTAGGTGGACAATTATAGGAGTTTTAGTTGAAAAATACTGCTCCAATGCTCCTCCCCATCCCCTTTAATTTTTAGAGGAGAGAAAACCCAACCCCTTATTTTGGTGACAAAACTTCACACCCCTATATTCTCCAGCTCATCTCCCGCTCCTTTTACCGCTGTATTTCATCTCCCGCCTATTATCTCAAGTGTTTCTCCTTCATCAATTCAAGACTTGTCTCCAAGGTATAAACCCTAACTTATTTCTCTCTTTTATTAAACAACAAATCCAAGATATTCCTATATGTATCTATATATGTATTCGAATTTTACAGTAATTAAGCTTGATTAAGTATGCTTCCAGCCCATCTTTCAAAGTTCTGAAAAATAGATCAGCAGGGTGGTTTGTAAGTCTAAAGCAAAAGAAATAGGAGCAGAAGACCTTACTCTTCTTTCTTTCGTAAGCCGGCGGTATTAGCAAGTGAATCAGAAGCGGAGACTGGAAGCTCTGCGGTTGTTCTAACGTCAAGACCCATTAGGGTGGTGAAGCAGAGAGGAGAAGCAGTATGAATCCCTTTTACTTCTTTATCTCTGTTTTTTTAAATTTTGTGATATTCTTAGTCTTCTTAGTTAAAGATTTAATTTTCGTTTTTGTGTACTAATTGGGTTGTGGTGTAGAAGTGATTTTGTGGGTTATAATTGATGATATATGCTGCGATTGGTTTAGTTTGATACATTTTAATTATCATCTTATTGTGGTGTGAATTGGTATAGGAGTTTATTGTTTTTCATAGTTTTTCGTTTCTTGTATATAATATAGGATTGGATTTTAACTCTACTTTGATGCTCTTTTAACTAGAATTTAGATCCTTAAATTTGTCTCCTCTGCCTAGTTTTAACATAGAAACAAACATGATATTAAACACACTCATATATGAATAATATAAGTTTAGGTCCTTAACTCAATTTATTTTGGTTTTACAGGTTGGTGAATAATGTCATATTTTACATCTTTGTTGAATGGGAATGTTTATGAAGTTGAGGATATTGATTCAACTCAAATCCCCTCCCAAATACCTACATTTAGTACACAAGAATGTACTCGACAAAAAAAGGGCCGAGCTACTAATTTTTCTACCGAGGAGGATATGTTACTTGTTTCCGCTTGGCGAAATATAAGCATGGATCCAATACAAGGAAGTAATCAAACACATCAAACTTAATGGGAAAGAATTGCAGCCTTTTACGATGAGAACAAAACATTTTCAAGTGCCCGAACAGCTAATTCATTGTCTCATCGATGGTCCGTTATAAATTCTTCGGTGTCCAAATTTGTCGGGTATTACAATCAAGTTCAAGAAAAAAATCAAAGTGGACTTAGCGAACAAGACAAGGTACATTCCTTATGTTCTGCTAGTTTACCCATATCTGGTAGTTTGTTTAGACTAGGAAACTAGTTGTACATGCCATTGAAAGGAGTCTGGTAGTAGGTGTTAATCATGTTTCTTGTTGCAAGGAAGCAGCTATGATTAGTTATTTGATTAACTAATAATCAAGTTATTAAGCTCAAATATTACTGGTATTGAAAGGAGTCTGGTAGTAGGTGTTAATCATGTTTCTTGTTGCAAGGTAGCAGCTATGATTAGTTACTTGATTAACTAATAATCAAGTTATTAAGCTCAAATATTACTGGTATTGTTTTTAGAGCATCTTGTCAGAAGCCTTTTTACTTTGTTCTTTTCTACTGACTAGTACATTTGTTTTTAGATTTAGATCTTTGTGATAAAAATTTCCAGATTGTATAATTGGACTGGTATTGTTAGTTGAGTTCTCTTTGACAGATAGTTAAGCTCAATTTTATGGCAGAAATCCACAAAGTGTAACTTGTCTTCTAGAGATAACTGAATTTTTCTCTGGTCTGCACCATTGCATAGGTACGAAACGCAATGACAATGTATTCAACCTTCCAAAAGAAAACCTTCCAGTTAATACATTGTTGGGCGAGTGCAGCGCCCAAAATTCGATTCAATTTTAGAAAAAACCCCAAGAAATCTCGCTTGAAAGCCCGGCATCTTCGCAAGCGCTCAAAGTCGGTTTATTGGCACTCTGTCCCGAAAGTGAAGAAGGAATGGAGCGACCAATGGGTAAGAAAGGCTGCAAAGCGTTTAAAAAAGGAACATGATGCAAAGGTGTTGAGTTCATTACGGCTTTAACCCAGTGAAAGATACGGTGATTGAGGTACATGCAGGCGAGACATGAAAAATTCAGATTATTGAGCTTGAGAAAGAAAGGTTTAAGGTAGCGGAGGAACGAGAGAGAGCAAGGGAGGAACGAGAGAAAGCAAGGGAGGAACGAGAAAATCGGATGTACGAAATGTCCATCTTGGGCATTGATACTAGTACCATGGAGGCACCCCTCGCGGAGTATTACAAATCTCTCAAAGCTGACATTTTAAAAAAGAGAATTTAGTTGTGTTAAGTCTTTTAAAAGTTTCATGAACACTACTTATTTTGTAATAGCATGTGTTGGATTCATTTACGGGTTTTGAATCGATTATGTATTTAATCAAACTTTTTATTAAATGTCAAAATACATATCTCAACTTCATATCTCAAAGTACAATAGAATACAACAATACATGATAAAAGAAGCCAAACTAAAATAGTACATTACAATACAATAATAGAAAAGAAATTTATAAATAGTTGGGTACATGAAAACAATTGGTAAATCACAGCAACTAGTAAATCAGGCTACTCCATTTCCAGACCATGAATTTCCCAAAGATGTTCTACAAGATCATTTTGCAACTGAATATGAGTCTGTTTGTCCCGAATTTGTTGATGCACCTGTATAAATTCTTTGAAATCCCTCATATGAGTGCGACTAGTAGAAACGAGAGGTACAGATTCATCTAAATCATAGTTTTCACCTGAAAGATGCAATTCCCTTTCGTCCTCTACGATCATATTGTGCAAAATTATACAAGACGTCATAATATATTTCATTGTCTCAACATCCCAAAAACGTGATGGTCCACGTATCATTGCAAACCGAGCTTGCAAGACTCCAAATGCCTGCTCAACATCTTTTCTAGCAGCTTCTTGTGCAGCTGCAAAATTCTTTTTTTTTGTTTCCTTGAGGGGATGGAATAGTTTTAACAAACGTAGGCCAAGAAGGATATATACCATCAGCAAGATAATATCCCATAGTATATTCGTGTCCGTTGATAGTGTATCTCACTTCTGGTCCACGACCTTCTGCTAATTCTTGAAATAGATTTGATCGATCTAACACATTAATGTCATTTAAGGATCCAGGTAATCCAAAAAAAGCATGCCAAATCCAAAGGTCTTTTGAAGCTATTGCTTCTAAGATAATAGTGGGTTCACGAATATGACCTGTAAACATACCTTGCCATGCAGATGGGAAATTTTTCCACTTCCAATGCATACAATCAATGCTGCCTAACATTCCGGGAAAGCCGCGACGTTTGTTTTCTACCAAGAATTTGGCCACATCTTCATTCGTTGGTCGTCTCAAATATTCTTCGCCAAATATTTCGACAATTGCTTTAACAAATTTTTTTCAGACTCTCAATTGCTGTGTTTTCGCCAATTCTTACATAATCATCAATAGCATCAGCAGGCGTTCCATATGCAAGCATCCTTAGTGCAGCTGTCATCTTTTGCAAAGAGGATAATCCACGAACTCCCACAGCATCATTTCTTTGAGTAAAATAATTATCATGGACTGTAACCGCTTCTTGAATTCGTAAAAATAATGACCGACGCATCCGAAATCTTCTACGAAAATATTCCTCCGGGTATGTTGGACTATCAGAAAAGTAATCATGATAAAGTCTAGCATGGCCTTCTTCTCTATTTCGATTAAACATGCGGTGATTTATTACTGATCCGCCGTGGCGTGATACCATATTTGTTGTATGGTGTTGATGATAATGATAAGCAGCATCTGCCATCGCTAGTATAACATGAGATTCTTCTTCTTCTTCATTCATCAATTCACGAATAATTCGTAAATTGTTTGACATTGTGGAATAAGTATGTTGGGACTTTTAACTGAAATATCATCTATATATAAGCACTAAAATATAGCTGTTGTAATATGGCCGTTGGAATATAGCAGTTGGAATATAGCCGTTGAAATATGGCTGTTGGAATATGGTTGTTGGAATATAGCCGTTGGAATTTCAAATTTCAAAATACTAATTAAATATTACTTTTGAAAATATAAGGAACCAATATAGGGAATACCATTGGAATAAAATAGCTTTTTGGTTTCTTATATTTTAGGTAACCATTATTTTACTATATTTTAGGAGTTCAAAATAGGGAATCCCATTGGAGTTGCTCTAAGGTTCTCCACCCCCACCTCCCCTACCCCCTCACCCGGTACTCTTGCTTTCTTCTGCTTCTCTGTCCTATTTTTTTTTTGTTAAGAGAGAGACAAGAAATTGCCCAGACGGTTGTTAAATCGAGGGATGTGCACTAATGACAGCCCTGCAAGGGAGAGGACCAACGAGGCACGAATCCAGTAACAAACCTTGCAATATTTCAGTAATGTATTGTCACCATACGGATTCGAACCCGCGATATCGGAGTGTTTCCACCTCAACCACCTTGCAACTTACTATCAGTCTATGCCCCTGGGAACTTGTCTGTCCTATTATTATTAGAGGTGTCCAACCACGGGTCCGGGTCCGGGTCCGGGTCCGGGTCGGACCCGCCGGGTCGTCGGGTCGGCAGGACAGGACCCGGACCCCACCCGTACATATGGCGGGTCGACGGGTCGGCCACGGGTCCGGGTCCGGGTCCGGGTCCGACCCGCCGGGTCACGGGTCGACCCGTCTATATTTTTTTTTTTTTTAAATGTATATAAAACTTTTATTTGTTATCATTTTATACACGAAAAATAACTATAAGTGAAAAAGGAAATCATTTGAAAAAATTAGCTTGTATTTAATTTTAAGTTTTTACTTAAAATTAAATTGCCTACGTATCCCCGTGAGGAATCAAAGCTCCACGTAGTTCTTTTACTTGAGAAGAGTTAAAAAAAATGGGCTTGTATTTAATTTTAAGTTTTCACTTAAAATTAAATTGCCTACGTATCCTTGTGAGGAATCAAAGCCCTACGTAGTTCTTTACTTACCTGACTTACCTTACTTACCTTTAGTCGAAGTCGATGTCGTCGTCTTGATCATCGGTTTGACTCATTTGACTAGACTCTCCTTCGGTAGTGCCTTCTTGATAGGCATCTTGGTCCGCTAATAGGTCATCCCATTTATTTTCTTGATCTCGTAACTCGGCTTTTGTTGCGTCTTTAAGTATCATTTGAGCCTCGAGATTTTTTGGCGTCATTCGGGATCTCCGCTCGTCCAGCATATAGCCTCCTTCACTAAAAGCACTCTCAACGGGAGATGTGGATGCGGGCCGCAAGAATTTCTTGTGCCATAATGGAAAGTATGGGAAATTCGCTTCCCTTCTTTTCCACCAATCCAATGATCAAAGGTACTGCATTGTCATCCTCCCGCACAAAACTAGTTGCATAATATCTACTAAGGTCATTTCTTTGACCGACGTTACTACCACCCCTATTTCTTGCTATATTATAGAGTTGTTGTTGAAATGGGTTAGTGGGAGTTCGTCAATTCCATGTTAAATGTATTTGTAGTCTTAGTTCTTGTTTTTGAGTTTGAATCTTATCACCATATTTAGAAGAATATTCGAAAAAAGCTTTCTAAACTATTTTTCAAATCAATTTTTACTTGTTCAACGTCAGAATATTTTCAAATAAAGTTTGACTTTCAACACTATCCTCAATATTAGGAAAACCCAAATTTTTAAGAATATTATAATATATTTCAAGTAATTGTTCTACTTGAGCTAAATTCAAATCGGGAGATAAAACAGACTAATCAAGAAAACATCATGAATACGATTAAAGTATTTTAGCCATTTTAAACACATATTGTAAATAGCATTCGATAATCTTTCGGATTTACTACAAGCATCCATTTCGATACAATAAAACAACAATGAAATAAAACTTTAGGACGTGGGATAATAACAACCACTTAAATCTTTAGTTGCATTTTCAAAACCCTTAATAGTTTTATTAAATCTTTAGTTTCATCCCAATACGTTGGCAATAAATAAAATCCTTCTACGTGAAAATACGTATCAAAAATTCACACAATAATTCTTTATATTCATTAGTTGAATTTAACATCTCATAAGTTGAGTTCCATCTATGTTTGACGTCTGGAGTAAAAAATTTGGGTTGCATTTGTTTTGACTTTAAAAATTTTACCCATTGTCTAGCTAACTTAGTGCGATTATGTAAAAACAAGACACATTTTCTAATTGGTTCTATTGCCTCATCTACAAATTTTAATGCATCTTGTACACATAAATTTAGAATATGACATATACATCTAGTATGAAATAATCGACCCGCTAAAATAGGATTGCAAGCTTGTATTAATCTTTGGTACACTTGCGTATTAGAACTAGCATTATCAAAACCAATTGTGAAAATTTTATCTTTTAAGCAATAAAAAGTTAAAATTTTAATAATTGCTCTAGCTATATTATCGCACTATGTGAACAATTAAATTTTTAAACGCAAGTAATCTTTTGTTTAAGTTCCAATTTTCATCAATCCAGTGTATAGTTATTCCCATATAATCATTTTTTGTTTAAAATCACCAAGTATCTGCACTAAAGAAACTCTATGATTTATAGATCTAAAATAAGCTCGTAGTGCAAGTTTATGTTGTTTGGCTAAGTATACTACTTGTCTAGTCATTGTGGTACGTGGAATTCTTTTAATAGCAGGATTATAGGCATTTTGCATCCTGTATTCCCAACCCGTACTATCCGCAAAATTAAAAGGTAAAGATTCTTGTGCACATAATTTTGCCATTTGTTCTCTAGCAATTTTTTCATTATATTTATAAAGTTGAGATTCAGACATACCTTGATTGCCGTCTGGCCCGGCTCCAGTAGAAGGTTGGAAGTTGAGTTGACTTTGTGACTTTTGTTCTCCGTGGACCGAGGCATGGTTATTCTCAAAATGCCTTTTAAAATTTCCATATCCATCCTCGGCTTTATACGGATACTCTTTCGAGCAGTAGTTGCAAGATACCTTCATCGAACCATCCGACATTTTTCCCTTGGTAAAGTGTTTTGAAAAAAGTACGGATACCGGTCTCCTTTCTGCAACAGGGGCAGGCTTGTTTCTTGCTTTAGTTTTCTTGCTTCCTCTGTCTTTCACATTTTCTTCCTCCTCGGACAATAACTCCTCAACATAAAGAGGTTCTTCTTCAGCTTGGCTTGCCGCAGGACGCTTCGACTTTGATTTTTGCGTCGGAGTTGGTACGCCATGAAGAGTGCGCTCGAATGTTGCATATGTTTGATTTAACATAGCTTCATCGATTTCATGGTCCATTTCTTCGTCGATGTTTTGCAGTTGTTGACGATTCGGGACACGTCGAAATCCCCAGAGATCAACTTCTTCTTCACTGGTAGTTGTTGTACTACCGTAATAGATATTTTCATGTGTAGCATCATATTCAGGTTCTTGACTTTCATTTTCAAAATCGGGTGGAGTTTGGTTTTGGGGCTCCCGAATAATTATTCCAGATGGTTTCTTCGATTTGCCCCAAAGACCCATTCGCTCGAACTTGGACATTTTGGATTTTTTGGGAGATGTAGCAATACCCTTTCCCTTGTCAGAACTCGACATAATGATAAAATGCGAAAAAAAGAGAGATTAAGTAGTATAGCAATTAACAATGAGAGTTTGAGAGATAGATAGTATTGAAGGTGTGGAAAAATTGTGTTGGGGAGGGGGGTATTTATAGATAGGAATATTTTTTTTTTTTTTAAAAAATCGGACTAGCCGTTAGACCCGCCGGGTCACGGGTCCGACCCGTCGGGTCCAACGGCCATTTTTTGAATTTTTTTTTTATTTCCGCCGGGTCGACGGGTCGGACCCGGCGGGTCGACGGGTTGGGAGAAGCTCGACCCGGAACCCACCCGTGTATATCATGGGTCCGGGTCGGCGGGTCGCACGGGTCGGCCGGGTCCGGGTCTTGCACAGGTCAGCCGGGTCCGGGTCGGCGGGTCGACCCGGCGGGTTGGGTCGTTTTGGGCACCTCTAATTATTATCTATGCAGTTAGCAGACTAGGAAATTACATTGTTGACCTCCACAAAATTAAAAAAAAAGGAAGTGTGTCTTGTTGATTTTATTAAATTTTTGACTATAAATAAATTTGTAACTATATCTATCAAAATTATAAATTAATATTATAAAAATAATTAAATTTTTGTATTCATGGATAAAATATCTGTATCGAAATAAATAGTCAAAATTTAATTTTATAAATTTAGAAACATCTACCGAAAATAATTTGAAATTATTTTTTGCCATAGAATATGGAAGACGAAAGCTTCAATAAAAAGTGACTATTCGAATATTTTGGAAATCCATCCCATCCGTCCCGATCCCAATCCTGATCTCGATCTGGTTTGGGTCGGGATCGGGACGGGATATCATGCATATTTACCTGCAAAAAGAAAAAGAAGCTGCTACAACCTACAAGTCTACAATCATATCGCTGTACAATTCAACTGTACTAGAAATGAAACATGAAACTGCATAATTCAACTGCAGTAAGCCGAGCTGCATCAGGTAAATTTGCCGAAGAGGGTTGACTTCCAGTAGGTAGAACAAGTGCAGGATTTGAGCAACTTGTTGTTGCTGAAGGCAAAGGTTGCGAAGGCAATGCTGAAGAGGACGAGTCGACACTTTGTCGAGGACGAACCGTGTCCTTCTTCCCTCTAGCCATTGACAAATGGCTGAGATGAGATGCGCCGACGCACGATCTGGACAATGGGAGATGAGATGGGATCAAATCGATGCGCTAAGGATCTGGAGACTAGGAGATAAGATGAGAGACTGGGTTATTGGGAGGTGAGATGAGAGACCGAGAGAGGACTCATAGATGAGGCGTATAGACTAGAGGAATGTTGTGAGAGATCGAATTGAGTTTTTACTTTTTAGGGTTGACATCCCAAATGGACGTATAAGACCGGATTCAACTTGAAACAATGAATGCATGATTAAATGGTACATAAAAATTGGTTATATTAAATATTGTGGGACGGGATGTGACTGATCCGGATGGTCCCGATTCCATTCCTTCCCGTTGAACAGTAACAAAAGGGGATGGAACGGGATGGAATTGTCATTTTTAAGAAACTATCCCGTTCTTCTCGTTAGTTTCTGAGATGAGATCGGAACGAAATCGAAATTTCGGGTCCAAGTTTCCGGTCCTACCTTTTAGTTTAAGAAAAGGTATACTTTATTAATATGAGGTTTTTGTACTTCGGATCCTTCGAAATTTGTGATGCATTTTTATTATTAATAATTGCTTTTTTTTCTTATCTTTTTAAGCACATACTACATTTTCTGTTATAATTACAAAATTATGGAACTACACGTACAGTAAAACTTCGATAAATGAATATGATCGGGATCGGAGAAAAATATTTATTTAGCGAAATTATTCATTTATCGATTTTTTTTTTGAACATGTTATAAAGAGTTGGGACCGGATAAAATTATTCATTTGGCGAGGTTATTCGTTTATCGAACATTCATTTATCGATTTTTAATTGTATTTGCATTAATCGTAAATACCTCTTACATCTTTATGAGTTAATTCACAATATAATAGTTTCAATTAAAATTTTCATTGCCCTATTTCCTATGTATCTATTTTTTATTTTTCCCACTCCATGCAGCCATTGCTTATAGGTTATAAACAAGATTGGAAGTTCGACTCAATTCACAAGGTTTGGCCCGAAATAGATCAGTTCGTGAATTGACTTTGATAATCGAATGTAAAAGAACCTTTGAAAATAGGTTCCGTCAAACGAGTCGAACTGTTCGACTAAATCAAAATATAAAGGGCTTTGACCCAAATTTTAAAGGGATCTCTCTTTTTTAGTACCAAAGCATAAAAGTAACAAGTTATATATCCCCATTTATAAAACTATAAGTTTTTTATACCAAAATGTGTTAAAAGACTTTATTACCCTTAAAGTCTACCACTAAAAGATAAAAAAAACATAAAAAAAAGAAGATTATTAAAATGAAACAACAATAAAAAAAAGGTCCCACAACTCAATATTTTCCTCTGCAAAAAAACTCTCCTCATCTCTCTGCAGAAAAACTCTCCCGTCGTGAAACCCTTCGCCGGCTAGAAAATGTCGAACTCCGACTACCACAGATAATCTGAAGACGCCAGAAGTTCCGCTAGTGACACTCCATCTGAAGAGGAATTCGTCAATGAACCGCCGGTTAGTGTATTTTCATTCACACACGATCGTGCCACGACGGTTGTTCATCGTCCCATGATCGTGCTGAAGAAGATGAGACCATCGTGTACACGATGGTCTTTCGTGGGCACGATGGTTACACACGACGGTCATCGATCGTGTGTGCCGTCGTGTTCTAGAAGACCAAAGGCTCCTGCCTTGCACACGATCGCAGGCACACGATCGTTGCCCGTCGTGTGAACCGTCGTGTGGCACACGATGGTCTTCACACGACGGGCATTGATCGTGTGCCTGCGATCGTGTGCAAGGCAGAATTTTTTTTTCGTTCTCTTAAGCATTCTATCATATTCTTATGAGTTGTATGTCCATATTGCAGACTGGTTGCGTATGGAAGAGACCTACATTGCGTTTTGTTACACGTCAAGTGAATCTTTACATACGGGAGGTGGTATTTAAAGAGATCATTGAGACACTAAGAAGTATGGGACGCAATTCCACAATTGCTGATCGAGCTATCGAGAGCTTGGACGAGGGGGTCCTGGGGCGCTTGATTAAAGTTAGGAGGAATGGGAGTTCAAATACTGCCCTACATCACTTGATTGCCCGTCAATTGGAGGGTGATCAAATCCCCCCGGATGAGTCGTGGTTCCAGGTTTGCGGGAGGACCATTCGTTTTACGGCCCGTGATTTTGCCATGATCACTGGACTCTATTTTGGAAACTCTACCTTCCATCCCCAGGACGACCATCTCCTTCCGTCTGACGGTATTTTCCACAGAATACTCCATGGCAAAAATATTAAGGTTAGTGTTCTGCGGAAGAGGTTCAATGCTCGAGATTTTGGTAGAGACATAAGAGATTATGTGAAGGTTGCCAATTTGCTTATACACTACTACTTTATCCTATGCCGTGACGACATGATGGTCGAGACATGGGCATGGGCATTAGTGGAGGATTTCGAGCAGTGGGATATGTTTCCTTGGGGTTCTTATGCCTTTGGGGTTTTATCTTACTACATAGGCAACGTTGCCATGAAGGAGGGACAAGAGCACAAGAACTATCACTTCTATGGTCCTGTTTGGGCTTTACAAATATGGTCGTATGAGATGATTCCTTCATTGGGAGCATTGTGTGGTATTCGAGATAAATCTGTCCAAGTCCCCCGGTGTTTGATGTGGACTACGAGGAAGATGTTTTGTGATTTCACTCATTTCTTCGACGATAAGGTACATAAATTTGTAAACATATTTTCTCCTGACTTTATATTTTCTCCTAAATGCATCGTGGACTACATGACAGGTCTTGATACACCACATGCGGTTCCATGGTTAAATTGCAATGAAGTAAGTTTGAAATTTATATTTATAAATAATTGACGATTTGTTGCCATTTGAAATTTATATTTATAAATGATTCGCTATGTTTGATGTGATGATCTTATATGATTACATATTTTGTTTCAACATATCATTGCCATTTGTTGCCTCGACCAGAGCCACTGGGTGACTATCAAGATTGACATCATAACATGGACCGTGGAGTTGTACGATTCCTTGTCACACCACCACGAAGATGGTCGGTACCGATTCAACCAACTGCGACCGATTATGCGTCTGATGCCTCGTGTGCTAGCTCAATTCGGGTATTGGCTGAACAACCAATCGAAGAAGAAGTATGACACGGAGATGAGTTTCGAAATTATGCCACGAGAGCTACAGTTCATACAAAATGACAATCACAGTTGTGGCCCCTTCGCGTGCATGTACTTGGATCGACTCGTCTCTGCAAACCCAGGAGCAAGGCACCAAATCAAGGAACTTAATGAAAAATATATTAAGAAATATAGATATAGTTTGGCTGCTAAAATCTTTATGTTGTCTTTAGACATGTAGAATGGTTTATGGTGTGTTGTGTTGTGACAAGATTAATGTGTCGTGTTGTTAAATATTTATGTTGTATTTAGACAGTTTTGGCAATATGAATGTGTCAGTGTTGTTAAATCTTTATGTTTTGGCTCTGTGTTACACACGATGGATGAACACGATCGTGACCATCGTGGGTCACGATCGTGTTGTGTTGTTAAATCTTTATGTTTTGGCTCTGTGTTACACACGATGGATGCACACGATCGTGGTCATCGTGTGTTACGATCGTGTGCAACCTACCCATGGTCATGGGTTGATGCTGTCGTGTGCGCACGATGGCTAGCATGACCGTGTGCACACGACCATGAGTACCATCGTGGGCACGGCCGTGCACACGATCGTGTGTCCCATCGTGGGCACGACCGTGTACACGGTCTTGTGCATATGAACTTTTGGAATTTTTGACAATTTGATTTATTGTGTTATCTAGAATGATATTTTGTGATTCAAACATCGCTTGTTCAAACATTAATTACTATATAGCTTCTTATACAAACTCCTATTTGTCATTTCGTTGTAATTCATTAGTATATGAGATATTTCATCCAGATGATTGAACTTATCCGTACAAACTAATACACTGAGAACAGATAGACGACACGTGATATGCAATATATTATGTTAATTCAATCAATAACTTTTTAAATAAGTGTATCGTTAACAAATAATTGTTAATATATAAGTAACAACACCTAAATTAGTATATGAGATATTTTATCCAGATGATTGAACTTATCCGTACGAACTAATTGTAACACCCCAATTCAAAAATGGGACATTACACGCCGTAGAACCCTCGTGAGTTCTACCAGGCTAACACAAGACACATAAACCACAATGTAATTCCAAACGATGCACTAAAAAGTAAGTAAGGTCGTGGCCTCGGCCAAAATAATTTTAATGGAGTACATAAACATAAGATAAATACCAATTCGTTGCCCACGCAGGGGACTAAAACCAAGTTTAAAAGTAGACAGTCTAATTCCAGTACTCGACAAGTGCAATGACAAAACATAAAATTACAGACTCGAGCCACATCATCAAGCCAGCCCATCCTTTACGTGCGTGTCCCGTGCCTGCTCCTCAGCTCTCCCGGTACCTGAAATGCATAAGACGCATTTCCCCCATTTAAGGGGTTAGCATTCGAATAGCTAGTGCAAGTACACAATTACACAACATTATATACAAAATACGGTTTTTAGCACCATCATCTCAATCATAAATCATTTGCCATAAATATTCCGGAATACTACATTGGCAATCAAATCAGTTCCAATCATCACGATATCACAAAATCACAACTGGTATCCCGTGGCCGTACCCCTTAGTATCGACCCCCAGACATCCCGTCGAACACTCCGGGTGGGATACCACTTCCGCAGCCGTACCCCTTAGTATCGACCCCCAGACATCCCGTCGGACACTCCGAGTGGAAGTTCAATCACACACGCACACAAGTTCCCTTCCGTGGCCGTACCCCTTAGTATCGACCCCCAGACATCCCGTCGGACACTCCGGGTGGAAGGAACACAACTCACGCACCCAAAAATCACAATTCATCATTCATTTCGAAAATCACAACATACATAACGAAATGTAATACATGTACTTGCCTTGAATGAAACGAAACGAAGGAAACAACGAAGGAATAGGTTTCGGTCCGAACAATCCTCCCAAATCCGTTCCTAACACAATAACGGTATACACAAGTCTCAATAATGCGGAAAGGTAAGAATTAATCCTAATTCTACCCCTTGGAACGATTTGTCGGAAAATACGAAGTCCAAGATGGTTATAATCTAACAATGGAGAAATTACTAGGTTAAATCCGTTAAACTATAATGGAAATAAGGGATTTATGACTACACAATCGTAATCTAACAAGTCGTCGAAGCTAAATCGGATTAAAAGGAAGAATCATGCCAAAAATCCCGAAATCCCCAAAAACTAGGGTTCAACGATGTATACATCGATTCGGACGGAGAATGATGATGATTAACCTTCCTTAGGACGCAATAATCAACCTTTAGAAGGTTTCTACGGATTGCACCGGACGAATCGCTCGAAATCGCTCAAAGGAAGCTCACATCGCAAGAAAGAAAGAAAAGGAGTGAAATAAGTCGACTGGGGATAAGTCAGGAATTAAAAGACCTGACAGCGCGTTACGTACGTTAACACAGGCTGTTAACGTACGTTATGATGGTTACGTACGTAACCCAACACTGGTTAACGTACGTAACAAACAGCCTGTACTAAAATGTGAAGGCCGTAACGTACGTTATGGATCATGCATAACGTACGTTATGCGTGCAGCAGTACCCAGATCTGAACACTACGTTCTACACAGTCGATACAATGACGAAACGCGACACAAGGATAGAACCAAAAGTGTAAGTACGAGGTGTTCATAACAACGAAGCTGAGTGTTGAAAGAAAATACACTTCTAACTACCGAGGAAGTCCAGAATACGACAAGGAGGCTAAAGGCACCCTAAACTCTTAAGAAATTACAAAATGGCCCAAACAACCAAAAATCGCGATACAATGTCGGATTAACAATCCGAACGTTTCAACACGACCAACTCAACCATACAAACTTATACAAATCAAGAAACAACGAAAACGAACAAGTTTTACGAGAATCGAACGTACATGCGGCAAGGTATAATTCAAGATGAAATTATGCAAAAACATCCTCGAAACTCGTCCAGACGGAAAAACTCCAAGAACAAAATAGATTCAGAATTCCAAAACAGTGCTAAGCGATTTGTCCGAAATGAACATACACCAAAAATAGAAATTACCGAAAATAAAAAACACGGATATTACATTATCTCCCCCTAAAAATAAGTTTCGTCCCGAAACTTACAACGCGAACAACTCGGGGTATCTCGACCGCATACTCTCTTCCGTCTCCCATGTGGATTCCTCGGATCCATGTCTCGACCATTGAACTTTAACCAGAGGAATGGTTTTATGACGAAGTTGCTTCACCCGATGCTCTAAAATCTGAATCGGCCTCTCCTCGATGGTAATGTCGGGTCCCAATTCGATCTCTCCAAAATCAATAATATGGCTGGGGTCCGATACGTACTTCCTAAGCTGGGAAACATGAAATACGTTATGAACGTGACTCAAAGACGGCGGCAAGCCTAACTGATAGGCAAGCTCTCCCACTCTCTCTAAAATCTCAAACGGCCCAGTATATCTCGGACTAAGTTTGCCCTTCCGGCCGAAGCGGTAAACTCCCCGTGTCGGCGACACCTTAAGCAAAACATGATCTCCCACCTCAAACTCCAACGGCCGGCGACGCGTGTCGGCATAAGACTTCTGTCGACTCTGGGCCGTCAACAATCTATCACGAATCAGAGTAATCTTCTCTCTCGTCTCAACTACCAAATTGGGCTCGGTACCAATCAGCTCGGACGCATCATCCCAACACAACGGCGATCTGGACCTCCTCCCATACAATGCCTCAAATGGTGCCATTTTGATCGAGGCGTGCCAACTATTGTTGTACGTGAACTCGATCAACGGCAAGTGCAACTCCCAATCATCCTTCCAATCTAAGGTACACGCTCTCAACATATCCTCCAACGTCTGGATCGTCCGCTTTGACTGTCCGTCAGTCTGAGGGTGGTAAGACGTACTGAGTCTCAACTCAGTCCCCAAAGCTCGATGAGCAGCCTGCCAAAAATGTGATATAAACCGGCCATCACGATCCGAAACAATACTCTTAGGAGTCCCATGTAATCTCACGATCTCTGCAATAAACACTCGTGCCAGTCTCTCTGGACCCCAAGTGTCCTTAATACCCAGGAAATGAGCTGATTTGGTCAGTCGATCGACAATAACCCAAATCATGTTCATTCCAGTCCGAGTCCTAGGCATACTGGTAATAAAATCCATAGAAATATCCTCCCATTTCCACTCCGGGATAGGAAGTGGTCGCAAAAACCCCGCGGGTCGCTGATGCTCGATCTTAACCTACTGACAGGTCAAACATCTTGACACAAACTCGCTAACGTCTGTCTTCAAATTACTCCACCAGTAGTTACTCCTCACATCCTTGTACATTTTACTCGTACCAGGATGTATGGAGTAAGGCGTGGTATGAGCTTAGCTCAAGATCTTCTGTCTCAGCTCAATATCATTTGGTACACATAGTCTGCCGCGAAATCTCAGAACGCCATCATCCTGAACCACAAATCCAGGGGCTTTCCCCTTCCTCACATCCTCCCTCAACTGGACCAAACACGGATCATCAAACTGTTTCGCCTTGATATCATCAGTCAAGGACGAAGTGATCTCTAACGCACATAACTGGCCCTGAACTCTCTGAACCCAAACCTCAATATTCTGACAGATGAAATCTCGCTGGATCATACTATGTGGTGTAAGTACCTCTAACATCTGTAAAGCCATCGGCTTTCGGCTCAACGCATCAGCCACTACGTTGGCCTTACCCGGATGGTAAAGTATCTCGAGGTCGTAATCTTTAATTAGCTCTAACCACCTACGCTGTCTCATATTCAACTCTTTCTGGCTGAAGATGTACTTCAGACTCTTGTGGTCCGTAAAAATCTTACACGAAGACCCATAGAGATAATGCCTCCATATCTTTAAGGTGAAAACGACCGCAGCTAACTCCAAATCGTGCGTGGGATAATTTACCTCATAAGGTTTCAATTGGCGGGACGCATAAGCAATCACTCTGTCTCTCTGCATCAAAACATATCCAAGCCCAAGGCCCGAAGCATCACTATACACTACGAAATCCTCGTTCCCCTGAGGCAATGCTAAAACGGGTGCGGTAGTCAAACGTCTCTTTAACTCGTCAAAACTGCTCGTCATGCACCCACTCGAACTTCTGAGTTTTCTGGAGCAACTGAGTGAGTGGTCTAGCGATCTTAGAAAATCCCTCAACAAATCTACGGTAATAGCCGGCAAGACCCAGAAAACTCCTCACCTCCTTCACATTCTTAGGCGGCTCCCAAGCCATCACTGCCTCTATCTTCTGCGGATCTACCCGAACTCCCTCTGCTGAAATCACATGCCCGAGGAACATCACTTCCTCGAGCCAAAACTCACACTTAGAGAACTTCGCGTACAACTGCTCAGCCCTCAAAGTGTCTAATACAATCCGGAGATGTAAGGCATGCTCCTCCCGACTCCGTAAATAGATAAGAATATCGTCGATAAAGACGACTACGAATTTGTCCAGATACTCAATAAAAACTTTGTTCATCAACTACATGAACACTGCCGGGGCATTGGTTAGCCCGAAAGGCATAACCACAAACTCGTAATGGCCATATCTCGTCCGAAAGGCAGCTTTCGGAATATCGACGTCCCGAATCGTCAACTGGTAGTAGCCGATCGCAAATCAATCTTCGAAAAGACTGTCGCCCCCTGAAGCTGATCAAACAAATCGTCAATCCTGGGCAAAGGGTATTTATTTTTGATGGTTAGCTTGTTTAATTCTCGATAGTCGATGCATAAACGAAGCGATCCATCCTTCTTTTTAACAAAAAGTACAGGCGCACCCCAAGGCGATGCGTTCGGTCGAATGTACCCTTTATCTAACAACTCTCCCAACTAATTCTTCAATTCTAACATCTTTGATGGTGCCATACGGTACGGCGCTCGAGAAATAGGGGCCGCATTTGGCTCTAGATCAATAGGAAACTCCAACTCTCGCTGTGGTGGTAATCCCGGCAAGTCGTCTGGAAATACGTCGGGGTATTCACTAACAACTGGAATTGACGACAAATCAACTCCACCATCTTCCGCCCTCAGAGCATAACACCAGTAGCCGACACAACCCTAGTTCATAAGTTTCATCGCCTTCAAGACGCTAATCACACTCCCCGATCTACCCGGCTTACAGCCGACGAGAGTATGCTCGGTGCTGTCCTCGGCCACTATCGAGATGGTACGAGTCCGATAGTTCATGATAGCACCGTGACGATCCAACCAATCATCCCCGAGGATCAAATCCTCACCCTTAAGGTCTATAACAATGAGATTCGAGGGCCAATCTCGGCTCCCGATCCTCACTGGGCAATCCCTAACTTCCCAGTCCTCAACCATACGATCCTCGCTGGGCGTACTCACTACAAACAGTTCACACTCAAACAAGCAGTCAAAACCAATGCGACTCACACAATCCGATGCAATAAAGGAATGGGTAGCACCCGAATCAAAAAGTACTGAAACTGGATGAGTAAGGATATGAGTGGTACCTGACGCCACCGGAACGTCTGCCTCCTCTGTGCGTCTCATCTGATACAATCGGGGGTGAACTGAACCCGAACTCGATGCTGCACGGCGATCCGGCTGACCCCGTCCCCTACCACGACCCGAACTCTGCGGAATATGAGTAGCTGGAGTGCTGTGATCCCTCTGATCAGTAGTGGTAGTCGGAACTTTAACAGCCCTGGTGGCCCTCTCACAATGAGTCGCCCGATGCCCGGTCTGCCCGCAAGTGAAGCAAGTAACTGGAGGAAAAGGGCAATCCTTCATCAAATGCTCATATTGGTTGCAGTTAAAACAAACCCTGCCACCGTATAACGGATCGAATCGAACAGTTACCCTCGATCCCCACTGGTGAAACGGTCTCTTCCAGTGTGTAGGGGCATCGCTCTCGAAAATCGCCACTCTTGCCTACCGAGAAGCCGCCAATCGCTTTGTTTCTTGGCCTCGGCACCCAACTCTGATTCCGGTGCGGCCATCTCGATCGCTAGAGCGCGATCCTGATACTCCTTCAAAGTGGCACACATAAGCGGTGCCATACTCTGCCTGATATGCGGTTTCATACGCATATTAAAGTAACGGATTTTATCAGCCTCCGTCCTCACCTGATCTCTCACGAAACCCAACTGCTGATTGTAAGTAATGATGGCCTGAGAAATAGGCACATCCTGAGGTGTAGCGATGAAGAACTCCACAATTCTGCGCTCCTTAACTGGCGGTGGACAATATTCTGCTTCCATAGCAGCCTTGAATTCCTCCCAGGTAGCTCGACGGTCTCTGGGCGCAACGGCCTCCCACCATTCCGCAGCTTCCTTATCCAGGAGGTACTGGGCAATATGTACCCTCCTGTCCTCGGGACAAGATACGGCATCGAAGGTCCTGGACAACCAAAAGAGCCAATTCTCCCTACCGAGGGAGTCAGAAGATCCGGAGAAACGAGGTGAATGCATCTTAGTCACCGTCTGAAGCCACTTACTAGCTTCCTCTTCAGGTGTCTGAGGCGGATTCTGGCGTCCACCCTGAGCTATTTGAGTAAGTTGGGCTACTAACAGCTGAAGTACGGCAGTAGCCCCAGCGTCGGCATTATTACCCGACGGCACTGAGTGAGAGGCTGAGTCCGCAGAGGACTGAGAAAGTGAGCCCTCCTCATTATCAGCACCCCGACCACGGCCTCGAACGCATCCCCTAGCTGGTCTACCACGACCTCTCAACATACTGAAGGAAAATAAGAAAAGAACTAGATCAGAAAGATTCACAATTCACGAAGTTGGTAACACAAGTCACAATTCCGAACAACGCAAGAAAAAGGATTACGGAAATATAAGAGTTCGAGGAGACTTACAGTCACGGGTCGCACGAAAAGACGGTAGCATGATGATATTAAGCTCAACGACTGACTCTAATGACACAACTGACAGACCCAAAATTCACCGACAGCCTAGGTATTCAAAACCTAAGCTCTGATACCATAAATGTAACACCCCAATTCACAAATGGGACATTACACGCCGTAGAACCCTCGTGAGGTCTACCAGGCTAACACAAGACACATAAACCACAATGTAATTCCAAACGATGCACTCAAAAGTAAGTAAGGTCGTGGCCTCGGCCAAAACAATTTTAATGGAGTACATAAACATAAGATAAATACCAATTCGTTGCCCACGCAGGGGACTTAAACCAAGTTTAAAAGTAGACAGTCTAATTCCAGTACTCGACAAGTGCAATGACAAAACATAAAATTACAGACTCGAGCCACATCATCAAGCCAGCCCATCCTTTACGTGCGTGTCCCGTGCCTGCTCCTCAGCTCTCCCGGTACCTGAAATGCATAAGACGCATTTCCCCCATTTAAGGGGTTAGCATTCGAATAGCTAGTGCAAGTACACAATTACACAATATTATATACAAAATACGGTTTTTAGCACCATCATCTCAATCATAAATCATTTGCCATAAATATTCCGGAATACTACATTGGCAATCAAATCAGTTCCAATCATCACGATATCACAAAATCACAACTGGTATCTCGTGGCCGCACTTTAGTATCGACTCCCGGACATCCCGTCGAACACTCCGGTGGGATACCACTTCCGCGGCCGCACTTTAGTATCGACCCCCAGACATCCCGTCGGACACTCCGGGTGGAAGTTCAATCACACACGCACACAAGTTCCCTTCCGCGGCCGTACCCCTTAGTATCGACCCCCAAACATCCCGTCGGACACTCCGGGTGGAAGGAACACAACTCACGCACCCAAAAATCACAATTCATCATTCATTTCGAAAATCACAACATACATAACGAAATGTAATACATGTACTTGCCTTGAATGAAACGAAATGAAGGAAACGACGAAGGAATAGGTTTCGGTCCGAACAATCCTCCCAAATCCGTTCCTAACACAATAACGGTATACACAAGTCTCAATAATGTGGAAAGGTAAGAATTAATCCTAATTCTACCCCTTGGAACGATTTGTCGGAAAATACGAAGTCCAAGATGGTTATAATCTAACAATGGAGAAATTACTAGGTTAAATCCGTTAAACTATAATGGAAACAAGGGATTTACGACTACATAATCGTAATCTAACAAGTCGTCGAAGCTAAATCGGATTAAAAGGAAGAATTATGCCAAAAATCCCGAAATCCCCAAAAACTAGGGTTCAACGATGTATACCTCGATTCGGACGGAGAATGATGATGATTAACCTTCCTTGGGACGCAATAATCAACCTTTAGAAGGTTTCTACGGATTGCACTGCATTTAATCGCTCGAAATCGCTCAAAGAAAGCTCACGTCGCGAGAAAGAAAGAAAAGGAGTGAAATAAGTCGACTGGGGATAAGTCAGGAATTAAAAGACGTGACAGCGCGTTACGTACGTTAACACAGGCTGTTAACGTACGTTATGATGGTTACGTACGTAACCCAACACTGGTTAACGTACGTAACAAACAACCTGTACTAAAATGTGAAGGCCGTAACGTACGTTATGGATCATGCATAACATACGTTATGCATGCAGCAGTACCCAGATCTGAACACTACGTTCTACACAGTCGATACAATGACGAAACGCGACACAAGGATAGAACCAAAAGTGTAAGTACGAGGTGTTCATAACAACGAAGCTGAGTGTTGAAAGAAAATGCACTTCTAACTACCGAGGAAGTCCAGAATACGACAAGGAGGCTAAAGTCACCCTAAACTCTTAAGAAATTACAAAATGGCCCAAACAACCAAAAATCGCGATACAGCGTCGGATTAACAATCCGAAAGTTTCAACACGACCAACTCAACCATACAAACTTATACAAATCAAGAAACAACGAAAACGAACAAGTTTTACGAGAATCGAACGTACATGCGGCAAGGTATAATTCAAGATGAAATTATGCAAAAACATCCTCGAAACTCGTCCAGACGGAAAAACTCCAAGAACAAAATAGATTCAGAATTCCAAAACAGTGCTAAGCGAGTTGTCCGAAACGAACATACACCAAAAATAGAAATTACCGAAAATAGAAAACACGGATATTACACTAATACACTGAGAACAGATAGACGACACATGATATGCAATATATTATGTCAATTCAATCAATAACTTTTTAAATAAGTGTATCGTTAATAAATAATTGTTAATATATAAGTAACAACACCTAAATTGACGAGTAATTTGGAGAAATTGGTGAAATGTTTTGATGTTCTTGTGCACACGGTCGTGTGTTCCATCGTGGACACGACCGTGTACACGATCGTGTGCATATGAACTTTTGGTATTTTTGCAAATTTGATTTATTGTGTTATATAGAATGATGTTTTGTGATTCAAACATCACTTGTTCAAACATTAATTACTATATAGCTTCTTATACAAACTCTTATTTGTCATTTCGTTGTAATTCATTAGTATATGAGATATTTCATCCAGATGATTGAACTTATCCGTACGAACTATTACACTGAGAACAGATAGACGACACATGATATGCAATATATTATGTTAATTCAATCAATAACTTTTTAAATAAGTGTATCGTTAACAAATAATTGTTAATATATAAGTAACAACACCTAAATTGACGAGTAATTTGAGAAATTGGTGAAATGTTTTGATGTTCTTGTGCACACGATCGTGTGTTCCATCGTGGACACGACCGTGTACACGATCATGTGCATACATGGATATAGTGCCAATTTGACACCAAAGACAACGTGACACCTGGTTGCCAACGTGTCACACGATTGGAACACACGATCGCGGCGATCGTGTGCACAATCGTGTTTACTGCAAAGGTCAACATCAAATTATTTTATTATAAAATCCCATCATGGGTCGGTCCTCCCCCATTTTTCAATATAAGCCCATCTTCATTGACTGAGAGTGAAATACATATACCGTAGCTCCCCTTTTCACTACAAACCCTAATTAATTAACATCAGTTAAAATCCATTAAAATCAAATACGCGAAATGAGCGGCCGATTACGAGAAAGTGATTTAGGAGGAATCGAAGCACCACCACCAAAAAGAAGAAGGAGGATACCTCCTCCCAACCCACCATACAGAACTAGGCCGAGAGGAAGATACTCAATGCTCAGAGTAATTTTTTTGATTTTGTTGTATGTGTAGTGACTATCATTGCGAATTAATGTGTTATATGAAACAGGGCCTATTTAAAAACACTGCGAGCACTCCAGTCATACTAGATGGTGATGATGATAATGATTTGGAGATTTCTGAGAAGAAAAGCAAAGAAGTTATTTTAGAAGAGGAAGTTTATGAAGATGGTGATACAAGACTAAAGATACAGCAGCAGAGGGGGGAAAAGAGATCCAAGTGATTGTTTTTTTTATGTTATTATTAGATATTTTTGTGTGATGGTGATTAAATTTTATTTTGTAAAGTTATATGCTTTGGATATCCTTTTGCTGTAAACTATTGCTCTTTGAAGTGAGCTACTTTGTTATGGTTAATGTTTGGCTCCATAATCACCTTTATTTGCTTTACATAACTAAACACTTAAATTTCAATTCAAAGGTAAAGAAAATAGACACAAAATTATGCATTTCAACTAATAATCAGAATACTGAATCAATACATGGTCCATCGAGGATCAAAATATCAACACATGATTGTTGCTAGTAAGTCACAAAATATAAAAATACATAAGCAATTTAAGTTTCACGGTATGGACATCCCCTTATGTCATGGTCATCATTACGGCAAATGCTACACCTCTTCTTCTACCGGCGCCTTTGCCTCGTTTGTTCATCCATTCCATGAGTTTCTTCAGGGATATTCAAATCCACCCCACCTATGGGAATGAATGATTTGCAAGATTTTCTATTGTGGCCGGTTCCTTTACACCTACCGCACACCTGAGGCCATCCACCCGCGGGCAAATTTTCAACAGCGGACCGTGCGCGACTCATCCTTGGTCGTCCGGCTTGTCGTACCCCCTCTGGAGGTACGCAAACGATGGATGAGATCTCTGGTGGGACATTACACTCATCAGGATGTGGGATGGGACTAATATGCTCCTTATAAGTCTCTCTAAGGCCTTGTTGCTTGAAATAACGACTAACAAAATCATACACGGACAAACCATTGCCGACGCGCCTGTTACAATAAGCAATTATGTCAAGGATGTTGTATAGGATAATGTATTTTTGATATTGATGAGGTGTAGGATAAATCTAGACCAGCCCTGTTTTCCACACGATGGCAAAACACGATCGTGCCGATCGTGTGTTACGATCGTGTCGATCGTGGGTTACGATCGTGCCGATCGTGTCCCATCGTAGGTTACGATCATGGCGATCTTGGGGTTACGATCGTGCTCATCATGGGTTACGATCGTGCCCATCGTGGGTTACGATCGTGCCCATTGGGTTACGATCGTGCCCATCGTGGGACCTGATCGTGCTCACCGTGGGTTACGATCGTGCCCATCGTCGGTTACGATCGTGCCCATCGTGGGTTACGATCGTGCCCATCGTGGGTTATGATCGTGCCCATTGGGTTACGATCGTGCCCATCGTGGGTTACGATCGTGCCCATTGGGTTACGATCGTGCCCTTCGTGGGTTACGATCGTGCCCATCGTGGGTTACGATCGTAAGCATTCTGCCATGACCGTGTGCACACGACAGCATAGACAAAAACATTGAATGGCCATGACCATGTGCACACAACAGCATAGACAATTACCTTATAGCGGCAACGGCATGACGACATGGAATCTGATCCAAATCAAACTCACGACAACAACATGTCCATGTTCGAAGGTCGACCTCATAAGAAACGTTGTTTTCTTCGACTTTATAAACAAGTGGGGTGGTAGCTCGAACGGTAAGAGTCAGACTGGCTTGCACAGAGTTAGAAAGCTTTTCAAAAGTGTGCATTGTCAACTCATGGTCTCTTGATGTAGCTTCTCCCCGCTTCTCATCAAACCAATTCTCTAAAATTAGGCGAAATATCTCAAGTAACGAGCAAACAGGTAAACGCCTCGCCCACAACATACGATTATTAAAGCATTCAACAGCATTGGATGTCAAGAAATTATAGCGTCGTACCGGATACTTCGACCTAGCCCACCTCCCTGGCCCAATTTCAGAAAGGCGCCTGTGAGCCCCATTAGGGCTTTCGATATGTAGTTTCGAAAAGTAGTTTTCAAAAAATTCTTCTCGATGCGTGTAGGCAGCAGTTCTAAAGAGTCCTATAGCATGCGCACCGTAGGAGGTCAGATTTTTTGCAAGATGGTGATAGCACAACCCGTGGAATGCATTCTGATAGACGGCTCGAACAGCATTCTGAATGCTCTTATGTTGGTCACTCACAATCAGTAAATCTTCCATCGGATTGTAGCATCTGTGCAGGTTATACAGAAAATAAGTCCATGACTCGTCGTTCTCTATCGGACCGAGACCAACGACAAGAGGAAATACTTGCTCGTTCTCGTCAAATGTGACGGCCGCAAATAGAGTTCCTTTATTCCTTCCCTTCATGTGGGTCCCATCAACTATAATCACCGGTCGAAGGCACGTATAAAATGCCCTAATACTCTGTCCGAGTGCAACGAACATGTGGCAAAACACTCCCTCACGAGTCGTCTGCAAATCATAAATTGTCCCTGGATTACGCTGTTTTAACAAATACAGATAAGATGGGAGCCTCTGATACGACTCATCAAAGCCGCCATATGTATTCTCTATCGCTATATTCCTCATCCGGAGAGCAAAACTGTATAGCATGTCAATGTCGTACTCCCTACACATCTCTGCAATCATCTCCTTTGGCCTCAAAGTGACCCCCTCACCGGTCAATCTTTTAGCAAAATAATGGGCGGCAACCTCAGAAGTGACCGATCGTGCGGCAGACAGATTCAAATCGGGTGACAATTTGTGCTCCAATGTCAACTTAGTAATTCTCCAAATAGTTGCACCCTCAATAGCACACAATCTAAACTCGACAATTTTTTCGCCCACTCTTACAGACAAAACACTATACGTTTATCGGCGAACGATCGGTGATACACTGTAGCATGTTTTCCAAATGATACATTCCTACGCTTATCCTCAACTCGTCTTGGAACGAAAGGTGGACCCCACTCTAGCCGAGCAACCGGTGGAGGCCGCTCGACCCAACCCAAAGTTCCGGCACTACCGGGTCCGAAATAGAATGATCCAGATTACGCATTGATTGTAGATGCTCATGCTCGCCATGATTGATGGTCGGATGAGAAGTTCCGACGACTCATAATCCTATCCATTTGGCGGTTGGCGAACCCAAGCAAGAAATTCCGCAGATAGTGACTCAAGCAAGTCTTTACAACAATCTTCATCTTCGGATGTATGCACCTCCTCATCTTCCTCGTCTTCCTCATCTTCCTCGTATTGATACTCTTTGGAAGGCATGTCATAATTTATGTTGCCGGGCTCTACTCTGGCCGCTACATCCCATATTAACCTCGGGAGTGGAGAAGTCATTGTTCTCAACATAGACCTCGGGATCCTCCTTGTATTCTACTAGTAATCGAAGTATCTCAGACGCCCGTAATAGGACTTTTACTTTGTTTCCCTTGGCCATGTGTGTCAAGTACCATAATTTGTAATCGGGCTCATTTGGACCACCCAAACCCTCTCTGATAACCCCCACGAGGTTTGCACGACTAACTTTGCTCGTGTCGATATAGACAAAAAAGGAGTCCCCGTCTACATATGCCTCCCAATGACCACCGTGATGTATCAAAATACGCTGCCACGACATCTGATTACAAAAAGATGAATAACTATTCAGAAAAATGAGCGAACAATATTATAAAATGGTCTGCCTTGGACACGACCGATGCATACGGTCGTATACTACCGTGTGCAGTGATCGTGTGCAAGTTTCTGTCCATGAACACGATCGCTGCACACGATTGTAGACGATCGTGTACACGTTAGTGTTGCACACGATGTCATGGTCGTTGCACACGATCGTTGCACACGATCGTTGCACACGGTGGCTTCCCATCGTGTGCAGCGATCGTGTCCGTAAGAACAGATCTGGAATTTTTTTTTCATCGTTCAAATACTGATGCATACCTTCTTTATGAACTCAGAAGCACGACAAATGAAGTCCTATTTCAACGTCAACTTTTATTTTCGAACAATCTTGTGATTTCTATAAGATTTTTGAGAGACCCTTTGTCAAAAATAAAATGGTTGTGTTGTTTTGATGTATATGTTTGTAGTTAAATTTTGGTTGTTGGACATTAATATCGATCGGAGGAGGAAAGTAAAAAAGAAAAAAGAGAAGAAAAGTAGTTTAAATTAAATAAATAAATAAAAGTGAGAAGTCAACAATACAACAAAAGAGAGGACATTTTAGTCTTTTTAATCAAAATGGTACCAAAAACTTATAGTTTTATGAATGAGGATATAGAACTTATCAATTTTATGCTTTGTTATTAACAAATTGATTCCCACAATTTTAAACTCCTAGCCATTTTGCCTAAATGATATGTGCATTGTCATTAATTCCCCAATTTTTAAGTACTCAATT
This sequence comes from Orobanche coerulescens, assembly GCA_033398695.1. Taxonomy (NCBI): domain Eukaryota; kingdom Viridiplantae; phylum Streptophyta; class Magnoliopsida; order Lamiales; family Orobanchaceae; genus Orobanche; species Orobanche coerulescens. The sequence goes on along the minus strand of CM065801.1, from coordinate 204,338,504 downwards.
AATTAGAACTTATATTTAACTCTTTCAAACCCTCATTTCATTCATTCGCTTCTTGTTTTTGTGCTCATATCATTTTGAGATTGTTAAAAGTTAAACTATTAATTGATCTTGGGCTACAATATATTTATGGAGTTATGGACTTATGGTATAATGTGATATGATGTGATTTGAGGAGTGTAAATTGTAAGTTCGTAACAGACTTTAAGTTACATTCAATTCAGCCTTTAAATTAGGACTAAAGTCAAACAAGCAAATTTTATCATTAAGTCAAATTTTATTTGCGAGTTTGAAAGACGAGCTGAATCAAAATCAAACCATAAAATTTAATCTATTCATCAAACTCGAATTCTTAAAATTAAGGTTCGACCAATTCAAACGCCATCGAACCTAAGGTTCGAAATACTTCGGATCGAACTTGAACTCTGCTATGTTCGATAGAATTCGACTTGTTTACAGATTTCGCGGTAAAAAAAAAAATAGGGATAACTCCTTGTGGGCACCAGACACTGTTCCTCCCACCTAGTGGACCGTTGAGTCACCATGATTTAATTACTCCACCAATTCCTGTCGGGCCGGGAGTGAGAGGCCCGGGTGCGAGGGATTTCACCTTTTAAGTAGCCAAAAATAATGAAAATTCATCTGATAATATTACGTGAATCAACTTAAATAATTGTTACTATTTTATTTTTAACCAAGTATGCATAAATAAAAATGATGTGCATTGCACGGGTGAAGATGGTATACTTCTCAATATGAAATAAATGGGAGATTATTCTTCCACCTCACCTAGGATTAAATATTTATTTAATTTACCCGAAAAGATAGTTAAGTTGGTGGAGTAGGTGAACGTGGGATTGAAATATCACGAGTTCGATTCCCCCAACCAACACTTTTTTTGATTGAGCATGTCACATAGGACTTGCCTAGTGTGGTTTACGTGGTTGACGTAGTTTGCAGGTTATTACATCCGGCCTAAGGATTTATCCAATACGTACTCGAAGAATAGCGACTACGAATTCCCTCGTCATAAAAAAAGAAATATTTATTCAACTTTCACCATTCACGTTTACTTGTGTTTATACTAACTAGATGTCCTCCCGTGCGATGCACGGCGTATAATGTTAAATGTTTTATTATATTAATAATATATGATCGAATTTCAATAATGTAATAAAATTATTATAAAATATACATGAGTCAGTATACACACACATGTACATATACTATTATTTGATTTAATTTCATTTATAAACTCTTATCATGTGATCTAAGGGCATATGAAGAATCGAATCGAATGGACTGACTGAACTAAATCGAATCGAATGGACTCGAATCGAATCAATCAACTAAAATCAAAAATAAGTACAAAAGAACAGTAGGCCCTGATATTGTTGTTGTTGTTGTTGTTGTTGTATTATCAACTTTTATTAAAAGTATACAAACTGATATTCTTACTAATATATTTTTTTATATGATTTGACATTAATGTAATATTTTACTATTTTATGATCAGAACAAAATAATTCTTAAAAATCAAATAATTGTTAAAAAGCTATGAAAATAAACTAAACATATATTTTTCTTCAATATTCTTATATTTTTATATTGAAATATTTTAATCATCTAAATACATTATAATTATATTTATATTACTTTATATATACTATATGGATGTCAAATTAAAGAGAACGAAGTAATAAATAATTTGATATATTTTTTCAAAAATAAAATTGATGCATAAAAATTATAATTGTTGAAACTATTAGCTTAAAAATAAAAGGAATAAAATGAGAGAAATTTTTTAATTGGTAGATAGCATATAATGGAATAACCCTCTAACCCCCTCCCAAATTAAACGTCCATTTTTTTAAGATTTTTAAAAAGATGATTAACGTGGAGATGACACATATTTTCTTAGATTTTTTTGCGACTCTTTTAATATTAAGTATAGATGTGTAAAAGTTCGATATAAAATATATAAACATGACAGTAATCTCTATGATCATTGTATATTTATTTATATTAATATACTAATATAATTATTTATCAGTATACAAGCGAAATAACGTCATATATTTTTGATAAATATTTAGATTAAAGTCACACATTTTATACTTAATAATATATCAGGGGATCCATAATGATATTAATTTATTAGGTATAGGGTAATAAAGTATATTATTGATCTTGTAAAAGATAGATTTACTTCAAGGAAATTATTTGAAAATTATCTGATTTTTGTATTTTATATACAAATAATTTAAAATCAAGATATAATGTAATAATTATTCAAAAACAACTTATATTCAAAAAGGAATATTTTAATTATATATATGTCTAATGAATGTTAAATCAAATATCATAAAAAGAAAATTAATTTGAAATATTAATAATAAAAAATAGAATTCAGACGATAAAACTATTAACTTTTAAATATTGAGAGAAAAATAAAAAGAGAAAAGAAAAAAAATGATTCTCATTGAGTCTCATTCAAATGTGTAGGAGTTAGTGTATTTTTAAAAAGAAAAAAAAAAGATAACTAATCCTAAAAATCCATATAAAAACACATGTCATGTACAACTCTCTTTTAATAGTAAAGTAGATGGGGCGACAGTATTCGAAACCCCCTCGGAGGGGGGTATTTTTAGGATATCTAAACTTTTGTTTCTTTCGATGGGGCTTTGGAGTTTTAGTCACTACGACGTCCAACAAAACTGACGCGTGGCGTCAACTTCATGGCTTGGGGACGCGTGGCAAGAGCAATTTGGACGTGGGCGTTGAAGTGGTGCCCCTTAGCTGTTCGATCTAGCGCGATGCATAGTGTGATAGCATGGGTTTTGAGTAATTTTGATCAAAGACCGGACAGTTCGCGTGTCAGTCTATCATTTCCTCTCCTGTCGTCTACCTTCAAATTTAAAATAGAAATGATAGGACAATATCCTGAATTACAACTCCAAATACATTGGTATTTTATGGGTGTTGTATTGTGTGGTTTACTATTAATTTTATTATAATATTATTATGAATATTTTATCTGTAAAACATGCGGTACAACATCCATAAAACACGGAATGTGTATGAAGATGTAGTTCAGGATGTTGCTCTATCAACCCTCAATCTAAAATTAATTGTTGGTATAAAATCGGATATTTGCGCCGTTTGTGCGGAAGCGAAAATAAATTGCGGAAAATAAATCGCACAAGGATTTATAGAGGTTCGGCTATTAACGAAGCCCACGTCCTCTCTCTCAAGATCTTTTTCTATAGGTTTAAGATCAAGACCTCTACGCCTCTCTTCAATCGGTCGAGGGATTACCGTTACAAGCTCGTCTTCTATCGGTCCGAGTAAAACCGTTTTTCCTTTTCTATTGGATAAGGAATCAACCACTCTAGCTTTCTATGGGTACTAGATAAACCTCACTAAGATAGCGATTGCGATTCTAACAATACCGGATACTTGATCCTAATAACATCGAATCCAATCGTATCTTTTCTTTTACCTCTCGTGTATAATGTTGAATGTATAAACACTCAAACTAACAATATAAGCTCAATATTACAACAACAATGTACGTATATGAATATAAGATCAATGTCTTGAATGCTTAGAGTTGTTGTACTCAAACAATACCATAGGAATGATATTTATAGGCATTTTCCACAAACTAGCCGTTGCTGGCTATTTTGACTTGCTAGCGTGCGCTAGCCTTTTTTATTTAGCGTGCGCTAACTCATTGGCGTGCCTGTAGCGTGCGTTAGGCGTGCCCGATTTGATCCGGTAACCGTTTCTTCTTTAGCGTACGTTATGCCTTCTGCCTTACGTACGTAACCCTCTTGTATTAGCGTGCGTTAATAACACATTGTAGCGTGCGCTAATCCAATATATCCGTTGCATGGATTGTCAAAGTATCAGTTTGATATGCTGAATTTGACCTGCTTTTCCCAACGTTCTGATTGACTTGATTCAAACTTCTTAGCGTGTGCTATTCATACTTTGTAGCGTCTTGATCGACTTCATTGCATACGTTATTCTGTGTTTGAATTCCTTCACAACGGTAACAAGACTTCGATAGCGTGCGTTAATGATAACGTGTAGCGTGCGCTATCTCAACAGCTGACTTCACTTCAGCTTACTTCGAAACTTGGCTGGAATGCGGTTGACTTCCCGTTAGCGTGCGCTAACGTGTGATGACTTGCGTGCGCTAGACATGCATTTTGCTCAGCTTTTTGCGTCTTTGTCTGCTTCGACGTTTTGCTTCGCCTCGATGTTGTTTTGTTGTTTAGCAACTTTAATCATCAAAACACAAATTAAATAATGTGTGGAATAAATATTCCAACAATCTCCCCCTTTTTGATGATTACAAAACAACTCTTGAATTGAATAATCTGTAAAAAAATATTATATGTATATGTATACGAATCAAAGTTTTCGGCTTTGATCGTTTCGTTAGTTTCTCCAATCCTTTTCTTTATCTTCTTTTTTCGACTTCTTCGTTTTTCAATTTTCAGTTTTTCAACTCCTTCGTTTTAACTCCCCCTTTTTGTATGCTTTCTTTTTCTTTTCGACTTCTTCGATTTTTCTCATTTTTATCTTAATTCATCTCCTTCTCATTTTTATCTCAATTCATCTACTTCTCCCCCTTTTTGTCTTCATCAAAAAGTATAAAAATATATAGTATATCAAATGAAATATAAATATGCATGATACCAATTTATGCATTAATAAGGGTATAAGCTCCCCCTGAAAATATTATTTCTCCCTCAAAAATATTCCTTCTCCCCCTTTGTAAAATATCATTTGTTAAAATTTATTTTTGGGGATCCAACCTATAGTTGGTTTTTCTTTTGAAACGTAGACGATATTTGAAATGTTTGTTCCTTTAGGAACCCAAATCTTTTTAATTTTTATCGTCCGTCTTGGGCTTTTGCAATTTGAAATGTGATGCCCGATTTTCAAACACTTTTCGCAATGGAGTATCTTAAAATTGACGGATTCATTTTTCAAACGTGGTTTGAATCCCAACCCCTCTTTATTTAGAGTGTATTTTTGAACACATAACATTTGTTCAAATTTATCGTTGCCGCACGAGAATTTCTTTGTCAAAATTTTTAGTTCATCTTGAACTTTTAAAAGATCATTTTTCAAAATATTTTCATTTTCAAGGCATTTCTAATGATCAATTTCGACAAATTTCCCTTTTTCAAGTATTTTGGAATTTTCAACTTCCAAAGTTTTATATTTAGACTTGAGGGATTTAATTTCATTTAAAGCATTTTGATAGTCCGTATGTAATAACTCGAATGCTTTAAAGAGTTCGTCGTAGGAGTTACTTACTTGGCTTTCGACGTCGCTATCGTCGAATGAACTCCGGGCCATGAGCGCGAGATTATTTTGGTCAAGAAAATCTTCATCGGGATCTTCGTCGCTCCATGTTGCGATTAAGACTTCCTTTTGTTTTACTCGACAGCTTTTGGCAAAGTGGCCTGGTTTACCACATAATCGACAGGTGTTGTCGAATTTCTTAGGTGCGCCCGCTTGAATGTCCTTGTTCCTCCGGTTTAATAAGTTTTGGAACTTATTAATATATTTGGCATAATATGCCATTTCTTCGTCGCTATCGCCCACCGGAATTTCTTCTTTCTTTCTCGGCACCTTAGCCTTGAAGGCTATCGATTTTTCCTTTGGTTTTGGTTTGGCATTCCGAGATTTTAGAACAATCTCGTAGTTGATAAGAGAACCAACGAGAGCACTAAAATCGAGAGTATTTAAATCTTTTGATTCCATTATTGCCGTAACCGTACCGTCCCATTCTCGAGGTAGTGATCGGAGAATTTTCTTTACTTTCTCACTACTTGAAAGTGGTTTTCCGAAACATGCTAATCCATTGATGATGACCGAGAATCGGTCGAGCATAATCGAGATGGATTCGTCGTCCTTCATTTGGAATAATTCATAATCGTGAAGGAGCATGTTTATCTTCGTCTCTTTGACTTGAGACGTACCTTCGTGTGTTACCTCAAGCATTTTCCAAATTTCTTTGGCACTATCACACGATGATATCCGGTTGTGTTCTTCCGGATTTAAAGCACAATAAAGGAGTTGAGTTGCCTTACAATTGAAATGGTCGTTTTTCCAATCGGAGTCATCATATTCTTCAAAAGTTTTAAGCGTAATTTTGGAATTCGTTGGAATTTTTGGACCATGACAATCACCTTCCAAAGTTCGATGTCATAAGATCGAATGAATATCGACATCTTCTTCTTCCAAGTCATGAAGTCCGCGCCATCAAAAAATAGTGGTCGGCTGAGAGCAAGGCCTTCGACGGGAGCCATTTGAAACGCCATTGGATCTTTTTCTCTTCGGATGTTAAGCCGCGTATTGGAGTACCTCTCTGATACCAATTGTTGGTATAAAATCGGATATTTGCGCCGTTTGTGCGGAAGCGAAAATAAATTGTGGAAAATAAATCACACAAGGATTTATAGAGGTTCGGCTATTAACGAAGCCTACGTCCTATCTCTCAAGATCTTTTTCTATAGGTTTAAGATCAAGACCTTTACGCCTCTCTTCAATAGGTCGAGGGATTACCGTTACAAGCTCGTCTTCTATCGGTCCGAGTAAAACCGTTTTTCTTTTTCTATTGGATAAGGAATCAACCACTCTAGCTTTCTATGGGTACTAGATAAACCTCACTAAGATAGCGATTGCGATTCTAACAATGCCGAATACTTGATCCTAATAACACCGAATCCAATCGTATCTTTTCTTTTACCTCTCGTGTATAATGTTGAATGTATAAACACTCAAACTAACAATATAAGCTCAATATTACAACAACAATGTACGTATATGAATATAAGATCAATGTCTTGAATGCTTGGAGTTGTTGTACTCAAACAATACCATATGAATGGTATTTATAGGCATTTTCCACAAACTAGCCGTTGCTGGCTGTTTTGACTTGCTAGCGTGCGCTAGCCTTTTTTATTTAGCGTGCGCTAACTCATTAGCGTGCCTGTAGCGTGCATTAGACTGTGCCCAGTTTCAGTCCAGTAGCTTCGTTTCTTCTTTAGCGTACGTTATGCCTGCTGCCTTACGTACGTAACCCTCTTGTATTAGCGTACGTTAATAACACATTGTAGCGTGCGCTAATCCAATATATCCGTTGCATGGATTGTCAAAGTATCCGTTTGATATGCTGAATTTGACCTGCTTTTCCCAACGTTCTGATTGACTTGATTCAAACTTCTTAGCGTGCGCTATTCATACTTTGTAGCGTGCGCTAATGCTGACTTCATTGCATACGTTATTCTGTGTTTGAATTCCTTCACAATGGTAACAAGACTTCGATAGCGTGCATTAATGATAACGTGTAGCGTGCGCTATCTCAACAGCTGACTTCGAAACTTGGCTGGAATGCAGTTGACTTCCCGTTAGCGTGCGCTAACGTGTGATGACTTGCGTGCGCTAGACATGCATTTTGCTCAGCTTTTTGCGTCTTTGTCTGCTTCGACGTTTTGCTTCGCCTCGATGTTGTTTTGTTGTTTAGCAACTTTAATCATCAAAACACAAATTAAATAATGTGTGGAATAAATATTCCAACATTAATCGCGTCTAGGAAAAGTAGGGGAGCCTCTCCTCCAAACCTCTAATTTCCGTCATTTTTACAATTTTATAAAAATATTTTTTATTTAATTATAATTTATTAAATATTCATTTTACTTTATTTTATACGATATAAAAGATATTATTTTATCTACTTGTCATTATGATCCGCACTAATTCCACTCGAAAAACAAAACCACATAGTTATTACACATGGCAAAGATAACGACTTTGTTCAAATATTTTTATATCTTGGTTATCCGATAACGTCAATTGCAAATATTGATTATTTTTCTCTAAAGCATAATATCAGATCCATGTTTTATTTACCCAATTTTCAAGTGCTGGCCTAACACACTTGGTGGCCCACCATGCACCATTTCTAATCTCAATCTCTCATTTTCGGAGACTTAATCTGGGCCATAAGATTAGTCTAAGGGATGAAACCCTAGCCTTTTAGCCCTTACTTCATTTCCTCCGTCCCATTTTTCATTTCTGTTCTCTCTCTCTCTCTCTCTTGTTTTTCGAACTGAACTCATCTCCTTCGCTCGATTCTTTTGTTAAATAGTTGATAATGGATATATCCTCTCTGATGCGCCCCCTGTATAAAGAGGGCTTATATCCTAGGGTTGAACACAAGCCTGAAAACGAGTTGTGAGAGAACTGAGCACTACAATCTTTGTGATTCTTCAATTCTTTGTGAAAGTGATAAGGAAGAAAGAGTGATTCAGTAAGAGAAGTGATTCTTTGGTATTGTGGTGTTTTGGGTGGAGCTGTCTTGTGTTGGTAGCTTCGACCGACGAGTTTTGGGTGTTCGATCCTTCGTGGATTGACTTTTGATCGGTGTTCTTGTTTGAGGGTTGATCAGTAGATCTGAGCGCACTGGTTCATCCGTGAGGGAGTTTTTTCCTTTTCTATATTCTGATATATATATATATATATATATATGGGCGATTTACATCTGACTACCTTTTTAGATGGTCTAATTACAGTTTGGTCCCTATTGTTTCAGATATTACTGATGGAGAATAATTTTCAGACTGTCAGAAACTATATTTACAACGAAGAATGAAAATCAATTTTGAGATGATGTCATTTGGAGAGATCGATATTTGAATTTGTTCTTTTATTTTTTTTCTTGCATTTACCCATTTATTTTTTTCGCACGTGGGTGGCATGAGTTGACCTCATTGTAATATATATATATGACACTTTGAGCAGTGTAATAAATTTTGAAGTTTTCTAAAAAAATATTTTTCAAAAAGAAAGTATTTTCTGAAAAAAATTATTTTTCGAAAAAATAAAAAAAAATTATTTTCTGGGAAAAAATTATCTTTTCAAAAAAAATATTATTTTATGGAATTTTTATTTTTTTTCGAAAAATTAAAAAATATTTTCGGGCAAAATAATATTTTTTCGAAATAAAATTATTTTCTGGAAAAAATATTATTTTTTGGAAAAAAACTATTTTCTGGAAAAAAAAATAAAAAAAATATTCTTTCGAAAAAATTAAAAAAATATTTTCTGGAGAAAAAAGTATTTTTTGGCAAAGTAATATTTTTTCGAAATTAAATTATTTTCTGGAAAAAATATTATTTTTTCAAAAAAATAAAATTATTTTCTGGGAAAAAATAAAAAAATATATTTTCTGGAGGAAAAAAATATTTTTTGGCAAAATAATATTTTTTCGAAATAAAATTATTTTCTTGAAAAAGTATTATTTTTTCGAAAAAATAAAATTGTTTTCTGGAAAAAAATAAAATAAAATATTTTTGCAAAAAAATATATTTTTTGGAAAAAAATTATATTTCGAAAAAAAATTATTTTCTGAAAAAAGAATATTTTTTAAAAGAAATGTATTAATAAACACTTTAATAAACTTATGTTTATTTGTTTAATATGAAATGTATTTTGAAAGAAATATTTTATTCAAGTAAATAGAGGGTATTTTAAATCTTTTTAATAGAAGTCAATGTGATTGATTTTTGTCATTATTGTAATTTATGAAACAATAGGGACTAAAGTGTAAAGAGACCATGTAATAGGGTAGTTGGTTATAATTTTCCCATATATATATATATATACATATATATAGCCAACTATTTTATTCGATGGTCTGCTTACGATTTCTATCATTGTTTCATAAATTACACAATGACAAAATTTGGTGTTGACTTCCATTCAAAAGACGAAAATGCCCCTCTATTTACTTGAATAAAATATTTCTTTTAAAATACATTTAATATGAAACAAATAGCTTATAAGTTATTAAAATGTTTGGCTAATTCATTTTTTTTAAAAAATAGTCTTTTTTCAGAAAATAAATTTTTTTCAAAATATAATTTTTTTTCCAGAAAATATATTTTTTTATTTTTTCAAAAAATAAAAAAAATCCAGAAAATAATTTTATATTTTCGAAAAAATAATATATTTTTTCTAGAAAATATTTTTTTTTCGAAAAAGAAACAAAATTTCATAAAATAATATTTTTTTGAAAAGATAATTTTTTTCCCCGAATTTTTTTTTATTTTTTCAAAAAATAATATATTTTTTCTAGAAAATACTTTCTTTTTTGGAAAAAAAATATTTTTTGCTAGAAAGTTTGAAAATTTATTACATTGAAGTCCAAAAGTGTTATATATATTACTGATGAGGTGCGTACCCACGCGTGGTCAAAAATAAATGGGTAAAAACAAAAAGGAAAATAAAAGGGCAAATTCGGAATATCAGTACTCTCTCCTGTGATATCATCTGAAAGTTTGACTTCTGTCCTTCGTTGTAAATATAATTTCTGGATAGAGCAAATATTGTCCTTCATTGTAATATCTGAAAACAATAGGGACTAAATTGTAATAAGACCATCTAAAAAGGTAGTCGGATGTAAATCGCCCATATATATATATATATATTCTTAATTTACTTTTTTGCGAATATGATTACATCCATATAGCTTTATAATTTTTGTTATTATAATTCAACTGGTGTTGTAGTGAAAGCACGCAAGACAAGAATTAGGGCAGAAGAAGATATATATTCTCATTAATATGGTCCCTTTAAATAGGGAGAAATTAATATCGGAAAAATGCCTTGATCGTAGGAAATAAAGTACAACATCTAGACATATAAGTTATGCTAATTTCGTTAAGCCAAAACTTCTATTGATCATTTCGTCGATCAATGTGTGCTCAAGAACGTGATCAATTCGTCGATCAGTGAGCTAAACGTCTAGTTACCTCGTTAAAAACCTTTCCAAGTGATAAAAACCAAGTGGGAAAAAATGAATCCTTGGTTAAGGAAAAGAGGGTAAATTGCGACGTGGATGTAATACTCTCCCTCAAGTCTACATCTCCCCCTGATTAGTTCGTCAATCAAGGAATCTGAAAAAACAATGCATGTGCCGTTGCCTCGTTAAAAACTTTGCCAAGTAACAAAACCCATTGGGACAAAATAAACGTTGGTCAAAGAAAAGAGTACAACATTGGTGGGTAAAATTCGTTATACCTCACCCTCCCATCAGATCCTTACTTCGATCTCCGTAGTTCGGAAATCCTACGCATTCCGATGTTTCTCATGTTTTTCAAATATGGCCTCGGGCAATGATTTAGTGAATAAATCAGCCACATTCTCCTCAGACTTCACTTGCTTAACTTGGATGTTGAGGAAGGCCCGTTGTTGCTGGTTGCAGAAAAACTCTGGAAAGATATGCTTCGTATTATCCCCCTTGATATACCCAAGCTTCATTTGTTCAATGCAAGCGGCATTATTTTCGTATATGCATGTGGGCGCATCACTGACATTATTTAGGCCACTGTTACCTCGAATATGTATAACGGTGGTTCTCAATCATATACACTCACGTACTGCCTCATGTAGAGCGATAATCTTAGCGTGATTCGAGGAGGTAGCAACAAGGGTTTGCTTAGTTGATCTCCAAAATATAGCAGTGTTCCCAACGGTGAATACATAACCAGTTTGGGATCGACCTTTATGTGGGTCTGAAAGATATCCAGCATCAGCAAAACCTACCAACACATTCGTCGGGGTAGTTTCCTTGGAATTCACACTTACTTTAGTGATTGAACATTCATCGGTAGTTTCGTTAGCTTGATAGGGAAAGGAAAGTCCCTAGTCAATGGTTCCTTTGAGGTATCGAAAGATGTTCTTGATACGATTCCAATGACGTTGCGTGGGCTTAGAATTATATTTAGCCAACAAGTTCACTGAGAAGGCTATATCAGGTCGAGTATACTTTCGTCTCCCAAAAGCTCTTCATCACATTCCTTCGGATGAAATGGATCTTTCTTCAAGTCCAAACTACGACCGATCATGGGAGTACTAATCGTATGTGCCTTGTCCATGTTAAAGTGCCCGATTTTCTTTTGGACATAGGCAGACGGGTGGATGATGTATCCACTAGCTCGATGTTCTAGCTCAATGCCTAGATAAGACCGAGTCTTCCCAGATCAACATCTCAAATCCAGATTTTAGATAGTTGCAGTTTCTCTTAATTCGTCAAGAGTACCGATTATGTTCATATCGTCGACATATACAGCTACAATCCCTAATCCGGAACTTGTTTAATTAATAAACACGCAGGGACACAGTTCGTCGTTCTCATATCCCCTTCCAATCAAGTAGTCACTTAGGCGGGTATACCACATCCGCCCGGACTATTTTAATCCGTGAGCATTTCAATCGTACTACAAACGCACTCCGTGGTCTAGAGTCACTTGACTTGGGTAATGAAATGCCTTCGAGCACTTTCATATATATATATATCTCTATATTAAGATCCCCATAGAGATATCACTAACCACATTTATAAGCTGCATTTCCAGTCCTTCGGAAATTACTAAGCTAATGAAGTTGCTTAGGGGAGAGTACGTCTCCTCAGTCAATTCCACGGCATTTATGAGAACCTTCGAGCCTTGTACTTCAGGGCTTCATTCTTCTCATTATGTTTGCTGACAAAGATTTATTTTATGTCCTACAGGATTTACACTTGGTGAGGTTAGCACTACCTACCAATTACATGTCTCTTTGTCAAAGAATCTAGTTCTGCGTGGAATGCTTTATCATTTAAGGCCAATTAACTCAATGTTGATATCATACAACAGAGCGAGGTTCGACATCGTCTTGCTCTATGCTTTGAGCAACGACAGATCATCAAAGCGGGTGGATGACCAGTCCACACTGTCGTGATTCATCGAGATTTCTTGATTTTCTGAATCATATCAATCTTCGGGGAGTCCCCCTCGTCATGACTCATGGACATAGTAAAATCAAGTATGATCTCATGAAACGAGTTCATTGATGACTAATATATATAAGTTTGTGCCTTACTCTACCTCCTCCTTAGGTGAGTGTTAAGTCGAACCATGTAGCTTTCACCTCTTCCTTTAGGGAGCTATGGCCTAAATCACACATCCACCATGTGCGATGGCAGCACTCGATTCGTCGGTGTTGCGCCTCTTACCGAGGGCTTTCAACCTTACAGGTTGCATCTGATATATATGATCTCGTCACTTTCACGATATCAGTAAACACATCAGGCATCGAATCTTCTATGTTTCGAAGATCGAGAATTTTCACTATCACATAGCGAAATACGGGGATCAATATGAGACAAAGTAGGGATACACCATGACAATTCTTGTCCTTCCCTGAGAAAGTTCGTCTTCTATCCTCCCCCTAACGACAGGAAGGTTGTCTCATCGAAGTGATATTCCGCAATCGAGCGGAAAAGAGATCACCTGTCGAAGTTTCTAAATAGCGGATAATCATTGGGGATTCGTATCCAATGTAACTACTTAATCGTCTTTTAAGACCCATGCACTATGTGAGTGCAGAAGGCACAATACTACATAACCATATATGCGTAATTGGCACTCAAGCTCGTCTGAGTCCAAAATATAAAAATCAGGACATATCTAGTTACCAACTGGTACGCATAAATCGTTTGGTTAGCAGAGGATCTAAAATGAGCGAATAAGTAAAACTGCATGCAAGACTACATAACCCCATACAGAAATAGGCAAATTGGTGTGCATAACCAATGCCCGGGCTACCATCTGATTCCTTCGATGGTTGTCTTCGCGAGACCATTTTGCGTATGCTCGTGGGGGATGAGATGCTTTTCGTCGCTCCCGATCGACATGCAGTATTCATCAAGTACTTTAGATGTGAACTCTCCAGCATTATCAAGTCTTATAGACCGAACATGGTGGTCAGGGTGGTGAGCCCTTAGACAGATAATTCGTGCTAGAATCTTTGCAAAGGCAGCATTTTTAGTGGACAAGAGGGCGACATGTGATCAGCATGTCGAAACATCAACCAGAACCATACAACATCTAAATGGTCCGCACTCTGGTTGAATCGGTCCACAAATATCTATTTGAATCCTATGTAAGAATGGAATTTTCACATCTTTAGCGTAGGAAGGTCTCGCTCCTACTTTGGCTAAAACGCAGTGTTGGGCTTCGGTCAGCATCCTGCCTGCATTAGCTTAAAAATGCGCGAGGCGCGGCTTGCGATTCGACCTGTGAGATCTGCACTAGAAAGTGGTTAAATGAATTGATTTGGACTACTCATACCAACAAGATGCATCTTCTTTTCTGGTAGCCATCTCATAGAAACTCCAAAGTTAAGCGTGCTTGGCCTGGAGTAGTTATGGGATGGGTGACCCCCTGGGAAGTTTCTCAGGTGCGCGTGAGTGAGGACAAAGCGCGCTAGAAAAGACTCGTGTTGGTACAGTGAGGACAGTCTTCATCATTTTCTTGGGACCAACAATTGGTATCGGAGCAGGTCACGGGTGCGGATTCCCTCGGAGTATCCTAAAGTAGAGGCTGCCAGAATGTTGGAACTGAGAGGCGGGCATGCAGCAAATATTGCCACTTGGCCGGGCGAGATCTTTGGTGCGGTGGAGGTTGTCAGTCTTTGGAGGGCTATGTGATCAAATCTAGTATGCTGGAACTGAGATACTGGCAGCGGAAGTAAACGGAGGTGGAACATATGCTGATGTCAAGTGTTGGAGGACTGTGTGAATGAATCTAGCCGCTAGAGAGCTGTGTGATCAAATCTAGTTCGCGGAGGTTTCCAGACTATGGGGCTGAAATGCTGGCAGATACTGGGAGGGGGATTGTTGGGCTTCGGTCAGCATCCTGCCTGCATTAGCTTAAAAATGCGCGAGGCGCGGCTTGCGATTCGACCTGTGAGATCTGCACTAGAAAGTGGTTAAATGAATTGATTTGGACTACTCATACCAACAAGATGCATCTTCTTTTCTGGTAGCCATCTCATAGAAACTCCAAAGTTAAGCGTGCTTGGCCTGAAGTAGTTATGGGATGGGTGACCCCCTGGGAAGTTTCTCAGGTGCGCGTGAGTGAGGACAAAGCGCGCTAGAAAAGACTCGTGTTGGTACAGTGAGGACAGTCTTCATCATTTTCTTGGGACCAACACGCAGGCTTTGCACAAGACACAGTGTGCATTCGACAGGGTCAAACATGTAGAACGGGTGGATGTTTCCGATGCTTTGAATGACATAGCTTGAGGAACACCAACAAAATTTGTTATGTGGGTTCGTTGCCGACTTCTACTTTACATGCGTAAGAAAGGATGTCCGTGCATATTCTTAAGAATGTGGGTCATCATTTCACGACCTGGATGCCCTAGTCGTTCATGCCAAAGCCTGTACGAGTCACATCCCAATGTTCATTATAGGTGCATAGGATTCAACAATCCTAATCATAGTGACGCACAGTCCACTTGATTGACTCGTAAGTTTCTCTAAGATGCGCTTTCGGCCGCATTAATTAGAGATGATATAGAGATACTCGATTCCATTCTAACAATGAGTTTAAACTTGAAAGTCATTGATACGTATATCCTTGAAGCTTTGTAAGGTTCGAGTTAGTCACTCTCAATGCATGTAGAGTGTCGGTGACTGTAAACCTATGCCGTTAAGCATCAAGAACCGGGGGTGCCGCGTCCTTGGATGAAGTGGGATAATCCAATCATCCTAGTCACTGATACGTTATAGGCTATTATCATCAGCTTATCACTCGAGTGTTCCTCGATTCATTCGTCAAACGAGAACACGAGTAATAAAAACTCTGAACCATAAGCATAGGAACAATATTCGGTACTTTGAATAAAGTCAACCACTTGTATACGTAAGCAACAATAATATCTTGCTCGAAACCAAAATACATTAGATCATTATTGAAAAATATCAAAACGTATACCGATAAAAGTAGTCATAGAGGAGGAACGTCTAATGACTTTGGCACGTATGGTGTAATACTGCCATCGGTAAATGTGAAAGTGACATTGGGGGTCATGTCATGATCATCTTCCTCTATATAATAAGTTTTCTATTCGTCGGAATCTCAATATCTCTTCTAGTTGGGTGTGAAATATTTGCTTGCACGGCAATTCGTATACCAATAGCAGCAATCTCACATTAGGAGTCAACTCGTTTCTTGGGAGCCAGGAGCATCATCTCCTCTCGATACTTTGGAAGATTGGAAGAGGCTCCGTGACCACGACCACGTCTACGACTGCCACGTCTTTTTCCACCATGCGAATTCATTCCATATGGTTTGGGATTGGCACGTCCAGTCCCCTATTCGTCGGGGTTCTTTCCACATTTCACTTTGCCATTACTAGCTTCGAGAATTTGCTTTGTGTCGGTAGGCCTAGCATTATCGTACTCTAGCATATACTGATTCGTTAGTATAAGCACTTAAGTAGGGAAATTAGAAATGTCAGCGAGCTTTCTTTTACCTTTTAAAATGGTTCGTCGTCTGTATGAACAGAAAGTGTGGCACTAACATTTTAAAATCAGAATCTCATTTATGGCACTCAAGTCCTTCTGAGTCCAAGATGCTAAATTTCGGACGAGTTGGATTAGTCATATTCGTAAACAAGAGAAGGAAGCGAATACATTTCACATAATCATGAGTTCTTCCATGATAAATTATTCAATAATGGGATTATTTTGTTTAGAACCAAGATATGATCTTGATTTCGATGCGATTTAGGAATACATATGAAGTTTCGTTATAATGGTACTATGTAGGCATTAGAAATCATGCATTAATAATTATGTAACCTAATTGCATTTAATATCCATATATGCATGCAATATATATATATATATATATATATATATTTCTAAATATAGACACATAATCTTATTATATATATCTATATACACATTATACAGTCACATAAGTTTCTTATGGCGCAATTATTATTTGTTATAAATTTAAGAGAATCATGAATTAAATAATTTTAATTCAAGTGGTTAATTAGTTTATTTGATTTAACTAAACATAATTGAACTAAATAAATTATATTATGCAATTAAATCAAACAGAGCATATGAAATAGCATGTGAAGCAGATAGTAGGGTTCGAATTGTGTACCTTACAGAAAAAGCACGATTCTTTCCTAGGGCATACCTTCAAAGTAGTCCATTCGGATGCGCGAAATTTCTAATTCCTCTCCGAAGTGAAGTTAAAAGGAGTTCCTTGCAAGATATGAAAAAAATAAAGGGTTAAATTTATAATAACAAAAGAATTACAATTAACATAATTATAACTTAAAATAACAGAAGGGGAACGCCTGTCCCTTTCGATTCTTTACATCACGTCATCAATGGCTGTGCAGTGCTTCGCGTATCAATAAATGATACAATATCTTAGCCAGTGGGCATTTGGGGGTAAAGTGGGGTCCATAGAAAAAAAATCCATGATTTGGCCACATGAGATTTGGTGCCTGTGGTTGAGAGAAGTGTGGCTGCCGATCTGGGGAGGCTTGGTGGTGGGCGGGTTCAAGCGGCATGATGGCACAGGGTTAAGGCGATCGGTGGTGCAGACGGCCAGTACAGCAGTCTGGGTCATCGGGTTCTGGACTTCGGGTAGATGCTGACGTTAGGGTAATTGGGGTAATCAATCACTCTCGAGAAATCAATCACTCTGGTTACTACCGACTGCGACGGAGGATATAGGAATTAGGGTTTTCGATTTTGATTTCTTTTTTTTACTTTTTTTTTTCGGAATTTTCAGAAATCGGAAAAAAATTCTTGCTCTCAGTGCTGATAACGTGTTGTAGTGAAAGCACGCAAGAAAAGAATTAGGGCAAAAGAAGATGTATATTCTCATTAATATGGTCCATTTAAATAGGGAGATATTACATATTCTGGAACATTCTAACAGGCCTAGCCATATACTAGTTGGGAGAAGCCCAATAGCCTGTAGACTAAGGCACACACTGTGTATTTACTTTAACAACTGGTAATTTGATAAAGAATTGAATACATGGTGTACTTCTGGTTTTCAGATTTGACTCTGGAAGTATTGACTCCCGTTTTTTCTCTCTATCGTCCGTTCAACCTTGCGACAATTTATTTGCGTTTCTATTCATTATTAGATTGGCACGCACTCTCTTAACCCTTTTCCTGTAGGGCATAATTTCTGTAATAGTTATGTTTCATTAATCCGCATGTACTATTGATCCTTGTTTGTTGTTTAAGTATCGATCCTGGTTCGTGTGGAATGCTTGGACGGATACCCAACAATTGTATCGGAGCCACTTTGTAGAGTATCGGGTCCTACGTCTTTTCGGTGATACAGAATAACCCAACCGGGTTTCCGCTCAGGTATATCGGCTTGATCCTTTGCTTTTCATTTACTGCTATATTACCGCTGCCCGCGGCTCTATCTTAGTGATTGTTGCTATTAGTTGATTGTTGAGTCCTGCTATTGTTTTTGTTCCGCTTGCCGAGAATCACATGTTGTGTTGACTGTGAAGAATTCATTCGTTGTGGACTCTCATTTTTATGTTAATTAAAATCCAATCGAATTAAAACCTTAAAGTCCAAAAGCACTAAATCTTCCATTGCCAGGACCGTAGTATCCCTTGAATCTTTGTCAAGAGCTTGCGAATCCCGATTTTAATTTAAATGGGTTTTAATCTCAAAAATCAATATAGAGTTCCTGAAGTCGATTCTAGTCTACTTTGTTTATTTACCTTACTCTGTGTTGTTTCTCTGAATCTTTGTAATTTACGATTATCGTGTGTTATAACGGGTACCATCTCGGCTTTCAAATTGCTCCTTTCGATGGTAAAGGTGATTTTCAAATCTGGCAACAAAAAGTGAAAGGAATCCTTATAAAACAGAAAGTTTCCAAAGCCATTGATCAATCTTATGCTGCCAATATTTCTGTCGATAAAAGGACTGAGGCAGATGAATTTGCGTATTCGTCTATCATATTAAACATGTCTGATTCTGTAACACGAAAAATTTGTAACATGATAATGCTAACGCACTTTGGGAAAAACTGGAAGAAACTTACACCGAAAATTCACTGCCTAATTGTTAGGAGTATGCCCTCGAATGCAACCCAGGGGATGTTTGAATGATGGCATTGTACTTGTCATTATGTAATTCATTATCATAAGGCAAATGTATGTTTTTTTTATTTACTGGTAGTTACTGGCATTCCTAACTCGTAAATATATATATAGAAACTAGTCCGTGTATTTGAGAGCAAAACATTCCACTCCTTATTGGATAAGGTGGTCGGCGCTGGAAAGGTTTATAGCTCAAATACTTAATCGTTCGCAAGTCGATGAAACTTGACTGGGCGTTAAGTTTATGTGAAGACTTGTATGACGTGTTGTTTGACATGGAGAGTGCCTGTCAAACACTAACAGTTAGTGGGAGCACACATTATAGGTATGCTAATTGGATTAGTATACTCGAACCGACTCACCCTCGATTCGTCACACGGATATCACTCCGGTACAGTCAATGACGGAATCGAAAGGTTGTGATAGGTATTCACGAACCTTCGACTTGAAGATTTGGTAGGGATGTGCTTGTGATGTTAAGATTTTCATTAGAGTAGTTCGACGTGCATTTTAACGAGCAAGTAGCAGGTCCTACTGAATACCAAGATAAAATTCTCTCATGTTAGTGAACGGGTTATATGTCCTATGCGGTTATTGGCAGATGAGATCATAAGTCTTTGGCCAAAGCATTGGAGCTAGTTGTATTGGATACACGAGAGCTCGATGATCTCGATTTGCATTAACTCATGCATAGCATCAAGTATATATAGGGTTTGAGTGACCGTGACCCTATAACTTGATCGGAACATTTGAAAGGAGGATTTATACATATACTGGTATTCATGATAGAATGTTTCTTGAATGATCCCAATCATTCGTTCTCAGTTGGGGTACAGTGTAGGCCGCGAGGCTGACTAGGTGGTGCTACTACTCTTTGGTTCCTCCCATTGTTGACTAAGATGGACATACCGAGTCGCGCAATAGGATCGACGACGGAATGAATCGAGCAGATTCTCTCATTATGAATATTAGATATTGAATATCTAATTTTGGGGACATTGGATGTCTAAATTGATTTATTGGATAAATTAATTACTCGGTGATTAATTTAATTAGTAGATATAATTATTTCTTGGAGAAATTAATTATATTATTTTATATTTGATATGATTAATTAATTGGATTAATTAATTGATATAAATACATCGGAACGAAATTGGAGTTTATCTGTTTGGACTCTCGAGAGTCCGATACGAACTAAACTCATCCGGTTTCTTCATGATGGCGCCCCCCTTCCACCTACCTTCCACTTAGTCTTTGTTTCCATTTTATAAATGGAAGACAATGACTTTGTGGGGCAATCTCTCATGTGTGACGAGTTGTATCATGTGGGTTGATGTATAAAGAATGAGGAGAAGACTTACTCTCACATATATTCACTTGGTTTCATCCGTCAGATTGGTGTAGAGAGAGAGAAAAAACATTTTCTCATGGTCTTCTTCTTCATTTCTTCTTGTTTTTCTTGGAGAAAATTCAAGACATAAATTGAGAGATATAGATTGAACACTTAGAGTGTTATAATCTTGATTAGCAAGATCCTATAATCTTGTTCTAGCTGTATCCTTGGAGGATAACAATGTTTAGTCGTTCCGGTCGTTTCTCCGGTGCGTGGCAAGTAGAGATGTGGTGCTTCCAGCGTTGGATCATTCAAGAGCTTGGAGCGGATTGGATTCGTGGAAAGCATTTAAAGTTTGAGGAATCGCTCAAGAGAAGAACACCATTTAATCAACGAACTACAAGGGTATGATTTCGAATCTTCCTTTGTTCATTTAATATTCGTATATACGTAGCTCGATCGATCCTCGTAGGGATTCAGATCGAATTAATTTTCGTTTTACCGCTTCTGTTGGGCCTTCGTTTTAGGCACCAAATCCCAACAGTAGTATCGGAGAGTAGGTCTTGCGATCATATATACGATATTTAGCATTTGGAATGCTTATTTGGATGGTGTATGATTTGGAATCATAATCGTATTAATCGTTGATTTTCTATTGTTCATCTAAAAATTAATTTTTCATGATTTTATATTACAATATAAATCTATTTTTCTTTTGAGAAGCTGGTTTAATATGTAATATAAAGATTAAAAAAAATATTATTTTTGGAATTGGGGCGAAAAAACGAGCCAAAGCATGTACCGCGGCTTGGAGTCGGTCAGCGCCTCGCGGTCTGGCGGCGGATCGCGATCTGCCTGTCGCCTGCTTTCGGCTACCGGCCACGCGGACATTAGATCGCGATCCGAGGCGATCTGCTCGGCGACCTTTGGCAAGGTGCCCGGGCTTGGCCCGACCGTATTTTTCGACTCCGTTTTTTATATTTCGTTCGGTAATTAATTTCCCACAAATCAAATTGAATTTAATTTTACTAAGATATAATTATGGTAATTTTATTCTTAGGGAAATTAATTTAATGAAATATATTCTCGTCCGGAACAAGTTAAAATTAACGGTTGTTTTAATTAATTGGATTAATTCGTTTGGACGGATTAATTTATATTGATTGGATCAATATTTAGATTAATTATGAATGCCATTTATTTAATGTGTTTGATGCATTATTTTTGAATGGTGATGTGGTTCATGGACATAGTTTTGAATCGTTCGGTTTTATTCGATTGGGTTGTAAAGGCCGTTTTGAGCCTATTTATTTTACTAGAAATATTTGTACCTAGGATGCAATTTTTCAATGTAAAATTTATATGTTATGACGAAGACCGGAGAAAGATCTGTTCGAGAAGACGAAGATTCAAGACCGAAGACTTGTAATTAGATTACGGAGTTTTTGATTCTAGGAATGGTCCATGAACTACATGTTGGTAGCAACTAGGTTGTGAATGTTTATTCATATTGTATGAATGCACAAACGCACTTAAATGAATTAATGTGCAAAGTGTAACATTAATCGCGAAAATTCTCCCACGATAAATTGTTAAGTTTATAAGGTTTCAAGGTTTTCCTTCCCTCCATCGAGCTTTCGGAAAATTGAAATCCAAACCGGATGTGCTATGCTTCCGAGTTATCGGGGTAGTCGTTCGGGGAGGATGGATAAATTATCGGGAGCGGATTTGATGCCTTCGGTTGGAGCAAATTTTATCCCTAAAAACCTGTTCGGTTGCCGGATAAGATTCAATTGTGAAACTAATTTGCATCGATGGTACAAACTTAACTTGTTCATGAACCATAGAAACTGTATAGGTTGAAGGGAGTGAACAAGGTGAAAAAGAAGATCGAATCATCCATTATATGGGTTGGTGTTGGACACCACTTTATGAAAATTAATAGACTAGAAACCTGTTCGGTTGCCCTCTATTAAAATTTATAAAGAACTCAATCACCACTATGAAGTAGAGCGAATGATACTTACGGATTTCACATGGGAGTGTGTTATTCCGATAAAAATAGTGGGAGCTGGGTTGAAGAATAGAAAAGACCTTAATTCTATACTCTAATCATAATTGAACGAGTCACTAATTAATCTATCATACTTAATGCAGACATAACTCTCAATATGACAATGAACCCACTCGCAATTCTACTCGAAAAGAACACCTTGATAGGACCTAACTTCGTGGATTGGATCCGCAATCTGATGATAGTCCTTAATATAGAGGCGCTGGGATACGTCTTGGAGACGGACATTCCGGCGCCTCCGGTGCGGACAAGAGCCAATCAGTAAGAGATTGAAAACCACGAAAAATGGATTAAGGATGACGTAAAAGTCCGTGCTTATATGATGGCTTCTATGTCTAATGAGCTTCAGAGAGATCATGAGAAAATGACTTCTGCTACGCAGATTTTATCTCACTTAACTGAGCTTTATGGTGAGCACAGTCGAACTGCTAGATATGAGATATCCAAGCAACTATTCGGTGCAAGGATGAAGGAAGGTGAGAAGGTTGGGGACCACGTCCTCAAAATGATATCTATGATCGAGAGATTGGAGGCTCTTGATTTTAAGATGGATACTTCTCTGTTGGCCGACCTTATCCTAAAGTCTCTCCTTGATTCCTTCTCACAGTTTGTAATGAATTTCAACTGCAATGAGATTGCGTGCAACTCAGCAGGGTTGATGAACAAACTTGTGACCGCTCAGTCTCAGATGAAGACTCCGCGGATGAAGGGTCTGCCCTTGTGATTTCTTCTGGACCTCGGAGGTCTAAGAATAAGAAGAAAAAGATCAAGAAGCGGATGGGACCACAAGTCAAGGACCTTAAGGGTAAGGTTAAGGCCCCACTGGTTCTAAAGAGCAAGAAGAAGGACGCTTGTCTCATATGCGGTGAGCTGGGCCACTGGACAAGAGACTGTCCAATTCTTCATAGCACTTCAGGTACATAACTTTTAGTTTTGGAAATAAATTGTTCTGCTACTGTATTTTTCTATTTCTTGGATACTGGATTCAGGTGCTAGTTCTCATATTTGTACCGTGAATCAGGATCTGGAACAAAGTAGGAAGCTTGGAGCTGGGGGAGTGATGATCACTGTCGGAAGCGGGCATAGTGTCGAGGTAACTGACATAGGATCACTTCTTTTGGGTTTAGAATCCGGCTTTGTTTTAACTTTAGAAGATGTACTTGTTTTGCCCAAGGTGCATAAGAACATGGTATTTATTCCGGTCATGGATCGGAAAGGCTTTTCATTTTTCATTGGTGATGGTTCCTGCAAAAATTTATTTTAGAAATAAACTAGTGGGCACTGCTACATTGTTAAATGGACTGTATCATCTAAACCTCAGTAACAAAGTCGTTGTGAATACTATGACTAGGAAGCGTGGTAGGGATGAAACTAATCAAGTTTTGAAATGACATCTTAGATTTGGTCATATTGGTCAGACCAATGTTTACAAAATGAAAAGGTTGGACTTATGGGTCAAATGGGATCAGATCCCTTTCCTACTTGTGAATCTTGCCTTAAAAGGCAAAATGACTAAGTCCTCATTCACAGGGATTTTTGAAAGAGCCGCTGATAAACTAGGATTAATCCATACCGACGTATGTGGTGCTTTGGAAGCAGCACGTGTAGTATTTCATTATGTTTACAGATGATCATACTAGGTATGATTATGTATACTTGATGAAACATAAATCGGAGACCTTTGAGAAATTCCAGGAATTTAAGGACCTAGTCGAGAAACAAACTGGAAATCATATCAAACATTTTGGTCGGACCAAGGTGGCGAGTATATGAGTGCAGAGTTTGACGAGTTCCTAAAGGAATATGGAACAGTATCACAACTAACACCTCTAGGTACCCCTCAGTTAAATGGTGTGTCAGAAAGAAAGAACCGAATCTTGTTGAACATGGTCCATTCTATGCTGGGCTATACTGACTTACCGATTTACTTGTGGGAGTATGCACTCCTGACTGCTGCTTATATCTTGAACAGATGTCCTTCCAAATTCGTTCCTAAAACTCCACATGAGATGTGGGAGGACAAGAAACCAAGTATTAATCACATTAGGATTTGGGGATGTTGTAATACCCGGTTGTGAATTCATTTATTATCATTCAGTAATTGTCACTCAGAAATTTTTCACCCTTTAATAATCATTCATCATTCATGTTCATTCATTTGTGTCCATTGTTCGGCGTACTTTGGAATCGTGTATCAGTTATCATCCGTTGTTTAACCCTGTTTGAGAATCGAGACGAGAATATTATCATAATCGTTGTAATTGTTCAGTAAGTTGATGTTGATCCTGGAGTTCATATCATTTCGAATGTACTCTTTCTTGTTCGGTTCGTGCTATTTTGGACCAACTCTCATAATCACTGCTCGGAACCGCCGTTTTGGGGTTCTCACAATTCCATTTCGTGTTATTATTCCCAAGTTTGGAGTTCTATTAGGCTTATTCTCTTTCTGGGTCATTTTTCATCACTTTTTGGGCACGAGCAGTGTGCGCCACGGCACAGAGGAGTGTGCGCCGCGGCACACACCTTGCAGGATCGAGCCTGGCGCGGCTGTACCACGCGCTGCGGCCCACTACTGGTCGTGCCGCGGCACTAACTGGGGGTTGCTCGCAATTTTTCAGCCGCGGGCCGCGGCACACTCAGTCCGGGCCGCGGCACGCGAGTCAGTCAACCCCTTTTTCAGCAGATTTTTGGGGAGAGGAGTTCATTTCATCCCCTTTATCCATCCTTCTCTCCATAGGCGATTTCCGGACGATTTTTTGAGCGTTTTGGCATCTTTAATCTAATAGTTATCATCCTCCTCAAGCTCTTGGTGTAAATTAACAACATCTACCTGGATTCTTAATCCTAAATCTAAGGTAATTTCTTCAAACCCTAGATTTCGATTTTGAGTTGGGGTATGATGTTTTGGATGTTATAATCATGTTATGTGAAAGGATATACATATGATTATGAGTTTTATGAATTATCATTGGATTTTTGGAGGATTATTCAAGAACACCTTGAGTGTTGACTTTGGAATTTTTGGGGTTTCAATTAGATGTTGTCGTAATCTCGAATTGTGTATTCCTATGGATTATCGATTGTATTGAAGATGTTTTGTTGGATTGAATCACTCATTTGGAGGTTGGTTTTCGATATAATTGGGATTAGTTGTAAACAATGGAAAATTGTCTACAATGTGTTTGTTAAATTGCCCCAATGAGTTGGGTAGTGTTGTATCGACCTCTTGATTTGTTTATGACTATACGTGGATATGTATATTAAGAGAATTGTTGGTAATTGTGTTATTCAAGGTTGTTCGAGCAACCGATAACTCCATAAAGGACGTTGATCGTGGAAGGACTTCTCGCCGTCGGTTTCAGGCAAGTTTGATACTTGTACTAGTCAATGAGATTAATGTTATCATATATATGTATGAATGTGTTGTATCACTCCGAGATGTAGTCTCTTCATGAATTTCGTTGATATTGAGGGGTCGTTTGATACTATACTCTTCGGCAATTATGCCAAATGATTATTGTTGTTCGTTGACGGCCGGTTCAAGGCATTGGGATACTTGTTGTTAATGTCATTGTCGATAGCCGGTTTGCGGTATCGATGTATCAATTGTTGTTGTTGTTATCGATTTCGATTCAAGACATTGTTGTAATCATTGTTATTCATGTTGGAGTTTTGCTATTGATGTCGTATTAGACGATTGAAGGCATTGACGTATTCATTTCTCATCTCCGTCGTCGATAACCGATTAAAGGTGCCGAGGCATTTGTTGTATCATTTTTATCGATCGACCATTCTAAGGCAATTGAGGTATTGAATTGGGATTATCGCGGATTGTTCCCATCCTTCGTGTCATTGTTATCGATTAGCCATTCTAAGGTAATCGAGGTATTGAATTAGGACCGCCGAGGACGATGTCCATCCGTGAGTTATTGTTGTAGTGTTGGCCATCTCAAGGCAGCACACTATCATTCTTGTGAACTCGGTAATCTTGGGATCGTTATCGTTTGTGATTAATTGTGCTTTGAAGTCTAGTCTCGTCTAGTGCTCATTATGGGTAAGTTTGGGGCTTGAATCTTCACGGTTGGTTTTCCAACACCTGCAGTTCAGTAGGTCACGACCATTGGATGCTCTAATTATGATACGGCTTCGTGCTGTGGCTTAGGCCCTCATTGTGATATGGCTTCGTGCCGTGGCTTCGGCCCTCATTGATACAGCTTCGGGCCGTTTTGGCTTCGGGCCATTGTGATGATTGACAATTTAGGCTGAGTAACTTTCAGGTGATTGTGATATTTGGCAGCTTCGATTGAGCGACTTTCAGGCCTCTGTGATGTCTTGGTATTTTAGTTGGAGCCTTCGGGCATTGTGATTCATGTTTAATTCATTTTCGGTTTGGTTCTTCTTCGTGTAATTCATTGTGGTGTTCTATATCGATGATTCGCTGTTGGGCACTTATGTCCTAACCTGTTGAGCATCTATTGATCATATGCCGTGGGAATAGTATTTCACGAATGCTCGGTTCTTACCTTGGTTTGTGAGCATCTCGTATTACCATTGTCGTGCTGTTCATTTCGCCTTTGGATGCATATCATGTTGTACATGTATTTGATGTTCATTATCTGGATGACTGACCCCATGGGGGCAGAACATGTTTTCATGTTTTAGGTGCTTGCGAGGAGAGAGTTGAGACACAGGGGCATGATGATGGTGACGAGGCATCCGAGCGATACTAGTTCAGAGTTGTTCGGTGTTCATGTTGGCCAGTCAGTTGGGAGTGTTCTCCAATTTGTCAGTCGTTGTCATTATGTATTACCCGAGCAAGGCTCGTGGGTGTTGTTGTATTTTCATTTTGGCCATGTAGGCCCATCATTGTCGTTGAAATTCCTTATCTGAATATTGTGTCGGATATCATAGTCGGGACTGTGATTTCCCTTGTTGGTTAATTTAATATATTTTAGTCGTGTTCACCTGGTGGATCTCCTGGTGTGGGGTCCATAGCACTGTAATAACCCAATAGGATTTGGGGGTGTTACAGAAGATGGTATCAGAGCGTTGGGTTGTGAGATACCCTGATATGTGAGTTATGTGGCTCTACCGACGCGGTAGTAGTGGGACTGTCAGGTTATGACAATCTGGACAGTCGGTTTTTTGTGAGTCGTGATATTTGTACGACTGCATGAGTTATTCATTCATCGAGTCGTCGTCAGTGAAGACTAGTATCGCAAGACCTCAAAGTTTCGTATGACCTGTGTAAGGACTCGATTCTCATTATGTTCATACATTCATTATGTCATTGATTATACGTGTTCTGTTGAAACCTATATGTGATATTAGTGTTACGATTGATTCATGACTAATTTTTTTGGAGCACGTGTGACCTGTGCAAGCGATAAGGATCAACTCATTCATTAGTCAACAATCCTCAATCATCATTTTTGATCTTGCCGATCATGTTAATTCATTAATCACTCAGTCAATCTCATTGCTCAGTTGTTGATCTTGTGGATCGAATTTTCAATCTTGTTAACTTGTTCAAGATAATCATTTGAGGAATTTCATCAGATAATCATATTACCTCACTTGATCTTTCATGCGATCTTATCATATTCCGGTGTCATGTTGACGATCATTTTATTGCATTATTAATGCGTTCATTGTGTTAGAGCATGTATGCTCATTATTATCATTCCATAACGTAATCATAATGCGATCTTCATGTGGGATCTATAATTATCATGTGACCTTCCTGCTTCAGAATGGATAGAGCTGTCAGAGGACGCATGGGAAGAGGCCGCAGTGCGGGCCGAAACCCGGGATCTCGTGTGAATACCCGCGCGAACGCGAGGGATAACATTAGTTCAACAGGTAGCGATGCTACTCATTCACCGACAGATAATCATTCACTGTCAGGGAGTCGTACCCAAGATGCAGCTCAATCGAAAGGTGTTTGGGTGGACCCATTTATATGTATGCAGGGCATGATGGCCCAGATGACTCAGATGACACATCTGGTGGAGACCATGCAGACCTCGATGGTTCGTGGTCCACCGCAGCAGGGATTCCATGTGCCGTTTCATGGACAGACTGGAGGAGTGAGTCAGATTGTCGGCGATATCTCTCATCAGAGGCCGTCTACTTTTGAGGGTTCGTCGGAACCAGCTGATATTGTTCATTAGCTTGAGCATTTTGATAAACTCTTCGACATTGTTCAGTGTCCGGAAGAGAGTAAAGTGGCAGTAGCGGCTTACTACTTGAGTAAGGGTGCTTATTCTTGGTGGTTTTCTGTGAAACCCACCGATCGTGGTTGTGCTTGGGGCGAATTCAAGACTCTCATGTTAGAGAGGTATTATCCGGATCCACTTCGCGAAGCCAAGTTGTCAGAGGATTTAAACCCCGAATCTATGGAGGACGAGGGTGTTATTGTCATTGCTGAGAAGTTTTAGGGACTTCTTCAGTTTGCTTCGTGTGTTATACGTACTGCGATGGATAAGATAAAGTATTTTAGCAAGAGGCTAAACCCGCAGTTGAGGATGCATTTGTTCAATCACAATTGTAATTCACTTAGTGAGTTCATCGAGAAGGCCCTTGGAGCAGAGCTTTTGATTAAGGAGTTTACTCGGAAGCACCCTTCAGCTTCTTCTAGTGGGAGGAC
The DNA here is from genome assembly GCA_033398695.1 of Orobanche coerulescens. Lineage (NCBI taxonomy): Eukaryota > Viridiplantae > Streptophyta > Magnoliopsida > Lamiales > Orobanchaceae > Orobanche > Orobanche coerulescens. The sequence continues at coordinate 204,309,422 of CM065801.1, read as the reverse complement.
TAGGATGCCGGTTCGTTCAGAGGGACACTGGGCTCCGATGTCCAAGAGGTCATTTTCTTGTCATCCTCGTGCTGGGAAAGCGTCTTCGTCTCAGACGACGAGTTCAAATGTTGTTTGTTTTAACTGTGATTCAGCGGGGCACATTAGCACTCATTGTACGGTGCCAGCTTTTAATTGTCATTCATGTGGGAGGCAGGGACACCTTCAGAAATACTGCAGGAGCTCTAGTGCCGGTAGATCTCAAGAGGGCTCACAAGCCTCGAGAGAGTTGGTTACTCCAGCCCGTGCGTCATCCAAGGGGTCCTATCAGGCTTCGAGAGCCATAGGTAAGGACATTTCATCACCGGTATTAAAGCAAGTTAATCCTTGCTCGGTTAAAAGGATAATCATTCCTTTCGTTGTTGTTCATTCATTCATATAATTCATTCATAATATATCAATCATGTTGAGACTTATAATTATCAAACTAATCATTCAATTCATGAGGAACGACGGTTCCAATCATTTCATTTGAGCCATCCCTCATTGCGTTATTAGTTCACCACGGTGAGTCATTCTTGACATTTTTCGGATTCTATTCATTGTTATTCTTCATGGTCCGTATTGAGGAGTATTCGTGGAGATGTTGTTTTCAGATCCTGATGGATAGTTCATATCCCGAGTTGTGTACCCTTAGTTTTGGGGACGAAACTCTTTTTAAGGGGGGGAGTATGTAATACCCGGTTGTGAATTCATTCATTATCATTCAGTAATTGTCACTCAGAAATTTTTCACCCTTTAATAATCATTCATCATTCATGTTCATTCATTTGTGTCCATCATTCGGCGTACTTTGGAATCGTGTATCAGTTATCATCCGTCGTTTAACCCTATTTGACAATCGAGACGAGAATATTATCATAATCGTTGTAATTGTTCAGTAAGTTGATGTTGATCTGGAGTTCATATCATTTCGAATTTACTCTTTCTTGTTCGGTTCGTGCTATTTTGGACCAACTCTCGTAATCACTGCTCGGAACCGCCGTTTTGGGGTTCCTGCAATTCCATTTCGTGTTATTATTCCCAAGTTTGGAGTTTTATTATGTTTATTCTCTTTTCGGGTCATTTTTCATTATTTTTTGGGCACGAGCAGTGTGTGCAACGACACACACCTCGCAGGATCGAGCCTGGCGTGGCTGTACCACGCGCCGCGGCCCACTGCTGGCCGTGCTGCGGCACTAGCTGGGGTCTGCTCGCAATTTTTCAGCCACGGGACGCGGCACACTCAGTCCGGGCCGCGGCACGCGAGTCAGTCAACCCCTTTTTCAACAGATTTTTGGGGAGAGAAGTTCATTTCATCTCCTTTCTCCTTCCTTCTCTCTGTGGTCGATTTCCGGGCGATTTCCTGAGCGTTTTGGCATCTTCAATCTAAGAGTTATCATCCTCCTCAAGCTCTTGCTGTAGATTAACAACATCTACCTGGATTCTTCATCCTAAATCTAAGGTAATTTCTTCAAACCCTAGATTTGGATTTTGAGTTGGAGTATGATATTTTGGATGTTATAATCATGTTATGTGAAAGGATATACATATGATTATGAGTTTTATGAATTATCATTGGATTTTTGGAGGATTATTCAAGAACACCTTGAGTGTTGACTTTGGAATTTTTGGGGTTTCGATTAGATGTTGTCGTAATCTCGAATTGTGTATTCCTATGGGATTATCGATTGTATTGAAGATGTTTTGTTAGATTGAATCACTCATTTGGAGGTTGGTTTTCGATATAAATGGGATTGGTTGTAAACAATGGAAGATTGTCTACAACGTGTTTGTTAAATTGCCCCAATGAGTTGGGTAGTGTTGTATGGACATTTTGATTTGTTTATGACTATACGTGGATATGTATATTAAGCGAATAATTGGTAATTATATTATTCAAGGTTGTTCGAGCGACTGATAACTCCATAAAGGACGTTGATCGTGGAAGGACTTCTCGCCATCGGTTTGAGGCAAGTTTTATACTTGTACTAGTCAATGAGATTAATGCTATCATATATATGTATGAATGTATTGTATCACTCCGAGACGTATTCTCTTCATGAATTTCGTTGATATTGAGGGGTCGTTTGATACGATACTCTTTGGAAATTATGCCAAATGATTATTGTTGTTCGTTAACGGCCGGTTCAAGGCATTGGGATACTTGTTGTTAATGCCATTGTCGATAGCCGGTTTGCGGTATCGATGTATCGATTGTTGTTGTTATTGATGTCGATTCAATAAATTGTTGTAATCATTGTTATTGATGTTGGCGTTTTGCTATTGATATTGTATTGGACAATTGAAGGCATTGACGTATTCGTTTCTCATCTCCATTGTCGGTAACCGATTAAAGGTGCCGAGGCATTCGTTGTATCATTTTTATCATTGAGCAGCTTTCAGGATTTTGTGATGTCTTGGTATTTTTGTTGGAGACGTCGAGCATTGCGATTCATGTTTAATTCAGTTCTGGTTCGGTTCATCTTCGTGTAATTCATTGTGGTGTTCTATATCGATGATTCGCCGTTGGGCACTTATGTCCTAACCTGTTGAGAAGGTATTGATCATATGCCGTGGGAATAGTGTTTCACGAATGCTCGGTTCTTACCTTGGTTTATGAGCATCTCGTATTACCATTGTCGTACTGTTCATTTCACTTTTGGATGCATATCATGTTGTACATGTATTTGATGTTCATTATCTGGATGACTGACCCCATGGGGGCGGAACATGTTTTCATGTTTTAGGTGCTGGCGAGGAGAGAGTTGAGACACAGGGGCATGACGATGGCGACGAGGCATCCGAACGATACTAGTTCAGAGTTGTTCGGTGTTCATGATGGCCAGTCAGTTGGGAGTGTTCTCCAGTTTGTCATTCGTTTTCATTATGTATTACCCGAGCAAAGATGGGTGTTTTTGTATTTTCATTGTGTCCATGTAGGCCCATCATTTTCGTTGAAATTCCTTATCGGAATATTGTGTCGGATATCATAGTAGGGACTGTGATTTCCCTTGTTGGTTAATTTGATGTATTTTAGTCGTGTTTGCCTGGTGGATCTCCTGGTATGAGGTCCACGGCACTGTAATAACCCAATAGGATTTGGGTTTGTTGGAACCCATGGGTTCTAAAATGCCAATAAAAGAAAACCTATGAACACGGTTGAGATGTCGAATGCGCTTCTGTGCTCCGGTGTTAGCCAAACCACGAGCGTTCCATGTAAGAATGGGTATCGACATAAACTAACCAACCAACGGCAGTCCGGCCGGCTATTTTGCCTCTAGTCGGGGTTTGCGTCAGGGCGACCCTATCTCTCCGTCGCTCTTCGTGCTTGCCGCTGATTATCTATCGCGCTGCTTGGATCGATTCATTCGAGACCATCCTTTGATGAGGTATAGGACGGCTGGACGGCCTTTCCCCGTCTCGCACCTATCCTACGCCGATGACATCATTATATTCACACGGTCTGTGGATGATGGTCTCGTTGATCTTATGCGTCTCCTGGATCACTACTCTATGGCTTCGGGCCAAATGGTTAGTATCCAGAAAAGCACTTTTATTCTTTCTCCTAAGCATGTGCCTCGTTGGCATCAGAGAGTTCACGATCTTACTGGTTTTCGCCAGGGCGATCTCCCCATCACCTATCTTGGTGTGCCCATTTACAAAGGCATTATGAGACGAGAGCTCTTTACTGGGGTGAAGCAACGGATGTTGGATAGGATCTCTGGTTGGTCCCATATCCACCTTGCTTTTGGGGGACGCTTGGCTCTTATTAAGAGCACTCTCCGCACGATTCCTCTACACCTGCTTCAGGTGTTGGACCCTCCACAGTACATTATCCAGGAGCTCGAGCAAATCATTGCGAGATACTTCTAGGGTGTTGTTGGTCTGAAGAGGAAGATGCACTAGGTCCGTTGGCGGAAAATTTGTCGTCCGGTCTCTGAGGGAGGTCTCGGGATTCGGAGCCTTTTGGATATGGCGAGAGCTTTTAGTTATAAGCTTTGGTGGCGCCTTCGCGCAGGCACGTCTCTGTGGGCGCAGTTTATGCTCCGCAGAAATTGCTTTGCTGGCCTTTATACGCCTATGCGTACCGCTCTTAAAGCTCGTGCCAGCCACCCTTGGCGCCATCTCCTCCGAGTGGGTATTGAGGCTCAGGAGTTCATCCGCTGGACTCTTGGTCGTGGCTACGGGGAGGTCAGCTATTGGGACGATACTTGGATTGGGGATAGGCCTATTTCTTCTTTTCATCAGGTTACTGGTAGACCCCATCTTAGGATTCATGAGTTATGGGTTGATGGGACGTGGGACATGGGTAGATTGGAGTCTATTGTTGGAGAGGAGCTAGGATTTACCCCTCAGTTCATCCAGGAGATCTCCGCGATTCCCATCGCCGAGGAGGATTCGGATAGTATGTGCTGGACTCTTACCTCTTCGGGTGCGTTCTCATTGTCGTCGGCTTGGTCTCACATCAGGGTGAGGGGTCAGGCTAATCTAGTTTACGGGGCCATCTGGACTGCCTTACTTACACCGACCACTTCGGTGTTTATTTGGCGACTTCTCATGCGATGGATACCGACTGATGACATTCTACAGAGGAAGGGCGTTTCACTGGCTTCTAGATGTTTGTGTTGCTCGCATACCCTTACCCAGACCTACCATACCGAGATCATTGCCCACCTTTTCTTGGAGAGTGATGTGGCTCGTGACGTGTGGGAGTATTTTGGCGCTTGGACACATTTATCCCTACCCCATACTCAGAATATCTTTGAGCTCCTGAGTTTTTTCGCACACGGCACACACTTTAGGCACGCGACTTTCATTATTCCTTATCTGATCCTTTGGTTCATCTGGACAGAAAGGAATAGTGCAAAGCATAGGGCGGTTACTTTTCTTTCGTCTCATGTTATTGTGCAGGTGGAGCGCCATGTTGCTTTATTGTCTTCTACGGGGCTTATTTCATCTGAGTTCTGGGCGGGTTGCTCGCCGCCTGATCGTTTCCAGCGAGCTACATCTTCCCCCGCTTAGACTCATCGCCCCATCCCGGTGGTTTGGCTTCGACCCGAGACCCCTTGGATCAAGCTGAACACGGATGGTTCGTTCGATAGAGACACACAGATTGCGGGTGGGGGAGGTATGATTAGAGATCACCACGGAGAGCTCCTTCTTGCTTTTCATTCCTCTTTTCAGGCCTCTTCGAGTTTTGATGCTGAGGTCCAGGCATTGGCGATTGGATTGATTCTAGCTGCCAAGAGATCGAGACATGTTTGGATTGAGCTTGATGCTGCTGCTGTGGTGACCCTGCTATCATCTGGCCATCGGGGCTCTTGGCAGGTTCGTCACACTCTTATGCGTATCCGACACATTCTCAGAGATATTCAGTTCAGAGTCACTCACATTTTCCGGGAGGGCAATAGGCCGGCCGACTATCTTTCTGAGCTCGGCATGTCATCCCTCGGCATTCAGACTTATACTTACGATACTGCTCCTCCGTTTCTTCTCTACCTTATACAGATGGATCAGCTTGGTTATCCGTCTTTTAGATTTATATAGGTTCTTATTATATTGATTGCTTGCTTGCTTGCCTATTGGTCCGCACATTAGACCACAATTTTAGTGGTGCACCTTGTATTGATCTAGCGGGCCGTAGGCACTTTAGATTTTAGGTTTCCAGATTATGGCCCATTTTTTGTCATAATTCGGAGTTCAGTTATTTTAGTCTACGGGTCCGCACATTAGCCCACGGTTTGTGGTGCACTTTGTATTTCTTTAGCGGGCCGTAGATTTCTTCGATGTTTGGACCCGAATTATGGCCCATTTTTTGTCTTTATTCGGGGCTGATACTTTGTATTTCTTGATTTCTTCTTATCTACAGGTTGGTGGGTCCCGCCTCAACCCCCCGTCCACACTGAAAAAAAAACCCAATAGGATTTGGGGGTGTTACAAATGTCCCGCCTATGTCAAGAAGACTAAGGTGGAAAAGTTGGAACCGAGGTCCGTGAAGGGACATTTCATTGGATTCCCATCTGGGACGATGAGTTATCTATCCTACATGCCCGAAGGTCGAAAGATCATTGTTGCTCTGCATGCACACTTCCTGGAAGATGATTTCATTCAGGAAGGCGGAATAGGTAGAAATATTTTTATGGAAGAATACAATGAAACTCCTCAGGAGACACCTGTGCAAGAAATTGGAACCAAACCTTCTGAAAACAAGTACAACCACTTCGTAGGTCTAGTAGGGTGTCTCAATTACCTCAGAGGTATAAGTTTTATGCACTTGGAGGAACTGGGTCTCCACGAGGTTCCACGTGATAACAAAGAGACCGACCCGCGACTAATGACCTAGCAATGGTGGATGTAGATTCCATGAAATGGACTGTAGCAGTCTTCATGTAGTTGGGACCTTCGTTTTGACAAGGCAGTTAAAGAGTTTGACTTCGTACAAAATGAAGAGGAACCTTGTGTATACAAGAGGGTTAGTGGGAGCAAAATCGCATTCTTAGTACTATGTGTAGATGACATTTTACAAATAGGAAATGATGTAGGAATGCTCAGTTCTGTGAAAGCTTGATTTTCGAGTAATTTCTCCATGAAAGACTTGGAGAAGCAACCTATATTCTTGGTATTCGGCTCTACCGGGATAGAGAGAAGAGAACGATAGGTTTTTCCCAAGCCCTCTATATAGATAAGATCTTAAAGCGATTTAAGATGGATCATTCTAAAATAGGGTTCCTATCGATGCGACATGAAATAAAACTCACCTTGAAGATGTATCCTCATAGTGAGGAACAATGAAAGGAAATGAGTAATATACCATATGCTTCGGTCGTGGGTAGCCTTACATATGCTTTATTGTGTACAAGACCTGACATTACGCATGGTGGGAGCATGGTAAGTAGGTTTTGGGCTAACCCAGTTAGGGAACATTAGACCGCCGTAAAGAACATTCTCAAGTACTTTAGAAGGACTATAGATCTAGTTCTTAAATATGGTGGTGGAGAACTGAATCATGGGCTTCACTGATTCAGACTTCTAAGGACAGAAAGACGACTCTATGTCTACGTCTGGATACATTTTACTCTTAATGGAGGAGCAGTATCTTGGCATAGTGCCAAGTATAATGCGACTGCTGATTCCACCTATTAGGCTGAGTATAAAGCGGCCTCGGAGGCCTCCAAATGAAGGGTTAAGAAGTTACTGGGTAAACTTCACGTGACACCATGTGCTGCGCTGCCTGTTTTCGTTTTTATACGATAACAATAGAGCGGTAGCACAGGCCTGGGAGCCGATTTTTCATAATGGTACAAAATATATTGAGAGAGAGTATCATATCGTTAGAGAATTTGTTCACAAAGGGATACATTGTGCTGCATAGAGTAGACTCAGCCGACAACGTCGCTGATCCACTAACCAAGCCACTTTCTCAGATTAGCTTAGAGCGTCATCTGGAGAACATGTGTAATACCCGAGATTTATATTTCCCAGTTGCCCTGAATTATTTGTCGTTTGGTTCCGATTATTTGTTTCGTTACGATTATGTGGATACATTTTTCTATGATGCACTGTATGATGTGTTCTGTTGTAGTGTTCGCCGAATGAGACTCTTATCGCGTGCATTTCTCTTATTAAATACATATTTGTGGTATGATATGTTTCATAATTTGCTCGTTATTGTTTTGAATCATAACTGGTGCGTTAGTGTGACCGAAATGTTGTCGAACGCCTAACCGGGCTATCAGAGTTGGCCAAGGCGGAGTCACGACCGCACGTTTTGGAGTAGGGACTCACCTGGCCGAGATACGGTCGTAAGGTGCCGGTTACGGCCGTACGTGATCGGCAGGCACGGGCTGGACGAAGGCCGATTATGGCCGTAAAGCGTGATCCGCTACGGCCGTACGGGCGTCAGGCAGCATTCGGACGAAGGCCGGTTACTGCCGTAAGGTGTGATCGGTTACGGTCGTAAGTGATCGGCAGGCGCTGGGTAGAATTTTCACGAATGCCGGTTACGGTCGTAAGTGATCGGCTATATAAGGCCGATGCAGCAGGTCACTCGGCCATTTACCCCATTTTTCACCATTTTCACCCTCCTCCGCGATTCTTCGGCGAGTTTCCAGAATTTTGGCCGGTAAACTCCTTGTGCATCATTTGGGAAGCTTGATTAGTGTTTATTATCATTATCTAATCCTTGTTCTTCGTCGGATCGAGGTAATATCTTGAAATCTCCTAGAATTTGACTTTCGGGATTTCTTCTTGATTTTCGTTGTTCGTCCGATTAGAATGAATCGGTTGATGTTATTGAGCATTAATAATCGTGTTCTATGGGTTGTATATCCATATTTCGAGTTTGTTTAACTCGATTGGTGATTCGAATGTTCTTGGGAGTTATCGAACGTTGAGTGTTCGATTAAATGTCCCAATGAGTTTCCCTTCGATAGTTTGGTGGGATTTCCATTGTTTTTCACCTTGAATCTCATTGTAATCATATCTTCGTTGTTTTCGGCCAGGGGATTATAGGTGTTCGAGGGTTTCCGTTCGAGCCTCCCGTTGCTTCACATGCTTTGGACTTGATGAGAGTATCTCGTCTATAATCTTTATACTTTGAGAATGTGGCGTGTCGTGAATTTAACGTGGACTTGATAGTGATTGAAAGTTTAACCGTAACTTACTTTTAAATGAATATGTGATTCTATGAAAGTAAATACGAACGTAACTTGAATTCCATGAAGAATGATAACAACCATTTCATGTTGCATTATGCTTAAGACGGATATTTATAAGTGAGTAATTATCCGAGGAATTGTGGAATGTTTGTATTGTCCGCTTGCTAGTATGTTTCATGAATGATGGTGTGACGTTAATGTTATACATTTGTGGAAGTGTATGATGCATTAGCTAATGATATTACATATTTGTGATTGTGGCGAATATTATACCCTTGTTGTTGTGTAATCGGTGAATTGAGATATTACCCGGGTAGGGACCCATGAGGCCTCCGACGACGCGTTACTTGTGATTACGGCCAGTTGATATGATTTTGCCATAAGGCTATCGAATCGGGTAGGTCTGGAGAGGGCTCCGAGAATCGTCACTTGCGAGTGCGATGTCACGATAACTTGTGGGCGTGTTTGAATGATGTTAACCGGGTAGGGACCCGTGGGGCCTCCGGCGGTGCGTTACTTGCGAGTACGGCCAGATGATATGATTTTACCATAAGGTTATCTAATCGGGTAGGTCTGGAGAATGCTCCGAGAATCATTACTTGCAAGTACGATGTCAAGATAACTTATGGGTGGATTCGAGTTTGTTTCGGTAGCTAATACGAGTGGGTCCCATCGAGGCCACAGAGGTGATATGAGTATTGATTGTTTACTTCTGAATTGTGAATGTTTGAATCTTGAATCCCGGCTATATTGGTGAATATGGTCCTGCCTTTGAGGCTTGTTTGTAGAATTGAATCATTTATATGATTTTGAAAGAAAATCCTTTTGAAAAGGAAAATTACAAATTTTTTCATGATTTTACACTGAGACCCCCGACGTCCTCAATTATTCTTTCAAATGTGTTTTGAAATTATCTTTATGATCCTACCAAGTGGGAATTGTTTCGAAAAGACTTTGGACTCGGGGATCGTGTTACTACCTTATCGTAAGGATATTTTCATAACGGTTGTATTCTTGATGTATAACTTTATAGATTGGTTACTTGCTAGCGATTCCATCGCTAACCCCTCATTGGGGATTTTGTTATTTATTTCAGGTGTTCTGACTGGAGAGAGAGCAACCACAAGATCGGTTTGAAGGATGATGTAAAGCAGCAATACTAGTCATAGTTGTAGTCAGTTGTCCGCCAGTGATCTGTCGGTCTGAGTTTTTCCTTGCCATCCTTAAGGGGATGGACATGTTATGTAATATGTGACGGAGTTGTATTTTGGTTTATCAGATGTATAACTATATTGTGTTTTGAAAGACCTAATCGGTCTACGATTTTATGTTTTGGTCTAGTTGACCGCGTGTGGGTTTAGTTTTTTAGTCTCCTGCCTGGTAGATCCTTGCGGAAAGGGGTCTACGGCGTGTAATATCCTTGAGTGGATTGGGAGTATTACATAAATGGTATCGGAGCTTAGGTTTGTGAAAACCTAGGCAGTTGGATCTAATTGGGTCTTGTCGAGTCGTGTCTTGTCGTGTCACCCGGGTGAGCAATTGTGAACAAGTGTGATTGTGGTGATCCGTTGTGATCAATTGTGATTCGTTGTGATTAGTATCGTGGTGCAGTCATCATCTCCGTATGACCTATGGACGTAAGTCTCCTCCTTTATGCGAGGTATCTGTATTTCATGATTTCATCTGTGAGCTAATTCTGGCGCATAATTTTAATTGCACGGAGTTGTGTAATGGGGTTTGTATTCGATACTTGTGACGCACTGTATGTGTATACAACTGGATGTATTAAAGTTTTGACTTTGAGCCGCCATGTGGGGTGGTATAATGTGAAATTTGTGAACCTTGATGGTTTTCGAAAAAGGTACCGACGGTAGAGTCGGTGAGAAACTCAGATGGATGGTTTCGTTGTATGTTTTAACTTGGTGCACACGAGATGTATTTGGTTGAATTTGTGATTCTGTTTGCCGTTTGGGTATGTAGTTTTAAGTTCGATTATTTTTGTTGGACTGACATAATTATGCCGCTGTGGGTAGGTTTGAGAATGTGTTTCTGAAGGACCTTAAGGGTCAGAGCATTTTTTTTTGTGGAAGTCGATTTTTTTTGGAAATATTCTGATGGTGCGATTAAACGACAACCTGCATGGATTTTGAAATCGGTTGGGTTTTGACAAGTTGACCCTGTATTTTCAAACTACACCATTAAGCGGTATTTGGAAAAATGTATTTTAATGTATTTCGGCACTGCAAAATATTACCGTCATCCTCGGTTATGATCGAAAGGATTTTGGAACATTTCTATTTTGTCAATGACTTTGGTTTTTGAAATTCAAACGTTATGTGTTTGTTATGCTATTATGCCCGTTGGAATTTTTTTTTACAATACTTTCTAAATGTCGAGATACATTGTTAGGAGTCGATCCTTAACCTTCAGAGCCATTTTGAGACTGTTGAGTTGGTTCTTCCATCTTACAGTTAGTTGTTACGACGGTAAGCTTCTGACTGACGCGGCAGTACCTTTGTTGTTACAGTTCTGTCTGTGCTCATTATCGGTCATTAAATCCCTGTCGACCTAGTCATATGGTCCGTCTGTGACAATTGTGAACTTTAACTGCGATATCAGTAATTTTGCACCTAGTTGCTTATCCTGTATGGATATTATTGACGTATTATGAGTCGTTACCTCTCTTGCTAGCGAGTGTTAGTTGTACGCCCAGATGTTATGATTTCATAGTTCGGTTTAATTGCATTATTCTTTGATGCTATCCGGATGTGGTAGTTGATTAATAGTAATGATGATGTATATTGATAAGGTCATTTTGATGATATAGTTTATCGAATAGATTGATGTTTCAAACTGGTTTGCAAATGACTTTCAAAACGAAACAGTTATGATAATGGGTTCATAGTTTTGATCAATTGACCGAGGTATTGAAAATACTTCTTTTCAAAAACTCATTTCAGCAAAATTATTCAAACTCAGGAATTTTAAAACATTATCATTTGGACAAGTACCTCGGAAAATTTTGTTTTTAAAAATATTACCCATATATGACCACGATGATATCTATGTGGTTTGACCGTGATTGCTTTGGTAAAAGTCGTAGTTTTTGTTGATGTAGCCAAGTGAATGACTTATGTTGAATTCTATCTTTGCGGTGATAGTTCGTGTATTCGTGTTATGACTCAGAATAAGTATTTTATTGTGTTACTGTTGGTTAACCCATATGCTTGATTCCAATGTGTGACGACTTGATAAATGTTGTTGTCGGAGATATTCATTTCCGAGTCTATGAGAACTATCAGATATGAGTTTGTGGTGTGAACGCTCTATGGTAACTCTTTCTAGCAAGAATATTTCTGTGCTTCGCGTTGTGTCTTGTATGGATCTCCTTTTGTGATTGATGTTATTTGTTGCTATGTCTCGTCTTAACGAACTATTGTTCGGTTTGGTATGTCGAGTGCCAGAGGTCGGGGTCGTGGTAATCATTCGCGTGATCAGGATCATGCTGCCGGTAATGGCATTGGTATTGGTGTTGCTACTATACTCCAGCAGGTGGCAGACCAGATAATTCATTTGGCTCAGGCGGTTCAGCGTAACACTTTCGTGAATGAGAATGTCGGGTCGACTCAGTGGCTTAGAGAGGTGGTTCATATGCGTCCTCCCCATTTTGCAGACGTAGGTGATACTTTGGGCTGGGACGGTTGACTTTTCCAAATGGAGAAGATTTTCAAGGCGGTTGGTTGTCCAGAGGAACGGAGGATTCCTATCTCTCAGTTCCTTCTCGATAGCGACGCTGCTAATTGGTGGGAGGCCGTTGAGCCTCAGGATCATGCTGTTACTTGGGAAGAGTTCAAGAAGTTAATGGAGGCGGAGTTCTGTCCGGAGCCGATCCGAGAGCAGAGGATCCGATATTTTTTCCTAGCCGAGCCGCAGGATATACCCGTGTCGGAGGCTATTATCGATTATAGTCGACAACTCGCTTACGTGAAGAGGCAGGTGAGGACCGAGGAAGACAAAATCCATCATTTCGATATGTGGATGAGACCAGAGATTCAACAGTACATGTCGGGTTTCACTTGTGCTACTTTGAGGGAGTATTAGAATCGAGCCATGGCGTATGAGATGGCATTATTATCTGCTGGGCCTTTGCATGAACCGAAGAGGCAGAGGACATCTAGAGATTTTTCGGATGGTGTGAGAGTCGAGACTTCTTCTCATCGAGTTTCATGTAGTCGTACGACGAAACCTCCCATTTCTTCGTTTGGTGGAACCAAGAGTTCTAAGTCATCTTCTTTGACTCCTAGTCAGACTAGGAGGTGTTTCAATTGCAATGTTGTGGGTCATGTGCAGGCTAATTGTCCTTCGCGGTCGATTACTTGTTATAACTGTGGACTCGAGGGCCAAAGGGCTCAGTATTGTGAATTATTCCATGAGGTTTCCCAGAATCGAGCTTTAGCACCATTATCAGGATCGACTCGTGTAGATCACTGAGGTTTAATGGTTCGGCCACTTTGATGACTGGTTACTTCACCCTTTCTTTTAAGTTTAGGGACAAAACTTATTTTTAGAGGGGTATAATGTAATACCCGAGGATTTTATTTTCCAGTTGCCCTGAATTATTTGTCATTTGGTTCCGATTATTTGTTTCGTTACGATGATGTGGATACGTTTTTCTATGATGCACTGTATGATGTGTTCTGTTGTAGTATTCGCCGAATGAGACTCGTATCGCATGCATTTCTCTTATTAAATACGTACTTGTGGTATGATATGTTTCGTAATTTGCTCGTTATTGTTTTGAATCATAACCGGTGCATTAGTGTGACCGAAACGTTGTCGAACGCCTAACCAGGCTGTCGGAGTTGGCCACGGACGAGTCACGGCCGCACGTTTTGGAGAAGGGACTCGCCTGGCCGAGTTACGACCGTAAGGTGCTGGTTACGGCCATAAGTGATCGGCAGGCACGGGTTGGACGAAGGCCGGTTATGGTCGTAAGGCCTAAGTACTCGACTAACCGTATCGGTTAGCGAAGAGACGTACATTAACCATACAAACATATAATAACATGCCCGATATAACCGGCGTAATAAACATCAACCGACAAATATAGTAACTTCAACGAATTCAAACCATAATCCGGAGGGAAAAGCCTAAGTACTCGCGAGTACATCTATGAGTTTATAATTTGGAAACAACCATATCGAAAGAGACCACAGAAATAAGGAGACTCAAATGCACACGTCAACGACCCCTGCCAGCATCCTCGTACTATCCCAGCGCCCGCTCGTCCGGCTGAACATAACCTGAAATCCATAACAAGAATTTCCCCAAAACGGGTCCCAAAGGGGTTAGCAATTCCGCTAGTACAAGTAATCAAGGCAAACTATTCGCTTACACATTTCATAGTACATGCACCAATACATTTCAAAACCAAAAACCAGACATGTTTTTTCCGGAAACAAACAGTCAATAAGCAATTTGCCTCGGAACCGGAGCTATACCACTGGTCCCACTCGAGGCCTATAAGGACCCATCCGAGCTGGACATATCATAAAATAAATCACGCACAGGCATTGCCTTGGGACCGGGGCTATACCACTGATCCCACTCGAGGCCTCTAAGGACCCTCCCGAGCTGGCTAGCGAATCAAACTCGTGAATCCAGGGCTATACCATTGGATTCTCTCGAGGCCCCATCGGATCTTGCCGAGGTGAGCAAAACACACATAATATACATCACCATTTCATGTTAAGCATAAAGGTTTCCAAAAATACTTGCCTTGAGTAATTGACAACGATACGAACGGAAGGAAATCAACACGACCGCTAGGAACCAATGAAACCGAACCTAATGATTCGAAGAATACAATCACAACCATTTCTAAACGAATACGGAAATGGAATACACCCGAAACCCACCTATGATTCATGTGTATTCGTACAAAACAACAACGAGGGCGGATCGCAACCAAACCCTCTCGATTACATAAATACCACGAAACACCATGAATTCGTAGGGAAAACAAGAATACCAACAAGATTAATCATATTCATTATGAATTAATCAACAACACGGAATGAATCGAACAATAACATCGAAAACCCCCAAATCACCCAAAAGTAGGGTTCTAAGAGATTACCTTGGATTAGGATAAAGGATTCAAGTAGAAGTCGATAATCTACAACAAAAACTCGAGGTGGATGATATCTCCAAGTTTGAAGATGCCAAAATTGCCCCTAAATCGCCCAAAACGAGAGGAAGAAGAGAGGAGAGGAAATGAAACCCTCTCCCAAAATCCCGCTGAAATATAGCCTGACTGACCCGCGTGCCGCGGCGCAGGTTGAGTGTGCCGCGGCCCGCGGCTGAAATGTGGTAGCAGGATTTTCGGCTATGCCGCGGCCCGGACTGTTGTGTGCCACGGCACGCAGTACAGCCGGCCCAGTCTCTATCCATGCTAAGGCTATGCCGCGGCGCACAGTCCTCTATGTCGCGGCACACACTGTTTGAGCCCAAAATCGTTGAAAAACGACCCCCAAACATGATACAATCGATCGACGCAAAGTCTCAAACATTTAAAGGCCTGAATGAACTATCACGAGCCCTCGTATGGTGACATTACGTCAAACACGGTCGGTCCGTACATGACGGTAACATCAAATGATCCGGAAAGAGAACAAACGCAATGGAAACCCAAAACTTTGGAATATAATGGAATGACCCAATATGATACTCGATCGAAACGCCAATAAAAGTTCAAAACATCCATAATAACATGAAATAGAATTGCGGGAACCCCAAAACGGCGGTTCTAAACAATGATTATGAGAATTGAACCCAACGGCGACAAAAGTGACATCCAACACGGAAATGAGTAAAACAAGTTCGAAACAAGCTCGGATGATGAGAAGTTTAGTATTACATATTCTCAAAATACTCATACGGTTACAAGCGAGTCACTAGGAACGAAAATACACCAAAATGAAAATACCGGAAAAAGGAAAAACGCGGATATTACATTCCCCCCCTCTAAAAACAAGTTTCGTCCCGAAACTTAAGAAACAAACAACTCGGGGTACCTAGCACGCATGCTATCCTCGGTTTCACAAGTTGCCTCCTCGACACCATGCCTCGACCACTGCACTTTGACCAAAGGGATGGTCTTATGCCTCAGTCGCTTCTCACGGTGCTCCAAAATCTTCAAGGGACGCTCCTCGAAAGTAATGTCCTCGGCAATATCGATCTCACCATAGCCGATAACATGATTAGGATCCGGGACATATTTCCTTAGTTGGGAAACATGGAAAACGCTATAAACATAGCTCAAAGCCAGGGGCAACGCCAAACGGTAAGCTAATTCGCCGACTTTTTCGAGAATCTCGAAAGGCCCATTAAATCTCGGACTCAACTTCCCTTTCTTCCCGAGGTGGAAAACTCCCCTCGTCGGCGACACCTTCAGCAAAACGTGGTCTCCCACTTCGAATTCCAAGGGTCGACGACGGACATCGGCATATGACTTCTGTTGGCTCTGAGCAGTCAACATCCTCTCCTGAATCAATTCCACCTTCCATCTCGTGTCTAAAGCGATATCTGGTTCGGTCCCGACCAAATCGGATGCCTCATTCCAACAAATTGGTGATTGACAATGCCGCCCATAAAGTGCCTCATACGGTGCCATTCAAATCGACGTGCGCCAACTATTTTTGTACATGAATTCGATAAATGGCAAATGCTCCTCCCAGTCACTGCTCCAGTCAAGAGCACAAGTGCGTCACATGTCCTTGAATGTTTGGATAGTGCGTTCCGACTGTCCATCTGACTGAGGATGAAAAGAGGTACTCAGATGCAAACGAGTACCCAATGCCTTATGCACCGCCTACCAAAAGTGCGATACAAAACGACCATCCTGATTCGAAATAATAAACTTCAGAGTACCGTGAAGCCTCACAATCTGTGAAATAAACATATGAGCCAATTTCTCCGGACCCCAAGTATCCTTGATGCCCAGAAAATGTGCTGACTTGGTCAGACGATCCACAATCACCCAAACCATATTCATGCCCGATCTCGATCTCGGCAAGCTCGTGATGAAGTCCACCGATATATCTTCCCATTTCCATTCCGGAATGGGAAGTGACTGCAATAACCCAGACAACCGCTGATGCTCGATTTTGACCTGCTGACAAGTCAGGCATCTTGCTACAAACTTTGCAACCTCTTCCTTCATATCATTCCACCAGAAAATCCTCCTCAGGTCCTTGTACGTCTTACTCGAACTAGGATGAACGGAGTAAGGCGTAGCATGGGCCTCTCACAAAATACCCTACCTCAATTCCAAATCGTTCGGTACACATACCCGACTCTGGAATCTCAATACCACATCTTTATGAATCACAAACCCAGGAGACTTCCCCTTAAGAACATTCTCTCGGATTTAAGAAATCATCGGATCCTCCAACTGCTTCAGTTTAATTTCATCGATCAGAGACGACGAAATCTCTACAGCGCAAAGTTTCCCGACAGTTCCCGGCAACAAAATCTCAACATCCAACTCGATCAAAACCTGCCGAAGCTCAGACTGAGACGTAAGGATCTCAAGTGTGCGCAACGCAACTAGTTTCCGACTCAAGGCGTCGGCTACGACGTTTGCCTTGCCCGGGTGATACAGGATTTCGAGATCATAATCCTTAATCAGTTCTAACCACCTCCTCTGCCTCATATTCAACTCCCACTGAGTAAATATGTACTTCAGACTTTTATGATCGGTAAAAATCTGACACATAGAGCCAAAAAGATAGTGACGCCAAATTTTGAGCGCAAAAACAACCGCCACTAACTCCAAATCATGAGTAGGGTAGTTAAGCTCATATACGGCCTCAACTGTCTCGACGCAAATGCAATAGTCTTGTCGCGCTGCATCAACACGCACCCAAGACCCTGACCCGAAGCATCGCTATAAATGGCAAAACCCTAGTTGCCACACGACAACGCCAAAATCGGGGCTGAAGTCAAACGCCTCTTCAGCTCCTCAAAAATCGACTGCCTCTCGTCATTCCAGACGAACTTCTCGTATTTCTGGAGCAACTGTGTAAGTGGCCGAGCTAGTTTCGAAAACCCCTCGACGAACCTACGGTAGTAGCCAGCCAAACCCAAGAAACTACGGACCTCCTTCACGTTTTTAGGTGACGCCCAATACAATACCGCCTCAATATTCTGTGGATCCACACGGACCCCCTCGGCCGAAATCACGTGACCCAGGAACATGACTTCCTTCAGCCAGAACTCACATTTCGAGAACTTTGCATAGAGTCGCTCGGTCCTCAAAATGTCTAACACCACACGCAGATGATGGGCATCCCTCCTCCTTCTTCGAATAAATAAGGATATCGTCAATGAAGACAACGACACATTTATCCAAATACTTGATAAAGACCTTGTTCATCAACTGCATGAACACTGCCGGCGCGTTAGTTAACCCGAAGGGCATAACCACAAACTCATAATGTCCGTATCTCGTCCGGAAAGCTGTTTTCGGAACATAGGACTCCTTCACCTGAAGCTGATAGTACCCCGATCTCAAGTCGATCTTCGAGAATACCACAGCTCCCTGCAACTGATCGAACAAGTCATCAATCCTCGGCAAGGGATACTTGTTCTTGATGGTTACCTTGTTTAGCTCGCGATAGTCGATACATAAACACAGCGAACCATCTTTCTTCCGTACAAACAGGAGCGGTGCGCCCCAAGGTGAAGCACTCGGTCGAATATATCCCGACTCAAGAAGTTCACTCAATTTCTTCTTCAACTCAGCCATCTCTGAAGGTTCCATGCGATACAGCGCCTTCGAAATCAGGGCCACACCCGGCTCTAAATCGATAGCGAACTCAACTTCACGGTCCGGTGGTAACCTCGGCAGATCGTCAGGAAAGACATCAGGAAACTCACTAACAACTGGAATCGATGAAAGCTCGACTCCACCGCTTTCCGCCCTCAAGGCGTATCACCAATAACCAGTACACCCCTTCCGCAGGAGTCTCACCGCCCTCAAAGCGTTAATAACAAGCTTCTGGTTTTCCCTCTTTCGCCCTGCGAAAGAGTGCTCGGTGCCGTCCTCGGCTAACATGGTGATGATTCTTGTGCGGTAGTTCATGATCGCACCATGCCGCTCGAGCCAATCATCCCCGAGAATCAAATCCTCACCCTCAATACCCACAACAATAAGATTAGAGAGCCAAGCCCTCTCGTAAATAATCACAGAACAATCTCGGATCTCTCGATCACCAACGGTCCTATCACCGCTAGGAAGTTTAACGATGAAAGGCTCGCAATGCGACAAACAATCAATATTCAAACGACGTACACACTCCAGAGAGATGAATGAATGCATAGCACCTGAATCAAAAAGCACACTGATAGGATGAGAATGGATGTGAACGGTACCTGTCGCCGCAGTGGCCGCTGGATCATCGGCCCTCCTCATCTCATAGACACGTGGATGGGCGTAGCCGACATAGAAGCTCCCCCTCTATCGGGCTGACCCTGACCTCTTCCTCGGCTGGTACTCGGCGGAGACTGAGGAGCAAACGAGCCCTGGTTCACACTCGGCTCCCTAGGTGCTGGAAAGGAAGTTTGGGTACCGAGAATCTGCCCTACTCGCTCACAATAGAAAGCCTTGTGGCTCGACTGACCACAAGAATGACAAGTCAACTGCAGACGAAGACACTCCCGATTCTTATGGTCCGACTTGCCACAGTTAAAGCATGTGATATCACGAACGGGGGCCCTGGTAGTACCTTGAAAACCCCCAGAGAAACGAGTCGAACCGCCCATAGGAACGTTTGCAGACTAAGACTTCTGCTGACTTCCACCCTTGTGGCCCGAAAATTTTTCGACAGACTTCTGTTTCTTGCTCTCACGAACCGCCTCACTGGCCATCACAAACATATCATAGGCAAGAGCTCGACTTTGATAATCCTTCAAAGTGATGCAGATGAGCCCAGACATGTAGTCCCAAATCGACAGTTTCATCCGTCTGGAAAAGTGGAAAATTTTGTCGCTATCCTCAATAACTTGGGCCTTCACTGTAACACCCCCAAGACGATCAGGGCATATTACAGCGCCGTGGACCCTACACATTGGAATCCACTAGGCTATCATACCAACATGACATTTGACAAAGACAAATACCATTAATACACAGACAATTTCTCAATCCATGACACTTAAAACAAAGGACCGAAATTGACAATACAATTCGACATAAAATCCACTCCCAAAATGGTACACAATATTAATAAATTTAAGAAAGAAGTACTCGAGTACTTAAGCAAATGACATAATGAATAAACTCTAGAACAAACACCAACGGACAACCACTAAACAGAATCACGCTTGCCCATGATCCTCTACGGCTCGCATGCTCGTTTGCTTCCATGACCTGTACCTGAAATACAAAAGTATTTCCCCCATTTAAGGGGTTAGCGATAACTGCTAGTGCAAGTACAATCCATTTGAACTACCATTCTAATCAGATGAAAATATGCGCCAAAAATCATTTTAGAAATCATCTATATTCCGGAATATTTACGGTGCACAAGCACAAAACAAATTTCTCCAACAAAACAATTCAAAGTTAACCGTTGGTATGAGACTCACGGCCACCGTACCCCGCAGAGCCCCGTCGGACATCCATGGGTGGTTAACCGTAGTTCGTGATATGCACACTCACGGCAATACGTATCCCTAGAGGCCCCGTCGGACCGTCCCTAGGTGAACATACACATATCCATCTATACAACCACGAAAGCAATAATTCAAATACTAGAACGCATAAACAAATGTAAAGTAACTGCCTTTGGGACATCTTCAAAGAATCGGGAATGAATAACGACTACGAACGATCCGGATGGAAAACGATGGTTCTTAAACGAAGGATTAACATAACTCAGTCCTAACGGACAACAATAATCGAAAGGAAAACGCCCATAACCCCGATTACTAGCTATGACAATATACGTTTAATCGATACGGGCGAGGGTTTACGCAAAATATCCCTAAATCGATAATTCGTGGATTAAACTCGAAGAAATTGGATTAGGAATCACCCAATAACAATAATTGGTAAGGAATAATACAACATATTTGAACAATTCGAGATTAATCAAGCAAAACCCGAAAAACCCCAAAATTGACAAATTTAGGGTTTTAAGCCAATTACCTCGGATTTGGACGGTGGAAGATGATTACTTAGAAGATGATATGCTCCTACGGTCTCACAGTGATGAAGGATGACGAAAATACGGATTGGAAGTGATGGAATCGCCCTCTATGCTTTTCACGATGAAGAAAACAAAGAAAGGAAATGAAAAGAATGAGTTCTGACCTCTGCCCACTGTCTTAAAACAGCGGGATGTTACGGCCGTAATAGGGGTTGCCTTGCGGCCGTAACAAGGCCAGCATTACGGCCGTAATGAATGGGGTGTTACGGTCGTAACACCCTACTGGACAGTAGTCTAAGAAGCTGCTGTCTGAACTGTCCCGGACGACTCCGAAACTCAAACCTGCTATCGAACCAAAAATATGGTTACGAAGTATATTCGATGATGAACCTAACCATTACAAGAAAATACAATTCCGACTACCGGGGAATCCGAAATACGACAAGGAAGATGAAATTCCCTAAACTTATAGGAATTTACAAAAATGGCCCAAGTGTCCGAAAATAACGATACGACGTCGGATTGACAAACCGAAACTCACAACACGAACAAATCAACCATACAAACTTATGTAAACAAAGAAACAACGGAAACGAACGAGTTTTACGAAAATCGAACGTACATACGACAAAACACAACATAGAATGGATTTATGTAAAAACATCTCCAAAACTCGTCCAAATGGAAAAACTCCAAGAATTAAGTAGATTTAAAAAGTCGAAACAGTTACAAGCGAGTCGATAAAAATAGACATACACCAAAAATGGAAACTGCTAAAAATGGAAAGGTACGTATATTACATTCTCCCCCTCTAAAAAGAAGTTTCGTCCCGAAACTTAAGAATCAAAAAGCTCGGGGTGCCTCGAACGCATATCCTCCTCCAACTCCCACGTTGCTTCCTCTACCCCGTACTTCGACCATTACACTTTAATCAATGGTTTTGTGCCTTAATTGTTTGTCTCGACGCTCCAAAATCCTGATGGGCCTCTCCTCAAACGTAACGTCCTTCTCGATCTCCACATCCCCGAAATCAATGACATGGGGCGGGTCCGGAACATACTTCCTCAGCTGAGAGATGTGAAATACATTATGCACATGACTCAACGACGGAGG
This sequence comes from Orobanche coerulescens, assembly GCA_033398695.1. Taxonomy (NCBI): domain Eukaryota; kingdom Viridiplantae; phylum Streptophyta; class Magnoliopsida; order Lamiales; family Orobanchaceae; genus Orobanche; species Orobanche coerulescens. Next base: position 204,287,416 of record CM065801.1, on the reverse strand, counting down.
CAAGGCCAAACGGTATGCCAACTCGCCGATTCTCTCTAATATCTCGAAAGGTCCAATATACCTCGGGCTGAGCTTCCCCTTTTTCCAAAACGGAAAACTCCCTTCGACAGAGACACTCTCAACAAAACATGATCTCCCACCTCAAACTCCAAAGGTCGACGCCTAACATCCGCATAAGACTTTTGTCGACTCTGAGCCGCCAACATCCTCTCTCTAATCAATTCAACTTTCTCCCTTGTCTCTAACACAAGATCCGGCTCGGTGCCAACTAGATCGGACGGCTCATCCCAACATATCAGTGATTGGCTACATCGGCCATAAAATGCCTCATACGGTGCTATCTTAATCGTTGCGTGCCAGCTATTATTATATATAAACTCGATCAAGGCCAGATGCTCCTCCCAGTCACTACTCCAGTCTAATGCACACGCGCGTAACATATCCTCGAACGTCTGAATGGTACACTTGGACTGCCCGTCGGTCTGAGGATGGAAAGATGTATTCAAACGCAACCGTGTCCCCAATGCCTTATGTACCGCCTTCCAGAAATGTGATACAAACCGGCCATCTCTATCCGAAATAATAGTCTTTGGCATACCATGAAGTCTCACTATCTGCGCAATAAAAATACGAGCCAATTTTTCTGGACCTCAAGTATCCTTGATGCCCAGAAAATGTGCCGACTTAGTCAGTCGGTCTATGATCACCCACACCATATTCATTCCGGTCTTCGTCCTCGGCAAATTCGTGACAAAATCCATCGAGATATCTTTCTATTTTCATTTCGGAACGGGGAGTGGTTTCAACAATCCGGCTGGCTGCTGATGCTCGATTTTGACTTGTTGACAAGTCAAACACTTAGACACAAACTCAACTACCTCATTCTTCATGTCATTCCACCAGAAATTCTTCCTCAAATCTTTATACATTTTACTCGAGCCCGGATGGACAGAGTAAGGTGACGCGTGAGCCTCTCGCATAATACTCTGTCTCAATTATAAGTCGTTCGGAACATAAAGCCGACCTCATAACCTCAACACACCATCCTCATGTATCACGAATCCCGGGGATTTTCCCTTCCCTACATTCTCTCGAAGCTGAGTAAACATCGGGTCTTCCAACTATCCCGATTTAATGTCGTCGACTAGAGACGAAGAAATCTCAAGAGTACGCAACTGCCCGGAACTCTCTGGTAGTACAATCTCAACGCTCAACCTCATCAACTCTCGCTGGAGTCCTGGCTGGGCCGTAAGTAACTCAAGCGCCCGAAGCGATACCAATTTCCGGCTCAAGGCATCTGCCACCATATTTGCCTTGCCCGGATGGTAAAGGATCTCGAGGTCGTAATCCTTAATCAACTACCCATCTCCGTTGTCTTATGTTTAGCTCTTTCTATGTGAAAATGTACTTCAGGCTCTTGTGATCGGTGAAAATCTGACACGAGGAGCCATATAAGTAATGACGCCAGATCTTCAACGCAAACACAACCGCGGCCAACTCAAGATCGTGGGTAGGGTAATTCAACTCGTACGATTTCAACTGACGAGAAGCATAGGCAATTATCTTCCCATGCTGCATGAGTACACATCCGAGCCATTGGCCCGAAACATCACTAAAAACTGAGAAACCCTCATTACCACTTGGCAATGCCAAAACGGGAGCGGTCGTCAACTGTTTCTTCAATTTCTCGAAACTCTTCTATATCTCGTCGGTCCACACAAACTTCTCTGACTTCTGTAACAACTGAGTCAGCGGTCGAGCGAGTTTAGAGAACCCCTCAACAATCTACGATAATACCCGGCCAAACCCAAAAAACTACGGACCTCCTTTACATTTTTGGGCGGCGCCCAATCCAACACTGCCTCTATCTTATGTGGGTCCACACGAACACCCTCGGCCGAGATCACGTGGCCGAGAAACATAACCTCCCGCAACCAAAACTTACACTTTGAGAACTTCGCAAAAAGATGCTGAGTTCTCAAGATTCCTAGCACGATATGCAAATGACGTGCATGCTCCTCACTCCTCGAGTAAATCAAGATATCGTCAATAAAGACAACTACACACTTATCGAGGTATTCGATAAAGACTTTGTTCATAAGCTGCATGAACACGGCTGGTGCGTTGGTTAGCCCAAAAGGCATAACCACAAACTCATAATGACCGTATCTCGTCTGAAAGGCCATTTTCGGAATGTCGGAATCCTTCACTCGGAGTTGATAATACTCCGATATCAAATCAATCTTCGAAAACACGGTTACCCCTTGCAGTTGGTCAAACAAGTCATCAATACTCAGGAGCGGATACTTGTTTTTGATAGTCACCTTGTTCAACTCTCGATAGTCGATACACAGACGAAGTGACCCATCCTTCTTATTTACAAACAGGACCGGTGTGCCCCAAGGCGAAGCGCTCGATCAAATATACCCCATGTCTAGCAACTCTCCCAACTGTTTCTTCAACTCAAGCATCTCGGTAGGCGTCATACGGTATGGCGTCTTAGAAATCGGTGTTGCACCCGGCTCTAAATCCACAGTAAACTCAACCTCTCGGTTTGGCGGCAAACCCGACAACTCGTCTGGAAAGACGTCAGGATACTCACACACTACCAGAATAGACGATAGCTCGACTCCCCTTTCTTCCGATCTCAAAGCATAATACCAATAACCTGTGCAACCTCCTCGAAGAAGTCTCACCACTTTCAAAGCGCTGATCAGGAATCTCTGGCTACTCCGCTTACGCCCCACAAAAGAATGCTCGGTACCATCAGAGCCTAACATCGAAATGGTTCTCGTTCTATAATTCATGATCGCCCCATGACGGTCCAGCCAATCCTCACCAAGAATCAGATCCTCGTCTTTAATATCTACCGCAATCAGATTAGAAGGTCAATCCCTCCCCGCGATACTCACCGGAAAATCTCTAATCTCACGATCCCCCACGATGCTATCCCCACTAGGTAGTTTAACAACAAATGGTTCAACACAACTAGGCAATCAACATGCAGAAGACGCACAAAATCCAGAGATATGAAAGAATGTGTAGCATCAGAATTGAATAACACGGAAATAGGATGGTCAAGGATGTGAACGGTACCTGTAGCCACCGTCGCATCGGGATCTCCAGCTCGTCTCATATCATACACACGGGGCGGTACAAACCCCGCACTAGAAGCTCCCCCTCTAGAAGGCTGCCCACGTCCTCGACCTCTGTTGAAACTGTCGGTGCCTGATTCACGCTCGGTTCTTTCGTAGTTGGGGCTGATATCTGAGTAACTGGTGCTCGAACTGCATCCGTACAATACTTAGCACGATGTCCCATCTGACCGCAAGCAAGACATTGAATCGGGGGCCTATCACACTCACTCATCATGTGTCCGGGACGACCACAGTTAAAGCAGGTAGGACCACGAACGGAACCAGTAGAAGCAGACTTAGAACCGTTTCCTCGTCCAAATGACGGGGACTAATTCCCGAAGACTCGCGAACCAGACTGAGCCTTCGGATACCCGCCAGACATGCCTCCCGAAAACTGACCGGAGGTATTCTGTTTCTTTCCCTCGGTTGCCGTCTCTGTCGCAGAAAACGACATCTCATAAGCCATTGCCTTATTTTGATAATCTTTCAGAGTTGTACATCTGAGGCCAGACATGTAGTGACGAACCCTCGACTTCATCCACATGTCAAAGTGGCGGATCTTGTCTAACTCATCTCGGACCTGGTTTCTCACATAATGAAGTTGTCGGTTATATTCCTTGATTGCCTGCGAAATCGGGACATCCTGGGGCTTAGCCTCAAAGAAGGCTTGGATCCTCCCCTCTTTAACTGGCCACGGACAAAATTCGTCCTCAATCAGCTCTCGGAACTCTGCCATGTGGCTTCCCGGTCACGCGGTTTCACCGCTTGCCACCACATTGACGTCTCCTTGGCGAGGAAGTACTGAGCGATGGGTACCTTCCTCTTCTCAGAGCAGTTAGCTGCCTTGAACACTTTCTCCATCTCAAATAACCAACTCTCCCAACCGGAAGGATCAGAAGCACCATCAAACTGTGGAGGACGCATACGAATCACGTCCTGAAGTAGCTTATCATTGTCGGATCCAGTAGGCGGAACCGGGTTGGCATTTGCTTGCCGACCAAGACGGCCTGAGTCAGTAGCATCATCTGGTTCGCTACTTACTGTAAAATATATGCCACCCCGATATTCTCATGAGCATTTCCGGAGCTAGATGACTGATCCTACTGGCCTCCAGAACTGGGTGGAACACTGTTCGACAAGGAAGGCATCGCCGAATCAGTTCCCGAGTTATCGGACATGGCCGCGCCACGTCCCCTACCGCGTCCGCGACCTCTACCAGCAGGTATTCTGAAGAAGTAACGGGTAAGTACAGTTTAAACGCAAAACGCAACAAGACACCAAGAAAGGAATAAAACACAACAACGTAAAGAGTCAAGTTAGGAAAAACTTACGAGCACCGGCGTGCTGAGATGATGGCGTAGCAGTGATACTGTTCAAAAATGACACTCAAGTAGACCCAAATAACCGATAGCCTAGGTATCCATAAACCTAAGCTCCGATACCATATTCTGTAACACCCCCAAGATGATCAGGGCATATTACAGTGCCATGGACCCCACACATTGGAATCCACCAGGCTAACGTACCAACATGACATTCGACAAAGACAAACACCATTAATACACAGACAATTTCTCAATCCACGACATTCAAAACAAAGGACCGAAATTGACAATACAATTCGACATTAAATCCACTCCCAAAACGGGTACACAATATTAATAAATTTAAGAAAGAAGTACTCGAGTACTTAAGCAAACGACATTGATGTAACCGAGCTGATCAGTCACCAAGAACCGGGTTAATCTTAGAAGTTTAGCTAAGAAAACCCAAAATATATGAAGTACTCTCTTTTCTTTCTCTCTCTAAAATATGCTGTATTCTCCGAGTGTGTCCCTTTTGAGGAACCCCCTCTCTCCCTTTTATAGGAGGAGGGTGCCTTGTTATCTGAGATTTTTCCTGATTCCCAGAGAGAATCCCGGATATCCAGGGATTCAAGCTGCGATTTTCCATCCCTGGATTTCCGGGATTGCAAGGTATGGGATCTCAATCCCTGGATCTCCGGGATGGCAAGGTATGGGCTCTCAACCCCTGGATCTCCGGGATGGCAAGGTATGGGCTCTCAACCCCTGGATCTTAGGGATTCTGTCAGGTGAGTCAGGATCTTCTTTCTCAAGAGTTCGACCTTCCTGAGTTCGGTGGTTTTTAGGTCGGCTCATCCCTATTCAAATCAGTAGTTTGAGAGACCTTTGAGGTCGGCGACCTGTTATCGGATATCATAGGTCAGCGGGGGCCTCCGAGGTCGGCGCCCTTCTAACAGATGTCACAGCTAAACGGGACCTCCGAGGTCGGCGACCTTTATCAGATATCCTAGGTCAACGGGGCCTCCGAGGTCAGTGCCCTTCTAACAGATGTTACATCTAAGTGGGGCCTCCGAGGTCGGCGACCTTCTAAAGGACCTTGGGGTTGTCATCTCCTTATCTAAGAATCTAGGTCGGACTTTTATTGGTCCATATTTTAAACCGGGTTTTCAGGGAGCGTACATTCGACGTCCTATCAACCAGTCCCCCCTACTCTAGTCGAGCTGTAAGACCGAGTAGAGTAAGATTTGTTTACAACCGGACGACCTTGACGCAATTATCCTTGGGACTCCCGTTCCCAGATAATGAGGCTCTTCGGACTTTGTACGCTATAATTAACCTGTCTTTTCCTTTCCCTGCCTCCCAAACGTCGCGTCGATGTCCGAAGCCAGGTGTCGACCTGCCATAGGTCGGCTAAGACGGTGCCAAATTCCAGCCGTTCCTTCGAATAGGGCATCGGACGCTCCAGATCGTCCCTATCCTTCTTGGTTTTTGCCCCTCCCTCCTATAAAAGGAGGTCTTCTTCCCCCTTTATCACTTCCGCGTTTTTATACCCTCAACCTCTGGTGCGAAAATTCTCAGGCGACACTAGCGATCACAGCTATCTGTCCCCAGCGACGCGCTTGCTCTACCTTTCTCCGGCGAACTTCCACCCAATCCCATGGGTATGTTCATCTAAACATCTCTTTAGCTTTTTGATTTTTTTTTTACAGATATTTTCCTTTTCTTCTTCCTCCCCTTTTCTTCCTTTAGTTATGTCGTCTGCTTCGGATTCTCAAAATATTTCCGGCGAATCGTCCGTGAACTCTTTTTTGGAGGATATTTCCTCTTCTGATGGGGATTCGGGGGGTAGGTCGGGGCGAGCTACTGGTTCCTCTCTCTATCTTAGGGATGAGCCTTTAGGTGACGTAGACTGGTCCGAGCTAGGTGACATCCCTCCCTCTGGCATCCCCCTAATCATTGTAGATCCTCCTTCCCCTCCCCCATGGGCGAGGTAACTGTGACCGGCCTTTTAGCCGACCCATATCAGATGGTTGTAGGGGCGACTCGAGTTCTCCCTCCCCATCCTCTATCGAGGACTAGCCCAGCCGCGCTGGCTAGTTTTATAAGATTTCTTAGGCTTCCCCCGGGGTGGGAATTTGTCACACCTCAGGCTAGCGATACCCCTGATCATCCTCCTCCGGGTCATATTACCTGGTTTGTGGATCAGGTGAGCAGTGGTCTTCGCTTTCCACCCCATCCCTTCCTTGTCTCTCTCTCCGTTAAATACAATCTTCCCCTCAACCAGTTCTCTCCTAACTCTTTTCGCTACATGGTGGGTTTTCTCGTGCTGTGTCATTACAGACATGAGGAACCCGACCTGGGCTTTTTCTATTTTTGCTTTGGGCTAAAGAGTTTTAAAGGCTCTTTTTACTTGACTTCCCGAAACAACGCCCATTTCTTCACCCACCTCCCTTCCAATGTGAAGGACTGGAGGTCCCGCTTCTTTTTCCTTCGGCTCCCCACATCCGATTCTTGGGGCTTTCCTACGCAATGGACGCAGGCTACTCCGAGCCAGGATCCTATTCCTAGGCGTAGTTCCATCCGGGCTGCGTGGGTCGAGAAAGTTCGGGAATGGAATGCCATTCCCTATAATGCTTTCCAGCTGACGCAATTCCATGATCTTCTGTTCCATTGTGGGCTGAGCTCGAATCCCTACCCGGCTATCCCTGACATTGGTAGGCTTTATCTATATATATATATATATATATATATATATATTTTTTTTTTTTAGATCTTCGTTATTTTGCTTTTTAGCTATTTCCTTGACCGTTTGTATTGTTTTTTGTAGATCGGTTCATGCGGACCTGCCAGTCGGATGCCTCCAAGCCAGCTGAACCAATAAAAGAGAAGGTCCCTAAGTCGACGAATCCTCCCAAGGAGAGGGCGGAGGGCTCGTCCAAGGCTAAACGGAAGGTTCCTGCTCGCCCCAAGTCTGGGGTAACTCTCCCATCCGACCTGGCTCCTACCTTGACCACCGGACGAGGCTCTGCGAGCTCGTCTCGGCAGCTTCAGGTCACTCAGAGGGCCTATTCTCCTAGCTCCCCTGCTTCCAAACGGCCGAAGACCGCGGGTCCTCCAGGTCCGGCTATGGAGACTCTTCTCCGTTGCAAGGAGTTTGAGAGATTTCTCCCTTATTTTAGCTCCATGGTCCCGGGTAAGGATAAGCTGGGGTTACGAGACGCCGAGGAGGACCCTAAATTTGATGCTATGATGATGTACTTTGGGAAGGTATTCCCCTTTTCGCCTTCATACCCCTTTTGGTTATTTTTATGTTTATTATTACCCTCTGCCGACCTGATATAACTTCTTGTGCAGTTCTTAGCCACCTTTGTGACCTTCGCCGAGGATCATAAGCTTGGCGCTACTTCTTCTTCGCAGCTCACCCAGGTGCAAGCCGACCTGGAGGCCGCCCTGTCGGCTAATTCTGATCTTTCGGCCCGGCTTCAGGAGAGGGAGTATCGCTTAGATGCTGCCCTTAAGAAAGATTCTGAGCGGGAGGCGGTTTTAGAGCGGGCCCAGATGGCCAATGTTCAGCTAAACCAAGAGCTGAAATTTTGGAAGACTATGTCTTCAGCTGAAACGGAGAAGGTGGGCTAGCTCGAGGCTCAGTTGTCGGAAGCTAGGGCCGAATCCGAAAGGGTAGCTCAACTTGAGGCACGGGCTAAGGCTGAGTTGGAGAAGGTCGCCGACCTCGAAGCTCAAGCTAGAGCGGCATCGGAAAAGGTGACCCTGCTGGAGACTCAACTAGCCGAGGCTAGATCCGAGGGATCGTCTTATGAGCGCGGGGCGACGGATGGCCGACGTCGATTCCTGACTAGTGACGTTGGTCACTCTTTTCTGGAGGCCTACCGTTCCGCCCTCCTGGCCCGGTATCATAATTCCACCGCATTCCTGGTTAAGCTAGCCCCAGCTGCGACACAATATTTTGATTTTTCTCTGACCCGTGCTCGTGAGCAGCTAGCTTCATTGGGCTTTTCGGGCGAGCTGGACCGGGATGCTGCATTGGACGGGGATCCCGTTCCCTCGGGTTGGTCTGGGGACGTGGAAGAATCTCCGGAGGCGGCCTGGTGGAAGGACGCCCGTGAGGAGTCCATAAAGCAATCTGGCTTAGATTTGGAGCTGCCTTCTGATCCTCCCAGTTCACCTGTTAAGGCCAGCACTCCTAGTCCCGAGGTGGTTGGGACCGATCGTTATCCTCCGTTGCCTCCTCCGTCTTCAGAGCCTGTAGCTTAGTGTAGACAATGTATATTTTTCTTCTGTTTCTTTTTCCCTACTTTATTTGTACTGGCACAGCTATTTTGAATGACAACTTTTTGAGTTGAATATACTTTGGGTTTGTGTGCTTTGTATGACAAGTTGATATAGTTCGGTGTTGCTTGTAACCTTGATGTATCTTGTGCCTGTTTGATTTGATACGATTACTTTCCGATATGGCCCGACTTTTAAATTTCGAAAAATCCTAAATGTAATCCGACCAGTTTGACTTAATCTTTTCACCGATCTTTAGTGTAGGTTGGGTATTTCCCTTAGTCATAGCTTCATAGGTCGGTTCACCCTTACTCGGATCTGGAGGCGTTTCGCCTATTCAGATGTCAGAGGGCTGTTCACCCTTACTCGGATCTGGAGGCGTTTCGCCTATTCAGATATCAGAGGGCTGTTCACCCTTACTCGGATATGGAGGCGTTTCGCCTTTTCAGATGTCAGAGGGCGGTTCACCCTTACTCGGATCTGGAGGCGTTTCGCCTTTTCAGATGTCAGAGGGCGGTTCACCCTTATTCGGATCTGGAGGCATTTCGCCTATTCAGATGTCAGAGGGCGGTTCACCCTTACTCGGATCTGGAGGCGTTTCGCCTATTCAGATGTCAGAGGGCGGTTCACCCTTACTCGGATCTGGAGGCGTTTCGCCTATTCAGATGTCGAGGCGGTTCACCCTTACTCGGATCTGGGCGTTTCGCCTTTTCGGATGTCGAGGGCGGTTCACCCTTACTCGGATACGGGCGTTTCGCCTTTCGGATGTCGGAGGCGGTTCACCCTTATTCGGATACGGGCGTTTCGCTATTCGGATATCGAGGCGATTCACCCTTACTCGGATCTCAAGGCGTTTGCTGTTCAGATGTCATTTCTAGTTTTACTTGATCAACACATTCAGAGAGATATATTTTTGTAATAGACTTTCATTAAAACAACATAAGCTTTTTTCCACATCTCTTCACACAAAATACTTTTTTAAGTGACATATGTTCCAAGGTCTTTTGATGAGGTGCCCTTCCATATCCTCAAGCTCGTAAGCTCCTCCCGCATAAATTCGGATTACCTTGTAAGGGACTTCCCAGTTCGGCTCCAGCTTTCCTGTTTTTCTGAGGGCATCAACTCGCCTAAGCACCAAATCACCGACCTGGAATTGTCTCTTCCTGACTCTTTTGTCATGAGCTGCTTTTGTCAGGCTTTTGTATCTTTCAGTTCGTGCTGCTGCCGCTTCCCTTCTTTCTTCTATGGTATCTAACGCCTCCTTAATTATTTCCTCGTTCTCCACCTCGTTGAACCATCGAACCCGATGGGACATTTCTCCGACTTCTGCGGGGATGACGGCCTCGGACCCGTAGACCATACTGAAGGGTGTTTCTCCTGTTGACGATCTAGGTGTGGTCCTGTACGACCATAGTACCGAGCTAAGTTCATCCACCCATCCTCCTCCCACTTTGTCCAAGCGGGTTTTTATTCCCTGCAAGATTGTTTTGTTAGTTACCTCTACTTGCCCATTAGCTTGCGGGTGAGCAACCGCAACGAACCTTTGCTTGATATGCATACCCTCGCACCAGGACTGGGTTCTCTTCCCATTGAATTGGGTTCCATTATCTGAGATGAGTATCTGGGGCGCTCCGTACCTACAGCAAATGTTGTTAAACAGGAAACTTATGATTCTTTGCTCGGTTATGGTGGCCACGGGCTCGGCTTCTACCCATTTGCTGAAGTATTCTATGGCTACTATTAAGAACTTTCTTCCTCCCGAGCCAGGTGTAAACTGCCCCATGATATCAATTCCCCATTTAGCGAATGGACAGGGCGCTCCCATGGTGATCATATCCTCGGCTGGGATATGAATTAAGGGTGCGTGCACTTGACATTTTTGGCATCGCTTAACCATTTCCACTGCTTTCTTGCTCATGGTCGGCCAAAAGAAACCAGCCCTTAGTGTTTTGCTAATCAGCGCTCTTCCTTTGGTATGGTCTCCATGACACCCTTCATGGATTTCTTCCAATACACTTCGCCCTTCTTCTTCCGAGATGCATCGTAGGTATGGCCGAGGTAGGACCTCTTATATAGCTCATCATTAATGCGGCAGAACCTCATTGCTCTTCGCACAATTTTCATTCTTTCTTGTCTCTCCTTGGGTAATTCGCCCTTCTTAGGTATGCCAACAAAGAAGTTCGCCAATCTGCCATCTCATTCACCTCCATCACCTGTTTCATGATGCTACTTGGCCGCTCCCGAATCGTTACTGTTCGCGAGCGGCAATCCACTAAGGAGCTTCCCATCTTTGCTAGGTAATCAGCTTTTGCATTCTCCGACCTAGGGATATGGATTAACTTCCATTCCCCTAGTTTTTTGGCAGCCTCTTTCACTTCCTCCACATACTTCTTCATCCGATCTTCATTTATCTCAAATTTTCCTTCTACCTGTTGTGTGACCAGTTGGGAATCAGAGTAAGCAATGAGTCGTCGCGCGCCCAAGTCTATTCCCAGCTGCATTCCCTTAACCAGGGCTTCATATTCGGCCTCGTTGTTAGATACCCTGAAATTGAATTTTATGGCATACTCTAATTGCCCACCTTCCGGGGTAGTGAGGATTATCCCTGCCCCAGAACCACTGGTTGTCGCCGATCCATCCACATGCAACAGCCACTGTCCTTCTGGTGGCGATGGCATGGCCCCCTCTTGGATAAAGTCTGCTAGGGCCTGAGCTTTAATCGCCGTTCTCGGCTCATATTCCATGTCGTACTCCCCCATTTCTACCGCCCACTTCACCAGACGACCTAACACATTAGGTCGCCCTAATATCTCTCTCAAGGGCAAGTTGGTTCGCAATTTTATTCGGTGGGCTAGGAAATAGGGCCTTAATCGCCTGTCCGTAACCACTAACGCCAGCGCCCCTTTTTCTAGCAAGGAGTAGTTCCGTTCTGCTCCTTGCAAGATTCGGCTTGTATAATAAATGGGTTTTTGTTTATTCATTTCTTCTCTTAGCAAGACCGAGCTCACCGCTCCTTCTCCCACGGATAAGTAGAGTACAAGATCCTCTCCTGGTACTGGTTTGGTGAGTAGGGGCAGCTCGGCCAAATACTCTTTCAATTTTCCGAATGCCGTTTGCGCTTCCGGGGTCCATTCGAACTTGTTCCCTTTTCTTAAGAGTTTAAAAAATGGGAACCTCTTCTCGGCCGAGCGTGATATGAAACGGCTCAGCCCTGCTATTCTTCCCGTTAGTATCTGGATATCCTTTATATTTTTTGGAGGATTCATTTGCAGTACTGCCTTGACCTTCTCCGGGTTGACCTCGATTCCTTGTTCTGTGACCACATACCCCAGGAATTTTCCCGATTTGATTCCAAAAGAACATTTTGATGGGTTGAGCTTCATTCCGTACGTGCGCAGGTTCTCGAACGTCTCTTCTAGGTCCCTGATATGTTCTCCTGCCTTCACACTTTTCACTAGCATGTCATCCACGTATACCTCCATGTTTCTGCCGATTTGGGATTTAAAGATTCTGTCGACCATCCTCTGATATGTAGCTCCCGCATTTTTCAATCCAAAAGGCATGCGTACATAACAAAAAGTTTCCTTTGAAACCACAAAACTAACCCTCTTTCTGTCCTCGGGTGCGAGAGGAATTTGATGATATCCTTGGGAAGCGTCCATCATAGGTGAAGGTAACAGCCCTAAACCCATACGGGAGATCGACCTGTAGTATGCCTTCTGAGAAGGGATGGCCTGGATGACTTTCCATGTCCCTCCCCGCAACCCTCTGTCGCAACTCTTCCAGCTCGTCCTGCATGCTGGATATCAAGGGATCCTACGTTTTTTCCTGCCTAGATCGCTCCCATATTTTTGGATAACTCTCCCCATGTTCTTCCTGCTGATCAATTTCTTCCGGCCCATCCGAAAGGATGGGTATTATTTTTCGTGGTACCCTTTGTTTTTCGACCTCCCGGCTCTTCTGGATTGCACTGGCGATTATGTCGGCTAAGGCTTCCTTCGTCAGTGTAATTATGCTTGGTGCGACTTCTTCTATAGGGGTGACGGGTGTTTTCTCCAGAGTCGCTTCTCCACCCGCCGCTGCTTGTTCCTCTTCTAGATTTCTGGGTATTAACTCCCCTGTTCTCTTCTGGTTCATTTCTTCTGCCATTACTAACCTCATGTCTCAACTCAAAGTGACTCGATGTCACACTTCCCACAGACGGCGCCACTTGATGTAACCGAGCTGATCGGTCACCAAGAACCGGGTTAATCTTAGAAGTTTAGCTAAGAAAACCCAAAATATATGAAGTACTCTCTTTTCTTTCTCTCTCTAAAATATGCTGTATTCTCCGAGTGTGTCCCTTTTGAGGAACCCCCTCTCTCCCTTTTATAGGAGGAGGGTGCCTTGTTATCTGAGATTTTTCCTGATTCCCAGAGAGAATCCCGGATATCCAGGGATTCAAGCTGCGATTTTCCATCCCTGGATTTCTGGGATTGCAAGGTATGGGCTCTCAATCCCTGGATCTCCGGGATGGCAAGGTATGGGCTCTCAACCCCTGGATCTCCGGGATGGCAAGGTATGGGCTCTCAACCCCTGGATCTTAGGGATTCTGTCAGGTGAGTCAGGATCTTCTTTCTCAAGAGTTCGACCTTCCTGAGTTCGGTGGTTTTTAGGTCGGCTCATCCCTATTCAAATCAGTAGTTTGAGAGACCTTTGAGGTCGGCGACCTGTTATCGGATATCATAGGTTAGCGGGGGCCTCCGAGGTCGGCGCCCTTCTAACAGATGTCACAGCTAAACGGGACCTCCGAGGTCGGCGACCTTTATCAGATATCCTAGGTCAACGGGGCCTCCGAGGTCGGCGCCCTTCTAACAGATGTTACAGCTAAGTGGGGCCTCCGAGGTCGGCGACCTTCTAAAGGACCTTGGGGTTGTCATCTCCTTATCTAAGAATCTAGGTCGGACTTTTATTGGTCCATATTTTAAACCGGGTTTTCAGGGAGCGTACATTCGACGTCCTATCAGACATAATGAATAAACTCTAGAACAAACACCAACAGACAACCACTGAACAGAATCACGCTTGCCCATCATCCTCGTACGACTCGCATGCTCGTTTGCTTCCATGACCTGTACCTGAAATACAAAGTATTTTCCACATTTAAGGGGTTAGCGACAACTGGTAGTGCAAGTATAATCCATTTGAACTACCATTCTCATTAGATGAAAATATGCGCCAAAAATTATTTTAGAAATCATTTATATTCCGGAATATTTACGATGCACAAGCACAAAACAAATTTCTCCAACAAAATAATTCAAAGGTAACGGTTGGTACGAGACTCACGGCCACCGTACCCCGCAGAGCCCCGTCGGACATCCCTGGGTGGTTAACCATAGTTCGTGATACGCACACTCACGGCAATACATATCCCTAGAGGCCCCGTCGGACCGTCCGTAAGTGAACATACACATATCCATCATACAACCACGAAAGCCATAATTCAAATACTAGAACGCGTAAACAAATGTAAAGTACTTGCCTTTGAGATATATTCGAAGAATCGGGAATTAATAACGACTACGAACGATTCGGATGAAAAACGACGATTCTTAAATGAAGTATTAACATAACTCAGTCCTAACGGACAACAATAATCGAAAGGAAAATGCCCATAACCCCGATTACAAGCTATGACAATATACGTTCAATCGATACGGGCGAGGGTTTACGCAAAATCTCCCCGAATCGATAATTTGCGGATTAAACTCGAAGAAATCGGATTGGGAATCACCCAATAACAACAATTGGGAAGGAACAATACAACATATTTGAACAATTCGAGATTAATCAAGCAAAACCCAAAAAACCCCAAAATTGACAAAGTTAGGGTTCTAAGCCAATTACCTCGGATTTGGATGGTGGAAGATGATTACTTAGAAGATGATATGCTCCTACGGTCTCACGATAATGAAGGATGACGAAAATATGGATTGGAAGTGATGGAATCGCCCTCTATGCGTCGCCCGACGAAGAAAATGAAGAAAGGAAATGAAAAGAATGAGTTCTGACCTCTGCCCACTGTCTTAAAACAGCAGGCTATTACGGCCGTAACAGGGGCTGCCTTACGGACGTAACAAGGACAACATTACGGCCGTAATGAATAGGGTGTTACGGCCATAACACCCTACTGGACAGCAATCTAAGAAGCTGTTGTCTGAACTGTCTCGGACGACTCTAAAACTCGGACCTGCTATCGAACAAAAATATGGTTACGAAGTATATTCGATGACGAACCTAAACGTTACAAGAAAATACAATTCCGACTACCGGGGAATCCGAAATATGACAAGGAAGATGAAATTCTCTAAACTTATAGGAATTTACAAAAATAGCCCAAGTGTCCGAAAATCACGATACGACCTCGGATTGACAAACCGAAACTCACAACACGAACAACTCACCATACGAACTTATGTAAACAAAGAAACAACGAAAACGAACGAGTTTTACGAAAATCGAACGTACATACAACAAAACACAACATATAATGGATTTAAGTAAAAACATCTCCGAAACTCGTCCAAATGGAAAAACTCCAAGAATTAAGTAGATTTAAAATGTCGAAACGGTTACAAGCGAGTCGATAAAAATAGACATACACCAAAAATGGAAACTGTTAAAAATGGAAAGGTACGGATATTACATTCACGTAGCCCAACTCTCGGTTGAAATCGGCAATAACTTGAGATACAGGAATATCCCGTGGTTGAGAATCATAAAATGCATGGACTCGAGACTGTCTAACTGGCCACATGCAATATTCTATCTCCATCAGGTCCTTAAATTCCGCCCACGAAGCAGCATGGTCCTTAGGCTCAACAGCCTCCCACCAATCAGTAACGTCCCCAGTGAGAAAGTACTATGCAATAGGGACCTTACGGTCCTCGGGACAATTGGTGGCGACGAATACTTTGGATATCTCCTTGATCCACCCCTCCCCGCCGACCGGGTCTGATGCCCCCAAAAACTGAGAAGGATGCATCTTGATGACATCCTGAAGCCAACGATCTGCTCCGCCTCGAGTAGCGTGGGCCGGAGTCAGGTTTTGAACCGCCTGAGCTATCGCAGTCATTTGGTTCACCATTTGTTGCATCACTGCTGCAACACCAAGATCAGCTTCATCCTGAGAAGTAGCATGGCTATGACGGTCACCGGTGCTACCGGCTCCCGAAGAATGCGACGTGGCCGCCTCACCGGCTGCCCCACGTCCCCGGCCGCGTCCACGACCACGACCACGGCCTCTTCCAGCATCCATACTGGTGTTAAAAGGTAGCAAAAGCAACTCGATGATAAGTAAGAGAGGAAAAACATCCACAGTTCAAGAAATCGAAATACGGTACGAGAAAACAAGGAATCGAGTAAGGAAAACTTACGAGCACTGGAAGTACCGAGATGCTGGCAGCAGTGTGACGATGTGCAAAACAAAACACAACTAGACCCAAATAACCGACAAGCCTAGGTATCCATAAACCTAGTGCTCTGATACCATTTTCTGTAACACCCCTGAGATATTTGAGGTATATTACAGTGTCGTGGACCCCTACATGGGACCCACCAGGCTAAACAAGAAAAATACCACTCGACTAACCGTCTCGGTTAGCGAAGAGACGTACATTAACCATACAAACATATAATAACACGCTCGGTACAACCGGCATAATAAACATCAACCGACAAATATAGTAACTTCAACGAATACAAACCATAATCCGGAGGGAAAAGCCTAAGTACTCGCGAGTACATCAATAAATTTATAATTTGGAAACAACCATATCGAAAGAGACCACAGAAATAAGGAGACTCAAATGCACACGTCAACGACCCTAGCCAGCATCCTCGTACTGTCCCAGCGCCCGCTCGTCCGGCTGAACATAACCTGAAATCCATAACAAGAATTTCCCCAAAACGGGTCCCCAAGGGGTTAGCAATTACGCTAGTACTAGTAATCAAGGCAAACCATTCACTTACACATTTCATAGTACATGCACCAATACATTTCGAAACCAAGAACCAGACATGTCTTTTCCGGAATCAAACAGTCAATAAGCAATTTGCCTTGGAATCGGGGCTATACCACTGGTCCAACTCAAGGCCTCTAAGCCCCCCCCCCCCCGAGCTGGCCATATCATAAAACAAATCACGCACACGCATCGCCTTGGGACCAGGGCTATACCACTGATCCCACTCGAGGCCTCTAAGGACCCTCCCGAGCTGGTTAGCGAATCAAACTCGTGAATCCAGGGCTATACCATTGGATTACCTCGAGGCCCCGTCGGACCCTCCCGAGGTGAGCAAAGCACACACAATATACATCACCATTTCATGTTAAGCATAAAGGTTTCCAAAAATACTTGCCTTGAGTAATTGACGACGACACGAACAGAAAGAAATCAACACGACCATTAGGAACCAACGAAATCGAACCTAACAATTCGAAGAATACAATCACAACCATTTCTAAACGAATACGGAAACAGAATACACGCGAAACCCGCCTATGATTCATGTGTATTCGTACAAAACAACAACGAGGGCGGATCGCAACCAAACCCTCTCGATTACACAAATACCACGAAATACACCATGAATTCGTAGGAAAAACAAGAATACCAACAAGATTAATCATATTCATTATGAATTAATCAAAAATACGGAATGAATCGAACAATAACATCGAAAACACCCAAATCACCCAAAAGTAGGGTTCTAAGAGATTACCTCGGATTAGGATGAAGGATTCAAGTAGAAGTCGATAATCTACAACAAAAACTCGAGGTGGATGATCTCTCCAAGTTTGAAGATGCCAAAATCACCCAAAAGTCGCCCCTAAATTGCCCAAAACGAGAGGAAGAAGAAGAGAGGAGAGGAAACGAATCCCTCTCCCAAAATCCTGCTGAATTATAGCCTGACTGACCCGCGTGCCGCGGTTCAGGTTGAGTGTGCCGCGGCCCGCGGATAAAATGTGGTAGCAGGATTTTTGGCCGTGCCACGGCCCGAACTGTTGTGTGTTGTGGCACGCAGTACAGACGGCCCAGTCTTCATCCTTGCCAAGGCTGTGCCGCGGCACACACTGTTTGAGCCCAAAATCAATGAAAAACGACCCCCAAACATGATATAACCGATCGACGCAAAGTCCCAAACATTTAAAGGCCCGAATGAACTATCATGAGCCCTCGTATGATGAGATTACGTCAAATACGATCTGTCCGAACACGACAGTAACATCAAATGATCCGGAAAGAGAACAAACGCAATGGAAACCCAAAACTTTGGAATATAACGGAATGACCCAACACGATACTCGATCGAAACACCAATAAAAGTTCACAACATCCATAATAACATGAAATAGATTTGTGGGAACCGCAAAATGGCAGTTCCAAACAATGATTACGAGAATTGAACCCAACGACGACAAAAGTGACATCCAACACGAAAATGTGTAAAACAAGTTCGAAACAAGCTCGGATGATGAGAAGTTTAGTATTACATATTCTCAAAATACTCATACGGTTACAAGCGAGTCACTAGGAATGAAAATACACCAAAATGAAAATACCGGAAAAAGAAAAAAACCCGGATATTACAGTTGTAATCGTATCTTCATTGTTTTTGGTCGGGGGATTATAGGTGTTCGAGGGTTTTCGGTCGAGCCTTCACGTTTCTTCGAATGCTTTGTACTTGAGGCGAGTATCTCATCTATAATCTTTATACTTTGAGAATGTGTCGTGTCGTGAATTTAACGTAGACTTGATAGTGATTGAACGTTTAACTGTAACTTACTTTTAAATGAATATGTGATTCTATGAAAGTAAATACGAACGTAACTTGAATTCCACGAAGAATGATAACAATCATTTCATGTTGTATTATGCTTAAGACGGATATTTAGAGGTGAGTAATTATCCGAGGAATTGTGGAATGTTTGTATTGCCCGTTTGCTAGTATATTTCATGAATGATGGTGTGACATGAATATTATACATTTGTGGAAGTGTATGATGCATTAGCTTATGATATTACGTGTTTGTGATTGTGGTGAATATTATACCCTTGTTGTTGTGTAATCAGTGAATTGAGATATTACCCGGGTAGGGGCCCGTGAGGCCTCCGGCGGCGCGTTACTTGCGAGTACGGCCAGTTGATATGATTTCGCCATAAGACTATCGAATCGGGTAGGTATGGAGAGGTCTACGATAAACGTCACTTGCGAGTGCGATGTCACGATAACTTGTGGGCGTGTTTGAATGATGTTAACTGGGTAGGGACCCGTGGGGCCTCCGGCGGTGCGTTACTTGCGAGTACGGACAGATGATATGATTTGACCATAATCTAATCGGGTAGGTCTGGAGAGGTATCCGAGAATCGTTACTTGCGAGTACGATGTCAAGATAACTTATGGGTAGATTCGAGTTTGTTACGGTAGCTAATCCAGGTTGGTCCCATCGAGGCCACAGAGGTGATATGAGTATTGATTGGATACTTTTGAATTGTGAATGTTTGAATCTTGAATCCAGGCTATATTGGTGAATATGGTTCTGCCTTTGAGGATTGTTTGAAGAATTGAATCATTTATATGATTTTGAAAGAAACCCCTTTTGAAAAGGAGAATTACGAATCTTTTCATGATTTTACACTGAGACCCCCGACGTCCTCAATTATTCTTTCAAATATGTTTTCAAGTTATCTTTATGATCCTCCCTAGTGGGAACTGTTTCGAAAAGACTTTGGACTCGGGGATCGTGTTACTACCTTGTCGAAAGGTTATTTTCATAATGGTTGTATTCTTGATGTATAACTTTATAGCTTGGTTACTTGCTAGCGATTCCATCGCTAACCCCTCGTTGGGGATTTTGTTATTTATTCCAAGTGTTCTGACTGGAGAGAGAGCAACCACAGGATCGGTTTGGAGGATGATGTAAAGCAGCGATACTAGTCACAGTTGTAGTCGGTTGTCCGCCAGTGATCTGTCGGTCTGAGTTTTTCCTTGTCATCCTTGAGGGGATGGACATGTTATGTAATATATGATCGAGTTGTATTTTGGTTTATCAGATGTATAGCTATGTTGTGTTTTGAAAGACCTAATCGGTCTATGGTTTTATGTTTTGGTCTACTTGACTGCGTGTGGGTTTTGTTTTATAGTCTCCTACCTGGTAGATCCTTGCGGAAAGGGGTCTACGGCGTGTAATATCCCTGAGTGGATTGGGGTGTTACAACATGGGTATTAGATACCATAATGTGTGGCATTGAGTGCAAGTGGGAGATTATTAGGAGTATGCCCTCGAATGCCACTCAGGGGATGTTTGAGTGAGGGCATTGTACTTCTCATTATGTAATTCATTATCATAAAGCAAATGGATGTTTCTTTATTTACTGGTAGTTACTGGCATTCCTAACTCGTATATATATATATATATATATATATATATATATATATATATATATATATAGAGAGAGAGAGAGAGAGAGAGAGAGAGAGATGAAAACTTTTCCCTATGTGTTAACTAGAAACTAATATGGATCATTCATTTTTTTCGATCAATGACTAAGATTAATTAGAGCTTAATAATTTTTGTGAGTTTAATTTTTATACATAAGGGCATTACTGGAATTTTCTAAACATAAAAAATTGATAGGCATACCATAATAAATAGGAGTGCTTCCATGGAGAAGGGGGATGCAGTGCACTCCCCCCTTCTCAGCCATTCACGGCGCGACACGTGTAGCATACATTACATGTGTCGCGCCGTGATTTGTGTAGAAGGGAGGGAGTGCACTGCACCCCCTTCTCTATGGAAAAAATCTAATAAATAGATTTGGACCAGCAAAGTGATTGTTCTTATTCTTTGACCAACGAATCTTGTGATCTACCAAACATCTGAACACAAATACTCACCAATCCTAATCAACCAAACGAGTAACATCTTCGAAACATTTCATTATCTGAGGAGTAACATAGCCATTCGACCCATTCTCTATAAGACACGATGTCAATAAAACCATGAATTGATGTCGGAACCAAACACCACCATCAATGTGTCGAAGGGCCTCTTCTGCTACGTGTGTCGGTAGTATTTTATTCATCTTGCCTGGGAAAAACTTCTTCCACTCATCTAACAGCTCGTGTTGCTCCTGTTTCTTTTTCTTTACTATCAAACGCTTGCCTTTTGGGAGTCCAAAAACACGATGGACGTCATTATCATCGATGTGTAATCTCCTCCCATCCTGGAGTTTTATTTCACAAGTAACAGGATTAAAATTGTTGAGCACCCAATAACCAAGCATCGACGGTACTTCCTTTATGCTAAGTAAGAGTATGTGGCCAAATCCCATATATACTATTTCCTTCTTCTGAATATCATTCAACTTTTCAATAGTGTTCACCAAAACTTGAGGGTTCGTTCTACATGCCATCATAGGGAACCCATCAAATGCATCATCATCACAATCATTTCCATTACATGCATTGCTTCTTTTGTGACCAATATTATAGTTAGGAATATTCTCTTTCTCAATATCAAGGTCATTATCGTCAACTATCTGTTTTGGTATCTTATCTCCTTTAGAATTCTCAATCATCATTTTTGAGAAGTTTCTCACTCCAACTGCAATGAAACCAAAATAATATCAAAAACGCAGAACACAATTCAATGGAGCTATAAGCACTTAACAATAGTAAAAAAGCAATTAAATAAGCAACAATATTACGAACATGGAAGAAGTAAAAAAGCATAATACCAACATGGAAGAAGCAGGTAAGCAGGGAATTAAATTGTACGAGTGATTAAAATAGGAAGAAGCATAATACCGACAATTTAAAGCAGGGGAGCAGGAAAAATCATAATACCATCATTTTAGCAATTAAAATAATAGTACCAGCGATAAGCAATTAAATTGTCTGTCATTACCAATAATTCATCATCCAAAAGTAAAAAAGCATAATACCACCATGGAAGAAGCAGGGAAGCAGAACCATTTAAAAAAAATACCGTCGTCGCTGGCGTTTAGGACCCATGACAACAATTCAAGCAAAAAATATTCAGCAATTAAGCAAGCCTCTCAATGTCAGTTCTGTAACACCCCGAGATATTCGGAAATATGTTACAGCGCCGTAGACCCCTACATGGGACCTACCAGGCTACAATAGGAAAACTCCGCTCGACTAACCATCTTGGTTAGCGAGGATACATAATTAAATAATATGACATATAAATATACGCCCGAACAACCGCGTAATAAGCATCAACCAACAACGTGACAATTTAAAGTAATACAATACGGAGTTTGAAACGAAAGCCTAAGTACTCGCGAGTACAATCTATAAGTTTAAATCGTGGGAACAACCATATCGAAATGGACAAAGGAAATAAGTAGACCCAAATGCACATGTCAACGACCACAGCAACATCCTCGTCTTGTCCCGGTGCTCGCTCGTCCGGTAGTCATAACACGAAATCCATAACAAGAATTTCCCAAACGGGTCCCCGGAGGGGTTAGCATTACGCTAGTACAAGTAATCCAGCAAACTAATCTTACACATTCCATAGTACATGCACCAATATCATTTCAAAAACCAAAACAAGACATGTCTTTTCCTAAAATAAACAATAAACAATTAGCCTTGAGAACAGGCGGCGGATACATTCTCACTCGGGGCCTCACAGGGACCCTAACGAGTTGGCTACAATTACGTAAAAACAAAACCACGCACACGCTATGCCGTGAGAACAGGCGGCAAATACATTCTCACTCGGGGCCTTGCAAGGACCCTAACGAGTTGGCTAGCGATGCAAACTCGCGAAATCAGGCGGCGGATAGATTTCCCTCCTTGACCCCGTCGGGCCAACACAAGGTGAGTTACAACAAGTAATATACATAACCATTTCATGTTAAGCTTAAAGGTTTCCAAAAATACTTGCCTCGATTAAATAGACGATGACACGAACGGAACGGAAGAGTTGAACACGACCGCAAGGAACCGACGGAAATGAACCTAACGATTTGAATAGCACAATCACAACCACTTCTAAACGATTATGGAAATGGAATACTCCCGGAAACCCGCCTACGATTCATGTATATTCGTATACAAATAACAACGAGGGCGGACCACAACCGAACCCTCTCGATTCCGTAAAAATCACGAAACATACCATGAATCCGTAGGGAAACTAAGAATACCAACAAGAATAATCATATTCATCATGAATCCATCAACGAAACGGAAAGAATCGGACAAAACCCCAAAATCCCCAATTATCCAAAAAGGTAGGGTTTCAAGAGATATTACCTTGAGTGATTCAAGTGTTAAGATCCGTAGAACACGCGTTAGATGGATTATCCGAGTCTCACAACCGAAAAGAAATGATGAAAATCGACCCCCCGGATGAAGAACTCTCCCCCTCTATATTCTCTCTCTCGCGGCGCTGTGTAAAAATGGAGAAGGAAAATGAGTCTCACGCTCAAAACAACACATTTATAGTGTAACACAGCAGAACCTATCGGCCGGCCTATCGGCCGATAGGCCCAACCGATAGCCATACGGAATGCCGGCAGTAGGGTCTATCGACCCCCCTTATCGGCCGAAAGGCTACTGGAAGTTCGAAGGTGAAGAAATTTACATATCGGCCGGCCTATCGGCCGATAGGCCCAACCGATACCCATACAGAATGCCGGCAGTAGAGTCTATCGGCCCCCCCTATCGGCCGAAAGGCTCCTGGGAGTGCTCGGCCAAAAACTGAAACGACCATAACTCTCTCGTCCGGACTTCGATTGACTCACCGTTTGAACCACTGGAAAGCTAACTCGATGATCTATAATATTGCAAAGATTTATAATTTTTGGAGTCACCAAAAATTAATGGTGATCTAACAAAGTCGAACTCATGTGGGGAAAGTTGAAACAACGAACAATAACGAGAATACAATTCAACAATTGACAGGAAGGACTTACTGAAAGATACATGAGGGTCACTATGACCGAGAAATATACCAAAAATGAAAATACAAGGGAAGGAAAAATACCGGATATTACATTCTACCCCTCTAAAAATAAGTTTCGTCCCGAAACTTAAGAAACAAACAACTCCGGGTACCTAGCACGCATGCTATCCTCGGTTTCCCAAGTTGCCTCCTCGACACCGTGTCTCGACCACGAACTTTGACCAAAGGGATGGTCTTATGCCTCGGCCGCTTCTCACGATGCTCCAAAATCTTCAAAGGCGCTCCTCAAAAGTAATATCTTGAGAATATCAATCTCGCCATAATCGATGACGTGACTAGGATCCTAACATATTTCCTCAATCGGGAAACATGAAAATGCTATGAACATGACTCAAGGCTGGAGGTAACGCCAAACGGTACGCTAATTCACCGACTCGCCGAGAATCTCAAAGGGTCCAATAAATCTCGGGCTCGGCTTTCCTTTCTTCCCAAAACGAAAAACTCCCTTCGTCGGCGACACCTTTAGCAAAACGTGGTCTCCCACCTCGAATTCCAAAGGTCGACGACGGACGTCGGCATATGACTTACGTCGACTCGGGCGCCAACATCCGTTCTCGAATTAACTCTATCTTCCGCCTCGTCTCTAAAACGACATCCGGCTCGGTCGACTAAATCGGACGCCTCATTCCAACAAATCGGCGATCGACATCGCCGCCCATAAAGTGCCTCATACGGTGCCATCCGAATCGACGCGTGCCAACTATTGTTGTACGTGAATTCGATCAATGGCAAGTGCTCCTCCGATCACTACTCCAATCGAGGGCACAAGCACGCAACATGTCCTCGAATGTCCGGATAGTGCGTTCCGACTCCATCCGATCGGGATGAAAAGAGGTACTCAAACGCAACCGGTACCTAACGCCTTATGCACCACCGCCGGTGCGATACAAAGCGGCCGTCACGATCCGAAACAATAGACTTGAGTACCGTGAAGTTTCACGATCTGCGCGATAAACACACGAGCTAACTTCTCCGGCCCCAAGTGTCCTTGATGCCCGGAAAATGTGCCGACTTGGTCGCGATCAACAATCACCCATACCATATTCATGCCCGACCTCGATCTCGGCAAACTCGTAACGAAATCCATCGATATATCTTCCCATTTCCATTCGGACGAAGTGATCGCAATAACCCGGTCGCCGATGCTCGATTTTGACTGCTTGGCAAGTCAAACATCTCGCCACAAACCGTGCGACTCCCTCCTTCATATCGTTCCACGGAAGTTCCTCCTCGTGTCCTTGTACATCTTACTCGTACAGGATGAACGGAATAAGGTGTAGCATGGGCCTCCCGTAAAATACTCGCCTCAACTCCGAGTCGTTCGCACGCAAAGCCGACTGAATCTCAAAACGCCATCCTCGTGAATCACAAACCCGTGAGACTTTCCTTTAAGAACGTTCTCTCGGATTTGAGTAATCATCGGATCCTCTAATTGCTTGATTTAATTTCATCGATCAAGGGCACGAAATTTCTAAGGCACAAAGTTGCCCAGCAGATCCAGCGGCAAAACCTCAACATCTAACCCGATCAAAGCCCGCCGAAGCTCGACCGAGGCGTAAGGATCTCAAGTGTTCGCAACGCAATCGGTTTCGACTCAAGGCGTCGGCCACGACATTCGCCCTTCCCGATGATAAAGGATTTCGAGGTCATAATCCTTAATCAACTCTAACCACCTCCTCTGCCTCATATTCAACTCTCGCCGAGTAAATATGTATTTGAGACTTTTATGATCGGTAAAATCGACATGCAGAGCCGAAAAGATAGTGACGCCAAATCTTGAGTGCAAAGACAACCGCCGCTAACTCCAAATCATGAGTAGGGTAGTTAAGCTCATACGGCCTCAATCGCCTCGACGCATAGGCAATGGTCTTGCCGTCTTGCCGCATCAATACGCACCCAAGACCACGACCAAGCATCGCTAAAACGGCGAAACCCTCGTTGCCACATGGCAATGCCAAAACCGGGCTGAAGTCAACCGCTTCTTCACTCCTCAAAACTCGATCGCCTCTCATCGGTCCGCATTTAACTTCTCGGATT
Organism: Orobanche coerulescens; assembly: GCA_033398695.1. Lineage (NCBI taxonomy): Eukaryota > Viridiplantae > Streptophyta > Magnoliopsida > Lamiales > Orobanchaceae > Orobanche > Orobanche coerulescens. Next base: position 204,261,605 of record CM065801.1, on the reverse strand, counting down.
TCTCGAGCAATCGTAAGTGGTCGAGCTAGTTTTGAGAAACCCTCGACGAACCTACGGTAGTAGCCAGCCAAACCCAAGAAACTACGGACCTCCTTCACATTTATGGGCGATGCCCAATCCAACACTGCCTCAATTTTCTGCGGATCTACTCGAACTCCCTACCGAAATCACGTGACCCAAAAACATCACTTCCTTCAGCCAGAACTCACATTTCGAGAACTTCGCATAGAGTTGCTCGGCCCTCAAAATGTCTAACACTATCCGCAAATGATGGGCATGCTCTTCCTCGTTCCTCGAATAAATAAGAATATCGTCAATGAAGACGACGACACACTTATCCAAATACTCGATAAAGACTTTGTTCATCAATCGCATGAACACCGCCGCGCGTTAGTTAACCCGAAAGGCATAACTACAAACTCATAATGTCCGTATCTCGTCCGAAAAGCCGCTGCACGTCGGACTCCCTCACCGAGCCGATAGTACCCGATTTTAAATCAATCTTCGAGAATACCGCAGCCTCCACCGGGTCGAACAAGTCGTCAATTCTCGGCAAAGGATACTTGTTCTTGATGGTCACCTTGTTCGATTCACGATAGTCGATACACAAACGTAGTGAACCATCCTTCTTACGCACAAACAAGACCGGTGCGCCCCAAGGCGAGGCGCTCGGTCGAACATACCCGACTCAAGAAGTTCACTCAATGTTTCTTCAACTCGGCCATCTCTCAAGGTGCCATGCGATACGGCGCCTTGAAATCGGAGCCGCGCCGGCTCTAACTCTATAGTAAACTCAACCTCACGATCCGGCGGCAATCCGGCAACTCGTCAGAAATACATCGGGAACTCACTAACGACCTAATCGATGAAAACTCGACTCCACCATTCTCCGCCTTCAAGGCGTAGCACCAATAACCAGTACACCCCTTTCGCAGAGTTTCACCGCCTTCAAGGCGTTAATAACAAACTTGGTTTCTCTTCGCCCGCGAAAGAGTGTTGATCGTCCTCGGCTAACATGGAAATGAACCTCGTGCGGTAGTTCATGATTGCACCATGCCGCTCGAGCCAATCATTCCCGAGAATTAAATCCTCGCCCTCGATACCCACAACAATAAGGTTAGAGAGCCAAGCCCTCTCACAAATAATCACAGAACAGTCCCGGACTTCTCGATCACCGACAATTCTATCACCGCTAGGAAGTTTAACGATGAAAGGCTCACAAGGTGACAAGCAGTCGAGACTCAAACGGCGTACACACTCTAGAGAAATGAATGAATGCGTAGCACCCGAATCAAAAAGCACACTGACAGGATGAGAATGGATATGAACGGTACCTGTCGCCACAGTAGCTGCCGGATCATCGGTCCTCCTCATCTCGTAGATACGCGGCTGGGCAGAGCCGACACTGGATGCTCCTCCCCTAGCGGGCTGACCCCGACCCCTACCTCGGCCGGCACTCGGTGGAGGCGGCGGAGCAAACGAGCCCTGGTTCACACTCGGCTCCATAGGTGCTGGGTGAGAAGAATGGGCACCGCGGAACTGTTTGATCTGTTCACAAAAAGGGGCCTTGTGGCCTAGCTGTCCACAAGTATGACAAGTAAGCTTCGGACGAGAACACTGCCGGCTCCTATGGTTCTCGCACACCACGCTTAAAACATGTGGGTTCATGAGCGGAGGTTCCGCGGACTCCAAGCTCCTGCAGAAACGAGCCGAACCGCCGTTGAAATATTTGTAGCTTGAGATTTCTGCTGGCCTCCACTCTTGGGACCAAAAATTTCCGACCGACTTCGCTTCTTGCTCTCACGAGCCAAATCGCTAGCCGTCACCGACATATCATAAGCAAGAGCTCGACTCGATAATCCTTCAAGGTAGTACAGACGAACCTGACATATAGTCCCGAATGGACAGTTTCATCCTCCTGGAAAAATGGAAAATTTTGTCGCTCTCAGCGACAACTTGGGTCTTCACATAACCCAACTCTTTGTTAAAGTCGGCAATGGCCTGAGATACGGGAATATCCCGAGGTTGAGCATCGTAGAAAGCATGCACTCGAGCACATCGACCGGCCACGGACAATACTCGGTCTCCATCAACTCCTGAAACTCGGCCCACGAAGCAACATGATCTTTGGGACCGACGGCCTCCCACCAATCCGTAGCATCTCCTGTGAGAAAATATTGAGCAATAGGGACCTTACGGTCCTCGGGCGATTGGTAGCAATGAATACTTTGGATATCTCCTTGATCCACCCTTCCCGGCCCGATCGGGTCAAGCTCCCGAATCGGGAGGATGCATCTTGATGACATCCTCGAGCCAACGGCCCGCTCCGCCCGATTAGCATGGGCCTGATCGGAGTTCGACCACACAGGCTATAGCCGCCATCTCGGTTAACCATTTCTTTGCCATATGCCGCAATACCAAGATCGGCGTGCTCCCGAGAAGAAGCATGATCGTGACGGTCACCGATCGCCGGCTCGAAGAATGTGACGTGGCCGCCGGCGCCCACGTCCTCGGCCGCATCCACGACCACGACCACGACCACGACCACGGTTACCTCCGGCGTCCATACTGGTGTTAAGAGATAACAGAAGTACATTGATGATGAGTAAGGGAGGAAAAGCAACTTCAACTCGAAAAGCAAAAATACAATGTAAGAAAACAAAGGATCGAGTAGGAAAACTTACGAGCACCGGAAGTACCGAGATGTCGGCAGCGGTGTGACAATGTGCAAACAAAACATGACTAGACCCAAATAACCAACAAGCCTAGGTATCCATAAACCTAGAGCTCCGATACCATTTTCTGTAACACCCCGAGATATTCGGAAATATGTTACAGCGCCGTAGACCCCTACATGGGACCTACCAGGCTACAATAGGAAAACTCCGCTCGACTAACCATCTTGGTTAGCGAGGATACATAATTAAATAATATGACATATAAATATACGCCCGAACAACCGGCAGAATAAGCATCAACCAACAACGTGACAATTTAAAGTAATACAATACGGAGTTTGAAACGAAAAGCCTAAGTACTCGCGAGTACAATCTATAAGTTTAAAACTGTGGGAACAACCATATCGAAATGGACAAAGGAAATAAGTAGACCCAAATGCACATGTCAACGACCCTGGCCAACATCCTCGTACTGTCCTGGTGCTCGCTCGTCCGGGTAGTCATAACCTGAAATCCATAACAAGAATTTCCCCAAAACGGGTCCCCAGAGGGGTTAGCAATTACGCTAGTACAAGTAATCCAGGCAAACCAATCGCTTACACATTCCATAGTACATGCACCAATATCATTTCAAAAACCAAAACAAGACATGTCTTTTTCCGGAAAATAAACAATCAAACAATTAGCCTTGAGAACAGGGCGGCAGCATACATTCTCACTCGGGGCCTCACAGGACCCTAACGAGTTGGCTACAATTACGGAAAAACAAAACCACGCACACGCTATGCCGTGAGAACAGGCGGCAAGATACATTCTCACTCGGGGCCTTGCAAGGACCCTAACGAGTCAAGCATGCAGAAAACTCGCGAAATCCAGGGCGGGCATAGATTTCCCTCCTTGACCAACACAAGGTGAGTTACAACAAGTAATATACATAACCATTTCATGTTAAGCTTAAAGGTTTCCAAAAATACTTGCCTAGATTAATTATACGATGACAAGAACGGTTCGGAAGCTTTGATCTCGACCGCAAGTAACCGACTTAAATGAACCTAACGATTTGAATAGCACAATCACAACCACTTCTAAACGATTATGGAAATGGAATACTCCCGGAAACCCGCCTACGATTCATGTATATTCGTATACAAATAACAACGAGGGCGGACCACAACCGAACCCTCTCGATTCCGTAAAAATCACGAAACATACCATGAATCCGTAGGGAAACTAAGAATAGCAACAAGAATAATCATATTCATCATGAATCCATCAACGAAACGGAAAGAATCGGACAAAACCCCAAAATCCCCAATTATCCAAAAAGGTAGGGTTTCAAGAGATATTACCTTGAGTGATTCAAGTGTTAAGATCCGTAGAACACGCGTTAGATGGATTATCCGAGTCTCACAACCGAAAAGAAATGATGAAAATCGACCCCCCGGATGAAGAACTCTCCCCCTCTATATTCTCTCTCTCGCGGCGCTGTGTAAAAATGGAGAAGGAAAATGAGTCTCACGCTCAAAACAACACATTTATAGTGTAACACGCCAGAACCTATCGGCCGCCTATCGGCCGATAAAGCCCAACCGATATAGCCATACGGAATGCCGGCAGAGGGTCTATCGACCCCCTTATCGGCCGAAAGGCTCTTGGAAGTTCAAGGTGAAGAAATTTACATATCGGCCGCCTATCGGCCGATAGGCCCAACCGATACCCATACGAATGCCGGCAGAGAGTCTATCGGCCCCTATTGGCCGAAAGGCTCCCGGGAGTGCTCGCCAAAAACTCAAACGACCATAACTCTCTCGTCCGGACTTCGATTGACTCACCGTTTGAACCACTGGAAAGCTAACTCGATGATCTATAATATTGCAAAGATTTATAATTTTTGGAGTCACCAAAAATTAATGGTGATCTAACAAAGTCGAACTCATGTGAGGAAAGTTGAAACAACGAACAATAACGAGAATACAATTCAACAATTGACAGGAAGGACTTACTGAAAGATACATGAGGGTCACTATGACCGAGAAATATACCAAAAATGAAAATACAAGGGAAGGAAAAATACCGGATATTACAAGTTCAACATAACTACTGAGCAACTAAGCAAACCTCAGAATTTTCTTGAAACTAGGGAAGTCTGACTATTTATTTACATAATCTAATCATGGAAAGCACAACATCAAGGGAATTGTAGTGTCAAAGAATTAATTATATTATAATATTGCATGATTTTATATGCCAAAATTACATTATTGCCCCCATACTTTTCTCCCCAAGGATATTTAGCAATTAAATAGGAGAATAATCTACAATTTAAACATAATCTGCAACGTCCATCTAAAATTAATCTATGACCCACAATAGTTCCTAGTTAACACCTTAGGGGTGGTTTCTATTATAACCTCCCCATATACATATATATATATATATATATAGATAGATAGATAGATAGATAGATAGATAGAAACTAGTCCGTGTATTTGAGAGCAAAACATTTCACTCCTTATTGGATAAGGAGGTCGGCACTGGAAAGATTTATAGCTCAAATACTTAATTGTTCGCAAGTCGATGAAACTTGATTGGGCGTTAAGTTTATTTGAAGACTTGTATGACGTGTTCTTTGACATGGAGAGTGCCTGTCGAACACTAATAGTTAGTGGGAGCATACGTTATAGGTATGCTAATTGGATTAGTATACTCGAACCGACTCACCCTCAATTCGTCATATGGATTTCACTAAGGGACAGTCAATGACGGAATCGAAAGGTTATGATAGGTATTCGGTTCACCTTCGACTTGAGGATTTGGTAGGGATTTGCTTGTGACGTTAAGATTTTCATTAGAGTAGTTCGACCTAGAAAATCGGAAGGTGGGGGTCAACCTCGACGTGCATCTTGATGGGCAAGTAACAGGTCCTACTGAATACCAAGATAGAATTCTTTCTCCTGTTATTGAACGGGTTATATGTCCTATGAGGTTATTGGCAAATGAGATAATAAGTCTTTGTCCAAAGCATTGGAGCTAGTTGTATTGGATACACGAGAGCTCGATGATCTCGATTTGCATTAACTCATGCATAGCGTCAAGTACAAATAGGATTTGACTGACCGTGACCCTATAACTTGATCGGGACATTTGAAAGAAGGGTTTATACATATACTGGTATTCACGATAGAATGGTTCTTGAATGATCCCAATCATTCTTTCTCAGTTGGGGTACAGTGTAGGCCGTCAGGCTGGCTAGGTGGTGCTACTACTCTTTGGTTCCTCCCACTGCTGACTGAGGCGGACCTACCGATTCGCGCAATAAGATTGACGACGGAATGAATCGAGCTGATTCTCTGATTATGAATATTAGATATTGAATATCTAATTTTGGGGACATTGGATGTCTAAATTGATTTATTGGATAAATTAATTTACGACCAAATGAATTAAATAAATTACTGGGTGATTAATTTAATTCGTAGATATAATTATTTCTTGGAGAAATTAATTATATTATTTTATGTTTGATATGATTAATTAATTGGATTAATTAATTGATATAAATACATCGGAACGAAATTAGAGTTTATCTGTTTGGACTCTCGGGAGTCCGATACGAACCGAACTCATCCGATTTCTTCATGATGACCGCCCCCCTTCCACCTACCTTCCACTTAGTCTTTGTTTCCATTTTATAAATGGAAGACAATGACTTTATGGGGAATCTCTCATGTGTGATGAGTTGTATCATGTGGGTTGATGTATAAAGAATGAGGAGAAGACTTACTCTCAAATATATTCACTTGGTTTCATCCATGATATTGGTGTAGAGAGAGAAAAAAATATTTTTCTAAGGTCTTCTTCTTCATTTTTTACTTGTTTTTCTTGGAGAAAATTCAAGACATAAATTGAGAGATATAGATTGAACACTTAGAGTGTTATAATCTTGATTAACAAGCTCCTATAATCTCACTCTAGCCGTATTCTTGGAAGATAACGAGGTTTAGTCATTTCGGTCGTTTCTCCGACGCGTAGCAAGTAGAGGCGTGGTGCTTTCGGCATTGGATCATTCAAGAGCTTGGAGCAGATTGGATTCGCGGAAAACATTTAAAGCTTGGGGAATCGCTCAAGAGAAGAACACCATTTAATCAACGGACTACAAGGGTATGATTTCGAATCTTCCTTTGTTCATTTAATATTCGTATATACGTAGCTCGATCGATCCTTGTAGGATTCGGATCGTAATTTTAGTTTTACCGCTTCCACTGGGTCTTCGTTTTAGGCACCGAATCCCAACACTAACAAACTGCTCTCGCTTGAAAAAATTTTCGATACAAACTTGATATTTCAAAGGATATAAATGATAATCCGGATACTTTTATAAAACTAATCTAGGATATCAAACAGACTGGTGATAAAAGTATCGATGAATACACCCCAACCGTTCTCTTAAATGCCATCGCTGATTCATATAGTGATGTTTAATCTGCAATTAAGTACAATAGATACCAGGTGGACTTTGATACGGTTATAAATGGTTTGAAAAGTAAAGAGTTGGGTCTAAAGAACAATAAGGGGAGCAAAACTCTTGACAATGTTAACTTTGTGAGGGGAAGGCCTCAAAAACGTCTTCAAAAATAGAAACCTTCCCCTAGTCAAAACCTTCAGAATAATTCTTCTGATAAGAAAAAGGGCAAGTGGAAGAGTAGGTGAAAGTATCGACCTAAGAACGGTAAGTGCTATAACTGTAGTGAACTCGGTCATTACATTTATGAGTGCACTAAACCTAACAAAAATCACCAAACTCATAATGCCAACATGGTAGTTGAAAATGAGCGTGTAGATGATATTTTCATGGTATCTGAAATATGTGAAGATGCTAATATAGTGCATTCTCTTACTCTGTGTGAAAATGAGTGGCTTGTTGATCTGCATGTACTTTTCACGTGCCGCCTTTTAAAAGGTTGTTTGCAGATTATAAATAAGCGACTAATTGGTCTATCTTTATGGCAAATGAGAAAAGGTGTCTAGTTTTTTGTATTGAAAATATTAAGATAAAATGTGACAAAAATTATTTGTTAACTTTAAAGAATATAAGGCATGTACCTTATTTGTGTCACAATATTATTTCTTATGGTACCCTTGATGAGGGTTATCAAGGTAAATGGGGTAATAGAGTCGTGAGAATCTTAAAAGGAAACTTGTGTGTTTTCAAAGCTGAAAAATGGAATAATATTTATGTGAATGTTGTAAAATCTGATTCTTTGTGAATGCTGTCCAAGGTGACTAGACCTGGCAAACAGGCAGGCTCGGCCCAACCCAAGGGCCTCAACTTTTTTTAAATATTAATTCTGAATATACAAATATTTTTCGGTTCTTAATTATTATATTATTCACTATACTGTCACAATCAGATAAATAAATATACAATTATTTTTATTTGATAATTACATTATTTACTACACTACCACAATCAAAAGACAAATATAAAAATATTTTTATTTAATCATCATATCATTTATCACTACTATTTTCTTGTAAAAATTATAAATTATTATTATTGATATGAGATACTACAAAGTTCACAAAGCCCCATAAAAAAATAAAATTACATCAATAATTAACGTATAGATGTAATATAATCTAACAAATAAGAATTTTTTTTAAATATTATAATTACATATAACATAAATTAAAAAAAAACTGTCCGGGCGGGTCGCCCGCGGGCCGGGCCTCCACGGGCGGGCCAAATCTGGGCCGGGCCAAAAAGGCCCGTCTTTTTTGGACCAAAAATATGAAGCCCAATGCCCGCCCAAAAACGGGCGGGCTGGCCAGCCCGCGGGCCTGGGCCTATTTTGCTAGGTCTCAAGGTGACCTAACTGACTTATGGCATAGACATTTAGGTCATACTAGTAATAAAGGATTAGAAATTTCACAAAAACAGGGTTGTTTTGGTAAAGATAAATTGTCTTATGTGCTATTTCGTGACTCTTGTGTGATTGAAAAACAACATCATGTTAAGTTTCTTAGTCCCCATTCCCCTAGATCCCCTACTTGTTATGAGACTTTGCACTATTTGCTTGCTGATGTATGGGGGCCATCTAGTGAGCCCACGCATGGTGGGAACTGATACTTTTTATCATTTGATTGATGATTACTCTCGAAAGGTCTTTGTGTTCCTTTTGAAAAATAAGTCACATGTCTTTGAGAAGTTTAAAAACTGGAAAATTTTGATTGAAAATCAAACATGAAAGAAAATGAAAATCTTGAGGACTGATAGTGGTCTTTTGTTTTGTAATCAATTGTCTGATGATCTATGTGTCCAATCTAGTATTTGGAGACATAAGACTGTCCCATACACGCCCCAGCGAAATGGGGTGGCCGAACAAATGAATAAAAATCTGCTAAAAAGTGTAAGAATCTTGCTCGCTACGTCTGGCCTTTCAAAAAGATTTAGGGGTGAGGCTTTATTAACTGCTGCTTATTTGATCAATAGATCTCCTTTTGTGACATTCAATGGTAATTACCCTGTATGGCCCAGTCAGTCTATTGATTTTTCAAAATCTATGTGTATTTGTATGCTCTGCTTATGTGTATCAGAGAAATGATAAGCTCGAGCCTCGTTCATTGAGATGTGTGCTCTTGGGATACCCAGAAGGGGTAAAAGGCTATAGGGTTTAGCTAAAAGGCCAACTCAGTTTTAAACCGCTTATTAGTCACGACGTTGTTTTCAACAAAAATGAATTTCCATGCCTTTTACCAGATCCGAAAAATCCCTGCTCCAAACGAGGTGGAGCTGCACATTTCCTTAAATGATACTGATAATGTGCAAATTGAAATTGATCTTGATAATCATGATGGTGCTAATGTGAAAATTGAAACTGATCTTGATGTTGTTACCCAAAATATTATCCGGAGAGGATATGCTAGAATGGACGAATAGCAAACAAAATGCGAGATCACATCCCTGGGAAAGTAAATAACACAAGATTTGCCGGGGTTGTTAGTCCCAGACTTGAATGTTCTCGCGAGATATTATTAATACGAATACTTGGGAGTACAAATATTAATGTTAGAGTACAATTACAATGAGTGTAGAGACCCTAGTAATATTAGCACTTGAGTGCTGAAGATTGCCGGAAGAACCAGAGTTGATGCTCTATGAGTTCTTGTAACAACGATGGAGTGCTGTGTTGACTGTGACAAATCAACGGTCTCTCACTGTGTGAATTAGCTGAACTCTCGTATGGAAAAAATTTCTGAACTTGTGAACCTCTTTCCCAGTTGCTGAAGGTTTCCTATTTATAGGAGTGGAGGTAGCTGGGCGATCGCCTCTGCTGTATTATAATAAGCGGGCGATCGTCTTTAACACATGGGCTGGTCTCCTTAGAGTCCGCAGCAGATGCTGGCAACCGGATGCACGAACCAATGAGAAGACCACACGCGTCCGGAGTCGCTGTCTTGGGAGGCCCCACTTAGGACCTTTCGGCGGGTCTGTCGGTAGGTGAGGCCGTCCTTGTCACTGATAGCTGCTGATGGGATGGAGTACAGCCTGTTCTTGCGGCGCCTTGAGGTCCCACCTAAGACCTTTTGACGGGTCTGTCGGTAGGACAGTTGTGGATGGGATGGAGTCAAGGATCCTTATTCTGTGGCGCCATTCGCGGATCTGCACGTGGGTCCTCACTCCGAGATCCAGTCCTCGTAGATATGACGGATGATGGCCTTATACGTGGCATAGGACGGTCGTCCTTGGTCGGGCACCAGAGTCGATCGCTAGGTGTCAAGAGGCGATCGCCCCGAACGTCGATCGCTCGATACCTGAACTTGCTGTGGACTCTTCGCTTGGCAAGTCTGCCTTGGACTATTTGATGCTGTCTTTGGTCGCTCGGCCCTTCTGCCGATCGCCATCGAGGCGTATAAATCGCCGCACAACAATTTCCCCCCAGCTCGCTCCGATGTTGGAGACGTGTGATGAGGTGGTTCTACTGGCGATCGCTTAACTTAGACGAGCGACTCAGCATTTTACGGAACAGATGATCATCCCTCGAACCGGCTGATTTTGAATTTGGATGACCTAGTCGATCCCTGAAATGAGCGGGAAATGACAGCGGTTGTGGAAACATCACCTGGGCACGTGTCGGGCTCCTGTTGGGGGAGTTCGACGGTTTTGTTGGGCTGTCCTTTGGCGTGCCCTCAAAACGACGCGAACGTGGGATTCGAGGACAGCATTAAACGCGGCCTATCTGACGGTTGCACTTCGATCCTCGGGACTCCGCTTATTGCACAGAAGCCCCCACTCCTGCCTATAAAAAGGACTGGGGTTACAAGGTTAAAAACATTATGCATTTTTGCCTGAGAAGAAGACATAGCCGATTTCTCTTAGAGCTCTGTGTGACGATCGTCGTTCGACTCAGACCTTAGGTAAGAACAAAAAACTCCTTCTCCCTCCTTTCTTTGAATATGTCCGGAGGAAGACCAGATGTGTATGAGTCGGGTAGCATTTCCGTCGCCGGGGCTTTGACCGCCCGGGATGAACCTCCTGCGGAATTTCATGTGGACACCGTCGTCGAGGCCATCCGTGCCGGGATTGAGCCCGCGGAGATCGGGGAACTTTTTAATGAGGCTGATAAGGCCAAGACGGTGGAGGCCGATCGGATCCGTTCACTGAAACAGGAGGAGGCGGATGCGACGGTGCACAGGGAGCTGGACAGCGCGTTTGGCAAAGCCTTCACAGATTTTACCGAACTCATGGAGAGATTGGCCGGCCCACTCCCCAAATTTAATTTAACGAATATTCGATCGCCAATCCTTATGAACCTGTAAGGAGGACGTTGTTCCGAGCTGCTCGCCGCTCTCCGTGGACCCTTGGCCAGATTGGGAGCTCGACGACCAGGGAGGATTTGGATCATTGGAGGGCGAGGTTCCATGTTCCTTCTGATGTCAGCCTCCACGTGCCTAGCGAGAATGAGCGAGCCGATCAACCTCCCGAGGGCATGGTCTCCGTCAATGAGGCGATAATGGAGGCTGGACTGCGATTCCCGCTGCTGTTCGCTGTCTCCTATTTGCTGACCGCCTGGAACGTGGCGCCGCTTCAATTGATGCTGAACGCCTGGCTGCAGATCATCTGCACCCTCACTCTGTTTGGTGGCCATCGGTTGTATCATCTTCCTTCAACGTTGGAGATGAACCATATCTTCAAACTGACGATTCAAAAAGGTTCTGTCGGTGGCTACCATATACAAGGTCGCTCAGGTCAGGTGGTTCTTGGAGTCCCGAATAAAGTGAGGGATGATCCGTCAAAGTGGTTCTGGGTCTGCGGCGCTTGGAAGTCGGCAGCGAGCGACAACCCGACCGACGAGTTGGATATTCCCACCGGCTTTTGGGAGAGGAGTCCGAGTAAGGATTTTAGACTCTCCCTTTGTTCGGATACATTCTGAACTGATCTGATTTTGGCCTTCTTCTTGCAGGTGTCATTGTTCCGGCGGCGGGCGACCTCGCTTTTGATTTCGCAATTGTCTGGGAGAAGATACGGAGTCTCCCTGACGACCGTATAGACGCTCGCCAAATTAACAACAAAGCCTGCTGGTTGGCTGCTCGGCTATTTCGCTACCCTCGCCATCTGAAGGTTCAAGGTACGAACTTTTGCGATCTTCTTTGACATGTCGATCGCTTTGAATGGGGAGGATTACTAACTTTGTCGATTGTTTTCTTTTGCAGAAATTCGTTTCCCTTGTTTCCCAGAGCCTCCTGCTGCGATTGCCATGTCTAATCCGGGGGTCATGAACCGTCTTCGCCAAGGGAAAAAGGTGAGCCAAGCTCCTTCTGCTCTGCCGCGACCGAACCCGGAGGCGAGGCCTCTCCAGGAGCCTGTCGTCGAAGGGCGGGAGCCTCGGGAGGAGGATCAACTTCGGCTTATCCGTAAGAAAAAGAGGACTGTGGAGCCCTCGGCCCCCGTTACTGCAGACGAGCTGCCGATCTCTGTACCTCCGATTTCCGTGATTCCTCCAGTAGAGGGTCCACGCCATCTTCGGCGTTTCTTCAGTCAATGGCGACTGCTGAGGCCGAGACTTCGCGTGGCAGGCCGTTCTTCGTCCGTTACCCAGAGAAGGTCGAGAAGTAAGCCTGGTCGTTTTGCCAAGTTATGAAACTTGTGTAGGAAAAACACTTAACTCTTTTGTCATTTGTGCAGGGTCTGCCATTCCGACCCGAATTGCTCGCCGATGGTGTTGGACTTCTTGTCGAGAAAAGCTCCTCGCGAGGTCAGCGATATTCTTCCTACGTTGCTCGGGATACCACTTCCCTCCCGAAGGCCTGGACGACCGATCTAGACGCGATCGCGTGCCGGCGATCTGCTGACGCGATGCAGGCTACTTTCACATTGGCCCTTCAGACAGCGATGATGGCAGCTCAGGCCATGAGGGATTACGAGGGGTGGTCGTCCACTGCCCGTCTCCATGCGGACCTCGAAACCGTACAGAGACAAAACATTGAGTTTGCCGACCGGCTCGCGGCCATGGAAAAGAGCTCCGCGGAGGCGGCTAAGCAGGCGAAACAGGATGTTGACCGGGCGCAGGCGGCGACTGACCGGATGCGGGACCAGATGACGGAAGCCCACAGGTCGCACAAGGCCGCGCTGAAGGAGGCCGACCAGTTGTGTAACACCCCAAAAACCTTGCGGGAGTATTACACGCCGTGGGCCCCGCGCCGGAACCCACCAGGCTAAAAATCATTTACAAAAACGCCAAAAAGGCCGATGACGGTAATATTTCAAATACTCACAGAAGCCATTTAGAAAATAATAATTACCGTCATAAGAATTTCGCCAAAACGATCAAGGCCGTAATGCCAAAAACTCGGTTAAGGAATCGGTTTTCGAAATAAAACTCAGTCGGTAAAATACCGAAAGCCATTACAAAAGAACTCACGCAGCGGATAAAAGAAATGAAGTCAAACATGCACAAGACATCAACACTACTCCTCATATGAACGAAAAATGGGAGTCAAATATTCACATATCACGAAATCAAAATCCATAAGAGGATTCCGTCAATTAACTCATAATCATAAAAATAGCTCGTGTTACACGAGGCACAGCACAAAGAAGGGAGACTTACATCCACAGGTCGCACGAAGATGATGATCGCCCACGATACTAATCACGACCAACCAACTCAGACGACGCGTCGCGACACGACTCAGTCAGACAAAATCCGACGAGACAAATTTTAATAGACACCACTGACCCGACAGCCTAGGTTTCCACAACCTAAGATCCGATTCCATTTACATTTCATAAGTATTTTATGTTGTATTGCATATTGACGAATGTTCAGTGATGTTCTAAAAGGATTAGAATGCACAGTTGATGATTGTTGAGATACTTGGACCATCTTGGGAAGATTGTAGTATTCGGATATTGTTGATGTCATTTTTGATATTCTTGGTCTATGGTATGCATTTCGGAAGGACGTCCGGATAGAGGTATATTTTATGGTAATCGTACATAGAGGATTATGTACGAGAAAGTATTCGGTATTGAGGTATTATATGGTATTGTTGTGATACTGGGATTTTTACGGTATTATCGTGATATTCGGATTTTGACGAGAATCGATGGATTACCGGAGGTGGTAAGGTTATCGTTGAGGTTATTATTCTCATGATGCCTGGCATGTGAATATTTATGTTTATGTACTTGCGGTTATTTGTCGGACATTATTGCTGACCCCGTTGTGGGACTTGTTTTTCAGGTATTGAGGACTTTGATGGTTGCGGTCGTGAGGCGAGGATTCCGGACGATACTGGCTATGGCATATTGTTGGGGAATCGTGTATTTTGTTGTGTATATCATTATTGATGTATGTGTATCTTGGACTGTAATTTTTTTTCCGCTGCGTGAGTTCTTTCAAATGGCTTTCGGCCTTTTGCCAACTGAGTTTGACTTCGAAAACCAATTCCCTTAACCGAGTATTTGACATTATGGCCTTCATCGTTTTGGCGAGATTCTTATGACGGTATTTAGTATTTTCTAAATGACTTTTGTAAGTTTTTGAAATAATACCGTCATCAGCCTTTTTGGCGTTTTTGTAAAAGGTTTTTAGCCTGGTGGGTTCCGGCGCGGGACACACGGCGCTATATTGTTCCTTGTAATTACCTGAAATTTTTGGGCATTCTAGCCCATTGAATTATTTTTGAAAACCTTGAGTATCTTAGAAAATTAAAATTCGAGACGTACTTTTAAAACGAATTATTTTCTTGCGGTGTTTTCAAGGTGCTTTCTAATGCCGCAATACATTTCAAAATTTTTCCAGTTGAGGACCAAAAATATTTTGAGATATTTTCAAATGCAGTTGCTTAGACCCAAGGGTCGAATATTTCTGAAAGTTTTTCACTAAGAGAAGGTGTCCTCATTTTTGTTCAAACGCAAGATGATTTTCAAAGTCTCGAAAATGATGTTTGTTCAACTTTTTGTAAAATGATACTCAAGATCAACTGGTGTTTCCAAACTGTTTTCAAAAGGTGGTTTTCGTTTTTAAAGACCTATCATTCCTGTTTGCGGACCGGAAATGCATGTATGGTTTTCGAACTTTCGCTACGGTGTTAATCCCGATTTGTGATTGAATTGGTGGTGTGAGCGTTGAGTTGTTGCCACGCATATGTTTTGTTAACCCTTTGTGGGAGGTGTGATGACGATCCTTAATGTTGTCATTTCGTGGTGGCTTGCGTGTTATCGCACGGGTGTGAGCTGTTGAAGCTTGAGTTTGTACGTTTGTGTACATGTGTGATTGTTTCATGATGGTTGTAATTATGTGCTGGTTATCGTTCGGGCCGTTGAGGTCGCCGAACGATACCGTCGTTGCTGTAGTGTTTGTGTGTGTATTACTTTACGATGGTAATCGTTGTATATGGTATTTGTTATGATTCTTTGTTGTGCTGAGTTGGCATCTCCGCTATGTTGTTTTGCGACGTTATGCCCCATTGTATCTAGCATTTGTATTTTCGGTATGCCGAGCCGAGGCGTTTCAATCGTGATGTGCCGGGGCATGCACGTGTAAATTTGTCCTTCTCGCTTGAACACATTTCAAGTGTGGACTCGAGGGACACCGAATTCAGTTTTGCGAATTGGCTACCGAGACTTTCGGAGTTCGCGCTTCAGCACAAGTATCAGAATCGGCTTTGAGAGGCCTTCGAAGGATGTTTCTATCGGTTGCTTGTTGTGTTGTCACATTGATTTCGTTGTTGTGAGTTGCGGGGGCGACCTTCTTTTATAAGAGGTCGAATGTAGTACCCGTGTTGTTTTTAGACTCCTGCATTTTCTCTTTCTTGATTCTATCGACTCGCTCGTGTTCGTTGATACTTACTGAACTTGTTCTGTATTTCGGTTTCATTGATCGGACGAGGTGTGATCTTGTTTTGGGTCGATCTGGTTATCGCTGTGACTTTTTCGAGTTCGGTTCGATTCTTGTGAACCTTGTTCGGAAGTGACATCTTTTGGTTCTACTAGTTCTTTTATTCGAAGTGGACTGGATCTTGAACTTTTGTATTTTCGACTCTGTCGACTCGTTTATGTTCGTTAACATTTTCTGAGCTTGCCCTATCTCTTGCTTTTATTGATCGAACGAGTGTGGTGTTTTGAAATTACTCGTTTGTCGTTGTGACTTTTCAATTGCTATTCCCTTTCCTATGGATCTTATGTGAATCACATGTTGTTGTTTTCACCGGATCATATATTGTCTCGAGTCGAGATGTGAACCTTGGGGTTGTTGTTTGAATTTTATTGTTCTTCGTGATTCGAACGTGATTGTTCGATTTTTGCTGTCTCGATCGTTGTGGTTCGATCGTATGATTGTTCGGTTTTTGTTGATCTCGTTTCGTGATTGTTGAACGTTCAAGACTCCTTCCTAATTTCCTTATGTTCAGGAAATTAGTCTTGTTTTCGATCTTCCAAGCCTTGGGCGGTGGAATTCCGTATTTGTTCAGCGATTGGCTCGCGTTTTGATTGATGTACCGTTGGGGTGGTCAATCATATTGATTTCCGTTCGTTGTCATCTTCCTTTTCGTTAGCATCGGGCGTTCCGAAGCTTTCCGGTTGAGCCGTGTTCGTCGGAATACTTGCGTGCCGATTTCGAGGCAAGTACCTTGCCCATACTATTCTTGTTTTATGGATATGATAATTAGTGATCGTCTAAATGTGGTTGTTTGGTCGTTTGAATTGAACTTTCAAAAGATTCGGTTTAGCCTTGTTAAAGGCTTGCTTTCAAAACGCGTGTGTTTTGTGAATGGCGTGGTTTGTGAATAACTATGTGAATTCTATGTATATGCTTGGTGTTGATGTTGCACTTGGTATTGCGTGTGGACGTATATTATTTCATTTCGGTGCGTTGTGGATTGACGTGGTGTTTTGCTAAGTGTTTGATGCCTCTGGGCGAATTGTTTGAATATCCTTGATGTGATATGTTATTTGTGTGAATGTGTGGATATGGTTGAAGGTCTACGGTGACACATAGCACGTGATCATGTGGTCAGGATGCAACAAGTGATTGATCCAACCGTGAGAGCCTGAGATAATCTACGGTGGCACATGGCATGCGATCATGTGGCCAGGATGCAACAAGCGATTGATCCAACCGTGAGATGTGTGTGATTTGTTTCGCTAGCCAGCTCGGGAGGGTCCTTCGAGGCCTCGGGTGGGATGTCGGTGGTAGCGTCCCGGTCCTAGGCGATGCGCGTGCGTGATTATGTTTCGTTGATTTTACGTCCATTGAGGATACGTGATGTTGGGCTCTGACCCTGTAAATTGTTGGTGGTTTCCTATTTGCGAAAACAAAACCTTTGGGCTGTGACCCTGTTGATTTTTGGAAAGAGAAGGATTCGATAATCCTAAAATTGTTTTCTATTAAAACTCTCGATGGCATTTTAAACGGTTTTATAAATTGTTTCCCTTGATTTATGATCTATCGGTTTGGGAGTGTTTTTACCCAAACTCATGCCTCGGGAAGTACTTTTCGTTACGTTTGAATCTTTGAGGATTTCCTGGTTATTGTTATTCGTGGAATGTGAATTGTATGGCTCGTACTTTTGTACTTGTACTTGCACTAGCAAAACAGTGGAGTTTTGCTAACCCCCGAGTATTCGGGGGGTGGATGTCTATTTTTACATTCAGGTTTTGGAGTATGGCACAGGGTCGGCACGAAGGATGATGAAAGATGAACGATACTAATCACACGAGGATCCGTTGATGTCGTATTGGTCTAGTTGTATTTTCTTTTCCGCTGTAGTATCTTTTCCCCGTTGTACGGGAGTTTATTGTATTTTGACCCCTGCGTGGGTATGTGTTTGGAATTAAGTTGTATGTTATTATTGAAAGACCAAGTCGGTCTACTGAGTCATTTTAGCCTTAAAGGCGATGTTTAGATGTTTGATTTTAGTTATCAGCCTGGTAGATCCTCGAGGAGAGGGTCTACGGCGTGTAATATCCCTGAGTGGATTGGGGGTGTTACAAGTTGAAGGTGACCGTCGCCCGACTGACTAGCGAGCTGGCATCCTCGAAGGAAGAGGTGGCCGCCAAAACTGCCAAGCTCGAGGGCGTGAGCCAAACGGTTGAGGAGTTGAAGGAAAAGCTGAAGGCGATTGAGGCCGATCCCTTCGCTAACGTGGAGTATGTCAGCGAATTCGCTTACTATATGGCTTATGCTGACGCGATCCGCGCCGCTAAGAAAGGATGGCTCAAGATCGGCCCTTTGGCTGAAAATTTCAAAGCCTATGCGCTGGAGCATCCTCTGCAGCCTAACTTCACCATGCCGATCCTCGACCTTTCCGCGGATCTTGGAATCGACTTGAGCTGGTACCCGTTGCCGGACAATCTTGTCCATCCGGGTGCCCCGGAGGATGGGGGTTCAGAGCCTGCTGCTGACGATGGAACGGGTGTTGATCCTTGAACTTTTCTGCTTTTTACTTGTAATTTTTTGTAGCTTTCATTGCACTTTTGCCTTCGGGCGACCGTGTTTGTATTTTTATTCCAAGTGATGAAATAAATGTTCGCTTCTCTGATTTCTTGCTTGCATGATTTTATACAAGTGTTTAAGGAACGATCGTTGTGTGTTCAGCTCCAAGTGAATTGATAAACTCATATTGATAACTTTAGAACAAAGTCTATCGCTGCATATACATCTGAACAATGCCGATCGTCGTACGTGTATTTGATTAAAGACGATCGTGATATACATAGCTCCGCCCTTCCCCCTTGTTTTTGTTTACTTAGTGAAAGTAAGGGGACGAAAATAAATCGTTTAGTGAGCGGTCTTTAATTTTGCAGATTCCTCGAGGAAGGCCGACCATCCCGGCCTAGAGGAACCGTGCACAATCGTAGAGTTCGATGGAACCGACCTCCGCGACCATGTCTTGTGCGCGAGCGACATTCCGTCTGATGGCCAACTTCTCGCGACTCACTTAATTGTGAGGGTCCTCCGTAGGCTGCGTCCGCCTCGTATTTAAACAAAGGGCGGGCGGTCTCGGTCTGGAGGAGTCCTTGCACGGGGCGTCGTCAGATTAATCGACTCCACGACCGCGGATTGTTAGCACTTTTCTACCTCGGACCATTATGTTATATGGCGATCCTCGACGGTATATATTGTGACGGGGGGAGGGATGCGTCGCATTGTCCGGATCCACCACGTTAGGTGATGGACCTTTGAAGGCGGGCGAACGTGTCCACAGATCTGTTTTGGAGGGGCCTTTAGCTACGCCCGCTTCGTATTTAAACGAAGGGCGAGCGATCACTGCCCAAAGAAACCTTGCATAGTCATAAGGAACAGTTCCATCGACCTCCACAACTATGTCGGAACTCTTCTACCTCGGACCGTCATGTTAGATAGCGATCCTTGACGGTATACGTTGTGTAAGGGGAGGCGATCGCTTGCCTAGGTCCTTCATGTTGATGACGAACCTTAGAGGGCGAGCGAGTCATCCTATTTTTCGAGGCATTGCTCAGGCAGTAGCCTTTGGTTTGACGTGGTGGGAATCGGGGAAAGACTTCCGAAGTTCCCACCTTTTGATTGAAGCATATAGATCCGACCATCGAGGTTGATCGATGGGTCGACTCGTATGAGTCTTTCGGCCTGTCGCGTTCGACTCTGGCGATCGGTTTGGGAGATTGACGGGGCTCCGACTAAGCCAATAAACTGTCCATCTTGCCCTCATCGAACAATCTCTAGAGTTGTCTGAGGAGGTCGCGGCATTGGTTGGTGCTGTGATCGGGACTCTTGTGGTAAGCATAGTATTTATTGTGGTCTAGATGACTGTTGTCCCTTATCGCCTTTGGCTTGCTTAGTGGTTTGCGCCCCTTGATGGCGTAAAAAATATGAGTCGGAGTTCGGTTGAACTTGTGGAGGAGATGCGCTTCCACCTCCTCGAAGGCCTTGAAATCACCGGGTGGCTTGGTGACCGCCTTGTTGGATTTAGCGATCGCCATCTTTTGGACGGGAGGTGGCGTTTCCTCACCTAGGCGAAGCGTGAAGAGCCTTCGCCTGGCTAGAAAATCGGCAGCCTTGGCGCGAAAGATCGCGTAGGTCAGAGGGATGTTCTTCGTGAGGTTCCTAAACATGGGTGAATGATCATAGAATCCCCCCAGGACCGAGTAGAGGGCGAGCTCGTCGCTGATGGGCTCGCCGGTGAGGACTATTTCATCCACCCGGTTGATGTAATCTGTGTCGGACTCGTCTTCCCCCTGCCTGATTTTCATCATGCAGTGGGGGCCTTCTGGTCTGGCGACCTTGGCGGCGAAGTATGACGTGAAGTCACTCGCCAGTTTCTCAAAGGAATTGATTGATCGTGGTGGCAGTGAGACGTACCACCTATGGGCCAGTTCGCCCAACGTTAACGGGAATATTCGGCACCTGTTCGCGTCTGATGCCCCACACCCGATCATGTAGATCTCGAACTTGCTCAAGTGGGTCTCGGGGTCCGATCTCCCCTCATACAAAGGTGTTTGGGGAGGAGCAATCCTTGGTTGCACGGGGGCAAGCTCGATGTGGACTGCGAGTGGCTCACTAGGTCCGATGATCTTTCTACTGGCGCTTGCCCCAGTTTCCATGAGCGCTTTCATCTCGTCGAGCTGGCGTTGCATTGCGGCCATCGCCGTGGCCTGGATGCTCGCGGCTAGGCGCTCGGAGCGGGAGCCGAGGCGATCAAGTACTGATCCCCTGGCTCCGCTGTCGATGATGTCCTTGCCGCGTGGCTCGACTCTTCTGTAGATGGGGGCCGAACGGCTCACCTGTTTTTGGTTGGGAGTTGGGTATGCCGAACTCCTGGTGACGGATTCGGATTCCGTCGTCTCGCGGTTGGGGCCAGAATGCCCCGGTCGCCACGATGGATCGCTTCCTAGGCGGCTGAAGACGGAACCGTCCCGCCTCGCAAGAGCCTTGTCTCGTGAATCGGGACTTTCTGACGATCGCTCGACCAGTAACCCCTTGAGGTTTCGTTTGCCCGCGCGACGGATGGCCGAGGGGGTTATAGCGGGCGCTGCACATGCTCTCCGTCGCTCCCTTAGGATGGCCATAGCCTCCTCGATCTGTTCCGTAGTTTGGAACTGGTCGAGCGAGAGGCTGGGGCCGTCCTTCAGGGGCGGGATCGAGAGTCTCGCTTCGTCGCGGCTACCCTCTGCCGTAGGTTGGGGCTCAGATTGAGGCGGAATATGACGTCCGGCGGATCATAGAGTGGCTCTCTTCGCTGTGGTGGCAGACGTCATTATTCTGAAGGTTTTTCTTTGAAGAACAGTGAGTGTTTCTTCAAGTATATGCCCCGGAAAACAGTGAGTGTTCTTCGAGATGGTCGAAATGAAAATGAAGGTTTAGAAGGCCCTTCCTCTAGCTCCAATTGTTGTACCCAAAATATTATCTGGAGATGATATGCTGGAATGGACGAGTAACAAGCACAATGCGAGAAGCTGTTAGTCCCGGACTTGAATGCTCTCGCGAGATATTATTAATACGAATACTTTGGAGTACAAATATTAATGTTAGAGTACAATTACAATGAGTGTAAAGACCCTAGTTATATTAGCTCTTGAGTGCTGAAGATTGCCGGAAGAACCAGAGTTGATGCTCTGTGAGTTCTTGTAACAATGATGGAGTGCTGTGTTGACTATGAGAAATCGACGGTCTCTCACTGTGTGAATTAGCTGAACTCTCGTATGGAAAAAATTTCTGAACTTGTGAACCTCTTTCCCAGTTGCTGAAGGTTTCCTATTTATAGGAGTGGAGGTAGCTGGGCGATCGCCTCTGCTGTATTATAATAAGCGGGCGATCGTCTTTAGCACATGGGTTGGTCTCCTTAGAGTCCGCAGCATATGTTGGAAGCCGGATGCACAAAACAATGAGAAGACCACACGCGTCCGGAGTCGTTGTCTTGGGAGGCCCCACCTAGGACCTTTCGGCGGATCTATCGTAGGGGAGGTCGTCCTTGTCACTGACAGCTGCTGATGGGCTGGAGTACAGCCTGTTCTTGCGGCGCCTTGAGGTCCCATCTAAGACCTTTCGGTGGGTCTGTCGGTAGGACAACTGTTGATGGGCTGAAGTCAAGGATCATTATTCTGTGGCGCCATTCCCGGATCTGCACGTGGGTCCTCGCTCTGAGATCCAGTCCTCGTAGATATGATGGATGATAGCCGTATACGTGGCATAGGACGGTTGTCATTGGTCGGGCACCAGAGTCGATCGCTAGGTGTCAAGAGGCGATCGCCCCGGACGTCGATCGCTCGATACCTGAACTTGGTCTGGACTCTTCGCTTGGCAAGTCTGCCTCGGACTATTTGATGCTGTCTTTGGTCGCTCAGACCTTATGCTGATTGCCGTCGAGGCATATAAATAGCCGCACAACACTTGATAATCATGATGATGTTAATGTGCATGATGAAACCAAGGAGGTACTTGAAGTAGAGTTACATGATTATCAACTTACTAGGGATAGGCCTAGGCGAGATGTTAGAAGGCCATCTCACTTGAACGACTTTCATATGACTTCGTATGCTTTCAATATGTTTGAATCAATTGATAACTGCGAACTCAAATCATACGATAAAGCTTTGTAATCTGAGAATTCAGAAGTGACTTAACACAAAGAATGAAGAAATGACTTCATTCCACACAAATGAAATTTGGGATCTTGTGCCAAAACCCGCCAACTGTTCTGTTGTCGACTGCAAATGGCTTGTCAAAGTAAAGAATGAAAATGATTCTGTCAGATTTGAAGCAAAACTCGTTGCTAAGGGTTTCACTCAGAAAGAAGATATTGATTATACTGAAATCTTTGCTCTCGTCGTTAAATTCAACATTGTGCGAATAATGTTTGCTCTAGTTGCACAATTTGATTGAGAATTAAAATAGTTAGATGTTAAAACTGCTTTCCTACATGGTGAACTTGAAGAAATTTTTGTATGAGACAGCCTGAAGGCTTTGTTGATCTTAAGCACCCTAATCATATTTGTTTGCTTAAGAAGTCACTTTATGGTTTAAAACATTCCTCTAGACACTGGAATAAAAGTTTGAAGAATACATGCTCTCTCTTAAATTTACTTGGAGTAACTATGATCATTGCTTGTATTTCAAAAATAATTCCAAAATTCCTGTTTTCTTGTTCATCTATGTTGATGATATGCTCGTGGTGAGCCCGTGTCTGAAATTTGTGGATTGTGTCATTAAATGCTTGAGTGCTAAATTTGATATGAAGTATCTTGGGGATGACAAAAGAATTCTTGGAATGAATATTCGTCGTGATAGGAAGAATTCTAGTACTGTTTTAAACCAAGATACATATGTGCAGAAAATTCTGTCTAAATTTTCTATGTCTAATTGTAAACCAACGAGTGTGCCTTTAGCTGGTCATTTCTTGCTTAGTAAAGATCAATCCCCTAAGACTGATGATGACATTAAGTATATCAATAGTGTGCCTTACTCCAACGCAATTGGCACGGTTATGTACCTAATGGTCAGCACAAGACCTGACATAGCAAACATTGTAAGTTGCCTTAGCCGATACGTGACTAATCCAGGGGTATATCATTGGCAAGCCGTCATATGGATATTGAGGTACTTGAAAGGCTCTACGAGGTATGGTCTAAAGTTCTCTCGATGCCTTCAAGGTGTAAACTTGTTTGGATATGTCGATTCTAATTATGTTGCAAATCGAGATAATCATAAATCCACAACCTCTTATATTTTTACTTTGTGCGGAGCACCTATTAGTTGGAAATCACAATTGGAACCCATTTGCCTTGTCAACGATCGAATCTGAATATGTTGCAATTACGGAAGCGTTAAAGGGAGCAATTTGGTTAAAAGGACTCTCATTTGAAATTGGTTTCTAAAAGATAAGGTTGTGGTTTTTCCGGATAGTCAATCCAGTATCTAACTTTGCAAAAATTCTATTTTTCATGATAGAACTAAACACGTTGATGTTCTTTTCCATTTTATTCGAGATGTTGTTGCTAAATGAATAATCTATCTTGAAACATCCGTAGTGGTTTGCTCAGTCTGAATTTGCGTGCTATCACTTAATTCAGGAACACTTGAATCTGAACTAGAGCCGTCCAGTTCTCAAAATCTAGGTTTTTAATTTTTACTTCAAGGTTAGAATATATATATATATATATATATATATATATATATAGAGAGAGAGAGAGAGAGATGCGATTTTAGGAGTCGAGAACTAAGAGAAGAGAGACGCAAGTTCGGAGGAGGTTTGAAGAAGAGACACTCAAAGACGATTTTCATATTTATGTTAGAACTGTTGGGTACAAGATCGGATATTGCGCCGTATTGCGGAAGCGTAAATTTAAAGTGCGGAAATAAAGGACACAAGGATTTATAGAGGTTCGGCTATAATCGAGCCTACGTCCTCTCTCGGTGTATCTTTTTCTATAGGATAAAGATCAAAACCTCCGCACCTCTCTTCTATCGGTCGAGGGATAACCGTTACAATCACGTCTTTTATTGGTCCGTGATAAACCACTCGTACTTGTCTTTATGTCGGTCCAAGTTAAACCGTTTTCCTTTTCGTAGGACAAGGAATCAACCTCTCTAGATTTCTATCGGTACTAGATAAACCTCACTTAGATATCGATTGCGATTCTAATAATGCCGGATCCTAATAACACCGAATCCAATCGTATCTTTTCTTTTACCACTCGTGTATGTTTTCGTGAATTCTCACTCAAACACTTACAATTAAGCTCAATATCAACAACAAGAATGTGTATAATAATATCACAAGTATAGACTATTTGCTCAAGGTTGTTGTACTCAAACAATACCATAGGGATGGTATTTATAGGATCCATCATCAAACTAGCCGTTAGCTGCCAGACTGCTCATTACGTACGCTATCATCTCCTTATTATGTAGGCAAGCCTCGTTACGTACGTTAACCACCACGGGTTACGTACGTAAGCCTCTTCCAGTTTCAGTCCAGGGAGTTTTGTCATTTGAGTTACGTACGTTAGCCATCTACCTATTACGTACGTTAACTTTAGTCAATATGTCCGTTGCTCGCTGACCTATGCCATGATGTTATCTTCCAACGTTCTTCTTCTTTGAAATCGCAAACATCACATTACGTACGTTACATAACGTGTATTACGTACGTTAAGCATCCAATATTACGTACGTTAATCTATCTGCATAGCGTACGTTAATAGGCCTTCTGTCCAGCTTTTTGCACTTCGTTTTCCTTCGATGCTTGCTTCGCCTCTTCGTTGTTTTGTTTTGTTTAACGCCTTTAATCATCAAAACACTTTTAATTTATGTATGGAACAAAATGTGCCAACAATCTCCCATTTTTTGATGATTACAAAACAAAATATCGTCAATGAGATTTACCTGCAAAAAGACAAATATATGTATATGTGTACAGACCAAAGTTTTCGACTTTGTCCGTTTCGTTAGTTCTTCTCCCATTTATCTTTCGACTCCTTCTTTCTTTTCCCCTTTTCTTTTCTCATTTTCAAATTTATCATCGTCTTTTTCGACGTCTCCTCATTTTTGTTCAACTCCTTCGTTTTTTCAATTCTTTTTTTGTATGCTATCGATTTTCTTCGATTTTTCTCCCCCTTTCAAGGTTAATCACATTTTCGACTTATTTCTCCATTCTCCTATCTCTTCCCCTTTTTGTATTCATCAAAAAAATGCAATAAAATACCAATAAAAAAATTCAATAGATAATGAAATATGCAAAAACAAGGGTATTAACTCCCCCTGAAAATATTATCCGTTTTTAAAAAAAATTACTCCCCCTGAGTAAAATACCAAAAATCAATATTTGGGGATCCAACCTATAGTTGGTTTTTGTTTAGAAACGTAGACAATATTTGAAATGATTGTTCCTTTAGGAGCCCAAATTTTCTTAATTTTTATCGTCCGTCTCAGGCTTTTGCAATTTGAAATATCATGCCCGATTTTTAAACACTTTTCGCAATGAGGTATCTTGAAATTAATGGATTCGTTTTTCAAACGAGTTTTGAATCCTAACCCCTCTTTATTCAAAGTAAATTTTTGAACACCAAGCATTTGTTCAAATTTCTCGTTTCCGCGCGAGAATTTCTTTGTCAAAGATTTAAGTTCGGTTTGGATTTTAGAGAGATCATTATTCAAAATATTTTCATTTTCAATACACTTTGAATGATTGATTTCAACAAATTTTCCCTTTTCGATAATTTTGGAATTTTCAATTTCCAAAGATTTAATTTTAGACTTAAGGGATTTGATTTCCGATAATGTATTTTGAAAATCCGTATGCAATAATTCAAATGCATCAAAAAGTTCATCACGGGAGGGTGTACTTACTTGGCTTTCGACGTCGCTGTCGTCGAACGAACTTCGGGCCATGAGAGCGAGATAATTTTGATCGATAAATTCGTCGTCTTCGTCTTCATCGCTCCATGTTGCCACTAGGACCTCCTTTTTGGATTTGGCACGGCAATGCTTAGCGAAGTGGCCTGGTTTTCCACATAGTCGACAAGAGTTGTCGAATTTCTTCATTTCGCTCGAGATATCCTTCTTCCTCCGGTTTAATAAAGTTTGGAATTTATTAATATTCTTGGCATAATATGCCGCTTCTTCGTCTCTTTCCTCCACCGGGGTTTCTTCTTTCTTTCTCGATATCTTAGGCTTCATGGCTAATGATCGTTCCTTCGGCTTTGGCTTGACACTTCGTGATTTTAATACAATCTCATAATTGATTAGTGAACCAACAAGGACACTAAAATCGAGCATGTTGAGATCTTTGGATTCCATAATCGCGGTCACAGTGCCGTCCCATTCGCTAGGTAGTGATCGTAAAATTTTCTTAACTTTTTCACTACTAGATAATGGTTTTCCGAACGAAGCAAGTCCATTGGTGATGACCGAAAATCGGTCGAGCATATTGGTGATGGACTCGTCACTTTTCATCATGAATAACTCGTAGTCATGGAGAAGCATATTGATCTTCGTCTCCTTGACTTGAGTTGTCCCTTCGTGTGTGATTTCAAGAATTTTCCATATTTTTTTCGCACTTTCACACGACGAGATTCGATTGACCTCTTCGGGATTTAAGGCACAAAATAAAAGTTGGGTGGCCTTACAATTTAGATGGTCATTTTTCCAATCGGCATCATCGTATTCTTCAAAAGATTTGAGCGTACCGTCGGATTTGATAGGAACTTTTGGGCCGAGACAAATAATCTTCCAAATCTTTATATCGTAGGCACGAATAAAGATTGACATCTTTTTCTTTCATGTCAAATAATTTGATCCATCGAAGAATGGTGGTCGGTTGAGAGCAAGGCCTTCGACAGGAGCAAATTGAAACGCCATTAGATCTTTTTCTCCTCGGATGTTAAGCCGTGTATTGGAGTACTGCTCCGATACCAATTGTTGGGTACAAGATCGGATATTGCGCCGTGTTGCGGAAGCGTAAATTTAAAGTGCGGAAATAAACGACACAAGGATTTATAGAGGTTCGGCTATAATCGAGCCTACGTCCTCTCTCGGTGTATCTTTTTCTATAGGATAAAGATCAAAACCTCCGCACCTCTCTTCTATCAGTCGAGGGATAACCGTTACAATCTCGTCTTCTATTAGTCCGTGATAAACCACTCGTACTTGTCTTTGTGTCGGTCCAAGTTAAACCGTTTTCCTTTTCGTAGGACAAGAAATCAACCTCTCTAGATTTCTTTCGGTACTAGATAAACTTCACTTAGATATCGATTGCGATTCTAATAATGCCGGATCCTTGATCCTAATAACACCGAATCCAATCGTATCTTTTCTTTTACCACTCGTGTATGTTTTCATGAATTCTCACTCAAACACTTACAATTAAGCTCAATATCAACAACAAGAATGTGTATAATAATATCACAAGTATAGACTATTTGCTCAAGGTTGTTGTACTCAAACAATACCATAGGGATAGTATTTATAGGCTCCATCATCAAACTAGCCGTTAGCTGCCAGACTGCTCATTACGTACGCTATCATCTCCTTATTACGTACGCAAGCCTCGTTACGTACGTTAACCACCACGGGTTACGTACGTAAGCCTCTTCTAGTTTCAGTCCAGGGAGTTTCGTCATTTGAGTTACATACGTTAGCCATCTACCTATTACGTACGTTAACTTTAGTCAATATGTCCGTTGCTCGCTGACCTGTGCCATGACGTTATCTTCCAACGTTCTACTTCTTTGAAATCGCAAACATCACATTACGTACGTTACATAACATGTATTACGTACGTTAAGCATCCAATATTATGTACGTTAATCTATCTGCATAGCGTACGTTAATAGGCCTTTTGTCCAGCTTTTTGCACTTTGTTTTCCTTCGATGCTTGCTTCGCCTCTTCGTTGTTTTGTTTTGTTTAACGCCTTTAATCATCAAAACACTTTTAATTTATGTATGGAACAAAATGTTCCAACAATCTCCCCTTTTTTGATGATTACAAAACAAAATATCGTCAATGAGATTTACCTGCAAAAAGACAAATATATGTATATGTGTACAAACCAAAGTTTTCGACTTTGTCCGTTTTGTTAGTTCTTCTCCCATTTATTTTTCGACTCCTTCTTTCTTTTCTCCTTTTCTTTTCTCATTTTCAAATTTCTCATCGTCTTTTTCGACGTCTCCTCATTTTTGTTCAACTCCTTTGTTTTTCCAATTCTTTTTTTTATATGCTATCGATTTTCTTCGATTTTTCTCCCCCTTTCAAGGTTAATCACATTTTTGACTTATTTCTCCATTCTCCTATCTCTCCCACTTTTTGTATTCATCAAAAAAATGCAATAAAATACCAATAAAAAAATTCAATAAATAATGAAATATGCAAAAATAAGGGTATTAACTCCCCAAGAAAATATTATCCATTTTTAAAAAAAAATTACTCCCCCTGAATAAAATACCAAAAATCAATGTTTGGGGATCCAACCTATAGTTGGTTTTTGTTTAGAAACGTAGAAAATATTTGAAACGATTGTTCCTTTAGGAACCCAAATTTTCTTAATTTTTATCGTCCGTCTCAGGCTTTTGCAATTTGAAATATGATGCCCGATTTTTAAACACTTTTCGCAATGGGGTATCTTGAAATTAATGGATTTGTTTTTCAAACGAGTTTTGAATCCTAACCCCTCTTTATTCAAAGTAAATTTTTGAACACCAAGCATTTGTTCAAATTTCTCGTTTCCGCGCGAGAATTTCTTTGTCAAAGATTTAAGATCGGTTTGGATTTTAGAGAGATCATTCTTCAAAATATTTTCATTTTCAATACACTTTGAATGATTGATTTCAACGAATTTTCCCTTTTCGATAATTTTTGAATTTCCAATTTCCAAAGATTTAATTTTAGACTTAAGGGATTTGATTTCCGATAATGCATTTTGAAAATCCGTATGCAATAATTCAAATGCATCAAAAAGTTCATCACATGAGGATGTACTTACTTGGCTTTCGACGTCGCTGTCGTCGAACGAACTTCGGGCCATGAGAGCGAGATAATTTTGATCGATAAATTCGTCATCTTCGTCTTCATCGCTCCATGTTGCCACTAGGACCTCCTTTTTGGATTTGGCACGGCAATGCTTAGTGAAGTGGCCTGGTTTTCCACATAGTCGACAAGAGTTGTCGAATTTCTTCGTTTCGCTCGAGATATCCTTCTTCCTCCGGTATAATAAAGTTTGGAATTTATTAATATTCTTGGCATAATATGCCGCTTCTTCGTCGCTTTCCTCCACCAGGGTTTCTTCTTTCTTTCTCGATATCTTAGCCTTCATGGCTAATGATCGTTCCTTCGGCTTTGGCTTGACACTTCGTGATTTTAATACAATCTCATAATTGATTAGTGAACCAATAAGGGCACTAAAATCAAGCGTGTTGAGATCTTTGGATTCCATAATCGCGGTCACAGTGCCCTCCCATTTGCTAGGTAGTGATCGTAAAATTTTCTTAACTTTTTCACTACTAGATAATGGTTTTCTGAACGAAGCAAGTCCATTGGTGATGACCGAAAATCGTTCGAGCATATTGGTGATGGACTCGTCACCTTTCATCATGAATAACTCGTAGTCATGGAGAAGCATATTGATCTTCGTCTCCTTGACTTGAGTTGTTCCGTCGTGTGTGATTTCAAGAATTTTCCATATTTCTTTCGCACTTTCACACGACGAGATTCGATTGACCTCTTCGGGATTTAAGGCACAAAATAAAAGTTGGGTGGCCTTACAATTTAGATGGTCATTTTTCCAATCGGCATCGTCGTATTCTTCAAAAGATTTGAGCGTACCGTCGGATTTGATAGGAACTTTTGGGCCGAGACAAATAATCTTCCAAATCTCTATATCGTAGGCACGAATAAAGATTGACATCTTTTTCTTTCATGTCAAATAATTTGATCCATCGAAGAATGGTGGTCGGTTGAGAGCAAGGCCCTAGACAGGAGCAAATTGAAATGCCATTGGATCTTTTTCTCCTCGGATGTTAAGCCGTGTATTGGAGTACTACTCCGATACCAATTGTTGGGTACAAGATCGGATATTGCGCCGTGTTGCGGAAGCGTAAATTTAATGTGCGGAAATAAACGACACAATTTATAGAGGTTCGGCTATAATCGAGCCTACGTCCTCTCTCGGTGTATCTTTTTCTATAGGATAAAGATCAAAACCTCCACACCTCTCTTCTATCGGTCGATGGATAACGGTTACAATCACGTCTTCTATTGGTCCGTGATAAACCACTCGTACTTGTCTTTGTGTTGGTCCAAGTTAAACCGTTTTCCTTTTCGTAGGACAAGGAATCAACCTCTCTAGATTTCTATCGGTACTAGATAAACCTCACTTAGATATCGATTACGATTCTAATAATGCCGGATCCTTGATCCTAATAACACCGAATCCAATCGTATCTTTTCTTTTACCACTCGTGTAGGTTTTCGTGAATTCTCACTCAAACACTTACAATTAAGCTCAATATCAACAACAAGAATGTGTATAATAATATCACAAGTATAGACTATTTGCTCAAGGTTGTTGTACTCAAACAATACCATAGGGATGCTATTTATAGGCTCCATCATCAAACTAGCCGTTAGCTGCCAGACTGCTCATTACGTACGCTATCATCTCCTTATTACGTACGCAAGCCTCGTTACGTACGTTAACCACCACGGGTTACATACGTAAGCCTCTTCCAGTTTCAGTCCAGGGAGTTTCGTCATTTGAGTTATGTACGTTAGCCATCTACCTATTACGTACGTTAACTTTAGTCAATATGTCCGTTGCTCGCTGACCTATGCCATGACGTCATCTTCCAACGTTCTTCTTCTTTGAAACCGCAAACATCACATTACGTACGTTACATAATGTGTATTACGTACGTTAAGCATCCAATATTGCGTACGTTAATCTATCTACATAGCGTACGTTAATAGGCCTTCTGTCCAGCTTTTTGCACTTCGTTTTCCTTCGATGCTTGCTTCGCCTCTTCGTTGTTTTGTTTTGTTTAACGCCTTTAATCATCAAAACACTTTTAATTTATATATGGAACAAAATGTTCCAAAAATCTCCCCCTTTTTGATGATTACAAAACAAAACATCGTCAATGAGATTTACCTGCAAAAATACAAATATATGTATATGTGTACACACCAAAGTTTTCGACTTTGTCCGTTTCGTTAGTTCTTCTCCCATTTATTTTTCGACTCCTTCTTTCTTTTCTCCTTTTCTTTTCTCATTTTCAAATTTATCATCGTCTTTTTCGACGTCTTCTCATTTTTGTTCAACTCCTTCGTTTTTTCAATTCTTTGTTTTGTATGCTATCGATTTTCTTCGATTTTTCTCCCCCTTTCAAGGGTATTAACTTCCCCTGAAAATATTATCCGTTTTTAAAAAAAATTACTCCACCTCAGTAAAATACCAAAAATCAATGTTTAGGGATCCAACCTATAGTTGGTTTTTGTTTAGAAACGTAGACAATATTTGAAACGATTGTTCCTTTAGGAACCCAAATTTTCTTAATTTTTATCGTCCGTCTCAGGCTTTTGCAATTTGAAATATGAAGCCCGATTTGTAAACACTTTTCGTAATGGGGTATCTTGAAATTAATGGATTCATTTTTCAAACGAGTTTTGAATCCTAACCCCTCTTTATTCAAAGTAAATTTTTGAACACCAAGCATTTGTTCTCGTTTCCGCGCGAGAATTTCTTTGTCAAAGATTTAAGCTTTGTTTGTATTTTAGCGAGATCATTCTTCAAAATATTTTCATTTTCAATACACTTTGAATGATTGATTTCAACAAATTTTTCCTTTTCGATAATTTTGGAATTTTCAATTTCCAAAGATTTAATTTTAGACTTAAGGGATTTGATTTCCGATAATGCATTTTGAAAATCCGTATGCAATAATTCAAATGCATCAAAAAGTTCATCACGGGAGGATGTACTTACTTGGCTTTCGACGTCGCTGTCGTCGAACGAACTTCGGGCCATGAGAGGGAGATAATTTTAATCGATAAATTCATCGTCTTCGTCTTCATCGCTCCATGTTGCCACTAGGACCTCCTTTTTGGATTTGGCACGGCAATGCTTAGCGAAGTGGCCTGGTTTTCCACATAGTCGACAAGAGTTGTCGAATTTCTTCATTTCACTCGAGATATCCTTCTTCCTCCAGTTTAATAAAGTTTGGAATTTATTAATATTCTTGGCATAATATGCCGCTTCTTCGTCGCTTTCCTCCACCGGGGTTTCTTCTTTCTTTCTCGATATCTTAGCCTTAATGGCTAATGATCGTTCCTTCGGCTTTGGCTTGACACTTCGTGATTTTAATACAATCTCATAATTGATTAGTGAACCAACAAGGGCACTAAAATCGAGCGTGCTGAGATCTTTGGATTCCATAATCGCGGTCACAGTGCCGTCCCATTCGCTAGGTAGTGATCGTAAAATTTTCTTAACTTTTTCACTACTAGATAATGATTTTCCGAACAAAGCAAGTCCATTGGTGATGACCGAAAATCGGTCGAGCATATTGGTGATGGACTCGTCACCTTTCATCATGAATAACTCGTAGTCATGGAGAAGCATATTGATATTCGTCTCCTTGACTTGAGTTGTCTCTTCGTGTGTGATTTCAAGAATTTTCCATATTTCTTTAGCACTTTCACACGACGAGATTCGATTGACCTCTTTGGGATTTAAGGCACAAAATAAAAGTTGGATGTCCTTACAATTTAGATGGTCATTTTTCCAATCGGCATCGTCGTATTCTTCAAAAGATTTGAGCGTACCGTCGGATTTGATAGGAACTTTTAGACCGAGACAAATAATCTTCCAAATCTCTATATCGTAGGCACGAATAAAGATTGACATCTTTTTCATTCATGTCAAATAATTTGATCCATCGAAGAATGGTGGTCGGTTGAGAGCAAGGCCTTAGACAGGAGCAAATTGAAACGCCATTGGATCTTTTTCTCCTCGGATGTTAATCCGTGTATTGGAGTACTACTCCAATACCAATTGTTGGGTACATGATAAGTGGTAATTTTACCACTTATTTCTAGGATTTTATACTAGGTTTTTATCTCGTTTCGTGATTAATGTGCTCGTATTTGGCTTATTTATGATTAGTCGAGCCGTATTACGCGTTTGGGTTGGTTTTAGTGTGTTTGCAGGTTTTTAGAGCCAAAAGGACCCAAAACGAGACAACGGACCGAGAGTCGAGTCAAACGGACGAAGAAACGGATTTTTGCGAAAAACAGAAGAACCTATCGGCCAGCCTATCTGCCGATAGGGGCGTCCGAAAGGAGTTCCTGCCTACCGAGTGAAGAAATCGACGAACCACCTATCGGCCAGCCTATCGGCCGATAGGCCAGGCCGAAAGGCTTCCCAGCGGGCTCTCGTAGTTGGACGGATTTTGACTCTTTTGGATAGATTTTATTTCCTAGATTAGGGCTAATCGGGATTTTAACTCCCTTAGGCTTTATAAACCTCCTTTGAGACCTAGTTTCATCTATCTTTCACCAGCCCTTATCATTCTTTTTCATCTTTTACATTTTTTTACATCTTCTTAGCAAGATTGATTTCTTTGATTCAAGAACTTTTTGGAGGAGAATTATTATTGAAGACTCGGAGTTCATCCGTAAGGGTTGTAATCTCTCTTTTCATATTAATAATATGCATTCTTCATCAATTTCTTGTTTGATTTTAATTATGTCTGGCTAATTCATTGATTGATTCTAGGGTTAGTAATTTTAATTGATATTCACATGATGTTCTTTTGATTACCTTTTGACCTTTCATCCTAGGCTTGTGTTCAAGTTGTGTTAAATCTCATGTTAGATTAAAGGGCCCTTAATCGATGCATGTTAGCTAATTGATTTTGTCCGGAAGGAGTAATTGATTAGTGGAAATACTTGATGCACAATATGATTTTATCTTGAGACCTAGCGGAGAAAGATAAATCATAGATAAATAAGTTGGTGCTTTTTAAGTAATTTCAATTCTTTGAGCCCTGGCGGGGAAAAGGGTTTAAATTAACTATCTTTCTAGGTTGCCTTGATCGGAATTCTAGATCGGCTAAGTGATTATTTCTAGGATTGAATTAAAATTTGGGGAAAAGAAATTAAATGAATGAATTGTGTGAACTCAATTAGATGATACTACCCTAGGATCAATTACCTTTAGACTTGTGATTTTATATTTCTAATTTGCTTTATTTGCTTAATTTAGATAATTCATCTTTTATTTAATTTTTGTTCATTGATTTTTAAAGTTAGATAGTTAGAATCAAAACAATTTTTCGGATTCCTAAATAGCAGTCAAATTTTGAGTAGAGTTAATTCCTTTATTTTCGACACATCAATTCCCTTGGGTTCGACACCTTGGAAATACTCCGAGGTTTTACAAATTTTAAAATTGATCGGATTTGAAAACCATACTACGCGAAAACAAGCGATCAGTACAAGATCGGATATTGCGCCGTGTTGCGGAAGCGTAAATTTAAAGTGCGGAAATAAACGACACAAGGATTTATAGAGGTTCGGCTATAATCGAGCCTACGTCCTCTCTCGGTGTATCTTTTTCTATAGGATAAAGATCAAAACCTCCGCACCTCTCTTCTATTGTTCGAGGGATAACCGTTACGATCACGTCTTCTATTGGTCCGTGATGAACCACTCGTACTTGTCCTTGTCTCGGTCCAAGTTAAACTGTTTTCCTTTTCGTAGGACAAGGAATCAACCTCTCTAGATTTCTATCGGTACTAGATAAACCTCACTTAGATATCGATTGCGATTCTAATAATGCCGGATCCTTGATCCTAATAACACCGAATCCAATCGTATCTTTTCTTTTACCACTCGTGTATGTTTTCGTGAATTCTCACTCAAACACTTACAATTAAGCTCAATATCAACAACAAGAATGTGTATAATAATATCACAAGTATAGACTATTTGCTCAAGGTTGTTGTACTCAAACAATACCATAGGGATGGTATTTATAGGCTCCATCATCAAACTAGCCGTTAGCTGCCAGACTGCTCATTACATACGCTATCATCTCCTTATTACGTACGCAAGCCTCGTTACGTACGTTAACCAGCACGGGTTACGTACGTAAGCCTCTTCCAGTTTCAGTCTAGGGAGTTTCGTCATTTGAGTTACGTACATTAGCCATCTACCTATTACGTACGTTAACTTTAGTCAATATGTCTGTTGCTCGCTGACCTATGCCATGACGTCATCTTCCAACGTTCTTCTTCTTTGAAATCGCAAACATCACATTACGTACGTTACATAACGTGTATTACGTACGTTAAGCATCCAATATTACGTACGTTAATCTATCTACATAGCGTACGTTAATAGGCCTTCTGTCCAGCTTTTTGCACTTCGTTTTCCTTCGATGCTTGCTTCGCCTCTTCGTTGTTTTGTTTTGTTTAACGCCTTTAATCATCAAAACACTTTTAATTTATGTATGGAACAAAATGTTCCAACAATCTCCCCCCTTTTGATGATTACAAAACAAAACATCGTCAATGATATTTACCTGCAAAAATACAAATATATGTATATGTGTACAGACCAAAGTTTTCGACTTTGTCCGTTTCGTTAGTTCTTCTCCCATTTATTTTTCGACTCCTTCTTTCTTTTCTCCTTTTCTTTTCTCATTTTCAAATTTATCATCGTCTTTTTCGACGTCTCCTCATTTTTGTTCAACTCCTTCGTTTTTCCAATTCTTTTTTTTGCATGTTATCGATTTTCTTCGATTTTCCTCCCCCTTTCAAGGTTAATCACATTTTCGACTTATTTCTCCATTCTCCTATCTCTCCCCCTTTTTGTATTCATCAAAAAAATGCAATAAAATACCAATAAAAAAATTCAATAAATAATGAAATATGCAAAAACAAGGGTATTAACTCTCCCTGAAAATATTATCCGTTTAAAATACCAAAAATCAATGTTTGGGGATCCAACCTATAGTTGGTTTTTGTTTAGAAACGTAGACAATATTTGAAACGATTGTTCCTTTAGGAACCCAAATTTTCTTAATTTTTATCGTCCGTCTCAGGCTTTTGCAATTTGAAATATGATGCCCGATTTTTAAACACTTTTCGCAATGGGGTATCTTGAAATTAATGGATTCGTTTTTCAAACGAGTTTTGAATCCTAACCCCTCTTTATTCAAAGTAAATTTTTGAACACCAAGCATTTTTTCAAATTTCTCGTTTCCGCGCGAGAATTTCTTTGTCAAAGATTTAAGCTCGGTTTGGATTTTAGGGAGATCATTCTTCAAAATATTTTCATTTTCAATACACTTTGAATGATTGATTTCAACAAATTTTCTCTTTTCGATAATTTTGGAATTTTCAATTTCCAAAGATTTAATTATAGACTTAAGAGATTTGATTTCCGATAATGCATTTTGAAAATCCGTATGCAATAATTCAAATGCATCAAAAAGTTCATCACAGGAGGATGTACTTACTTGGATTTCGACGTCGCTGTCGTCGAACGAACTTCAGGCCATGAGAGCGAGATAATTTTGATCGATAAATTCGTCGTCTTCGTCTTCATCGCTCCATGTTGCCACTAGGACCTCTTTTTTGGATTTGGCACGGCAATGCTTAGCGAAGTGGCCTGGTTTTCCACATAGTCGACAAGAGTTGTCGAATTTCTTCGTTTCGCTCGAGATATCCTTTTTCCTCCGGTTTAATAAAGTTTGGAATTTATTAATATTCTTGGCATAATATGTCGCTTCTTCGTCGCTTTCCTCCACCGGGGTTTCTTCTTTCTTTCTCGATATCTTAGCCTTAATGGCTAATGATCGTTCCTTCGGCTTTGGCTTGACACTTCGTGATTTTAATACAATCTCATAATTGATTAGTGAACCAACAAGTGCACTAAAATCGAGTGTGTTGAGATCTTTGGATTCCATAATCGCGGTCACAGTGCCGTCCCATTCGCTAGGTAGTGATCGTAAAATTTTCTTAACTTTTTCACTACTAGATAATGGTTTTCCGAACGAAGCAAGTCCATTGGTGATGACTGAAAATCGGTCGAGCATATTGGTGATGGACTCGTCACCTTTCATCATGAATAACTCGTAGTCATGGAGAAGCATATTGATCTTCGTCTCCTTGACTTGAGTTGTCCCTTCGTGTGTGATTTCAAGAATTTTCCATATTTCTTTCGCACTTTCACACGACGAGATTCGATTAACCTCTTCGGGATTTAAGGCACAAAATAAAAGTTGGGTGGCCGTATTGCGGAAGCGTAAATTTAAAGTGCGGAAATAAAGATCAAAACCTCCGCACCTCTCTTCTATCGGCCGAGGGATAACCGTTACAATCACGTCTTCTATTGGTCCGTGATAAACCACTCGTACTTGTCTTTGTGTCGGTCCAAGTTAAACCGTTTTCCTTTCGTAGGACAAGGAATCAACCTCTCTAGTTTCTATCGGTACTAGATAAACCTCACTTAGATATCGATTGCGATTCTAATAATGCCGGATCCTCATAACACCGAATCCAATCGTATCTTTTCTTTTACCACTCATGTATGTTTTCGTGAATTCTCACTCAAACACTTACAATTAAGCTCAATATCAACAACAAGAATGTGTATAATAGTATCACAAGTATAGACTATTTGCTGAAGGTTGTTGTACTCAAACAATACCATAGGGATGGTATTTATAGGCTCCATCATCAAACTAGCCGTTAGCTGCCAGACTGCTCATTACGTACGCTATCATCTCCTTATTACGTACGCAAGCCTCGTTACGTACGTTAACCACCACGGGTTATGTACGTAAGCCTCTTCCAGTTTCAGTCCAGGGAGTTTCGTCATTTGAGTTACGTACGTTAGCCATCTACCTATTACGTACGTTAACTTTAGTCAATATGTCCGTTGCTCGCTGACCTATGCCATGACGTTATCTTCCAACGTTCTTCTTCTTTGAAATCGCAAACATCACATTATGTACGTTACATAACGTGTATTACGTACGTTAAGCATCCAATATTACGTACGTTAATCTATCTGCATAGCGTACGTTAATAGGCCTTCTGTCCAGCTTTTTGCACTTCGTTTTTCTTCGATGCTTGCTTCGCCTCTTCGTTGTTTTGTTTTGTTTAATGCCTTTAATCATCAAAACACTTTTAATTTATGTATGGAACAAAATGTTCCAACAAGAACTATATATAAATTAAAATTAATAAATAAATAAGTAAGTAAAAATGTAAAATAATCGGAAACATATAGAATAACTGAACATATGTAGAATAAGTGGGTATTTTAGTTTTTTTAACATGAATTTTAGATATATCGATTTCTCTGGTATTTTGGAGTTTGGGAAATCAATAACCGTTATCCGGACTTCAGTTTGAAGTAGGATCCAATAACCAAAAAAACAAGTTTTTTTTTAAATAACCAAATCGAACCATTTTTACCGATTCGATTCTGTTATTCGGGTGTTCGGGTCCTAAGTCCCAGCCCTACAATTTACTTACTTAATTTTTAATGTGTAATACTTGATAGTAATAGCAATTGTAATTCTTAATAACATATATTTTTTTATTTCTTATATAAAAATTGTAATGTAGAAATGATAATTCTTATGTCGAAAATGATAATTCGTAATCATCCATATCGGGAGATATTTCGAAAGTTGATGTTTGTAATTATTATTTTCACTTGATATTTATAATTTGACGAGTGTTTCTTATTTCCACAATTTTTTAAAAGATTTTTTTATTGTGAAACATATTAGATGTGCTCTAATTCTGATTTCACTGACGAATCGAAATTTTTACTAATAATATTTAAGACCGATAGTATAAAATCTCGGGAAAGACACCTTAAGTTATACTTGTAATATCCTAAATCCAATTCGGGTTCACACGCTGTAGAACCCACCACAAGATCTACCAGGCCGTTATCGGAACATACTCGATGAACAAAATCATAACTAAAGCAATATGTAAAATGAAGGTTAGGCCATGGCCTTGGTCAAATATTTAAGTATGACGATTTCAATACAAAGTTTAGAGTACTCCATCGTAATATCGTTGAATATCTGCTTTTATTTCAACGTGTAGTCGTGCCCCTTCATGTGCCATCTCCAGAAGCTTCTCTCGATTCAAAAATTTTAAGCATGGAATTGAGGAGAACATTTAGAAGAACTGAAATGAAATGGCGTGAAAATAAAAGAAACAAGTGTGGTATTTATAGGAAAAAAAATTAAAAAATCAAAAATAAAAATCGAGAATAGCCATTTTTTTCAACATTGACCAATGGGGAGATAACTCGTGGCTCTGCGTCGTCCGCGCACAGCGCAGAGCCCACAAGCGCTCCTCCATGGCGATCGGCCACGAGCAAAATATCACGAGAACCGTGCAACCGCGGGACGATCGTGGCCAAACGATCTACCATCGGGAGTGCTCCAAGATTTGAGCTACAATTTAGCACAAATATCATTCTTATTGATGTTGATATTGGTTCTAGACCCTCAGTTGTTGGGCTATCCAAACTACAACTCCAATCCAAAACTTTTACCAAACTTTCATGACCCGAACTAGAAAGCCCAAATCCACAAAGTGGGCTTCTCCACATCTATACTAAAACCCCAACACATTTCCCGATTTTGGTATCAATGATCTATAGTGTTAATTAAATAAATCTTCATTGTGGTTTGTTGGGTTTTACAGGTTTAGACGCTATATTTTTTTTTCAGCGGGTCATGTCCTTGTGTTTTTGACCCGTTACGGGTTTAGTCCTTGTAGTTTGTTGGGCTTCACATGTTTAGTCCTTATACTTTTTTTTTTCAGCAGGTCACGTTTTTGTGGTTTTTGATTCGTTACGGGTTTAGTCCTTTGACCAATAATTCTGTTAGTTGGTCGTTAATTTGAAGGGTATTTTCGTCTTTTTATATATTTTTATTATTATTATTATTTGAGTACGTTGCAAAAATCGTCCTTATGGTTTGGTCGAATTGCATATTTCGTCCTCGTGGTTGAAAATTTCAGATTATTATTATTATTGTTATTAATATTATTATAACATCACTTTATTAGAAATTTATAGGATTTACAAGAAATTAGTCGGAAGCCGAGATACTATCTGGGACCCCACTCCTCTAGCTATAGCACAGTTAATCCTACTAAAGATATGAGTAGCAGCACGCACCGAAAGCACAAAATCAACTATACCAGTTTGCGTATTTTGTAATTCTTTATTTTATTATTATTATTATTATTATTATTATTATTATTATAAAAAACAAATTTTATTAGATGAATAACATTTTACAAGAAATTAGTGGGAAGTCGAGATATTATCTGGGCCCCCACTCCTTTTGCAATAACAAAACCAACTCGAGTAAAAATATGAGCAGCAGCACGCCTCCCAACATCCTGAGACGCTGAAATCTTCTGAACCCGTTTTAGTAATGCAATAGCACCCGTCTCCAACTCCCCCAGCGAAGAGAACGAGAATGGTAGGAAACCATATCCCCGCGCCTCACACAAGTCCTGGTACTTGGCACATTTATGCCGAGCAGCATCAATCACAACTCGTCCAGGCGCATAGTCAGCCATAGCAGACTGGGTTAAGGGGGAGGAACCAGTCAAATCCACACACACATCCCGGCTCCTGTCCCAGGAATATAACAACAAATCCGCTGGACGAAGGGGTTTGTCATGCCCGTCGATCAAACCAACATCCACCTTCTTAGCCGCCGAAATTCAGACCGAAAACAGATATCCAAAAGGGTGTCACGAACCAGGTTGTGGCGATGCTTAACCCCAACAGTACCAGAGCAGGACACGGCATGATCGCCGAAGACGTCGCCATGAAAGACCCGAGAACAAGCTGAGCACGGCCGAGATACCAAAAACAGGGGAATACCCAGCCGATAGCTCAGAACACCGCGATAAGTTCGCCCATTCATCGTCTGTCCTAATCCAGAAATATGAACCGCACGAAGCCAATCAGAAGTGTGTCCACCCTGTTGGGACTTCCATAATGCAACCTGTCGAGTGGTTAAAGAGTAGTCGGATTCAG
Source organism: Orobanche coerulescens (assembly GCA_033398695.1). NCBI lineage: Eukaryota > Viridiplantae > Streptophyta > Magnoliopsida > Lamiales > Orobanchaceae > Orobanche > Orobanche coerulescens. The sequence goes on along the minus strand of CM065801.1, from coordinate 204,219,852 downwards.
CGGTAGCGGCCACCTTCGCGAAATATATGTCTGCCAATTTATTCATAAGTTTGGGGACAGCGATCTCACTCGGACGGCGTAGGATATCCGAACCCGTAGTCTCAGTAAACACTCTCACAGCAGCATCAAAACAAACCCCCGGGGCAACAATCCCAGAAGGATGAAGGAGCTTAGCCTGCAACGCATCAGACTGCAGGCGGGACGCAAGAAAGGCAAAATGAAGAACATCAGCAGCAACATAAACACCAAGCCCCCCAAAAGAGAAGGGGAAAGTAGCGAGCCGCCACTGCCAATCACCAAAGCTAGGCCCGTCGCGGTGACAATATGTTCCAAGCTAGAACGAAGTGCCGCATCAAAAGACAACTGGGCCGTCCCAAAAACCAGAGGGGGACAGGTACGCATAGCAAAGTAGAGCTTAGAAATACCAGTACAAGCACGAAGAAGCAGCAACTCGCACTGAGGGTCACTAATCCTAGCAACAGAGTCCATAAGCTCTACGGTCCGGGTTACTCTCTTCAACACGAGCGCGCTGTCGAAAGTAGGACACATACTGACCGGTCCACCCAGGACCTTTATTATTATTATTATTATTATTATTATAACTCTTTATTTTATTATTATTAGAGTATTTTGTAATTGACTCTTTATTTTATTTATTATTTTTTTTGTATTTCTATTACTTTTTTTTATCATTTTTTAATTATTTTTATCTTTTTTTTTTTTAATTTTTGTTTTTTAGTTTCGATTCTTTTTCATTAAATCCGTTTGATTTTGAATTCTTTTTTGGTTATTTTGAATTCTTAGATATTATGGTACTATTAATCGCATTGGAAAAATGTTGTTGGAAAAGATAATTTCTATATTTTACTATTTTTTTTATATTTATTAAAATCAAAATAACTACGAAATAAGTTAAGAGTTACGATGATTCATAACTAACTAGTTTATTTATTGGTAAATCAAAATTGAAAAAATGCTGAAAAAGAAATTGAAATCAAACCAATATGATATAAAAACCGAAATTGAAAAAATCAAAAATTAAAAAAAAAAGATAAAAAAGTTTACAAAAAATGATAAAACAAAAAAATAAAAAAATAAAGAAATAAATAAAATAAAAGAGCTAATTACAATGTACTCAAATAATAAAAATAAAATTAAATTTTATTAATAATAACAATAATCATAAAATAAAGAGTTAATTACAATGTACTCAAATAATAATAATAAAATAATAATAATAATAATAATCATAAAATAAAGAGCTAATTACAACGTACTCAAATAATAATAATAATAAAATATATATGAAAAGATGAAAATATCTTTCAAATTAATGATCAACTAACAGAATTATTGGTCAAAGGACTAAGCCCGTAATGGATCAAAAACCACAAGGATATGACCCGCTGAAAAAAAAGTATAGGGACTATGAAACCCGACAAACTACAAGGACCAAATCCGTAACGGATCAAAAACCACAATGATATGACCCGCTAAAAAAATATAGGGACTAAACCTGTGAAACCCGACAAACCACGAGGATGATTTATGTAATTAACTCCAATCTATAATATGATTAATACTCCCTCCGTCCACTTTTTAAAGTCCCATTTGATGTTGGGCACGGAGGTTAAGAAAAAATGATAAAGGTAAAGTGGATGAAAGAAAAAGGTAGTAGTTGGAAGAAAAAGTTAGTGGTTTGGAAGTAAAATGTAGTGCTTTAAAGAAAAAGGTAGTGGTTTGGAGAAAAAATAGTGGGTCCATTAGTGAAAAGGTAATAATTAAATAAAGAAAAGAGGATAATATGGTAAAAAAAGTAGAGTGAGACTTTAAATTGTGGACAAATATTTGAGAACAAATGGGACTTTAAAAGACGGAGGGAGTATCCATTCTTCAACACACTCACTCACAGCCCCAAACCCTAGCTAAACGCAACACCATGCCGCCGAAGTTCGATCCTTCTCAGGTCGTCGACGTTTTCGTCCGCGTCACCGGCGGGGAGGTCGGCGCTGCCAGTTCCCTCGCTCCAAAGATCGGTCCGCTTGGTCTCTCCCCGAAGAAGATCGGTGAAGACATCGCCAAGGAAACAGCTAAGGATTGGAAGGGCCTTCGTGTAACCGTCAAACTCACTGTCCAAAACCGTCAGGCTAAGGTCACCGTCGTCCCCTCAGCTGCCGCTTTGGTCATTAAGGCGCTCAAGGAGCCGGAGCGCGACCGTAAGAAGATTAAGAACATCAAGCACAGTGGCAACATCTCGCTCGACGACGTAATCGAGATCGCAAAGGTGATGAGGCCTCGATCGATGGCAAAGGACTTGTCTGGCACCGTGAAGGAGATTCTCGGCACGTGCGTATCTGTAGGGTGCACCGTGGATGGCAAGGATCCAAAGGATTTGCAGCAGGAGATCTCCGATGGAGATGTGGAGATTCCACAAGATTGATCTGAGGTTAATTGTGGAATTTAATTTCGTTTTCATTTTCTTATTTATTGTGTTATTTTAGTTACGAATGCCTTTTTTTTTTGGAGAAGGACACTTCTTTGGGGATCTTTTCGATGCGAAATGGGAACATTAAGACGAAATTTTCTGTTAATGGGTTGAGTACTGTAGTCTTAGTATAATGTAGTCTTCGTCTCATGTGGTATGTTTTTTTTTTTTTCTGAATTAAGCTTTGTCTACATTTTGCATGAGAAAACTAGTTAGAGAAATCTATCTGTCTGTGACAGTTCTTCCTAGACTTATACCATGAGAACATCAGTTTCCTTAATGCAACAATTGCGTTTCTCAGATAATAAATCACTGAGAGGGATTACGATGATGTTTGCCCAAAGTTCCATCTGTTTTGTGTAGACATCAAGCCCTCTGAGTTGTACTATTTTTTTATTTGGTGAACTAATCGCAAGTCCCAAGCATGTTGTGATTGTTTGGCTGTTGCTGTAATGAAGAACCATGTGTTATTGAATGAAAGACCCTACTAAATTGAATTGAGGCCTGGAAAAAATAAAATGTGTCTGTAGCGTTGACAGAATCAGACAATTTGTCAAACTGCTGAGGTTAAGTGCTCGTAAGTAGAGCTGTCAATTTTCAGCACGATCTAGCCCTATAACCAGTTGGGCTTCATAGGCCCGAAAAATCGCAAATACACTGCGTGGACATGTAATATGGACGGGACCCATGGACTTTGGGCTGCGTTTCCAATGGAATATTCGGCCTGTTCTATACGTTTTGGCAGCTCTATTCATATAGCAGCTTTCCTTTGAAGAACATTTATTATTTTTGTAATCTGAAAATGTAAATCAGTTCGTCCACTGAGATGCTGCGTGTTAGATGACCTTTAACATTCAAGCATATACTTGCTTACTTCACAATTTTATGTTTCATTGTTTGAGCTACATTGCACGGCATGAAGTATGTTAGTCATGTATCTCTTCCTTTGTAAACGACCCCCTTAGTCCCTGGATCCAAATTGCCCGGAACATTATGCTTGTGTCAATTATCAAATGATTGATAGGATTACATACAGATATTTATATATTCTGTTAGGTCTTCCAGAGCCCATAGTTGTGGTGTCAATTTTTTTCTTTACTTTTCAGAATCTAGTAATCTAAAATATTCATATCCATTTTGAATATATAGCATTGGGGCCTGGTGCTCGATTACACAATTGAGTGATCGTGACTCTTTGGGTATATTCCATCACTTGAATATTGCACCATTTTAGAAAAAAAAAATGCTTTCATAGGTGAACCCATCAATGTTCGTAGGGGGTGAATTAATAAATAATCTCTTTGATATGTTTATCGGTCTTGGGTTTTATAGCCGTCTCATTTTACTTCTTATGTGATTATTTTTCAACAGGTATTTTCTTCTTCATTCTCAAACAAATATATTTTATTTTCATTTATTCAGTACATCCTTAGTCTAGGGAACGTAAGACCGAGATTAGCAGGGGCGGAGGGAGGGGGGTCCAAGGACCCCTCTGGCCAACGGTTCGGCTTCCGCCACCGGTGATTAGGACATAGAAAACTGGGGAAATCTGGAAGTTGAAATAGAATTCAAACGAATGGGCTCGAAAATCAGACACCACAAAGCTGACTGGCACCGGCGCGCATGGGTCTAAGCTCATGGGCCTTACTAAAGTCCAGTATGAGCCAATTTTAATGCAGGCGTTAATGTCAAATGCCCATTATAGGGGCCTCGTATGGGCATTTTGCTGGCTTTTATAGGCGTTAATGTCATATGCCCAATTTTAAGTTTATATTTTTCGTTTTATAAATTACAATATCAGTTGAATGGAAAAAAATTTAAAATTTACTTGTAGATTCGTTAAAATAACCGAGATGCAATCTTCAAGTTAGACGGAGGGAAGGGAGTAACTGATATAGTTGATGTTTTGACATAATGACCAAGTATCCCTAATAAAACCCCATCAACACAGTTTTTAATCTTGGGTCTCCTCTTTGTAAAGTTGCAAACAATCTCTAGCGACCATGCAACAGGAAAGCATTTTGAAGTGAGGTCTTGGTCGAGATATATATACTACATTATTATTACTATTTTTTAACTAATGCTAAGCAAACGAGGGGTACTCAGATGAGAATGAATTAAGTACAACGTAAACGACAAAAGTTAAACATAACTTATACAAAAATTTTTCATGAACAAAGTAACACATCGAAAGAGGATGATGTGCTTTTAACCATTTCCACGATACATACTGGATATTCTCCACAATATTAATCGTATCAAAAGTGATACGTCTGAAAATTAACTCGTTCGTTGCTCTCCATAACTTCCAAATGGTACATTGCGAGATTGGTTCAGAAGTTTCGTTCTGTGTAAACTCCATATAATGATCTTTGATATCGGTAAAGTAAAGAAAGATGACGATTTAACAGGGGCGGATCTACTAGTGAGCTCCACCGGGCTCCAGCCCAGTGCAAGCTCAAAATTCTCTTGCACCTATATATAATATTCAGGCTTAAATCAAAGTTAGCCTAGTGCATTGCAGCGGCGACTCGAACCATTTTGGGTCGGACGAGAGACGAACTTCAAACTAATTAATTATATGTTGCTGAAACCGGAGAGTCGGAGATCGAACTGGTGTAGGAATGTGCGAATGAAATAATTGGGGATTGGGGGAGGAAGAAGGTGTGGGTCCTCAGAAGAGAGAAAAATAGATTAAAGAGGTGGGTACTGTTTAACTTTTCAAATTTCAATCAATTTTATCTTTTTTTACATTTTTGTTTGTTTTTCTTTCTTTATTCTTTTAACTTCTCAATTAATTTATTGATTTTCTTTTTTTACTGGTAATCATATTTTAATTTGATAATTTCTCTTTATCTAAATATGTAAGAAAATTGCATATTTTTTCCGTTTGTAAGACTAAGAATGTATATTTCTCAAATCGTAATGGCTAGTTTAAGTCATATCTTTTTATATATTATTTCACTAAGTTTTAAACATACAAAATATTTTGTGCGCAAAAGAACTCAAATTTGAGGAAAAAAACCCTTCACGAATTACTTGTAAATATTTAAGATGTCATTTCTCTATATTATAATTAATAATATAATAGTTCAAATCATTTTTTAGTCTATACAAATATGAATTTGATCTTGAATTCTCGTATTATTTTTATAAAATAAAAATAAATTTGTTTGGAATTCAAAGATAGTTTTCTAAGAGTTTCCAAAAATATTCTTTTAATAGGGCATATTATCATTTTAATCTAATTTGGAATGAGAAAAAAGAAGAAAGAATGATACGACATATTAAGTCGTTTTTAACTAAGAAAACAGATTAGAAAAATCATTCGCAAAAAAGTTGGCTTACTTTCATGCCTATAAAGAAAAAAAATACATAAAAAATTTATTTGCATTTTTCCTCCATTATGTTTTCATAACCACTTAATAATCGCTGCTTACACACTGCCCACCCCAAACAAAAATTCTGGCTCCGCCCTGGATTTAACCACTCTAGAATACCATTCCATACCAATAACGCTCCATGGTAAGTAATAAACAAATCTTTTGCTGTCTCCAAGTGTATGTTGCAAATCAGACAACCTCCCCCATTACTGTTTGGTAACATTCTTCTTCACAACAAATTATCCTACGTACGTAGACTCTATAGCGTTAATTTCCATGAGAAATCCGGTAACATTGAGTGTAAAGACTTCATAAATATCTTCAATCATATGAAATTATTTTATTCTCTTCAATCGGGTCCATGACGGCAATGGTAAAGTACATATCTTTGGCTCGAAACACCACATCTGAAGTACCACACTAATATATCACGAATCAAGTCTTTTTTTTTTTTTTTTATATTCAGATTAATCCTTCTAAGATAATTTCCTAATTCCACAAAATCACAAAGTTCATTAGTATTGAGGAATTGTCTCCACTTAAAAATCCATACCCACGAATGACCATAAACGGCATCACACAACTGACACTCTTTTTGTAATGACAGCTCGAATAAGTTCCTAGGGGCTGTTTGTTTGACATTCAGAGGTCGTCTCTGACCGATTCAGAGGTTAGGTTGTTTGGCAAAAAAAAAAACACCTCTTAATGGTGATAATAGCCTTTTAACCATTTTGCATGTTAGACCACTCTCAACCATTCAGAGGTAAACAATTTCCAGATTTACCCCTCCTCTTAAATTAAGAATTATTATTCATAATTGTTATTATTATTTTTTAAATGAATTTAAATAAAAAAATATTATACGTAATTATTATTATTATTATTTTAAATGAATTAAATTAAAAAATATTATACATAATAATAATTATTATTATTTTAAATTAATTAAATTTAAAATATTATATATAATTATTATTATTATTATTATTTTAAATGAATTAAATTTAAAAATATTATACATAATACTAATAATAATAATTACTATTATTTTAAATTAATTAAATTTAAAATATTATATATTATTATTATTATTATTTTAAATAAATTAAATTTAAAAATATTATACATATAATTTATACAGTTACCAAACAACCAAATTTCATTCTGCACTCAACCCTACATAGCCTCTCAACCATTCTGGCCTTTCAACCATTCTACACTAAATCATTCAACAATTGCCGAACAGTCCCTTAGAGTTATCTCCGTAATAGCACACAGATCTTCCCACAACCTTGTTGACTCCCCGTTCCCGATGGCCATCGCTACCGTAGTGCAAAATAATCTCATCTTCATTTCCCCTCAATGACAAATTTATATATTATATATATATATATGGTATTTATATTTATATAATTTTTATATATTTATTAATATTTCTTATATATTTATGTTAATATTGACAAATTTTTTAAATAATATGTATTATAAAAATAAAATACTAGATAAAAAGTCATAAAAATATTTGTTTTATTCACTTTAAAATAATATTTTCCCCTAAAAGGGTCGACCTGCCCTGTCCCGCAACCCGCGGTGGGTCGACCTGCCCCGTCACATTCACCTCGTGGGGCGGGTCTGGGTCTTCGAGAACCCGCGCTGACCCGCCCCATTGCCATCCCTAATCAATGATTTATTTTATCAGTTTTAGGGGGCGACAATTTTTTTGGAAGATTTTTTGTGATCAGGGTATTATTAGTTGAGGATTCGAGATTCAGACCTTCCGAAAGCTACCTATCAGATGAGAGATGGTCACTGCGAGTTCGTGGTTATATCAGTCGTATTGATCAATTCTCCAGCAGTGTTCATGTAGTTGATGAACAAGGTCTTTATCAAACACCTCAATAAGTTCGTAGTCATTTTCATCGACGATATCCTCATTTATACTCGAGATCAGGAGGAGCATGCCGAGTACCCCTGTATTATGTTAGACATTCTAAGAGCCAAGCAGTTGTATGTGAAGTTTTTGAAATATGAGGTTTGGCTTAAAGAAGTGACATTTCAAGTTAGAACATTCCGGCACCTCCAATCGCTCCCAAGGGCGATTTGCTCCTTTCACGCACGCCGCCACTTCCTTCTCCAGGTTCACACACTTTCGGCCATCTTCTCCGGCCACCGCCACCACCATCCGATTCCCCATCTTCCCCCGACCACTCGCCAATAAACTTCATCCATATCCGACGTCGGGACCAGGCCCGACGACGCCTGCGATTTACACACAGTCACGATGTAAATCGCCTCCCTGGTCGCCTGCTCTTCCTGAGCTCTCCAGGCGTCGAAATCATCATCTGAGCACAGATCCTCCATCACCAGCGCCTTCCTCACATACCGGTTATACAACTGCATGTTCGCCATCACTCATCCCCCCGGCGACTAAGTCTGCGAGCATGACAAGGAAAAAACGGGCGTCGAGGACGCCCGAAAAGTCACCTACTGCGACTCCTGCCATTCACGACAATGATTGTTTCAGCCCACCTCCGTCGCCGATAGCAGTAAAATCACTGTCGCTTCAAAAAACGAAATCGCCATCTCCGACGTTGCAAGCTCCATCTGCTACGTCCTCCGAGAAGATTCCTCTGAGCAAAGGTTATCCTAGTTCTAGTCTTACCAAAAATGACACTCCAGAGCTGCTTCCAGGTCCCATTGTTGCAAAGTCACCATCGCCGCTACAATCTCCAAAAACCCTAGGTGCAGGGGTTCAGCCTCCTTTTGCAACCATGGCGGCGGACCATCTTCAAAATTTAAACAAAAAATCAGGCGGAGGAGAGCCGTCTATTTTAGGGCCAATCCCATCGCACGACCAAGATCTCACAGGCCAGTCAACCGAGCCCAACGTCGAAGCCCATCCTGTCGATTTAAAGGTTAAGCCTGCTTCACTTTTAATTAATCATAACGGGCCCGCCATTATTTGGCCCAATCTTCATATCCAATCCGGGCCCAAACCCACTTCACCTAACTCATTGCCAACCCCTGGCCCACTTACCTATATTCAATATTCTCACCTTCAGGCCGGGCCTTCCTCAAACCCAACTCTATTAGCCCAACCAATTCCCACTATCTTTAGCCCACCCAAATCACCCAAACTACAACCCATTAACCCCGAGCCCACCTCCCTTACCCAACCTCCAACACCTCTGGCCCAACCTCCAGAATATTTCGTCCCAGCCCAACCACCTACCACTATAGGCCCAGCCAATTTGCCTTCCCCAACCCAACTCCCTAAACCCATCTCGGCTGCTACTCCAGCCCAAACACAGAATACCATTCCCAAGCCCAGCCACCCAGACTCCAGCAACCCGATACAAACCTTCAGCAATCATAATTTAACTTCTGGAAACCCCGCCCAGACGCATCAAAAATTCGGTACAAATGCAGCATCATTAGATCTGACCAGACAGCCGGTTTCGTACGCCCAGATAATTAACAATCAACACAGAACGGGCCTATCCAGTGGAATTTCTCAACCCGGAAATTCGAGCAAATTATCTAATTTCGATGGAGCGAAGGTATGTCCTTTTGGTACTCACTTCTCCGTTAATGAGGAATTGCGTGTCTCATTTTCTACTTCTGATATGAGTACTTTAACTGCGTCGTGGGAACGTACCTTAATTCTTAAATTTTCACATGCTATTCCCACTGTAATATCCGACTGTAACTTTTCATTTTTACCCGACATTGCATTATTCGGATAATCTGATTATCATGAATCATTGCATTTAGTATTATGTTGAGGTATTATAGATTTGAATTTCATATCGTTGTTATTTCATTTCATATGTGATGATTCGATGTTAATTAGAGAGTTGCATTTTCGAATTTTTCTGTTGATGTAGCGTACGCTACATAGTACGATTAACGTACGCTAATCCTGTGCCTTAGCGTGCGTAATGTTTCCTCTGTTGCGTACGCTAAGAGGGAATCTGGCATCAGTTGACTTCAGCACGTGAACTCCTTAGCCGTTGGCATGCATGTGATTAAGGTCTGAGCTGTCATGTCGGCCAGAGTCAACTTTCATTAGCGTGCGTAACCCATTTTTCATTAGCGTGCGCTAACGACCTGCGAATTCAAGACAGTATCCACTGTAAGCCGCTTACGTACGTAAAATCGACCGGTTAGCGTTAGTAAGTGTATTAGCGTACGCTAAACTGTTCCGATAGCATGCGCTAAGTATGTACAGTCTATTTATAGGACCAGCCTGTTTTTTATTTCTTCACAACTCTAAACCGATTCTCTCTCCATATATCGTCCCTCTGCACTCCCAAACTGATATCAACCTCCCCCAACTTGCTTCTAAGCCTTAAATCTTGGAGTGGAGCTCATTTCCTTGGAGATTAGGAGGTGTTCTTGAGCTTGGAGTATATTTTCTCATAGCATTGAAGTTGTTCTTCATTTTTGGAGGTAGGTGTACCTTCCTCTCTGCATTATTTTCATATGTTGATGTTAATAACGAATTATACTTCACCTAGAGTAGATTAATCAAGTAAAACATAGTTTTAATCCAACCTTTTTAACACTTTTGATGAATATGATAAATGAGGGTTTGAGATGGATGTGTTCTTGATGATATAGTGATTCTAACCACGTTGTAACTATCATGCTCATCTTGTTGGACGAATTTAGCTCAGTCAAATACCTTTGAATCAGTTAACTTCACCATATTTGGATTTAACTAATAAAGTTGTTATCATAAAGTGATTAAACACCATTTCAAGTTTTCACTTACCTTGGAAAGAACTTGGCCATGTTAGTAGTAGAAGGATGTCTTCTTACTCAGATTTCTTAAGAATCATATTCTCCTTATGTTTAGCTCAGCAAGATTTTGAATGGTTAAGGATAATTGTGAAACCAACACAACAACTTTTCATTAATCTAATGGGTTGGGAACTTAGTTTGTTTTGATCATCATACTAGATAGATGGTGAATTCATCATGATGTTAATGAATCTTCCAGCCTTGTAAACAAAGATTTTGATAACCCTCATGGATATGGTGTAATCTCAAGAACTAATAAACTTGTTGTAAGCTTAATAGTCAATTTAGATGAGAGGAGAATGATCATAAATGTGCAGATTTTGTTCTTTCAACATTTTAATGTCTTGGAAAGTTTAATCATTATAAGATGATCTTAACATCATAATTGGTTATTCAACATACCCTTGATAGAACTCTTGTTTATGATGAACCATGCGAACATTCGGTAAGTATTGTAAACCGATTTTTATGGTTGTAATGATGTTAAAAGAACTCCTGACATAAGGCTTCGATAATTGGAGATAGCAAACTATTCTAAAGGATTGTAGGATGACGTCTTATTAATCCTATATTGATAATTATACGAATATGTTATTGAGTAAAATGTATTTCGTTTAAGGTCGATTGTTCGAGTAAACAATATTAGTCGAGGACCGTTCGTTCGTTCCGACAAGAAGAGGACTATTCTCGTCTCCGTATTGAGGCAAGTTATCTTGCTTGGTTATAATGATGATTAGATTCTTGTGATGGTTATATATTTCATGTGTATGAAATGTTTATGAAATGCTTGTCGTGATTTGACATTGTACTTGACGTTGCTCCGTTTCATCATGGGTGTTGCATTCCCAAACACGTCACTTTGAATCGTTGATCTCTTTGATCTTTATTTTCACTTCGGTGAGTTTCCTTGATCCTTAATCGGATATGTATTTCGTTGAATTTCGTTGTCATGTTGTATCGTGACATTTCCGGAATCATATCTGCGTGCCGATTGGATATTGTGTAGGATTTTTAGCCGGGCACTTGTATAGTCATACGTGGATGTTTCCGTATTGGACTGTGCACACGAGACGTAATTCGTGAGGCTAATTAGGTACATTGTCACACGTATATTCTGGATTCCATATACGGGGTGGACATGTACACAAACACATTTCCAGATCGGGCGTACTGTGATGTCCATCTTGAGCTATATTGTTAATCGTTCATAGTCCATGTATGATTGGATGTGTTCGATGGTTTGTGACTGATTGTTTCATACGCCCGAGGGGTATGATTAATAGTCGGAATGATTTTCTTGAGATCTATATATGTGAATTGTATAATGTCGGAAGAATTTATTATCATGTATATCTGACCCTGTGTTATGGGCGAAATACTTGTATTGTATTTTAGGTCGAGGCAAAGGCAAGGCACGGGAAGAGCATGTTGATGGCGAAGGGTTCGAAGGCTACTAGTTCGGGGGCCCCACATCTTTTGTTGTCCGGTTATGTTAAACCGTGTTATGTTATTTTATTTCCTGCTTCATTTAGATTGCTATTTGGTTGTATTGACATTTGAAGTATTTTCCATCTCCATATGGTTTATACTTGTTTTTCAGATCCTGTGTATTATAAGGCCGTTGGCCATATTTTTGATAAACTCCTAATGGGAGTAATGACTATTCATTGTGGTTCGGTATCACAAATAATATTTATTTAATCTGTTTTGGATATCGCCTGGTGGGTCTCAGTGTGGGGTCCACGGCACTGTAATAGCCGCCTTTTGGGGTGTTACATCCACCCCTCGAGATGTGTCCGCTGGATTGATTGATATGAAACTGAGGGGTAAATGTAGTTGGAGTTGGCTGAATTATTGTCATATTGCTATTAAACTTGAAAATGAAGAAGATTATAGACAAGTTTGGCTAGGCTCTAGTTGGAACTTTTCTGGTTGCCCATCTCGTGTTTTTAAGTCGACCCCTACATTTTCCATCAAGACCGAGACTTCGATTTGCCCGGTGTGGATTAGGCTCCCGGGCCTCCCGATTCATTTATTCCATCCACGTTCTCTATACACGATTGCCAAGGCTATTGGCAATCCTATTTTAGTGGATGCGCCGACGGCTACACACTCACGACTCTCTGTTGCTCGTGTGTGCGTCGAGATTGATCTCCTTGCGCCCAGATTGTCAGAGATAGAGATCGAATTTGATGACCATGTTCTCACGCAGCGCGTGATTTACGAGAGAGCTCCTTTGTATTGCTCTCTCTGCTCTCATGTGGGGCACGAGCCCTCTAGTTGCTACATAGCTGGTAACAAAGAACGGTCCCCGCCGCCCCAACGTAAGAAGCCTGCTGCTGCTCCCCCTAAGCAGCAGAAAGCGCAGCCGGCCCCTCCAAAAGCTCCTAAGGCTACTACTTTACCGGTAGCTCATAAGGCCTCTAAAGGCAAGGAGACTGCCATTTGGCAAGTAGTGACCAAAAAAGGGCCCAAAGAGACGGGATGTTTCCCCAAGTGTACGGATGCCACTGATCAGCATTCATATTTCGCTTCTTTGGCCTCCTCTTCTAGAGAGGAGGAAGATTTAGTAGGTACTGATGACGTTATTAGTATAGGTGATAAGGAGAGTGTTTTGGGTAATGATGCTAGTGGCCACAATACTAATGAGTAGCTTGTCATTGATGACGACACAGAGTCGTCCACTATTCCTTTACCGTCTAGACTCCATGAGTCTTCCCCCCACGCCATACCAGTGAGGGTCGCCTCGATGAGCCGATCATTGTGGAGCCTGATACTTTGGCCATGGTGGTCTATGAGCCCCCCTCCCCCATTTTTTCTCTTCCCTCTATTTCTCAAACTGAGTGCGCTCTTATCCACATACATCTTGAGATATCTGAGTCCAGTCTCTCTTCGTCAGCTATGGTGCCCCTCATGAAGGCACCAAAGCCCCATGTTAAGAGACGACTGTTGCCGTCGTCTGCTTCCACTGGAGTCACGACCAGGGATAAAGCTGCCTCTGACTCCTCGACTTCCACACGAGGAAGGACAGCTTCCCGTGGATCCTCTCCCCTATCATGGTGCGATCTGCATCGCCCTTGAAGGGGGACACATCCGCTCGGCAGGGCACACCCCGGAGACGGGGGCGCTCCAGTCAGCATTCTGGCTCTTTGTTTGAGTTGGTTGGTTAGTTATATCGATCCCCATTCTGACATGGAACGCTCGTGGTGTAATATATATGCATTTTAGTATTCGTGTGTGTGTTGTTTCAGACGTATTTAGTTGATATTTTATTTGTAATTTCCATGTTGTATTGTGGTTATTTGGAACCGTGTGTTTTGACGATCGGAATTGGAATGTTTATGGTTGGTAATTGTTGAGTTTTGTGATTTTCGGAGTATATTTGTTCTGGCCGGAATGTCGAAATGGTGACACGAGAGTTATGGCCGTAAGATGTATATGTATTACCAAAAGGGTGTTAATAGAATAAGAGTTAATCTTTCCGAGTAGTGATATGCACAAGGGCTGACTTCGATCGATCACCATAAATTCTAAAAAATCCAAAAATTCTGAAATTTTACAGAGTTATAGATTATTGAATCAGCTTTCTAATGGTTTAAACGGTGAGTCAATCAGATATCGGACGAGGATGTTATGGTAAAAATAGAGGACCCTAGTGCAGTGACACGGCCGTGTCATTTGACACGGCTCGCAAGTGCAGAAATGTTGAAGACCGACTTTGGGAGCTATATATAGCCTTTGGTCGATTTTTTGGGTATTCTAGCACCTTCCCTCAAGTCTCCTTCATCCTCCACCTAGAATCCTTCATCTTGAACTCCAAAATCAAGCCATAAACATGTTCCTAACATTATATAATCAAGATATCAAGTCCGTTGTTGAAGAATTATCCATTTTTTGGTTGAATTAAGGTATGTGGTTTGAAGTTCTTCAAGTCCTTTCAAAGAATTTTGGGGTTTTGTTGGGAATTCTTGATTCAAGTTCGTTTTGGCTTTGAATTATGTTAGATTATGATGTTGTAATCATATTCCTTTGTTTTCCCTCAAATTTTATGGATTAAATTATGAGTTTTAATCCGTTCTTGGGTTCGACCATTGTCGCCTCCGTAGTGTTCGATTAAATGTCTCTAAGTTTAGAACTTAGGGTAAATCCTTCCATTTCCGTGGTGTTGTGTTTTGATTAGGTATTTCGATGTGTTAGGATCGAATTGTTGAAGGAAGTTCGGACCTTACGTTCATCCGTTCGTTGTTTTCCGTGTTGTGCGAATTGAGGCAAGTACTTTGATTGTGTTTATTGTACTTTGTGTGAATATGTGAAAATGTGATTTTGTGAAAATGTGTTTTGTGCCATGTGTTATTGAGTGTGTGGGAGCCGAGTAAAACCAGCGAGGGTCCCCTAGGATTCGTTAGACTTCAAGTTTTGCGGATCACTCGGTTGGGCTATACACCAGGGAGGGCCTGACGAGGTGTCCCTGGGGTGTGTATCTTGTTCGATAGGTACAGGGCCAATATAGCTCGGGAGATTGTTTCGTGATGATGATTATGGTATTGTATTCCAGAATATATGTGATGGCACTGTGGTTTTTATTGTTTATTCACTTGTTGCACATATTCTGGAATCGTTGTACTTGCACTGCTTCTTGCTGACCCCTTCGGGGGTGGATATACTTATTGTGTATTCAGGTACAGGTCCAATGGGAGAGCCAGCACGGGGCGGACACGATCTTGGTGGGCAACATTGACATCGTATGCTATCTTGGGTCAATGGTCGCGTTGCGAGGGTCATAGTCGTGTTTTGGTTTTGTACTCGCGCAGGTACTGTCACGTGATGTAATTTGTGTTTAATGCCAGTTGTTGAGTTTGTGGTTGGATCAAGTTGAATTGTTGCGTTTGTTGCGATCCAAAGGGGTTACGTAATGTACTGTCTTGTGATGTATGTCATACTGAGTATATTGTTCGTTTTATACGTGTGAATGTCTCAGTTTGTTGTTTGTTAATGTGGTTTATGTTGGTCAAAGCCTGGTAGGTTCCCCAAAAGGAATCTAAGGCGATGTAATATCTCCATAAATCACGGGGGTGTTACACGTGGTCTGGATAACACCAGAGCACAGAAATGTATTCGACATCTCCACCGCTCTCATAGATTCTCTTTTATTGGCATTTTGGAACCCATGGGTTCCAATGCTAACTTTGATTTTTATACTCGTTCCTTAGGTTTTGCGTCGGGACTTTTTAATCGGTCTAACAAGATCTGGTTCTTCTCCTCTTATCGTTTTCAGCACCAGGTTTTGTTGGATACTGATCAAGTCCTTCATCTTGCTATTTCTTCTCCCCTTCTTCCACAGTCTATTTTTATCACTTTTGTCTATGCCAGCACCGTTCGTGCTGGCCGTTACGCCCTTTGGGACACCCTCCGTGAGATTACTTGGAAGTGGGGGGTTGCCATGGTTAGTTAGTGGTGACTTCAACATCTTCCTGCATTCCCATGAACGCGAAGGTAGTTCCACAGACCACACGCCTGAGATCCTTGACTTCGCACAAACTATTGCTGACTGTGAGTTGATTGACGCGGGCTGTGAGGGCGATAATTTCACTTGGGAGCGTACTGGTTTGCGGGAAAGGCTAGACCGTGCTTTATTTAATGAATCATGGTCGAATGTGCTTGCAGTTTCTACTGTTACTCACCTGCTTCGTTTTCGTTCGGATCATGCGCCCCTTCTTGTCCAGTGTCAATTTTTCTCGACTCATCACAAGTCGTCATTCCATTCCAGAGTATGTGGATCCGTCATCACACATTTATGGACACTGTTAGGGAGGTTTGGATTATCCCGACTGGTTTAGTTGGCATGTGTAATTTAAAGGCCAAACTACTTAGGGTCAAGCACAGACTGAAATAGTGGAACTGGTCTGTTTTTGGAAATCTTCATGCAAAGTTGGATGAGGCATTGAGGGCTACTGACGAGGCCGAGCGGAGATATGATTCGAACCCTAATCCGGAAAATAGAACCGCTATCCACCATTTTTGCGCTGAGTACCAACTTCGTCTCTCCATGGAGGAAGATTTCTGGAAACAGAAGGCTGCAGTTCGTTGGGTTGATGAGGGCGAGCGCAACACCCATTTCTTTCAGGGTTTTGCGAAGCAGAAGCGTTTCCAGTCATATATTCACAATATCGAGGATGATGGTACGACTCTTGCTGTTGAGTTGGACATCCGTTCATCCGCTGTGAATTACTTCAGGACTCTGCTTACATGTGATGGTGATGTTCTCGCCCCCCGGATGACACTTGTTTCCCTTCTATCCCCCCTTCTTTTGATTTTGATAGTTTATGTGTCCCCCCATCTCCCTAGGAGATTCGTGCTGCGGTTTTTGATATTGATCCTCACAGCACTTCTGGGCCCGACGGGTTTTTGTCTTTTTTTTTTCAGCATTGTTGGGAGATTGTATCTTCCGATGTGGAGGGGCTGTGCTCGAGTTCTTTGATGGTCATCCCATGCCTCCGTCCTTCATGGCGACCACGGTCTTCTTGATCCCGAAGAAGCCTGTTCTGAGCGGTTGGTCTGATTACCAGCCTATTAGTCTGTGTAATGTGACCAATAAGATTATCACGAAAATCCTTAACGCTCGGCTCGCTTCTGTCCTCCCTCTTGTCATCTCTCCGAAGCAGAGTGGATTCGTGAACGGGCGGGTTATTACGGATAATATAATTTTGGCCCTGGAACTGATTCACGACCTCCACATCTCGGACATTCATGGTGTCCCGAACCTTGTGCTGAAGCTTGATATGGCTAAAGCATATGATAGGATTCACTGGCAATTTTTACGTGAGGTACTGGTGACGATGGGATTCCCGGATAGATGGATTCTATTCATCCGTCACTGTGTCGAGAGTTGCACGTTCTCCATTCTGGTGAACGGCAGTCCGACCGGCTATTTTGCCTCTAGTCGGGGTTTGCGTCAGGGCGACCCCATTTCTCCGTCGCTCTTCGTGCTTGCCGCAGATTATTTATCTTGCTGCTTGGATCGTTTTATTCGTGACCATCCTTTTATGAGGTATAGGGCTGTCGGACGACCTTTCCCCGTCTCGCACCTCTCCTATGCCGATAACATCATTATATTCACACGGGTTGTGGATGATGGTCTCGTTGACCTTATGCGACTCCTGGATCACTATTCCATGGCCTCCGGGCAGATGGTTAGCATCCAGAAGAGCACTTTTATCCTCGCTCCGAAGCACGCGCCTCGTTGGCATCCGAGAGTTCATGATCTTACTGGCTTCTGCCAGGGTGATCTCCCCATCACCTATCTTGGTGCACCCCTTTACAAAGGCTTTATGAGACGAGAGCTCTTTACTGGGGTGAAGCAACGGCTGTTGGATAGGATCTCTGGTTGGTCCCATCGCCACCTTGCTTTTGGGGGTCGCTTGGCTCTTATTAAGAGCACTCTCTGCACGATTTCTCTGCACCTTCTTCAGGTGTTGGACCCATCCCAATATGTTATCCAGGAGCTCGAGCAGATTATGGCGAGATACTTCTGAAGTGCTGTCGGTCCTAAGAGGAAGACACATTGGGTCCGTTTGCGGAAGATCTATCGCCCGGTCTCCGAGAGAGGCCTCAGGATTCAGAGCCTCTCGGATATGGCGAGAGCTTTTAGTTATAAGCTCTGGTGGCGTCTTCGCGCGGGCACGTCTTTGTGGGTGCAATTTCTGCTCCGCAAATACTGCTTCGCTGGCCCTTCTACGCCTATGCGTACTGCTCTTAAAGCTCATTCCAGCCGCCCTTGGCGCCGTCTCCTCCATGTGGGTATCGAGGCTCAGGAGTTCATTTCTTGGACTCTCGATAGTGGCAGCGGGGAGGTCAGTTTTTGGGACGACACTTGGATTGGGGATAAGCCTATTCCGTCTTATTATCAGATTAATGGTAGACCCCATCTTAGGATCAATGATCTCTGGGTTGATGGGAGTTGGGACAGGGGTAGATTCGAGTCCATTGTGGGTGAGGATCTAAGATTTACCCCTCAGTTCATACAGGATATTCTCGCGACTCCCATTGCCGAGGAGGATTCGGATATCATGTGCTGGAATCTTACATCTTCGGGTGCCTTCTCATTGTCGTCAGCTTGGTCTCACATCAGGGTGAGGGATCAGGATAATCTCATTTTCGGGGCCATTTAGACTACCTTACTCACACCTACAATATCTATGTTCATTTGGCGACTTCTACTGCGACGGATCCCGACTGATGATGTCTTACAGAGGAGGGGCGTTTCCTTGGCCTCCAGATGCTCATGTTGTACCCTTACCCCTACACATACCTACCATATCGAGACCCTTGCCCACTTTTTCTTGGAGAGTGACGTGGATCGTGACGTGTGGGAGTATTTTGGCGCATGGACTCATTTATCCTTACCCCATACAGATAATATCTTTGAGCTCATGAGTTTTTTTCTCACGTGGCACACACTTTAGGCATGCAACTTTCATTATTCCTTGTCTGATCCTTTGGTTCATCTGGACGGAGAGGAATAGTGTAAAGCATAGGGCGGTTACTTTTCTTGCTTCTCATGTTATTGTGCAGGTGTAGCGCCTTGTTTCATTACTAGCTGTTGTGGGGCTTATTTCTTCAGAGTTCTGGGTGGGGTGCTCGCCTCCTGACCATTTCCAGCGAGCTACTCCCTCTCCCGCTCAGATTCATCGCTCCATTCCGGTGGTTTGGCTTCGACCCGAGACCCCTTGGATCAAGCTGAACACGGATTGCTCATTTGATAGAGATACTCAGATTGCTAGTGTGGGGGTCAGATTAGAGATCATCAAGGAGAGCTTCTCCTTGCTTTCCACTCCTCTTTTCAGGCCTCTTCGAGCTTTGATGCAGAGATCCAGGCGCTTGCTGTTGGACTGATTTTGGCTTCCCAGGGATCGAGACATGTTTGGATTGAGCTTGATGCTACTTTTGTGGTGACCCTGCTTTTATCTGGCTGTCGGGGCTCTTGGCAGGTTCGTTACACTCTTATGCGTATCCGCCACATTCTACGAGACATTTAGTACAGAGTCACTCACATTTTCCGGGTGGGCAACAGGCCGGCTGATTATCTCTCCGAGCTCGGCATGTCGTCCCTCGGTATTCAGACTTATACATATGATACTACTCCTCCGTTTCTCCTCTCTCTTATACGGATGGACCAGCTTGGCTACCCTTCTTTTAGATTTAGATAGTATTTTATCACTTGATTTATTGCTATGAGCCCGCACATTAGCCCACTTTTTTTAGTGGTGCACCTTGTATTTCTCTAGCGGGCTGCTGGCATTTTAGTTTCTAGGACCCGATTTATGGCCCATTTTTGGTCATAATTAAAATGTGATTTTTTACCTATCGGTCCGCACATTAGCCCACGGCTTTAGTGGTGCACTTTGTATTTCTTTAGCTGGCCGTAGGCACTTCATTTTATAGATTTAGGATACGGATTATGGCCCATTTTTGGTCATAATTCGGGACTTATTGCTTGTACTCTCGATATTTTTTTTATCTCACAGGTTGGTGGGTCCCGCCTCAATCTCCGTCCACAATGAACGTTTTTTCTTGGAAAGAAAAAGTGACATTTCAAGTTGATCCCCATAAGATAGCGGCAATGTTAAAGTGGGAGCAACCCAGTAATGTTAAGAAGGTGCATAGTTTCCTAGGACTTGCTGGGTGCTATCGCAGCTTTGTCGTGGGATTTTCTACGATTACTCAACTGCTTACTCAGTTACCTAAAAAACCCGAGAAGTTCGAGTGGAATGAGGAGAGGCAGAAAAATTTTGGTGAGTTGAATAGGCAGTTGACTACACCGCTACTTTTGGCTTTGCCTCAGGGGACCGATGATTTCATGGTTTACAGTGATGTGTCGAGTCATGGACTCGGTTTCATGTTGATGCAGGGTGATAGGGTAATTACTTATTTGTCTCGTCAGTTAAAGTTGTACGAAGCAAATTACCCTACCCACGATTTAGAGTTGGCGGCAGTTGTATTTGCACTAAAAATGTGGAGACACTATCTTTATGGCTTTTCTTGTAAGATTTATACCGGTCATAAGAGATTGAAGTTCATATGCCTGAAGGAACTGAAAGTGAGACAATGAAGATGGTTAGATTCGTTAAAAGATTATGACTTGAGATTCTTTATCGTCGGGGTAGCGCAACCCAAATGGTTGATGCCTATATCGCTTCAGATGTTGGAATTGTTTAGGCCTCAACCTAGAATCAGATGTGATATTGTGGGTTCCGAGTTAACTTTAACTCTTTAATTGGTCCTAGTAAATTTTTGATTGTCCAATTGTGGTCCAATAAGTTTACAAATCATCTAATTTTGGTGTAATATTAGCCAAAACACATAAAACGACTCGTTTCATGTCACATGTGGTCCATATGTCATCAAAAATTGGGGTTTTCCTACGAGTTGATGACATGGATGGACCGCCAGGTAGCATTATATAAGAAGTGCTAATTTTAGTTATTTAATTAAGGAGTTATTGCATGCCGAGTTACTTTCCCTGCAAGTTTATGAGAAGCACATGATTCTCAATGCCACTCTTGGGGGGACAGTTTCATTATTGTGTTGGACAAATCATCATCCCTGAGGCACTCCTCGTGACTGTCTACATGAATGGCTATTTTCAGACATTTTTTTTTTTTTTACTTAAAGAACAAATTAATGAACAACTCGATGGCACACTCAAAAAATTCTACATGAAGGGATAACAGGGAAAGCGTGAACATCATCATTACCCATATCTTAAATTCATTCACAAGCAACACCCCCCATCCCCGACCTACCCCCTCTCTTATAAAAACCACAATGCCAAGTTCAAACGAGCACTTAAAAACCCAAATGCCCCCCTTGCTCATATTCTTCACCCTTCTCTCCATCCTTGGTGTTACCACGATTGCTGAAAATCGAGCTCACGGTCTTGAGAACGAGAGCCCAATGGCCCTTTCCCCATCCGCGTACACATTCTTCAACCCCAACACGCAACAACCGAGTGCAAACCCCCCGTGTGGCCAATCAGAGTATTCGACGCTGCCTTTTGCCACCACCGTGCAGTCCAGTCCCGCCCGCGCGAGAGCATCCACGGGCAGCAATGGGCTTGTGGCCGGTGGCATTGTCGGGATTCCTTTAGTTTTCATTTTCGCCTGCCTCGTCACGGCAGGAGCTTACTATGTGGGGATCAAGCGACGAGCCAAGTCACGGAGAGCCAATCCGCAACAAGTCGCGGTGTAGCCAACAGATGAATCGAGTGGGTGCAAAGCCTTAATGACCAGCAGCCCAAACATTGTTCGATTCGCATTATATCTAGTTTTAATTTTATTTTATTTACGAAGAAAGGGAACAAAATAATCCCCTAAACCATCTAAACGAAGTGTCTTTTCTGTAAAGGTTGAAATGGAACAAATATTATAAGATCACTTCAATTGAAATAAAGGGAATAAATAGAAGAGAGATGCGTATGTTGAGGTTCGAACTCGGGATGTCCGAGCAGAGGTGTGGGGTGCATCAATGGACAATTGGGATGATTTAGTATTTCAGCGCAAAGGATTTTATATATCTTTATATATATGAAGAGAATATAGTGATTTGTGAGGGAGAATTCCCGTCTAAATGTAGTTTGGCTTTTAGATGGTTTTAATTGGTGCAAACAATATGATGATTTGTCTAAAAAACTGGTGCATTATAAATAACTGACAGAACCAGCAAAATGCCGCTTTACTACTTTATAGATAAAACTGTCGTCAAAATTACACATCATCCCCAACAGCAGATTAAAATGTAGTGGCTATTGGCAGTTTACCATAAAACTGCCCCTTTTGAATTGTCGGTTTAGTGGGTTAGCTGCACATTCTCCACTACTTCAGTCATTCAATATCAAACTATAAATAACCGACATATACTACCGGAAAACAATATAAAAGGAGACTCCTGAAAAGGAATATACATCAACCCCATTCCACTTTTCCTATAGTATCAGATAAGATACGTCTTCCCTTTAAATATTAACAAAAGACAGACAGAATGCCGATTTGGAGCAACATCAGAGATCTGAAACCAAGAAATTTTGGTTGGAACATGAGATTGCGTCTGGTTAGATCATGCGATGTACTTAATTTTGCTGGAAAAGACATAAAAACAGTCGAATGTGTATTCCACGATGAAACAGTAAGATTATTGTAATTACATTTACTTATTATTTATGTCTTAGTTCTACTTGTTGCAACACGATTTAATTTCTATCTATTTACAGGGAGACATAATCCATGCTCAAATAAAAAAATCATGGGTTTCGAAGCACAAGCCCATGCTGCAGGAAGGAAAATTATGCAGAATGTCCAAATTTTTGGTTACCTTAAATGACATGACATATCCAACAAGTGATGCACCATTCATGATCAACATTTCCGGATCAACTCTCATATATGAAGATCCGAAAGAAGATTTCCCAAATTTAATATTTGTGCTTAAAATCTTTGCATATTTCGAGACAAATACGAACATCATCACAGGAAAACTTTACGGTACTACCCAAGTTAGAAATTTCGGTCTCTAAGAATATTTTTCTACATTCCATTATTGATTATTTTCGAAACTAATATAGATATCATCGGACTGGTCGTTAACTTTTCCGAACCGAAGGAGTTTACTAATAAGAACGTGCATCGATCTAAGTTTTCTGACATAATGCTGGAGGACACCGAGTATGCATTAATTTTAGTGTTAAACTATAATTTGCAATACTAGAATTCATTTTACTAATCATCTACTTATCCAATGTAGGTCACGCAGACTTTGCCATATCCTATGGGGGACTCATGTGGATCAAATGCAGTCATATATAGAACAAAATGGAAGGGAGATGGTCATTTTCCCGATACAACTATGCAAAACTAAGATGTTCATCGAAAAGTACACTACTGCAGATCAATGGCGTGTGACGCAAATATTCATCAACGAAGACTGGGAGATTTTCTCGAGCTTCAAAACAAGGTATTGATATTTGTACAACATATAAACTCTGTATTGTCTTTTAATTATGATTCAAATTAACAGGCTGGTTGAGGTTAACAAAACCAATATCGAATGCATTGTTTCTGCATCCACTGGTGGTCCAATGGATATTGCCGAGGAATGTCATCTTTTCAGAACTATTGAAGAGACTTTCGAGGATAAAGGGGGTAAAAAAGTTAATTTTTCGAGGATAAAGGGGTAAAAATATTAAACATTTTCAACTTTGAAAGATGACATTTTTGACAATTACTTTACGAATTTTGTAGAATAAAAGGTGGGGCTCCTACTGGATATGCGCTACCATCAAATCCATTGGCAAGTACGGGAGGAAAAACAAATGGTATTTCACAGAATGCGACACATGCAAAAAGGGGGTGCATGATCTAGATCCTGGGAACTACTGTCTTGAGTGCGACAAAGAAGTTTGTGCGACATCAAAAAGGTCAACTATTTACATACTACAACATCAAACAGTAACTCTGTCCTGAACTACTTTTTTTTTTCAGATATAGACTATTTATGAAAGTGTCAGATTCCACTGCAAGTGCAGAGGTCATAGTGTGGGACAAGCAATGTGCTGAAGTGATTGGTAGAACAGTTTCTGAGTTGATGGAAGATCTGATTAAAAAGGTAAACAATGATATTCACCAATTCATTTAACCAAATCTCTATATATACTTAAGTTGTTTGTTTATTGTTACACAGGACGACGATCTAGACGATATTCCCGAGCAGATCAAATATTTACTTCTCAACAGAAAAATGCTATTCAAAATTCAGATAAAGCCAGACGAGAACTATAATTATACAGAATCTTTTGGAGTTAAGAACCTCATCACTGATAGAGCCAAAGTATCAGAATACGCTGGTTTTTTCAGTAGAAACAAACAAGAATTGGATATTTACACTATCGGTGAAAGTGAAGTCAAAAGCAATTCACATAAGAGTGTAAGAACTTAAAACTAGAAAATAAAAATATCATACTGATTATCTAATGTTGCTAAATTTTTTAAATAAATCGATCCAGGAAATTATTTCAGACGAGGAAGTCAGCCCTCCTAAGAAGGCCAAAGGCAAAGAGAAAGCTGATGAATGCATGGATTATAAGACCATAAAGCGTAAACTTTATGATGAAATGTCTGCCACGCGGCCAAGGAGAAAGGCAAAGGGCATTGCAATTAAGGAAGAGAAGACGGACAGTCCTTGATCGAGTTCCCGGATTTTTTATGTTGCTTATATTTATTTACAATATTTCAGTTGAATTTTTTTAAACAATGTTTTCATGCATTTTATTCCCAGACTTTCACTTCGTTCAGTTGAATTTTTTTAAACGATGTTTTCATGCATTTTATTCTAAGACTTTCACTTCGTTTATTTTATTTCAATTAAATTACTTTATAATAAGTTGAGCGGGCTATGTAAGATCTATAGCTTTTTCTTAGGTATTCCTAAAATATTACTATATCGATTAGAAACATCTCGATATCCTAACTATCATTTGAATCTAACCAACTCAGAAAATAACATAAGGAAAATGTCAGTTCAACCAAATTAAAATGGACCATTTAAGTTATGATGAGTTTGGGCCAAAAAAAATATCCTTTTCTTGATTTTCGTTTATATTGTAACACCCCCAATACATTCAGGGCATATTACAGCGCCGTGGACCCCACACTGTGGAATCCACCAGGCTAACGTACCAAACAAGACATTCGACAACGGCAAACAATCATTAATAAAACGACAATTCAAATAAAAGACTACAAACTGACAAATAAAATTCTGACGTCAAATCCATTTCCCCAAAACAGGAACACAACATTAACAAATTCAAACCGGAAGTACTCGAGTACTTAAACCAATTTATAATACAGAAATCCCAAAAATCAGACATCAATAATAATTGACAAACAGAACACCAATAATCAACCACTGGACAATATCATGCTTGCCCATCATCTTCATACGGCTCGGGTGCTCGCTTGTCCCCACGATCAATACCTGAAATACAAAAAGTATTTTCCCCATTTAAGGGGTTAGCGACAACTGCTAGTGCAAGTACAATCCATTTGAACTACATTCTAATCAGATGAATAATGCGCCAAAAATCATTTTTGAAAACGTTTTATATTCCGGAATATTTACAATGTACAATCACAAAACACATTATCTCCAACAAATCACAATTCAAAGTTAACCGTTGGTACGAGACTCACGGCCACCGTACCCCGCAGAGCCCCGTCGGACATCCCTGGGTGGTTAACCACAGTTCGTGATACGCACACACACGGCAATACGTATCCCTAGAGGCCCCTTCGGACCGTCCCTAGGTGAACATACACATATCCATCCACAACAACCACGATACAGCCATAATTCAAATACTAGAACATGTAAACAAATGTAAAGTACTTGCCTTTGTGACATCTTCGAAGAATCGGAAGTGAAAACGACTACGGGTGATCCGAATGGAAAACAACGGTTCCTAAACAAAGAATTAGCATAACTAAGTCCCGACGGAAATCAATAATCGAAAGGAATACTCCCAAAACCCCGACTACAAATCACGACAATAGACGTTCAATCGATACGGGCGAGGGTTTATGCAAAATCTCCCCGTATCAACAATACATGGATTAATTCGAGGAAAAACGGATTGGGAATCACCCAATAACAACAATCGATAAGACGTTTCGCAACATACATGAACAATTCGGAGTCAATCACGAAAAACCCAAAAAACCCCCAATTTATACAAGTTAGGGTTCCTGAAGAAGATACCTCGGATTCGGACGATGAAGGATGATTACGCTGATGGTGATATGTTACTACGATTCTACGGTGATGGAACACGACAAATTCTCCGATCAAAACTGAAGGAATCGCCTCTGGAGTCGCCCCGTGAAGAAAAACGAAAGGAAGGATAGAAAATGAGGTCTTGGGCCTCTGCCCGCTGTTTTAAAACAGCGGGCTGTTATGGCCGTAACAGGGGACACTTACGGCCGTAACATGGCCAATTTACGGCCGTAACTTCTGGGTGTTACGGCCGTAACAACCCTACTGGACAGCAGTACTGGCAGCTGCTATCCAAACGATTCCGGACGACCCCGAAATCCGGACCTGCTATCGAACCAAAAATACAACTACGAAGAATATTCGATGACGAGTCTAACCATCACAAGAAAACATCAATCCGACTACCCGGGAATCCAAAATACGACAACGAATATAAAATTCCCTAAACTTATAGGAAATTACGAAAATGGCCCAAGCGTCCGAAAATCACGATACGATGTCGGATTTGCAAACCGAAAGTCTCCACACGACCAAATCAATCATACGAACTTGTACAAACCATGAAACCACGAAAATGAACGAGTTTTACGAGAATCGAACTTTCATACGGCAAAACATATCATAAAATGGAATCACGTGAAAACTTCATCAAAACTCGTCCAAATGGAAAAACTCCAAGAACAAAGTAGATTCGAAACGTCGAAATGGTTACAAGCGAGTCGATAAAAATAAAGATACACCAAAAATGGAAACTGCTAAAAATTGAAAATTACGGATATTACATTCTCCCCCTCTAAAATAAAGTTTCGTCCCGAAACTTAAGAATCAAAAAGTTCGGGATGCCTCGAACGCATATCCTCCTCTAACTCCCACATCGCTTCTTCTACTCCGTGCCTCGACCATTGCACCTTAACCAAAGGAATGGTTTTGTGCCTCAACTGTTTGTCTCGACGCTCCAAAATCTTAACGGGCCTCTCCTCAAACGTAACATCCTTCTCGATCTCCACGTCTCCAAAATCAATAATGTGGGACGGGTCCGGAACATACTTCCTCAACTGGGAGACGTGAAATACGCTATGAACATGACTCAACGACGGAGGCAAGGCCAACCGGTACGCTAACTCGCCCACTCTCTCCAATATCTCGAAAGGTCCAATATATCTCGGGCTGAGTTTCCCTTTCTTCCCAAAACGGAAAACTCCCTTCGTCGGAGACACTCTCAACAGAACATGATCTCCCACCTCAAACTCCAAGGGTCGACGCCTAACATCCGCATAAGACTTTTGTCGACTCTGAGCAGCCAACATTCTCTTTCTAATCAATTCAACCTTCTCCCTCGTCTCTAACACAAGGTCTGGCTCGGTACCAACTAGATCGGACGGCTCATCCCAACATATCGGCGATCGGCAACATCGTCTATAAAGTGCCTCATACGGTGCCATCTTAATCGACGCGTGCCAGCTATTATTATAAGTAAACTCAATTAAGTCCAAATGCTCCTCCCAGTCACCACTCCAATCTAACGCGCACGCGCGCAACAAATCCTCGAATGTCTGAATGGTACGTTCGGACTGTCCGTCAGTCTGAGGGTGGAAAGATGTACTCAAACGCAACCGTGTCCCCAATGCCTTATGTACCGCCTGCCAAAAGTGCGATACAAACCGGCCATCTCTATCTGAAATAATGGTCCTCGGCGTACCATGAAGCCTCACTATCTGTGCGATAAAAATACGAGCCAACTTTTCTGGACCCCAAGTATCCTTGATGCCCAGAAAATGCACCGACTTAGTCAGTCGGTCTACAATCACCCACACCATATTCATACCAGTCTTCGTCCTCGGCAAACCCATGACAAAATCCATAGAGATATCCTCCCACTTCCACTCCGGGACGGGAAGTGGTTTCAACAACCCGGCTGGCCGCTGATGCTCAATCTTGACTTGTTGACAAGTCAAACACTTAGCCACAAACTGAACTACCTCCTTCTTCATGTCGTTCCACCAGAAATTCTTTCTTAAATCCTTATACATTTTACTCGACCCTGGATGGACTGAGTAAGGTGACGCATGAGCCTCTCGCATAATACTCTGTCTCAATTCCAAGTCGTTCGGAACACACAACCGACCACGGAATCTCAACACTCCGTCCTTATGAATAACGAATCCCGGGGCTTTCCCTTTCCCTACACTCTCCCGAAGCTGAATAAACATCGGGTCCTCCAACTGTCCCAATTTAATGTCCTCGACCAGAGATGAAGAAATCTCAAGAGTACGCAACTGCCCGGAACTCTATGGCAGTACAATCTCAATGCTCAACCTCATAAACTCTCGCTGAAGTCCCGACTGGGCCGTGAGTAACTCAAGCGCCCGAAGCGATACCGATTTCCGGCTCAAGGCATCTGCTACCACATTAGCCTTGCCCGGATGATAAAGGATCTCGAGATCGTAATCCTTAATTAATTCCAACCATCTCCTCTGTCTCGTATTAAGCTCTTTCTGCGTGAAAATGTACTTCAGGCTCTTGTGATCGGTGAAAATCTGACACGACGAGCCATACAAGTAATGACGCCAGATCTTCAATGTAAATACGACTGCGGCCAACTCAAGATCGTGCGTAGGGTAATTCAATTCGTACGGTTTCAACTGACGGGAAGCATAGGCAATCGTCCTCTCGTGCTGCATAAGTACGCATCCGAGCCCTTGGCCCGAAGCATCACTATAAACTGAGAAACCATCATTACCACTCGGTAAAGCCAAAACGGGAGCGGTCGTCAACCGCTTCTTCAACTCCTCAAAACTATTCTTCCTCTCATCGGTCCACGCAAACTTCTCCGACTTCTGCAACAACTGAGTCAGCGGTCAAGCGAGCTTAGAGAACCCCTCGACGAATCTACGGTAATACCCGGCTAATCCCAGAAAATTGCGGACCTCCTTCACGTTCTTGGGCGGCGCCCAATCCAACACTGCATCTACCTTATGTGGGTCCACACGAACACCCTCGGCCGAGATCACATGACCGAGAAACATAACCTCCCGTAACCAAAACTCGCACTTTGAGAACTTCGCAAAAAGATGCTGAGTTCTCAAAATATCTAATACGATATGCAAATGACGGGCGTGCTCCTCCTCTCTCCTCGAGTAAATCAGGATGTCATCGATAAAAACGACTACACACTTATCGAGGTACTCGATAAAGACTTTGTTCATAAGCTGCATGAACACGGCTGGTGTGTTGGTTAGCCCAAAAGGCATAACCACAAACTCGTAGTGACCGTATCTCGTCCGGAAGGCCGTCTTCGGAATGTCGGTATCCTTCACTCGGAGCTGATAATACCCCGATCTCAAATCAATCTTCAAAAACACAGTTGCCCCTTGCAACTGATCAAACAAATCATCAATCCTCGGGAGCGAATACTTGTTTTTGATGGTCACTTTGTTCAACTCTCGGTAGTCGATACACAAACAAAGTGACCCATCCTTCTTCTTCACAAACAGGACTGGTGCGCCCCAAGGTGAAGCGCTCGGTCGAATATACCCCATGTCTAGCAACTCTCCTAACTGTTTCTTCAACTCAAGCATCTCGGCAGGCGCCATACGGTATGGCGTCTTAGAAATCGGTGCTGCACCCGGCTCTAAATCGACGGTAAACTCAACTTCTCGGTCCGGCGGCAAACCCGGCAACTCGTCTGGAAAGACATCAGGATACTCACAGACTACCGGAATAGACGAGAGTTCGACTCCCCCTTCTTCCGATCTCAAAGCGTAACACCAATAACCCGTGCAACCTCCCCGAAGAAGTCTCACCGCCCTCAAGGCGCTGATCAGAAGTCTCTGGCTACTCCGCTTACGCCCCACAAAAGAATGCTCAGTACCGTAAGAGGCTAACATCGAAACCATCCTCGTTCTATAATTCATGATCACCCCATGACGGTCCAACCAATCCTCACCCAGAATCAAATCCTCATCTCTAATATCTACCGCGATCACATTAGAAGGCCAATCCCTCCCCGCGATACTCACAGAAAAATCTCTAATCTCACGGTCCCCCACGATGCAATCCCCGCTAGGAAGTTTAACAACAAAGGCTCACAAGCAACAAGGCAATCAACATGCAGACGACGCACACAATCCATAGATATAAAAGAATGCGTAGCACCGGAATCGAACAATACGGAAACAGGATGATCAAGGATGTGGACGGTACCTGTAGCCACCGTCGCGTCAGGATCTCCTGCTCGTCTCATCTCATACACTCGGGGCGGAACAGACCCCGCACTAGAAGATCCCCCTCTAGAAGGCTGACCACGTCCTCGACCTCTCCCAAAACTCTGCTGCGGCTGAGGAACTGTCGGTGCCTGATTCACACTTGGCTCTCCCGCAGCTGGGGCTGATATCTGAGTAACTGGAGCCGGAGCTGCATCCGTACAAAACTTAGCACGATGACCCATCCGACCACAAGCAAGACACTAAATCGGAGGCCTATCACACTCACTCATCATGTGGCCCGAACGACTACAGTTGAAGCACGTAGGACCACGAAGGGAACCAGCAGGAGCAGACCTAGAACCGTTTCCTCGACCAACTGATGGCGACTGACTCCCGAAGACTCGCGAACCAGACTGAGTCTTCGGATACCCTCCTGACTTGCCTCCCGAAAACTGATCGGCGGTTTTCTGTTTCTTTCCTTCGGTTGCCGTCTCTGTCGCAGAAAACGACATCTCATAAGCCATCGCCTTATTCTGATATTCTTTCAAAGTCGTGCACCCCAGACCAGACATGTAGTGGCGCACCCTCGGTTTCATCCGCATATCAAAGTGGTGGATCTTATCAAGCTCATCTCGGACTTGGTTCCTCACATAATGCAGCTGTTGATTGTAGTCCTTGATAGCTTGAGAAATAGGAACGTCTTGGGGCTTAGCCTCAAAGAAGGCTCGGATCCTCCCCTCTTTCATTGGCCAAGGACAGAATTCATCTTCCATCAGATCTCGAAACTCTACCCACGTAGCTGCCCGGTCACGCGGTTTCACCGCTTGCCACCACGTTGCTGCTTCCTTGGCGAGGAAGTACTAAGCAATGGGTACTTTCCTCTCCTCAGGACAATTAGCAGCCTCAAACACTTTCTCCATCTCGAATAGCCAATTCTCCCAACCGGAAGGGTCGGAAGCACCATCAAACTGCAGAGGACGCATACGAATCACATCCTGAAGCAACTTATCATTGCCGGATCCAGTAGGCGGAACTGGGTTGGCATTAGCTTGGCCGACTAGAACGGCCTGAGTCACTAGCGTCATCTGGTTCGCTACTTACTGCAAAATGTTGGCCACTCCAACATTCTGATGTGCATTACCGGAGCTAGCAGACTAGTCCTGCTGACCTCCGGAACTAGGGGGAACATTGTTCGACAAAGAGGGCATCGCCGAATCAGTTCCCGAGTGATCGGACATGGCCTCCCCACCGGCTGCACCACGTCCCCTACCGCGTCCACGACCACGTCCGCGTCCTCTACCAGCAGGAATTCTGAATAAGCAACGGGTAAGTACAATTCAAACGCAAAACGCAACAAGTTACAAAGACATGAATAGAACATAACGGTGAAACGAGTCAAGTTAGGAAAAACTTACGAGCACCGGCGTACTGAGATGATGGCATAGCAGTGATACTGTCCCAAAAACGATACTTAACTAGACCCATTGTTGGTCCCTTTTCTGAAGTATATAGGATACAGCTTGGGAAATGTTTAAGCAACAGGCTGTATGGTTTTCTAGTTCGGAGTGCGTAGCGGAAGTCTTAAAACAGTAAGTTGTTGTCGATACAGCAACTCGGTCTAATCTCCTCTTAGCTTGGTGCGTACAGGGTTTTGCAATGTATACTTGTATAAATCACAGTTATGAAAACAGTAACGGCGAAAGGTAAATAACACAATATTTAAGTGGTTCGAGGTAAACCCCTCTACGTCCACTCGTCCTCCACACAGGAGTAAAACGTTTATTATAAATACTGCGTACACAACTATGTATTTATAATCAAAACCAATCCTTGTATCGTTCACACAGATAGATACAAAGACTGTCGCTTTCAACCGTTCACACAGATTGGTTAAAGCTTCCTTCTTGACTTGCTTCTTCACACACGCCCAAAGCTTTGTCCTTATTCGTCCCACAGTCGAATAACTTGTTGAGTTCACACAGAGCTCGCTTTTACACAAAGGTAAAAGGTAGGTAACTGTGTAAGAACAAAGACTTTGAATATGAAGTTCTTGAGCTGATGATGGCTGTTCTTGATGTTGAGCACTGTATATCTCTTTAGATCTGATTTGCATAAATCTTCTGGAGATATGTTTTGCTCTGATGTATATAATGATAGCTTCTTCACTTGGTAACTTGGGTATTTTATCTTCAACGCTCTTATGAGATATATATAGTCTTCTGAATAATATATCCGTTGAGATAGATCCGTTGGGCAAGATTCCGTGACAACTTGAATAGACCAGGATCCGGATATTGCGGGATTTGAAGATCTATGACAGCTTCAGTATTTAAATACTTTTATCCTTTCAGTATTTAAATACCTCTTTATCAAACGGTATTTGACTTTAGTGAATACTAAAGATTCATTTTCAAACGGTCTTCAGTCCTGTTTCGATGTGAATGCTGTATCCACTAGTGTTGTAGGCATATTGGAGTAGTCCGACGCTGTATGGAAGGGTGCTGTATTGAGATTCGAGACAGCTTCCATACTTGGCGTTTACTTAGACTTTGTTGCTGTATCTTGGTAGCGCGAGAGCTTGCTGTATGCTGGCGCTATCAGAAGGTCTTCGATACAGGATTGCAACTTCGACCGGCTTTCGATACAGTGGCTTGCTGTATGCTGGGCATTGCTGTATCAAGCTTTGATGTTTGGTAATTTATCAAAACACCATTATTTTTCCCAACAATTTCCCCCTTTTTGATAATTTCCAAAACTTCTTGATGATTCCAAAACTTCTTGATCATGCCAAGGTTTTGATACCAAAAACCTCTTCAAGCTAAAACAATTTCCCCTTCGATAACCACTTGTTGGTAACATGAGAAGACTTCGATACAGGAGATGTTTAATCCCATTGTTTCCTCTTTTTGGAAAATATCAAAAACAGACTTCTTGATCTTCTGTTCGAATGATCTGATCTTCAGCTCTTAATCTAAAAGAAATGTGAACTGCTTGCAGGCGAGTTCTAAAAATGATAGCATCTAATAGGGAAGTGTATTACATCTTAAACTTATGATTGGCGCGCAGGCACAATTTTACAATGTAATCTAGTTGAGTACAACTTAATCTATGAACTGTTCGTAGACGAGTTCTTACAGCAATAAAAAAAATTATCAATCAAAAATTGATGTCATGTAGTGAAAAATACTGTATCCGCGAATAATATAGCGTTCCTCCTTAAAAGGTACATACAGGATTCAGTTCTTACATGCATGTTCGGATTAACACTGTATTTATGGGTCGTACTGTATTCCCCATTAATTAATGAGTAAAAGCATAAAAACTTACAGGAATCTCTCGCTGTAGCGTTTCCCGATTCATGTTTGAAACATTAAGTAAATTTGGGTCCTGGTGTGATAGTGCCTTTTGGTACCCAAATTTGCCGGGCAACAATTTATTTGTTGTAGGCTACTTTTGGTCCATTATATCGATATCTACGTGGGGCAGGCACGTAGTCGTTGTAATCATGATAATTATAATGCATGAAAAATCGAGAATTATAGTTGTTATTCCAGTACGATTGTCGTCTCGGAGATAGAGCCATTTTCATAGATCTTGCATATTGCATCCTGGGTCTCCAGTTGGATTCCCAATTCTGTTGTTGATACTGTGCGGACACCTGCTGTTTCGAGGAATAGCGGGGCTCTTGTATCCAATGTCTAGGCAAGCTGTACCGAGAGTGCTGCTGTACGGGCTTTTGGTAGTTGGATACGGCCTTCTTCCTGAATGACTGCTGGCGTTTATGATATGCTTGTGGAGCATGCTGTTGAGTACGCCTTCTGAGTGGCTGTTGGTTCCACTGTCTCGAATAGTAGAATGGCGGGGGCGGAATGGCAGCTTTTGCAGTTCGAGGTGCAACGGGTTCCTTCACATGATTCGGAACTTCTTTCGATACAGGAATGGATTCCTCACTCCTGACGAATACCGTACTAGATTTTTCTTTGTTGGAGAACGAGTTGTACCCTAAGCCACGTTTATCATGAGCATGTTGCCCAGTGCTTAGGATCTCTTCCATTCTTTTAGAGGATTTCTCGAAAGATTTCAAGATTGTCTCTAATTCTCCTTCACATTTCTCGAGAGATTTTACTTTGGCTTCGAGTAGGGCCAAATCATTTGTCTTGCTTTCAAGATGAGACTTAGTCTCATTTAGATTATAAGCAAGTTGATGATTGCTCTCCATGAGTTTTTCTAAATTGACTTTGCTGTTTTCGCAATCAACTGACATATTTTCGTAATTATTCTTCAGCAAGTCATTTTCTTCTTTCAGCTCTAAGTTAGAAATTTCAAGCTGTATGTTTTCTCCTTTCAATATCTCATGGGCCGTTTGAATGTTATTAAATTCATTTAGCATATTTTTAAAGGTATGAGATGCATTTATAGGAATAGTTGAGGTAGAGCTTACCTCATCATCATCGCCGTCTTCATTTTCTTCTTTAACTTCGGCCATAGAGCACATGTAGGCTCTATCTTCTAGCTCATCATCAGACGAGTCACTGTCAGTGACTGCCTGAAGACATTCTTCGGTTTTTGTTGATGCGGGCGGAGCTTTTGATTCTCCAATGAAGGCTTTGAGTTTGTTCTTCATCCTGTTTCTCCAGTCATCAAACTCGTTAATGTGAAACATAGATATCTTGTTAGACATAAAGGTATCCATATTAGAAGATGGAAATTACAAAGACTGTTTTCGAAAATAAGTGTTTCTAAGGATCTAATTCAGTTCAAAATACGACTGATTCTTTTTAGAATCAACCGCTCCGATACCAATTGTTGGTCCCTTTTCTGAAGTATACAGGATACAGCTTGGGAAATGTTTAAGCAACAGGCTGTATGGTTTTCTAGTTCGGAGTGCGTAGCGGAAGTCTTAAAACAGTAAGTTGTTGTCGATACAGCAACTCGGTCTAATCTCCTGTTAGCTTGGTGCGTATGTGGTTTTGCGATGTATACTTGTATAAATCACGCTTATGAAAACAAGAATGGCGAAAGGTAAATAACACGGTATTTAAGTGGTTCGAGGTAAACCCCTCTACGTCCACCGGTCCTCCACACAGAGTAAAACATTTATTATAAATACTGCGTACACAACTATGTATTTATAATCAAAACCAATCCTTGTATCGTTCACACAGATAGATACAAAGACTGTCGCTTTCAACCGTTCACACAGATTGGTTAAAGCGTCCTTCTTGACTTGCTTCTTCACACACGCCTAAAGCTTTGTCCTTATTCGTCCCACACAGGTCAGAATAACTTGTTGAGTTCACATAGAGCTCAGTTTTTACACAAAGGTAAAAAGGTAGGTAACCAGGTAAGAACAGCAGCTTTGAATATGAAGTTCTTGAGCTGATGATGGCTGTTCTTGATGTTGAGCACTGTATATCTCTTTAGATCTGATTTGCAGAAAGCTTCTGGAGATATGTTTTGCTCTGATGTATATAATGATAGCTTCTTCACTTGGTAACTTGGGTATTTTATCTTCAACGCTCTTATGAGATATATATAGTCTTCTGAATAATATATCCGTTGAGATAGATCCGTTGGGCAAGATTCCGTGACAACTTGAATAGACCAGGATCCGGATATTGCGGGATTTGAAGATCTCTGACAGCTTCAGTATTTAAATACTTTTATCCTTTCAGTATTTAAATACCTCTTTATCAAACGGTATTTGACTTTAGTGAATACTAAAGATTCCTTTTCAAACGGTCTTCACTCCTGTTTCGATGTGAATGCTGTATCCACTAGTGCTGTAGGCATATTGGAGTAGTCCGACGCTGTATGGAAGGGTGCTGTATTGAGATTCGAGACAGCTTCCATACTTGGCGTTTACTTAGACTTTGTTGCTGTATCTTGGTAGCGCGAGAGCTTGCTGTATGCTGGCGCTATCAGAAGGTCTTCGATACAGGATTGCAACTTCGACCGGCTTTCGATACAGTGGCTTGTTGTATGCTGGGCATTGCTGTATCAAGCTTTGATGTTTGGTAATTGATCAAAACACCATTATTTTTCCCAACACCCATATAACCGACAGCCTAGGTATCCATAAACCTAAGCTCCGATACCATATTCTGTAACACTACCAAGACATTCAGGGCATATTACAGCGCCGTGGACCCCACATTGTGGAATCCACCAGGCTAACGTACCAAACAAGACATTTGACAACGGCAAACAATCATTAATAATACGACAATTCAAATAAAAGACTACAAACCGACAAATAAAATTCTGACGTCAAATCCATTTCCCCAAAACGGGAACACGACATTAACAAATTCAAACCGGAAGTACTCGAGTACTTAAACCAATTTATAATACAAAAATCTCAAAAATCAGACATCAATAATAATTGACAGACAGAACACCAATAATCAACCACTGGACAATATCATGCTTGCCCATCATCTTCATACGGATCGGGTGCTCGCTTGTCCCCACGATCAATACCTGAAATACAAAAAGTATATCCCCCATTTAAGGGGTTAGCGACAACTGCTAGTGCAAGTACAATCCATTTGAACTACATTCTAATCAGATGAATAATGCGCCAAAAATCATTTTTGAAAACATTTTATATTCCGAAATATTTACAATGTACAATCACAAAACACATTATCTCCAACAAATCACAATTCAAAGTTAACCGTTGGTACGAGACTCACGGCCACCGTACCCCGCAGAGCCCCGTCGGACATCCCTGGGTGGTTAATGTAATATCGGCAAATTTTCGATTTTCGGTAAATTTCTTTTTTCGGCCGAAGTCCGTTTTGACGACTCGCTTTTGACCGTTTCGTCATTCGGAGAATATTTAATTCTGCACTTTTTATCATTCGAGTTCGTTTCGGTGCTGCTTTGTTGAGTTCCGTGCTTTTTAGCGACTTTTCCGCGCTTGAGTTCGGTTCTTGCGAATCTCGTTCGAAACTGTCGTTTGGGGTTTTTCGTAAGTTCATTTAACGTTGTTATACGTGTTGTGAGCTTCGGTTTGATTATTCGTTGTCGTATGGTGATTTTCGGGCATTTGGGCCATTTTCGTAATTTCCCAAAGTTTGGGGTAATTACCTTCCGTTGTCGAATTTCGAGCCTTCGGGTGGTCGGAATCGTGTGTTCTACTAGCTCTTAGATTCGTCTTTGTGAGTACTTCGTAACCGTATCTTCGGTTCGTATTCAGGTTCGGGTTTCAGTGTCGTTTTATTGAATTCAGGATTACTAAACGACTTTTCTAAGTATGAGTTCGACTTTGTTAGATCGCCATTAATTTTTGGTAACTCCAAAAATTCTGAGTCTTTGCAATATTATAGAGCATCGAGTTAGCTTTCCAATGGTTCAAACGGTGAGTCAATCGGAGTCCGGACGAGAGAGTTATGGTCGTTTTAGCTCACCCGCTCGTTATTGGCCGATCACTGCCGGCCGAACTCGGCCGTGTCGTCCGACACGGCCCGTGCCGTACTCGTCCGGAAATGCCGAAAGTTTCTGTCTCAGGACCCGACCGTGTCTTCCGACACGGCCCGTGCCTAACTCTTCCGGATAAGCTGTAACCGATCGCTTGAAGACGCCCGACCGTGTCCCAGGACACGGTCGAGTCATGCCGAGTCGCTGTCGGACGGGTCACTATCGGAAGGCCCTCCGCACCGCGACCGTGTCTAGCAGGACACGGTCGAGTCCCTGTCGGCCAGCTGT
Organism: Orobanche coerulescens; assembly: GCA_033398695.1. NCBI lineage: Eukaryota > Viridiplantae > Streptophyta > Magnoliopsida > Lamiales > Orobanchaceae > Orobanche > Orobanche coerulescens. Next base: position 204,181,438 of record CM065801.1, on the reverse strand, counting down.
GCGACATGACCGTGCCGATCGGCACGGGCCGTGTCCGGCAGGGCAGTCAACCCCTATAAAGACCCTGCAGACGTTTTTATCGCCATTTTTCACCTTCTTCTTCTCCTCTTCCGCAGCTGGGCGTGTTCTAAGCTTGAAGCCATGTTGTTTAACAACAAATTCATGAAGTTATTGAGGTTATATCATCAATCATCCATCCTATAACATCCTTTGATCGAGCGAATCAGGTCAGATTTTCTAGAAATCTAATTTTGGGGATTTTGGGTATTTTGTTCGATTTCGTCCGTTTAATCCGATTTAACTTAGGATTGTGATGGATTGATGATTATTTAGATGTATTATATCATTTCCCTTGTTATTCCATGGTTGGATCGTATCGATTCGTTGTTTTGGTCGAGTTCTTGATCGACGCCTTGAAGGTGTCCAGAAATGTCATAGAGGGGTTTTCGGGCGTTCTACGATTATTCTTCCTCGTATGATCGATGATTTATTGATTATATGTTGTTAGGTCGAATTCTTGTGAAGAACTCGAGTCGGAACCCTTTCGCTCGTTGTCTTCTTGAGTCCGAGCTTCCTGGCCGAACCGTGTTCTTCTGAGCGTTTGGTAGCGGTTATTAAGGCAAGTATCTTATTATACGACTTGTATCTTGTGAATAGTAATTATGTATGATATGTATAACGATTTTGCTTGCCTCCGTAAATATGTTCCGTTTGAGCCGGTTGTGTTTTCCAAATTTGAAGGCTTTGTGATAATAGTGATATATTGGTATACGTGTTAGGCGTTGTGCCATTTGTGCAGGATTGCGATGTACATATGAGATGGTTGTACACGTGTTTCTTCAATGTATTGTGTACCGAATGTTTGTGTTGTTTTGGTTTACTTGCTTGATTGTACATTCGGCGTAATGTGGAATGACTTGACATTTAATGATTATGAATCAGGTCGAGTCGATGTGTGTGTGATCCAGGTAGGGTCTGACGAGGCCTCTGGAGTTCGGTACATGATGTGTACGAACAAAGTGTGTGAACCAGGTAGGGTCTGACGAGGCCTCTGGAGTCCGGTACATGACGTGTACGGACAAGGTGTGTGATCCGTAGGGTCTCGACGAGACCTCTGGAGTTCGGTACATGATGTGTACGAACGATGTCAGAACCGGGTAGGTCTCGTTGAGGCCTCCGAGTTCGGTACATGATGTGTACGAACAGTGTGTGTTGTAGCCGGGTAGGGTCCGTTGAGGACTCCGGAGATCGGTACATGATGTGTACGAACAATGTGTGTAGTCCGGGTAAGGTCCGCCGAGGCCTCCTAATTCGGTACATGATGTGTACGAACAGTGATCGTGTAGCGGTGATTGTTCGTGTAACATTTTAAATATGGATCTCTGACGAATAATGATATATTATTTAGTATGCTTTGAAACGAGAATCGGGCTAAGGCCCTATTGTTTACGAAAAGGTTTTGTAAATTGGGACTCGAGGTCCAAAAGATTTTCTGCTTTAAAAAATCCCCGAGATGATGTGTTCCTTTTCAAATATCTCTTACTTGAGTTCGAAATTCTAAAACTTCTCGGGAACATTTTGATAATGGATATCCGTATTAAATTCGTAGTTGCTATTTGCTTGTTACATTTCGTATGGTTTGATACTTGCACTAGTAAAACAGTGGAGTTTTACTAAACCCCGAGTATACGGGGGGTGGATGTCTGCTCTGCCCGTGTACATGCGAGTTCGGGGAGCAGTCACAGGATTAGCACAAGGGGATGACGAGCTGCGATACTAATCAAGAGTTGAGAGTTGGTAGAGTTTAGTTGTATTGTTAGAGTTGATTCAGTCTTCCGCTGTATTGTATTTCGACCCCTGTGTGGGTAATGTTGTTAGTCAGTCCTGTTGATAGAGTTGTGTGACCTCATCGGTCTGTGTGTTTATGTGTAAGTGACCTTGACGGTCTGTATTATTATATTGTTTGACCCTGGACGGGCAAGCATTTGGTTGTTTATGGACGTTTAGCCTGGTAGATCCTTGCGGAAAGGGTTTACGGCGTGTAATATTCCCATACGGTTTTGGGGGTGTTACATTTATGGTATCAGAGCTTAGGTTGTGGAAACCTAGGCTGTCGGGTCAGTGGTGTCTATTGAGTTTTTGTCTCGTCAGATTTTATCTGACTGAGTCGTGTCGCGACGCGTCGTCTGAGTTTGTTGGTCGTGATTAGTATCGTGGGCGATCATCATCTTCGTGCGACCTGTGCATGTAAGTCTCCCTTCTTTGTGTTGTGCCTCGTGTGACATGAGCTATTTTATGATTATTTGTTAATTGATGGAATCCTCTTATGGATTTTTACTTCTTGATATGTGGTTAATTGACCCTCATATTTCGTTCATATGAGGAGTAGTGTTGCTCGATTGTGTATGTTGAACCGTATTTCTTTTATCCGCTGCGTGAGTTCTTTTGCAATGACTTTCGGTATTTTACCGAATGAGTTTTATTTCGAAAACCAATTCCCTTAATCAAGTTTTGGCATTATGGCCTTGATCATTTTGGCGAAATTCTTATGACGGTATTTAGTATTTTGTAAATGGCTTTTGTAAGTTTTTGAAATATTACCGTCATCAGCTTTTTGACGTTTTTGTAAAAGGTTTTTAGCCTGGTGGGTTCCGGCGCGGGACCCACGGCGCTATAATGTTCTGTGTAATTACCTGAAATTTTTGGGCATTCTAGCCCATTGAATTATTTTTGAAAACCTTGAGTATCTTAGAAAATTAAAATTCGAGACGTACTTTTAAAACGAATTATTTTTTTCGCAGTACTTTCAAGGTGCCTTCTAGTACCACAATATGTTTCAAAATTATTCCAATTGAGGACCAAAATATTTTGAGATATTTTCAAATGCAGTTGCTTAGACCCAAGGGTCGAATATTCTGAAAGTTTTCACTAAAAGAAAGGTGTCCTCATTTTTGTTCAGACGCAAGATGATTTTCAAAGTCTTGATAATGGTGTTTGTACTACTTTTTGTAAAATGATACTCAAGATCAACTGTTGTTTCCAAACTGTTTTCAAAAGGTGGTTTTCGTTTTTAAAACCTATCATTCCTGTTTGCGGACCGGAAATGCGTGTATGGTTTTTCGAACTTTAGTTACGGTGTTAACCCTGCATTGTGATTGAATTGGTGGTGTGAACGTTGAGTCGTTCGCCACGCATATGTTTTGTTAGCCCTCTGTGAGAGGTGTGAACTGGTGTTTACTGTTTATCGCCTCGTGGTGATTTGCGTGTTGTCGCACTAGTGTGAGTTGTTAAAGCTTGAATTTTTGTGCGTTATACACATGTGTGATTGTTTCATGATGGTTGTAATTATGTGCTGGTTATCGTTCGGGCCGTTGAGGTCGCCGAACGATACCGTCGTTGTTGTAGTGTTTGTGTGTAGTACCTTACGATGGTAATCGTTGTGTATGATATGTGTTATGATTCTTTGTTGCGCTGAGTTGGCATATCTGGTTTGTTGTTTTGTGATGTTATGTTCCATTATACCTAGCATTTGTATTTTCGGTATGCCGAGCTGAGGCATTTCAACTGTGATGTGTCGGGGGAATGTACGTGCATTTTGTCCTTCTCGTCAGTAACACATTTCGAGCGTGGACTCGAGGGACACCGAATTCAGTTTTGCGAATTGACTACCGAGACTTTCGGAGTTTGCGCTTCAGCACAGTTATCAGAATCGTCTTTGAGAGGCCTTCGAAGGATGTTTCTGTCGGTTGCTTGTTGTGTCGCCACCTTGATTTCATTGTTGTGAGTTTCGGGGACGATTCTTCTTTTAGAAGAAGTCGAATATAATACCCGTATTATTTTTGGCTTCTGCATTTTTCTCTTTCTCAATTCTACCGACTCGCTCGTTTTCGTTGATACTTTATGAACTTGTTCTGTATTTCGGTTTCATCGTCCGAACGAGTTGTGATCTTGTCGTGGGTCGATCTAGTTATCGCTGTGACTTTTTCAAGTTCGGTTCGATTCTTGTGAACCTTGTTCGGAAGTAACATCATTTGGTTCTATTAACTCTTCCATTCGACGTGAATCGGATTTTGAACTCCTGTGTTTTCGACTCTGTCGACTCGTTTATATTCGTTGACATTTTCTGAGCTTGTCCTGCCCCTTGGTTTTGTTGATCGAACGAGCGTGGTATTGTTTCGGAATAACTCGTTTGTCGTTGTGACCTTCCAATTTCTATTCCCTCTCATGTGGATCTTATGTGAATGCATATGTTGTTGTTTTCACCGGATCATATATTGTCTCGAGTCGAGATGTGAACCTTGGAGTTGTTGTTTGAATTTTCTTATCCTTCGTGTTTCGAACATGATTGTTCGATTTTTGTTGTCTCGATCGTTGTGGTTCGATCGTTTGTTTGTTCGGTTTTGTTCTCGTTTCGTGATTGTTGAGCATTCAGGCTCCTTCCTAATTCCCTTAAGTTCGGGAAATTAGTCTCGTTTTCGATATTCTAACCCTTGGGCGTTGGGATTCAGTATTTGTTAATCGGTTGGCTCTCGTTTTGATTGATGTACCGTTGGGTTGGTCAATCATATTGATTTTCGTTCGTTGTGTTTTGTGATTGTCGGATAATTGACTTGTCTATATTATCCGTTTGATGACGCTTGTCATTTGTTGGTTTTATTATATCCCTAACGGCGACGTTGTGTTGGTCGCCGTGGAGCGTGTTTTCACGCCGTATATTCCTTTGCGTTGTTTGTAACATTTCGCCGTTGGGCGTTAGTTACGCATTCTTGTGTATCTTGTTGAGTTTTTCCTGGCGGAATATTTCTTCCCCCTACTTGTTTTAAGTTTCTGGACTAAACTTCTTTTAAGTAGGGTAGAATGAAATATCTGCAAATTTTCTATTTTCTGTAAATTTCTTTTTTCGGCCGAAGTCCGTTTTTACTACTCGTTTTTGACCGTTTAGTAATTCGGATAATATTTAATAATGCACTTGTTGTAATCCGAGTTCGTTTCGGTGGTGATTTGTTGAGTTCCTTGCTTTTTAGCGACTTTTACGAGCTTGAGTTAGGTACTTGCGAATCTCGTTCAGCGTCGTTTGGGGTTTTTTGTAAGTTCATTTAACGTTGTTATACGTGTTGTGAGCTTCGGTTTTATTATTCGTTGTCGTATGGTGATTTTCGGGCATTTGGGCCATTTTCGTAATTTCCCAAAGTTTGGGGTAATTACCTTCCGTTGTCGAATTTCGAGCCTTCGGGTGGTCGGAATCGCGTGTTCTACTAGCTCTTAGATTCGTCTTTGTGAGTACTTCGTAACCGTATCTTCGGTTCGTATTCAGGTTCGGGTTTCGGTGTCGTTTTGTTGAATTCAGGATTACTAAACGACTTTTCTAAGTATGAGTTCGACTTTGTTAGATCACCATTAATTTTTGGTAACTCCAAAAATTTTGAATCTTTGCAATATTATAGAGCATCGAGTTAGCTTTCCAATGGTTCAAACGGTGAGTCAATCGGAGTCCGGACGAGAGAGTTATGGTCGTTTTAGCTCACCCGCTCGTTATTGGCGATCCGCCGGCCGAACTTCGGCCGTGTCGTCCGACACGGCCCGTGCCGTACTCGTCCGGAAATGCGAAAGTTTCGTCTCGGGACCCGACCGTGTCGTCGACACGGCCGTCCGAACTCTTCCGGATAAGCGAGCCATCGCCCGGCCACGCCGGCCGTGTCCCAGGACACGGTCGAGTCATGCCGAGTCGCTGTCGGACGGGTCACTATCGGAAGGCCCTCCGCGCCGCGACCGTGTCTAGCAGGACACGGTTGAGTCCCTGTCGGCCAGCTGTGCGACAAGACCGTGCCGATCGGCACGGGCCGTGTCCGGCAGGGCAGTCAACCCCTATAAAGGCCCTGCAGACGTTTTTATCGCCATTTTTCACCTTCTTCTTCTCCTCTTCCGCAGCTGGGCGTGTTCTAAGCTTGAAGCCATGTTGTTTAACAACAAATTCATGAAGTTCTTGAGGTTATATCATCAATCATCCATCCTATAACATCCTTTGATCGAGCGAATCAGGTCAGATTTTCTAGAAATCTAATTTTGGGGATTTTGGGTATTTTGTTCGATTTCGTCCGTTTAATCCGATTTAACTTAGGATTGTGATGGATTGATGATTATTTAGATGTATTATATCATTTCCCTTGTTATTCCATGGTTGGATCGTATCGATTCGTTGTTTTGGTCGAGTTCTTGATCGACGCCTTGAAGGTGTCCGGTAAAATGTCATAGAGGGGTTTTCGGGCGTTCTACGATTATTCTTCCTCGTATGATCGATGATTTATTGATTATATGTTGTTAGGGTCGAATTCTTGTGAAGAACTCGAGTCGGAACCCTTTCGTTCGTTGTCTTCTTCGGGGTCCGAGCTTCCCGGTCGAACCGTGTTCTTCGGAGCGTTTGGTAGCGGTTATTAAGGCAAGTATCTTATTATACGACTTGTATCTTGTGAATAGTAATTATGTATGATATGTATAACGATTTTGCTTGCCTCCGTAAATATGTTCCGTTTGAGCTGGTTGTGTTTTCCGAAATTTGAAGGCTTTGTGATAATAGTGATATATTGGTATACGTGTTAGGCGTTGTGCCATTTGTGCAGGATTGCGATGTACATATGAGATGGTTGTACACGTGTTTCTTCAATGTATTGTGTACCGAATGTTTGTGTTGTTTTGGTTTACTTGCTTGATTGTACATTCGGCGTAATGTGGAATGACTTGACATTTAATGATTATGAATTGTGTCGAGTCGATGTGTGTGTGATCCAGGTAGGGTCTGACGAGGCCTCTGGAGTTCGGTACATGATGTGTACGAACAAAGTGTGTGAACCGTAGGGTCCGACGAGGCCTCGGAGTCGGTACATGACGTGTACGGACAAGGTGTGTGATCCAGGTAGGGTCTGACGAGACCTCTGGAGTTCGGTACATGATGTGTACGAACGATGCTGTAGCCGGGTAGGGTCTGTTGAGGCCTCCGGAGTTCGGTACATGATGTGTACAAACAGTGTGTGTTGTAGCCGGGTAGGGTCCGTTGAGGCCTCCGGAGTTCGGTACATGATGTGTACGAACAATGTGTGTAGTCCGGGTAAGGTCCGTCGAGGCCTCCGGAGTTCGGTACATGATGTGTACGAACAGTGATCGTGTAGCAGTGATTGTTCGGGTAACATTTTAAATATAGATCTCGGACGCATAATGATATATTATTTAGTATGCTTTGAAACGAGAATCGGGCTAAGGCCCTATTGTTTACGAAAAGATTTTGTAAATTGGGACTCGAGGTCCAAAAGATTTTCTGCTTTAAAAAAATCCCCGAGATGATGTGTTCCTTTTCAAATATCACTTACTTGAGTTCGAAATTCTAAAACTTCTCGGTAACATTTTGATAATGGATTTCCGTATTAAATTCGTAGTTGCTATTTGCTTGTTACATTTCGTATGGTTTGATACTTGCACTAGTAAAACAGTGGAGTTTTACTAACCCCCGAGTATTCGGGGGGTGGATGTCTGTTCTGCGTCCAGGTACATGCGAGTTCGGGAGCGATCACGATTGGCACAAGGGGATGACGAGTGCGATACTAATCAAGAGTTGAGAGTTGGTAGAGTTTAGTTGTATTGTTAGAGTTGATTCGGTCTTCCACGTATTGTATTTCGACCCCTGTGTGGGTAATGTTGTTAGTCGATCTGTTGATAGAGTTGTGTGACCTCATCGGTCTGTGTGTTTATGTGTAAGTGACCTTGGCCAGTGCAGTATTATTATATTGTTAGACCCTGGACGGGCAAGCATTTGGTTGTTTATGGACGTTTAGCCTGGTAGATCCTTGCGGAAAGGGTTTACGGCGTGTAATATTCCCATACGGTTTTGGGGGTGTTACATTTATGGTATCAGAGCTTAGGTTGTGGAAACCTAGGCTGTCGGGTCAGTGGTGTCTATTGAGTTTTTGTCTCGTCAGATTTTATCTGACTGAGTCGTGTCGCGACGCGTCGTCTGAGTTTGTTGGTCGTGATTAGTATCGTGGGCGATCATCATCTTCGTGCGACCTGTGCATGTAAGTCTCCCTTCTTTGTGTTGTGCCTCGTGTGACATGAGTTATTTTATGATTATTTGTTAATTGATGGAATCCTCTTATGGATTTTTACTTCTTGATATGTGGTTAATTGACCCTCATATTTCGTTCATATGAGGAGTAGTGTTGCTCGATTGTGTATGTTGAACCGTATTTCTTTTATCCGCTGCGTGAGTTCTTTTGCAATGACTTTCGGTATTTTACCGAATGAGTTTTATTTCGAAAACCAATTCCCTTAATCAAGTTTTGGCATTATGGCCTTGATCATTTTGGCGAAATTCTTATGACGGTATTTAGTATTTTGTAAATAGCTTTTGTAAGTTTTTGAAATATTACCGTCATCAGCTTTTTGACATTTTTGTAAAAGGTTTTTAGCCTGGTGGGTTCCGGCGCGGGACCCACGGCGCTATAATGTTCTGTGTAATTACCTGAAATTTTTGGGCATTCTAGCCCATTGAATTATTTTTGAAAACCTTGAGTATCTTAGAAAATTAAAATTCGAGACGTACTTTTAAAACGAATTATTTTTTTCGCAGTACTTTCAAGGTGCCTTCTAGTACCACAATATGTTTCAAAATTATTCCAATTGAGGACCAAAATATTTTGAGATATTTTCAAATGCAGTTGCTTAGACCCAAGGGTCGAATATTCTGAAAGTTTTCACTAAAAGAAAGGTGTCCTCATTTTTGTTCAGACGCAAGATGATTTTCAAAGTCTTGATAATGGTGTTTGTACTACTTTTTGTAAAATGATACTCAAGATCAACTGTTGTTTCCAAACTGTTTTCAAAAGGTGGTTTTCGTTTTTAAAACCTATCATTCCTGTTTGCGGACCGGAAATGCGTGTATGGTTTTTCGAACTTTAGTTACGGTGTTAACCCTGAATTGTGATTGAATTGGTGGTGTGAACGTTGAGTCGTTCGCCATGCATATGTTTTGTTAGCCCTCTGTGAGAGGTGTGAACTGGTGTTTACTGTTTATCGCCTCGTGGTGATTTGCGTGTTGTCGCACTAGTGTGAGTTGTTAAAGCTTGAATTTTTGTGCGTTATACACATGTGTGATTGTTTCATGATGGTTGTAATTATGTGCTGGTTATCGTTCGGGCCGTTGAGGTCGCCGAACGATACCGTCGTTGTTGTAGTGTTTGTGTGTAGTACCTTACGATGGTAATCGTTGTGTATGATATGTGTTATGATTCTTTGTTGCGCTGAGTTGGCATCTCTGGTTTGTTGTTTTGTGATGTTATGTTCCATTGTACCTAGCATTTGTATTTTCGGTATGCCGAGCCGAGGCATTTCAAGCCGTGATGTGTCGGGGAATGTACGTGCATTTTGTCCTTCTCGTCGGAACACATTTCGAGCGTGGACTCGAGGACACGAATTGATTTTGCGAATTGACTACCGAGACTTTCGGAGTTCGCGCTTCAAAGACAGCTTATCGAATCGTCTTTGAGAGGCCTTCGAAGGATGTTTCTGTCGGTTGCTTGTTGTGTCGCCACCTTGATTTCATTGTTGTGAGTTTCGGGGACGATTCTTCTTTTAGAAGAAGTCGAATATAATACCCGTATTATTTTTGGCTTCTGCATTTTTCTCTTTCTCAATTCTACCGACTCGCTCGTTTTCGTTGATACTTTATGAACTTGTTCTGTATTTCGGTTTCATCGTCCGAACGAGTTGTGATCTTGTCGTGGGTCGATCTAGTTATCGCTGTGACTTTTTCAAGTTCGGTTCGATTCTTGTGAACCTTGTTCGGAAGTAACATCATTTGGTTCTATTAACTCTTCCATTCGACGTGAATCGGATTTTGAACTCCTGTGTTTTCGACTCTGTCGACTCGTTTATATTCGTTGACATTTTCTGAGCTTGACCTGCCCCTTGCTTTTGTTGATCGAACGAGCGTGGTATTGTTTCGGAATAACTCGTTTGTCGTTGTGACCTTCCAATTTCTATTCCCTCTCATGTGGATCTTATGTGAATGCATATGTTGTTGTTTTCACCGGATCATATATTGTCTCGAGTCGAGATGTGAACCTTGGAGTTGTTGTTTGAATTTTCTTATCCTTCGTGTTTCGAACATGATTGTTCGATTTTTGTTGTCTCGATCGTTGTGGTTCGATCGTTTGTTTGTTCGGTTTTGTTCTCGTTTCGTGATTGTTGAGCATTCAGGCTCCTTCCTAATTCCCTTAAGTTCGGGAAATTAGTCTCGTTTTCGATCTTCCAACCCTTGGGCAGTGGGATTAGTATTTGTTCGGTTGGCTCGCGTTTTGATTGATGTACCGTTGGGTTGGTCAATCATATTGATTTTCGTTCGTTGTGTTTTGTGATTGTCGGATAATTGACTTGGCTATATTATCCGTTTGATGACGCTTGTCATTTGTTGGTTTTATTATATCCCTAACGGCGACGTTGTGTTGGTCGCCGTGGAGCGTGTTTTCACACCGTATATTCCTTTGCGTTGTTTGTAACATTTCGCCGTTGGGCGTTAGTTACGCATTCTTGTGTATCTTGTTGAGTTTTTCCTGGCGGAATATTTCTTCCCCCTACTTGTTTTAAGTTTCGGGACGAAACTTCTTTTAAGGAGGGTAGAATGTAATATCTGCAAATTTTCGATTTTCGGTAAATTTATTTTTTCGGCCGAAGTCCGTTTTGACGACTCGCTTTTGACCGTTTCGTCATTCGGAGAATATTTAATTCTGCACTTTTTGTCATCCGAGTTCGTTTCGGTGCTGCTTTGTTGAGTTCCGTGCTTTTTAGCGACTTTTCCGCGCTTGAGTTCGGTTCTTGCGAATCACGTTCAAGCGTCGTTTGGGGTTTTTCGTAAGTTCATTTAACGTTGTTATACGTGTTGTGAGCTTCGGTTTGATTATTCGTTGTCGTATGGTGATTTTCGGGCATTTGGGTCATTTTCGTAATTTCCCAAAGTTTGGGGTAATTACCTTCCGTTTTCGAATTTCGAGCCTTCGGGTGGTCGGAATCGCGTGTTCTACTAGCTCTTAGATTCGTCTTTGTGAGTACTTCGTAACCGTATCTTCGGTTCGTATTCAGGTTCGGGTTTCGGTGTCGTTTTGTTGAATTCATGATTACTAAACGACTTTTCTAAGTATGAGTTCGACTTTGTTAGATCACCATTAATTTTTGGTAACTCCAAAAATTTGGAATCTTTTCAATATTATAGAGCATCGAGTTAGCTTTCCAATGGTTCAAACGGTGAGTCAATCGGAGTCCGGACGAGAGAGTTATGGTCGTTTTAGCTCACCCGCTCGTTATTGGCCGATCACTGCCGGCCGAACTCGGCCGTGTCGTCCGACACGGCCCGTGCCGTACTCGTCCGGAAATGCCGAAAGTTTCGTCTCGGGACCCGACCGTGTCGTCCGACACGGCCGTCGAACTCTTAGGATAAGCGAGCAGACTTCCCGGCCACGCCCGACCGTGTCCCGTGACACGGTCGAGTCATCTGCCGGTCATTGTCGGACGGGTCACTATCGGAAGGCCCTCCGCGCCGCGACCGTGTCTAGCAGGACACGGTCGAGTCCCTGTCGGCCAGGTATGCGACACGGCCGTGCCGATCGGCACGGGCCGTGTCCGGCAGGGCAGTCAACCTCTATAAAGACCCTGCAGACGTTTTTATCGCCATTTTTCACCTTCTTCTTCTCCTCTTCCGCAGCTGGGCGTGTTCTAAGCTTGAAGCCATGTTGTTTAACAACAAATTCATGAAGTTCTTGAGGTTATATCATCAATCATCCATCCTATAACATCCTTTGATCGAGCGAATCAGGTCAGATTTTCTAGAAATCTAATTTTGGGGATTTTGGGTATTTTGTTCGATTTCGTCCGTTTAATCCGATTTAACTTAGGATTGTGATGGATTGATGATTATTTAGATGTATTATATCATTTCCCTTGTTATTCCATGGTTGGATCGTATCGATTCGTTGTTTTGGTCGAGTTCTTGATCGACGCCTTGAAGGTGTCCGGTAAAATGTCATAGAGGGGTTTTCGGGCGTTCTACGATTATTCTTCCTCGTATGATCGATGATTTATTTATTATATGTTGTTAGGGTCGAATTCTTGTGAAGAACTCGAGTCGGAACCCATTCGTTAGTTGTCTTCTTCGGGGTCAGAGCTTCCTGGTCGAACCGTGTTCTTCGGAGCGTTTGGTAGCGGTTATTAAGGCAAGTATCTTATTATACGACTTGTATCTTGTGAATAGTAATTATGTATGATATGTATAACGATTTTGCTTGCCTCCGTAAATATGTTCCGTTTGAGCTAGTTGTGTTTTCCGAAATTTGAAGGCTTTGTGATAATAGTGATATATTGGTATACGTGTTAGGCGTTGTGCCATTTGTGCAGGATTGCGATGTACATATGAGATGGTTGTACACGTGTTTCTTCAATGTATTGTGTACCGAATGTTTGTGTTGTTTTGGTTTACTTGCTTGATTGTACATTCGGCGTAATGTGGAATGACTTGACATTTAATGATTATGAATTGTGTCGAGTCGATGTGTGTGTGATCCAGGTAGGGTCTGACGAGGCCTCTGGAGTTCGGTACATGATGTGTACGAACAAAGTGTGTGAACCGGTAGGGTCGGCGAGGCCTCGGAGTCGGTACATGACGTGTACGGACAAGGTGTGTGATCCGGGTAGGGTCGACGAGACCTCGGAGTTCGGTACATGATGTGTACGAACGATCTTGTAGCCGGGTAAGTGCATTGAGGCCTCGGAGTTCGGTACATGATGTGTACGAGCGGTGTGTGTTGTAGCCGGGTAGGGTCCGTTGAGGCCTCCGGAGTTCGGTACATGATGTGTACGAACAATGTGTGTAGTCCGGGTAAGGTCCGTCGAGGCCTCCGGAGTTCGGTACATGATGTGTACGAACAGTGATCGTGTAGCAGTGATTGTTCGGGTAACATTTTAAATTTGGATCTCGGACGCATAATGATATATTATTTAGTATGCTTTGAAACGAGAATCGGGCTAAGGCCCTATTGTTTACGAAAAGGTTTTGTAAATTGGGACTCGAGGTCCAAAAGATTTTCTGCTTTAAAAAAATCCCCGAGATGATGTGTTCCTTTTCAAATTTCACTTACTTGAGTTCGAAATTCTAAAACTTCTCGGGAACATTTTGATATTGGATTTCCGTATTAAATTCGTAGTTGCTATTTGCTTGTTACATTTCGTATGGTTTGATACTTGCACTAGTAAAACAGTGGAGTTTTACTAACCCCCGAGTATTCGGGGGGTGGATGTCTGTTCTGCGTCCAGGTACATGCAGGTTCAGGGGAGCAGTCACGGGATTGGCACAAGGGGATGACGAGCTGCGATACTAATCAAGAGTTGAGAGTTGGTAGAGTTTAGTTGTATTGTTAGAGTTGATTCAGTCTTCCGTTGTATTGTATTTCGACCCCTGTGTGGGTAATGTTGTTAGTCAGTCCTGTTGATAGAGTTGTGTGACCTCATCGGTCTGTGTGTTTATGTGTAAGTGACCTTGGCCAGTGCAGTATTATTATATTGTTTGACCCTGGACGGGCAAGCATTTGGTTGTTTATGGACGTTTAGCCTGGTAAATCCTTGCGGAAAGGGTTTACGGCGTGTAATATTCCCATACGGTTTTGGGGGTGTTACATTTATGGTATCAGAGCTTAGGTTGTGGAAACCTAGGCTGTCGGGTCAGTGGTGTCTATTGAGTTTTTGTCTCGTCAGATTTTATCTGACTGAGTCGTGTCGCGACGCGTCGTCTGAGTTTGTTGGTCGTGATTAGTATCGTGGGCGATCATCATCTTCGTGCGACCTGTGCATGTAAGTCTCCCTTCTTTGTGTTGTGCCTCGTGTGACATGAGCTATTTTATGATTATTTGTTAATTGATGGAATCCTCTTATGGATTTTTACTTCTTGATATGTGGTTAATTGACCCTCATATTTCGTTCATATGAGGAGTAGTGTTGCTCGATTGTGTATGTTGAACCGTATTTCTTTTATCCGCTGCGTGAGTTCTTTTGCAATGACTTTCGGTATTTTACCGAATGAGTTTTATTTCGAAAACCAATTCCCTTAATCAAGTTTTGGCATTATGGCCTTGATCATTTTGGCGAAATTCTTATGACGGTATTTAGTATTTTGTAAATGGCTTTTGTAAGTTTTTGAAATATTACCCTCATCAGCTTTTTGACGTTTTTGTAAAGGTTTTTAGCACAGTGGGTTCGTAGCAGGACCACGGCGCTATAATGTTCGTGTAATTACGAAATTTTTGGGCATTCTAGCCCATTGAATTATTTTTGAAAACCTTGAGTATCTTAGAAAATTAAAATTCGAGACGTACTTTTAAAACGAATTATTTTTTTCGCAGTACTTTCAAGGTGCCTTCTAGTACCACAATATGTTTCAAAATTATTCCAATTGAGGACCAAAATATTTTGAGATATTTTCAAATGCAGTTGCTTAGACCCAAGGGTAGAATATTCTGAAAGTTTTCACTAAAAGAAAGGTGTCCTCATTTTTGTTCAGACGCAAGATGATTTTCAAAGTCTTGATAATGGTGTTTGTACTACTTTTTGTAAAATGATACTCAAGATCAACTGTTGTTTCCAAACTGTTTTCAAAAGGTGGTTTTCGTTTTTAAAACCTATCATTCCTGTTTGCGGACCGGAAATGCGTGTATGGTTTTTCGAACTTTAGTTACGGTGTTAACCCTGAATTGTGATTGAATTGGTGGTGTGAACGTTGAGTCGTTCGCCACGCATATGTTTTGTTAGCCCTCTGTGAGAGGTGTGAACTGGTGTTTACTGTTTATCGCCTCGTGGTGATTTGCGTGTTGTCGCACTAGTGTGAGTTGTTAAAGCTTGAATTTTTGTGCGTTATACACATGTGTGATTGTTTCATGATGGTTGTAATTATGTGCTGGTTATCGTTCGGGCCGTTGAGGTCGCCGAACGATACCGTCGTTGTTGTAGTGTTTGTGTGTAGTACCTTACGATGGTAATCGTTGTGTATGATATGTGTTATGATTCTTTGTTGCGCTGAGTTGGCATCTCTGGTTTGTTGTTTTGTGATGTTATGTTCCATTGTACCTAGCATTTGTATTTTCGGTATGCCGAGCCGAGGCATTTCAACTGTGATGTGTCGGGGGAATGTACGTGCATTTTGTCCTTCTCGTCAGTAACACATTTCGAGCATGGACTCGAGGACACCGAATTCGGTTTTGCGAATTGACTACCGAGACTTTCGGAGTTTGCGCTTCAGCACAGTTATCAGAATCGTCTTTGAGAGGCCTTCGAAGGATGTTTCTGTCGGTTGCTTGTTGTGTCGCCACCTTGATTTCATTGTTGTGAGTTTCGGGGACGATTCTTCTTTTAGAAGAAGTCGAATATAATACCCGTATTATTTTTGGCTTCTGCATTTTTCTCTTTCTCAATTCTACCGACTCGCTCGTTTTCGTTGATACTTTATGAACTTGTTCTGTATTTCGGTTTCATCGTCCGAACGAGTTGTGATCTTGTCGTGGGTCGATCTAGTTATCGCTGTGACTTTTTCAAGTTCGGTTCGATTCTTGTGAACCTTGTTCTAAGTAACATCATTTGGTTCTATTAACTCTTCCATTCGACGTGAATCGGATTTTGAACTCTGTGTTTTCGACTGGCCGACTCGTTTATATTCGTTGACATTTTCTGAGCTTGTCCTGCCCCTTGCTTTTGTTGATCGAACGAGCGTGGTATTGTTTCGGAATAACTCGTTTGTCGTTGTGACCTTCCAATTTCTATTCCCTCTCATGTGGATCTTATGTGAATGCATATGTTGTTGTTTTCACCGGATCATATATTGTCTCGAGTCGAGATGTGAACCTTGGAGTTGTTGTTTGAATTTTCTTATCCTTCGTGTTTCGAACATGATTGTTCGATTTTTGTTGTCTCGATCGTTGTGGTTCGATCGTTTGTTTGTTCGGTTTTGTTCTCGTTTCGTGATTGTTGAGCATTCAGGCTCCTTCCTAATTCCCTTAAGTTCAGGAAATTAGTCTCGCTCGATCTTCCAACCCTTGGGCGGTGGGATTCCGTATTTGTTCGGTTGGCTCGCGTTTTGATTGATGTACCGTTGGGTTGGTCAATCATATTGATTTTCGTCGTTGTGTTTTGTGATTGTCGGATAATTGACTTGGCTATATTATCCGTTTGATGACGCTTGTCATTTGTTGGTTTTATTATATCCCTAACGGCGACGTTGTGTTGGTCGCCGTGGAGCGTGTTTTCACGCCGTATATTCCTTTGCGTTGTTTGTAACATTTCGCCGTTGGGCGTTAGTTACGCATTCTTGTGTATCTTGTTGAGTTTTTCCTGGCGGAATATTTCTTCCCCCTACTTGTTTTAAGTTTCGGGACGAAACTTCTTTTAAGGAGGGTAGAATGTAATATCTGCAAATTTTCGATTTTCGGTAAATTTCTTTTTCGGCCGAAGTCCGTTTTGACGACTCGCTTTTGACCGTTTCGTCATTCGGAGAATATTTAATTCTGCACTTTTGTCATCCGAGTTCGTTTGGTCGCTTTGTTGAGTTCCGTGCCTTTTAGCGACTTTTCCGCGCTTGAGTTCGGTTCTTGCGAATCTCGTTCAAACCGCTGCTTGGGGTTTTTCGTAAGTTCATTTAACGTTGTTATACGTGTTGTGAGCTTCGGTTTGATTATTCGTTGTCGTATGGTGATTTTCGGGCATTTGGGCCATTTTCGTAATTTCCCAAAGTTTGGGGTAATTACCTTCCGTTGTCGAATTTCGAGCCTTCGGGTGGTCGGAATCGCGTGTTCTACTAGCTCTTAGATTCGTCTTTGTGAGTACTTCGTAACCGTATCTTCGGTTCGTATTCAGGTTCGGGTTTCGGTGTCGTTTTGTTGAATTCAGGATTACTAAACGACTTTTCTAAGAATGAGTTCGACTTTGTTAGATCACCATTAATTTTTCGTAACTCCAAAAATTTTGAATCTTTGCAATATTATAGAGCATCGAGTTAGCTTTCCAATGGTTCAAACGGTGAGTCAATCGGAGTCCGGCCGAGAGAGTTATGGTCGTTTTAGCTCACCCGCTCGTTATTGGCCGATCACTGCCGGCCGAACTCGGCCGTGTCGTCCGACACGGCCCGTGCCGTACTCGTCCGGAAATGCCGAAAGTTTTTGTCTCAGGACCCGACCGTGTCGTCCGACACGGCCCGTGCCGAACTCTTCCGGATAAGCCAGAACCGATCGCCAGACGCCCGGCCGTGTCCCAGACACGGCCGAGTCATCCGAAGTCGCTGTCGGACGGGTCACTATCGGAAGGCCCTCCGCGCCGCGACCGTGTCTAGCAGGACACGGTCGAGTCCCTGTCGGCCAGCTGTGCGACACGACCGTGCCGATCGGCACGGGCCATGTCCGGCAGGGCAGTTAACCCCTATAAAGGCCCTGCAGACGTTTTTATCGCCATTTTTCACCTTCTTCTTCTCCTCTTCCGCAGCTGGGCGTGTTCTAAGCTTGAAGCCATGTTGTTTAACAACAAATTCATGAAGTTCTTGAGGTTATATCATCAATCATCCATCCTATAACATCCTTTGATCGAGCGAATCAGGTCAGATTTTCTAGAAATCTAATTTTGGGGATTTTGGGTATTTTGTTCGATTTCGTCCGTTTAATCCGATTTAACTTAGGATTGTGATGGATTGATGATTATTTAGATGTATTATATCATTTCCTTTGTTATTCCATGGTTGGATCGTATCGATTCGTTGTTTTGGTCGAGTTCTTGATCGACGCCTTGAAGGTGTCCCAGAAATGTCATAGAGGGGTTTTCGGGCGTTCTACGATTATTCTTCCTCGTATGATCGATGATTTATTGATTATATGTTGTTAGGGTCGAATTCTTGTGAAGAACTCGAGTCGGAACCCTTTCGTTCGTTGTCTTCTTCGGGGTCCGAGCTTCCCGGTCGAACCGTGTTCTTCGGAGCGTTTGGTAGCGGTTATTAAGGCAAGTATCTTATTATACGACTTGTATCTTGTGAATAGTAATTATGTATGATATGTATAACGATTTTGCTTGCCTCCGTAAATATGTTCCGTTTGAGCTGGTTGTGTTTTCCGAAATTTGAAGGCTTTGTGATAATAGTGATATATTGGTATACGTGTTAGGCGTTGTGCCATTTGTGCAGGATTGCGATGTACATATGAGATGGTTGTACACGTGTTTCTTCAATGTATTGTGTACCGAATGTTTGTGTTGTTTTGGTTTACTTGCTTGATTGTACATTCGGCGTAATGTGGAATGACTTGACATTTAATGATTATGAATTGTGTCGAGTCGATGTGTGTGTGATCCAGGTAGGGTCTGACGAGGCCTCTGAAGTTCGGTACATGATGTGTACGAACAAAGTGTGTGAACCAGGTAGGGTCTGACGAGGCCTCTAGAGTCCGGTACATGACGTGTACGGACAAGGTGTGTGATCCAGGTAGGGTCTGACGAGACCTCTGGAGTTCGGTACATGATGTGTACGAACGATGCTGTAGCCGGGTAGGGTCTGTTGAGGCCTCCGGAGTTCGGTACATGATGTGTACGAACAGTGTGTGTTGTAGCCGGGTAGGGTCCGTTGAGGCCTCCGGAGTTCGGTACATGATGTGTACGAACAATGTGTGTAGTCCGGGTAAGGTCCGTCGAGGCCTCCGGAGTTCGGTACATGATGTGTACGAACAGTGATCGTATAGCAGTGATTGTTCGGGTAACATTTTAAATATGGATCTGGGACGCATAATGATATATTATTTAGTATGCTTTGAAACGAGAATCGGGCTAAGGCCCTATTGTTTACGAAAAGGTTTTGTAAATTGGGTCTCGAGTTCCAAAAGATTTTCTGCTTTAAAAAAATCCCCGAGATGATGTGTTCCTTTTCAAATATCTCTTACTTGAGTTCGAAATTCTAAAACTTCTCGGGAACATTTTGATAATGGATTTCCGTATTAAATTCGTAGTTGCTATTTGCTTGTTACATTTCGTATGGTTTGATACTTGCACTAGTAAAACAGTGGAATTTTACTAACCCCCGAGTATTCGGGGGGTGAATGTCTGTTCTGCGTCCAGGTACATGCGGAGTTCGGGGGCGATCACGGGATTGGCACAAGGGATGACGAGTGCGATACTAATCAAGAATTGAGAGTTGGTAGAGTTTAGTTGTATTGTTAGAGTTGATTCGGATCTTGTTGTATTGTATTTCGACCTGTGTGGGTAATGTTGTTAGTCGATCCTGTTGATAGAGTTGTGTGACCTCATCGGCCTGTGTGTTTATGTGTAAGTGACCTTGGCTCAGTGCATTATTATATTGTTTGACCAGGCGAAGCGGCATTTGGTTGTTTATGGACGTTTAGCCTGGTAGATCCTTGCGAAAAGGGTTTACGGCGTGTAATATTCTCATACGGTTTTGGGGGTGTTACAGTTAACCACAGTTCGTGATACGCACACACACGGCAATACGTATCCCTAGAGGCCCCGTCGGACCGTCCCTAGGTGAACATACACATATCCATCCACAACAACCACGATACAGCCATAATTTAAATACTAGAACATGTAAACAAATGTAAAGTACTTGCCTTTGTGACATCTTCGAAGAATCGGAAGTGAAAACGACTACGGGTGATCCGAATGGAAAACGACGGTTCCTAAACGAAGAATTAGCATAACGCAGTCCCGACGGACATCAACAATCGAAAGGAATACTCCCAAAACCCCGACTACAAATCACGACAATAGACGTTCAATCGATACGGGCGAGGGTTTATGCAAAATCTCCCCGTATCAACAATACATGGATTAATTCGAGGAAAAACGGATTGGGAATCACCCAATAACAACAATCGATAAGAAGTTTCGCAACATACATGAACAATTCGGAGTCAATCACGAAAAACCCGAAAAACCCCCAATTTATACAAGTTAGGGTTCCTGAAGAAGATACCTCGGATTCGGACGATGAGGATGATTACGCTGATGGTGATATGTTACTACGATTCTACGGTGATGGAACACGACAAATTCTCCAATCAAAACTGAAGGAATCGCCTCTGGAGTCGCCCCGTGAAGAAAAACGAAAGGAAGGATAGAAAATGAGGTCTTGGGCCTCTGCCCGCTGTTAGGGGACACTTACGGCCGTAACATGGCCAACTTACGGCCGTAACTTCTGGGTGTTACGGCCGTAAAACCCCTCTTGGACAAAGATCTTGGCATTCTTGTCAAACGATTCCGGACGACCCCGAAACCCGGACCTGCTATCGAACCAAAAATACGACTACGAAGAATATTCAATGACGAGTCTAACCATCACAAGAAAAAATCAATCAGACTACCCGGGAATCCGAAATACGACAACGAATATGAAATTCCCTAAACTTATAGAAAATTACGAAAATGGCCCAAGCGTCCGAAAATCACGATACGACGTCGGGTTTGCAAACCGAAAGTCTCCACACGACCAACTCAATCATACGAACTTGTACAAACCATGAAACCACGAAAATGAACGAGTTTTACGAGAATCGGCAAAACATATCATAAAATGGAATCACGTGAAAACTTCATCAAAACTCGTCCAAATGAAAAAACTCCAAGAACAAAGTAGATTCGAAACGTCGAAACGGTTACAAGCGAGTCGATAAAAATAGACATACACCAAAAATGAAAACTGCTAAAAATGGAAAATTACGAATATTACATATATTACAGACAAATCTAAGGAAATTACTTAAGTAATTAATTACAACCATATCGAACTAAATAACAATAATACTTACATTTCACACAACCAAAGGTAACATATAAATAAAAATCTAATTACAAAAATAACTTAAGATCGGCAACAAATTACAGTCATGAAAGCGACGAAAATCATTTGAAGGATAATCTTATATTTTGGGCCCAAACTATCATGAACTAATTTAGTCGACTCATCCATTCACCATTTAGCAAGCAACTCATAAATCAAATAGAATTAATGTATTATAGTTAAAAATCGTAAGTACATAGTTGTTAAGAATATCGTCTATTCTGAACTACGTTGATTAAAAATATTTTAATTAGTATGGTAGTTAGATAGTTAATAATTTTTAAAAAAAATTTACATCCGTTGATAAAGTATTATACTCGGCAGTTTTATAAAACCATTTTATTACAATAATATATTCTAATTTGAAATATGTTCATATAGAATTATTTTAATTTATTTTAATTAGAATGGCAGCGAGGCAATTAATAATACATAAAATATTTTTATACTATTAGAAAAAAATATACACAACACCTATTCCTAATTACTGTAAAAATAGTATGAATAAAAAATATAATTTCAGCAGTTTAAAAAAAACAGTATTGTTTTAACCGCCAAAAGTACCCAATAAATGAAATATCAATTATAATATTAATATAGATATAGATTCCTAATTACTGTAAAAATAGTATGAATAAAAAATATAATTTCAGCATTTTAAAAAAAGCAATATTGTTTTAACCACCAAAAGTACCCAATAAATGAAATGTCGATTATAATATTAATATAGATATAGATATAGATATAGAAAATAAAGGGCAGTTTATTTAAAGAAAGTGCTGTCAAGCTAATGGGCAGTTAATAAAGATAATGGGCAGTTTCAATAACTACCGATTTTCAACTATAAAGCAGGCCATATATATAAAGATAAAGATAAAGATGTGTAGGGTATCATTTCTCAAATAAGATTTATAGTAAGTTTTCTCAAATTAAATTTAAAACTTTTCCTATTATTCAAACTATTTCTGTTCTTTTTTGCTAGAAAAGTTGTGTTTTTATGAAGAAATCAGGGTTCGACGGATAACTCCGACGCATTCAGAAGCATGAAAAAGATAACTAAATCGACAACCATCAAAGGCAAACGACAGAAGCCGGAAGAAAAATTTCCAGGTACGACAATCATTAAAAAAAGCTGAATTTTAAAATCATTATTATATATATAGATATATCGATATACTTGGTCATACTTTAAGATGTAGGAGTATTTTTTTTCTGCAGTAGAATTTCATCATGAAACTCATCCAAGTTGATTATCTGCAAAAAAAAATTACAACATAAGTTACTGAATAATTAACACATATTAAGATATAGATTTGCAAATTGCATTTAAAAATGATATGTTAACTTATCTGTCATCTTCCATACAAGATGCTCCCAGCAATATTTGCTGCCAATTCAATTCAAATTTCAGTTCCAGACATGATCAACTGAGAATCCACGAAACACATAAATGAAGGGAAACAACATAATTAGTCGTAATACCACTTGAAGTTTAATGCAGGACTCAAGAGTACATTAGTTGATAATATTCATCCAAGAGTACATTAGTTAATAATTAGGGTTTTATTATAAGTTGGGCTTTTTAATTCAGGTTGAAATGAATTATCAATGGCCTTTATTGCTCAAGGATTTTAAAATAAGAGCTTCATCAAACAATATAGATAAAACTATGAGAATGTACAATACAGATAAATTATGAACAATACAGAATTGTTTATTAAAAATTATACTGAGTTTTTTAACGTGACTTCTTTGATTAAAACGACGAGAATGTACTCTATCGGTGATAAAAGAAGTTGGATTATACATTTAGAGTGCATCACGTAATTTTTAATAAAATCCTCCCGAACAATTCGGTATTATGAACAATCCCGAGTGAAAAGGCACATATTTAATAAACAATATAGAATCAAATATCACAAAATAAAATTTTCAATACTTTCCTTAAAGAAATATTAATTTGTAAAAATCTTATAATGTACAAAATAAATCAAAAATTAAAGACTAAATATATTGTACGGCATATATCGAGCTGAATGTTGGCAAAATATTTAGAGGTGGAGAGGGGGTATCGATTTACCTGAGATCGGATGACCATCGGCCAATAAGCTACAAGTCTTTTCCACTGTATTCAGATCTGTAATGAAGATCTATTAAATTAGTAAAAAATATAAAATAAGGTTTTTCTCGGGTCCAAACTGATAATAAAAAAGAAAATCATAAAAAAAGGAACCAAATATTATTACATCGAAATGATATTTCTTTAGATCTAATTTTTTTAGAATAAAAAAAAACGCGAGAAAAAAAAATCTGGGTTAAATGAAAAAATATAATAAAAATCTTTAATTTAATTATCAGCAGACTTAAACTCTAATTAAATTTTTTACATCAAACTAAAAAATTCAACTAAATAATAAAAATAAATATGTCACACGAAATAGATCGAGCTCGATAATAGAAAAACTATTAAAGGGGGAAAGAGAGATAAAAGCTTAACGTTGAAGGAGGGGCGACGGTGAAGGGACGGAAGTGGTGCGGCTTCTTTACTCCGCCGGTGGCCAGATCGGATTTTATCTTTTGTCAGCTGGTTGCGTGGTGCCTTGCCGACGATGGATTTGCGAGCGGTTTGCTTCGTGCGGATCATTTATAGGGTTTTTTGATTGTTTAATTTGGGAGGATTTCTCAAAGATGGAGATTTGGGGGTGATTGCGGTGAGATTACAGAGTGAAAGGGAGGTCGGTGGGAGTGAAGTGTTGGAGAAGTGAAGCGGCGCACGACAATCTTACTTTTTTTCGGATATTTAGGTTTTTTTTTTTTAAAAAATAATCCCACCGAGTGAGAGTAGGGGATGATTTGAAGAGTTGGAAACTGAAGCGCCACACGAGCCCTCTATTTTATATTGGATATTTAGGGTTTTGTTTTACTTTTGTATTTAATATTCCCGACTTGAAGAGTGGGAACTGAAGCGGCGTTCTTTTATACGGGATATTTAGGGTTTTGTTTTATTTTTGTATTTAATAATCCCACCCGACAAGAATTTAATTTTCGGCGTCTTTTTTTCGCTTTGAAGTATCCTTCTGTAATATCCGCATTTTTTCTTTCTCTTGTAATTGTATTTCCGGTGAAATTCTCGATTGTAGTGACCCTCGTGTATCCTTCAGTGTAACTTTTCCGTCATCTTTTGATCTGATTCTCGAAATTGTTGTGCGGAACCGCGTTTGAGTTCAGTGGATTCATTCTATGCTATGATGCGTTTTGAGGTGTTAGTTTGATGTTTCGTTAAATGATACGGTGTAGTGGACCATTTATGTTACGTACCTAGCGCACGCTAATTTGTCTGCATAGCGCACGCTAGAAGTCTCTTTGTAGCGCACGCTACGTTTCTTAAATGGCCAGCTGGCAGTGAACCCCAGGGTGGCGGTGCAACTCCCAGGCCTCTGCTTGTCGGATTAGCGCACGCTATCTTGTCTAGCGCACGCTAATGTCGGGAGACTAGCGCACGTTAAGTTGTTCGATGGCGCGCTAGTGTGTTGCCCGTCTTGGGCGCTTTACTCGAACTCAATCGGATGCTAGTTAGCGCACGCTACGCTTGCATGGTAGCGCACGCTACAGGTCGAGGTGAGTTTTGGGCATTTGGCTACTAGACTGGTGATGTTCGAGTAGCGCACGCTATTGGTCGATAGCGCTCTGCAGAGAGGTTATTAGCGCACGCTACGCATGTATGGTAGCGCACGCTAACGGCCAAAACACAGCCTGATCGGGACGCTAACGGTAGGGTTTGTAATCTTATCCGTTAGCGCACGCTAACCTTGAGGTCTTAGCGTGCGCTAACACTCCCAACTATATAAACCGGGGAGTTGGCCAGATAATCACAAAATCTCATTTCTCTCCTTCTTCGCGGTAGAGCGACTCCAAAGGCGATTTGAGGCAATTTTCTTCTTCCAACCACTTCAGAGATTCTTTTGCTTGAATTCTTGGTGTAGGTTAACATCCTCCACTTGTGTTTCTCATCCTAAATCCAAGGTAATCTCTTAGAACCCTACTTTTGGATAATTTGGGGTTTTGGGATTTTCTTCCGATCCGTTCCGTTTTGTTGATGGATTCATGATGAATATGATTAATCTTGTTGGTATTCTTAGTTTCCCTACGGATTCATGGTATATTTCGTGATTTTTACGGAATCGAGAGGGTTTGGTTGTGGTCCGCCCTCGTTGTTGTTTATATACGATTATACATGAATCGTAGGCGGGTTTTCGGGTGTATTCCATTTCCATAATCGTTTAGAAGTGGTTGTGATTGTACTATTCGAATCGTTAGGTTCATTCTCGTCGGTTCCTCACGGTCGTGCTTGATTCTTCCGTTCCGTTCGTGTCGTCGTCTATTTAATCGAGGCAAGTATCCTTATGAACTTACAATCTTAACATAGTAGTTTTGTATGAGAAATTGTGTGTGTGTATGCTCACTACGGGTTAGACTCGACGGGGTCTCGGTAGGGTTCCACGAAGCTGTGGGACCGCGAGCTTGCTTTTAACCACTGTGGGTTAGATCAGACGGGGTCTCGCGAGGATCCAAGGCTGTGGGTCCGCGGTTAATTGTGGTGAATTTTAAAAATTTGGTTTGATAATTGGCAATTCCGTAAATGAGTGTTTTGGAAACTATGATTTCTTGATGGCATGCATTACTATATGTGTAAGATTTAAATTGTTCATTTGTTTACTTGTACTAGCGTAATTGCTAACCCCTCTGGGGACCCGTTTTGGGAAATTCGTTTTATGAATTTCAGTCGGGTTCATCGGGACGGCGATTGGACCAGTACACGGATGATGGTCATGCGTGATGATTGTGCATAAGTGACGTCTTAATGTCTTTTTGTCTTTTCATCTTTTGTGGCTTTTGAACTAATAGTTGTACTCGAGTACTTAAGAGTTCTTGTTCGTCCGGATTGTATTGTTGCCTATATGTTTGTGTTGATTGATGATGTTATGTTTGGCCAGGTTGAGCAAGGTGGATTCTTCTGTTTTGCGTCTTTTAGACATGGTATTGTTCTGTCGTTTATGTGAGTCGACGAGTATGATGCTATTCAGCCTGGTGGGTCCCATATAGGGATTCACGGCGCTGTAATACACCTCGAATATCTTGAGGGTGTTACACCTTCAGCATTGGTAGCAAACGAAGGAAGTTTTATTTGATTAGTACTTTCAATAGTGAGATAGAATTTTTTGCACGAGAAAAATTAATATACGTTTTTCTAATTAATACACTTTTTTTTTTCAAATTGTAATTAATACTCGCAACGGTGAGATAGAATTTTTTTTGGTTACAAATGAAACTATCTCATTTTTTTTTCTCCATGTACCAAGTACAGTTTCCACTTCAATTATTAATCATGATGGCTATTCAAGTAGCTACGTTGCAAGTGGAAGTACTCCTCAATTTTTTGGTACAAGGATTTAGTTTTTATATATCAATTTATTAATTATCTATATATCAGTGATACTATTAAATTGATTTTCTTGCCAAACAATTTTTTGTAGCGACTGGAGCTGTTAATGAGGATGGTGTTGCAAGTACCAATATTACGAGTGGAAGTGTTAATATTTGTTCTGGTATGCCATTTGCAATAATAGATAAAATATTATATTTTATATAGTTGTTTTCTTTTATTTGTGTGTTGCTATGATAAAATAATATATTTGATTGTTTTTCTATTATAGATCGTGATGACAATATAGATCCTACAAGTAAAAAAAACATGTGAGGAGATATTTTAATCGAGCTATAAATAGTAACGGATCATCAAAGCATGTTGGTATGATTAAATATTTTTAATTAATCCGTTTAGTTATTACATTTTTCACTATTCATAAATATTTATTTATATGTATTTATTATTATTTTCTACATTCAGAATATTGGGATATTGGCGATCCTTCGCATAATTGCAGATATTGGGGTGCTTTGTTATGGTATAGGTAAAGATTATCTACCTCCTCAAAGATAAATCCCGTATATTCTGGATGTTGTGGTAGGGATGAAAAAATACAACTCCCGAAATTGAACAACCCTCCTCAAACATTGCAAGAACTATTACATGGAGACAATGATACGAGCAAATATTTTCGTGATACTATTCGATCATACAATAGCATGTTCTCATTTACATCAATTGGAGCAAAAATAGATACGAGTATTAATCAGGGCAAATCACCTCCGATCATTAAGATGCAAGGGCAAATTACCACTTAATGAGCAGTCTACTGCCCATAGATGGTGAGGCACCAACGTTTTCTCAGCTTTACATCTATGATACTGAAAATGAGGTGGCAAACAGAATAAATGTTGTTAGGTACTTTTATATTTTTAATATTTTAAGTTATGTTATTCAATTTATGTGATGCGATAAAATTGCTTCTTTCAACTAATTTTTTTTATTTTTATTTTAAATATGTAGGAAAAATCATGACTCTAATGATCTCCATTCGGAAATAGTTCATGAGCTGAAGACTATGTTGGATGAGAACAATGTGTTGGTCAAATCGTTTAGGATGGCGAAAGAGAAAGTGTTGGATGATAGAAGTTCAGACATTAAGCTGAAATTGATTGGGAAGCGAGGTACGGATGGAAGAACATATAATTTACCATCAGTGTCTGAAGTTGCTGCACTAATTGTGGGAGATTTTGATCGAGTTGATGGGGATAGAGATATTTTGGTAGAGACACGATCGGGAAAGTTGGACCGCATCAACGAGTTGAATGCAGCGTATCTTGCATTGCAATATCCTCTTCTTTTTCCGTACGGTGAGGATGGTTACCGGGAGGATATAGAATTTGCCGAAGGTAAGGCCTGCGAAGGGGGGAGGAAAAACATTAGCCAAAGGGAATTTTTCGCCTACCGTTTGCATGACAGGGATGATGAGGCAACTACATTATTGCACTCTAGGAAACTATTCCAACAATTTTTGGTTGATGCATTTACAACTGTTGAGTTAGCAAGAACAAGGTGGGTTCGTCAAAATCAGCTGCAACTGAGGGCGCAATTGTACAAAGGTCTTCAAGATGCATATCTGCGTGGTGAAACAGATGCTTCTGCACAAGGAAAATGCATCATATTGCCCACTTCATTTACTGGTGGGCCTAGAAACATGATACAAAATTATCAAGATGCCATGGCTATATACAGATGGGCTGGATATCCTGATCTATTCATCAAGTTTACCTGCAACTCAAAATGTCCTGAGATCACTAGATTTTTAGATAAAAGAAACTTGAAACCAGAAGACCGTCGCGATATAGTATGTAGGGTATTTAAAATGAAGTTGGATGAGTTGATGAATGATATTCAGAAGAAAAATATATTTGGTGAAGTAAAGGCAGGTAATCTTTTAAATTTAATTATTTTATTATTTTATACCATACCGTTGATGTAAAATTTGATATAATATATATTTGTCGATTTGTCGATTTTTAACTATATTATGTTTTGTAAATTTCAGTTGTCTACACCATCGAGTTTCAAAAACGTGGGTTGCCACATGCGCACATATTGGTATTTCTATGTAAAAAAGATGGATTTGGAACAGCGACGACGATCGACGATGTTATCTCTGCAAAGATACCCGATCAGAAGAGTGAACCTGAGTACCACGCTTCTGTTATCGAGTACATGATTCATGGCCCATGCGGAGCGGCTAACAAATCGGCTCCATGCATGTTTGATGGAAAATGTACAAAGTATTTCCCTAAGAATTATGTCGAAGAAACTACAATTGATGAGGAAGGATACCCAACATATAGATGAAGAGATGATGGACGGTTTGTTCTGAATAATGGCGTTCTTCTCGACAACAGATACGTTGTACCCCACAATCGTTATCTACTACTCAAGTATGGAGCCCATTTGAACGTTGAGTGGTGAAACCAGTCAAGAACAATAAAGTATCTTTTTAAATACATAAACAAAGGAAATGATCACGTGACTGCATCATTTTACAAAAGCTCGCCAAATTTTAATTCTGCAGAACATATTGACGAGGTCAACCAGTACTATGACTGCAGATATGTTTCTTCATGTGAGGCGGCATGGAGACTTCTTGGATTTGAGCTTCATTACAGGGATCCACCGATTGAATGCCTCACCTTTCATCTCCCTGACGAACAAACTGTTGTTTTTAGCGACAAAGATGAAATATCTACTGTGCTAGAAAAACCTACTGTGAACCAAAGCCAATTTATAGCTTGGTTCGAGGCCAATGATAGGTATCATTGGGCAAACAATCTTACCTATGAGGAATTTTCAAAGCATTTTGTTTGGATTCAAAAGGACCGAATATGGAAGCTAAGGAGAAGGAAAAGAACAGTTATTGGACGTGTGATTTTTGTTCCTCCAGGATGTGGAGATATATACTACTTGACGCTAATGATTAACATTGTTCGCGGTGTGAAATGCTATAAGGATTTGATGAAAATCAATGGTATCCAGTACGATACCCTACGTGATGCATGCTATGCATTGGGTTTGTTGACCGACGATAAAGAATATATTGATGCCATTGTAGAGTCAAGTCAGTTTGCTTCCGCGCATTCGATGCGGCTATTATTTGCTACATTGCTTTCATCAAATTGTATCAGCCGACCTGAACATGTTTGGGAAGCCTGTTGGGTGTACTTAGCTGAGGATGTTCTAGACAAACAACGCAAATTGGCCCGTCAAAGAGGTATGTTTAATCTATTTTTTATGTTATACTTTCCAATTCATTATATTTCTTCAAAATTTTCATTCTTAAAGAAAAAAAACATTATTCACATAAAGAGTATTGATTTTTATCTTAGATTTACGTCTGACCCAAGAAGATATTAGAAATTATATGTTGGTAGAGATCGAGAAGCTTTTGCAGGCTGGTGGAAAAAGTTTGAAAGATTTTCATCCCATGTCAATACCAGGTAGTCGCTACTTCAATGGATCACGTAATAGATTGGTACTTGACGAGCTAAGATATGATCCAATAGCTCTCTCATTAGAGCATGATAATCTACTGCAAAGCATGAATGTCGACCAACGTCGTGTTTACAATGTGATCATGTCTTCAATTAATGATAACAAAGGGAGAGTTTTCTTCATATATGGCTATGGTGGCACTAGAAAGACCTTTGTGTGGAGGACACTATCATCATGTTTGAGGTCGCAAGGAGAAATAGTTTTAAATGTCGCATCAAGCGGTATTGCTTCTCTTTTACTACCTGGTGGAAGAACAACTCATTCAAGATTTTCCATTCCATTCGAGATTAACGGAGAATCGACATGTAATATCAAACTTGGAAGTCATCTCGCTGAATTGTTAATGAAAACAAAACTTATCATATGGGATGAGGCACCAATGATGCACAGACACTGTTTTGAGACCCTAGACACTTCCTTGAAGGACATAATGAAGAATATTGATCCGGTTAATCAGAAAAAACCTTTTGGAGGTAAGATCGTTGTGTTTGGTGGTGATTTTCGTCAAATATTGCCAGTAATTCCAAAAGCTCGAAGACTTGAAATTGTTGGTGCTGCCATCAATTCATCTCCACTGTGGAAACATTGTAAGGTTCTTCGACTGACCAAGAATATGAGGCTGCAAAATACATCATCAGTACAGGAAATGGAAGAGCTACAACATTTTTCCGAATGGATTGCCAACATTGGTGATGGTGTTATTGGAGAACATGATGAAGAAAGAATTACCATTGACATTCCTCATGATTTTTTGATACAAGACTTCGAGGATCCTATCCCAGCAATTGTTGAGAGCACATATCCATTCTCTGGCATTTACACTGAAGATTCGTCTTACTTTAAAGAAAGGGCGATTTTGGCACCTACACTTGACATCGTTGATGAAGTGAATCAATACATGAACGCACAATTAGCTGGAGATGGACGCTTATATTTAAGTTCGGACGAACTATGTCATTCAAACAATACTACTGATGTCATAAATGCACTTCACACAACTGAGTTTTTAAATGAAATCAGATCTTCAGGGGTTTCAAACCATGAACTTTAATTTGAAAGTAGGTACTCCGGTGATGTTGCTACGAAATGTTGACCATTCAATTGGACTATGTAATCGTACAAGAATGGTCGTCACAAAGCTTGGGAACCATGTCATTGAAGCTGAGATTTTAACAGGAAGTAACGCAGGACATCGAGCATTAATTCCTAGAATGTCGTTGATACCTTCTGATCCCAGGCTACCAGTCAAATTCACAAGAAGGCAATATCCCTTGATTGTGTCATTTGCGATGACCATAAATAAGAGTCAAGGTCAATCTTTGACTCATGTTGGACTATTTCTAAGGAAACCAGTTTTTTGTCATGGTCAACTATATGTGGCTTTGTCAAGGGTTACTCATCCACAGGGTCTCAAGATCTTGATTTGCGACAAAGAGAACAATAAATCTACTACAACAAGAAATGTCGTCTATAGGGAGGTCTTCTGCAATTTGTAAAAATCGTTATTTTCATTTATCTCGGATAATATTAAATATATTGCATTGTGTTATATTGATCTTAATATTTTTTCTCTTCATTATTTTTAAACTCTCTCGGTGTGCAAATATTTCAACTATTTACAGAATTTAAATTAAGGCCCGTGCATCGCACGACGGGTATTACTAGTTAGTTGAATCGAACCAAAAATAAATGAAAGTCGCTTTCAATGGGTATCGAACCTTTGATCTTCGGACCTATGCCAGGGCGGAGCCAGAATTTTTGTTTGGGGTGGGCAGTGTGTAAGCAGCGATTATTAAGTGGTTATGAAAACATAATGGAGGAAAAAATGCAAATAAATTTTTTATGTATTTTTTTCTTTATAGGCATGAAAGTAAGCCAGTTTTGTTGCGAATGGTTTTTCTAATCTGTTTTCTTAGTTAAAAACGACTTATTATGTCGTATAATTCTTTCTTCTTTTTTTTCTCATTCCAAATTAGATTAAAATGATAATATGCCCTATTAAAAGAATATTTTTGGAAACTCTTAGAAAACTATCTTTGAATTCCAAACAAATTTATTTTTATTTTATAAAAATAATACGAGAATTAAAGATCAAATTCATATTTGTATAGACCAAAAAATGATTTGAACTATTATATTATTAATTATAATATAGAGAAATGTCATCTTAAATATTTACAAGTAATTCGTGAAGGGTTTTTTCCCCTCAAATTTGAGTTCTTTTGCGCACAAAATATTTTGTATGTTTAAAACTTAGTGACATAATATATAAAAAGATATGACTTAAACTAGCCATTACGATTTTAGAAATATACATTCTTAGTCTTACAAACGAAAAAATATGCAATTTTCTTAAATATTTAGATAAAGAGAAATTATCAAATTAAAATATGATTGCCAGTAAAAAAAAAGAAAATTAATACATTAATTGAGAAGTTAAAAGAATAAAGAAAGAAAAACAAACAAAAATGTAAAAAAAAGATAAAATTGATTGAAATTTGAAAAGTTAAAACAGGACCCACCTCTTTAATCTATTTTTCTCTCTCATGGGACCCACACCTTCTTCTTCCCCCCAACCCCCAATTATTTCATTCGCACCACTGGCTTCAAAAAATTCATTCCTGCACCGGTTCGCTCTCCGACTCTCCGGTTCCAACAACATATAATTAATTAGTTTGAAGTTCGTCTCTCGTCCGACCCAAAATGGTTCGAGTCGCCGCTGCAATGCACTAGGCTAACTTTGATTTAAGCCTGAATATTATATATAGGTGCAAGAGAAAATTTTGAGCTTGCACTGGGCTGGAGCCCGGTGCAGCTCACTAATAGATCCGCCCCTGGGACCTATGTATAAGTGGCTTCCAGGAGAAAGAAGACAAAATAACAGAGTGGTGTCTTTTCTCCATACTTTTTGAATTCCTATAAATAAGAGTCCCTTGAATGAGATTAAAGTACCCACAATAATTCATCTTGTTGCATCCTTGCTTTTTGTCATTCACTCTAGACTCTAGAGCTCAAAAGCCTTAAATACATGTCATTCGTTGAATCTTAGATTTTACAATGTTGTTAATCTAAAATTGCAAGTTGTAATTTAGAGGCAATTGTCAACAACCATAAGCACCATAGTGGGGCAATTTCATCTTTAAAAAAGAGTCTCTCTTACCCGATTCGACTTTCCTAAATCCATCATTTTTTCAAATTCACTCCCATGGCATCCATGTCGGCTCACGGAGAAACGCAGCCCAAGTTCACCGATATCGGTTTCAAAAGGCTCGTTTTCTATCGGAGCCCCCCCCCCCCCCCAAAAAAAAAAACAAAAAAAAAATTCCTGCAAAGACACTGATAACCAGGGAGGACCTTTGTGGATGCTTGGCATCACAAGAACTATATCTTGAACGAGTTGGATGACACACTTTATAGCGTATATATTTCAATCAAAACGTTCAAGGAATTGTGGAATTCTTTCGAGAAGAAGTACAAGACCGAAGATGTCGTCTTAAAGAAATATATTTTCGGCAGATTCCTTGACTTCAAGATGGTTAACACCAAGTCGGTGATCAGCCACGTGCAAGAAATTCAGATCATACTTTATGACTTGTTGGCCGAAGGGATGACTTTGAGTGAATCTTTTCAAGTGGCTATGATTATCGAAAAATTACCACCATTGTGGAATGATTTTAAGAATTACCTCAAGCATAAAGGTAAGTAAACAGGGCTTGATTATTTGATATTTCGACTTCAGGTTTAGGAAGACAATTAGAAATACAAAATGAAATCCCAAAGGAGCAAAATGGAGGCTAAGTAAATTTTGGTTAAGGCGAACATTAGAAAGTAGCGGAAGAAATTTTTCAAGAAACGGCACCAGGCCAAGAAGTTCAAAAGAAGTTTATGCAATTGGGGCAAACCAAACCACATGTCAAAACATTAGAGTGATTAAGAAAGGCAATCATCATGCAAATGTGGTTGAGGAAAAATCGGTTCTAGTGGACTTATAGAGCTTAATCTTTATGCCGTTATGTTTGAAGATAATATGGTGGATAACCCAAGGGAGTGGTGGATTGATACATTAGCTACTCGACACATTTGTGTTGATAAGGATATATTCTCCTCATACACGGCGATAACTGAAATAAATATATCTATGGCAATACTTCTATTTCTAACATTGAGGGGCTTGGAGAAATGGTGTTGAAGAGATCTTCTAGAAAAGAGTTAATGTTGTGGATGTGTTGCATGTCCCGGATATTTTCAAGAACTTATTTTTTGGTGCCCTGTTAAGTAAGGTCATATTTAAGATAGTGTTAGAGGTCGATAAGTTTGTAATGACCATGATCAATCATTAGCCAAAGGGTACCTTGATAAAGAGATCTATGAGATGAATGTAATTAATATTTTCCGCCAAAAGGCAAAGAATAAAGCTTCTACTTCCTTTTGGCGAAAGTATAAACGAAACTCTATATGAACTATAGAAAGGTAAAAAATAACATATGAATATCTTAACTGGATTACTAAACACCGCCCTAAATTACTAGACACCGCCCTATAATATTACCTTTTTGCCCTTAATTCATATTAAGCGGATTTGTAATCCTAATTTCTTAATACTTTTCTCTTTCGACCTATCGTAAAGACCCCACCAGCCACAGCCGCACCGCCGCCACACCACCGCCGCACAGCCGCCGTCCGCCGCCACACCGCCACCGTCCGCCGCCATGACCGGAAAAGGAAAAGCTCCGGTAACTAATTTTTTTCGTTTTACTGGTTCTTTGGCCGCGACCGCCGTGTTGGAGTGCACGACAGAGGCTGCGGCCGTTATTTTGTCACAGACGTCCGACGATGATGCCTGGCCATGGCATAGGCGTCCGCCGATTCCGCCTGTCCATGGCGCAGGCGTCCAGGGCGGACGTGCAGCTAGTGGTATAGACGTCCAAGTCGGACGTCTAAACCGTGCACAGGCGTCCAGATCGGACGCCTAGCCGCTGGAGTAGGCGTCTGTGACGGACGCTTGAACCATGGTCGTGGCGTCTAGACCAGACGCCCCTGCCTTGGTTCAGGCGTCCTGGATGGACGCCCCAGTCATTTTTTCGAAAAAAAATAAAATTTTCAATTAATAATTAATAATGTGTATTGTTTGTATGATTATTACTTATTAGTTGTATTGTTTGCTAAATGCAGATGAGAGGAGGAGCGGGCAAATCTATGCCGCTAGTCACAGAGTTGATGGGTTCTGGAACGCGTCACACCATAGCTCGTGGTGTTGATGCTTCCGTTCGTAGACAGTGGGAGGCAGAGCGTAGGGAATTCGAGGACGTACCTTATACTTGTAACACCCCCAAAACCGTATGGGAATATTGCACGCCGTAGACCCTTTCCACAAGGATCTACCAGGCTAAACATCCATAAACAACCAAATGCTTGCCCGGCCAGGGTCAAACAATATAATAATACAGACCGTTAAGGTCACTTACACATGAATACAAAGACCGATGAGGTCACGCAACAGAACTGACTAAAACAACATTACCCACACAGGGGTCGAAACACAATACAGCGGAAGACTGAAATCAACTCTAACAATACAACCAAACTCTACCAACTCTCGACTCTTGATTAGTATCGCAGCTCGTCATCCTCTTGTGCCAATCCTGTGACTGCTCCCCGAACTCCGCATGTACTGGCCAAAGCAGACATCCACCCCCCGATTACTCGGGGGTTAGTAAAACTCCACTGTTTTACTAGTGCAAGTATAATACGATACGAAATACAACAAGTAAATAGCAACTACAAATTTAATACGGAAATCTATTATCAAAATGTTCCCGAGAAGTTTTAGAATTTCGAACTCAAGCAAGAGATATTTGAAAAAGAACACATTATCTCGGGGATTTTTAAAGCAGAAATTCTTTTGGACCTCGAATCCCAATTTACAAAACCTTTTCGAAAACATTAGGGCCTTGGCCCGATTCTCGATTCAAAACACACTAGATAAGATATCATTATGAGTCCGAGACCCATATTTAAAATGTTACCCAAATAAGCACTATAACACGATCATTGTTCGTACACATCATGTACCGAACTCCGGAGGCCTCGACGGACCTTACCCAGACCGCACACACTGTTCATACACATCATGTACCGAACTCCGGAGGCCTCGACGGACCCTACACAGCCACAAACATCGTTCGTACACATCATGTACCGAACTCCATAGGCCTCGTCAGACCCTACTTGGATCACACACCTTGTCCGTACACGTCATGTACTGGACTCCAGAGGCCTCGTCAGACCCTACCTGGATCACACACCTTATTCGTACACATCATGCACCGAACTCCAAAGGCCTCGTCAGACCCTACCTGGAACACACACACACACGACACAATTCATAATCATCAAATGTCAAGCCATTCCACATTACACCGAGGTGCATAATCAAGTATGTAAACCAAGACAACACACACATCATAATCATCACAACAACTCAACAATGACCAACCACGCCCGACACAAACTTAGATGATTTGCACATCCAACACAATTCCAAGATGTTAACTAAGTGAAGGTATCATCGTTACCGTCAATCGTTCATAAAAATTCAATTCATACGAAGCATATTCGCTAGGATAAATCAATTCATCATAATCATAACACAACGTCCCTATTCACAAGACATAATTCGTATAGTAAAATACTTGCCTTAATAACCGCTACCGAATACTCCGAAGAACACGGTTCGACCGGGAAGCTCGGACCCCGAAGAAGACAATGAACGGAAGAGTTCCGACTCGAGTTCTTCACAAGAATTTCATCCCTAAGTCACAACGATATAAATTAAATCACAATTATATGAAAACGTATAGAACTTCCCTAGTTCTACCCATTGAAGCATTTTATCGGACAGTTTGAGGGCATAGTCCAATTTAATCGTTTAACGGAGAAATACTCGAATTTGTTCCACAAAACTTCAAGGGTTATGAATGATTTCGAGTATACAACCAAGTTCTAACAATAATCTAAACTAAAACGAATCAAATCGGCCAAAATATCGAGAAACCTCAAAATTTCCCAAAAACAAGGGTTTAGGTGTTCTTACCTTCGATCCGGGTGGAAGATGATGTTAATCCATGAATCAAACTTCCAAAATGTGTTGTTCTATGTTTCTCTTACTCAAATCCATATGGTGAAGAAATCGCGAAGGAACGAAGGAAAAATGAGAAATGGCCGGATGACTCGGTCCAGGCCATTAAATAGACGAGTTCTGTCGGCCCGTTACGTACGTAATCGGGCATGGCTTACGGCCGTAACCGGCCATGGCCGAACTCACTGCCCAGTTCTGTCGGCAGTGTTACGTACGTTACCGGCCATGGCTTACGTACGTAATGCGCCTTACGGCCGTAACTGCCGGCCCATAGCGGCCGTTACCCGGCCAGGTCTGGCCAGCCAGGCCTCGGTCGATCCGACGGTCCGAAAAAATTCCGAAACTCAGACCTGAACGTAAACTGAAAACACGATTACGAAGTACTCGCAAATACGAATCCGAATACTAAGAGAACACACGATTCCGACCACCCGAGGGCTCGAAATTCGACAACAGGAGTAATTAGTCCAAACTTTGGGAAATTACGAAAATGGCCCAAAACGTCCGAAATACACGATATACGATCGAAACACCAAACCAAAGCTTGCAACATGAATAATAACGTTAAATGAACTTACGAGAAACTCGAAACAACAGTTTCGGACGAGATTCGCGAGAATCGAGCTCAAGTGCGGAAAAGTCGTTTAAGAACACGGAACTCAACAAAACGATACCGAAACGAACTCGGATGACAAAAAGTGCAGAATAAAATATTCCCAGTATGACGAAACAGTCATAAGCGAGTTGTCGAAATGGACCTCCACCGAAAAATGAAAATTACCGGAAATCGAAATTGCGGATATTACATTCTACCCTCCTTAAAAGAAGTTTCGTCCCGAAACTTAAAACAAGTAGGGAGAAGCAATATCCCCACCAGGAAAACTCGACGAGATACATAAAAACCGAAAACTCGCGCCCAACGGCGAAATGTTACAAGCAACGTAAAGGAATATACGGCGTGAAAACACGCCCCACGACGACTAACACAACACCACCGACTATGATTTAAAACAACAACGAGTAATTAACAACACATCACATGCACACATTTAATCAACAAAACGCACGCGACAACAAATCGCACCCGACCACAACGACTATGCGATAGAAACGAATAGAATATCACGATAGAAATCACTCCGATTTTCATCAACAAAAAAAAATGTCCAACGTCAAAACACAAACAATTCAAGATAACAGAAAACGAGAATACCGGATATTACATTCTTTCATACTAAAAATAAGTTTCGTCCAGAAACTTAAACTAAGGTTATCACAGTGATACGAAATAAAATATAACAACACATAATAAAATACCATGCTCCTGACCCCGCGGTCCACTGACACGCCTCCGTAGGTTCAACAACTAAACAGGAACTTACACAAAACAAAATATCATTCAACAAGCTCCAAACGTAAAAGCGTCACAAAATACATCTCTACACGCGAAACAATCCGTGCAGCGAGTACCAAAAACACCATCACTGGACATCACTGGGCCCTCCGGAAGTAGGAATGGAATTCCGGTCCCTTATCATCTCGGCAACAATCTCGCAGTACTGAACTTGATGCCCCTCGTGTCCACAATTATAACAAGTCACTGGCGGTTTCTTACAATGCGCACGTTCATGGCCGAGAACGTTATAGTTGAAACACCTAGGAGCATTACCAGAACTCAAAGACACCGGCTTGGGTCTTTTGGGTTCTCTAACTGACCGAGAAGGCTCCATACTCGGCTGATATGACGGTTGAGGTGTGGGAATCCCAATTCCCTTACTTCCCGATGCATCATCGGAGATCTTCTGCTTTTTCGCTACCGACACGGACTCGGTAGACATTATAGCCATCTAAAAAGCCAAGGCTCGATCCTGATAGTCCTTCAAGGTTGTACACATAAAAAGAGCTATACACTGCCTAATCTGAGGTTTCATACGCATATCGAAATAACGAACCTTATCTGCCTCACTTTTCACCTGATCCCGTACATAACACAGCTGTCGATTATAATCGACTATCGCCTGGAATATTGACACGTCTCGGGGCGTAGCCGAGAAAAACTCGACAATCCTACGCTCTTTAATAGGCGGCGGACAATACTCGGCCTCCATGGCAGTTTTGAATTCAGTCCAAGTAGCGGTACGATCACTAGGCGCTACGGCCTCCCACCAGTCTGCAGCTTCCCTGTCGAGTAGGTATTGAGCAATAGGCACTCTTCTCTCATCGGGGCAAGCTACAGCATCAAATGTTCTGTCCAACTGGAAGAGCCAGTTCTCCCAGCCTAACGAGTCCGAAGAACCTACAAAACGGGGCAGGTGCATTCTCATCACATCTCGTAACCACTTACTAGCTCCGTTATCTTCATCCGGAATCCCGTCTCGGTGCACGGTCTGATTCATATGCGCCAACTGGTCGGTCACATGACGAAGGATGGTGGCGGCGCCAATGTCAACATTACCTCTGGATGATTGCTGCTGATCAGGACCACGACTACGACCACGTCCTCGGCCTCAACCTCTCGGCATACTGGACGGACGACCGATCAGAATAACACATCCAAACAAACATCACAACGTCAAGATAAGACAATAAATAACAGCACGTTAAAACATCAACTCCAAGTCATCACACAAGTGCACGAACTAACACTGTAATTTTAGAGCTTCATTCAAAAATAATTCACACAGTCACATCAACAGAGATGTTGGGATTTTACCAAATCAAACACGGTCAAAACCACACACATATCGCAGGGATCAAACACTAACAACAAAAATAAAATGTTTCCGGGGTATTATTCAAATGACAAAATTTTAAAATTCTCAAGTTTGAAAAAAAAATTGGTGAAATGAAATTTTTGAAAACACTTATAATACCTCGATCGTTTAATCAAAACCATGTATCTCATTATCAAAACTGTTTTGATTGAAGCTATTTGCAAAACAATACGTTGAGGCTTCAATCTTTTCGCTAGAAGATATCGTCCAAATGACCTTATCAATATATCATTATCTTTACTAGCGTTATACAGGGTAACAACATGTTACCACGCCATCCATCACTAATACATCAACAGAGATTAAATAATCAATGGGTACGCGTACAATTGTAATAACAAATTACTACCGGGTCAGTCAAAAGTTTACGGCCGTAATGGAAAACATATTACGGCCGTAACATCTAGCTGAAGGACTGCAGAAATGTCACAGTAGCCCCCAACACACAAATACATAACATTTAAATTTCGAAAATTATGGTCGTTTTGCAAAACAAGATTTTTCCAAAAATTTTGATTTCCACAAAAATGCTCAAATCAGTAGAGTCTTTTAGGAAAAACGTTTTCAAAGCTACCCTTAGCGGGCATAATTACAACAATCCAAAATATTCGACATTAAAACCACATGCCCAAATGGCAAACAGGGTCGCCAATTCAATCACATACATCTCATGGCATCACGTTTAAACATGCAACAAAACCATTCATCGGAGTCTCTCACGAACTCTACCGTAAAACCCATCAAGGTTAACAACTTTCACACCATACCAACCCACATGGTGGTTCAAGGTCCAAACATCAATACATCCAGTTCTATACACATCCGGCGTATTCAAGTATCGAATACAACTTCATTGCACAACACCGCGTAAATAAAATTATGCACCACAAATATCACACATAAATGAAATCATGAACACATATATTATGCATAAAATAGGAGACTTACGTCCACAGGCCGCACGGAGATGATGGTCACCCACGATACTAATCACATCCGACAACATATCCAACGCGTTGTGACTACGCACAACTCAACTTGTCACCTGACGACTCGAACGACAAGACAACACATTACTCGACAAATCACGACTCGACTCGACCCGACAGCCTAGGTTTCCGCAACCTAAGCTCCGATACCATAAATGTAACACCCCCAAAACCGTATGGGAATATTACACGCCGTAGACCCTTTCCACAAGGATCTACCAGGCTAAACATCCATAAACAACCAAATGCTTGCCCGGCCAGGGTCAAACAATATAATAATACAGACCGTTAAGGTCACTTACACATGAATACACAGGCCGATGAGGCCACGCAACAAAACTGACTAAAACAACATTACCCACACAGGGGTCGAAACACAATACAGCAGAAGACTGAAATCAACTCTTACAATACAACCAAACTCTACCAACTCTCGACTCTTGATTAGTATCGTAGCTCGTCATCCTCTTGTGCCAATCCTGTGACTACTCCCCTGAACATGCATATATCTGGACGCAAAACAGACATCCACCCCCCGATTACTCGGGGATTAGTAAAACTCCACTGTTTTACTAGTGTAAGTATAATATGATACGAAATGCAACAAGTAAATAGCAACTACAAATTTAATACGGAAATCTATTATCAAAATGTTCCCGAGAAGTTTTAGAATTTCGAACTCAAGCAAGAGATATTTGAAAAAGAACACATCATCTCGGGGATTTTTAAAGCAGAAATTCTTTTGGACCTCGAGTCCAAGTTTACAAAACGTTTTCGAAAACATTAGGGCCTTGG
The DNA here is from genome assembly GCA_033398695.1 of Orobanche coerulescens. NCBI lineage: Eukaryota > Viridiplantae > Streptophyta > Magnoliopsida > Lamiales > Orobanchaceae > Orobanche > Orobanche coerulescens. Next base: position 204,139,848 of record CM065801.1, on the reverse strand, counting down.
CCTGATTCTCGATTCAAAACACACTAGATAAGAGATCATCATGAGTCCGAGACCCATATTTAAAATATTACCCAAACAAGCACTATAACACGATCATTGTTCGTACACATCATGTACTGAACTCCGGAGGCCTCGACGGACCTTACCCGGACCGCACACACTGTTCGTACACATCATGTACCGAACTCCGGAGGCCTCGACAGACCTTACCCGGACCGCACACACTGTTTGTACACATCATGTACCGAACTCCAGAGGCCTCAACGTGTAATATCCGTAATTTTCCATTTTTAACAGTTTCCATTTTTGGTGTATGTCCATTTTTATCGACTCGCTTGTAACCGTTTCGACATTTTGAATCTATTTTGTTCTTGGAGTTTTTCCATTTGGACGAGTTTTGATGATGTTTTCACGTAATTTCATTTTATGACATGTTTTGCCGTATGAACGTTCGATTCTTGTAAAACTCGTTCGTTTTCGTTGTTTCTTGGTTTGTACAAGTTCGTATGGTTGAGTTGGTCATGTTGAGACTTTCGGTTTGTAAATCCGACATCGTTTCGTGACTTTCGGTCACTTGGGTCATTTCCGTAATTTCCTAGAAGTTTAGGGAATTTCATATTCGTTGTCGTATTTCGGATTCCCGGGTAGTCGGATTGATATTTTCTTGTGATGGTTAGACTCGTCATCGAATATTCTTCGTAGTCGTATTTTTGTCTGAGCAGGTGTCCGTATTTTGGGGTCGCCCGACTCGTTTGGACAAAGAATGCCAATACTATCGTCCGGTAGGGTGTTACGCCAGTAACACCTGAAGTTACGGCCGTAAGTTGGCCATGTTACGGCCGTAAGTATCCCCTCATGCCAGAATGAATAAATTACTGCTTTAAAACAAATGGCAGAGGTCCAATACCTCATTTTCTATCCCTTCTCTCGCTTTTTCTTCACGGGCGACTCCAGGCGATTTCTTGATTTTGATCGAAGAATCTTTCGTATTCCATCACCGTAGAATCATAGTAGCATATCTCCATCAGCGTAATCATCCTCCATCGTCCGAATCCGAGGTATCTTCTTCAGGAACCCTAACTTGTATGAATTGGGGGTTTTTCGGGTTTTTCGTGATTGACTCCGAATTGTTCATGTATGTTGCGAAACTTATTATCAATTGTTGTTATTGGATGATTCCCAATTCGTTTTTCCTCGAATTAATCCATGTATTGTTGATACGGGGAGATTTTGCACAAACCCTCGCCCGTATCGATTGAACGTCTATTATCGTGTTTTGTAATCGGGGTTTGGGAGTATTCCTTTCGATTATTGATGTCCGTTGGGACTGAGTTATGCTAATTCTTCGTTTAGGAACCGTCGTTTTCCATTCGGATCATCCGTAGTCATTTTTCACTTCCGATTCTTCGAAGATGTCTCAAAGGCAAGTACTTTACATTTGTTTGCATGTTCTAGTATTTGAATTATGGCTGTATTGCGGTTGTTGTGGATGGATTTGTGTATGTTCACCTAGGGACGGTCCGACGGGGCCTCTAGGGATACGTTGCCGTGAGTTTCGTATCGCGAACTGTGGTTAACCACCCAGGGATGTCCGACGGGGCTCTGCGGGGTACGGTGGCCGTGAGTCACGTACCAAGGTTAACTTTGAATTGTTTTGGTTGGAGAAAATGTGTTTTGTGCTTGTGCATCGTAAATATTCCGGAATATAAAACGTTTTCTAAAATGATTTTTGGCGCATTATTCATCTGATTAGAATGTAGTTCAAATGGATTGTACTTGCACTAGCAGTTGTCGCTAACCCCTTAAATGGGGGAAATACTTTTTGTATTTCAGGTATTGATCGTGGGGACAAGCGAGCACTCGAGCCGTATGAGGATGATGGGCAAGCATGATATTGTCCAGTAAATGCTTTTCTGTCGTGGTCCGGTTATTATTATTGATGTCTGATTTTGGGATGTATGTATTATAAATTGGTTTAAGTACTCGAGTACTTCTTTTGAAAAATTGTTAAGGTTGTGTTTCCGTTTTGGGAAATGGATTGTTGTTGGATTCTATTGGTCGGATTGTAGTCTTCTATTTTGAGTTGTCATTTTATTGATGATGGTTGTCGTTGGCAAGGGTCTTGTTGGTATGTTAGCCTGGTGGATTTCACAGTGTGGGGTCCACGGCGCTGTAATATGCCCTGAACGTCTTGGGGGTGTTACAGAATATGGTATCAGAGCTTAGGTTTATGGATACCTAGGCTGTCGGTTATTTGGGTCTAGTTAAGTGTCGTTTTTGGGACAGTGTCACTGCTATGCCATCATCTCAGTACGCCGGTGCTCGTAAGTTTTCCTAACTTGACTCGTTTCACCGTTCTGTTCTATTCCTGTCTTAGTATCTTGTTGCGTTTTGCGTTTGATTTGTACTTACCCGTTGTTTCTTCAGAATTCCTGCTGGTAGAGGACGCGGACGCGGTCGCGGACGCGGTAGGGGACGTGGCGCAGCCGGTGGGGCGGCCATGTCCGATCACTCTGGAACTGATTCGGCGATGCCTTCCTTGTCGAACAGTGTTCCCCCTAGTTCCGGAGGTCACAGACCACCGCTAGCTCCGTAATGCTCATGAGAATATTGGAGTGGCCAACATTTTACGCAGTAGCGAACTGATGACGCCATCGACTCAGCCGCTCGTCGGCCATGCTAATGCCAACCCGGTTCCGCCTACTGATCCGTAATGATAAGCTACTTCAGACGTGATTCGTATGCGTCCTCCGCAGCTTGATGGTGCTTCCACTCCTTCCGTTGGGAGAGTTGGTTGTTTGAGATGGAAAAGGTGTTTGAGGTCAGACCGCTCCGAGGAGAGGAAGGTACCCATCGCTCGCATTTCCTCGCCAAGGAAGCAAAGAACGTGGCAGAGTTTCAAGATCTGATGGAAGATGAATACTGTCCTTGGCCAGTGAAAGAGGGGAGGATCCGAGCCTTCTTTGAGGCTAAGCCCCAAGATGTTCCTATTTCTCAAGCTATCAAGGACTACAATCAACAGCTGCATTATGTGAGGAACCAAGTCCGCGATGAGCTCGATAAGATCCGTCACTTTGACATGCGGATGAAACCGAGGTGCGCCACTACATTGCCGGATCCAGGGTGCACGACTTTGAAAGAATATCAATAAGGCGATGGCTTATGAGATGTCGTTTTCATGCGAGAGACGGCAACCAAGGAAAGAAACGTAAAACCGCCGGCGCTTTGGGAGGCAAGTCAGAGGGTATCCAAGACTCGGCCTGCCTCGCGAGTCTTGAAGTCAGTTGCCATCAGTTGGGCGAGGAACCGGATCTAGGTCTGCTCCTGCTGGTTCCGTTCGTGGTCCTACGTGCTTCAACTGCAGTCGTCCGGGCCACATAATGAGTGAGTGTGATAGGCCTCCGATTCAGTGCCTTGATTGTGGTCGGATGGGTCATCGTGCTAAGTTTTGTACGGATGCAGCTCGAACTCCAGTTACTCAGATATCGGCCCCAGCCGCGGGAGAGCCGAGTGTGAATCAGACACCGACAGTTCCTCAGCCACAGCAGAGTTTTGGTAGAGGTCGAGGTCGTGGTCAGCCTTCTAGAGGGGGAGCTTCTAGTGCGGGGTCTGTTCCGCCCCGTGTGTACGAGATGAGACGAGCAGGAGATCCTGACGCGACGGTGGCCACAGGTACCGTCCACATCCTTGATCATCCTGTTTCCGTATTGTTCGATTCTGGTGCTACGCATTCTTTTATATCTATGGATTGTGTGCGTCGCCTGCATGTTGATTGCCTTGTTGCTTGTGAGCCTTTTGTTGTTAAACTTCCTAGTGGGGATAGCATCGTGGGGGATCGTGAGGTTAGAGATTTTCCAGTGAGTATCGCGGGGAGGGTTTGGCCTTCTAATCTGATTGCGGTAGATATTAGAGATGAGGATTTGATTCTGGGTGAGGATTGGCTGGACCGTCATGGGGCGATCATGAATTATAGAACGAGAACCGTTTCGATGTTAGCCTCTGACGGTACCGAGCATTCTTTTGTGGGGCGTAGGCGGAGTAGCCAGAGATTACTGATCAGCGCCTTGAGGGCCGTAAGACTGCTTCGAGGAGGTTGCACGGGTTATTGGTGTTACGCTTTGAGATCGGAAGAAGGGGGAGTCGAGCTCTCGTCTATTCCGGTAGTATGTGAGTATCCTGACGTTTTTCCAGATGAGTTGCCGGGTTTGCCGCCGGATCGAGAGGTTGAATTTACAGTCGATTTAGAGCCGGGTGCAGCACCTATCTCTAAGACGCCATACCGGATGGCGCCTGCCGAGATGCTTGAGTTGAAGAAACAGTTGGGAGAGTTGCTAGACATGGGATATATTCGACCGAGCGCTTCGCCTTGGGGCGCACCGGTCCTATTCGTAAAGAAGAAGGATGGGTCACTTCGTTTGTGTATCGACTACCGAGAGTTGAACAAAGTGACCATCAAAAACAAGTATCCGCTCCCGAGGATTGATGACTTGTTTGATCAGTTGCAAGGGGCAATTGTGTTTTCGAAGATTGATTTGAGATCGGGGTATTATCAGCTACGAGTGAAGGATACCGATATTCCGAAGACGGCCTTTCGGACGAGATACGGTCACTACGAGTTTGTGGTTATGCCTTTTGGGCTAACCAACGCACCAGCCGTGTTCATGCAGCTTATGAACAAAGTCTTTATCGAGTACCTCGATAAGTGTGTAGTTGTATTTATCGACGACATCCTGATTTACTCGAGGAGCGAGGAGGAGCACGCCCGTCATTTGCATATTGTGTTAGATATTTTGAGAACTCAGCATCTTTTTGCGAAGTTCTCAAAGTGCGAGTTTTGGTTACAGGAGGTTATGTTCCTCGGTCATGTGATCTCGGCCGAGGGTGTTCGTGTGGACCCACATAAGGTAGAGACAGTGTTGGATTGGGCGCCGCCCAAGAACGTGAAAGAGGTCCGCAGTTTTCTGGGATTAGCCGGGTATTACCGTAGATTCGTCGAGGGGTTCTCTAAACTCGCTCGACCGCTGACTCAGTTGTTACAGAAGTCGGAGGAGTTTGTGTGGACCGATGAGAGGCAGAATAGTTTTGAGGAGTTGAAGAAGCGGTTGACGACCGCTCCCGTGTTGGCTTTACCGAGTGGTAATGATGGTTTCTCCGTTTATAGTGATGCCTCGGGCCAAGGGCTCGGATGTGTACTTATGCAGCACGGGAGGACGATTGCCTATGCTTCCCGTCAGTTGAAACCGTATGAATTGAATTACCCTACGCACGATCTTGAGTTGGCCGCAGTTGTGTTTGCGTTGAAGATCTGGCGTCATTATTTGTATGGCTCGTCGTGTCAGATTTTCACCGATCACAAAAGTCTGAAGTACATTTTCACGCAGAAGGAGCTTAATATGAGACAGAGGAGGTGGTTGGAATTGATTAAGGATTACGATCTCGAGATCCTTTATCATCCGGGCAAGGCTAATGTGGTAGCAGATGCCTTGAGCCGGAAATCGGTATCGCTTCGAGCGCTTGAGTTGCTTACGGCCCAGTCGGGACTTCAGCGAGAGTTTATGAGGTTGAGCATTGAGATTGTATGCCCAGAGTTCGGCGATTGCGTACTCTTGAGATTTCTTCATCTCTGGTCGAGGACATTAAGTCGGGACAGTTAGAGGATCCGATGTTTATTCGACTTCGAGAGAGTGTAGGAAAGGGGAAAGCCCCGGGATTCGTTATTCATGAGGACGGCGTGTTGAGATTCCGAGGTCGGTTGTGTGTTCCGAACGACTTGGAACTGAGACAGAACATAATGCGAGAGGCTCATGCGTCACTATACTCAGTCCATCCGGGCTCGAGTAAGATGTATAAAGACCTGAGGAAGAATTTCTGGTGGAGCGATATGAAGAAGGAGGTAGTTCAGTTTGTAGCTAAGTGTTTGACTTGTCAGCAAGTCAAGATTGAGCATCAGCGGCCATCCGGATTATTGAAACCGCTTCCCGTCCCGGAATGGAAGTGGGAGGACATCTCTATGGATTTTGTCACGAGTTTACCGAGGACGAAGACTGGTATGAATATGGTATGGGTGATTGTAGACCGACTGACTAAGTCGGCACATTTCTCGGGCATCAAGGATACTTGGGGTCCGGAAAAGTTGGCTCGTATTTTTATCACGCAGATAGTGAGGCTTCATGGTACGCCGAGGACCATTATTTCGCAGAGATGGCCGATTTGTATCGCATTTCGCGGGCGGTACATAAGGCATTGGGGACTCGGCTACGTTTGAGCACTTCGTTCCATCCCCGCATCGATGGGCGGTCCGACGTACCATTCGGCGCTCGAGGATTTGTTGCGCGCGTGTGCGTTAGGATCGAGTAGTAATTGGGAGGAGCATTTGGCCTTAATTGAGTTTACTTATAATAACGGTACCGCACGTCGATTAAGATGGCACCGTATGAGGCACTTTATGGCCGACGTTGCCGATCACCGATATGTTGGGATGAGCCGTCCGATTTGGTTGGCACCGAGCCGGACCTTGTGTTGGAGACGAGGGAGAAGGTCGAATTGATTAGAAAGAGGATGTTGGCTGCTCAGAGTCGACAAAAGTCTTACGCGGATGTTAGGCGTAGACCTTTGGAGTTCGAGGTGGGAGATCATGTTCTGTTGAGAGTGTCTCCGACGAAGGGAGTTTTTCGTTTTGGGAAGAAGGGGAAACTCAACCCGAGATATATTGGACCTTTCGAGGTATTGGAGAGAGTCGGTGAGTTAGCGTACCGTTTGGCTTTACCTCCGTCGCTGAGTCATGTACATAGCGTATTTCACGTTTCCCGATTGAGGAAATGCGTTAGGACCCGTCCCACATTATTGACTTTGGGGACGTGGAGATCGAGAAGGATGTTACGTTTGAAGAGAGGCCCGTCAGAATTTTGGAGCGTCGTGACAAACAGTTAAGGCACAAAACCATTCCTTTGGTTAAGGTGCAGTGGTCGAGACACGGAGTAGAAGAAGCGACGTGGGAGTTAGAGGAGGATATGCGTTCGAGATACCCCGAGCTTTTTGATTCTTAAGTTTCGGGACGAAACTTTAATAGAGGGGGAGAATGTAATATCCGTAATTTTCTATTTTTAACAGTTTCCATTTTTGGTGTATGTCCATTTTTATCGACTCGCTTGTAACCGTTTCGACATTTTGAATCTATTTTGTTCTTGGAGTTTTTCCATTTGGACGAGTTTTGATGATGTTTTCACGTAATTTCATTTTATGACATGTTTTGTCGTATGAACGTTCGATTCTTGTAAAACTCGTTCGTTTTCGTTGTTTCTTGGTTTGTACAAGTTCGTATGGTTGAGTTGGTCATGTTGAGACTTTCGGTTTGTAAATCCGACATCGTTTCGTGACTTTCGGTCACTTGGGTCATTTCCGTAATTTCCTAGAAGTTTAGGGAATTTCATATTCGTTGTCGTATTTCGGATTCCCGGGTAGTCGGATTGATATTTTCTTGTGATGGTTAGACTCGTCATCGAATATTCTTCGTAGTCGTATTTTTGGTTCGATAGCAGGTCCGTATTTTGGGGTCGTCCGGACTCGTTTGGACAGCAGCTGCCAATACTACTGTCCAGTAGGGTGTTACGGCCGTAACACCCAGAAGTTACGGCCGTAAGTTGGCCATGTTACGGTCGTAAGTATCCCCTGTTACGGCCGTAACAGCCTGCTGTTTTAAAACAGCGGGCAGAGGTCCAATACCTCATTTTCTATCCCTTCTCTCGTTTTTTCTTCACGGGGCGACTCCAGAGGCGATTTCTTCAGTTTTGATCGAAGAATCTTTCGTATTCCATCACCGTAGAATCATAGTAGCATATCTCCATCAGCGTAATCATCCTCCATCGTCCGAATCCGAGGTATCTTCTTCAGGAACCCTAACTTGTATGAATTGGGGGTTTTTCGGGTTTTTCGTGATTGACTCCGAATTGTTCATGTATGTTGCGAAACTTATTATCAATTGTTGTTATTGGATGATTCCCAATTCGTTTTTTCCTCGAATTCATCCATGTATTGTTGATACGGGGAGATTTTGCACAAACCCTCGCCCGTATCGATTGAACGTCTATTATCGTGTTTTGTAATCGGGGTTTGGGAGTATTCCTTTCGATTATTGATGTCCGTTGGGACTGAGTTATGCTAATTCTTCGTTTAGGAACCGTCGTTTTCCATTCGAATCATCCGTAGTCATTTTTCACTTCCGATTCTTCGAAGATGTCTCAAAGGCAAGTACTTTACATTTGTTTGCATGTTCTAGTATTTGAATTATTGCTGTATTGCGGTTGTTGTGGATGGATTTGTGTATGTTCACCTACGGACGGTCCGACGGGGCCTCTAGGGATACGTTGCCGTGAGTTTCGTATCGCGAACTGTGGTTAACCACCCAGGGATGTCCGACGGGGCTCTGCGGGGTACGGTGGCCGTGAGTCACGTACCAAGGTTAACTTTGAATTGTTTTGGTTGGAGAAAATGTGTTTTGTGCTTGTGCATCGTAAATATTCCGGAATATAAAACGTTTTCTAAAATGATTTTTGGCGCATTATTCATCTGATTAGAATGTAGTTCAAATGGATTGTACTTGCACTAGCAGTTGTCGCTAACCCCTTAAATGGGGGAAATACTTTTTGTATTTCAGGTATTGATCGTGGGGACAAGCGAGCACTCGAGCCGTATGAGGATGATGGGCAAGCATGATATTGTCCAGTAAATGCTTTTCGGTGTCGTGTCTGTCGGTTATTATTATTGATGTCTGATTTTGGGATGTATGTATTATAAATTGGTTTAAGTACTCGAGTACTTCTTTTGAAAAATTGTTAAGGTTGTGTTTCCGTTTTGGGAAATGGATTGTTGTTGGATTCTATTGGTCGGATTGTAGTCTTCTATTTTGAGTTGTCATTTTATTGATGATGGTTGTCGTTGGCAAGGGTCTTGTTGGTATGTTAGCCTGGTGGATTTCACAGTGTGGGGTCCACGGCGCTGTAATATGCCCTGAACGTCTTGGGGGTGTTACACAACGGACCCTACCCAGCCACAAACATCGTTCGTACACATCATGTACCGAACTCCAGAGGCCTCGTCAGACCCTACCTGGATCACACACCTTGTCCGTACACATCATATACCTGACTCCAGAGGCCTCGTCAGACCCTACCTGGATCACACACCTTGTTCGTACACATCATGTACCGAACTCCAGAGGCCTCATCAGACCCTACCTGGAACACACACACACACACACACGACACAATTCATAATTATCAAATGTCAAGCCATTCCACATTACACCGAGGTGCATAATCAAGTATGTAAACCAAGACAAAACACATATCATAATCATCACAACAACTCAACAATGACCAACCACGCCCGGCACAAACTTAGATGATTTGCACATCCAACACAATTCCAAGATGTTAACTAAGTGAAGGTATCATCGTTACCGTCAATCGTTCATATAAATTCAATTCATACGAAGCATATTCGCTAGGATAAATCAATTCATCATAACCATAACACAACGTCCCTATTCACAAAACACAATTCATATAGTAAAATACTTGCCTTAATAACCGCTACCGAATACTCCGAAGAACACGGTTCGACCGGGAAGCTCGGACCCCGAAGAAGACAATGAACGGAAGGGTTCCGACTCGAGTTCTTCACAAGAATTTCATCCCTACGTCACAACGATATAAATTAAATCACAATTATATGAAAACGTATAGAACTTCCCTAGTTCTACCCATTGAAGCATTTTATCGGACACTTTGAGGGCATAGTCCAATTTAATCGTTTAACGGAGAAATACTCGAATTTGTTCCACAAAACTTCAAGGGTTATGAATGATTTCGTGTATACAACCAAGTTCTAACAATAATATGAACTAAAACGAATCAAATCGGCCAAAACATCGAGAAACCTCAAAATTTCCCAAAAACAAGGGTTTAGGTGTTCTTACCTTCGATCCGGGTGGAAGATGATGTTAATCCATGAATCAAACTTCCAAAACGTGTTGTTCTATGTTTCTCTTACTCAAATCCATCCACTTATGCTGAAGAAATCGCGAAGGAACGAAGGAAAAATGAGAAATGGCCGGATGACTCGGTCTAGGCCATTAAATAGGCGAGTTCTGTCGGCCCGTTACGTACGTAATCGGCCATGGCTTACGGTCGTAACCGGCCATGGCCGAACTCACTGCCCAGTTCTGTCGGCAGCGTTACATACGTTACCGGCCAGGGCTTACGTACGTAACGCGCCTTACGGCCATGCTTGCCCGACCCATAGCGGCCACGCCGGCGGTCAGCCACCTGTGCCTCGGTCGATCCGACGATCGAAAAATTAAACTCGGACACGAATGTAAACCGAAAACACGATTACGAAGTAATCACAAAGACGAATCCGAACACTAAGAGAACACACGATTCCGACCAACCGAGGGCTCGAAATTCGACAATGGAAGTAATTACCCCAAACTTTGGGAAATTAGAAAATGGCCCAAAACGTCCGAAATACACGATACACGATCGAAACACCAAACCAAAGCTTACAACATGAACAATAACGTTAAATGAACTTACGAAAAACTCGAAACAACAGTTTCGGACGAGATTCGCGAGAATCGAGCTCAAGTGCGGAAAAGTCGTTTAAGAACACGGAACTCAACAAAACGATACCGAAATGAACTCGGATGACAAAAAGTGTAGAATAAAATATTCCCAGAATGACGAAACGGTAATAAGTGAGTCGTCGAAACGGACCTCCGCCGAAAAATGAAAATTACCGAAAATCAAAATTGCGGATATTACATTCTACCCTCCTTAAAAGAATTTTCATCCCGAAACTTAAAACAAGTAGGGAGAAGCAATATCCCCACCAGGAAAACTCGACGAGATACGTAAAAACCAAAAACTCGCGCCCAATGGCGAAACGTTACAAGCAACGTAAAGGAATATATGGCGTGAAAACATGCCCCACGGACGACTAACACAACACCACCGACTATGATTCAAAACAACAACGAGTAATTAACAACACATCACATGCACACATTTAATCAACGAAACGCACGCGACAACAAGTCGCACCCGACCACAACGACTATACGATAGAAACGAATAGAATATCACGATAGAAATCACTCCGATTTTCATCAACAAAAAAAATGTCCGACGTCAAAACACAAACAATTCAAGATAACAGAAAACGAGAATACCGGATATTACATTCCATCATAGTAAAAATAAGTTTCGTCCCGAAACTTAAACTAAGGTTATCACAGTGATACGAAACAAAATATAACGACACATAATAAAATACCATGCTCATGACCCCGCGGTCCACTGACACGCCTCCGTTGGTTCAACAACTAAACAGGAACTTACACAAAACAAAATATCATTCAACAAGTTGCAAACGTAAAAGCATCACAAAATACATCTCTACACGCGAAACAATCCGCGCAGCGAGTACCAAAAACACCATCACTGGACATCACTGGGCCCTCCGGAAGTAGGAATGGAATTCCGGTCCCTTATCATCTCGGCAACAATCTCGCAGTACTGAACTCGATGCCCCTCGTGTCCACAATTATAACAAGTCACTGGCGGTTTCTTACAATGCGCACGTTCATGGCCGAGAACGTTACAGTTGAAACACCTAGGAGCATTACCAGAACTCAAAGACACCCGCTTGGGTCTTTTGGGTTCTCTAACTGACCGAGAAGGTCCTATACTCGGCTGATACGAGGGTTGAGGTGTGGGAATCCCAATTCCCTTACTTCCCGATGCGTCATCGGAGATCTTCTGCTTTTTCGCTACCGACACGGACTCGGTAGACATTATAGCCATCTCAAAAGCTAAGGCTCGATCCTGATAGTCCTTCAAGGTTGTACACATAAAAGGAGCCATACATTGCCGAATCTGAGGTTTCATACGCATATCGAAATAACGAACCTTATCTGCCTCACTTTTCACCTGATCCCGTACATAACACAGCTGTCGATTATAATCGACTATCGCCTGGGATATTGACACGTCTCGGGGCGTATCCGAGAAAAACTCGACAATCCTACGCTCTTTAACAGGCGGCGGACAATAATCGGCCTCCATGATAGTTTTGAATTCAATCCAAGTAGCAGTACGATCACTAGGCGCTACGGCCTCCCACCAGTCTGCAGGTTCCCTGTCGAGTAGGTATTTAGCAATAGGCACTCTTCTCTCATCGGGGCAAGCTACAGCAACAAATGTTCTGTCCAACTGGAAGAGCCAGTTCTCCCAGCCTAACGAGTCCGAAGAACCTACAAAACGGGGCGGGTGCATTCTCATCACATCTCGTAACCACTTATTAGCTCCGTTATCTTCATCCGGAATCCTGTCTCGGTGCACGGTCTGATTCATATGCGCCAACTGGTCAGTCACCTGACGAAGGATGGTGGCGGCGCCAATGTCAACATTACCTCTGGATGATTGCTGCTGATCACGACCATGACTACGACCACGTCCTCGGCCTTGATCTCTCGGCATACTGGACGGACGACCGATCAGAATAACACATCCAAACAAACATCACATCGTCAAGATAAGACAATAAATAGCAGCACGTTAAAACATCAACTCCAAGTCATCACACAAGTGCACGAACTAACACTGTAATTTTAGAACTTCATTCAAAAATAATTCACACAGTCACATCAACAGAGATGTTGGGATTTTACCAAATCAAACACGGTCAAAACCACACACATATCGCAGGGATCAAACACTAACAACAAAAATAAAATGTTTCCGGGGTATTATTCAAATGATAAAATTTTAAAATTCTCAAGTTTGAAAAATTTTTTTTGGTGAAATGAAATTTTTGAAAACACTTATAATACCTCGGTCGTTTAACCAAAACCATGTATCTCATTATCAAAACTGTTTTGATTGAAGCTATTTGCAAAACAACACGTTGATGCTTCAATCTTTTCGCTAGACGATATCGTCCAAATGACCTTATCAATATATCATTATCTTTACTAGCGTTATACAGAGTAACAACATGTTACCACACCATCCATCACTAATATATCAATAGAGATTAAATAATCAAGGGGTACGGGTACAATTGTAATAACAAATTACTACCGGGTCAGTCATAAGATTACGACTGTAACAACATGCAGTTTACGGCCGTAACAACTCTGAGCTTACGGCCGTAATGGAAAACATCCTATGGCCGTAACATCTAGCTGCAGGACTGCAGAATTATCACAGTAGCCCCCAACACACAAACACATAACATTTAAATTCCAAAAATTATGGTCGTTTTGCAAAACAAGATTTTTCCAAAAATTTTGATTTCCACAAAAATGCTCAAATCAGTAGAGTCTTTCAGGAAAAACGTTTTCAAAGCTACCCTTAGCGGGCATAATTACAACAATCCAAAATAGTCGACATTAAAACCACATGCCCAAATGGCAAACAGGGTCGCCAATTCAATCACATACATCTCATGGCATCACGTTTAAACAAGCAACAAAATCATTCATCGGAGTCTCTCACGAACTCTACCGTAAAACCCATCAAGGTTCACAACTTTCACACCATACCATCCCACATGGTGGTTCAAGGGCCAAACATCAATACATCCAGTTCTATACACATACGGCGTATCCAAGTATCGAATACAACTTCATTGCACAACACCGCATAAATAAAATTATGCACCACAAATATCACACATAAATGAAATCATGAACACATATATTATGCATAAAAGAGGAGACTTACGTCCACAGGCCGCACGGAGATGACGGTCGCCCACGATACTAATCTCATCCGACAACATATCCAACGCGTTGTGACTAAGCACAACTCAACTTGTCACCTGACGACTCGAACGACAAGACAACACATTACTCGACAAATCACGACTCGACTCGACCCGACAGCCTCGGTTTCCGCAACCTAAGCTCTGATACCATAAATGTAACACCCCCAAAACCGTTTGGGAATATTACACGCCGTAGACCCTTTCCACAAGGATCTACCAGGCTAAAGATCCATAAACAACCAAATGCTTGCTCGACCAGGGTCAAACAATATAATAATAAAGACCGTTAAGGTCACTTACACATGAATACACAGACCGATGAGGTCATGCAACAGAACTGACTAAAAGAACATTGCCCACACAGGGGTCAAAACACAATACATCGGAAGACTGAAATCAACTCTAACAATACAACCAAACTCTACCAACTCTCGACTCTTGATTAGTATCGCAACTCGTCATCCTATTGTGCCAATCCTGTGACTGCTCCCCTGAACCTCCATATACCTGGACGCAAAACAGACATCCACCCCCCGATTACTCGAGGGTTAGTAAAACTCCACTGTTTTACTAGTGCAAGTATAATACAATACGAAATGCAACAAGTAAATAGCAACTACAAATTTAATACGGAAATCTATTATCAAAATGTTCCCGAGAAGTTTTAGAATTTCGAACTCAAGCAAGAGATATTTGAAAAAGAACACATCATCTCGGGGATTTTTATGGAAGAAATTCTTTGGGACCTCGAGTTCCAATTTACAAAACCTTTTCGAAAACATTAGGGCCTTGGCCCGATTCTCGATTCAAAACACACTAGATAAGATATCATTATGAGTCCGAGACCCATATTTAAAATGTTACCCAAACAAGCAATATAACACGATCATTATTCGTACACATCATGTACTGAACTCCAGAGGCCTCGACGGACCTTACCCGGACCGCACACATTGTTCGTACACATCATGTACCAAACTCCGGAGGCCTCGACGGACCTTACCCGGACCGCACACACTGTTCGTACACATCATGTACCGAACTCCGGAGGCCTCGACGGACCTTACCCAGACCGCACAAACTGTTCATACACATCATGTACCGAACTCCGGAGGCCTCGACGGACCCTACCCGGCCACAAACATCGTTCGTACACATCATGTACCGAACTATCCAGAGGCCTCGTCAGACCCTACCTGGATCACACACCTTGTCCGTACACGTCATGTACCGGACTCCAGAGGCCTCGTCAGACCCTACCTGGATCACACACTTTGTTCGTACACATCATGTACCGAACTCCAGAGGCCTTGTCAGACGCTACCTGGAACACACACACACACACGACACAATTCATAATTATCAAATGTCAAGCCATTCCACATTACACCGAGGTGCATAATCAAGTATGTAAACCAAGACAAAACACATATCATAATCATCACAACAACTCAACAATGACCAACCACGCCCGGCACAAACTTAGATGATTTGCACATCCAACACAATTCCAAGATGTTAACTAAGTGAAGGTATCATCGTTACCGTCAATCGTTCATATAAATTCAATTCATACGAAGCATATTCGCTAGGATAAATCAATTCATCATAACCATAACACAACATCCCTATTCACAAAAAACAATTCATATAGTAAAATACTTGCCTTAATAACCGCTACCGAATACTCCGAAGAACACGGTTCGACCGGGAAGCTCGGACCCCGAAGAAGACAATGAACGGAAGGGTTCCGACTCGAGTTCTTCACAAGAATTTCATCCCTAAGTCAGAACGATATAAATTAAATCACAATTATATGAAAACGTATAGAACTTCCCTAGTTCTACCCATTGAAGCATTTTATCGGACACTTTGAGGGCATAGTCCAATTTAATCGTTTAACGGAGAAATACTCGAATTTGTTCCACAAAACTTCAAGAGTTATGAATGATTTCGTGTATACAACCAAGTTCTAACAATAATCTGAACTAAAACGAATCAAATCGGCCAAAACATCGAGAAACCTCAAAATTTCCCAAAAACAAGGGTTTAGGTGTTCTTACCTTCGATCCGGGTGGAAGATGATGTTAATCCATGAATCAAACTTCCAAAACGTGTTGTTCTATGTTTCTCTTACTCAAATCCATCCACTTATGCTGAAGAAATCGCGAAGGATTGAAGGAAAAATGAGAAATGGCCGGATGACTTGGTCCAGGCCATTAAATAGGCGAGTTCTGTCGGCCCGTTACGTACGTAATCGGCCATGGCTTACGGCCGTAACCGGCCATGGCCGTACTCACCGCCGATTACGGCGGCGTTATGCGTTACCGGCGGGGTTTACGTGCATGCGCGCCTTACGGCCGTATCGCTGCCCATAGCGGCCGTTACCCGGCCAGTGCGGCCGGCCAGTGCCTCGGTCGATCCGACGGTCGAAAAATCCCGAAACTCGGACACGAACATAAAACGAAAACACGATTACGAAGTACTCGCAAAGACGAATCCGAACACTAAGAGAACACACGATTCCGACCACCCGAGGGCTCGAAATTCGACAACGGAAGTAATTACCCCAAACTTTGGGAAATTACGAAAATGGCCCAAAACGTCCGAAATACACGATACACGATCGAAACACCCAACCAAAGCTTACAACATGAACAATAATGTTAAATGAACTTACGAGAAACTATAAGCAACAGTTTCAGATGAGATTCGCGAGAATCGAGCTCAAGTGCGGAAAAGTCATTTAAGAACACGGAACTCAACAAAACGATACCGAAACGAACTCGGATGACAAAAAGTGCAGAATAAAATATTCCCATAATGACGAAACGGTCATAAGTGAGTCGTCGAAACGGACCTCCACCGAAAAATTAAAATTACCAGAAATCGAAATTGCGGATATTACAATACTGATTTTGGTACTGAGGATTCGAGCGAGGATTATTCGCACGATGAGGCCGACGATCAAGAGGGCGGTGATGATTCTTCTTCCTTTTCGTGCCGGGTTCGGAAGGGGAGAGGGGGGAGGTTTGTCACTTCTGGGTCTACCAGTAGTAAACGACGTAGGGCAGAGTATGACACATCTTGGATGGTTACTGAGGAGATGCCTGGTGGCCCTATCGACGGCAGCGTTATCCCGAGTTTTGGTGGGCATGTCGCCGCGCATATCTGGACTGGTGATATGAGAGGTTTGCTGAAGTGTCACACCAGGACTGCTGCTTATCAGAGCTTGAGTCAGTGGCGCTCAGTGATGTCACCCTCTTTAGTGAGTCGGATCAGTGAGACTGGGTTATCTCACCTGACAGATGCCATGTTCAGACATATTGACTCCCCGTTGATTTATGCCTTCGTTGAGTGGTGGTAGCCCAATACGAACTCTTTTCACATGCTGTTCGGAGATATGACCATCATGTTACATGATGTGTGGCAGATCCTTCGCATTCCTGTCGAGGGGCGATTGGTTGATGCCGATAGCACATCTACACAGTTGCAGGTGTATGTGATGGAGGTTCTTGGAGTATCGCGGTTGGAGCTACTGAGTACTCACTGGGGGTTGGCGGCGTACTTATGGACTCGATTTTCAGGTCATGCCGCGATGGAGGTCGAGTGGAGGGCACCCAGGCCGTAGCTTGGATGTGGTTGTTATTTGGATCCACCTTGTTTGTTGACAAGAGTGGTAACCGGATTAGGCCGTCCTGCATATTGGAGGTGATGGACGGTATGGATACGACCGGTCAGTATTCATGGGGTTCGGCCGCATTGGCTTTCATGTACCGTCAGCTCGGTATCGCTAGTCGCGGCGACTCCATGGGTATTTGTGGATGTCTTACCCTCGTTCAGGCTTGGATTTATGAGTATTTTCCCTGCTTTCGACCTCATAGAGAGCATATAATTATTGACTCCACGCAGCCTCGAGCTTCTACATGGAGTGTCCAGCCCGAGGGTAAGGACGAGCACCGACTCCAGTCTTTGCGTCGCCGCATTGATCAGTTGACAGCCGCAGAGGTATAATGATTCCTTCTAAGAATCTCACAATTCATTTAAAAATAACTTGTATAATTTGTTGATTACATGTACGTAGATACAGTGATTGCCTTATGGCCCTGATCTGGTGAGGGATGTCTCGAGGAACAAATTCATTGGATGGCTATGATATCAGGATATTATCGAGCCATACATGCCTGGTCGGGCATTATGGCAGCTCGGTTATGTGCATACCATCCCTTTCCCGATCACCAGACCAGAGAAAGCGGTTCGGGCGTGGTCGAGCAGATTGTACCGAGTTGACTATCCCATTCGGATGTCATCTGATGCTTGGATGATGTTTCCGGGCGCATACAGGCTTCCTCTCGTTCAAGTGTGTATCTGATCTGCGTAAGTTATGATTCAATCTCCTGGTTCACTTTGGTCCAGACGGTATCGAGGGCTCCGGTGGAAGAATTAAGCCATTGCTTTAACTCGGCATGTGCACTCTCTACTCTACAAGTGGTTGTGTTTCCAAAATGAAGCACTTTATTCGTCCACGCAACAATGAACATCTCCTTGTATTTTAGCCATGTACCCTCAACGTAGGATATCACCTTAGGATTCCATCTCCATGTATCCTTCATGAGTTGCACCGCTTGATCGTATTCCTCTTCGGTCGCCGCTTGCATGATTTTCTTCCATTTCCCATTTTTAAACTTTTGGCCCATTTCTTTATCTTTTCCACAAATTCTGTAGACCTTGTCTTCAACATCCTTATTAATATGCCATGTGCAAAGCAAGTGGGCACTCTGTGGAAATATCTCTCCAATAGGACGCATCAATCCCGTCGGATGAACATCAAACCCAAGCAAAATTTTCAACTTCTCCAACACCCACGCATAGCTCGATTCGGTCTCATCTTTCATAATTGCATAGGCGATTAGGAAGTTCTTGTTACATGGAGTCATCCCGACTATCTCGAGAAATGACATCTTATACTTATTCCTTTTGTAGGTAGAATCCATGCCAATGAACCATCTGTAGGTCCGGATTAAGTTGATTGATGTTGGATGTGCCATGAACACGTGGGTAACAGCATTTGTATCCGGGTCGGCCTGCGTCTAATGTACGTAGTTATTCGTCACAGCCAAATGGTGAAACTGACCGACGACATCTCTTTCTTCAAAATCATGCTTTCTCAAGTGGTCTCTATAATTATAGATATGTCGTCTAGTCGGTTTGTCCTCGGGAAATTTATTCTGAATGGCCACCAAGATGGCACACAGCTTGGCTTGAGCAGCACTCATCTCACGAACAACTTGTTTGGCCGATTTACTCAGTCCACTCATTTGACGATGCCCCTCCGGATATACAATAAATGAGTGATTGTTCATACCCTTACTCCCAGAGATCGGTCTGATTATCCAACCACTCAAGTCATGCAATTGTTCGGCCTTTATCTGAAATGTACACTTGCATGCTTTCGTCTTTGTGTCCTTTTGAACAGCAACATCTAAATCTCTTAATACCCCTCTGTACCTTTCACCACGGTTACATCTCAATAGCTTTGTCTTTCCTTTATTATTGTACGACGAAATGATCAACTCGAAACAAATTTGAAGAGCAATTTTTTTCGCCCAACCAATCGCATCACAATCACTAGCGAATATTTCGTCATTAACGAAATAACCACTATAATCAACGCCGTCACCTTCAAATTCTTCCAATATAACCTGAAATTTTTAATTGACAGAATGTTAATAATAATACCAATAATATTATTATTAAAATTTAAAATCATGCAAAAAAAGGGTCCAAGCGTCCAAAAATTGCGCCTGGACCATGGCCGAGGCGTCTGGCTTGGACGCCTAGCCACGGTACAGGTGTCTGAATCGGATGCCTAGCCATGGGCATCTGAATCGGACGTCCAGACCATGGTTAAGGCGCCTGGTTTAGACGCCTAGACCTAGGACGGAGCGTTCGTAGCAGACGCCTGTACTATGGTCTAGGCGGAATCTGTGGACGCCTGTACCATGGAACAGGCAGAATATTTAGATGCCTGCGTCATTTTCTCCGAAAAATTACCTCCAGATGTGAATTCTCGTCCATTTTCGTAGTTGTCGATGATATTGACGATATATATTTGATTGTGTGTTCTGTAAAATAAATGAAAAATTGTTTCTAGATTTCAATTCGAAAAACTTGTGTGTTGGTGTGTTGGGTAGAAATAATGAAAGATTGTGAAATGGACAAAAAGGTATTATTATAGGGCGGTATCTAGCAATTTAGGGCGGTGCTTAGTAATACCCTATCTTAAAGTGTGGGGTTGCTTGGCTAAGGTTGAGATACCAAAGCCAAAACAAGTCGTTTTTATTGGATATGCAGACAATAGTGGTGCATATCAGTTTCTAGTACACAAAGTCTGAAACTACAGATATAAGTGAAGGATGGATCATTGAATCTAGGGAAGCAATTCTCTTTGAAAATATCTTTCCTCGTAAAGAAAGGAAAGAAGAGAGTTAAGAAAAGAACTTATGGAGCTATCGGTTTACCTCAAAGCGTAGAAGAGAAACCAAGAAGCAATAAGAGAATAAAAGTGGTTGTCATTTGATCTTAATTTTCTGACATCTATGTTGAAAAACAAACCTAAAACAATTCAAGAAGCATTGTCTAGTCTAGAAGCTCCTTTCTGGAAATAAGCTATCAATAGTGAAATAGAAGCAATCATGCATAATAATACTTGGGAGTTGGTTGATCTCTCACCGGGATGCAAACCTTTAAGATAAAAATGGATTCTTAAAATGAAGTATAAAGTAGATGAATCAATTGATAAGTATAAAACTCAATTGGTGGTGAAAGGGTTAGACAAATAAAGGGATATGTTTGTTTGATTTATATTCTACGCTCTCGTATATTACATTTATCCGTGTTCTCATTGCAATTGTAGCTCTGCATAACCTTGATATACATCAAATGGATGTAAAACAGACTTCTTGAATGGTGATTTGAAAGAGGAAATATACATGGAACAACTCGATGGGCACCAAAGGGCACCTAAAATATCCAACAAGAAGCAGCACTTTGACATGAGCTAGACAGTGCTACACAACCTACACGAGCACTTAAGATCGCTATCTTCGACAGTCGCTCGCTATACATTTTTTCTGGCCAGAATTCTAGATTTTGAGTTTTATGATGTATATGTTCGATTCAAACATGACTTTTCAGTTTTTAGAATAAAAAACGAACACGAAATTATAAAAACAAATCCCATATCTACAATTAAATATAATTTCTTATTATGATTCCAACTCAACAAACAACATGAACATGCATTCAAAACACATCAAACATCATATATATGGTCGTATTGACCTCGCTCCTATACCACTATTGAGATTCGAGCCAAAAATAATACACAGCGAACGATAAAACCCACCTGAATCCAGACCGAGGATCGATCAAGGATCGTATACATGAATATAAATTGAAGATTACAAGGGCCGAAAGTTTTCTTATCCTCGAAGTACATGATTTAATGTTGTTTGTTGATGACGAATCTAAAGTGAAGAGCTCATAAATCTAATGGCGAAAGGACACCATCTCTACGTATTGTAACACCCCCGATATATTCAGGAATATTACAGTGCCGTAAATCCTTTACATAAGGATTTACAAGGCTGAAGAACTGAAAAGACATTAACAGATACCAACGTATGAAAATAACGGAAATGAAATACAACAGTTCTGACCAATACTGAAAGTACGAATGTTCAACGGAAAAATATTAATACATCACCAAATCTAAATCATCACAAACGACTACGTACTTGAGTACTTATTAAAACGATACAAACAACAGACAAATAAACCCAGTCGGAACATCACTCTGCACCCTCGTCGTCATGCAACTCCAGTGGTTGTTTCCGTGCTCTCCTGGATCCTGAACATAAACAAATGTTCACCCCCGAAGGGGTAAGCACAACGATTGCTAGTACAAGTACCACAACATATTATTCAACATCTCACGAAGAATAATAATAACATAAATGACAAAAGAACCAACGAGTGTTCTCCTGCGAGAAACTCAATAATATACACACATGATAATCACAACATGATATCACAACATACATATGGTAATTCCAATGATCCAGCGTTCACTGCCTAGACCCCCCGATGATTCCGTCAAACCAACTCGAGGTGGAAAAACCCGTCCGATGATCCAGCGCATGCTAGCATAGATCCCCCGATGATCCCGTCGGACCAACACGAGGTGGACATACAACAATGACATATATGCACGAAAATATGTATAACATCAATATATAAAACAATTAAGGTACTTGCCTCGATTCGAAGACAAGAATATTACTTCCACGAAAAACGAAACACTCGAAGGTCGCCCCTTCGATCAATCACGTAGCAAGCTCAAACCTTAACAAGAGAAATAATATAGAATTTATCTCACGTCGTACGAATGTCTAACAATCCAATTTACGGTCGGAAATTCTTAAAATGAAATCTGTCTGGCTTTCTTAACGCACGCTACGTATTCTACATAGCGTACGTTAAGGCTACTCGTTAGCGCACACAATTATACGCAGCCTAGCGTACGCTAACCATGCATGGTTAGTACCTCACTGATCAGCCGATTGACTCGTCTGATGATATAGCGCACGCTAAGTTCCAAGTGTAGCGTACGCTAAATATGCCCGATAGCGTACGTTAGTTCACATAGCTTAGCGTACGCTAAGCGTGCATGGCAGTTTTACTGCTGGGCAGTAGACCGTTCTAACAGTGATGAAATTTACAAACTCCTCAGTGATTAACGTACGTTATCCGTCTACATGTCATGTTCATAAACTTATGAATGATCTTACGGATTCAAACATCTTTGAATTTCAAGGAAATGAATATCATCACAACTCTTATATTCAAACTCGATTATCATTCTCGTGTGAAGTTTGGTGATCTCAGGTTGATGCACTAGATTCCATTATCATTATCACAATTAGACTTCATCTTGAAGGTGAACTAACAATTCCAACTACGATGTTTCAAAGATGATATTATAAGTATAATCATTCCCACTTCTAAACATGATGTTTGTTTGAATACTTCATCAATGGAACTTAATATCTTGATAGCATGATCATCTTACTCTTCAAAACACGAATCTAAGGCTGGAGATAAAATTAACATACCTTAAGATGAAGAAGTCACTGAGTTAAAAAGGTAGAATTCAGCTCCGGTTGTTTGTATGCCAATCCAAGGTGTTTCTCCACTTCAACAATCAATCAGAAGTGACATTCAATCTCCAATGATCAAGTAGAGGTGGTTTAAGTGTGTTTAAGGAGAATAATAGGCTCTCTGGACTATCAAGTAATGAGGACGAGTGAAAGGAACAAGAAGAAATGGAGTGATGTCCCTTAAATTAAGTTTCTGCACATTAGCTGATTAGCGCACGCTATCATACTTCCATTAGCGCACGCTAAATAAGAGTTGACTCCAAAACTGTCCAATTCCACCTGCGGGAATCTTATCCGGACCCATGTCCGGCTGGCGCATGTGCTAGATGTCTAGCTCAAGAATTGACTGCCTAGCGCACAGAATTCTTCATTCGTAGCGTGCGCTAGTTGTAGCCCGATAACGCATATTAAGCTACATTCTTAGCGTGCGCTATCACAAGTTTGCATGAGAAATTTTGCATGATGTTATACTTATGTACAAGGATACAAATGTGAGAAATATCATACTCCAATTATCGAGATCACAATTCTGAATAATACAGGGTTCAAATACAGATGAAATACACAATAATAAATCCAGATATTACATACTCTCCTACTAAAAAGGAGTTTCATCCCGAAACTCAAGACGAGAATAACTCTGGATATCTGGACTTCATGCTATCTTCTGTTTCCCAATTGACTTCTTTCATTCCGTGGCGTGACCACTGAACTTTGACCAAAACGATTGGTTTGTTCTCAACTGCTTAACTCGACTCTCGAGTATCTTGACCGGTCTTTCTTCAAATGTTCCATCCTGAGCGACTTCGATTCCGCCGAAATCAATGACATGACTAGGATCCGGTATATATCTCCGTAACTGGGATACGTGGAACACATTATGAACATGGCTCAATGACGGCGGTAACGCCAATCTGTATGCCAACTCTCCAACTCTCTCGAAGATCTCAAATGGTCCGATATATCTCAGACTCAGTTTTCCCTTCCTTCCAAAATGAAAGATTCCCGAGTAGGAGAAACCTTTAAAAGTACGTGGTCTCCAATACTGAATTCCAATGGGCGACCGCATACGTCTGCATAAGATTTCTGTCGACTCTGGGCGGTCAGCAACCTTTCACGAATCAAGGCTATTTTATCTCGTGTCTGCACGATCAACTCTGGTTCTGCCCCGATCAAGTCTGATGAATCGTCCCAACATAGGGGCGATCTGCATCTTCTCCCATACAAGGCCTCAAATGGTGCCATCTTAATGGAAGCATGCCAACTATTGTTGTAGGTAAATTCAATTAATGGTAGATGAATTTCCCAGTCGGTTGACCAATCTAAGGCACAAGCCCTTAACATATCTTCCACCGTTTGAATAGTCCTCTTGGATTGTCCATCAGTCTGCGGGTGATAAGCTGTACTAAAGTTCAATTCGGTCCCCAAGGCCTTATGAACTGCTTTCCAAAAATGCGATACAAAGCGACCATCTCGGTCAGAAATAATGGTCTTTGGCGTACCATGCAATCGGACTATCTATGAAATAAATATTCGTGCCAACCTCTCTGGTCCCCACGTGTCCTTAATGCCTAGAAAATGAGCTGATTTGGTTAAACGATCAACTATCACCCAAATCATGTTCATTCCTGTCTTGGTTCTCGGCATACTAGTGATAAAGTCCATCGATATGTACTCCCACTTCCATTCAGGAATCGGGAGCGGCTTCAGCATTCCGGGAGGTCGTTGACGCTCGATGTTAATATGCTGACAAGTCAAGCATTTCAAAACATAGTCCGCGACATCTTTCTTCATGTTGCCCCACCAAAAGTTCTGCTTCAATTCCTTATACATCTTACTGGTTCCCGGGTGGATAGAATAGGGCGAGCTGTGAGCTTCCTTCATAATCGTCTTTTTCAGAACATCGACATTGGGAATGCAGAGTCGGTTTTGAAACCTCAAAACTCCATCATCATGAATTACGAATCCGGGGGCCTTCGCCTTAACCACTTCATCACGTACCCGAATCATCAGAGAATCATCTTCCTGCTTAGATTTGATTTCCTCGGTTAACGATGAAGTTATTTCCATCACGCACAGTTGTCCTTGGACTCTTTGTAACCATACTTCATCTCTCGTTGAATGATGAGATGGGAGTTCAGAGTTTCCAGCATCTGAATAGAAACAGGCTTGCGGCTAAGTGCATCGGCCACTACATTTGCTTTGCCTGGATGATATAGAATCTCCAAGTCGTAGTCCTTAATCAGATCTCACCATCTTATTTGCCGAATGTTCAACTCTTTCTGACTGAAGATGTATTTGAGACTCTTGTGATCCGTAAAGATCTGACAGTGAGTCCCGAACAGGTAATGCCTCCAGATTTTCAAAGCAAAAACTACTGCTGCTAGCTCCAAATCATGCGTTGGGTAATTCACTTCATAAGATTTCAGCTGTCGTGACGCATAAGTGATCACCTTATCATTCTGCATCAATACACATCCGAGTCCTTGGTTCGAAGAATCACTGTAAACTATGAATCCTTCAGTTCCCTGTGGAAGTGTTAAAATCGGTGTTGTCGTCAATCTCTTCTTCAATTCGTCAAAGCTATTCTGACACAACTCGTTCCACTCAAACTTTTGTGTTTTCTGCAGTAGTCGAGTAAGTGGGCGGGAAATTTTGGAAAACCCTTCCACGAATCGACGATAATATCCAGCAAGTCCTAAGAAACTCCGGACTTCTTTCACGTTCTTTGGAGGCTTCCAATCCATAACCGCTTCGATCTCCTGAAGATCTACTCGGACTCCTTCAGCTGATACCACATGGACGAGGAACATTACTTCCTTTAGCCAGAATTCACGCTTAGAAAGTTTGGCGTACAATTGTTCATTTCTTAACAGGTCTAACACAATCCGTAAATGCTGTGCATGCTCTTCCGGGCTCTTAGAATACACCAGAATGTCATCAATGAACACGACCACAAATTTATCCAAATATTCGATGAACACTCGGTTCATCAATTGCATGAATACATCGGGTGCATTAGTGAGACCAAACAGTATCACTACAAACTCATAATGTCTGTAACGAGTTCTGAATGCTGATTTCGGAACATCAGATTCCTTAATCCTCAGTTGATGGTATCCTGATCTCAGATCGATTTTAGAAAATACTGTTGCTCCTTGCAACTGATCAAACAAATCATCAATCTGTGGCAACGGATACTTGTTCTTAATCGTCATTTTGTTCAGCTCTCGATAGTCAATACATAGTCGAAGCGATCCATCCTTCTTCCGGACAAAAAGAACTGGCGCTCCCCAAGGCGAAACGCTTGTCTGGATATAGCCTTTGTCTAGTAACTCCTCCAGCCGCTTTTTCAGTTCATACATCTCAGTAGGTGCCATACAATACGATGCCTTAGAAATTGGTGTGGCTCCGGGTTCCAGCTCAATGGGGAATTATACATCCCGTCGTGGAGGTAGTCCAGGTAACTCGTCAAGAAATACATCCGGAAACTCTTTCACAACAAGAATGGATGAAAGTTCCACAATTTCGTCTTCTTTCTTCATTGCATAGCACCAGTATCCGGTACAGCCCTGTTTCAACAATTTGACAGCTTTCATCGCCTTGATCAACTTTCCTGAGCTTCCTGGTTTCCATCCTTCAAACAATATTTCGGAACCATCGTCAGCGATCAGCGAGATATTCCTCCTTCGGTAGTTTACAATAGCTCCATATCGATTAAGCCAATCATCTCCGAGTATCAGGTCGTCTCCTTGCATTTCTATCACAATCAGATTTGAGAGCCACTCTCTACCTCCAAATGATACAGGGATCTCTAGTTTCTAAGTTTCCAACAATCCTCTCTCCACTCGGTAAACCAACAACATAAGGTTCACAATTATGTAAACCAAAAATATTCAAACGATTTACACAAGATAAGGATATAAATGAATGCATAGCTCATGTATCGAATAAAATGCTAACTGGCTGGGAAAGGATCTGAACAGTACCTGATGCGACAGCAGCATCCTGATCATCTGTTCTCCTCATCTCGTGCAGATGTGGGGGAACAGATTTGGCACTCGATGTACCCTTTCGGTCCCACTGTCCTCTGCCTCGTCCGCGGCCAAAATTCTGAGGCATATGTACACTTTGCTACGTCTGTTGGATACTAGCTTCCTTCCGAACTGGCTACGGTGTATGGGCTCTAAAAGACTTTGCAGCCTCTTCACAGAACACCGCACGATGTCTCTCCCGTCCACAATCAAAACAAGTCACGACAGGTAGGGGCAATTCCGTCGATAGTGCCCTGTCTGGGCACAGTTAAAGCATTTCCTGGTGACATCTGTCATGGTTGATGCTGCTCCGAAGTTCTTTCCGCTTCTAGATGGGTGCGGAGGTTTCTTGAAAAAATTAAAAGATGACTGGGCCTTGCAGGGCCCGCTGATCTTGTGCTCTGTAAAAGTACCAGAGACTTTCTGCTTCTTGGATTCCGTAAACTTCTCCATTGCTGCTTCCTTGATTTCGTACGCCAACGCTTTATCCTGGCATTGACGGAGAGTGGTACATTCAAAGCCGGACATGTACCTCTGGATTTCTGGTTTCATTCTCATATCAAAATGGATCATCATTTCTGCATCTATTTTGACCAGATGTCGAACAAATGCTAGCTGCTGGTTAAACGTCTTAATTGTCTGGGATACAGGCTCGTCTGACGGCTGAGCAGAGTAAAACTCCTGAACTTTGGCTTCTCTCACAGGACGAGGGCAGTACTGAGCTTCCATCATCAATTTAAATTCTGTCCAGTCAGCATCATGATCTGCAGGCTGGATGGCTTCCCACCACTCGGATGCTTCCCCTATCAGAAAGTACTGAGCAATAGAGGCTCTCCGGTCGTCTGTGTTGGGATTCCACATAAAATAAACGCAGCAGAAGAATAACGGAATCCCTAAGAGGATCGATCAAGTAACGTATATACGAAAAGAAAAATACGAAGATCAAGGAATCAAAGTCCCATACCTATGATGTCTCTGAAAAACCTTCGTATGATGATGATGATGATGAAGAGCCCTTCGTTCCAAGCACCTAAAGCAAGATGCCTCTACTTCACACGCCGGAACTTGATGGAAAAATCGACAAGCTTCCTTTCTTCAAGAATGCGGCTAGGGAAGCTTGTAGGAATTTTCTCTCTCAATGTATTCTTCTTATATCTTGTCTCTAAGATCAAGATTAAGTTTTCAACCTTACTCTCTCACTCAAATTCGTTATTTTGAGTTCTTACAAGAAGAAGTTGTCCTCTCTCCTTTTTAAAGACTTTTATTTATAAAAAAATGAAAGTCTTCCTTTAACACATGATTGAGGGTATCAAATACACCTCACATATGTCACCTAGTGACATAAAATAAGTTTAAAAGAGACAAGAGAGGGAGAGGGACGGCCTTAAGGGAAATTTCCAAGAAGACAGGTCGAATTTACTCGGCTCGTGTACTGGATGTTTGTCAAAACGAATCCCTCGTGTATCGGATGTTCGTCAAACGAATCCGTTTTATTTCCAATGTGTTTGGACTAATTAATTAATCCAATTAATTAATTATATCAAACACAAATATATATTTCTCTAAGAAATATAATTTATGAATTAAAGTAATCACCCAGTAACCTACTTACAATTCATAAGACCGCTATTTGATTTATCCGATAAATCAAACTTAGATATCTAATTTCTAATATTATAAGAGAGATTATTAATTCACATTTATCCATCAATGATCCTATTGCGCGACTCCGTAGGTTCGTCTCAGCCGGCATTGGGAGGAACCAATGAGTGCGGGCAAGACTTAGCCGACTGGCGGGCCGCATCGTAAACCGGCGAGAACGAATGAACAAATCATTCCAGAACCATTATGTCGTGAATACTATATACGTATAGACCCTTCATCAGATGTCCCGGTCAAGTCTTCGGGTCACGGTAAAGTCAAACCCTACTGTTGACTAAACTCTATACATGTGTTAATGCAAATCAAAACCGACAGATTAATAGTGTATCTAATACGACTATATCATAATGCTTTGGCCAAAGACTTATGATCTTATTTACCATTAACCGTATAGGACATTCGCCTGCTCACTAACAGGAGATAGAATCCTTTCTTGGCGTTCAGTAAAGACTGCTACCTGCCCGTATAGTCCGCACTTCGAGGTCGACTCAGCAATTAAGCAAATGAGTCTAACTACTCTAATGACAAACTAAACGTCACAGACACATCTTCTACTGAACCCTCAAGTCAAAGGTCCATGTATACTATCACAACCTTTCGATTCGTCATCGACTCTCCGAGAGTCAATACCGTGTGACTGAATCGAGTATGAGTCATGTTCGAGTATACTGGTCCCACCAATATACTTATAACTATGCTATCAAGACGTGCACACATCCTAGCATTAGTTATACAAGTCTTATTAAAACTTAATGTCCTGTTAAGTTTTATCGACTTGCGAACTAGTTAAGCATTCGAGCTCTAAACACTTCTAGTGCCTATCTCCTTATCTCCATAAGGAGTAGAATGTTCACTCTCAAATGCAATGACTATTATTCTATATACCAAATCACAATGCCAGTGATATACAATAATATAGAAATAATAATTGCCTTATTAAATATAATATTTATAATTACAATACAATTGCTCTCACTCTCTCATCCTCTGAGTGGCATTCGAGGGCATATTCCTAACAATCTCCCACTTGCACTCAATGCCACAAACTATGGTATCTAATACCCATACTCTCCAGATGTCTCTCTAAGACCTTCTGAGATAGTGGCTTGGTAAGCGGATCAGCAACTTTATTTGATGTGTCTACTCTCTGCAGTGTAACATTCCCATCCCGAACCATTTCTCTAACAAAATGATATTTTCTCGCAATATGTTTGGTGTTGTGGTGAGCCCTAGGCTCCTTAGCCTATGCAAAAGCTTCGTCGTTGTCACAAAACAGTGTCACGGGCTTCTCTGCATTAGGAACCATTTGAAGTTCCTCATTGAACTTCTTTATCCAAAAAGCTTCTTTAGCAGCCTCCGTGGCTGCCTGATATTCGGCTTGACATGTAGAGATAGCAGTCGAACTTTGCTTGGCACTTCTCCAAGAAACTGCCCCACCATTCAGAGTAAAGATATACCCTGATGTGGACATCTGAGCATCCATGTCCACCGAAAAATCTGAGTCTGTATAACCCATCACTCTTAGTTCTCCACCGCCGTATGTAAGAACCAAGTCTTTAGTCCTCCCTAGGTACTTAAGAATGTTCTTTACAAAGATCAATGTTCTGCCCGATTTGATCAAACCGACTTACTACGCTCACAGCATAGGCAATGTCCGGTCTAGTGCAAATCATTGCATACATAAGGCTACCTGCTGCCGAAGCATAAGGTACCTTGCTCATTTCCTTTCTATCTTCCTCACTTTGAGGACACATCTCTAAGGAAAGTTTTGCACCATGTTGCATAGGTAGAAACCCTCTTTTAGAATCTTCCATCCTAAATCGCTTCAGGATCTTTTCTATGTATAGGGCTTGGGAAAGACCTAACATTCTTTTCGCTCTATCCTGGTAGAGATGAATACCCAGAATATAGGTAGCTTCTCCCAAGTCTTTCATTGAGAACTCTTTAGAAAGCCAAGCTTTCACAGAACTGAGCATTCCTACGTCGTTTCCTATAAGTAGAATGTCATCTACATATAGTATTAAGAACGCAATTTTGCTCCCACTAACCTTCTTGTAAATACAGGGCTCTTCTTCGTTTTGGATAAAATCAAACTCTTTGACTGTCTCGTTAAAACAAAGATTCCAACTCCGTGAAGCTTGCTTCAGTCTATAAATGGCATGCTAAAGTTTGCATACTTTATGAATATTGGTTTGAGATATGAATCCCTTAGGCTGTTCCATATAAATCTCCTCCTCGAGGAATCCATTTAGGAATGCCGTTTTCACATCCATTTGCCATATTTCATAATCTAAGTGGGCTGCTATATCAAGCATCATGCGAATAGACTTAATCATAGCTACAGGCGAGAAGGTCTCGAAGTAATCGATTCCTTCTCTTTGGGAATAACCCTTTGCCACAAGCCTGGCCTTATAGGTATCAACCTTGCCATCTCCATCAGTCTTTCTCTTATAGATCCATTTGTTTCCAATAGGCACTATGCCTTTAGGACGATCTACTAAAGTCCAGACCTGATTAGCATGCATTGAGTCTATCTCGGCTTCCATAGCTTCTTGCCACTTGGTGGAGTCAACGTCTACCATCGCTTGGTCGTATGTAGAAGGATCATTCTCTTGACTACTTTGTCATCTCATGGACACCCAGTTCCTCTTGATGCAGATAGCCATACCTCTCAGGTAATTGAGAAATTCTACTAGACTTGCGAGGTTGTATTTGTATTTCAGAAGGTTCGGTTCTTATATCTTGCATAGGTGTCTCATTTGGTGTTTCTTTTATTTCTTCCAAAGAAATATTTCTACCTGCCCCTCCTTCTTGAATAAACCGATCTTCCAGAAGTGTGCTTGTATAACGATGATCCTATGATCTTCATGCATGTAGAATAGATATCCCATGGAATCCCCTGGATATCCTATGAAACGACCTTTCACAGACCTAGTTTCCAATTTCTCTACTTTAGTCTTCTTGACATAAGCAGGGCATCCCCAAATACTAATGTGATTAAGACTTGGTTTCCTACCTCTCCACATCTCATGGGGAGTCTTAGGAACGGATTTGGAAGGACATCTGTTCAAGATATGCACAAGATGAGGCGCGTAACCCACGGATAAATCGGTAGATCGGTATAGTTAAGCATGGAGCGAACCATGTCCAACAAGGTTCGGTTCCTTCTTTCTGATACACCATTTAATTGTGGAGTAGCTGGAGGAGTGAATTGTGACACTATTCCTAGTTCTTTTAAGAACTCATCAAATTCGATACTCATGTACTCACCACCCCGGTCTGACCGAAGAGTCTTAATACGGTTACCTGTTTGATTTTCAACTAGGGCTTTAAATTCCTTGAATTTATCAAAAGCTTCAGACTTATGTTTCATTAAGTACACGAATCCATACAGTATGGTCATCGGTGAATGTAATGAAATCTCAAAGCCGTCTCGTGCCACTTCAAAAGGGCCACGAGGCGTCGGTATGGATCAATCAAGTTTTTCGACTCTTTCAAAAGTCCCTGCGAAGGGTAACTTAGTCATTTTGCCTTGAAGGCAAGATTCACAAGTTGGATAGGGATCTGATCCCAATGGACCCGTAAGCCCATCTTTCTCCATTTTATGAACCTTGGTCTGACCGATATGACCAAGTCTAAGATGCCACTTAAGTGCTTGGTTCGTTTCATCCCTACCACGCTTCCTAGTTATAGTGTTCACACTTGTCTTATTCTTTAAATTTAAATGGTATAAACCATTTAATAATGTAGCAGTACCAACCAATTTATTTCTGAAATAAATACGACAGGACCCATCTCCAATAAAGAAGTGAAATCCCTTTCGGTCCATGACCGGAATTGATACAATATTCTTGTGCCCCTTGGGCAAAACAAGTACATCTTCTAAAGTGAGAATAAAACTAGATTCTAAATCCAACATAAGGGATCCGATATCAGAAGCCTCGACACTATGCCCACTTCCGAAGGTGACCATCACCTCCCCTGAATCCAGCTTCCTACTTCGTTCCAGATCCTGATTCATTGTACAAATGTGAGAACTCGCACCGGAATCAAGTATCCAAGAAGTAGAATATACAGTTACAGAACAATTTGTTTCTAAAACTAGTAGTTCCGTACCTGAAGGCGCATTACGGTCAAGCTTTGGACAATACCTCTTCCAGTGGCCTAGCTCACCGCAGTTGAGGCATACATCCGTTTTCTTGGCCCCTTTGCTCTTTTGAACCATTGGGGCCTTGCCCCTTTCCTTGTCGATCTTGGCTATCAGACCTAACTGCTTCTTGTTCTTTTTCTTCTTATTCTTGGACTTCCAAGTCTTAGAAGAAATTACAAGTGCATCTTCCTTTCCCTTTGTCTTCATCTGAGACAGGCGATCGTCGGTTGTTCATTAGCCTGACTAAGTTACATGCAATCTCATTGCGATTGAAGTTCATGACAAATTGGGAAAAGGAGTCGAAGTGACTGAGGATAAGGTCGGTTGGAGAGATGCATGCATCTGAAAATCAAGAGCTTCCAATCTCTCAATCATCGAGATCATCTTGAGGACATGGTCCCCAACCTTCTCTCCTTCCTTCATCCTGGCGCCGAATAATTGCTTTGATATCTCATATCTAGCAGTTCGGCTATGCTCTCCATAGAGCTCAGCCAGGTGCGCTAAGATGGCTCGTGAAGACGTCATCTTTTCATGGGCACGTTGAAGCTCATTGGTCATTGAGCCTAACATGTACCCTCGCACTCTTATGTCGTCTTTTACCCATTTCTCATGGGCATCGACATCTTCCTGATTGGCTCGGGTTCTTGCAGGAGCCGCTGGGATGTCCGCCTCCAATACGTATCCCAGCATTTCCATAGTTAGGACAATCCTCAAGTTCCGGCCATCCACATAGTTCGGACCAGTCAGGACGTTCTTTTCAAGTAGTATAGCGAGTGGGTTCATTGTCATATTAAGAGTTTTGTTAACTGCAGAGAATAATATGAGATTCGTTAGTGATTGTTTAATTATGATCCGAGTAAAGAATTTAAGGACTTTCTTTATTCATAACTCGGCTCCCACTATTTTATCGGCATTTACACACTCCCATGTTAAATCCTAAGCCTTGGGTGACTTCATAGTGGTGATCGATTTCTTTACAAAGTTTAATAGAGGGCAACC
Organism: Orobanche coerulescens; assembly: GCA_033398695.1. Taxonomy (NCBI): domain Eukaryota; kingdom Viridiplantae; phylum Streptophyta; class Magnoliopsida; order Lamiales; family Orobanchaceae; genus Orobanche; species Orobanche coerulescens. Next base: position 204,105,952 of record CM065801.1, on the reverse strand, counting down.
CATACGGTTTATATTCTATTATTCTTTATAAAGTGGTGTCTAATACCAACCCATCTAATGGATGATTCGATCTTCTTTTACCCCTAGTTCACTTGCCCTCAACCTATTCGGTTTCTATGGCTCGCTGAACTATCTAAGTTTAAACCGTCAACTCCTATTAGTCTGACAATTGAATCTTACCCGGAAACCCATACGGTTTATAGGGGTTTGATTTGTCACAACCAAAGACATCTAATGCACTCTAGGAATTTATCAACTTTCCCCAAAAATATTACCCCGACATACTCGGAAGAATAATATTCCGGTTTAGATTTCAATTTTCCATGAGTTTGGCGGAGGATAGGAAACCTCGTAACCTTTATAACTTAGTGTTTGTAAGTGGGAGTATTAACGCGATTATATGTTACACTTTGCACATTAATCAGTTTATAAGCGCGGCTTGTGGTTTGTCAATCATTCAAAATGAAAAACAATAAATAGCAACCTAGTTACTACCAACATATAGCTCATGGACTTTTTCCTAAGTATTGGGCCAAGCCAAATAAAGAAAGGAAAAATACAGTATTGATTCTTCGTCTTCTAGTTGGTCGTCTTCGGTCTTCGTTATAGCCATATGAATAATTACATCATTGAACAATACGTCCTATAATACATATTTTCTAGTAAAAATAAATAGGCTCAAAATGGCCTTTACAACCATATCGAATCGAACAAATCAACAACTAAGTCCACGAGCTATATCACCATCACATAAGGCATTCCATACAACATGTAACGGTAAATGAAATTAAATAATCAATTAATATATTAATCCAATTAATATAAAAATTAATCTATTTAATTTCTACAATATTAATCAAATTAATATTTATAATCGTTATTTTAATCCGTTCAAAGTAATCCGGCCAAAACAATATTCTCGTCTAATAATTTCCCTTAATAAAAAGATATTCCAAATATTTTATTAAATCCACTTAAATCCAATTTAAATTTCAAAATTATTACAACGAAATATAAACACAAAAATGGAGTCGGAAAATCGATGTCGAGGCCCACCACGGCCGATTCAAAATCGGCCGAAAACCCGAGAATCGCCGGACCGAGTCACTCTCGGCCACTGCCGGCAGGCTGGCGACCAGCTACTGATAGCCTACCGAGTCACTCTCGGCGGCGACGGCGATCCGATGAAACTGCTGCCGGCAGCTGCGTCTTCGTGCGGTATTCGTGTTTAACCCCCGTTTTTCTCATTTTTTCGACTCGCTTCCAAAACGAAAAAGTTTCTTAACATCATGAAGAACTTATAAATCAACAAAAATCAAAATTTTCAGATTTATAATTCACATAAAATATTCGAAACTTGACTTACTACGAACGATTAAATTTCTTCGATTATATCTATTATGATTCTAAATCATAAACATCATCAAATAACATTCCAAATGCAAAGATGATCGTATATACGATATATTTGACCTCGCTCCGATACCACTGTTGGGATTCCACATAAAATAAACGCAGCGGAAGAATAACGGAATCCCTAAGAGGATCGATCAAGTAACGTATATACGAAAAGAAAAATACAAAGATCAAGGAATCAAAGTCCCATTCCTATGATGTCTCTGAAAAACCTTCGTATGATGATGATGATGATGATGAAGAGCCCTTCGTTCCAAGCACCTAAAGCAAGATGCCTCTACTTCACACGCCGGAACTTGATGGAAAAATCGACAAGCTTCCTTTCTTCAAGAATGCGGCTAGGGAAGCTTGTAGGAATTTTCTCTCTCAATGTATTCTTCTTATATCTTGTCTCTAAGATCAAGATGAAGTTTTCAACCTTACTCTCTCACTCAAATTCGTGATTTTGAGTTCTTACAAGAAGAAGTTGTCCTCTCTCCTTTTTAAAGACTTTTATTTATAAAAAAATGAAAGTCTTCCTTTAACACATGATTGAGGGTATCAAATACACCTCACATATGTCACCTAGTGACATAAAATAAGTTTAAAAGAGACAAGATAGGGAGGGGGACGGCCTTAAGGGAAATTTCCAAGAATACGGGTCGAATTTACTCGGCTCGTGTACTGGATGTTCGTCAAAACGAATCCCTCGTGTATCGGATGTTCGTCAAACGGATCCGTTTTATTTCCAATGTGTTTGGACTAATTAATTAATCCAATTAATTAATTATATCAAACACAAATATATATTTCTCTAAGAAATATAATTTATGAATTAAAGTAATCACCCAATAACCTACTTACAATTCATAAGACCGCTATTTGATTTATCCGATAAATCAAACTTAGATATCTAATATCTAATATTATAAGAGAGATTATTAATTCACATTTATCCATCAATGATCCTATTGCACGACTCGTAGGTTCGTCTCGGTGGCATTGGGAGGAACCAATGAGTGCGGGCAAGACACTTAGCTTGACTGGCCGCATCAGTAAACCCCGATCGAGAACGAATGAATGAATCATTCCGTAACCATTATGTCGTGAATACTATATACGTATAGACCCTTCATCGATGTCCCGGTCAAGTCTTCGGTCACGGTAAAGTCAAACCCTACATTGACTAAACTCTATACATGTGTTAATGCAAATCAAAACCGACTGATTAATAGTGTATCTAATACGACTATATCAGAATGCTTTGGCCAAAGACTTATGATCTTATTTGCCATTAACCGTATAGGACATTCGCCTGCTCACTAACAGGAGATAGAATCCTTTCTTGGCGTTCAGTAAAGACTGCTACCTGGCGGTATAGTCCGCACTTCGAGGTCGACTCAGCAATTAAGCAAATGAGTCTAACTACTCTAATGACAAACTAAACGTCACAGACACATCTTCTACTGAACCCTCAAGTCAAAGGTCCACGTATACTATCACAACCTTTCGATTCGTCATCGACTCTCCGAGAGTGAATACCGTGTGACTGAATTGAGTATGAGTCATGTTCGAGTATACTGGTCCCACCAATATACTTATAACTATGCTATCAAGACGTGCACACATCCTAGCATCAGTTATACAAGTCTTATTAAAACTTAATGTCCTGTTAAGTTTTATCGACTTGCGAACTAGTTAAGCATTCGAGCTCTAAACACTTCTAGTGCCTATCTCCTTATCTCTATAAGGAGTAGAATGTTCACTCTCAAATGCAAGGACTATTATTCTATATACTAAATCACAATGCCAGTGATATACAATAATATAGAAATAATAATTGCCTTATTAAATATAATATTCATAATTACAATACAATTGCTCTCACTCTCTCATCCTCTGAGTGGCATTCGAGGGCATATTCCTAACAGTCTGGACAATTAATTCTGGCAAAAATCTTCTCCAATTCCTTCAACCAATGGTCCCATGTGGGAGTCTCAGAAAAGCCGTCGAATTTGGGTGGTTGCATCTTCGCAACCTCTTGCAGCCACCGGTCACCTCGATTTCCCATCTCTGGGATCCCTTGCTGTCTATCTCCCTGCTGTAACCCCACCGCCACCTGCATTCGGTCCACAACCTGGGCGAATTGAGTCATCTGGTTCACCACCTGACGAAGGATTTCGGGCACAGCAGGTTCCGGTTCATTATTAATAGATCTCTGTTGTAATATCCGGAATTTCTACTACTGTTATTTAATATTATTTTATCTGAGTTATGTTGTACAACGTGGAATCTGTACAGTATGGATAAAATAATAAAGGACTGAGATGTCAGTATTGGTATAAATGTCGTATTTGGTAGACAATTACAATTGAGAATGTAGTGTATCAGGTTATCGCACTTTTGATATTGGGTATATCGTATGAGAATATTATTGGATTCAGTATTTGTCTTTAGTGTGTCGTATGTTCACTTTTGGTATGTCGAGACGTTGGACAGAAATTGCGGGAAACGGCTAAGTGTAGCATTATTAGCGCACACTAATATGCATTCCTAGCGCACGCTATCGTTCTGGTTTAGCGCACGCTAGAGGAAAAAGAAAACGCACGCTAGTACAGACCAGATCTGAAGGAATCTGTGTGTGGACCCGGTCACTTTCGGCGCATGTACCGACAAGGTCAACGGATGTTTGTTGTGAACTATTAGCGCACGCTAATGTATATTTATAGCGCACGCTAATCAGATCGGTCAACAGGGAATCTTGGCTTTATTGGTTGCTTTCGGCATGTGGGTCACGAGCATCTTCGTGGTAGGTGTATACTGTAGTAAGTCAACTTCGGATAGCGCACGCTAAGGGCAAGGACTTGCGTACGCTAGACATGATGTTTACATACGTTAATGCATGGGCATTACGTACGTAAGCTAGTTTACGAAGCAAGGCAGTAGCCTCTGGGCTGCGATAGCGCACGCTAACAAAGTCAGTTAGCACACGCTAAGGCTGTAGTGCACGCTAAACATGAGATGTTAGCGCACGTTAATAATATATAGTATATATATGTGTAGTTGGGCATTATCCTTCATTTCGTCCATTCCTTCCTAGCAACCGAGAGAAAGAGTTTTTAGAGAGAAGTTTGAGGTCCCAAACACTGAGAGATGATGATCTTTAACAAAGATTAAGCTGAGGAACATGGATTAAAGTCTTGTTCTTGAAATTATTGATGATTCTTGGAATGAAGTTGATTGTTCTCCTTCATGGTTCGTCTATACAAGGTAATAATTCTTCACTTTTGGATTTCGTTTGGATTGATTATTGATGTTCTTGAGTTGATGATTATCATATATTCGAGTTGATGAGCATGATAACGAGTTGGATTACCGAACTAAGTTAGTGTTGTTATCAATATATGAGTATTGATATGTTTCGTATGGTTTTAGATGGAATTCAAGAGATATGTTGATGTAATTCCCTTCTTCAACTTGGATTTTTGATGTTTTGTTGGTTACTTCGTATGGTAACGATTATGGCGGTGCTGTTGTGATTCTTGAAGTTATATGAATTGTATGTTGAAGATCATGATGAATAAGGATTTTTAGATGTTAGAACACATCGGATTATGTTATTTTATGGATCATGAACGTGAATTCAGATAATTCGTGTTCTTGAAGAACTATTGAATTATATATGTCATGATTGTTATGAATAAGAACTGGAAATTGGAAAGGTTACGGATGATTTTGGAATATGATTATACATGGTAATAACCGGTAAATTGTTCTATGAATTTACCAAATATGAACAAGAAGGAATCTTGTTGATTCGTGTTTAAAGATAAAAGTTGGAATCGAATATGTTATAAAATCCTTAATATCGAGATGAGTTGATCATTGATATGATGGAAGTGTTAGACGATGCTTGGAATGCATGCCATCAGACGGATTAGCGCACGCTAAGCTTACTGGCTAGCGCACGCTAACGGGAGCAACTTAGCGCACGCTACGTTATGCGTTTAACGTGCGCTAAATAGGCAGACAATGCAGTATTTTTGTGTTTTGATTATGAATTCATGATGGTTTGATTTGGTTTGTTCTGACTGCATTTATTCGAGGTTGTGTTGAACCGTTGAATTCGATTGGTTAGTTTTGTCGGTTGTTGATTGTTATCGGATATGTGTTATTTGATTACTTCGATAGGTTGAGATTATTTATCAGTGGTTATAACCGGATGTTGCGGTCGTGTTCGAGTATGTCCGTTGTGTTGCTTTTGATCGGGGCTGAGGAGCTCGTAGACAAAGGCAATGTGTTCGGTAGCAGCTTTGTGGTATCGGTATCGAGGCAAGTTATTACTTGCTCAGTCATAATATTTAATGAATGGTTTCAGTTTCATTTCGTTTATAATGCATATAGCGATGATTATTATTGTGAACTCTGGGTATTTGGATTGTATATCGTTCTTCCGATTTTGGGAGGTAAATCATAATGTATATGCTTTATCTCAGTTATTGGTTTGTTCGGGTATCGAGGTTACATTATGGTAAAGACGAGGATATGAGTATCTATAGTTCATTGTACGTTTGGATCGCCGAGCATTGAGGATAATTGTCGGTGATGATTTGACATCGAGATTGCTGAAGGACTCGGGACAAGTATCTTAGTTTGATTCGGTTTAGTGTTAATGATGTTGATCATGCAGGTTGTCATTCATGTTGCTGAACATGAAGTCGTCCTAGTTGTTTCATCATAGTGTCATTCATGTTTGATTCATATGTTGTTCATGTTTATGAACATTTTGATTTGCATATGTGTATGCATAATTGTGTTGTTTGTGTTGTGTTGATTCGATGGGATCGTGTGATCTATGCTGAGGGCGCTGGATCAGATGTCCACCTCGTGTTGGTCCGACGGGATCATCTTGGGATCTATGCTGAGGGCGCTGGATCATTGGATGGGTTTTTCCACCTCGTGTTGGTCCGACGGGATCATCTTGGGATCTATGCTGAGGGCGCTGGATCATTGGATTACCCAGTGTTGTGTTGATGGAATCATGTGGATTCGCATCGTTGGTTTTATATGTGTTATTACATGTATATTATTGGTTATCCACCTCGTGTTGATCTTATAGGATCATCTTGGGATCTATGCTGAGGGCGCTAGATCATGGGATTGCCATTGAGTATACATTGTTAGTCTTTTTGAGCATATTGACATTGTCACATGAGTATGCATTTGTAGGTCTTGTGTTAGGACCGTGTTCGCATGTTGCTTTGATCTGATCTGGGATTAGACTGACATGATTGTAATGAGATTGTGCATCTTGAGGTATGTTTTGTATTCCTTTGGTAACTGTCTTTAGTGGACAATCGATTATTGAGTCGAGATGTGATGATGTCACCCGATGGATTGGGATTGGACTAAGTTAGTAGATTTCGTAACCGTGATTTATGATGATGCTTTGAGAACCTTGGGGTTCCGTTGAGATTCAGTACAGATGGTTGGTTATGGGCTTATCATGTTGTTGAGGATGCGAGATGTGAACTTTGGTAAAGTTATGACGATAAGATTACTTTGGTCGTATTCTTATTCTCATTGGTATGTAATTATAATTGTGATGTGATTGACATCATTGTTGGATATTATGGCTGACCCCGTCGTGGGCTTTCTTTTTAGGTTCTTGGAGTATCGAGCGTGTAGCGGTCGTGAAGAGATGAGCTTCCCGGAGGATACTGGCTAGGACATGTTTTGTGCATTGAGTTTCTTGATTAGTTCTTGTATTTCCGCTGCTAGAGTATCTTTATGGTTGGTCTTTTTCCGCTGCGTGAGTATTTTGAAATGATCTTTTGGTATCTGGTAACTGAGATTACTTTGGAAATCGTTTTCTAAACTTTTGAGTGTCGGCCGTTTGGCCTTGCGATTTCAAATGAGTTTTTACGACGGTTTTGATAAACAGATTTTATATAGTCTTCAAATATTTTAAAGATAGTACTGTCGTTAGCCTCTTGGGCATTTGTAAATGTTTGCGAAAATTTCCTTCAGCCTTGTGGGTTCCATCTCGGGGCCCACGACGCTGTAATATTTCCGGTTAAATCTGGGGGTGTTACAGAATATGGTATCGGAGCTTAGGTTGAGAAAACCTAGGCATTTGGGTCGAGTTGGGTCGCATTTTGGTCGCGTCATTCGAGTTGTCGATTGACTAATACTAGAGCCGTGAGTTTTTGTTGTTCACTCGGGCTTATGGGTTATGTGATTTATCAGTGTGGTACTGGGATTGTTGTAAACTTTTCCAAATGGTGCTAACGTGATTCTCTTGAGATGTGTTGTGTTCTCAAGTTGAACTGATTTTGCAAAACGTGTGTTTTGAAAATACCTGTGTCGAGTATTTTCTTTAGTCGAGACATGTGCCAGTATCACGGGGAATCGTCAGCTTCACGATCTGTAAGTATTTGGATTTTCGAATTTCATTGAGATTTATTGCCGTTCTAAATTGATATGCTTTGAGATTCGGAAGAATATTATGTGTTATGATTATGAGATAACAGAACACAGTAGTTGGGATAGGATTGATGATCTTGAGACGCTATGATTTTGGAAATCAATATGTCGGTTAGATTTTGGAAACAGAATTGTGTATTCGGGAGAAGGACTGTGAATTGTTGACAAGAACATGTAGTCATGCTAATTCATTTTGATATATGAACTGCTTTTGAGCATTTGAAAATATACTTTTCAAAATGAATGTTTCACGAGTGTTTTACGGAAAATAATTTTTTTGGGTCGAGACCCAATCGATTTTGAAATAGTTTTGTTGAAGCATTAATCCCACATCGGGAAAATACAAGCCTTGCAATCAATATATAAAGATCCTGGACTACTCCTCTCATTGCCAATTGGTTTTGAGATGGAACTCCAGACTTTAACATGGTATCAGAGCAGGCTTTCACGTGCTAGCCCAACGGCCCACGATATTGTAGCTCCGCGCCACCCGAGTTAAAAAAAGTCCACACTGTAAGCCTTGACTCCGGCTACGCGTGAGGGGGCGTGTTGAAGCATTAATCCCATATCGGGAAAATACAAGCCTTGCAATCAATATATAAAGATCCTGGACTACTCCTCTCATTGCCAATTAGTTTTGAGATGGAACTCCAGACTTTAACAAGTTTCGTAACTCAGGACTTGGGGTCCGTAAAGAGTTTTCTACTGTATAAACTTCTTGTAATGCGGAACGAGATATGGGCTGAGACCCTAGTGTTTGAAAAAGGCTTTTTAGTTTTCATAAAACTCTCGGGATTTGTAAAACTCTTTATCAATCGTTTATTTATTTCGTTCCTACCTTTTGAGGTTTTGGTTTACTCGTTCAAATGGAATTTCTCGGGAAGTCTTTCGCTGTATTTGATTTGTCGATTTATCAATGTTTTGTCATAGCATATTAGAGGTGATCCAAGATGGATTAATGGTTGACGTTGTGAGCCATATGTGGAAAAAGGAGTTTTACCGGAGCCTATGCGTTGAGATTTTGGATTCTATCGTGCAGTCTCCGACCGAATGTCGGTGGAATTTGTGACGAGCCGGACTGGTATACAGGGGTATAGATGTGGTCAATCATTTGCATAGTTTTCATTTTTTTTAAACTTCGAAATCGTATGGATTCGAAGGAAAACTGTTATCGAATACTAAGCACCAGCGAGCCGATATAATTTTATCGAAAATTGATTTCGTGGTCTTATGAAAATTTCTGTTTTGAATTTTGAAATTTTTGAAAGAACTTTCGAAAGTTTGTCTTCTTGATGAGACTGTATGATTTCAAACTAGTTTTGAAAATGTGATTGATAACCATACACATTTAATATATATTACATATCATGGTGAAGTTGTGAGTGTGACTCATGAACTGGATAATATATCAGTGTGGAACGATGAATAGGGATTCGAACTTTGATATGGTAGTTTGATTATCCAGGGATGATCGGTTGATTTATCGGATAAGAGAAATACTGTGTTTTGTAGACTCGTGTACATAATGTAATCTTGAAACTTTGTATTTTGTGAAACTGGAGCATATGTGCTAGGTGGATCTACTGATGTGATGGTAACACTTTTTTGAACTTTGAGCAGTACTGATTGGTCATTCCCACTCCATGTATGATTTGGGATGTTCGCCGATTTGCGACAGGTTGTTCGTACGCCTGAGAGGTTCGTTCAACAGTCGGTTGTGTTTATTAAGATCCACTGTATGTGATTGGCGTGTCGTTTTGAGAACTTTATTCGTTTGTATATCGATTTCTGTGGTTCTGGTTGGTCATATTGGAGTTTATCATGTTGATGATATTCTCGATTGTGTTTTGACCTCTGGTCGGTCATATTGGAATTTATCATGTCGATGATAAATTCGGTTGACTTATTGGTTGATCATTGTAGGTGATCATCTGAGCGTTCGGATTTTGTGTCGGTGTCTCGGGATTCGTGTCATTTTGGGCAGTTGTTTCGAAGATGTATTGTGTATTATTCGTCTTATCGGAATTGAGACCTGATTATGTAATTAGGAAGACAAAATTTGATTCGGGCAGATTATTTCATCCGAAGATGATATATTTTGTTGAGACTCAAGGAATTGTGATTGTAAAGTGTATTGAGATTTTACAGTGAGGTCACTAGCTAGTATCTCAAGAGATTGTCGACTTTGCGCATTGGTAAATATGTTGTTGTGGTTATTCTATAGTGATGATGATTGATCATTGTCGTGATGGTTTTGGGATATTTTGGGTAGAACGGTATGTTTGTTTGTTTTTATGACGGCTTGAAAGTTTCGAGGCCGAAACTTATTTTAAGTGGTGTATAATGTAATATCCAGAATTTCTACTACTGTTGTTTAATATTATTTTATCTGAGTTATGTTGTACAACGTGGAATCTGTACAGTATGGATAAAATAATAAAGGACTGAGATGTCAGTATTTGTATAATTGTCGTATTTGGTAGACAATTACAATTGAGAATGTAGTGTATGAGGTTATCGCACTTTTGATATTGGCTATATCGTATGAGAATATTATTGGATTCAGTATTTGTGTTCAGTGTGTCGTATGTTCATTTTTGGTATGCCGAGACGTTGGACAGAAATTGCGGGAAACGGCTAAGTGTAGAATTATTAGCGCACACTAATATACATTCCTAGCGCACGCTATCGTTCTGGTTTAGCGCACGCTAGAGGAAAAAGAAAACGGACGCTAGTACAGACCAGATCTGAAGGAATCTATGTGTGGACCCGGTCACTTTCGGCGCATGTACCGACAAGGTCAACAGATGTTTGTTGTGAACTATTAGCGCACGCTAATGTATATTTATAGCGCACGCTAATCAGATCGGTCAACATGGAAATCTTGGCTTTATTGGTTGCTTTCGGCATGTGGGTCACAAGCATCTTCGTGGTAGGTGTATACTGTAGTAAGTCAACTTCGGATAGCGCACGCTAAGGGCAAGGACTTGCGTACGCTAGACATGATGTTTTACATACGTTAATACATGGGCATTACGTACGTAAGCTAGTTTACGAAGCAAGGCAGTAGCCTCTGGGCTGCGATAGCGCACGCTAACAAAGTCAGTTAGCACACGCTAAGGCTGTAGCGCACGCTAAACATGAGATGTTAGCGCACGCTAATAATATACAGTATATATATATATATATATATATATATATATATATATATATATGTGTGTGTGTGTGTGTGTGTGTGTGTGTAGTTGGGCATTATCCTTCATTTCGTCCATTCCTTCCTTGCAACCGAGAGAGAGTTTGTAGAGAGAAGTTTGAGGTCCCAAACACTGAGAGATGATGATCTTTAACAAAGATTAAGCTGAGGAACATGGATTAACGTCTTGTTCTTGAAATTATTGATGATTCTTGGAATGAAGTTGATTGTTCTCCTACATGGTTCGTCTATACAAGGTAATAATTCTTCACTTTTAGATTTCGTTTGGATTGATTATTGATGTTCTTGAGTTGATGATTATCATATATTCGAGTTGATGAGCATGATAACGAGTTGGATTACCGAACTAAGTTAGTGTTGTTATCAATATATGAGTATTGATATGTTTCGTATGGTTTTGGATGGAATTCAAGAGATATGTTGATGTAATTCCCTTCTTCAACTCGGATTTTTGATGTTTTGTTGGTTACTTCATATGGTAACGATTATGGTGGTGCTGTTGTGATTCTTGAAGTTATATGAATTGTATGTCGAAGATCATGATGAATAAGGATTTTTAGATGTTAGAACACATCGGATTATGTCATTTTATGGATCATGAACGTGAATTTGGATAATTCGTGTTCTTGAAGAACTATTGAATTATATATGTCATGATTGTTATGAATAAGAACTGGAAATTGGAAAGGTTACGGATGCTTTTGGATTATGATTATTCATGATAATAACCGGTAAATTGTTCTATGAATTTACCAAATATGAACAAGAAGGAATCTTGTTGATTCGTGTTTAAAGATAAAAGTTGGAATCGAATATGTTATGAAATCCTTAATATCGAGATGAGTTGATCATTGATATGATGGAAGTGTTAGACGATGCTTGGAATGCATGCCACTGTACAGCATTAGCGCACGCTAACGGGAGCAACTTAGCGCACGCTACGTTATGCGTTTAACGTGCGCTAAGTAGGCAGACAGTGTAGTATTTTTGTGTTTTGATTATGAATTCATGATGGTTTGAGTTGGTTTGTTCTGACTTCGTTTATTCGAGGTTGTGTTGAACCGTTGAGTTCGATTAGTTAGTTTTGTCGGTTGTTGATTGATATCGGATATGTGTTATTTGATTACTTCGATAGGTTGAGATTATTGATCAGCGATTATAACCGGATGTTGCGGTCTTGTTCGAGTATGTCCGTTGTGTTGCTTTTGATCGGGGCTGAGGAGCTCGTAGACAAAGGCAATGTGTTCGGTAGCAGCTTTGTGGTATCGGTATCGAGGCAAGTCATTACTTGCTCAGTCATAATATTTAATGAATGGTTTTAGTTTCATTTTGTTTATAATGCATATAGCGATGATTATTATTGTGAACTTTGGGTATTTGGATTGTATATCGTTCTTCCGATTTTGGGAGGTAAATCATAATGTATATGCTTTTTCTCAGTTATTGGTATGTTCGGATATCGAGGTTACATTATGGTAAAGACGAGGATATGAGTATCTATAGTTCATTGTACGTTTGGACCGCCGAGCATTTAGGATAATTGCCAGTGATGATTTGACATCGAGATTGCTCCTGAAGGACTCGGGACAAGTATCTTAGTTTGATTCGGTTTAGTATTAATGATGTTGATCATGCAGGTTGTCATTCATGTTGCTGAACATGAAGTCGTCCTAGTTGTTTCATCATAGTGTCGTTCATGTTTCATTCATATGTTGTTCATGTTTATGAACATTTTGATTTGCATATGTGTATGCATAATTGTGTTGTTTGTGTTGTGTTGATTTGATGGGATCGTGTGATCTATGCTGAGGGCGCTGGATCAGATGTCCACCTCGTGTTGGTCCGACGGGATCATCTTGGGATCTATGCTGAGGGCACTGGATCATTGGACGGGTTTTTCCACCTCGTGTTGGTCCGACGGGATCATCTTGGGATCTATGCTGAGGGCGCTGAATCATTGGATTACCCAGTGTTGTGTTGATGGAATCATGTGGATTCGCATCGTTGGTTTTATATGTGTTCCTCGTGTTGATCTTATAGAATCATCTTGGGATCTATGCTGAGGGCGCTAGATCATGGGATTGCCATTGAGTATACATTGTTATTCTTTTTGAGCATATTGACATTGTCACATGAGTATGCATTTGTAGGTCTTGTGTTAGGACCGTGTTCGCATGTTGCTTTGATCTGATCTGGGATTAGACTGACATGATTGTAATGAGATTGTGCATCTTGAGGTATGTTCTGTATTCCTTTGGTAACTGTCTTTAGTGGACAATCGATTATTGAGTCGAGATGTGATGATGTCACCCGATGGATTGGGATTGGACTAAGTTAGTAGATTTCGTAACCGTGATTTATGATGATGCTTTGAGAACCTTGGGCTTCCGTTGAGATACAGTACATATGGTTGGTTATGGGCTTATCATGTTGTTGAGGATGCGAGATGTGAACTTTGGTAAAGTTATGACGATAAGATTACTTTGGTCGTATTCTTATTCTCATTGGTATGTAATTATAATTGTGATGTGATTGACATCATTGTTGGATATTATGGCTGACCCCGTCATGGGCTTTCTTTTTAGGTTCTTGGAGTATCGAGCTTGTAGCGGTCGTGAAGAGATGAGCTTCCCGGAGGATACTGGCTAGGACATATTTTGTGCATTGAGTTTCTTGATTAGTTCTTGTATTTCCGCTGCTAGAGTATCTTTATGGTTGGTCTTTTTCCCCTGCGTGAGTATTTTGAAATGATCTTTTGGTATCTGGTAACTGAGATTACTTTGGAAATCATTTTCTAAACTTTTGAGTGTCGGCCGTTTGGCCTTGCGATTTCAAATGAGTTTTTACGATGGTTTTGATAAACAGATTTTATATAGTCTTCAAATATTTTAAAGATAGTACTGTCGTTAGCCTCTTGGGCATTTGTAAATGTTTGCGAAAATTTCCTTCAGCCTTGTGGGTTCCATCTCGGGGCCCACAGCGCTGTAATATTTCCGGTTAAATCTGGGGGTGTTACATCTGTGGCTCGTCTGAGCTTTGGCTGGCCTGGTTAGAAGGCGAAGCTTCTCTCTCGGCATTCCTTTGTCCACGTCCGCGACCGCGACCACGTCCACGTCCACCTCTCAACATACTGAAAGCATAAATACTCAATATACAGGAAACAACATCGTTCTAATATTCAAGTATAAAGAGATACAACATGTAAAGGATGAGATAGAGTTTAGGAACTTACAACCACCGTTCCCACGAAGACGTAGGCAGTACAGTGATGTTATTCACGGCCGGTTACCTCAAAAGACGTATACGAACCCTATTTTAACCCAATGGCCAAGATATCCATAATCTTAGCTCTGATACCATATTCTGAAACACCCCCGATATATTCAGGAATATTACAGCGCCGTCAATCCTTTACATAAGGATTTACAAGGCTGAAGAACTGAAAAGACATTAACAGATACCAACGTATGAAAATAACGGAAATAAAATACAACAGTTCTGATCAATACTGAAAGTACGAATGTTCAACGGAAAAATATTAATACATCACCAAATCCAAATCATCATAAACGACTACGTACTTGAGTACTTATTAAAACGATACAAACAACAGACAAATAAACCCGGCCGGAACATCACTCTGCACCCTCGTCGTCATGCAACTCCATTGGTTGTTTCCCTGCTCTCAATGATCCTGAACATAAACAAATGTTCACCCCCGAAGGGGTTAGCACGACGATTTCTAGTACAACTTCCACAACATATTATTCAACATCTCACGAAGAATAATTATAACATAAATGACAAAAGAACCAACGAGTATTCTCCTGCGAGAAACTCAATAATATACACATGATAATCACAACATGATATCACAACATGATATCACAACATGATATCACAACATGATATCACAACATACACATGGTAATTCCAATGATCCAGCGTTCACTGCCTAGACTCCCCGATGATTCCGTCAAACCAACCCGAGGTGGAAAAACCCATCTGATGATCTAGCGCACGCTAGCATACATCCCCCGATGGTCCCGTCGGACCAACACAAGGTGGACATACAACAACGACATATATGCACGACAATATGTATAACATCAATATATAAAACAATTAAGGTACTTGCCTCGATTCTAAGACAAGAATATTACTTCCATGAAAAACGAAACACTCGAAGGTCACCCCTTCGATCAATCACGTAGCAAGCTCGAACCTTAACAAGAGAAATAATATAGAATTTATCTCACGTCGTACGAATGTCTAACAATCCAATTTATGGTCGGAAATTCTTAAAATGAAATCTGTCTGGCTTGCTTAACGCACGCTACGTATCCTATGTAGCGTACGTTAAGGCTACTCGTTAGCGCACGCAATTATACGCAGCCTAGCGTATGCTAACCATGCACGGTCAGTACCTCACTGATCAGCCGATTGACCCGTATGATGATATAGCGCACACTAAGTTCCAAGCGTAGCGTACGCTAAATATGCCCGATAGCGTACGTTAATTAACATAGCTTAGCGTACGCTAAGCGTGCATGGCAGTTTCACTGCTGGGCAGCAGACCGTTCTAACGGTGATGAAATTTACAAACTCCTCAGTGATTAACATACGTTATCCGTCTACATGTCATGTTCATAAACTTATGAATGTTCTTACGGATTCAAACATCTTTGAATTTCATGGAAATGAATATCATCACAACTCTTATATTCAAACTCGATTATCATTCTTGTGTGAAGTTTGGTGATATCAGTTTGATGCACTAGATTCCATTATCATTATCACAATCAGACTTCATCTTGAAGGTGAACTAACAATTCCAACTACGATGTTTCAACGATGATATTATAAGTATAATCATTCCCACTTCTAAACATGATGTTTGTTTGAATACATCATCAATGGAACTCAATATCTTGATAGCATGATCATCTTACTCTTCAATACACGAATCTAAGGATGGAGATAAAATTAACATACCTTAAGATGAAGTCACTGAGTTAAAAAGGTAGAATTCAGTTCCGGTTGTTTGTATGCCAATCCAAGGTGTTTCTCCACTTCAACAATCAATCACAAGTGACATTCAATCTCTAATGATCAAGTAGAGGTGGTCTAAGTGTGTTTAAGGAGAATAATAGGCTTTCTGGACTATCAAGTAATGAGGACGAGTGAAAGGAACAAGAAGAAATGGAGTGTTGTCCCTTAAATAAAGTTTCTGCACATTAGCTGATTAGCGCACACTATCATACTTCCCTTAGCGCACGCTAAATAAGAGTTGACTCCAAGACTGTCCAGTTCCGCCCGCGGGAATCTTATCCGGACCCACGTCCGGCTGGCGCATGTGCTAGCCGTCTAGCTCAATAATTGACTGCCTAGCGCACGTAATTCTTCATTCGTAGCGTGCGCTAGTTGTAGCCCGATAACACACGTTAACCTACATTCTTAGCGTGCGCTATCACGAGTTTGCATGAGAAATTTTGCATGTTGTTATACTTACAAATGTGAGAAATATCATACTCCAATTATCGAGATCACAATTCCGAATAATACAGGGTTCAAATACAGATGAAATACACAATAATAAATCTGGATATTACATGTATCACGTGCACACAGATCGACCGGAAAAAACCTCATTCTTTTTTGACCCAGTCGACATTTAGAGGAAAAAAAATTGGGAGCTCAATGATGATTTTTCTCTGTCTTTGGCTCTAAGGAGCTATTTACTTTCGACTTAATGGGCTGGACGACTTATTCGCGCAGACATGGGTGAGTGTTTTCTTACGACTTAATGAAAAAAGAGGAGTCTGAATCGTTAAGTCACCTCCCCCACTCTTGTCCCCATTAAGACACAATAATGATACTCGCTACCCTTCTCCCCTTTCACGACCTATTAATTAGCAAAAAATATGAAAAATATAATACAAACTTAAAATAATCAGATTTTTTATTATTTATTTTTTTGCTCATAAAAAATCTGAAAAATAATACAAACTTAAAATAATAATAATAATAAAAAACTAACAAACTTAAAATAATAAAACTTAAAATAATCAGATTTTTATTATTTTTTTATATATTTTATAAACCGAACCGGAAGCAGATTTTTATTATGAAATTATATTTTTATATTTTATAACTATATTATATTATTTCAATTTTTTTAAATTGAAATAAAAAAAACTCTTTTTGTGGTTAACCGAACCGGAACCGAAAATAATTGGTCCGGTTCTGGTTAACCGAAAATTTATATGGTTCGGTTTTCAGTTCTTATTTTAGGACATTTATGGTTCCGGTTAACCAAAAAAATCGGCCTGGTTAACCGGAACCGAACAGTTCGACAGTCCTATATGGTGGTAGTGGCAACGGGGTGACGGCAGAAATGATGTTGGTGGTGGGACGGGATAGTGGCAATGGTGGTGGGGAGGCGGTTGTGGTGGAGGCGGTTGCGTCGGTGGTGGTGACGAATAAAAATCCATCAAAATCTTAGGGGTGTAGGAAAGATTTTAAAAGACAAATTATATTTGTACTTTGTGCTTGAAGATGAATACCTAGATGATTCAATTAAAATCCTTAAAATCCAAAATAAATTTGAATACCTTATAATTTTGTAAGATTTATAAAAGTTTTCATTTAATACCTCATGACTTTAATGGACTTTTAAGAACTCCATTAAATTGTATATTGAATACCACAAAAATTTAATTGACTTTTAAAAGTCTCAATTAAATACACCCAAACTTTTTCAAATCCATCAAATTCTATAAAAGTCTTTAAAACTCATTTGAAGTCTCAATTGAACACGCCCCCCTTAGTTAATTTGATAAGCTTGTGGCCGAATTTATTGATTACCCACTGCTTTATTTAATCCAATCGCTCGTGATAATTTACCTTAAATAAATTAAATTAGGCATCTAGTGTCTAATATACATAAAAATAGATAATCTCAAATTAACTCGTCATATATCATGTTTGCACGACTCTGTAGGTCCGTCTCAGTTAGCTATGAGAGGATCCAAATAGTGTAAGCAACAGTTAGCTAGTTATGTGGCTCATACCATAAGCCAGCATATAATGAATTATATGGATTATCTCAAACCTTTCAAGTTATGAATTTCTTATACGTATAAATATTGGGTTTTACGTGTATCTAATACAATAAATTTGAGCAAAAACGCAGCATAATAATTAACAAAATCCAGAAGAGGATCTTCATGCAGTAACTTAATTTATTTGTAACGAGTTCGTCGAATTACCTTAATCCGAAGAACAGATCTGAACCCGGACCAGAAGATGATGAAAATCATCTTCCTCTTTCCGTGATCCACACACGAACAATTGGTACAAGCCAGATTGCTAGATCCTTATGAATAATGTTGATAAACACTACAACAAATAATTCCTTGCTAGAAGGATTTGTACTGTTGATCAAAATCAAATAAGAGAAGGAGACGAAGATGGCCGAACTAGGGTTTTCTTCACAGGAAAGGGGCAGCCGATTTTGATGAAAAGGGGAAGATTTTTTTCAGTTATTTCTTATGATAACTCCTTGTCCAAGACCTTTTATTTATACTAAGTAAACCTTAGGGTCAAACTCTAGTATTTTCTTAGTTATCCCTCAATTTATTAAATAATACAATGTATATAATATCTTATATTATATATTACTTATTATTTAATCCTCTAATAAATATAATATTCAATATTATATTTACCATTCCCAGTTGATATAATTAAATAATATATTATATACTATATTACTCATTATTCAATTTCTTATAAATATAATATCCAATAGTATATCCATTAGTTATCCTTGCTTGTTTTTAATTTTCGTATGTGTGACCCAAAAGGCTTATATTATGTTGACAATCATTTAATACCTCATTAGATGATATATCATAAGCGGTCTCTAGAAAGGCATTATGACTATCCAAATAATATAAGATTATAGTCCATTAAACCATTTAACATGTCAAATCCCTTTGTCACGCGATATCATATTTGTACTAAGTCATGGAAATTGTCATACTTATTATGTTCAAATGATTTCTCGATTTTAAGTAGACTTATTGAATCAAATGACTCTTCATTTGAGCATGGCCATACATTTCCTTCAGTCCTACTTATCGAGGGGCCCAACAGATATCTCTCTCGCTAAAGAGAGAGACAATTCGCCATCTTGATTATTCATTGCCCTCTACATGACTCCTACTAATCCCGATCGCTAACTTTATGATCACCATATTTCAGATGACATTGGATTACGTCAAGGCATAGCAGTTATTATGTTGGACTCTATGATAATCTGAGGTTCAAGGATTTATTGACATATTGTTATATTGAGATTCACTTATGACATTTCCATGCAGTGATCTCAATGCGGGTCTGTCTAGTATTGCGTTCTCCAACCAATACCCATAAGTTTGATCCATACCATATGCATAATCATCCAATGATTATCAATCAAACTTATACCAGTTGTTGGCCACAGTGTACAAAGTTAACATCTTAGAAGGTAATAATACAATAAGCTATATGATTTTCGAAGTTAATTGCATAGCGGAAGTCTAATAGTGAGTTGCTGTAATTACAGAAATTGGGTATTCTCCTGTTTGCTTTATGCGTACAGGGTTTTCACAATATATACTTATAAATCACAGTTATATGAAAATAGTAAAGACGGAAAGTAAATAACACATAGAATTTAGTGGTTCGAGGTAAACCCCCTACGTCAACTGGTCCTCCACACAGGAGTAAAGAGTTTATTAAAATCACTACGTACACAACTACGTGACTTTAACTAAACCTGTCTCTGTATCGTTCACACAGATTGATACAGGGACTGTAGCTTTGGGCCGTTCACACAGATTGGCTTTAAGCTCTTTCAACTCACTTCTTCTCACACAGATCGAAGCATCATCTTCAATGCTATTCTTCCCACATAGGTCTGAATACGCAAGGTACTTAGTTCATACAGGGTTAATGTTGATCTCAATGGTAAAAGGGTAGAACAATTCCAAGCAGCAGCTATATCATTTATGAGCGTTCGTTGTATGTTGTGTTGTTTGTATTGAGGACTTAGTATATTTCTTTGCTTGATACTGTTGTATGCTCACAAAATACACTGCTCTTTAATATCTAGAATGTCAGAGCAATCTTTTCAGATGTATGCACGAGAATGAATAATCTTGAGTAAACGATGTCCTCTTGTTTGGGGCTATTTATAACCTTGGAAATAGATCCGTTATAAATGTAGTCGTTGGCTAGTTGGTAAGATGTTGTTGTATCTGATTAGCGGCTGGTGAATATTTGAATTAAAGGCATCTCACATTTAATGCTTCAGACATTCTTTTTAACTGCGCATTAGATGCTCTTCAACGCGTTCAGACTTGTCTCTCTTCGGTCGCATTAAATGTTGTCCTATCAGCAATAAATGCTGCTTTTAACCGTGAATACTTTATGAATAAACAATGTTTATTTCATAACGGTTTAAATCTTTTTCTGTTGAGTCCTGTTGGATGTGTTTTACTTTTCCTAAGTAAAACACCTTCAGTCTGACTGCTGTATCCAACGTACTATAACTTCTGTTGTATGATGCAAGCCCTGTAGAAGATGCTGTATAGACGGGCTGTACGGAGATTCCTAACAGCTTCCATACTTAGCAATATTATGAATTCTTAAGACTTCTTTGTTGTATATTTGGATATTATCATAAGAGGAATATTTATCTTAACAATTTCTCCCTTTTTGATAATGCCAAAACATCCTCTAGATACATAGAGGTTGTCTTCGAGTCTTCTGTTTGAATGATCTGGTCTTCATAACTTAGTCTAGAAATTTGAACTGCTCACAGGCAAGTTCTAAAATGAAAATCCTACATGACTAAGTGTATTAGAACTTAACTTATGATTGACGCGTAGGCACAATATTACAGAGTGAAATATAGATTGTATACAACTTAATCTATGAATTGTTCGCAGATAAGTTCTTATGGCTTGAGAATTAACAAGTTTGTATCTTTTGAAAGATAATAATGATTTGTAATCAATACAGTTTAGACAATAAGAGTAGATTATGAGCTATAATCTTTCAAGAAATCAAATTTTTATTGATGATTGGGAGAATTACAAGTCTTGAAAGATAAAAATAAAAAGATACATACTACATCGGTAAGCACACGGTAGAAAAAAATAGAGGTAAAATTAACAGAGGCTAGCTCCTATACCGAGGATGCCTCCAAGGCCTCCGATCAGTATCATTTATAGTTCCTCTCCACCAGTTGACTAAGGAGTCATTGCCTCGATCCCTATAGATACTTCTTCCTTCAGGGGATTGATCATAAGCAATGATCCAGTCTTCCGAATGGGTGACCCGTTCACCCTTTTGGTGCTTGGATTTCATCATCAGCTTTAGGGGGAGCCTTCCTTCTGCCAATATCCTTGAGAACTAATTGGCGTCATCCTCCAGAGTCTTGAACCTGTTGAATATGGCAGACTCCATGATGAGAGTACAAAAGTATCTCATTGATAAGTGTCAGTTTTATACATTTATCCGTGATTTGTATTGATATATTTCACCCATAATTATGCTAGTCTATTCGTTTTTGCTTTAAATTAATTAGTTTTTTAATAATTTTATTTTTATAAGATGAAAATGTAAATTTAACCTTAATCGGATTGAATTATTGATTTACTCAAGAAATAACATGTTTATAAAATATTCTCTATATTGATTTTTTTTATGTATTCATGTTGTAGAGCTTTTCGAAACGAGTTCGGCAGTCTTTCCGAATTCAAATTCAGAGTTATATATCAAAAGTTATCATCCGAAGAAGATTTGGGGCAAAAACGCAAGAGTCTAAGAAATTTTGGGCTGAAAATGAAGTCTGAAAATCCATATGGGCGTAATATCATAAAGGTACGGGCGTAACTCACACAACAACTAATGTGCAATAGCCGTAGCCATGTTACGGTCATAACTCCTCAATGTACGGCCGTAAGTCCTCATAGTTACGGCCGTAACTCCTCAGTGTTACGGTCGTAACTCTTGACAGATTTTTGATCATTTTTTAATCTTTTATACTTTTGGTCTATTATTGAGGGGATTGCTGGCCTTGATCTGATCTAATGTAATAATGCTGGATTTTTGGATCTATTAGATGACTTTAGGTGTATAAATAGACCCCTTAGATCCATCATTAATCATCATTCATCTTATTATTTTCTCATTTTTGTAATACTTTTTCTTTGTGTGAAGAACACACTTGTGTTCTTGAGAGAGTGTATGTAATAGTGGTTTAGCTTATGTTGTTGAGGGAGTTTATTGCTTCTTTCTCCTTTATCTACTTAGGGAGTTATGATCAATTCTTTCTTTTTTCCAACTTATAATGACCACTCAAGCTTGTAATATGTTGAATAAAGTCTTCATGTGCTAAGTTATCCTTAGTTGGGATTATAAACAAGGTTTGTCATGTTATTTAAGTTTGTATAAAGATCTATTATGGATTACTTATTATTGTGTGTGATTTTCATTGTTTTACCAATCTTTATTTATTTGGCCAATAAATGATGATATTTATGGTCTTCATATGTTTCGAAAGAAAATATGTTTGATTAGATCAATGATCTTCACTCTAAGTTGTTCTAGGGGATAGAAATATACCTCTAGACCTTAGATGATTCTTTGAGTTATTTTCATAAAACCTAATGCTATGTATTGAAGCCAATCAACATAGAAATATAGTGGATTGATTTAATATATAAGGGGCATTTTGACATTGGAAAGAGGAACCGTCTTTTTAAGGAAAATCGAATCTACACAACATAATAAGTAAATTCATCTTATGATCTCCTATAGATCTTCTATAACTAATGATGAACTAAGTTTGTAATCCCAACTATTTCATTTTACCCTTTTGTTAATCTATTATTAGTGCAATCTTTCATTTCCTTTAATTTTAGAACTATTATTGTATTTTCCTTGCAATTGTTAACCAAACTATTAAATTGTGTGTTTCACTCATCTTAATCCCTATAACAAATAAATAATGTGTATAATTAAATATATAACCTAACTTCCTCGTGGGATCGATAATCCGGACTATTACAAAGGCGTGTCAAGTTTTTAGCGCCGTTGCCGGGAAAATATAAGTGTTATTTTGAAATAATACATTATTCACTATTGTTATAAATACAACTTTTTCTTTGTTGAAAATTCTCTTGTCTATGTGAAGGACGTACAATCCCGATTTAGTTTCACTAGATCTCGAGATTGAAGCCACAATATAAAAGAAGGCGGAGAGAACAAAAAACAAGCATTATTCCTTCACCATCAATGGTGGACGAACCAAACCCACCACTCCTACAAGAAAATGATACCGAAATAATTTGTAATATCCGTATTTATTATTGTGTATCTCATCTGTATTCGAACCCTGTATCATTCGGATTTATGATCTCGATAATTGGAGTATGTTATTTCTCATAGTGGTATCTTTGTACATAAGTATATCTTCATGCAATTTTTTCTCATGCAAACTCGTGATAGCGTACGCTAAGAAGGTAGCTTAACGCACGCTATCGGCTACTACTAGCGCATGCTATGAATGTAGGACTTGCGTGTGCTAGGTAATCAATTATTGAGCTAGGTGGCTAACACATGCGCCAGCCAGACGTAGGACCAGATAAGATTCCCGCGGATGAACCTAGACAATTTTGGAGTCAACTCTTATTAGCGCGCGCTAAGGATGTGTAGGTAGCGTGCGCTAATCTGCTTTTGTATAGAAAGTTTATATATGGGCCAGCACTCCATTTTGTTCTCATTTCCTTCGTTCACGTTTCGTTTTTGAGAGACCAGAGAGCATATCATCTTCCTTAGACACACTTATAACACATCCACTTGATCATTGGACATTGAATACTTCTTGTGATTGATCATTGAAGAGAAGTAGCACCTTGGAGTGGCATATAACCAACCGGAGTCAGATTCTACCTTTGGAGTTCAGTGATTTCGTCATATTAAGGTATGTTGATTCTATCACCAACTCTAGATTCGTGTTATGGAGAATGAGATGATCATGCTAGCAAAATATTGAGTTTCTTGGGTGAATTATCCAAACCACTTCATGTTTGGAATATTGAGATGATTATGCCTTAAGTACCTTGATTATGAACATCATGATTCGAATCTTATTACAATGAATAAGTAGAGGAAGTTTCTATCATTGGTAATCCGAATCTAGTAGGTGTATTCATAGCAATCTTGGACTTGACTTTAACATCATTATTGTTAGACGAATCTAAAGGATTGATCATGGAAGGATTTATCTTGTAAAGATGGAATGTTAATCAACTACAGAATGATAGTTTTGATTGATATAAAGGTGTTGATATCGACCGTTAAGCCTTCCGAATTATCGCATGAAGAATGGTAATCGAAAATGGAATATGGTTTTATAATAGTATACATATCCTTGAATCCGAAGTTGTTATCCGTAAGATCATTCATAACCGTATGAACATGATATTCATGGGGGTAACATGAATTAACACTGAAGATTTCATTGGTTTGATCATGTTGAGATCAGTCTACTGCCCTGTAGTAAACTGCCATGCACAGTTAGTGCACGCTAAGCTATGTATATTAACGTGCGCTATCGAGCATGAGTTAACGTACGCTACGTTTGGTATGTAACGTACGTTAGGCCATCAGACGAGTCAGTCGGCTGATCAGTGAAATACTGACCATGCATAGTTAGCGTACGCTAGGCTTTGTTGTTTGCGTGCGCTATCGAGCAGACTTAACGCACGCTACACAGAGTACTTAGCGTGCGCTAAGAAGTTCAGGCAGATTATATTTTATGAGCTTTTGGCCGTAAATCGAATTGTTAGACTTTCGTACGACGTGAGATAAATTCTATATTATTTCATTTGTTAAGGTTCGAGCTTGTTACGAGATTGATTGAGGGGGGCGACCTTCGAGTGTTTGTTTTCGTGGAAGTATTGTTCTTGTCTTCGAATCGAGGCAAGTACCTTATTTGTTTTATGTATTGATGTTATACATATTGTCGTGCATATATGTCGTTGTTGTATGTCCACCTTGTATTGGTCCGACGGGATCATCGGGGGATCTATGCTAGCGTGCGCTGGATCATCGGATGGGTTTTTCCACCACGGGTTGGTCTGACGGGATCATCGTGGGTTCTAGGCAGTGAACGCTGGATCATCGGAATTACCATGTGTATGTTATGATATCTTGTTGTGATTGTCAGTTGTGTATGTCATTTATGAGTTTCTAGTAGGAGAAGACTTGTTGGTATTTTTGTCGTTTACGTTATTATTCTTCGTGAGATATGAATAATATGTTGTGGTACTTGTACTAGCATCGTTGTGCTAACCCCTTCGGGGGTGAACATTTTGTTTATGTTCAAGGTCCAGGAGAGCGGGAAAGCAACCACTGGAGCTGCATGACGACGAGGGTGCAGAGTGATGTTCCGGCCGGGTTTATTTGACTGTTGTTTTTTAGTTATTTCAATAAGTACTCGAGTACGTAGTCGTTTATGATGAATTTGAATTTGGTGATGTCTTAATAAGTTTCTGTTGAACAATTGTATTTTCAGTATTTGGTCAGAACTGTTGTATCTTAATTCCGTTACTTCCATTCATTTGTACCTGTTAATGTCTGTTCAATTCTTCAGCATTGTAAATCCTTATGTAAAGGATTTACGGCGCTGTAATATTCCTGAATATATCAGGGGTGTTACAGAATATGGTATCGGAGCTAAGATTATGGATATCTTGGCCGTTGGGTTAAAATAGGGGTCATTTATATCTTTTGAGGTAACCGGCCGCGAATAACATCACTGTACTGCCTATGTCTTCGTGCGGGCGATGGTTGTAAGTTCCTAAACTCTATCTCATCCTTTGCATGTTATATTTCCTTGTACTTGAGCATTCGAACGATATTGTTTCCTATATATTGAGTATTTATGCTTACAGTATGTTGAGAGGCGGACGTGGACGTGGTCGAGGTCGCGGACGCGGACGAAGGAATGCAGAAAGGGAAGCGTCGCCTTCAAATCAAGCTAGTCATAGCTCAGGCGAGCCACAACGATCTATCAATAACGAACCAGAACCTGCTCTACCAGAGATCCTTCGTCAAGTGGTGAACCAGATGACTCAGTTCGCCCAAGTCGTGGACCGAATGCAAGTGGCGGTGGGACTACATCAGGAAGAGAGACAGCAAGGGATCCCAGACATGGGAAATCGAGGTGACCGGTGGCTGCAAGAGGTGGCGAAGATGCAACCACCCAAATTCGACGGTATTTCTGAGACTCCCACTTGGGACCATTGGTTGAAGGAACTGGAGAAAATCTTTGCCGGAATTAGATCGCCTGCAATAGGAGAGCCTCTATTGCTCAATATTTTCTGATATGGGAAGCGTCTGAATGGTGGGAAGCCATCCGGCCTGTAGATCATGATGCTGATTGGACAGAGTTTAAATTAATGATGGAAGCTCAGTACTGCCCTCGTCCTGTGAGGGAAGCCAAGGTTCGGGAGGTTTTCTCCGCTCAGCCTTCAGATGTGCTAGTATCTCAGGCAATTAAGACGTTTAACCAGCAGCTGGCATTTGTTCGACATCTGGTCAGAAAAGATGTAGAAATGATGATCCATTTTGATATGAGGATGAAACTAGAAATCCAGAGGTACATGTCCGGTTTTGAATGTACCACACTCCGTCAATACCAGGATAAGGCGTTGGCGTATGAGATCAAGGAAGCAGCTATGGAGAAATTTACGGAATCCAAGAATCAGAAAGTCTCTGGTACTTTTACAGAGCACAAGAACAGCAGGCCCCGCAAGGCCTAGTCATCCTTTCACTCTTTCAAGAAACCTCCGCACCCAGTTAAGAGCGGAAAGAACTTCGGAGCAACATCAACTATGACTGATGTTATCAGGAAATGATTTAACTGCGCCCAGACGGGGCACTATCGACGGAATTGCCCCCTACCTGCCGTGACTTGTTTTGATTGTGGTCGAGAAGGACATCGTGCGGTGTTCTGTGAAGAGGCTGCAAAGTCTTTTAGAGCCCGTACACCACCCGTCCAAGGAAGCCAAGATTCAATGACGCAGCAAAGTGTTCAGATGCCTCAGAATTTTGGCCGCGGGCGAGGCAGAGGACAGTGGGACCGAAAGGGTACATCGAGTGCCGGATCTATTCCCCCACGTCTGTACGAGATGAGGAAGACAGACGATCAGGATGCTGCTGTCGCATCAGGTATTGTCCAGATCCATTCCCAGCCAGTTAGCGTTTTATTCGATACAGGAGCTACGCATTCTTTTATATCCTTGTCTTGTGTAAATCGTTTGAATATTTCTGATTTTCATACTTGTGAACCTTATGTTGTTGGTTTACCGAGTGGAGAGAGGATTGTCGGGAACTTAGAAACCAGAAATTTCCCTGTATCATTTGGAGGTAGAGAGTGGCTCTCAAATTTGATTGTGATAGAAATGCAAGGAGACGACCTGATACTCGGAGACGATTGGCTTAATCGATATGGAGCAATTGTAAACTACCGAAGGAGGAATATCTCGCTGATCGTTGCCGATGGTTTCGAAATACTGTTTGAGGGATGGAAACCGGGAAGCTCAGGAAAGTTGATCAAGGCGATGAAAGCTGTCAAATTGTTGAAACAGGGCTGTACCAGATACTGGTGTTATGCAATGAAGAAAGAAGACGAAATTGTGGAGCTTTCATCCATTCCTGTTGTGAACGAATTTCCAGATGTATTTCCTGATGAGTTACCTGGACTACCTCCACGAAGAGATGTAGAATTTACCATTGAGCCGGAACCCGTAACTACACCAATTTATAAGGCGCCGTATCGTATGGCACCTACTGAGATGTACGAACTGAAGAAGTAGCTAGAGGAGTTATTGGACAAAGGCTATATCCAGACAAGCGTTTCGCCTTGGGGAGCGCCAGTTCTTTTTGTTCGGAAGAAGGATGGATCGTTGCGACTGTGTATTAACTATCGAGAACTGAATAAAATGACGATTAAGAACAAGTATCCGTTGCCACGGATTGATGATCTGTTTGACCAGTTGCAAGGGGCAACAGTATTTTCTAAAATCGATCTGAGATCAGGGTATCATCAGCTGAGGATTAAGGAATCTGATGTTCCGAAATCAGCATTCAGAACTCGCTACGGACACTATGAGTTTGTAGGGATGCCGTTTGGTCTCACTAATGCACCTGCTGTATTCATGCAGTTGATGAACCGAGTGTTCACCGAATATTTGGATAAATTTGTGGTCGTGTTCGTTGATGACATTCTGGTGTATTCTAAGAACCCGGAAGAACATGCACAGCATTTGCGGATTGTATTAGAACTTTTAAGAAGCGAGCAACTGTACGCCAAACTCTCTAAGTGTGAATTCTGGCTAAAGGAAGTAATGTTCCTCGGTCATGTGGTATCAGCTGAAGGGGTCCGAGTAGATCCTCAGAAGATTGAAGCGGTTTTGGATTGGAAGCCTCCAAAGAACGTGAAAGAAGTCTGAAGTTTCTTAGGACTTGTTGGGTATTATCGTTGGTTCGTGGAAGGGTTTTCCAAAATTTCCCGCCCACTTACTCGACTCCTGCAGAAAAGTCAAAAGTTTGAGTGGAAC
Organism: Orobanche coerulescens; assembly: GCA_033398695.1. NCBI lineage: Eukaryota > Viridiplantae > Streptophyta > Magnoliopsida > Lamiales > Orobanchaceae > Orobanche > Orobanche coerulescens. The sequence continues at coordinate 204,077,173 of CM065801.1, read as the reverse complement.
GAGTTGTGTCAGATTAGCTTTGATGAATTGAAGAAGAGATTGACGACTGCACCGATTTTAACACTTCCACAGGGGACTGGAGGATTCATAGTTTACAGTGATGCTTCGAACCAAGGACTCTGCGTATTGATGCAGAATGACAAGGTGATCGCTTATGCGTCGCGACAGCTGAAACCTTATGAAGTGAATTACCCAACACATGATTTGGAGCTAGCAGCAGTAGTTTTTGCTTTAAAGATCTGGAGGCATTATCTGTACGGGACTCACTGTCAGATCTTTACGGATCACAAGAGTCTCAAATACATCTTCAGTCATAAAGAGTTGAACATGCGACAAAGAAGATGGTTAGAACTGATTAAGGACTATGACTTGGAGATTTTGTATCATCCAGGCAAAGCGAATGTAGTGGCCGATGCACTCAGCCGCAAGCCTATTTCTATTCAGATGCTGGAGACGCTGACCTCCCAACTTAGCCTTCAAAGAGAGATGATTCGAGAAGGAATTGAAGTGTTGTTACAAAGAGTCCAAGGACAACTGTGCGTGATGGAAATAACTTCATCATTAACCGAAGAAATCAAATCTAGATAGGCAGATGATCCACTGATGATTCGGTTACATGATGAAGTGATCAAGGGAAAGGCCCCTGGATTCGTAATTCATGATGATGGAGTTTTGAGATTTCAAAACCGACTCTGTGTTCCCAATGTCGATGTTCTGAAACAGACAATTATGAAGGAAGCTCACAGTTTGCCCTATTCTATCCACCCAGGCACCAGTAAGATGTATAAGGACCTGAAACAGAACTTTTGGTAGGGCAACATGAAGAAAGAGGTAGCGGAGTATGTCTCGAAATGCTTGACTTGTCAGCAGGTTAAGATCGAGCATCAACGACCTACCGGGATGTCGAAGCCGCTCCCGATTCCTGAATGGAAGTGGGAGGACATATCGATGGACTTTATCACTAGTATGCCGAGAACCAAGACAGGAATGAACATGATTTGGGTGATAGTTGATCGTCTAACCAAATCAGCTCATTTTCTAGGCATTAAGGACACGTGGGACCAGAGAGGTTGGCATGAGTATTTATTTCGGAGATAGTTCGATTGCATGGTATGCCGAAGACCATTGTTTCTGATCGAGACGGCCGTTTTGTGTCTCATTTTTGGATAGCAGTTCATAAGGCCTTGGGAAGCGAATTGAACTTCAGCACAGCTTATCACCCACAGACTGATGGACAATCCGAGAGGACTATTCAAACGGTGGAAGATATGCTGAGGGCTTGTGCCTTGGATTGGTCAATTGATTGGGAAGTTCATCTACCGTTGATTGAATTTACCTACAACAATAGTTGGCATGCTTCCATTAAGATGACACCGTTTGAGGCATTATATGGGAGGAGATGTAGATCGCCCCTATGTTGGGAGGATTCATCAGACTTGATTGGTGTAACACCCCAAACTAGGCGGATATTACAGTGCCGTAGATCCCCAACTGGGACCCACCAGGCAAATAAAAATGAATGAATTACACAAGATAAATGTAGTACCGAACTACATTACAACAATAATTACTCCGATGAGGAGTTTAGTTACAACACACCAGGACAACACCGAATACTAGTGTATTTTATATGAAGATAAAATACACAACACTGAATGAAACGGAGTATTCAAATGAAAGTCTGTAGCGGAAAATAAAGGACAATAACATGAATAATCAAAGATCGGGCCCCTACTAGTATCACTAGGACTCCTCGCCGTCAACGTGCTCTCCCGATGCGTTTGCTCGGCCATGACACGAAAAACAAAATCCCCAAACGGCCGTCACATAAAGAACAACAATCCTCAAGGGTTGAAAATACACAATCATGATTATATCCGAAGTTATGAAATATCCTGTCGAAACATACGCAATCAAACATGCTATATGAATCAACTAACAAGACGGCTCAAAGGGTGGCGCCACACTACGCCCGGATGGAAATGTGTCCGTGCACAAGCCACCAACGATCAATACACGCGTGGTCTTGTACCTAATCACCTCACGAGACACATTGACTCGTGTGCACACCCAATGTGAGGCCAACAACCAACACACGACCATAATGTGCCCGACATGAAAATCCTACACATACCAACTGCACGCCAAGATGACCGGAATGCCACGATATAACAAAAGTGACATCGAAAATGAATAATGACTCACCGAGGTGGAATGGTAACGAAATAAATGACAAATCAATGAAAAGATTGGAACCGCTGCTCCTTATGACTGAAACGATTAATTGATAACAACAAGTTTTGATACGGTTAATATAATGATGAATGAGTTATGATTATGAATGAACAACAACAAAAGGTATGAATATCCTTTTAACCGAGTAAGAATTAACTTACACAATACCGGTGGCAATTATCCTTCCACGAACAACGTCCTAATTGAGATATCGGTCGCTCGAACAACCTTGAATTATACAATATCCAACAATCCGTTCAATATACGAATCAAACACGAATATAACGAACTCAAAACGTCGATACGACTAAACCAAGTCCATAGAGGCATTAAATCAAACACGTTGTATCCAAACTCCGATTGTTTACAATCAAACCTCAATATACCAATATCAAAATCCCCAAGAAGTGTTTCAAACCAACAAAACATCTCCAATACGATCAATAATCCGTTATGAATATCCAAAAACGTGATTATAACAACAATTAGTCGAAAATCCCCAATTCCAACTCGATATTCAAGGTGTTCTTGAATAATCCCTCAATAATCCAATGAATCCTTATACAAACTCATAATCATATACATATCCCTTCATATAACATGATTATAACGTCCAAAACATCATATCTAAACATAAAGATCGAAGTCCAAAGTGTTGAAGGAATTACCTCTTGAAGATCCAAGTACTTTAATCCAAGAACACGCGTTAGATTGATTATCCGGGCTTCACGATCGAAAGGAGATGAAGAAAATCAAACACCAAATGATTTGTGAAGGAAAAACCCTCCCTCAAGCTTACTCTCTCGGTTGAAGGTGAAGAAAAGGGATAGAAATGGTGAAATGCTGAAAAAAACTAATTTAAGGGAGTTGATCGTCGCCGACACGGCCCGTGCCGATCGGCACGGCCGTGTCGCACACCGGCCGGCTGGCTTGGCCGACAGGACTCGACCGTGTCCCGCTTGACACGGTCGCGCGCGAGGGCCTCCCGACAGCTGACCCGTCCGACAAATGACTCGGCATGACTCGGCCGTGCTGCACGACACGGCCGGGCGTGCCGATTCGACGCTCGCTTATCCGAAGGGTTCGACTCGGCCGTGCGGCGACACGGTCGGGTCCTCGAGGCGAACACTTCGGCACTTTCCGGACGAGTACGGCACGGTCCGTGTCGGACGACACGGCCGAGTTCGTTCGGCGATGATCGCCAAAACTAAAAATGAGCGGTTGAGCTAAACGACCATAACTCTCTCGTCCGACTCGATTGACTCACCGTTTGAACCATTGGAAAGCTAACTCGATGCTCTATAATATTGCAAAGATTTAGAATTTTTGGAGTTACCAAAAATTAATGGTGATCTAACAAAGTCGAACTCATATGAGGAAGGTTGAAACAATGAGCAATAATGATACACAACTCGAAGTTTTTACGAACGGTGAACACGGGTGAATGAACATGATTGATGAATGATTATAAATGAGTGAAAATCCACTGAGTGACAATCACCGAATAAAATTACTGAATGATAATGACTGAATTACAACCGGGTATTACATACACCCCCCCTTAAAAGAGTTTCGTCCCCGAAACTAAGGGTCAAACAACTCGGGATAACACTCCCGCATATTCTCCTCAGTTTCCCAAGTGGCCTCTTCGACTCCATGTCTAAACCACTGAATCTTGACCAAAGGGATCGTCTTGTTCCTCAACTGTTTGATTCGCCGCTCTAACACTCGTACAGGACGCTCCTCGTACGAATGATCATCCGCGATCTCGATTTTCGGCCGAATCAAGTATGTGACTCGGGTCGGCAACATACTTCCGCAACTGAGAGACGTGAAACACATTATGAATCCTGCTCAAAGCCGGAGGTAAAGCCAATCGATAAGCTAACTCGCCTACTCGATCCAAAATTTCAAACGGTCCAATGAATCTCGGACTCAACTTCCCCCGTTTTCCGCAACGGAAAATACCTCGACTCTGGGATACCTTGACCAAAACATGGTCACCCGTCTCGAACTCTAGTGGTCGACGACGATTTACTGCATATGATTTCTGTCGACTCTGAGCTGTCAACATACGACTCTTGATCAAAGCTACCTTCTCCCGGACGGCTATAAGCATATCGGGCTCGGTGCCGATTGATTCTGACAAGTCATCCTAACACAAAGGAGATCGACAAAGACGACCGTACAAGGCCTCGTAAGGTGCCATCTTAATGGAAGCATGCCAACTATTATTATACGTGAACTCGATCAACGGTAGTTGGGCTTCCCAATCGTCCTTCCAATCGAGGACGCAAGCTCTCAACATGTCCTCTAATGTCTGAATAGTCCTCTCTGATTGTCGGTCGGACTGAGGATGAAAGGCAGTACTGAGATTAAGCTGAGTTCCCATAGCACGATGAACTGATTTCCAAAAATAAAGTCTGAAAATCCATATGGGCGTAATATCATAAAGGTACGGGCGTAACTCACACAACAACTAATGTGCAATAGCCGTAGCCATGTTACGGTCATAACTCCTCAATGTAGGGCCGTAAGTCCTCATAGTTACGGCCGTAACTCCTCAGTGTTACGGCCGTAACTCTTGACAGATTTTTGATCATTTTTTAATCTTTTATACTTTTGGTCTATTATTGAGGGGATTGCTGGCCTTGATCTGATCTAATGTAATAATGCTGGATTTTTGGATCTATTAGATGACTTTAGGTGTATAAATAGACCACTTAGATCCATCATTAATCATCATTCATCTTATTATTTTCTTATTTTTGTAATACTTTTTCTTTGTGTGAAGAACACACTTGTGTTCTTGAGAGAGTGTATGTAATAGTGGTTTAGCTTATGTTGTTGAGGGAGTTTATTGCTTCTTTCTCCTTTATCTACTAAGGGAGTTAAGATCAATTCTTTCTCTTTTTCAACTAATAATGACCACTCAAGTTTGTAATATGTTGATTAAAGCCTTCTTGGGCTAAGTTATCCTTGGTTGGGATTATAAACAAGGTTTGTCATGTTATTTAAGTTTGTATAAAGATCTATTATGGATTACTTATATTGTGTGTGATTTTCATTGTTTTACGAATCTTTATTTATTTGGCCAATAAATGATGATATTTATGGTCTTCATATGTTTCGAAAGAAAATATGTTTGATTAGATCAAATGATCTTCACTCTAAGTTGTTCTAGGGGATATAAATATACCTGTAGACCTTAGATGATTCTTTGAGTTATTTTCATAAAACCTAATGCTATATATTGAAGCCAATCAACATAGAAATATAGTAGATTGACTCAATATATAAGGGGTGTTTTGACATTCGAAAGAGGAACCATCTTTTTAAGGAAAATCGAATCTACACAACATAATAAGTAAATTCATCTAATGATATCCTATACATCTTCTATAACTAATGATTGATCGGTCAAAAACTTATGCTAAAAATAGGAGTTTTTGAGTCGCTCGCAAATATATACGAGGTAGAAGTAGTTTGTGGTAAGTTCTACCAAGGTCTTTTCTCTCGAGGATTGTTCAACAGGGCTTCGTATAATATTTTGTTATAAATTGCGAGAAATAAATACTAAAATATTCTAAAATATATTTTTTGGTTTTTAAATTAACTAAATTAAAATGCACTATTTTTTATTTAAACTATTTTTAATAATAATATTTTAACAAGACTATTTATATTAGACTATTTTTAACTAGACTATTTGAATAGGATTAAAATGAGTTGGGAATTTATAAAATCTAGGGAATTACGGGTTCATTAAATTAGGTTTTTAATTAAGTATAGGAATTGATTTACACGGATATAAAGAAAAAATGAATGTTTATCGAGTAATCAACTTTTCACCTCATAACTTTCGTATTCAAAGGTGTCTTAACCACTTTCGCGATCTTAAGATGTTGATAACAAGATTAACACTTGATAGATTGAAAAGATATGTTTCCAATTCACTCAACAATCAATCAAGGAGGTTTCATTAGTAGAAATAGGATATGATCAATCTCTATTTAAACCAATTAGTCCTTTTTAATCAAAAGTGTAAATCAATCAAATACTCAATATATAACCTAATAGAAATCCCCCTTCCCCTAGGAAGAAAGATTAGCTACTCATTGGTTTATACAAACTAAAATTATAATAGAAATAATTGATATACATAATATATATATATATAAACTTTTAATTACTAGAACTTAATGAGAATGGATAAAACTTATTTGAATATGATGAATCAAAGTGCAAGAAACAAACTTCAAAATATAACTTCAAACTTGTTTAAAGGTTACAAGCTTACAAAAGTTGAAAGTAAAATACTAAGTGCTTATTGATCAAGTACTTTTCAATTACAAACTAAATGAAAGAAAAAAAAATAAAATACAAAGTAAAGTGATAGTTCAAAGGAGAAATATCTTGCTAAAAGAAAGGGGAGTTTCTTTGCAAGAAGAGGAGGTTATTTTGCAATGGATGAAGATGTCCTTTTATAGGTGATTTTCAAGAATACAATTGATTATTTAATTTGTGGCATATTTGACAAGTCTTTGGTGTTTGATTCACACTTGATCTTCCTTGCATGTCTTGATTTTCAGATCATTGACTTCATACATAGTTGTTGAGCTCACAAGATGCTAAATGTGGAAAATTTCACAAATATCAGCCTGAAAACGGCGATGCAAAACGACCCAGTTTGCCCCGTGTTGTACGCCGTTTTGTGGTGACTCGGTCTCTTCCGGAATACGCGCGAGGACACGGCGCTAAATGTCGGCCGTGTGTGAAACGGCCCAAGACACGGCCCTTGTTGCGCCGTATGTGAAACAGCCTACATAACACGGTCCATTTTGCGCCGTGTTGTATGGTCGTTTTGCCTTGAAAAATTCCCGTCGTTTGGATTTGATCTTGTTTTCCGTCCTTTTTGATGGTTCATGTCAGTAATCTGTAAAATAACCATTTTTAGCTCATGTTTGGACATATCTGTAAAATATGTATTTTTAATCACAAATCAGTATGATTATGCCCGTAAAAGGAATATTTTGTATATGAATTTTTAGATCAATTATGCACTAATCAATGATGAACTAAGTTTGTAATCCCAACTATTTCATTTTACCCTTTTATTAATCTATTATTAGTGCAATCTTTCATTTCTTTTAATTTTAGAACTATTATTGCATTTTCCTTGCAATTGTCAAACCAAACTCTTAAATTGTGTGTTTCACTCATCTTAATCCCTATAACAAATAGATAAAGTGTATAATTAAATATATAACCTAACTTCCTCGTGGGATCGATAATCCAGAGTCAAAAAGTCCACTTACTACTTGATACGATATCGTGCACTTGCGATAGTTACACAAAAGACGTGTCACTCATCAGTTCATTTTTCTTCCAATTCTTCAGATCATCCGCTGAAGGCTGTCGGTCTGTTGGCAGCAAAATCTCAGAAGGCTTTCGCACATTATTCTTCGATATGAAGTTGGGATCCTGGAAATCAGGTCGATATGAAGTCACCCTATATCCTCTTTTAGCTTGACCAGGCCCGGGTCCATCCAGTCATCCAATAGCAGTGGCAACAACGCAGCCTCTATCTCTTTCTCTCTTTCCATCCTCCATTTTCGGGCAGCCTCTCTGGACTCTTCCCCCTTTTTGGCATCATCAAGGTCTGACACCTTGCCGTGAATCTCCTGAAGGAGCTTCATAGATTCGGCATGTTGGGTTTTGAGATCATTGATGTTGTCAACCAGTTTCCCAATAACTAAAGCCAAATCATCGATCTTGTGATCATGATCAGTTAGTCTGGAGCCAGTATACTCAAGGGTGGCGACCGTCTTAGCCTCGGCAACTCTGAGCTTCTCTTGTTCTTGCCTTAGGACTCGCTCCTGATACTGTTTGAGCTGGTTCAGCGATTGCCACAATGCTTTAGGCATCAGGTGGAACGCGTCTTCCACATCATTAATTGCATATTTTAGCTTAGGGAGCTCGTCATGTGTAGTATCGCGCATCCAGACGAGTTCTTTACTAACATCATACAGGGCCTTGACGGCATCCTGTAGAAACATTGTTTGTCTGTAATATCCTGAAATTCTACTGCGATTGTTTAATGTTATTTTATCCGATCTATATTGTACAGGATGGAATCTGTGCCGTATGGATAAAATAATAGAAAGACTGAGGCAACTGTACTTGTATAATTGTCATATTTGGTAGACAATTACAATTGAGGATATCGTGTATCAGGTCATCGCACTTTTGATATGAGGTATATCGTATGAGAATACTGTTTGATTCAGTATATATATTCAGTAAGTGTATATGTGTTTTCGGTATGTCGAGACAGGCGGTAACAGTTGAAATTGGCTAAGTATAGAATACTTAGCGTACGCTAATGTTGAAGACTTACGTACGCTAAATCACAAGAGTTACGTACGTTATGACCGGGACATTACGTACGTAATATGGGAATCAGACGACTGAGTCATGGTCGGCAGGTGGGACCCTGTGTCGGCAGCTTTCGGCGGAGGATGTGGACAGCGAGTCAACCTCGGCCATTACGTACGTTATGCATGGCGTATTACGTACGTAATGTGTGTGGTACTGTAGCAAGTCAACGTACATGTTACGTACGTTATAAAGGAAATTTTACGTACGTAAGCATGTTAACAAAACAGTTCAGTTAGTTCTGGGATGATGATTACGTACACTATGTGGGACGAGTAGCGTACGCTAAAGTGCATTACGTACGTTAATGATGAAGAATAACGTACGTAATGAGTTATGCAGTTTAATATAATGAAGTTCGTCTTTCATTTCACTTCAGCTTTCCTTTTCGTTTTTCGTCTCCAAACTTTGAGAGAGAGAGATGTTGGCCTTCCTAAGTCGATTTTGAGCTTGAGGACTTGGACTTGAGTCTTGGATATGGAGCTATGGATGATTCTTGAAGTGTTTTCTAGTGTTTTTCATCTTCTAAGAGGTATGTTGGATAATCCTCCTTTTCATTTCGGATTCTTGATGTTGTTATTGATAAATGATTCGTATGAAGAGGATTAAGATGTTGTTTCAATTCTTGAGGTTATATAAATTATATGTTGAAAGATGATGGTGATATGATGGTTTATACCTTCAATATGTTGATTATGATTATGAAATCATAGAGTTCTTGATGTTCTTGGTATTATTATCTGTATTTGATCCGTATGATGATGATTAGGGAGTTGTTGTAACACCCCAATTCACAAATGGGACATTACATGCCGTAGAACCCCCATGAGGTCTACCAGGCTAACTCATGACTCGTAAACCACAAAGATATCCCAAAAGGTGCATTCAAAAAGTAAATAAGGTCGTGGCCCCGGCCAAAACATTTTAACGGAGTACATGAAGTATATGTTAAATACCAATTCATCGCCCACGCAGGGGACTTAAACCAAGTTGAAAAATAAACAGTCTAACTCCAATACTCGACAAATGCAATGCCAAAACATAAAAATACAGACTCGAGCCACATCATCATGCCAGCCCATCCTTTGTGTGCGCGTCCCGTGCCTGCTCCTCAGCTCTCCCGGTGCCTGAAATGCATAAGACGCATTTCCCCCATTTAAGGGGTTAACATTCGAATAGCTAGTGCAAGTACACAATTACACAACATTATATACATACATGATTCATCGCAAACAAATCATTAGGAAAAATCATTTTAAAAATCAATATTCCGGAATATCACATTTACACCAAAACAATATATCATCAAGCTTTCCACATCACAATTATCCACGTTTGGTAACTCGCGACCGTACCCATTAGTATCGGCCCCCAGAGGTCTCGTCGGACCGTCCCCAGGTGAGAAACCACTTCCGCGGCCGTACCCATTAGTATCGGCCCCCAGAGGTTCCGTCGAACCATCCCCAGGTGGAAGAACATCAACGCACGCACCCAAGTCCGCTTCCGTGGCCGTACCCATTAGTATCGGCCCCCATAGGCCCCATGCCATCCCCAAGTGGAAGAGTAACCATCACAATCGTTCAATAAACCAGTTTACATCATTCGCATCAAAACCGTACACACATAATGAAATATAATATATGTACTTGCCTTGGATAATACAACGCAAAGGAAACGACGAAGGAATAGGTTTTGGTCCGAACAATCCTCCCAAATCCATTCCTAACACAATAATGGTATACAACAAGCCTCAATAATGCGGAAAGGTAAGAATTAATCTTAATTCTACCCGTTGGGGAAATTCATCGAACATCAAGAGTGCATAGGGAATTTAAATCGGTCAGCGGTGTAATAACGGGATTTCATCCCATCCAATAACAAGGGAACCAAGGGTCACGAGTATACTATCGAAATCTAACAACAACATCAGTTAAATCGGATTAAAAGACAAGATCACCACCAAACCCTCCCCAAATTCATACTAGGGTATAGGAGATCTTACCTCTTGAAGATCCAAGCAATTTGATCCGAAGAACATGTGTTAAATCCACAATCCGAGCTTCACGATCGAAAGGAGATGAAGAAAATCAAACACCCAAGTGAAAGATTATGGGAAGTCTCCCCCCTCAAGCCCTCTCTCTCGTATGGTTGAAGAAAAGGAAGAAAATGAGTGAATCTCGCTAAAAAAAACGCAGTTATAGCGCTGACTGCACAGTGTGCCGCGGCCCAGCCGAAGTGTGCCGCGGCACAGGGCCAAAAATGCGCCCAGTGATCGGCAGTGTGCCACGGCCCGGACGAATGTGCCGCGGCAGTGACTCGGCAGTGTGCCGCGGCCCTGTCGGCATGTGCCGCGGCACACGGTACAGAAGGTTTGGCCGATAAGTGCAACACGAGTGTGCCGCGGCCCGGGCGAATGTGCCGCGGCAGTGACTCGGCAGTGTGCCGCGGCACATGGTACAGACTGCTCGGCCAGAAACTGGACAATGAGTGTGCCGCGGCGCACATTCCTTGTGCCGCGGCCCACACCCCCCTTGGGTCCCAAAATGATGAAAAATGATCCGGGAAGAGAATAAAAGCAATAGGAATCGATATCTGGGAAACAATAACACGAAATGGAAGTACGGAAACCCCAAAACGGTCCGAGGTACACAACCAAAATCGAACAAGGAATAAATTCCCTAAACTTATAGGAAATTACAAAAATGGCCCAAACATCCGAAAATTACGATACAACGTCGGATTAACAATCCGAAATTCACAACATGCTCTACTCAGCCATACGAACTCATGGAAATAGGAAAATGACAAAATCGAACGAGTTTAACGAGAATCGAATACACATGCGATAAAATATAACTCAAGATGAAATTACGTAAAAACATCATCGAGACTTATCCCAACGGAGAAACTCCAAGAACAAAATAGATTCAGAATTCCAAAACAGTGCCAAGTGAGTTGTCCGAAATGAATATACACCAAAAATAGAAATTACCAAAAATAGAAAACACGGATATTACATTTGTTACAATCCTTGAGGTTATGTAGAGTGTATATTGAAGAATACGATGATTCATGACTTGGATTACGAATTGGAAGATTATCTTCATGTTAAAGGATATCGAGTTATGTTGTTTTAACGGTTATGAACATGAGTTCGAATCCCTTAGTGTTCTTGAGGAACTTTTGATGAATTTAACATAGCAAGACGATCGTATGTTGAATTAATCGGATTATGAATCGTGTTGTGGTTTTGAGTTCGTAATTGTTTGAGTTGGATTGTCCGGATTTGTGTCTAATCGAGATATTGTGGAACTGTTGGGGTTTATTGATCGGTTGTATTGATTGGTTATGATCATCGAGTTGTAGTTTGTATTATAGATATCATTGAATCGTTGAGATGATTTGGTTGGTCGTGTCGGTTTTTAATTGTTATCGGATATGTGTTATTTGATTACTTCGATAGGTTGAGATTATTGATCGGTGATTAGAACCGTATGTTGCTATCGTGTTCGAGTACATTCGTGAATTGCGTTGGTCAGGTCCGAGGAGCTCGTAGACGAAGACAATGAGATTGGTAGCGGCTTCAGCGTCATCGTATCGGTATCGAGGCAAGTTATTACTTGCTCAGTTATAATGTTTAATGAATGGTTTCAGTTTCATTTCGTTTATAATGCATATAGCAATGATTATTACTGCAAATTCTGGAGATTTGTATTATGTGTTGTCTTTCCGATTCTGGGAGTTAAATCATAAGGTTTATGATTCATTTTGGATTATTGGAATTTTGGGTGTCGAGGATACATTATGGTAAAGACGAGGATATGAGTATCCGCAGTCCATGGTACGTTTGGGTTTCCGAGCATTGCGGATAATCTTCAGTGGTGATTTGGCATTGAGATTGCTTCCGAAGGACTCGGGTCAAGTATTCAGGATTGATTCAGTTTAATGTCGATGATGTTGATCATGCAGGTTGTCATTCATGTTGCTGAACATGAGGTCGTCCTAGTTATGTCATCATAGTGTCGTTCATGTTTTGATTCATATGTTGTTCATGTTGATGAACATATTGATTTGCATATGTGTATGCATAATTGCATTGTTATGTTGTAAATGATCCGAAGGGATCATGAGGATCTATGCTGAGGGCGCTGGATCGGATGTCCACCATGCGTTGGTTCGATGGGATCATCATGGGGATCTATGCTGAGGGCGCTGGATCGTTGGACAGGTTTTCCATCATACGTTAGTTCGACGGGATCATCATGGGGATCTATGCTGAGGGCGCTGGATCGTTGGATTACCAGTATTGTGTTGATGGAATCTTGTGAATTCACATCATTGATTTTATCATGTGTTGTTGTTCATATGTGTATTGTTGGTTATCCACCTTATGATGATCTGATAGGATTATCAAGGGGATCTATGCTGAGGGCGCTGGATCGTCGGATTTCCATTTAGTATACATCATTGTTACTGTTGTGAGCATATTGACTGGGTCATATGAGTATGCATTTGTAGGTCTTGTGTTAGGACCGTGTCCGTATTGCATTGATCTGATCTCGGATTAGACTGATATGATTGTCGTGTCACTTCATATCACGAGGTATGTTCCGTATTTCCTTTGGTATTTGTCTTTGATGGACAATCGGTTATTGTCTTGGGATTTGATGATGTTATTCGATGGATAGTATTGGTCAGAACTGGTAAATTTCCGTATCGTGAGTTGGTGATGATAGTTTGAGAATCTTGCGTATTGTTTGAGGTATAATATAGATATTAGGTTCGAGTTTATTGGTTAATCAAGTACGAGATGTGAAATGTGATAATGGTTATTCTGATGAGAATAACTTGAGTAAGTAAAGTTATGACGACTATCTTGAATTTTTAAAGATAGTACCATCGTTGGGCTCTTGGGCATTTGTAAATGTTTGCGAAAAATTCTTTTAGCCTTGTGGGTCCCATCTCGGGGCCCACGGCGCTGTAATATTTCCGGTTAAATCTGGGGGTGTTACAGAATATGGTATCGGAGCTTAGGTTGAGAAAACCTAGGCATTTGGGTCGAGTTGGGTCGTGTTTTATCGCGTCAGTCGAGTTGTCGATTGACTAATTCTAGAGCCTTGAGTTTTTGTTGTTCACTCGGGCTTGTGCGTTATGTGATTTACCAGTGTGGTACTGGGTTTATGGTGAACCTTTCCAAATGGTGTTAACGAGATTCTCTGGAATGAGATGTATTGTGTTCTTGAGTCGAACTGATTTTGCAAAACGTGTGTTTTGAAAATATCCGTGTCCAGTATTTTCTAGAGTCGGGACATGTGCCAGTTTCACAGGGAATCGTCGGCTTCACGATCTGTAAGTAATTGGATTCTTGAATTGTATCGAGATTTATTACCGTTCTAAGTTGATATGCTTTGAGATTCAGCAGAATATTATGCGTTACAGTATGAGGTGACAGAGTGGGACATGATTGATGATCTTGAGAAGTTATGGTTTTGGAAATCAATATGTCGGTTAAGTTTTGGAACAGAATTGTGTATTCGGGAGAAAGACTATGGATTGTTGAGAAGAACATGTAGCATGTTAATTCATTTTGAGATATATGAACTGTTTTGAGCATTTGAAATGATACTTTTCAAAATGAATGTTTTACAGATGTTTTACGGAAAATGATTTTTGGGCCGAGACCCAATTGATTTCGAAATAGTTTTATAACTCAGGACTTGGGGTCCGTAAAGAGTTTTCTAATTTTTAAACTTCATGTAATGCGGAACGAGATATGGGCTGAGACGCTAGTGTTTCAAAAAGGCTTTTTAGTTTTCATAAAACTCCCGAGATTTGTGAAGCTCTTTATCAATCGTTTATTTATTTCGTTCCTACCTTTCGAGGTTTTGGTTTACTTGTTCAAATGAAACTTCTCGGGTAGTCTTTCGTTGTATTTGATTTGTCGATTATTCAATGTTTTGTCATAGCATATTAGAGGTGATCCAGGATGGGATAATGGTCGACGTTGCCAGTCATGTGAGGAAAAAGAAGTTTTAACGGAATTTATATATATTGAGATTTTGGAACTCTATCGTGTGGTTTTCCCGATGGAATATCGGTGGATATTGGTGACAAGCTGAACTGATATACAGGAGTATGGATATGGTCAAGCATTTGCATAAATCCCATTTTATTTAATCGTGTGTATTTGAAAAGAATTTTTATCGAGAACTTGACATGAGCGAGCCGGTTGGTTCGGAAATTGATTTTGCAGTCTTACCAAAAATTTATGTTTTGAGTTTTAAAATTTTTGAAGGAACTCTTGAAAATTTGTCTTCTTGACAAGACTATATGATTTCAAACTGGTCTTGAAAATATGATCGATATACATACGCATTTAGTACATAATGCATATCATGGTGAAGTTCTGAGTGTGACTCACGAACTGGATAAGACGTCAGTATGGAACGATGAATAAAGATTCGAGCTTCAGTATGGTAGTTGGTTATCCAGGGATGATTGGTTGATTGATTGGATAAGAAGAATATGCTGCGTGATGTAGAATTCATGCACATGATGTAATTTTGGAACTTCGGGTTTTGTGAAACTGGGACGTATGCGCTACCATAATGTTTTTGAATGGTTTCTTTGTAAGTGTAGATTTGGGGATGGTGCCCCCATACTTGTGGTTTTGGATATTGAGTGGTCGTTCCCACTCCATGTATGATTAGGTATGTTCGTCGATTTGTGATTGGTTGTTCGTATGCCGAGGAATATGTTCACCAGTCGGGTATGTTTATTGAGATCCACTGTATGTGGTTGGTGTGTCACTTTGAGAATGTTATTCTTTCGTATATCTGTTTCTGTGGTTCTGTATTGACCGTGTTGGGGATTCTCGTGTGAAGGTATTCTCGATTATCGTTGACCGTTCGTTGGTCGTATTGGAGTTTATCATGTTGATGATATTCTCGATTGTGTTTTGACCTCTAGTTGGTCATATTGGAGTTTATCATGTTGATGATATTCTCGATTGTGTTTTGACCTCTGGTTGGTCATATTGGAGTTTATCATGTTGATGATATTCTCGATTGTGTTTTGACCTATGGTCGGTCATATTGGAATTTATCATGTCGATAATAAATTCGGTTGACTTATTGGTTGATCATTGTTGGTGATCATCTGAGCGTTTGGATTTTGTGTCGGTGTCTCGGGATTCGTGTTGTTTTAGGCAGTTGTTTCATAGATATATCGGATATTATTCATTTTATCGGAATTGGAACTTGATCATGTGATCAGGCAAACAGGATTTGTCACGGATAGATTATTTAATCTGACGATGATATAATTTTGTTGAGACTCATGGAATTGTGATTGTAAGCGTATTGAGGCTTTACAGTGAGTCACTCGCTAATATCTCAGGAGATCGTCGACTTTGCGCAGTTGTAAGTATGCGAATTTGGTGATTCAGTAATAATGATGATTGGTCGTTGTAATATTGATTTCGGGATATTTTGTTGAACGGTTTGTTTGTCTTTGTAACGAATTGCAAGTTTCGAGGACGAAACTTATTTTAAGTGGGGTAGAATGTAATATCCTGAAATTATACTGCGATTGTTTAATGTTATTTTATCCGATCTATATTGTACAGGATGGAATCTGTGCCGTATGGATAAAATAATAGAAAGACTGAGGCAACTGTACTTGTATAATTGTCGTATTTGGTAGACAATTACAATTGAGGATATCGTGTATCAGGTCATCACACTTTTGATATGAGGTATATCGTATGAGAATACTATTTGATTCAGTATATATATTCAGTAAGTGTATATGTGTTTTCGGTATGTCGAGACAGGCGGTAACAGTTGAAATTGGCTAAGTATAGAATACTTAGCGTACGCTAATGTTGAAGACTTACGTACGCTAAATCACAAGAGTTACGTATGTTATGGCCAGGACATTACGTACGTAATATGGGAATCAGACGACTGAGTCATGGTCGGAAGGTGGGACCCTGTGTCGGCAGCTTTCGGCGGAGGATGTGGACAGCGAGTCAACCTCGGCCATTACGTACGTTATGCATGGCATATTACGTACGTAATGTGTGTGGTACTGTAGCAAGTCAACGTACATGTTACGTACGTTATGAAGGAAACATTACGTACGTATGCATGTTAACAAAACAGTTCAGTTAGTTCTGGGATGATGATTGTGTACGCTATGTGGGACGAGTAGCGTACGCTAAAGTGCATTACGTACGTTAATGATGAAGGATAACGTACGTAATGAGTTATGCAGTTTAATATAATGAAGTTCGTTTTTCATTTCACTTCAGCTTTCCTTTTCATTTTTCGTCTCCAAACTTTGAGAGAGAGAGATATTGGCCTTCCTAAGTCGATTTTGAGCTTGAGGACTTGGACTTGAGTCTTGGATATGGAGCTATGGATGATTCTTGTAGTGTTTTCTAGTGTTTTTCATCTTCTAAGAGGTATGTTGGATAATCCTCCTTTTCATTTCGGATTCTTGATGTTGTTATTGATAAATGATTCGTATGAAGAGGATTAAGATGTTGTTTCGATTCTTGAGGTTATATGAATTATATGTTGAAGGAAGATAGTGATATGATGGTTTATACCTTGAATATGTTGATTATGATTATGAAATCATAGAGTTCTTGATGTTCTTGGTATTATTATCCGTATTTGATCCGTATGATGATGATTAGGGAGTTGTTGTTACAATCCTTGAGGTTATGTAGAGTGTATATTGAAGAATACGATGATTCATGACTTGGATTACGAATTGGAAGATTATCTTCATGTTAAAGGATATCGAGTTATGTTGTTTTAACGGTTATGAACATGAGTTTGAATCCTTTAGTGTTCATGAGGAACTTTTGATGAATTTAACATAGCAAGACGATCGTATGTTGAATTAATCGGATTATGAATCGTGTTGTGGTTTTGAGTTCGTAATTGTTTGAGTTGGATTGTCCGGATTTGTGTCTAATCGAGATATTGTGGAACCGTTGGGGTTTATTGATCGGTTGTATTGATTGATTATGATCATCGAGTTGTAGTTTGTATTTTAGATATCGTTGAATCGTTGAGATGATTTGGTTGGTCGTGTCGGTTTTTAATTGTTATCGGATATGTGTTATTTGATTACTTCAATAGGTTGAGATTATTGATCGGTGATTAGAACTGTATGTTGCTGCCGTGTTCGAGTACATTCGTGAATTGCGTTGGTCAGGGCCGAGGAGCTCGTAGACGAAGACAATGAGATTGGTAGCGGCTTCAGCGTCATCGTATCGGTATCGAGGCAAGTTATTACTTGCTCAGTTATAATGTTTAATGAATGGTTTCAGTTTCATTTCGTTTATAATGCATATAGCAATGATTATTACTGCAAATTCTGGAGATTTGTATTATGTGTTGTCTTTCCGATTCTAGGATTTAAATCATAAGGTTTATGATTCGTTTTGGATTATTGGAATTTTGGGTATCGAGGATACATTATGGTAAAGACGAGGATATGAGTATCCGCAATCCATGATACGTTTGGGTTGCCGTGGCATCGAGATTGCTTCCGAAGGACTCGTGTCAAGTATTCAGGATTGATTCGGTTTAGTGTCGATGATGTTGATCATGCAGGTTGTCATTCATGTTGCTGAACATGAGGTCGTCCTAGTTGTGTCATCATAGTGTCGCTCATGTTTTGATTCATATGTTGTTTATGTTGATGAAGATATTGATTTGCATATGTGTATGCATAATTGCATTGTTATGTTGTAAATGATCCGAAGGGATCATGAGGATCTATGTTGAGGGCGCTGGATCGGATGTCCACCATGCGTTGGTTCGACGGGATCATCATGGGGATCTATGCTGAGGGCGCTGGATCGTTGGACAGGTTTTCCACCATGCGTTGGTTCGACGGGATCATCATGGGGATCTATACTGAGGGCGCTGGATCGTTGGATTACCAGTATTGTGTTGATGGAATCTTGTGAATTCGCATCATTGATTTTATCATGTGTTGTTGTTCATATGTGTATTGTTGGTTATCCACCTTATGATGATCTGATAGGATTATCAAGGGGATCTATGCTGAGGGCGCTGGATCGTCGGATTTCCATTGAGTATACAGTATTGTTATTATTGTGAGCATATTGACGTGGTCATATGAGTATGCATTTGTAGGTCTTGTGTTAGGACCGTGTCCGTATTGCATTGATATGATCTCGGATTAGACTGATATGATTGTCGTGTCACTTCATATCACGAGGTATGTTCCGTATTTCCTTTGGTATTTGTCTTTGATGGACAATCGGTTATTGTCTTGGGATTTGATGATGTTATTCGATGGATAGTATTGGTCAGAACTGGTAAATTTCCGTATCGTGAGTTGGTGATGATAGTTTGAGAATCTTGCGTATTGTTTGAGGTACAATATAGATATTAGGTTCGAGTTTATTGGTTAATCAAGTACGAGATGTGAAATGTGATAATGGTTATTCTGATGAGAATGACTTGAGTAAGTAAAGTTATGGTGGTAAGATTACGTTAGTCGTATTCTTATGTTGTATTCTCATTTGTATGTAATTATTAATGTGATGTGACGGTTATCATTGTTGGATATTATGGCTGACCCCGTTGTGGGATTTATTTTTAGGTTCTTGGAGTATCAAGCTTGTAGCGGTCGTGAAGAGATGAGCTTCCCGTAGGATACTGGCTAGGACATGTTTATTTCCATTGAGTTTCTTGATTGGTTCTTGTATTCCGCTGCTAGAGTATCTTTATGGTTGGTCTTTTTACGCTGCGTGAGTATTTTGAAATGCTCTTTTGGTATCTGGTAGCTGAGGTTACTTTGGAAATCGTTTTCTAAACTTTTGAGTGTCGGCCGTTTGGCCTTGCGATTTCAAATGAGTTTTTACGACGGTTTTTGATAAATGGATTTTATAAGTCTTTGTGAATTTTTAAAGATAGTACCGTCGTTGGCCTCTTGGGCATTTGTAAATGTTTGCGAAAAATTCTTTTAGCCTTGTGGGTTCCATCTCGGGGCCCACGGCGCTGTAATATTTCCGGTTAAATCTAGGGGTGTTACATTGTCGACCGATGGCTTGCAGTTGCTCTATTCGGGCTTCGGTTCGTGGGGAGCTAGGGTGCATAATCTTCGAATATTCAGGTTATTCAAGATGTCGAAGATCCACATGATAATGGGGTCCTCGTGGTCTGTCTTCAGGCAGAAAACCGTCATCAGAATCAGATTTGGAGATGATAGAGATAGGAGATGCAGGGGCTCCGGAAGGATGTGCTGTAGGTTCAGTCTGGGATACAGAAGGGACTGATTCCTCCTGTCTTTATTGAATTTATGTAGTCGGTACTATATGAGGGATTGAATCCTCCTACTGACTCTCAGTTTCCGCCTGTTCTGGAAGAGGGACTGATTCCTCTTGGCGGATGGCGCGGGCGGCGTCTTCATATTGATGTTGTTCAGCCTGGGCTTCCTGTATGGGAGCAGCTTGCTCTTTAATGATGACAAGAGGAACTGATTCCTCTTGTTGCTGTTCTTGTGATGCTTGTTGCGGGGGCGGGGACCGTTGCTGTCAGATGTCCCCTGACCCTGTTGTTTCTTAAGCTTGTCCATTCCCCTTCCTTGGCCTCTTCGCGGCTGAGCCGTAAACCTGCCTGTAGGGCATTGTCATCGTCGTCCGAGTTAGGGTCAGAGTGGTGGCTGGGCGATGGAGCTTGTCACCGGACTGTGACTTTCCTTTCATTCTAGCCTTCTCTTTTGTCGTGTAGTAGTCTCGCGGCAAAAGTGATCCTCCCAGCGGATCAGGACTTCGACATTTTTGGTGTCCGCGACCTCCAATGCAAATAATTCCTCATCCTTCTAGTCGGCCCAATGGTATAGGGTGTCGTAAGAGGCAACCCTGTAGGACTTCCATATCTTGAAGCATTCGTAAGCTTCCTCGATTTGAACCTGGAGGAGAGTATTATTGATAATGTCAGTGGGGAAGGGACTATGTACAGTAGTGGGCTCTATTGTATGGTTGGGATCCGCAACAGGTATGGGAGCCTGTTGGAGAGGGATCGCGAACAGGGGTTGGTAACCTATGGGGAGAGGGACTCCATACAGGGGTGGGTATCCTGTTTGGAGTAGCGGCTTTAGGCTCCGAAGGGGCAGCCAATTCACCAGAACCTTCAAACTTGGCAAACAATTGATCATCTGTCATAGCCGCCACAGGCTCAGGATCGGCTTTTTCAGCAGCAACTGCTTCTTCCAGAGGGGTTGCGCCCTGTGGGATTGTTTCAGCGACAGGAACATAAGGAACCTCTACAACGACCGCTGCAGTCAATGTAGGCTCAGCCTTAGAAGACTTTTTGGTCTTCTTCCTCTTCTTCTCGACAGCTTGAAGTAAACTGCTGTCAGGAACACTTCTCTTCCTCTTCTTCTCCTCGCCCGAGATCCTCAAAGTGACGTCCCTCGGGTTACTTGAAATGGGCATGCTTCGAGGATGGGTCCCCTTAGCAAGAAGTGATGATTTGTTGAAAACCGTAGGTTTGATCCCACTTATGAACTTTCCAGTGCCAATCTTCTGGGCATACGCTGATAGCTTCACTCTGCAACGAGTGAGAATGTAATTCAGGATGGCGCCAAATGATTGCTTGGCAGATTCAGGCTTAGCAGCCTCTTCCTGTATTCTTTTCAACACAATCTGGCACCAATTCACCTTATCTCCAGACATGATGGACACCATCATTCTGAAGCGCAGGTTAGTGCACATCTCAAATGCTCCGGTCTGGTTCTCAACAACATGACAACAGAAACCGTGCAAGTATACATAAGGTAGGTTAAAGTTCTTTTGTGGAATGAGGAGTGGACATCTGTACCTATGGAGTCGCCGATGAACAGTTTTCAGTAAGCTGTCAGAAGGCTTTCCGAGCCGAAGGTTTCCAACTCCTCCATCTTCAGGCCATCAGACGGCAGCCTATAGATTTTATCCAAAAGCTCTTTGTTCAGAGAGATCTCAGTCGCTTGAACAGTTACGATAATGACAAAAATCTCACCTCCTCTCCTCTGAGATAAGTATTTGAAAGAGGCGTCCAAGTAGAACTCCTCTACAATCTGCTCATCGTAAGCATCAACATGGTGGCTTGAAAGGCGATACAACCCTTGTTGTTTCACTATGGAAACAACCACTTCCTTGCCTATGTCATCTTCTCCTTCTAGATCGATTCTCTCCATCAGCATGGATCTGGCGAAGATATGCCCATCGATGATAGTCTCCTTCTTCTTTATTGGAAGGTAAGATGTTTGTGAAGTCGACATTTTGCAAAAGAGAATGTGTTAAGTAACAGGGAATTACACAAAAAATGCAGAAAATTGCAGAAAGTATGTAGAGTGTTTACTAAGACTCATTTAATTTGCTGAAATCCTTTTTACAGGGTGTAGGTAAGATTAGGGATAAACAACGAATGGTCAAATTTAAGGGATGGGAACCGTCATTTAAAGAACGTATAGGATGGATTCAGAGTAACTTGCATGTCTAATCCATCAGTTTTGAAATGATGACCGGTCCCACTTCCGATAGTTCGTCTTCCCTTATTACACGAAACAGCGGTTTGAAATTTTAAGATCGCAGTATTTGAGGCAATAAAGTCCAGGTGTCTTTAAAACATTAGATGATAAGGCGTCTTACTTAAAACAGTATTTGTATGAATCGAATAATATTATAATATTAATTGATATTCCACAGTGTATGTGCTGTATCCACGAAAATACAGCATCCCTCCTTAAAAGGTACATATAGGATTCAATTTTTACAGCAATTTTTGGATTAATACTGTATTCATGGGTCAAACTGTATTCCCCCTTAATTAATGCACACGTCAGCTGTAGGTAGGTTTTATGCCTCCTTTTTTCCTACAGTAAGATTTAACTTGTTCTGAGTGTACAGTTAATCAAAGTGGATACTGTATTGTTGGGTCTTACAGCATTCCCTCTCAATTGATGAGTAAAATGTAAAAATTTACAGGGAGTCAGGCTGTAGCATTCCCAATACTTGGCGAAGCATGCATAATCTGGTTGTGCTGAGAGGTTTTGTAAAGATGTCGGCCAACTGAATGTCTGTATGAATCTTTTTGATCCGAACATCTTTATTCTCAACACGATTCCTGATGAAATGACGCTTCATATCAATATGCTTAGCTCGTGAGTGCAATATAGGGTTGTACGTGATTGCAATTGCACTCGTGCCACCGCACATGATTGGCGTCTCTCTGCCACTGATTCCATAGTCTTGTAGTTGTTGTTTCATCTATAGAATCTGCATACAGCAACTTCCAGCGACATAATATTCTGACTCAGTTGTAGAAAGCAAGTTGTCCAATTGCTTCTTACTGAACCATGACACAAGTCTAGGTCCAAGAAAGTCACAAGTACCACTTGTATTCTTCCTATCCATCTTACAGCTACCAAGATCCGAGTCGCTGTAGACAACCAAATCAAATCCTCCTTCCTTAGGATACCACAATCCTACATCGATTGTTCCTTCCACGTACTTAAGAATTCGTTTGACTGTGGTGAAGTGTGACTCCTTAGGTGCTACCTGATACCGAGCACACACTCCTACAGCAAACTGGATATTGGGCCTGCTAGCTGTTAGGTACAGGAGTGAGCTTATAAGCTTCCTGTAGAGTAATTGATCAACCGGCTTTCCAGCTTTGTCAGTACTAATTTGCGTGGAAGTGATCATGGGGGTTGATGAGGATTTGGAGTTGTTCATCCCAAATTTGTTGAGCAGTTCCTTGCTGCACTTTTCCTAGTTGATGCAGATTTCTGTAGGCAGTTGCTTAACCTGCAATCCTAGAAAATAACTAAGTTCTCCCATCATAATCATTTCAAATTTACTTTGCATGAGATGAGAGAACCTTTGACATAAAGCAAGGTTAGTAGAATCAAATCTAATATCATCGATATATATTTGCACCATTAAAAGGTCATCTCCTTCCTGTATCTTAAAGAGGGTCTTGTCCACAACACTTTTCTAAAATATATTGTTTATTAGGTACAAGGACAGGGTTTCATATTAAGCTCTAAGTGCCTGATTAAGTCCATACAGAGCTTTCCGTAGCCTATATACTAGGTCTCCGCCTCCATTGTTGACAAACCCTGGTGGTTGTTCAACATAGACTTATTCAGCAAGATCTCCATTCAGGAATGCACTCTTAACGTCCATTTGATATACTATAAAGTTATTATGGCTTCTAGTCTGGATACAGGGGAAAACGTTTCATCATAGTATATGCGTTCTTCCTGTCTGTAGCCTTGTGCGGCTAGACGGGATTTGTTTCTTATTACAAGTCCATTCTCATCCTTCTTATTTCTAAATACCCATTTAGTTCAAATTACAGCTTGATGGTCTGGCCTGGGTACTAGATACTATACATTTTTCCTTCGAAACAATTCAGCCCTTTTTCCATAGAAGTGATCCAGTGAATTATTCGGAACTTCATTGGTCAAAACAGGTTCGGATTGGGCTAAGAATACAGCTACAGTGCACATAGCTAGTCTCCTAAGTTCGGGTTGATATTTTCATGCAGGAAATGGAGATTTCTCAGAATCGATTTCTTCTTGTGCACACAGTACAGTTCCTTGTGTACTCTGTATTCTTCTACGGGTGGTTGCACCAGCATAATATCACTTTTAATTAACTCCTGGTGGTGCTCTCTTAGCCATATCCTATCAGCTCCTAATTTGGCGTCCCGTGTTGTATCTTGTGGTGCTTGAGTCTCGGCTTCAGCTTGTACATCATCAGCTTCGACTACTTATGATCTTACAGCGGCGGGATTGATTTCTAAGTCCATGACAAGCTCTATTAGAGTTTGAGGATCATCAGTAGGGAGAGTTTGGATGGCCTGGGTTATGCCTTCTACTCATGTAGGATCATAATGGGGTTCATCGAACACTACATGGACAGATTCTTCTATTGTCAGCTTTCATTTGTTAAAGACCCCGAAAGCTTTGCTGACAGAGGAATATCCTATGAATATCCCTTCATCGGACTTTTCATCTAAGGTCTTGAGTTGATCCTTCCCGCTGTTCAGAACATAACACCTGCATCAAAAAATATGAAAGTAATGTAACCAATGGAGTTTTATTGTTCCATGCCTCATAGGCTGTTTTGTTGTTATGTTTGTTCATGATACAACAATTTTGTATGTAACACGTTGTATTTGTTGCTTCCCCCAGAACCTTTGCGGTAACTTTCTTGTGGATATCATGGTCTTTGTTGCTTCCTTGAGCGTCCTATTATTTCGCTAGGCAATGCCATTTTGTTGAGGAGTCTGAGCTTCTGGGTATTCGCGCTGCATTCCATTGTCCGAACAGTATTGCTCTATAAAGCGATTTGTGAATCCAGTACCTCTGTCGGAATGAATGGACACGATACTCAACCCTTTCTCATTCTGTAGCTTTCTCAAGTGCTCTGGCATCTTCGTGATGGTTTCGTTCTTCTTACTTAGAAAGATTGTCCAAGCCTACCTGGAAAAATTATCAACAATAACGAGATAATATTTCTTACCTCCCAAACTTACAGGGTCTATAGGGTCGTAGAGGTCCATGTTTAGCATATCCAGAACTCTATGGGTGGACGTGTATGACTTACTTTTCAGGGTGCACTACAAAAAAACAGTTTTTACCGACGTCATTTAACGACGCCCATACCCGCCCGTTCGCAGACTTATTCGTGCCAGATTTACCGACGCTATTACCAACGCGACGGCTGTACCCGGTTCCACACATTCACTGTTCGTACACATCATGTACCGAACCCCAGAGGTCACGAGGGACTGTATTTTGTTCCACACACATACACTGTTCGTACACATCATGTACCAAACCCCAGAGGTCACGACAGATAATACCCTGTTCCACACATATACATTGTTCGTACACATCATGTACCGAACTCCAGAGGTCACGACGTACCATAACCGGTTCCACACACTCATTTCACCACACTTAAAACACTACCACGCAATGATACACCTTATAACAATTATATTCAAACTATCAACAAGGCACCACAATACGTAACCAAGTATTTAATCAATCCGATCCAATTATCGTAATCATCACGGTACCTCATTCAAGAACAACCACGCACAACACAACAACACAGTTAACATCATCAACACAATTTCACAACATCAACAAACAAATATATCATCGATACAATCAATACTCGAAATAAGTAACTCAC
This sequence comes from Orobanche coerulescens, assembly GCA_033398695.1. Lineage (NCBI taxonomy): Eukaryota > Viridiplantae > Streptophyta > Magnoliopsida > Lamiales > Orobanchaceae > Orobanche > Orobanche coerulescens. The sequence goes on along the minus strand of CM065801.1, from coordinate 204,051,252 downwards.
ACGAATCATATCCACAAAGGCAAACTAAGTCATCGTAAACCCAACACGTAACTTCTATTTGCAAGACACAAATCGTATTAGCAATATACTTGCCTCGTTAACCGATACCGAACACTCCGACGAACACAGCTCAACTAGGAAATCTCGAACACCTACAATCCTCCGGGCTAAAACAACGAAAATACGATTACAACGAGTATAACAACCGAAAACAACGCGAAACATGCCCAAGAATCAAAGGAAAACCCGTTGAGTCATTTAATCGGACATTAAATGCTCAAAGATCCCTTAGAACACAAAAATCATGGTTGGGCTCAAACAAATTCGAGATACGGATATACAATCCGTAGAACATGATTTATAATACCCAATAACACCATCCAAACCATCAAAAATCGGATGAACAACGAAATCAAGAAGGAAATCCCGAAAAGATCACAAGAAGTTACCTTCGATACGGACGAACTCGAGTGGAGGATGATGTTAGACACGAATCAAACTTCCCAAAATGATGCACAAAGATGCTTCTGATCACTACCCTTGAATTTCGGCCGAAAATCGCGAAGGAAGAAGTAGAAAGGGGAAAAATGGGAAAAAACCCGTCGCCCAGGCCTTATATAGTCGAACATGTTACGGTCGTAACCTATAGGGCCTTATGACCGTAACTCGGCACTTACGGCCGTACTCGGCAACTCCTTACGTCCGTATAGGCCTCCCAAGCCACTGCCCAAAATGTGCGGGTACATTACGGCCGTAACTCGGCTATGCACTGCGTCCGTAACTCGACATTATGGCCGTACTCGGCCACACCTTACGGCCGTAATAAGGTTCCTCAAGGCTACTTCCCAAAACGTGCGGATGCATTACGGCCGCAACCCAGCAATGCATTATGGACGTAACTCGGCCAGGCCTTACGGCCGTAACTCGACCATTGTGATAGTCTGGTCAAGCGCTCGACAACATCTCGGTCACACTAACGCACCGTCTATGATTCAAAATAATAACGATCAAATTATGAAACATAACGTACCACACCACAAGCACACATTAAAACGTAGAGGCGCACGCGACAACAAGTCTCAATCGACGAACACTACAACGGAATACACACCATACCGTACATAAAAGAGAAACGTATCCCACATAATCATAATGAAACGAAATAATCGGCACCAAACGACAAATAGTTCAAGGCAACATGAAATAAAAATCTTGGTTATTACATTCTACCAGTCTAAAAATAAGTTTCATCCCGAAACTTAAAACAAACCCCAAAACAAAAATAAATCAAAAGCAAGAACAACAGACATCAATGATCTCTATGAGTCGATCTAAACACTGGCGCTGAAACTTAAGTATCGATCAGACCAGACACTCTTGCATAATACTGGACTCGGTGCCCCTTGTGTCCACAATTGTAACAAGTCCTCGGCGGTGCCATACAATTCGCACGCTCGTGGCCCAGAACATTACAGTTGAAACACCTTGGAGCACTACCAGAACTCAAAGACACCAACTTAGGTCTTTTAGATTCTCTAGTTGACCAAGAAGGTCTCGTACTCATCTGATACGAGGTTTGAGGTTTTGGAACCCCAATTCCCTTGCTTCCCAATGCGTCATCAGAAATCTTCTATTTCCTTGCCACAGATACAGACTCTGTAGACATTATAGCCATTTCAAATGCCAAGGCTCGATCTTGATAGTCCTTCAATGTTGTACACATAAAAGGAGCCATACACTGCCGAACATGAAGTTTCATACGCATATCGAAATAACGAACCTTATCTGCCTCACTTATCACTTGGTCTCGAACATAACACAACTGTCGATTATAGTCGACTATTGCCTGAGATATCGTCACATCCTGAGGCGTATCCGAGAAAAACTAAACAATCTGGCGCTCTCGAACAGGTAATGGGCAATACTCAGCTTCCATGGAAGACTTGAACTCGGCCCAATTAGCTACACGATCATTAGGCGCTACGGCCCCCCACCAGTCTGCAGCTTCCTTGTCGAGCAGGTACTGAGCAATGAGTACTCTCCTTTCATCCAGAAAAGATACAGCCTCAAGTTCTCCCAACCTAACGAGTCATAAGAACCTGCAAAATGAGGCGGGTGCATTCTCATCACATCTCGTAGGATGGTGGCGGCGCCAACATCAACATTACCTCTAGCTGATTGCCCCTGGTCACTCGACTGGTCATCCTGACCATCTATACTGAGCTGATTGGCACTCGACCACGAGCGAGTCGCCCTCTCATGCTCCTGATTTTGACCACTACCATGACCACATCCTCGGCCTCGACCTCTCGGCATACTGAATGGACAAACGTTCAGAACGACAAAACAAACATCACATAATCAACATAGGACAACAAACAGCAACACAATAAAATATTCACTCTGAGTCATTACGCGAATACACGAACTATCACTGCAAAAATAGAATTTAAATTCATAAGTAATTCACATGGCCACATCAATGGAGATGTATGACCTTTACCACAACAAACACGGTTAAAACATCGTACATACCATTGTGGTCAAACATGGGTAATATTCTTAAAAATAAAATTCCGAGGTATTTGTTCAAATGATAATATTTTAAAATTCTAGAGTTTGAATGATTTTGCTGAAATGAAATTTTTGAAAAAATGCTTTTAATACCTCGGTCGTTTAATCAAAACCATGAACCCATTATCATAACTGTTTTGTTTTGAAATCATTTGCAAAACAACATTTTGAAATTTCAAATCTACACGATAACCGATATCATCAAAATGACCTTATCACTATATATCATCATCACCATTAACGACATACCAGGTAACCACATGTTACCACGCCACACCATCACGAATAACAACGCACATGGTAAACCGCGGCCATGCCCCTAAGCATCGACCCCCAAAGGTTTCACCAAACCATTCCTGGGTGGAAAACCTCTTGTACTCGTACTAATCATTTCCACAGATCAACTATCACATCAGGATAACGTCATAGAATAATACAATTAAATCATACTATGCAGTCATAACACTTAAGTATACAACCGAAATTCGTTAGCAAGAATGGTAACGATTAACAATGTCAACAATACTCATACAGGATAAACAACCGAGTGCATCATGTTGTTACCCAAAATATTCTTCGGAATGGTTTGCTGGATATGGCTACGGGTGAGTAACAAACAAAATGCGAGAATACATCCGAGGGAATGTAAATAACACAAGATTTGCCGGGTTGTTAGTCCCGGGCTTTAATGCTCTCGCGAGATATTATTAATAGGAATTCCACTTGGAGAGTACAGATATTAATGTAAGAGTATAATTACAATGAGTGTAATAACCCTCGTTATCTAGCTTTTGAGTGCGGATGATTGCCGGAAGAACCAGAGTTGAAGCTCTGAGAGTTCTTGAAATTTATGGAGTTCTCGTTACTGCCGACCGTATTTAGGTTAAGAGGTTCCGAGAGTGAGATAGATCCCAGAGAGGCCAAGCTCTCCCTTCCAAATGCTGGAAGTCCTCTATTTATAGGAGAGGAGGTAGTTGGGATGTCTTAATCCCGAACGGGCGATCATCTTTCTTGCATTAATTTAAACGGGTGATCGTCTCAGCACGTGGGTCGGTCTCCTTAAAGTCCGCAGCTGCTGCTGGCAGCCAGATGTGCGAACCAATGGAAAGACAACACGCATCTCACGTCGCTGTTTTGGGAGGTCCCACCTTGGATCCTTTCGGCAGGTCTGTCAGTAGGTGAGGCTGTCCTTGTCGTCTACAGCTGGTGATGGGCTGGAGTCAAAAACCTTATCTGGCAGCGCCTTTTACGGATCTGCACGTGGGTCTTCATCCTAGATTCGGTCTTTGTAGACTGTGACGGATGTCGGCCTTACACGTGGCATAAGACGGTCGTCCTTGGTCGGGCACTAGGGACGATCGCTAGGTGCCAAGAGGCAATCTCCCTAGACATCGATCGCTCGGTACTTGATCTTGATCCGGCATCTTCGTTTGGAAAGACTACCTTGGTCCATTTGACTCTGACGTTGGTCGCTCGGCCCTTGTGCCGATCGCGGTTGAGGCGTATTAATCGCCGCACAACAATTGCCCCCAGCTCGCTCTGATGTTGAAGACATGGGGTGAGGTGGTTCCACTGACAATCGTTCAAAATGATGACGAGCGACTCATCGAGCAGACTTTGATCTTGGATTTGGATGACCTAATCGAAAGCTGAAAAGAGCGGCTCTTGAGACTGTTAGTGAAAGGGAACGAAAATAAATCGTTTGGCGAGCTATCTTCAGTTTTGTTCTTGCGATCTTCAATTTTGCAGATTCCTCAAGGAAGGCTGACCATTTTGGCCTAAAGGAACCATGCACGTTTGCGGAGTTCGATGGAACCGACCTCTGCGACCGTGCCTTGCGCGAGCGACATTCCACATGTAGGTCTATCTCGCGACTCACTTTATTGTGAGGGTCCTCCGGAGGCTATGTTTTGCCTCGCAATGTAGCGATGGAGCGCGATCTCAGCCTGGAGGAGTCCTTGCATGGAGCGCCGTCGGATTAATTGACTCCGCGACCGTGGCTTGTTAGCACTTTTCTGCCTGGGACCGACATGTTAGATGACGGACCTTTGAGGGCATATGTTGCGACGGGGGCGGGACGCGTCGCATTGTCTGGGTCCACCATTTTAGATAATGGATCCTTGAGGGCGGGCGAGCGTGTCCTCAGATCTGTTTTGGAGGATCCTTCAGATACGCCTGCCTCGTATTTAAACGAAGGGCGAGCGATCTCTGCTCAAAGGAACCTTTGCATGGACGGACTGTCGGTTCCATCGACCTCCAGAACCATGTCTGCACTTTTCTACCTCGGATCGTCATGTTAGATGGCGGTCCTCGACGGTATACGTTATGTTGGGGAGGCGATCGCTTGCTGGGTCCATCATGTTAGATGATGAACTTTAGAGGGCGAGCGAGTCATCCTCTTTTTCGAGGCGTTGCTTAAGCAGTAGCCTTCAGTTTGGCATGGTGGAAACTGGGGTAAGACCTCCGAAGTTTCTACCTCTCGATTGAGGCATATAGAGTCGGCCGCCGAGGTTGATCGGGGGGATTGACTCGTATGAATCATCTGGCTCGTCGCGTTTTATTATGGCGATCGGATTGGGAGATTGACAGTTGTCGTTCTATCACCGATCACGGCCCTTGGTCCTTTCTGCCCGGGGCTCCGGCTAAGTCACTAAATTGTCCAACTTGCCCTCCTCGAACAATCTCCAGAGTTGTCTGAGGAGGTCGCGGCATTGGTTGGTGTTGTGGCCGGGACTCTTGTGGAAAGCACAAAATTTATCGTGGTCCAGATGACCGTTGTCCATTATCGCTTTTGGCTTGCTTAGCCGCTCACGCCCCTTGATGGGGTAAAAAATATGGGCCGTAGATAGATTGAGGTTGTGGAGGATATGGGCTTCCACATCCTCGAAGGCCCTGAAATCACCGGGTGGCTTAGCGACCGTCTTGTTGGACTTGGCGATCGCCGTCTCTGCCCCCTCGCCTAGGCAAAGGGTGAGCAACCTCTGCCTGGCCATAAAGTCTGCGGCCTTGGTGAGGAAGATCGCATAGGTTGGGGGAATGTCCTTCGTAAGGTGTCTGAACATGGGCGAAAGACCATCGAATACCCCTAGGACCGAGTAGAGTACGATCTCATCGCTTATGGGCTCGCCGATGAGGATGATTTAATCCACCCGGTTGATGTAATCTTCGTCGGACTCGTCTTTCGCCTGCTTGATCTTCATCATGTGGTGGGGACCTTCTGGTCGAGCGACCTTGGCGGCGAAGTACGATGTGAAGTCGCTCGCAAGTTTTTCAAAGGAATTGATGGAGCGCGGTGGCAATGAGATGTACCATCTATGGGCAAGATTGTCCAATGTTAATGGGAATATTCGACATCTCGTCGCATCCAACGCCCCGCATCCGGTCATGTAGATCCGAAACTTGCTTAAGTGAGTCTCGGGGTCCGATCTCCCCTCGTACAGAGGTGTTTGAGGAGGAGCGATCTTTGGTTGCACGGTGGCAAGCTCGATCTGGACCACGAGCGGCTCACTTGGTCCGCCGACCTTTATCTTGGCGCCTGCCACAGTTTTTAGGAGCGCTTTCATATCGTCGAGTTGGCATTGCATTGCGGTCATCGCCATAGCCTGGCTGCTCGCAGTTTGGCTCTCGGAGCGGGAACCGAGGCGATCGTGTACTAATCTCCTGGCTCCGCGGTAGGCGATGAGGTCGTTGCCGCCGATCTTGGTTTTTCGGCAAGGGGGAGCCAAATGGCGACCTGCCTTTTGGGAGTCGGGTATGCCGAACTCCTGGTGATGGATTCGAACTCCGTCGTATCATGGTTGGGACCAGAATGCCCCGGTCGCCATGAAGGATCACTTCCTAGGCAGATGAAAATGGAACTGTCCCGCCTCGTGAGCGCCTTTTCTTGTGAATCGGGGCTTTATGACAATTGCTCGATATGTAACCCCTTGAGCTTTCATTTTCCCGCACGGCGGATGGCTGAGGGGGTTATAGCGGGTGCATCGCATACTCTCTGTCGCTCTCCTAGGATGGCCATGGCCTCCTCGAACTGTTCCGCGGTTTGGAATTGATCGAGTGAGAGGCTGGGGCCGTCCCTCGGGGGCGGGATTGAGAGTCTCGCATCGCCGCGGCTACCCTCCGCCGCAGGTTGGGACTCGGTTTGGGCCGGAAGAAGGCGTATGGTGGACCATAGATTGGCTCTCTTCGAGGTGGTGGCAGACGTCATGATCTTGAAGGTTTTTCCTTGAAGAACAGTGAGTGTTTCTTCAAGTATATGTTTCGGAGAAAAGTGCGTGTTCTTCAAAATGGTCGGAGAGAAAATTAGGGTAGAAGCCCCTTCTTCTAGCGCCAATTATTGTTACCCAAAATATTCTTCGGAATGGTTTGCTGGATATGCCTACGGGTGAGTAACAAACAAGATGCAAGAACACGTCCGAGGGAATGTAAATAACACAATATTTGCCGGGGCTGTTAGTCCCGGGCTTGAATGCTCTAGCGAGATATTATTAATAAGAATTCCACTTGGGGAATACTATGTAAGAGTATAATTACAATGAGTGTAATAACCCTCGCTATCTAGCTTTTGAGTGCAGATGATTGCCGGAAGAACCAGAGTTGAAGCTCTGAGAGTTCTTGAAATGTAGGGAGTTCTCGTTACTGCCGACCATCTTTCGGTTAAGAGGTTCCGCGAGTGAGATAGATCCCAGAGAGTCCAAGCTCTCTCTTCTAAATGCTGGAAGTCCTCTATTTATAGGAGAGGAGGTAGTTGGGATGTCTTAATCCCGAACGGGCGATCGTCTTTCTTGCATCAATTTAAACAGGCGATCGTCTCAGCACGTGGGTCGGTCTCCTTAAAGTTCGCAGCTGCTGCTGGCATCCAAATGTGCGAACCAATAGAAATACAACACGCGTCTCACGTTGCTGTTTTGGGAGGTCCCACCTTGGATCCTTTTGGCGGGTCTGTCGGTAAGTGAGGTTGTCCTTGTCGTCTACAACTGGTGATGGGATGGAGTCAAAAACCTTATCTGGCGGCACCTTTTGGTGGATCTGCACGTGGGTCTTCATTCGAGATTTGGTCTTCGTAGACTGTGACGGATGTCGGCCTTACACGTGGCATAAGACGGTCATCCTTGGTCGGGCACTAGGGAAGATCGCTAGGTGCCACGAGGCGATCGCCCTAGACGTCGATCGCTCGGTACTTGATCTTGATCTGGCATCTTCATTTGGCAAGTATGCCTTGGTCCATTTGACTCTGCGTTGGTCGTTCGGCCCTTGTGCCGATCGAGGTTGAGGCGGATTAATCGCCGCACAACACATCATTACTGATACAATAGTTAAAATTCACGATCGTCATTAGCGGACTATATGACTATATCAACAGAAACCAAATGATCGATAAAGAGCACAGATACAGCTGTAACAACAAGGCTACTGCCGTGACAGTCAGAAGCTTTAGGCCGTAACAACTAACTTCTTACGGCCGTAACATCTAACAGCTTACGGCCGTAATAGAAAACACCTTACGGTCGTAACCACTAGCTGCAAGACAGCAGAATTAATTGAGTAACCTCAAACGGCTCCGAAGTTTAAGGATCAACTTCTAACAATGTATCCCGACATTTAGAAACACTGCAAAATTCTCCGACGAGCATAACAACATAACAAGCTTGTTGCAACGACTTAGTCCCAATACACAAACACATAATGTTTGAAATTCTGAAAACCAAAGTTGTTTTACAAATTAAAAACTTCTCGAAATCCTTTCAACATATCCAAAAATGACGGTAACGTTTTACAATGTCCGAAGTACTTTAAAACACATCTTTCAAATACCGTCTAAACGTGTCATTTGAAGATACATGACCAACTCGTCAAAGTTCAACCGATTTCAAAATGCATACTAAACCGTTGTTTAACCGCACCATCAAAAGATTTTCAAAAATCGATTTTTCCACAACATACTCGAGCCCATAAAATCTTTCAGGAAACCGTTTTAAAACCTTCACGCAGCGAGCATAATTACAACTACTCAAAAATAATCGAACTTGAAACCACATGCCCAATCGGCAAACAAGATCACCAATTCAATCAAATACAACTCGTAAACACCAAGTTTAAACATACGTCAAGACCATCCACCTGAGTTCCTCACGAACTCTATCGTCGGTACATTTTCTGGAACACACCAAGGTTCACAGTTTTCACATTATATTGCACCCCTAGGTGTCCATACCATAAATACATTCAGCTCAATACATACATGGTGTACCACAAGTATCAAACATGGATTCCACTCCACATTATCATGCAACCAAAATTATGCACCACAATTATCTCACATAAATGAAATTATGAAACACTCGCATAAAAGAGGATATTTCCGTCCATAGGCCACACGGAGATGACGGTCGCCCACGATACTAATCTCAACCGACAACACACACGACACGTTGTGACTACACACAACTCAACTTGTCACCCGACAACTCGAATGACATGACAACATATTACTCGACATATCACGACTCGACTTGACCCGACAGCCTAGGTTTCCGCAACCTAAACTCTGATACCATAAATGTAACACCCCCAAACCATATGGGAATATTACATGCCGTAGATCCTCCCCACGAGGATCTACCAAGCAAAACATCACAAAACGACCAAGTGTTTGCCCGATCGGGGGCAACAACACAATAATATGGACCGTTAAGGTCAATTATAAACAACTACACTGACCGATGAGGTCGCACGACTGACATAACTTCAAAATACGATTCTTTACAATAAATACCCACGTAGGGGTAAAGATACAAATTAGCGGAAGGCAGATTATAACTCTGTCGATATGACATATCTCGACTCAACTCCCAACTCTTGATTAGTATCGTAGCTCGTCACTTCCTGTGCCGATCCTGTGACTGCTCCTACGAACCTGCATGTACCTGGACGCAAAACATACATCCACTCCCCGATTACTCGGGGGTTAGCAAAATTGCACTATTTTGCTAGTGTAAGTATAAAACTATACGAAAAGTAGCAAGAAAATTGCAACCACGAATCAGATACGATAATCAACTATCAAAATATTCCCGAGAGGTTTTAGAATTTTGAATTCAAGCAAAGAAGTGTCTGAAAATAAACTCATCATCTCGGGGATTTTAGAAATAGACAACTTTTTTGGACCTCGCGTCCCAAGTTACAAAACCATTTTCAAAATCGACAGGGCCTTAACCTGGCTCTTATTTCAAAATACAATAGCTAGGATGTCATTACGGGTCCGTAACCCATCATCAAAACATTATCCAATCAATCACTGTTCGTACTCGTCAAGTAACGAACCTCGGAGGCCACGACGGCCGTACCCGATTCCACACATTCAATGTTTGTACACATCATGTACCGAACCCTCGAGGTCACGACAGACCGTACCTGGTTCCACACACATACACTGTTCGTACACATCATGTACCGAATCCCAGAGGTCACGAAGGACCGTACCCAGTTCCACACACATACACTGTTCGTACACATCATGTACCGAACTCCAGAGGACACAACGGACCGTACCCGGTTTCACACACTCATTTCACCACCCGTAAATATCATCTCAAAACACTACCACGAAATGATACGCCTTATTACAATTATATCCAAACTATCAACAAGGCACCACAATACGTAACCAAGTATATAATCAATCCGATCCAATTATCGTAATCATCACGGTATCTCATTCAAGAACAACCACACACAACACAACAACACGATTAACATCATCAACACAATTTCACAACATCAACAAACAAATATATCATCGATACAACCAATACTCGAAATAAGCAATTCACACGAATTATATCCACAAAGGCAAACTAAGTCATCGTAAACCCAACACGTAACTTCTATTTGCAAGATATAAATCGTATAAGCAAGATACTTGTCTCGTTAACTAATACCGAACACTCCGACGAACACGGCTCAACTGGGAAATCTCGAACACCTACAATCCTCCGAGCGAAAACAACAAAAATACGATTACAACGAGTATAACAACCGGAAACAACGTGAAACACGCCCAATAATCGAAGGAAAACCCGTTGAGTCATTTAAGCGGACATTAAATGCTCAAGGATCCCTTAGAACACAAAATCATGGTTGGGCTCAAACAAATTCGAGATACGGATATACAATACGTAGAACATGATTTATAATACCCGATAACACCATCCAAACCATCAAAAATTGGATGAACAACGAAATCAAGAAGGAAATCCCGAAGGTCAACTGTATGAGATTACAAGAAGTTACCTTCGATCCGGACGAACTCGAGTGAAGGATGATGTTAGACACGAATCAGACTTCCCAAAATGATGCACAAAGATGCTTCCGATCACTACCCTTGAATTCCGGCCAAAAATCGCGAAGGAAGAAGCAGAAAGGGGAAAAATGGGACAAAACCCGTCGCTCAGGCCTTATATAGCCGAACACATTACGGCCATAACCTATAGGGCCTCATGGACGTAACTCGGCACTTATGGCCATACTCGGCAACTCCTTACGGCTGTACAGGCCTCCCAGGCCACTGCCCAAAACGTGCGTGTACATTACAGTCGTAACTCGGCCATGCGCTGCGGCCATAACTCGGCATTACGGCCATACTCATCCACACCTTACGGCCGTAATAAGGTTCCACAGGGCTACTGCCCAAAACATGCGGATGCATTACGGCCACAACCCGGCAATGCATTACGGCCGTAACTCGACCATTCTGACAGTCTGGTCAGGCGCTTGACAACGTCTCGATCACACTAACACACCGTCTATGATTCAAAATAATAACGAGCAAATTACGAAACATAACGTACCACACCACAAGCACATATTAAAACGAAGAGGCGCACGTGACAATAAGTCTCACTCGACGAACACTGCAACAGAATATACCATACCGTACATAATAAAGTAACGATCTCACATAATCATAACGAAACAAAATAACCGGCACCAAAAGACAAATAGTTCAAGGCAACGGGAAATAAAAATCTAGGTTATTACAAATATGCATGTAAAATCTAGGGTTATTATTCCAGTACGATTGCCGTCTTGGCGGTGGAGCCATTTTTTTCGGCCTTTGCCTTCTGAGTCTCCAGTTAGATTTCTTGAGATGTTGTTGATACTGCGCAGCGACCTGCTTTCTAGATGGATAACGGGGTTCCTGTATCCAATAGGCGCACTGTACTGTTGGTAGTACTGCGGTGCTTGCCTTTGATATTTAGATACAACATTCTTTCTGGGAGCATGCTGTTGATCACGCCTTACAGGTATGGGATTCTGAGGTTTCTGCTGTCTGTGATATGAACTTGGAGGTGGAATCACAGCCTTCGCTGTGCGAGGAGGGGCAGTTGTAACCTTTGCGGGACTTGGAGTCTCTTCGGGTACAGGAATAGGTTCCACTCCCCTGACGAACACCGTAATAGTTTTTCCCTTATGGGAGGACGGGTCATATCCTAAGCCATGTTTATCGTGGGCACGTTGCCAGTGCTTAGAATTTCTCCCATCCATCTAGAAGATTTTTCAAATGATTTCAGGATGGTCTCTAGTTCTCCTTCTCGTTTCTCGAGAGTTTTTACTTTAGCTTCAAGTAAAGCGTAATTTTTTTATCTTGCACTCGTTATGAGACTTTGCCTCATTAAAATCTTTGGCAGTGATGATTGCTTTCCATGAGTTTTTTAAAGATGACTTTGCTGTTTTCGCAATCAAGAGACATATTTTCATAGTTGTTTTTCAGCAAGTCATTTTCATCTTTCAACTCCAAGTTTGAAATTTCGAGCTGTATGTTTTCTCATTTTAATGTCTCATGGGCTATTTGAATTTGTTCATCATATTTTCAAAAGTATGCGATGCATTTATGAGAATTTAAATTTGAACTTACTTCATCATCGTTGTCCTCATCATCTTGTATTTCCTAAGCCATAAAGTACATATATGCTTTATCCCTGATCTCATCATCGGAGGAGTCACTATCAGTGATTGCCTGAAGGCACTCCTCAGTCTTGTTCGACGTGGGCAAGGCTTCGTGCCGTGGCTTCGGCCCTCATTGTGATACAGCTTCGTGCCGTGGCTTCGGCCCTCATTGTGATACGGCTTCGTGCCGTGGCTTCGGCCCTAATGGTGATACGGCTTCGTGTCGTGGCTTCGGCCCTAATCAATAGCAGCTGCGGGCTGTTTTGGCTTCATGTGATTGTGATAATTTGACATCTTCGGCTGAGTGGCTTTCAAGCCTTTATTATTGTCCTGGTAATTTCATTGGAGCCTTCATTCATAATTAATTCAGTCCTGGTTTGGTTTATGTCGTGTAATTCATTGTGGTATTCTGTGATTTTGATTCGCCGTTGGGCACTTATGTTCTAACATGTCGAACAGGTATTAATAGTATGTCGTGGGCATAGTATTTCATAAATGCTCGGTTCTTATCATGGTTTGTGAGCATCTCGTATTATTATTATCATTGTACCGTTTCATTCTGCCTTTAGATGCATATCATGTTATACATGTATTTGATGTTCATTATCTGGATGACTGACCCCGTGGGGGCGGAACATGTTTTCATGTTTTAGGTGCTTGCGAGGAGAGAGTTGAGACACAGGGGAATGACGATGGCGACGAGGCATTCGAGCGATACTAGTCCGAGTTTTTCATTGTCGGTCAGTCAGTTGGAGTGTACTCCAGTCTTGTCAGTTGTTGTCGTGTTGTATTACCCGAACAGATGTTCGTGGATGTTGTTATATTTCATTTTTGGCCATGTAGGCCACTTTTGTTGTTGAAATTCCTTATCGGAATATTGTGTCGGATGTCATGGTAGGGACTGTGATTTTCCCTTATTGTGTAATTTAATGTAATTTAGTCATGTTACTTTGGTGGATCTCTGGCGTGGGGTCACACTTTGTAATAACCCAATAGGATTTTGGGGTGTTACAGAAGATGGTATCAGATAGTTTGGGTTGTGAGATACCCTGATATGTGAGTTATGTGGCTCTACCGATGCGGTAGTAGTGGGACTGTCAGGTTATGAAAATCTGGACAGTCGGGTTTTGTGAGTCGTAATATTAATACGACTCCACGAGTCATTCATTCATCGAGTCGTCGTCAGTTGGGACTAGTATCGTGAGACCTCGAAGCTTCGTATGACCTGTGTAAGGACTCGATTCTCTTTATGTTCATACATTCATCATGTCATTAATTGTTCATGTTTGTTGAAACATATATGTGATAGTGTTATGATTGATTCATGACTAATTGTTTTGGAGCACGTGTGACTTGTGTAAGCATTAAAGATCAACTCATTCATCAGTTAATAATCCTCAATCATCATTTTGAGCTCATCACTCAGTCAATATCATTACCCAGATAATTCATTCATCACCCAGTTAAATCATTCATCACTCAGTTAATTCATTCATCACTCAGTCAATATCATTCATCACTCAATTAATTCATTCATCACTCAGTCAATATCATTCATCACTCAGTTAATTCATTCATCACACAGTCAATATCATTCATCACTCAGTTAATTCGTTCATTACTCAGTTAATTCATTCATCACTCGGTTAATTCATTCATCACCCAGTCAATATCATTGCTCAGTTAATTCATTCATCACTCAGTCAATTCCTTCATCACTCAGTTAATCTCATTGTTCAATTAATTCATTCATCACTCAGTCAATCTCATCGTTCAGTCAATTCATTCATCACTCAGTTAATCTCATCGCTCAGTTGATTCATTCATCACTCAGTCAATCTCATCGCTCAGTTAATTCATTATCACTCAGTCAATCTCATTGTTCAATTAATTCATTAATCATATAGTCCATCTCACGGTTCAGTTGTTGATCTTGTGAATCAAATTTTCAACCTTGTTAACTTGTTCAAGGTAATCATTTCAGGAATTTCATCAGATAGTCTTGTCGCTTCATTTGATCTTTCATGCGATCTTATCGTATTCCGGCGTCATGTCGACGATCGTTTTATTGCATTATTAATGCATTCATGGTGTTAGAGCATGTATGCTCATTGTTATCTTTCCGTCTCGTAATCATAATGCGATATTCATGCGGGATCTATAATTATCATGTGGCTTTCCTGCTCCAGTATGGATAGAGCTGTCCGAGGACGCAGGGGAAGAGGCCGCGGTACGGACCAGAACCCGGGATCTCGTATGAACGCCCGCGCGGATGCGAGGGTTAACATGTGTTCATCAGATAGATATGCTACTCATTCACTGTCAGATAATCATTCACCGTCAGGGAGTCGTACCCGAGAAGCAGCTCACTCAGAAGGTGTTCGGGTTGACCCATTCATATTTATGCAGGGCATGATGGCCCAGATGACTCATATGACGCGGATAGTGGAGACCATGCAGACCTCGATGGTTCATGGTCCACCGCAACAGGGATTCCAGGTTCCGTTTCATGGACAGACTGGAGTAGTGAATCAGATTGTTGGCGATATCTCTCGTCAGAGGCCGCCTACTTTTGAGGGTTCGTCGGAACCAGCTGATATTTTTCATTGGCTTGAGCATTTTGATAAACTCTTCGACATGGTTCAGTGTCCGGAAGAGAGTAAAGTGGCAGTAGCGGCTTATTACTTGATTAAGGGTGCTTATTCGTGGTGGCTTTCTGTGAAACCCACCGATCGCGATTGTGGTTGGAGTGAGTTCAAGACCCTCATGTTAGAGAGGTATTATCCGGCTCCACTTCGTGAAGCCAAGTTGTCAGAGGTTTTGAACTCCGAATCCGTCGAGGACGAGGGTGTTATTGTCATTGCTGAGAAGTTTAAGGGACTACTTCAGTTTGCTTCATCAGTTATCCGTACTGAGGCGGATAAGATCAAATATTTTAGCAAGAGGCTAAATCCGCAGTTGAGGATGCAGTTGTTCAATCACAATTGTAGTTCACTTAGCAAATTCATCGGGAAGGCTCTTGGAGCAGAGCTTTTGATCAAGTAGCTTACTCAGAAGCATCCTTCAGTTTCTTCAGGTGAGAGGACTAGAATGCCGGCTCGTTCAGAGGGACATCGGGCTCCGACGTCCAAGGGGTCGTTTTCTAGTCGTCTTCGTGCTGGGATAGCATCTTCCTCTCAGACGACGAGTTCGACTATTGTTTGCTTTAACTGTGATTCAGCAGGTCACGTTAGTACCCGGTGTACGGTGCTAGCTATTGTTTGTTTTCTGTGTGGGAGGCAGGGACACCGGCATAAATACTGCAGGAGTTCTAGTGCCAGTAAATCTCAAAAGAACTCAAGGGCCTCGAGAGACTTCGTTACTCCATCCCGTGCATCATCCAATGAACCCTATCAGGCCTCGAGGGCCAGAGGTAAGGACATTCATCACCGGTTTGAACAAGTTAATTCTTGTTCGTTAATGGGATAATCATTCATTTCATTGTCGTTCATTCATTCATATAATTCATTCATTATATATATCAATCATGTTGGGACTCATAATTATCGATTAATCATTCAATTCACGAGGAACGACGGTTCCAATCACTTCATGGAGCTATCACTCATTAATTTATTAATTCACCTCGGTGAGTCATTCTTAATCCTTGTGGGATTTCGATTCATTATCATTCATTGTGATCATTTTGTTCTTGTGACCTTCCGGGATCATATTGTGCGGTGAGTTCAAATTTGGGGTCTACCTTAAATCATTGAGATAGAGGAGATCGATGATATGGAAGGATATCGATGTTGGGTACATTGGAGATGTAACCTTGTTTTTGGATGACTGTATAAATCTATCCGTATTAATGTATCGTGACTGTGGATCATTTATTGTTGATCTATTTTATTATGATCATATTCGAGAATCTTGAGATTTGGATCATTTGTTGAGAATTCGTCCATTTGGTGTTGTACTCAAGACTTCGTGATAATTTGGAAAATCGTTCACTGTGATCCGAGACGTCAAGTCTTGGGGGCTTGGGCGTGCAATTGATTTGGTCCCGAGAACTTTTTGGACATTATTGTTTTCAGATCATGATGGATAGTTCATATCCCGAGTGGTTTACCCTTAGTTTCGAGGACGAAACTCTTTTTAAGGGGGAGGGTATGTAATACCCGGTTGTAATTCGATCATTATCATTCAGTAATTTCATTCGGTAATTTTTATTTTTGGCGGAAGTCCATCTTAGTGACTCTATTGTTACCTTTTCGTCATTCCGAGAATGATTAATTCTACACTTTTTGTCATCCGAGTTCGTCTCGGTGTCGTTCTGTTGAATTCCATGTTCTTTATCGACTTTTCCGCGTATGAGTTCAACTTTGTTAATTCACTATTAATTTTTGGAAACTCCAAAATTTCTGAATCTTTGCAATATTATATATCATCGAGTTAGCTTTCCAATGGTTCAAACGGTGAGTCAATCGGAGTCCGGACGATGGAGTTATGGTCGAAATAGCTAAGTCACTCTCATTTCCAGTTTTTGGCCGAGCACTCTGTACCTTGTGCCGCGGCACACTTCGGCTGGGCCGCGGCACACAGAGCAGTCAGCGCTATAATTGCGTTTTTTCTGCGATTTCAACTCATTTCTTCCATTCTTCTTCAACTCACCCGAGAGAGAAGGCTTGAGGGGGAAGATATTCATCATCAATCACTTGAGTATTCATTTTTCATCATTTTCATTCGGTTGTGAAGCTCGGATTGTCGATCTAACGCGATTTCATCGGATTAAAGTGCTTGGATCTTCAAGAGGTAATTTATTCAACATCTTGGATTTCGATTTTGTGTTGAGATATGATATTTTGGATATTAAGATCATGTTGTATGAAGTGATATACGCATGATTATGGATATGTTTGATGATTCATTGGATTATTGAAGGATTATTCAAGAACACTTTGAATATTGAGTTGGATTTGGGGGTTTTCGATTAATCATTGTTATAATCACGATTTTGGATATTCATATTGGATTATTGATCGTATTGAAGATGTTTTGTTGGTTTGAAACACTTCTTGGGGATTTGATGTTGGTATTTTTGAGGTTTGTTTATAAACAATCGAAGTTGGCCACAAAGTGTTCGATATAATGCCTCAATGAACTTGGTTTAACCGTATCGACGTTTTGAGTTCGTTATATTCATGTTTGATTCGTATATTGATCGGATTGTTGATAATTGTATTATTCAAGGTTGTTCGAGCGGCCGATAATTTCATTAAGGACGTTGATCGTGGAAGTACCTTCTCGCCTTCGGTTTGAGGCAAGTTTTATACTTGTACTAGTCAATGAGATTAATGTCGTCATATATGTGTATGAATGTGTTGTATCATTCTGAGACTTAGTCTCTTCATGAATTCATTGATATTAAGAGATCGTTTGATACGATACCTTTCGGCAACTATGCCAAATGTTTATTATTGTCCGTTAATGGCTGATTCAAGGCATTGTGATACTCGTTATTAATGTCATTGTCGATAGCCGGTTCGCGGTATCGATGTATCGATTGTTGTTAATATTAATGTCAATCTAAGACATCGTTCGGATCATTGCTATTCCTGTTGGGTTTGTCATTAAAACTGTATTGGCCGATTAAAGGCATTGGCGTATTCATTTCTCATCTTCGTCGTCGGTCACCGATTAAAGGTACCGAGGCATCCTTCGTATCATTGTCATCGATTGGCCGTTCTCAGGCAAATCGAAACGTTCAATCATTCACCATATCATTGTTATCGATTGACTGTTCTAAGGCATTCGAGGTATTCAATCATTCATCATATCATTCGTATCGATTGGCCCCTTCTAAGCCAATCGAAGCGCTCAATCATTCATGGAATCATCCACTGCATCATTGTTATCGGTTGGCCATCCTAAGGCAATCGAGGTGTTGATTTAGGACTGTCGAGGACGGTACCTATCCGCGTGTTACTGTCATCGTGTTGGCTGACTCAAGGCAGCACACTATCATTCATGTGATACGGCTTCGTGTCGTGGCTTCGGCCCTAATTGTGATACGGCTTCATGCCGTGTCTTCGGCCCTAATTGTGATACGGCTTCGTGCCGTGGCTTCGGCCCTCATTGTGATACAGCTTCGTGCCGTGGCTTCGGCCCTCATTGTGATACGGCTTCGTGCCGTGGCTTCGGCCCTAATGGTGATACGGCTTCGTGCCGTGGCTTCGGCCCTAATCAATAGCAGCTGCGGGATGTTTTGGCTTAATGTGATTGTGATAATTTGACAGCTTCGGCTGAGTGGCTTTCAAGCCTTTATTATTGTCCTGGTAATTTCATCGGAGCCTTAATTCATAATTAATTCAGTCCTGGTTTGGTTCATGTCGTGTAATTCATTGTGGTATTCTGTGATTTTGATTCGCCGTTGGGCACTTATGTTCTAACCTGTCAAACAGGTATTAATAGTATGCTGTGGGCATAGTATTTCACGAATGCTCGGTTCTTATCTTGGTTTGTGAGCATCTCGTATTATTATTATCATTGTACCGTTTCATTCTGCCTTTGGATGCATATCATGTTATACATGTATTTGATGTTCATTATCTCTGATGATCGACCCGTGGGGGCGGAACATGTTTTCATGTTTTAGGTGCTTGCGAGGAGAGAGTTGAGACACAGGGGCATGACGATGGCGACGAGGCATTCGAGCGATACTAGTCCGAGTTGTTCATTGTCGGTCAGTCAGTTGGAGTGTATGTATTACCCGAACAGATGTTCGTGTATGTTGTTATATTTCATTTTTGGCCATGTAGGCCACTTTTGTCGTTGAAATTCCTTATCGGAATATTGTGTCGGATGTCATGGTAGGGACTGTGATTTTCCCTTATTGTGTAATTTAATGTAATTTAGTCATGTTCGCCTGGTGGATCTCCTGGCGTGGGGTCCATGGCACTGTAATAACCCAATAGGATTTTGGGGTGTTACAATATGAACATTGTTCGATGAGTCCATCTTATACATAAAATGATGAAAGTATACAAAGTTCTCAATCGGATCTGATTCAGTTAAAAATTGACTGATTCTTTTTAGAATCAACTGCTTCCATACCACTTGTTGGCCACAACGTATACAGTTAACAGCTTAGAAAGTAATAATATAATAAGATGTGTGATTTTTAAAGTTAATTGCATAGCGGAAGTCTGATAATGAGTTGCTGTAAATACAACAACTGGGTATTCTCCTGTTTGCTTGATGCGTACAGGGTTTTTACAATGTATACTTATAAATCACAGTTATATGAACACAGTTAATACGGAAAGTAAATAACAAAGAGAATGAAATGGTTCGAGATAGATCCCTCAACGTGTACTGGTCCTCCACACATGAGTAAAGAGATTATTAAAATCACTACGTACACAACTACGTGACTTTAACTAAACCTATCTCTGTATCGTTCACACAGATTGATATAGGGACTGTAGCTTTGGGTCGTTCACACAGATTGGCTTCAAGCTCTTTCGACTCACTTCTTCTCACACAGATCAAAGCTTCATCTTCAATGTTATTCTTCCCACACAGGTCTGAATACGCAAGGTACTTAGTTCACACAGGGTTAATTTTGATCTCAATGGTAAAAGGGTAGAACAATTCCAAGCAGCAGCTATATCATTTATGAGCGTTCGTTGTATGCTGTGCTGTTTGCATTGAGGACTTAGTATATTTCTTTGCTTGATACTATTGTATGCTCACAAAATATACTGCTCTTTAATATCTAGAATGTCAGAGCAATCTTTTCAGACGTATGCACGAGAATGAATAATCTTGAGTAAACGATCTCCTCTTGTTTGGGGCTATTTATAACCTTGGAAATAGATCCGTTATAAATGTAGCTGTTGGCTGGTTGGTAAGATATTGTCGTATCTGATTGGCGGCTGGTGAATGTTTGAATTAAAGGCATCTCACATTTAATGCTTCAGACATTCTTTTTAACTGCGCATTAGATGCTCTTCAGCGCATTCAGACTTGTCTCTCTCCGGCCGCATTAAATGTTGTCCTATCATCAATAAATGCTCCTTTTAACCATGAATACTTTATGAATAAACTATGTTTGTTTCACAACGGTTTAAAGCTTTTTCTATTGAGTCCTGCTGGATGTGTTTAACTTTTCCTAAGTAAAACACCTTCAGTCTGACTGCTGTATCCAACGTACTATAACTTCTGTTGTATGATACAAGCTCTGTAGGATTGGACTCTGTAGAAGATGTTGTATGGACGGGCTGTACGGAGATTCCTAACAGCTTCCAGACTTAGCGATATTCCGACTTCTTAAGACTTCTTTGCTGTGGGTTTGGCTATTATCAAAACAGGAATATTTATCCTAACATAGATTAATCACTTGAGTCTCCACTCTATGTGATTGGACCAGGGACATTTGAATAATTTTATTATTCGTGAATAACTATTATTCGATTATTATAATATTAAAATATGCATACATTATAATAATCAACGAGAAATAGATGACATCAAATAACTTTATTTAGATGTGATAATTACAAATCTAGGCACATTGAATGTCCTAGGACACTATTCCAAATAATCTTCCACTTGCACTAGGATAATTCATTCATGACTTTTAGTCCTATCGATCTAGCATGCTCTTCATGATTCCCTTGTGAAAGAGGCTTGGTAAGTGGATCAGCAGCATTCTCTTCCATTGCTACTTTGCATATTGTAATATCTCTTCGTCTGACGATCTCACTCACTGGGTGATATTTTCTGAGTATATGTTTGGAATTATGATGGGAGCTAGACTCTTTAGCTTGTGCAATAGAACCATTATTGTCAAAATAAAGGCATATGGGACCTGTATGGTCGGTACCACACCTAGTTCAGTAACGAACTTCTTGATCCATACGGCTTCCTTAGATGCATCCGATACTGCCAGGTACTCAGCCTCTGTTACAGAATCAGCAACCGTGCTTTGCCTGGAACTCTTCCAACTCACAGCACCCCCATTCAATACAAACACATAACCAGTTTTTTGATTTAAAATTTTCTCTATACATTTCAAAACTTGCATCGGCGTAACCATTTACAACCAACTCGTTTCCCACACCTCCAAAAATTAGGAATGCATCCTTAGTTCTTCTTAAGTACTTCAGGATGGTTTTCACTGCTGTCAAGTGACTTTCACCTGGATTTGATTGGTATAAATATGGCCGAGTACAAATCATGGCATACATGATCGATCCAATGGCCGAAGCATATGGAATCTTGCTATTACGGGTTCGCTCATCAGGATTCAAAGGACTCTGAGTCGTACTCAGATGAATGCCATGTGACATTGCCAAGAGCACTCTCTTGGAGTCATGCATATTGAACCTCTTCAATATTTTATTAATGTAGGTACTTTGACTCAGACCAATCATTCTCTTTGATCTATCTCTATTGATTTTTATTCAAAAATATAATAGCTTCTCCTAACTCTTTCATGGAGAAACAACTTCCAACCAAGTCTTGACTGTCTGCAAGGTGGGTATGTTATTTTCAATGAGTAATATGTCATTTACATATAAGACTAGGAAAATAATTATGCTCCCACTAGCCTTCTTGTACACACGTGGTTCATCTTTATTTTGAAAAAAACCCAAAATCTATGACAGTTTCATCAAAATGAAGATTCCAGCTCCGATAAGTCTGCTTCAACCCATAAATAGATCTTTGAAGCTTGACAACCTTTTTAGAATTTTTTGGATGAACAAAACCCTCAGGTTGTGTCATGTACACATTCTCAAGTAAGTTTCCATTAAGAAACACTGTTTTGACATCCATTTTCCACATTTCATAATCATAGTATGCGGTAATAGCAAATAAAACTCTAATCGATTTAAGCATGAATACTGGCGAAAAGGTCTCATCATATTCAACACCATGAGTCTGTCTATAACCTTTTGCAACTAGTCTAACTTCATAGGCTTGCAGATTATCGTCCATGTCTTTCTTTTTTTTGAAGACCCATTTGCACCCAATGGTTTTAATACTCACAGGTGGATCTATCAAGTTCCAAACTTTATTGTCGTACATGGACTGCATCTATGACTTCATGGCCTCTAGTCATTCCTCATACTCTGGTCCTGAAGCGGCTTTACTAAGCTCATTATCTATGAGTGAATGCGTTCATCATCCTTACGAGATACCCATATCTCTCAGGTTCATGTTGCACCCTATCAGATCTGCGAGGAACTTGTGTACTTTAACTGGCTCCTCAACTATTGTTGAGCCTATTCAGTTTCCATCGATGAAGCAATGTCTTCTTGTGGTTCTCGAGTTTCCTTGAGAATTACTTTTCTCCCACTGTCTCTTTTGGAAATAAATTCTCATTCTAAGAAGACAGCATATCTAGCAACAAACACTTAGTTCTCTGGTGGCTTATAAAAGTAGTATCATTTAGTTTCCTTAGGATATCCCACAAATAAACATCTTTCAGATCTGGCAGCAAGTTTGTAAAACACTTGGCGTCTTACAAATGCTTCGCAACCCCAGATCTTTAGAGAAGACAAGTTTGGTCACTTACCAGTCCATTTCTCAAATGGTGTCTTTTCAGCTGCTTTAGATGGAACACGGTTAAGGGTGAATGTTGTTCTTTCTAAGGCGTGGCCCCAAAATGATAATGGAAGCATAGTTCGACTCATCATGGGTCGAACCATATCTAATAAAGTTTGATTGCCCCTCTCGGATAATCTGTTATGTTGAGGTGTTCTAGGATGAGTAAGTTGTGAAATAATTCTACAACTCCTAAGATGATCATCGAATTCTGGGCTCAAGTATTCGCCACCTCAATCCGATCGAAGGGCTTTAATTGTCTTGCCAAGTTGATTCTGTACTTCACTTTGGAACATTTTTTGAACATTTCAAAAGATTCATATTTATGCTTCATAAGATAAACATATCCATACCGGCTAAAATCATCGGTAAATATGATGAAGTATTGGTATTCGCCTCTGGCACGATTGCTAAGAGGTCCACATACATCAGTATGTACGAGGACTAATAGATGACTGGCCCTTTCTCCATGACCGGTGAAAGGATTCTTCGTCATCTTGCCTAATAAACAAGATTCGCATGTCCCATATGACTCATAGTCAAAGGAGTCTAAAAGTAAATCGTGATGGAGTTTAGAAATGCGTTTCTCGTTAATGTGGCCAAGTCGACAGTGCCATACGTAAGCCGGATTAGAATCATTGAGCTTAGGTTTCTTGGTTGAAATGTTATAGACTTCCAAAGTATTGGATTCATCTAGATCAATATTGTAAAGGTCAGTATATAACTTTACAATACCATAAAGGAAGTCATCAAAAGAAAATTCGAATAATCTTATTCTTAATAAGAAAACTGTAACCTTCACAATATAATATATAAACTGCAATAATATTTCTATTCGTAGAAGGAACATAATAGCAATTGTTCAAAACTAACAAAAGTCCATTGGGTAAAACTAGATCATAAGTTCCACCGGCTAGTGCAGAAACTCTTGCTCCATTGTCGACTCATAGATCCACTTCCCCTTTCTTTAGCTCTCTACTGCTTCTCAACCCATGCACATTTGTACAAATATGAGATCCACATCCAGTATCTAATGCCCAGGAGTAGAAGTAGATAAGTTAACTTTTATAACAAATATACCTGTAGTAGTCTCACTACCCTTGGTAGACTTTAGCTCTTTTAAGTGAACCTTGCAATTTCTCTTCCAGTGTCCTGGTTTATTGCAATGATGGAAATTTCAGTCTTTGGGAGCTTTTGCCTTGAACATCGGCTTAGTAGGGTCCTTAGCTTTGGAAACTTTTGCCTTACCTTTGCCCTTGCCTTTGTTCTTGAAGAACTTCCCTTTGCTGACCATCAGCATGTGGCTTGGTTTCTTCTTAATATTTTGCTCTGCCGTTTTAAAAATCCATGTAGCTCAGCAATGGAATTCTCCATCTCATTCATATTATAGTTCATAATGAACTGACCGAAACTATCAGGAAATGAGTTTAGGATCACAACCGTGGAGTGCTCCTTAGAAAGTGGAAAACTAAGCCTATCAAGATGATCAATATATCCTTTCATCTTGAGTACATGAGCGCTGACAAATGTCCCCTCAACCATCTTGCAAGCATACCAAGCTTGAAATGTCTCATACCTCTCTTGTCTAGCGTACTTTGATAAAGTTTCCTTGAGATGGACATTAAGATCATAGGCTACCATTTCTTCCAGGTTCTTCTGAAGTTCTGGATAAATGGTAGCCAACATAAGACAACTGACATCAATGGAATCATCAAAATATTTCTTCCATTTTTCTTTTGTTGCTTTGTTAGCATTTTCAGCAGGCTTATCGAGAATTTCTTCCTCAATAACGTACAACTTTCTTACTTGCTTGAGAACTATTCTCAATCTCCGGATCTAATCTAGATAGTTGCTGCTTTTTTCTTTGAGCTTGTCCTTCTCAAGGACAGATCGCAGTGAAATAGTGGATGTGTTGTTTGATGCCATTATATTATGTACAAAACTCAAGTATTTAGTCACATTTCTATTTCTCAAAAATACTCCCATTAAAATAAAATACCCTCAATTTTACAATATTTGTAATTTTAGTGGGCTAAGGCCCCATTTTGCACAATTCTAAACTCAGCTTTGGCATGACGCCTAGAATTGAGCTACTTTAGGTGGATAACCCCGTATCGATTACATCATAGTAACTCGTATATTATATTTATGGGATTTGGCATCTTATGCCTAAGCATGTTATAATCTCATCTTATGCCTTAAGATTCAAAACTATTTTGAATTCTTAGTTCATTAAAATGCATTGGTATCATCATTACCTATCCTACCTTACTAAGATAATCCGAGCACCCAGTTTTGGCATGAACTGCTCAAGATGATCGAAATCTTGATAGATTTTTTAATTGAACGGCATTAAAAAAATTAACGAGGGATTTTATCATATGTTCCATGTTTATGTTGGCTAACATACATCTAAACATACATAACATCACATACATACATGCATAAATTTAAACATACATAGCATCACATGACATAATAAAGCATATGACCGTGTACAGCATGACCATAATCCTAACCCGATTTTCATGAGCTAAGGTGAAAATCACAAAGGTCAATCTAAAGGGTATATTGGTCTTCATTGATCTTCCAACTCCTTGGAACGTCATACGTGATCAATTGGCTCCCACAGTCCGTCCTTCGTCTCCTTCTTGTCTTCATTACATTAATGAAAAACTATACTACACTAGTAAAGTAAATTACAAGAGGAAAAATGACACGCAGGCCGTAAATAATAATAAATTAAAAGACGACTCGGAGGCTCTAAAAACCAATTATAATTAAACGACAGGCAGGCCGTTAAAACCAACCCAAATTTAAATTGAAACATCCAATCACATTAGTCAAATTATGGTCATGCCATATACTAAACATATATTAAAATCAATTATTACATAATTAATTAAACACAATATGAATATGTCTGACCGTCAGCATAAGATAAATATCCACGCAAGAATCAACAATCTGATGTATTAGCCCAGTTGGTTGAGCAGTCACAGGCCACACACGGCCGTGTGGGTTCGAAACCCGCCACCAACAAAACAACATTTTTGGCAATATTTATTTGGAATTTTGAAAAGGCTGTACCGGTCAAATAGAACTCAGTGATTTAAAATAACTTACAGGCGCTGCAACCCAGTTGGCGAGACGCGACAGTGGCGCCCGGACACCGCGTGATCAAATCCCTCCCGCAGTGCAAATTTTTTTGTGAATTTTCCTGTGACCCGCAGGCTCTGGTCTGCGGTTCGCAACCCGACCCGGTCCGCCGACCCGCCTGAAACAGATCTGTTCCAGAACAGTTCTGGATAGAAAAATCGCAAAAACAGTCCAGAAAATTGATTTTTAACGTAAATATTTATAAAATCTCTATTTTATAAATATATTCAAGAACACAATTTATATATTTAAAACATAAATATATTCTGCATAAACAATTAATTACTTGCAAGTTGGCTCCGATACCACTGTTGGGTTTTACATGTATCTATATAATTAACGAAAAACCCAGATGAGGATCTTCATGCATTAATTTAATTTATTTATAAAGAGTTCCTCGAATTACCTTAATCCGAAGAACATATCTGAACCCGGACCAGAAGTTGATGAAAATCATCTTCCTCTTTCGGTGATCCACATACGAACAATTGGTACAAGCCAGATTGCTAGATCCTTACGAATAATATTGATAAACAGTACAACAAATAATTTCTTGCTGGAAGGATTTATACTCTTAATCAAAATCAACCAAGGGAAGAAGACAGAGACGGTCGAACCGGGGTTTCTTCACAAGAAAGGGGCGGGAGATTTTGGTGGGGAGGGGTCGGTTTTCTTCGCTTATTTCTTATGACAATCCCTTGTACAAGACCCTTTATTTATACTAAGTAAACCTTAGAGTTAAACTTTAGTATTTGCTTAGTTACCCCTCAACTTATTAAATAATACAATATATATAATATTTTATATTATATATCACTTATTATTTAATCCTTCAATAAATATAATATCCAATATTATATTACCCATTCTCCGTTGATATAATTAAATAGTATAAGATATAATATCATATATTATATATTACTCATTATTCAATTTCTTAATAAATATAATATCATATATTATATCTATTAATTATTCTTGCTTGTCTTTAATTGTCGTATGTGTGACCCAAAAGGCTTATATTATGTTGGAATTATTTAATACCTCATTAAATGATAAATCATAAATGGTCTCTAGCAAGACATTATGATTATCCAAATAATATAAGTTTATAGTACATTAAATCATTTAACGTGTCAAATTCCTTTATCGCGCGATATCATATTTGAACCAAGTCATGGAAATTGTCATACTTATTATGATCGAATGCTTTGTTGATTTTAAGTAGACTGATCGAATCAAATGACTCTTCATTCAAGCATGGCCATGAATTTCCTTCAGTCCTACTTATCGAGAGGCCCAGCAGAGATCTCTCTCCCTAAAGAGATGGACAAATCCTCATCTTGATTATTCATTACCCTCTACACTAATCCCAATCGCTAACCTTTATGATCACCATGTTTCATATAACATTAGATTACGCAAAGGCATAGTAGTTATCATGTTGGACTCTGTGATAATCTCAGGTTCAAGGATTTATTGACATACTGTTATATTAAGATTCACTTGTGATATTTCCATGCAGTGATCTCAATGCGGGTCTGTCCAGTATTGCGTTCTCCAACCAATACCCATAAGTTTGATCTATACCATACGCATAATCATCCGATGATTATCAATCAAACTTGTACTAGTATATTAATTGCTTGAGTCTCCAATATTCTACGTGATTGGACCAAGGACATTTGAATAATCTTATTATTCGTGAATAAATATTATTCGATTAATAATTAAAATATGCACACAATATAATAATAAACGAGAAATAGATGATATCAAATAACTTTATTTAAATGTGACAATTACAGATCTAGGCACATCGAATGTCCTAGGGCACTATTCCCAACAATAAACTCTTCGATCAGATGTCTCAATCAAGTTTTAGAGTCACTGAATGTCAAACCCTATTACAACTTGACACTATACATACATTAGTGCAAATCAAGATTGTTGAGCTTTTATGCATGAATAACAACTAGCTCATATGCTTTGGACAAAGACCTTTGCTATCATCTGCCACTACCCATATAGGAACATTCGTCAGTTCATTTATATGAGAAAGAATCCTATCTTGGTACTCAGTAGAGACTGCTAATTGCCCATCAAATTGCAGCTTCGAGATTGACCCCACCATCAGGTGATTGGATCAAACTACTTTAGTGGCTAACTTAACATAGCACATCTCCCACTGAATCCTCAAGTCTAAGGTTCACGTATAACTATCACAACCTTATGATTCAATCATCGACTATCCCAGAGTGAAATCTATGTGACCGAGTTGAGATGAGTCGAGTTCGAGTATACTAATCCCATTAGCATACATATAACGTGATCCTCCACTAACCCTTAGTAAAGACAGACATCTTACATAACAAAACACATGTTGTATAAGTCTTGGCTAAACTTAACGCCTAGTTACGTTTTATAGACTTACGAACTAGTTAAGCATTTGAGCACTAAACACTTCCAGCAGCAACCTCCTTATCTCATAAGAGTGGAATGCTCTCTCTCAAATGTGAGGACTATATTTCTATATATTTACAAAATCAAGAATTACAATACAGTAAATAATAACGAGTGACTTTTATTGATCATTCATAATTACAAATACAATGCTCTCAGTCTCTTATCCTCAGAGTGACATTCGAGGGCATATTCCTAACAACACCATGCATGTGGAATAAAATCAATACTTTATCATTTGATGAAATGAAAATGCCCAATGGAGAACGGTCAACACTGTATATGAATTAATAATATGCTCGAAGGCAAACATTATGAAGTTGTATATTGGTAATGATATGGCCAAACTTATACAGAAGATGTATATTTATAATGATATGACCGAAGCCGAATAGCCTGGAGCTGTATATTGGTAATGATATGGCCGGATCCAAACAAACAATTAAGATGTATACTGAAAATGACACGGTTGAAGCCAAACATCAGTTAAGTTGTATACAGATAATGATATGGCTAAAGCCAGACGACAATTAAGTTGTATACTAATAATGATATAGTCGAAGCCAAACAAACAGATAAGTTGGATATTGATAATAACATAGTCGAGTCCAAACAACATTAATATGTATATTGATAATGATATAGCCGAAACCAAGCATCGATTAAGTTGTGTAATGACAATGATATGGGCAAAGCAAACAGTCCAAAGTTGTATACTAAACTCATCGCTTTTAATCAATGACTGACCTGCAGGTGCTGGGAAACCAACCACGTAGGGTTCAAGCCCCAGTCTTATCAACCGAGCACTAGCTGAAATTAGTCTCATAATTAGTCTCCCCAACATAAATAATCACAAACAGCAATGGCTTCAAAAATCCCAAATTGAAAAGAATAATGGTTTGATGCCTTTAATCGGCTGACAACAATAATGATGACGACGCATGGGCATCATCCTCGATAATCCCAATTCACAAGGATAATGATTCAATGACTTCAATCGACCACAGACAACAATAGTAATGAACGAGTAATGGCATCAGTATCTAAGGGTATTGTACTCAACAATCCGACAATATCATAGATTTATAAGAGACCATGTCCCGAATTATACAACACATCCATGCACATAATCGATAATATTAATATCATTGAGTATTGCAAGTATGAAAACTTTCCTTAAACCGAACAACTTGAATGATGAACTTCAGTTCCTTCTCGAAATAAGTATCAAAGATCACTGAAACCTTGAACGAAAGAACATGATTTATCGGTTACTTGATTATTACAATCAATAAAAATAACTATCCTGATAATAATATGATTACTATGAATAACTTTTCACCACTTCGATTATTAATCAAAAGTCGAATAACTTATACTTCCTCTGTTCTCTTGCAGTTGAAACACTTCATTATTTCATACTATTCATATTCAATCTTCGATCTTACTTTGTTCTACTAATATAAAAACAAATATTAGCGTGTAAGAAACTATTGAATTTGTCTCAACGTATACTTTCATACTATTATTTGCTTAATGGTCAAAGTTGTACATGGAACTTTGTGTTTAGTCCAATGTTACAACTAAAACCGAATGAAGGTAGTATTACGCAACTTCACCAAGAACATAATAATATCAGTCTTCTTCAAAATCATGATAATATCATCACATATCCACTCCAACATCATAATCCAAGATTATAACTCGATAACGAACTATTAAAGATCAAAATCCATATTCAAAGTATTCTTAAAATTCAAAGAACCCGAGGAAACATTACACACATCTCATAATCGTACATATAAATCCGTATGTATTATGATTATAAACTCATAACACCATATCCCATTCCAAAATAAAATCCAAGATGAAGAACAATTACCTCTTGAAGAATGGAATGATTTCCAACGGTTTGATCCGCTTCTGATCACTTGACAAGCTCCACATTTCAATAAGCTCCGGATTTATTATGTTGTATGATTCAAATGTTATTATATTAGTGTAGTGACCCAGATGATAGAGCGGGTATATTCTCCAAAATATACTTACTTTCCATTTGTACGGAAATCGTAACTCATTAGATTTCTTTAGGACTTGATAAAACAATGCGTTACTTATTGTGATTTTATGTCACAAGATGCTACAAAATTGGTTTTACTATGTCCATCAATTAATTTTGCACTACAACATATGGTATTCACTTTTGCTCTGCCAATCTTAAAGTGTAAAAATATCTCTTATCTTATAGCAAGTATGTGTTGTAGCACTGTTTGCATGACATGGGTCAGTCTTCGAATTTGAGTTGAGACATATTTATGATCTATTAAATATGAAAAAACAAATATGATTATAAATGTTAAATAATATAAAGATACAATATTTATTTCATCATAAGAGAGATGAAAAACATACAACACAAATAAAAACAAAAAAGTGATACTGAATTTTATTCCTTTTGACGTTTATTTCTAAAAACAGAACTAATAAATCGTCTCCATGGCAGTCATATAAGCCACACCCGAATGAGTTGTATCGTTGATTTCATTGCATATGTCATCATGATCATCTGTGATGAAGTTCGTTTCCACGTGTTTCCCTTTATTCTTCAGCGACTCCTGATAGAGTTCAACAAGATGCTTCACCATACGACATATGGTCAGTGTCCCACAACAACGACAAATATATTCCATTTTTCTTTATTCAAGCCACCATTATCTTTTTCGTGTTTCTCCTCCTTGTATGCCTTATAAAAATTTAGTTGAAAAACTCCCCCCTTCATATGTCATCATGATCATATGTGATGAAGTTCGTTTCAACGTGTTTCCCTTTATTCTTCAGCGACTCTTGATAGAGTTCAACAAGATGCTTCACCATACGACATATGGTCAGTGTCCCACAACGACAAATATATTCCATTTTTCTTTATTCAAGCCATCATTATCTTTTTCGTGTTTCTCCTCCTTGTATGCCTTATAAAAATTTAGTTGAAAAACTCCCCCCTTCATCTCATCCACGACTACAGCAACAATCACAGTCTCAGATATATCCAATGTCAACGACCATAGTTATAATCAAATGATGTTGCATTCATTTTAGGGATTGAAATAAATCCAAGAGATTCATTTTTCATTTATAGTTCATTATTTTATTCAGCTAAAAGAAGACATAAAATCAATTCAGAATATTTTGTAAATCCTCATTTACGATATCGATGTTGTAAGATCATCTTTGAAGCACATAATGTGCTGGACTTTTCTTTCCAACATATCATAATCAATAATATTTTCTCCATAGTTTCTATTTTTAACTGATTCGAAATATGGTTAAACTATATTCGCTAATAGATATGAAGTCCTATAAGCGAAGTTTGATCAATTCATAATGTGCTCTCGGGAGGATCATTATTTTTTGATGATCATATCATTCATTTAATGATTTCAAAAGCTCTGCAAAATCTTTAATTGTGAGGTATTCAATTTTCAATCCTTCATGAATATGGTGACTAATGAAAATCATAGTCTGCCGTTTCTTGAGGTGATGTTTCTTTTAACTCAATTATCGTATAACCGAGACATTTGGCGTCGAGGTGAATTTCAATATCCGATACTCATGAAAAATATTTTTTTTCCAATTATGTCAGGTGCCTGGGATTCAAACTTGACAAGATTTGTTGTGGTCAATAATGTTTAAGGTGCTTTGGGATAACGTGTTATAAGATTTAACCTTAGTAATACGTGGTTCAATAATGGAAAGATAACATTATAGAATAATACACAATATACAATAATAGACAGAATAATGAATCAAAAAATCAGTTCTGAATTCTTGTTCCGTATCCTTTTATTCGCAAATTTCCTCAAAACCCCAATATTCAAATTTGAAACGTCGGCTCAAATACATTATAACACATGGGAAATAAAAAGGTTTTCATTCTTATTTCTATAACTTCAATATCTCGTGATATGTTCAACAAGTAATAACAAAGTCAAAAGTCAAAAGTCTGTACCAAAATACCGAACATGAAAACTTTATAAATTAGATTACCTTCATAAATCCTTCCTCTACCCCGTTTGCATTTCCAATTTAGTAGCAATGCCGCCCTACAGTAGACGGACGCACAGGCATCACAGCTCATCCTTCCCAAAACTAGCAGAGGTCTCAATGCCTTCTTTGGCATCAGAATCCTCCGGAACAGAAGACGAACCTGGTTTTTGGAGCTTAAAAGGGATTGACGCATGTTTCTTAAGGAACTTGTAGAATGCCACTACTGTCCGTTCAGTGTCAACGGGGATCTGCCCAGATAATTGAAAAATACATACTGTGAAAAGGAAGCAAGCAACTGAAAAGGAAAAAAAAGGCATAATATCCAAAATAATGGTTAGCTTACAGGATCCAGGCTCTTCTTTCCTGCTGGGAAGAAGAGAATCGTGGGGAATCCATCAGCCTGCATATGGAAAATATCTCTTTAGCATTAATTAAAACATTCTCCTTTTCGTATGAAGGTTGCGATAGAAATGGGATCCAGCCTAAAATTTGTTACTTTGCTAATTGCGTGAGTTTGTAGAGCTAACTAATTATAGACAATTAACTTACATTATAACCTTCACGTCACCAACCCAACATAGTAGGGATTTAGGTGCAGTCAATGATGATGATGATTACTTATGAAAACACTCGTGAAATATAGATTTATATCTTAAAGACCTGATTATTGTTCAAAATTACAAGCAGACCATTGATGTTTGTTTCTCTTTTACAATGCATCTTACCCCTTCATTGGGGGTACTTTTTAGGTAATTACAAACCTTAAGAGTGTATTTGTAACATTTAACTGGGGTATTTGTAATTTGAAATTAATTGGAGTTCATGTAATTGGTCTAAATTTCAAGGTTAGCTTTTGCAATCATCCCTTTTCCGAGGGCTAAAAACTTATGGTGTGTATCAGCAATCAAGAGACAAGATACGTTGTACTTGAAACTCTAAATTGCTCGCACAATCATACGGGGGCAAGATTATGAAAATATCCGATTGAATATTTATTGGTTCGCCGAACAAGAAAGAAGCTGAAATTAGTCAGTTTCGTCATGCGACTACTAATAAGAGTCTCTTTCAAACTCGGGATTCATGTATGATAATACCTTTGCCCTTGGGTGTTCGTTTGTGGTACCGTCCATTTTGGCTATAACAAGAGATTTGATTGGACGCAAGTGCTTAGCAAGCTTGTTGTATGTCGGTTCAAGAGATTGGCAATGGCCGCACCATGGTGCATATATCTATAGAGCAAGTATCAAATGAATGATATTAGACTAAATCACATTGATCTAAAAGAGAAGGAAGACATCATGCTCCAGTTTTAACCCAACATGGTACCTCGAGAAGAATGTCTTTGGACTCGTCCAAAACAATATCATCAAAATTATTCCCAACGACTATTTTCACATCACCATCATTCTGTAACATGAAATAATAGGGAATATGTTTGTTAGCACATTAACATGAAAAAAAGAATCGTACTGGAAAAGATGACTACAGACTCACTGTATCTGGAATTGGATCTGATTTATAGAATGGTTTGAGCTTGTCTTCCAAGAAAGCCTCCCCAAATGCCTGATTAGATAATTAGAACAGTATTCTAAGTGGCAATGGCACGCAATCGAAAGACATGCGAAACGAACCACAAGTAACACATGCAAACAAATAAAACATCATAAAAAGAGCTCTTGACATAACAAATAGTCAGTTCAACCTTAATGTTTTCAAGCGTAACTTCCCCGTCAAGAAAATATTTCTTAGTATCATCGTTTCCAGCATAGCCCAAAACCTGCAAGAGAAAGTACAACAGACAGACAATTGATTCTATTTTGGGACAACGGGACCGCATTTTTCTAAGCAACAGGTACTGCATGAGGAAACTGAGGTAACTTGATGGAGAATGCTAAGAAGGTTACTTGTGGAGCATCCCCGGTGACTCCAAAATAATCGGCCACAGGTTTTCCTACTTCTTCATTATCAATTTCCACGTGTACGAAGATAATCTGCATCAATTTGAAATGAGCAATATTTGGTGGTAATTTACAGAACTATGATACATTTCTATCTTTAATAATTACAAATGCTAGCTTGATATTTATTTTTGTCGTACAAATTACATCCTCAAACAGGAGATATTTGTTAAGAAAATATAAAGCTGTGGTGTCTGTAATACTTTAAGGTGGTATTTGTCATTTTAGAAATTGATGATTGAAAATTGTAGTACCTTACAGTAAAAATTAGTTTTTTATAGATCCATCAATCTCAACTTCTAGAAGTTGTGCGTTGGTGTGGTTGAGAAATATATGAAGGTTTGCTGTTCTGAAACAGGCATTCCTAGCAGAAACGGGGTTTGCTGTTCTGAAACAATAAATATGGAATTCCGAAACCCTGTTGGTTTTCAAACTCAAGCAGACATTATTTTTCTTAACAATGTAAGTATCTTAATAGCAAGTTACAATACCTTTCCCTTGAAAAGCTTTGCAGCTTCTTGAAATGCTGGAAGTACTTCTTGTGAGTCATTCGATGTGACAAAGAGCAAAAACTGAGAGTGGAAATCAGGACTTCAGTATAGTAACGATGAACACATAAAGACATGAAAATGAGAACATCTATATGCACCAGGGTCCTTATCAAAATGTCTACTCTGACCTGCTTTTTTACTGAGCTCTCAAATATCAGCGGTGCACTTTCTCTGCTAAAAGTGGTCACTAAAGGAAGCTTGTTCTCAGAAACAAACTCCGCTATTACGAACTTTTTGAACTGCCCATCTGCACAAAGAATAACGAGGAAAAATTTCAGTCAGATATAAATATGCGAATGGCTGGAAAATGGCATGTATTGTGTAGTACCAAAATACGTGACTTTCTCTGCCTCTTTCTTTAGCAAGACTAAAGCAGGACGCTTAACATCAGCTTCCAAGTGAAACATTATTGCCACATTGGGATTTGCAGTTTGGTAAAAGCTGACATCATCCTCGAGCTTTGATGCATCAGCAAACTCTTCACTGTCAGGGCTCTGTAACAGTAAGAAAGAACCAATTCAAGATTACTACCTTCATGTAGTTTTAGCATCATTTTGATAACCTCCCCCAATCTTTCGACCGTTGATGTACTTACTCATGGGGATAGGATTGATTACCGAGAAAAAAAATGGAAATAATAATTTATCTCAATAAGGGACTGATATAACATGCAAAGGCACAAATAGTGAGTACTATCCTCATTAATTAACTATTAACTAAGAAAAGTGCATCACATGCTTTCATGGACAATATCCACTGCATCGATGTAGAGAGATTGAAGCAATCTGTATTGATTGTATACAACAACAACAACAACATCTAAGCCTTAGTCCCAAAATGATTTGGGGTCGGCTAACATGAATCAAATTTTGAAACCGTCAATAATCGTTACATAAATAACATAAAAGGAAAAAAGAGGGAAAAAGTAGAGAAAAAAGCAAATATAAAAAGAGAATGAATGTAAAAAAAAAAAAAAAAGATAACATGAAATAAAAGAAAATAGGAATTAAAAAAAAAAAAAAGGAATCAGACTCCATCCACCATCCGTATTCTTTCTCGCCACATTTGCCTCTCCATCGCCATACTTTCTCCAATTCCAAGAAACCGCATATCATTTTCAATCATCTTTATCCAAGTTTTCTTGGGTCTTCCTCTACCTTTCACAACATTACTTGTTGCGCAACTTTCTAGCCTCCTCACTGGGGCATCAATAGGTCTTCTTCTCACATGACCAAACCATCGTAATCGATTCTTCATCATCTTGTCTTCTATAGACGCAACTCTTACCTTCTCTCTAATCACCTCATTTCTAAGCCGATCCTTTTTTATATGACCACACATCTATCGTAGCATACGCATCTCTGCCACATTCATCTTTTGAACGTGACACTGTTTTACAGCCCAACACTCGGTGCCATATAACAGCGCAGGCCTAATTGCCGTGCGGTAAAATTTACCCTTTAATCTATGAGGCATGCCAGGATCACATAAAAACGACAGTTTTGTTAAATACGAGAAAAGGTGGAAGGACGGAAGAATGTGCCAAGTTAAGAAGGCATTGTGCACTATAAACGGCAAAGCTACTGAAAATAAAGATTTATGTACAAAAAAAATATACCTCCAGTAAGTACTGTAGTAAACTTAAACTAAGTAAACATGAATCAAGATGCAATCATGCAATTAAAAGAGGAACCATATATAATTAAATACTTTATAATGCAGTAAAAGAAGAAGGGCTAGCTTACCACCAATGAGTCAAAAAAGCCCAAAACAACCTTATTCTCGGACGTTAATATACGCTCTGCATCCTCTGTTGTTGTTATGTTGGATATACCAGGTCCAATTTTCTTTTTAATCCAGGTCACAATAGCCTCCCTGTCAAGATTTAATTTGTTTTTCAACTTATGACAAGAATAACTCAATCCACTTTTCCCTGCAACATTCTAAAACTGTCATAATAGGACTTCTTGCATGTGTTTGGCATTTACATTGGAATTTACATTGCGGAATAGCACAATTTTCACATTAATATATATTATAGGTGAAATGCAACCATAGTTGTTAAAGGCGCGGCGCGCCTCGGGCCCAAGGCGCTTAGATAAAAGGGTACATCGCCTTTTAATCCCTAAGGTGGGCGACCTCAGTCAGGCGCGAGCCTGGGTGCGCCTCGGTCGGTGCGCCTTTTTAGTGCGCCTCAGCGTGCCTAGGCGCGCCTCTCTATTATGTCTCTTTTTCTTTTCTTTTATGTTTTTTCATAATACTTTTATAGTTGTTTTTATTATTCTGACTCTTTAATTTTGGTAACTATTAAGTATTTTGTGCATTGTTATATGTATTGTCATTATGATTGTAAATTTTATAAGTTAATTTAATTTATTCTTTATTTTTTGTGTGCCTCACCTCTCTCAGGCGATAGGAACCCGTATCACCTTGGCACGCCTTTCGCCTTTAACAACTATAATGCAGGCAGTAGAGAATTATCATTTGATTTAGCAAGTCACAAGAATGTAACAGCCGGCAACGAGGCACTGATAAACTTGTATTTAAATTAGATTAAAGTTGAGTCTCATGTTTTTCCATTGTTTCCAATGGAGCCAAAGACTCCTTATTCTTTGGTTCTGGATAATAATGGAAGAAAACAAAATGACTCACTAAACTGTCTGCACTTCTTTTTCCCATGAAGTACTAGCCATTTCATGCAATTCTCGATGCAATTTTCATTTTGGATCATCCGAAAACAGTCTCTCTGTGTTAAGACAGGGGCAAGGCTGCGTACATCCGATCCCTCCTTACCCCGCTTTTTGCGGGCGCCGTTGAGGCATTGGGGTAATATTGTTGTTGGTGTTGAGTCTCATGTGCCTTTCTAATAGAAAAAGGTCTTATGGGACTCGGAATAAAATTTCCAGTCTACTACTGGCTCTTCTCTTCCTCCTTAGCTAAACATGGCTCTTGAATTTGCCGCCTTCGTCTTGCGGCCTTGGTGAATTGACACCAGAGGACATTCATAAAATCATCAGTGCAATCATAAAAAACAGTATGCGTCCCACAACACTTTGCAAGGAATCATGGGTGAAATCAAGATCCAGTCCTCCACCCAAATTAATTTTTCAGAAGCCATAATCAATTTTAATGGTGGTTTTGAATCTTATGGAAGTTAGAACGGATGAGAGCTTGGAAAAAATCACAAGCTTTAGGGTTTGGGGCAGAGAAAAATGGAGTTCTCATCTTGGCATGGTGAGGGAAAAAGACGGAGTTTTCACAACGGAAATGGTTTGGGAAAGCAAACTCATTTTTTCTTCAATAAAAACTGCAGAAATACAAGAGACAAGAGACAGTTAAATGAATCTGAAATACACTGGCAGTGGTGGTGGTGCCGGAAAATTTGCAGCCCTACTAACTTTAAAGTCTGCAATCAACGGGGACACATTTGATATATTATAGGGGGAATGGAATTTGGATTCTATATCTTTCTTTTGTAAGTGTCTGAACCCAAATGGCGCAAAAAAAATGTGAAACTTCAAGCCGCTCAAGATGTTTTCATAAAGGCATACACACAGAGAGAAACTGAGACCATTAGCAAATCCGTGTGTTCACCTCAATCCATAAGTATTTCTAGTCTTATATAAAATGACCAATTAGGCATCAAATACACACTTAACAATCATTTAAGAAATCTCTCTTTTGAACACTTATACAACATAGCAGGAAATCTAGGACAGTTCAAAATTGAGGCGTTGAATCATAAAATAACACTTAAAAATACACCCACACCCTCCCCCGGCCCGGGGGTGAACACTTTCCTTAGTGAGAGAAAGAGATAGAAACGCACTTGATAAAATAATAAAACCAAAATTAAAAAAAGCTCACTTGGTATGTTGACCAGAATAAGGTTTACGCTCCCCATCAACAAAGAAGTATACAGAAGGAAACCCTTGAACTTCATACGTCTCCGCCAGCTCATTCTCCTCCGTGGCGTCCACCTTGGCAAGCTTCACATTTTCGGCCTTCAGCTCGGTGGCGGCCGCTGCATACTCCGGCGCCAGGCTCTTGCAGTGCCCACACCACGGGGCGTAGAACTCCACCATCACATACTTATTCTCGTCAACGAAATCACTAAAATTGCGATCCGTCAAAACAACAACGTCCTTCTCATCAAATCTGGCGACTTCATCCTCCTCGTCCTGGTGATTAAAGTCCGAGGGAACCTCAAAGTCATCGTAGTTCTCCAATTCCTCATCTTCGTCATCGGAGTATTCTCCGTCGGAGTGATGGTGGTGGCCGGTATCGGCGTCTCCGGATTCAGTTTCCTGGAGAAAGCTGAGGTCTTCGTCGTCCTCGTCGGCGGCTGTGGTGGCGGAGGAGAGAATGGGGTTGGGGAGGAGAGAGAAGAGGAGAAGAGAGAGAAGTGTGAGTAGGAGAGTTAATCGAGTCGCCATTTCTACGACTGAGATCGGAGTAAATTTTGACTGAGATCTGACATGGACACTGGCAAATTTATATGGTGAGAACAATTCGGGCCTGTTTGGTTCAACGAAGAGGAATGAACGGGATTAACTTGATAATGACCAAATGTACAAAATTAATAAAAAAAATTGTCAAAAAATAATAATTTTACTTTTGTTATTTAAAAATTCAACTCTTTTATATCTAACACATATAAAAAATAATATTATTTTGAGTATTTTCATTTATACTCTTACTTTAAATTTAAAAAATAATAGGATTTTTACACAAGTAGACAGCCACCCAGCCACCGCAGGCCGATCGACAGCTGGCCGACGGCCGAAGACCACCAGTTGTTGTAGGCAGGTGTCGCCAGCCGAAGACCACCAGTTGTTGCCGGCATACCACTTGCCGGAACTTTGTATTTGCTGTCGGCCGATCGTCATCGGTCATCGGCCGATAGTTTTTTTATGGACGGGTGGAAAATATAAATCACCATATGATATTTATATTACGAACGTATATTCTGACCACCATCTAGGGCTGTCTAAATGGTACCCGGTGTTGTTGCCCGAAATATTATCCGAAGATAGATATTGCTGGAATGGATGGACAACAGCAAATTGCGGGAGCACTTCCGAGGGGGTGTGAATAACACAAGATTTGCCGGGTTTGTTAGGCCCGGGCTTGAATGCTCTCGCGAGATGTTATTGATACAAATATTCGTAAATACAAGTATTAATGTAAGAATTTAAATACAATGAGTGTAAAAGATCCTATTTATCTAACTCTTGAGCGAAGCCTTGGTGTTCTTGCTCTCTGCCGATCGTCTTCCGTGTAGGAGATGCTGAGAGAGAAGAAGGAACCGAGAGATAGTTGTTGCCAAGAGTTGAGAAAGCCAAGTTGTGTTGTGCTTGTTAGGAAGCAACGAGAATCAGAGTTCCGAGAGGAAAATTTCGGTCCTTGTCCAAGTGCAGGCAGCCTTCTATATACAGGGGCTGAGATGCCTTGTTTCCTGGCGGGCGATCGCCTTTCGTCCAATATAATAATGGGGCGATCGTCTTTAAGTCACATGGGCTGTCTGCCTAAAGTCCAAGGCTCTTGGCAACACTGCGGTCCAATGAGGAACCAAAGACGCGTCCGAGTTATCACACGGCGGTCTCATCGACACCTTTCGGCGGGCTTGTCGGCTGGTGGAAAGATGCTGACAGGCTGTGGTCAATGATCCGTGAAATGCGGATCTTGTCTCGGCACTGCACGTGGGTTCTATCCTGAGCTTCGGCCTTTGCCGACTGGATGATCATCGGCTTCGAGCGGCATGAGGCGGTCGTCATTGGTCGGTCGGCATCGGTCGGTCACCAAGGGTCGATCGGCAAGTGCCGAGAGATGAACGTCTGCTAGTCGGCCACCAGGAGTCGATCGCCAAGTACCGAGAGACGATCGTCTTAGTTGTCGATCGCTCGGCACCGGGACTTGTCCTGGGACCTTCGGTCCGCAGATCTGCCTTGGCTGCTGGGCTCCGGCACGGTCGCCCGGTCTCTGAGGCGATCGCCGGTCGAGGAGTATAATTCTCGACACAACACCCGGTTCTCGGACAGAACCAGAACCGAATCGGAACCGCGCAGTTCCGATTAACCGAGAACCGCACTAACGGTTCTCGGGACAGTTCTCGGTTAGTATTTTAGAGCGGGGGGTGTGGCTGCATTGTAGGTGGCGCCATCACCACCAGCCGAGAGTAGACGATGGCGCACCGTACCGGTGCTCGAGCCGTCGAGGCTGGCGCCGTCACCATGACTCAGCACCGTGGGCAATTTTTTTTTCTTTTTTCCTTGAATTTTTTGGACTTTTGTTGCATTTGGGAAAAATCAAACCGTTGGGGAACGGCTATATAGTCGTTTTTTTCAACTTTTCCCAACTAAATCAATTTAATTCATAAATTTAATCCCCCAAAAAACCTTATAAATACCCCTTTTTATTCTATATTTCACACACACTTCAAATCTATTAAATCTCTACTTCTATTAACCTATTTCCATCCAAAATGAATCCAAACTCACCATGGATCAACAACATGCTAAACGATCCGACGAACCAAATGTCGGGATCGTCTTCGAATCCCGGTAACAATCCGGGATCATCTTCGAATCCCGGTTACTTTCCCACCTTCCAAACCCCATTTATGAATCCCGAAGATCTAGCATTGTTTAGCCAATGGAAATTACAACAACAACTTTACCAATATACTCAATTTACACAAACTCAACAAAACCAAGGCATCCCTTCCCAACCAAATTCGGACCATGCTTCGTTTCATCTAGTAGACGAAGACGTTGATGAAGATCAAACGGAATCCGATGAAGAAATTGTTCCGACCCCGACCTCAAAAAAAACGAGGGCAAAGACGACGGCGAAGAAACCAAAGTCAAAGGCGAAGACGAAGAAAAGCAACAAAGACAAAGACAAATAGGTCGATGAAGATGTGGTCCCGTCCCGACAACCACGAACTTTTTGGAGCCAAGACGAGGAATATCTTTTGGCGGAGTGTTACATCCAAGTATCCGAGGATCCAAAAACGGGTGCGGATCAACAAAGGGATACGTTTTGGTACAAAGTGCTCGACGCATACAACAAGGAAGCAAAGAGGCTTAACTATACTATTCGTACCAAAAACATGTTGACGGGAAAGTGGACTCCAATGAATAAAGATATCAAGAAGTTTAATTCGGTTGTGGATGAAACGGCGGTTATGAGTGGGGAAGGTGAAAGATTTTATGAATCGTTGCCACATATTGTTTAAAAGATCAACGGGTTATGACTTTAGACACTTGACTGCTTGGGGCTTTTTGAAATACAAGCACAAGTGGAAAAATCCCGACTCGACTATGGCAAGACGTAATTGTCTTCGGCCTACGAACGAGGAGCCCGAGCATTTTGGACCCGACGAGTTGCCACGGCCCGACGGCATGTACCGGGTTTCAAAGAGTCAACGTTCGTCAAACTCGACCGCTAGTTCCGGTTCAAACCCGGCATTGTTTCAAGAAATATTGCAACAACAATACGAGTTAGACCGCAAGGCAAAGATGGATGTTCTCGAGCGAGAGTCACTCGCGAGAGTTACTTTATATGAATCACAAAAGATTGCCGAGGAGATGCGGGTGCTAGAAATGGATACTAGCAAGATGGATCCGATCAACGCAAGGGTCGTGAAAGCACAACAAGCTCGAATTCAGGCAAAGTATCCCACCGACGAGGATTAGGCTTTTATTTCTATGTTTGTGTACTAGGTTTTTAATTTTATGCATTTTTTAAATGTAATGTGCGTGTTTTTAATATGTAATGTGTGTTTTTAATATTAATGAAGTTTATTTTAGTTTATATTGTGTATATTTTAATTTATGTAAAAAAAAAAAAATTTGGCCGACGGCACCAGAAATTCTGGTGCCAACGGATACGGGCAAAATGTGGTGCTGTGGGGTTTCTGGTGCTATGGAGCTTTGTGCTGACGTGGCAGCAACTTTTTGCCACGGCACCACGGTACCTCATGCTCTTAGGAGGTTATGCGGTTCTCGGTTAAACCGATAACCGAACGATTACGAACCAAAAACCGCAGATAATTAATAAATATTATTATATTAGTTATTATTTATTAAATAATACTTTTAATCTTTTATTCCCATTTCTTTTTTTGAACACTAAGTCCTAACACCAAAACCGAATTGTTTTGCAATAATATTATTTTTTTATTAAATAATATTAGTTTTTTTATTCCCATTGTATTATAATCAAACAGGTTTTTTTTAAAAAAAAACAGTTTTTGCGCGTTAACCGAACCGAAATCGAATTAATTAGATGTGGTTCTGGTTAACCGAATATATAAACGGTTCGGTTTGAGTTCCAACTTTGGGGCTAAAATGGTTCCGATTAATCGATTTTTTCTGTCCGATTAACTGGAACCGAACCGTTCGATAGCTCTACCACCATACCACTACCAGTCACCGCAGTTAATAAAATTACCCATTGCTAATTTAGATTACCGGCATGTATTTCAAATTATTATAGGTCACAACATACCTATTGGTATTTTCACCGTCGTCGGTCACGTCCAGTCACCATCGGACGACTTGTTAACATAATTTACCTAATAGTAATTTAGATTAGCGACGGGTATTTTAAATTACTATGTGGTACACAACAAACATCACATGAAAATTTATAAATAATAATCCACATAACATAACAAATTGTTAGAAAATAAAACACACAACATATAAATCAAAACACCGTATATTTTAGTATTTGTTAAAGGAATAATACCCATTGTGTGCCTAAGTATGTTAGTTTATGGGCTTTCCTAGATAGGATTTGGCTGAGGCCTGTTTATATATACTTCACCCTATTTAAGGGATCTCATTGATGGAATAATACAATACTTTTGCCCTACTTTCTGTCTCAAGTTATTTTTCCTTCAACACGTTATCAGCACGTAGTTCCCAACTGAGCAAAGAAAAAATCTCTCCCGATTTTCTGCAAAATTCCGAAAAAAAAAGAGGTATCGGCCGAGAAACCCTAATCCCCACCGCCGACGTCGCCGGACAAAATCTGCACCGAAATTAACCGAAGAAGACGAAACCCTAATTTTTACCTCTCTCGGACGAACACAACCCCCTCTCTAATTCTCAGTGCATATCACTCGTCATATATACTGAAACATATACATACACACATAGAAACACGCCCTGAATTGGATGCACACAGTTGTTGCAATCAAGGCGGCGGAGATCGCAGGCGCACACGGCGTTGCCATGCGAAGCTGCAGCTTCTATGAACTCTGAAATGGAACTCGGGAATCGGGTATGTTTGGGCTTCAAATTGAGCGGCTGGATTGGATTTGGTTCTCAATCGGGAGTTATGGCTGGGACAGGCGGCGATTGAAAGGCAAAAGTTTAAGGTGGACTGCTTGGACACGAATCAAAGTGGAATTCGGGTCGAATCATGGTGGAATTCTGCTGGAAATTGACACTCACACGGGAATCAAGACGATCCAAACGTTAATTGGAATGAAGATGGCAATTTACGAAATAAATTGACGGTATGCCTAGAAAAGAATCAGGTTTTTCCCATAAGGTACACAAATGCAAACCCTACTATTTGCAACATGCACAATTTTACATGCTTTAATTTATTTTGTTGCAT
Organism: Orobanche coerulescens; assembly: GCA_033398695.1. NCBI lineage: Eukaryota > Viridiplantae > Streptophyta > Magnoliopsida > Lamiales > Orobanchaceae > Orobanche > Orobanche coerulescens. Next base: position 204,006,329 of record CM065801.1, on the reverse strand, counting down.
ATTTATTCATAAATTTGTTATATTTATGCATATTTAATCAATTAAAGCATGATACATTAATAACTTCAATTAAATTAAAGCGAATTGCTTAAAGCAACTTGAATTAAATTAAATTCACAAGAATTAATATATATTGCGGCATAAGACACCTTTTTGACTGCATTTATACGTGTATAGATATATTCATAGGGGCTATGTGATTATATCTATAATTATATATATATTTTGCATGCATTGTTAGTTATGGCATGTATATTAAGTTCATCATTAGTAGAACCTAGAGGACTTATTTCTACTATCTATATCAACTCGAACCGTGATAAAGTAATTTCATCGGTATAAACCCCAATAGCATCGAAAGTAATTTTGACCATATCTTGGTTCCGAAAAATAATAATGCTCCCATTATTGAAAATTTTATCATGGAAAGTACTCATGGTAAACTGTGAAAAATCATTTTCATTTTTCTTGTATTAAGATAGCTGATCCAACTCGTTCCAAATTTGATATATTGGACTCAAAAGAGCTTGAGTACCATAGATGGGTCTCCTACGTCAAGACTACATTTATAACTAAAGAATATAGTGGTACGCTCCTTAACACCACAGACCAAGTATCATCTGACAAGATCAAAGCGAGTGCACTTATATTCCTTAGGTGGCACATCAAACCCAGCCTGAGATAGGAATATCTACGGTTAAAATTCCCTAAAGAATTGTGGAATGCCCTTAAGGGCCAATTTGGGAACATTGACAAACTTTGCTCCCAGAGTTTACCGTGCAGTGGAATGAAATCCGCATGCTTGAATCTAAACGGATCAACGATTTCAACAAAGATATTCTCCGCCTCAAGGCATGCCTAAATTTCTGTGGGAAGGACATTACAGAAGATGACATGATCCATAAAGCTTTTTCCACCTTCCCTACTTCCGCTCATATACTAACAAACCAGTATAGGCTGGAGTATGATAATAAAAACATCACTACCTTCAGTAATGTAATATCCACATTTTTCTTCCCCCTTGTATTTTCTTTTTCGGCATATTTCACGATAGTAGTCACCCTCGTCTATCTTTCAGCGTATCTTTCCTAGTATCTATTGATTTGATTCCCGTTATTATTGTGCGGGACCGCCATTTCGGGGTTGCCGTGGATCCATTCTACGTTATGATGCCTGTTGAGATGTTCCGTTTAACGTTTCGTTCATATTCCGGTGTTTTGGACCGTTTATACCTCGTACCTAGCGCACGCTATATTTTCGGCATAGCGCACGCTAGGGGTCGCTTAGTAGCGCACGCTACGACCGTTTCGTAGCGCGTGCTAGAGGGCAAGCCCTGGGAGTGGCAGTGCTATTTTCCAGCCTTCTGGACTGGCGTATTAGCGTACGCTACGTAGACTAGCACACGCTAATGTCGGGAGGCTAGCGCACGCTGATGATACCTGGTAGCGTGCGCTAGCGTGAGTTTCCAGTACTGGACAGTTTACTACTGAACTCGGTCAGGTGCCAGTTAGCGCACGCTACGCTTGTTTGGTAGCGCATGCTAACGGGTCAGGTGAGTTTTGGGCAGTTAGCTTCTGGACTCGGCTGATGTCCAGGTAGCGCACGCTATTGATCGATAGCGCGCGCTACCGAGTGGATTTTAGCGCACGCTACATCTCGAGTAGCGCACGCTAACGGCCAGAAGTCTGGCTACTGGACTGGACGCTAACTGTTTTGGCCTGCAATTTTATCCCGTTAGCGCACGCTAACCTTGAGGATTAGCGTGCGCTAACACTCCCTGGCTATATAAACCAGGGAGTTGACCCAGATGAGCAGATTATTTTCATTCTTCTCCTCTCCGCGACGCAGAGCTCCTCCGGGCGATTTCCGAGAGATTCTTCCCTTCGATTATTTCAGGCATCCTCTACCTTGAGTTTTTGAAGTAGATTAACAACACCTACTTGTGTTCTTCATCATCAATCCAAGGTAAATCTCTTAGAACCCTACTTTTGGGTGTTTTGGGGGTTTTGGGATTTCTTCCGATCCGTTCCGTTTTGTTGGTGGATTCATGATGATTATGATTAATATTGTTGGTATTCTTAGTTTCCCTACGGATTCATGGTATATTTCGTGGTTTTTACGGAATCGAGAGGGTTTGGTTGTGGTCCGCCCTCGTTGTTGTTTATATACGAATATACATGAATCGTAGGCGGGTTTTCGGGTGTATTCCAATTCCGTATTCATTTAGAAATGGTGGTGATTGTATTCTTCGAATCGTTAGGTTCGGTTTCATTGGTTCCTAGCGTTCGTCGGTGACTTTCCTTTCCGTTCATTGCGTCGTCAATAATTCAAGGCAAGTATTTTTGGAAACATTTATGCTTAACGTGGAATGGTAATGTATTTTGTGTGTGATTTGCTCACCTCGTGTTGGTCCGACGGGATCAAGGAGGGAATCGAAAGGGTTGAGTCCTCGATTCATGAGTTTGTTTAGCTAGCCAGTGCGGGAGGGTCCTTAGAGGCCTCGTGCGGGAATCTATGATATTACTCTGTTCCCAAGGCGATGCATGTGCGTGTTTTGTTTTATAATATAGCCAGCGCGGGAGGTCCTTAGAGGCCTCGTGCGGGAATCTATGATATTACTGTGTTCCCAAGGCAAATTGTTTGACTGTTTGTTTCCGGAAAAGACATGTCTAGTTTTGGTTTTTGAAATGATATTGGTGCATGTACTATGAAATGTGTAAGCGATTGGTTTGCCTTGATTACTTGTACTAGCGTAATTGCTAACCCCTTTGGGGGACCCGTTTTGGGGAAATTCTTGTTATGGATTTCAGGTTATGATTATCCGGACGAGCGAGCACCGGGACAGTACGAGGATGTCGGCCAGGGTCGTTGACATGTGCATTTGGGTCGTCTTATTTCCTTTGTCTAATTCGATATGGTTGTTTCCTATACTTATAAACTTATAGATTGTACTCGCGAGTACTTAGGCTTTTTCCTTTCGGATTGTGTTTGGACTTCGTTGGAGTTACTGTATTTGTCGGTTGATGTTTATTATACCGGTTGTACCGGACGTGTTGTTTTATGTTCTTGTTGTTAACAATTGTTTCCTTGCTAACCGAGACGGTTAGTCGAGAGGTGTTTTCTTGTGTTAGCCTGGTGGATCCCATGTAGGGGTCCACGGCGCTGTAATACACCTCGAATATCTTGGGGGTGTTACAAAAAATGGTATCAGAGCTCTAGGTTTATGGATACCTAGGCTTGTCGGTTATTTGGGTCTAGTCGTGTTTTGTTTTGCACATTGTCACACCGCTGTCGGCATCTCAGTACTTCCAGTGTTCGTAAGTTCCCTTACTCGATTCTTTATTTTTCGTACTGTATTCCGTTTCCTGAACTATGGTTATTCTCCCTCCTTTGCTTATCATCGTGGTTGCTTTTTCCTTCCTTACTCATCCTCGATATACTTCTGTTATCTCTTAACACCAGTATGGATGCCGGAGGAAACCGTGGTCGTGGTCGTGGTCGTGGCCGTGGACGCGGCCAAGGCAGCCGGTGGGGCGGCCACGCCGCACTCTTCAGAGCCGGCAGCATCGGCGACCGTCACGCCATGCTTCTTCTCAGGAGCGCGCCGATCTTGGTATTGCGGCTGTTATGCAGCAAATGGTTAACCAAATGGCGGCTATAGCTCAGGTGGTCCAGAACCCCGATCAGGCCCATGCTAATCGGGGCGGAGCGGATCGCTGGCTTCAGGATGTCATCAAGATACATCATCCTCAGTTTTCGGGAGCTTCGGACCCGATCGGCTGGGAAGGGTGGATCAAGGAGATATCCAAAGTCTTCACTGCTACCAACTGCCCCGAGGACCGTAAGGTCCCTATTGCTCAATACTTTCTCACGGGAGATGCTACAGATTGGTGGGAGGCCGTTGGTCCCAAAGATCATGTTGCTTCATGGGCCGAATTTCAAGAATTAATGGAGACCGAATATTGTCCGTGGCCGGTCAGACAGGCTCGAGTGCATGCTTTCTATGATGCTCAACCACGGGATATTCCCGTATCCCAAGCTATTGCCGAATTTAACAAGGAGTTGGGTTATGTGAAGACCCAAGTTGTTGCTGAGAGCGACAAAATTTTCCATTTTTCCAGGAGGATGAAACTGTCCATTCAGGACTACATGTCTGGACTCGTCTGCACTACCTTGAAGGATTATCAGAGTAGGGCCCTCGCTTATGATATGTCAGTGACGGCTAGTGATTTGGCTCGTGAAAGCAAGAAACAGAAGTCGGTCGGAAATATTTCTGGTCCCAAGAGTGGAGGCCAGCAGAAATCTCAAGCTGCAAATATTTCTACGGGCGGTTCGGCTCGTTTCTCTAGGAGCTTTCGGGGTGCCTCCGGAACCTCCGCTCGTGAGCCCACATGTTTTAACTGTGGTGCGCAGGGCCATAGGAGCCGGCAGTGTTCTCGTCCGAAGTTTACCTGTCATACTTGTGGACAGCTGGGCCACAAGGCCCCTTTTTGTGAGCAGATCAAACAGCTTCGCGGCGCCCGTTCTTCTCAACTAGTACCGTTGGAGCCGAGTGTGAACCAGGGCTCATTTGCTCCGCCGCCTCCACCGAGTGCCGGCTGAGGTAGGGGTCGGGGTCAGCCCGCTAGGGGTGGAGCTTCCAGTGTCGGCTCTGCCCAGCCGCGTATCTATGAGATGAGGAGGGCCGATGATCCAGCAGCTACCGTGGCGACAGGTACCGTTCATATCCATTCCCATCCCGTCAGTGTGCTTTTCGATTCGGGTGCTACGCATTCATTCATTTCTCTAGAGTGTGTACGTCGTTTGAGTCTCGACTGTTCGTCACCTTGCGAGCCTTTCATCGTTAAACTTCCTAGCGGTGATAGAATTGTTGGTGATCGCGAGGTCCGAGACTGCTCTGTGTTTATTTGTGAGAGAGCTTGGCTCTCTAATCTTATTGTCGTTAATGTCGAGGGTGAGGATTTGATTCTCGGGGATGATTGGCTCGAGCGGCATGGCGCAATCATGAACTACCGCACGAGGATCATCACCATGTTAGCCCAGGATGGCACCGAGCACTCCTTCGCGGGGCGAAGGAGGGGAAATCAGAAGTTTGTTATTAACGCCTTGAAGGCGATGAGACTCCTACGAAAGGGGTGTACTGGTTATTGGTGCTATGCCTTGAAGGCGGAGAATGGTGGAGTCGAGCTTTCGTCGATTCCAGTCGTTAGTGAGTTTCCTGATGTTTTTCCTGACGAGTTACCGGGATTGCCACCGGATCGTGAGGTTGAGTTTGCTATAGAGTTAGAGCCGGGTGCGGCTCCGATTTCGAAGGCGCCGTATCGCATGGCACCTTCAGAGATGTCAGAGTTGAAGAAGCAGTTGAGTGAGCTTCTTGAGTCGGGGTATGTTCGACCGAGCGCCTCACCTTGGGGCGCACCGGTCCTGTTTGTGCGGAAGAAGGATGGTTCACTACGTTTGTGTATCGACTATCGCGAACTAAACAAGGTGACCATCAAGAACAAGTATCCTTTGCCGAGAATTGATGACTTGTTCGATCAGTTGCAGGGAGCTGCGGTATTCTCGAAAATTGATTTGAAATCGGGGTACTATCTGCTTCGGGTGAGGGAGTCCGACGTGCCGAAAACAGCTTTTCGGACGAGATACGGGCATTATGAATTCGTGGTTATGCCTTTCGGGTTAACTAACGCGCCGGCGGTGTTCATGCAGTTGATGAACAAAGTCTTTATCGAGTATTTGGATAAGTGTGTCGTCGTCTTCATTGACGATATTCTTATCTATTAGAGGAGTGTGGATGAGCATGCCCATCATTTGCGGATAGTGACATTTTGAGGACCGAGCAACTCTATGCGAAGTTCTCGAAATGTGAGTTATGGCTGAGGGAAGTGATGTTTTTGGGTCACGTGATTTCAGCCGAGGGAGTACGTGTGGATCCGCAGAAAATTGAGGCAGTGTTGGATTGGGCACCGCCCACAAATGTGAAGGAGGTCCGTAGTTTCTTGGGTTTGGCTGGCTACTACCGTAGGTTCGTCGAGGGTTTCTCAAAGCTAGCTCGGCCACTTACACAGTTGCTCCAAAAATTCGAGAAGTTCGTCTGGAATGACGAGAGACAGTCGAGTTTTGAGGAACTGAAGAAGCGTTTAACTTCAGCCCCGGTTTTGGCATTGCCATGTGGCAACGAGGGATTCGCCGTTTATAGCGATGCTTCGGGTCAGGGTCTTGGGTGCGTATTGATGCAGCATGGCAAGACCATTGCCTTTGCGTCGAGACAGTTGAGGCCGTATGAGCTTAACTACCCTACTCATGATTTGGAGTTAGCGGCAGTCGTTTTTGCGCTCAAGATTTGGCGTCACTATCTTTTCTGCTCTGCATGCCAGATTTTTACCGATCATAAAAGTCTGAAATACATATTTACTCAGCGGGAGTTGAATATGAGGCAGAGGAGATGGTTAAAACTGATTAAGGATTATGACCTCGAAATCCTTTATCATCCGGGCAAGGCGAACGTCATGGCCGACGCCTTGAGTCGGAAACCGATTGCGTTGCGAACGCTTGAGGTCCTTACGCCTCAGTCTGAGCTTCGGCGGGCTTTGATCGAGTTAGATGTTGAGGTTTTGTTGCCTGGAGCTGTCGGGCAACTTTGTGCTTTAGAGATTTCGTCGTCTTTGATCGATGAAATTAAGCTGAAGCAATTAGAGGATCCGATGATTACTCAAATCCGAGAGAACGTTCTTAAGGGAAAGTCTCCTGGGTTTGTGATTCACGAGGATGGTGTTTTGAGATTCCAGAGTCGGCTTTGTGTGCCGAACGATCCAGAGTTGCGACAGAGTATTTTGCGTGAGGCCCATGCTACACCTTATTCCGTTCATCCTGGTTCGAGTAAGATGTACAAGGACCTGAGGAGGAATTTCTGGTGGAATGATATGAAGGAGGAGGTCGCACAGTTTGTAGCGAGATGTTTGACTTGCCAGCAGGTCAAAATCGAGCATCAGCGACCGGTTGGGTTATTACAGTCACTTCCCGTTCCGGAATGGAAATGGGAAGATATATCGATGGATTTCGTTACGAGCTTGCCGAGATCGAGGTCGGGCATGAATATGGTATGGGTGGTTGTTCATCGTCTGACCAAGTCGGCACATTTTCTGGGCATCAAGGACACTTGGGGCCCGGAGAAGTTGGCTCGTATGTTTATCGCGCAGATTGTGAGACTTCATGGTACTACGAAGTCTATTATTTCGGATCGTGATGGCCGTTTTGTATCGCACTTTTGGCAGGCGGTGCATAAGGCGTTAGGTACCCGTTTGCATTTGAGTACCTCTTTTCATCCCCAAATGATGGATACCGAACGCACTATCCAGACATTCGAGGACATGTTGCGTGCTTGTGCCCTCGATTGGAGTAGCGACTGGGAGGAGCATTTGCCATTGATCGAATTCACGTACAACAATAGTTGGCACGCGTCGATTCGGATGGCACCGTATGAGGCACTTTATGGGCGGCGATGTCGATCGCCGATTTGTTGGAATGAGGCGTCCGATTTAGTCGGGACCGAGCCGGATGTCGTTTTAGAGACGAGGCAGAAGATAGAATTAATTCGGGAACGAATGTTGACTGCCCAGAGTCGACAGAAGTCATATGCCGATGTCCGTCGTCGACCCTTAGAATTCGAGGTGGGAGACCACGTTTTTCTGAAGGTGTCGCTGACGAGAGGAGTTTTCCGTTTCGGGAAGAAGGGGAAGTTGAGTCCGTGATTTATTGGACCCTTCGAGATTCTCGAGCGAGTCGGTGGGTTAGCATACCGTTTGGCGTTACCCCCGGCCTTGAGTCACATTCATAGCGTTTTTCATGTTTCCCAGCTGAGGAAATATGTCCCAGATCCTAGTCACGTCATCGATTATGGGGAGATCGATGTCGCCGAGGATATTACTTTTGAGGAACATCCTTTGAATATTTTAGAGCATCGGGAGAAACGATTGAGGCATAAGACCATCCCTTTGGTCAAGGTGCAGTGGTCGAGACACGGTGTCGAGGAGGCAACTTGGGAAACCGAGGATAGCATGCGTGCTAGGTACCTTGAGTTGTTTGTTTCTTAAGTTTCGGGACGAAACTTGTTTTTAGAGGGGTAGAATGTAATATCCGCATTTTTCTTCCCCCTTGTATTTTCTTTTTCGGCATATTTCACGATAGTAGTGACCCTCGTGTATCTTTCAGCGTATCTTTCCTAGTATCTATTGATTTGATTCCCGTTATTATTGTGCGGGACCGCCGTTTCGGGGTTGCCGTGGATCCATTCTACGTTATGATGCCTGTTGAGATGTTCCGTTTAACGTTTCGTTCATATTCCGGTGTTTTGGACCGTTTATACCTCGTACCTAGCGCACGCTATATTTTCGGCATAGCGCACGCTAGGGGTCGCTTAGTAGCACACGCTACGACCGTTTCGTAGCGCGCGCTAGAGGGCAAGCCCTGGGAGTGGCAGTGTTATTTTCCAGCCTTCTGGACTGGCGTCTTAGCGTACGCTACGTAGACTAGCGCACGCTAATGTCGGGAGGCTAGCGCACGCTGATGATACCTGGTAGCGTGCGCTAGCGTGAGTTTCCAAGATCTTGATGCTTTACTACGAACTCGGTCAGTGCCGAAGCGCACGCTACGCTTGTTTGGTAGCGCACGCTAACGGGTCAGGTGAGTTTTGGGCAGTTAGCTTCTGGACTCGGCTGATGTCCAGGTAGCGCACGCTATTGATCGATAGCGCGCGCTACCGAGTGGATTTTAGCGCACGCTACGTCTCGAGTAGCGCACGCTAACGGCCAGAAGTCTGGCTACTGGACTGGACGCTAACTGTTTTGGCCTGCAATTTTATCCCGTTAGCGCACGCTAACCTTGAGGATTAGCGCACGCTAACACTCCCTGGCTATATAAACCAGGGAGTTGACCCAGATGAGCAGATTATTTTCATTCTTCTCCTCTCCGCGACGCAGAACTCCTCCGGGCAATTTCCGAGCGATTCTTCCCTTCGATTATTTCAGGCATCCTCTACCTTGAGTTTTTGAAGTAGATTAACAACACCTACTTGTGTTCTTCATCATCAATCCAAGGTAAATCTCTTAGAACTCTACTTTTGGGCGTTTTGGGGTTTTTGGGATTTTCTTCCGATCCGTTCCGTTTTGTTGGTGGATTCAAGATGATTATGATTAATATTGTTGGTATTCTTAGTTTCCCTACGGATTCATGGTATATTTCGTGGTTTTTACGGAATCGAGAGGGTTTGGTTGTGGTCCGCCCTCGTTGTTGTTTATATACGAATATACATGAATCGCAGGCGGGTTTTCAGGTGTATTCCAATTCCGTATTCATTTAGAAATGGTGGTGATTGTATTCTTCGAAACGTTAGGTTCGGTTTCATTGGTTCCTAGTGTTCGTCGGTGACTTTCCTTTCCGTTCATTGCATCGTCAATAATTCAAGGCAAGTATTTTTGGAAACCTTTATGCTTAACGTGGAATGGTAATGTATTTTGTGTGTGATTTGCTCACCTCGTGTTGGTCCGACGAGATCAAGGAGGGAATCGAAAGGGTTGAGTCCTTGATTCATGAGTTTGTTTAGCTAGCCAGTGCGGGAGGGTCCTTAGAGGCCTCGTGCGGGAATCTATGATATTACTCTGTTCCCAAGGCGATGCATGTGCGTGTTTTGTTTTATAATATAGCCAGCGCAGGAGGGTCCTTAGAGGCCTCATGCGGGAATCTATGATATTACTCTGTTCCCAAGGCAAATTGTTTGACTGTTTGTTTCCGGAAAAGACATGTCTAGTTTTGGGTTTTGAAATGATATTGGTGCATGTACTATGAAATGTGTAAGCGATTGGTTTGCCTTGATTACTTGTACTAGCGTAATTGCTAACCCCTTTGGGGGACCCGTTTCGGGGAAATTCTTGTTATGGATTTCAGGTTATGATTATCCGGACGAGCGAGCACCGGGACAGTATGAGGATGTCGGCCAGGGTCGTTGACATGTGCATTTGGGTCGTCTTATTTCCTTTGTCTAATTCGATATGGTTGTTTCCTATACTTATAAACTTATAGATTGTACTCGCGAGTACTTAGGCTTTTTCCTTTCGGATTGTGTTTGGACTTCGTTGGAGTTACTGTATTTGTCTGTTGATGTTTATTATACCGGTTGTACCGGACGTGTTGTTTTATGTTCTTGTTGTTAACAATTGTTTCCTTGCTAACCGAGACGGTTAGTCGAGAGGTGTTTTCTTGTGTTAGCCTGGTGGATCCCATGTAGGGGTCCACTGCGCTGTAATACACCTCGAATATCTTGGGGGTGTTACAAAGCTAATCAACCTACCACAAGTAGCTGAAAGGCATAACGAAGTGTTAGTGAGCAGTAATGTCAGGCCGATTGGGACAAAGAAATTTCCCAAGGCCAATTATGGCAAAGTGAAGGATGGAAACTACCCCAATGAATAAGGGACTGAACATGATAGGCTTCTTGGTCAAGGACGTGGGGGTTTTTCCAATGTAATGCGAAGACTTGGTGCTCCCGGCTCTACTAGCTAAGGGAACCAAATAGCACCTACCCATCTTATCGCCTCTAAGGCTCGAGTTTGCAACGAACTGTGCTATCACTGTGGAGATGCTGGACATGGTACAAGAACTGCCATGCAAGCAAGCAAGTCGCATCTCACTACAAGAAATATAGAGAGTCCAAAGAAAGGGAAACTCACTATATGGAAGAATATGATCTAGACAAGTCCCCCTATGTCAATTTCACAGTCACCAATCGTCGAATTGAGTCATACAAGCCACAGTCTATAGACTGAATCTTAGTATTATGTTTACTTTCTCGTTTACATTTGGTATAGTTGCCTCAAGATGATTGTGTTGGTGTTTTCTTTTCAATAATGGCGTGATGCAATGTTGTTTCACGAACAAGATATTAATATTGCTTACGTTAGATTCTTAGCTTTATTTCGAAGTACTGAATATTGCTCGAATGCTCATGGTTCGAAATTTCACTCTTTTCTAAGAAATGAATCGAAGAGAGCTTGAATGTTCTTAGAATTAGACTTCTATTCATTGAATAAGTCGCTTGCCAAACCTCGGTAACTACGATGATTGGGTCATCCCAACTCATCAAAGGGCGAGGTAATGCTCAATTTTTGATGCCTAAATGGCACTCAATTACAAGTTACCGATGCTCTGTATGCATCTAGAGCCGTTCGAACCTTACTTAGCTTCAACAATATACGTAGCAATGGTTTCCAGATTGAAACCCACTGTGACAATGGAATAGAGTTTCGTTTATTAATTCTAATGAATGTGGACGTAAACGCATTTTAGAATAACTCATGAGTCAATCTAGTGGACTGTACCTCACTATTATTAGGTTTTAAAATCCTATGTTGTCACCAACAATGTGCTTTGGGACATAGACTCGTATAGGCTTTGGCACAATAGACTAGTTCATTCTGGTCAAAGTATAATGATCCATGTACTAAAGAACTTGTACGAACATCATTAATTTTTGAGCGAAAATGTGGCAACAACTCAACATAAAGAACAATGTTGATGTTAATCGTATTATGTCATCACCCGATGCATATCAAATGCGCACCACTCATTATTGCAAAGCCTACTCTTTAGCTAAAGTAGGAGCGAGACCTTCCTACGCTAAAGAAACAAAAGCAAGCATTACATTCTTACGCTGAATATAAGGAGATATTTGTGGATCCATCCACCTAATATGCGGACCATTTATGTATTTATAGTTTTGATGGATTCTCCGATATTTTGGTCACATGTTGCTCTCCTGTCCACTCAAACTGCTGCAGAACTTCCAAAATAATTTATAAGGACTCATCTCCCTTATCACATCTAAAGGACTCGATGATGTTGGAGAGTTCACATCAAAAAGTACTTGATGTTTATTGCATGATAGAGATTAATGAATAGTATCTCGTTCCATGTGCATATGCAAACGGTCTCACATAAACCACCGTCGAAAGAATATGTATGGTGATTATGTCATTGGTTACGCGTATCAATTAGCATATTTTTGCCTGGGATTATGCAATATTGCACGCAACTTTACTTAAATCGTTCATTCTTAGACCCTCTGCTAACCAATTAGTTTATGCGTACCAGTTGGTAACTGGATAGCCTGATTTTTATATTTTGGACCCAGACGGACTTGAGTGCTAATTGCGCATATTTGGTTACGCATTATATGTGCCTTCTGCGCCCCACATCGTATCGGTCTTTAGAAACGATTAAGTATTCATGTTGGATAAGAATCTCCAGACGTTTATCCGCTATTTAGAACCTTTACAGTGATTTCTTTATCGCACGATTTGTGGATTGTCACTTTAATGAGACAACCTTCCCATCGTTATGGGGAGGAGAGAAAATGTAATTTCTCGGGGAACGACAGGAATTGTCATGGTGTCTCCACTTTGTCTCATTATGATCCCCGAACTTCACAATGTTATCGTGAAGCACAAAGAACACTCGATCTTCAGGATGTAGCAGATTCGATGCTTGATGCATTTACTGATATCGTATAAGTGACAAGATCTCACACTACAGCTGCAAGGTTGCCAATGAACCGGGTGATGCAACTGCACCTGGTGGAGGTGTGGTTGAGGCCGTGGCTCCCTGCGAAGGAAAGGTTGGAAGCCACATGGTTCGATTAAATACTCACCCAAGTAAGAGGTAGAGTATGGCACAAATTACATGTTAACCATCAATGAACTCGTTTCATGAGATCATGCTTGATTTTATTATGTCCATGAGTCATGACGAGGGGGACGCGCCGAAGATATGATTCAGAAAATCAAGACTCTCGATGAAATTATGAGGGTGTGGCCTGATCAACCACCCACTTTGATGACATGTCATGAATCATAAAGTACGATGATGTCGAACCCCGCTCAGTTGGATGAAATCAACATAGAGCTGATTGGCCTGTAAGACAAACATTCCAGGTAGAACTAGATTCTCCGACAAAGAGTTAGGTATTTGGTGTGGGTAATGCTAACCTACCCAAGTGTAAAGCCTATAAGACATAAATGAACCTTTGTCGTAAAGCGTAGTGAGAATATAGAGTCCTAATGTACAAGGTTTCACGAAGTAATGCTTCTCACAATGCCCTGGAATTGGTTACGAGGAAATGTACTCCCACGTATACGTTCCGCTATTTGATTAGCGTAGTAATTTCTGAAGGACTGGAAATGCAGCCAATAGATGTGGTTACTACGTATCTCTATGGGGATCTAGATACGGAGATATATAGGAAGTGCCCTATGGCATTTCACTACCCAAATCAAGTAACTCCAGACCACGGAGTGCGTATTCAGTTCGTTTGAAACGCTCACTTTACGGTTTTGAAGCAATCCTTAAGGATGTGGTATAACCGCCTAAGTGACTACTTGATTGGGAAGGGATAAAAGAACGATGAACAGTGTCCCTGCGTCTTCACAAATAAGATCCGGATTCACATCGCAATGTATGTCGATGACATGAACTTAATCGGTCTTGATGAAATAAGAGAAACCACCGGATACTGAAAATCTGAGTTCGAGATGAAAGATCTTGGGAAAACTCGGTTCTGTCGAGGCATTGACATAGAACATCGAGTTTGTGGAATTTATTCCACCGGTCAGCCTATGTCCAGAAGATTCTCAAGTACTTTAATATGGACAAGGTAAACCCAACTAGCACCCCATGATAGGTCGAACATTTGGATGCAAAGGAAAGATCCATTTTGTCTAAACGAAAGTGACGAAGAGCTTTGGGAGTTGAAATTCCCTACTTGAGTGCAATAGTGCATTATTGTACTTGGCTCAATGTACACGACCTGCTATCACTCCTCAGTTAATCCGCTGACTAGATTTAGTTCAGCATCGACGCAACATCAATGGAATTGTATCAAAGATTATCTTCTGATACTTAAAAGAAACCATTGACTTGGGACTATTCTTTCCCTACAAGCAGGCAAAGGAAGCTGCTTACGAAACGGCAAATGCTAAAGTAAATGCTGGTGCCGAAGCAACTACCATAAAGTATGTGTTGGTATGAATTGCTTATGTTTTGGAAATCGACTATGCAAACCCATTTTGGCTACCTCCTCGAATCACGACAAGATTATTGCTTTGCATGAACCAATCCGTGAGTGTACATGATTAAGAACTATCATTCTACACGTGTGAGGAACTAGCGGTTAAGTACTGCCACTGATGAGCATACTTACATTTATGAACATGATGTAACTTGTAAATCCCCTTGATTGATGGAATGATCATAACGGGAAATATGTGAGATATAATGGAACATACTTACATATGTTGCACTCTTTTCCTTAGACCAAGGTTTATTTTTCCCACTGGGTTTTGTTACTTGGCAAGGTTTTTAACGAGGCAACGTTATATGAATGTAAGCATTAGGGGGAGCTGTAGAGTTTTCCAACTTCCGAGATTGATGTAAAGATCACAAGGAAATGGTGATTTATAAAGAAACTTAATCACATGTGTTGTACTCTTTTCTTTGACCAATGTTCATTTTCTCCCATTGGGTTTTGTTACTTGGCGAAGTTTTTAATGAGGCAACGACTACTTGATTGATGTACAAATCAGGGGGAGATGTAGACTTGAGGGGGAGTCTTACATCCACAACGTACGTTATACTCTTTTCCTTCCAAGAATTCTTTTACCCACAGGGTTTTTATCACTTGGAAAGGTTTTTAACGAGGTAACAAGATGTACTATTTTAGGGATCGATGGAACTTAGTAGCGCTATGATCAAATGTAACGATCATATGAGAGGATAGATTCAAAGGACGAAGTCTAGACTCGATGTGTCTAGATGCTGTACTCTTTTCCCTACGATCAAGACATTTTTCCCACTGGGTTTTGCTTGACGAGGTTTTAACGAGGCAACATGACATGCGCTTGTAGACTAGACACAAGGGGGAGTTTTAAAGGAATAATACCCATTGTGTGGCTAAGTCTGTTAGTTTATGGGCTTTCCTAGTTAGGATTTGGCTGAGGCCTGTTTGTATGTACTTCACCCTATTTAAGGGATCTCATTGATGGAATAATACAACAACAACTTTGCCCTACTTTCTGTTTCAGTTATTTTCCCTTCAACAGTATTTTAGTTTTTTGAGTCTT
Source organism: Orobanche coerulescens (assembly GCA_033398695.1). Classification (NCBI taxonomy): domain Eukaryota; kingdom Viridiplantae; phylum Streptophyta; class Magnoliopsida; order Lamiales; family Orobanchaceae; genus Orobanche; species Orobanche coerulescens. The sequence goes on along the minus strand of CM065801.1, from coordinate 203,991,162 downwards.
CTTGAACTAATGAGAATTTAAACAGGAAAACAAATAACAGAAATTACACATCAAAAAGTTAATATAATAAAATGGTATTGTAAAGTAGAAACAAAATTTACAAACCAAATCTATACATATCTTTTCTAAACTCAAAAAATTCAGAATCCAAGTTACCCAACAACTTGGATCAATGTTTTAAAAACCGGTTGAAGCATACGCCTCGAGGCGCGCCTCGACTCGAAGCGGCCAAAAAGCGATCCGAGGAGCACGCTCTGGGGTCACCGGGTGAAGCGTATGTTTTTTTCGGGTGAGGCGTACGCCTCGAAGCGTGTCCGCCTTGAGGCGGAAAAGCGGACGCTTCAGTCCACCGACCAATTTTGGCTTGTTCACCGCTTTTTGATTGTTTTTTACTTTTTTTTTTTAATTCTTTACTTTTTCGTTATTTATAATACCATAACCCTAAATTAAAAAGCCAAAAATCGCACACTTTTCTTCGTTCCTCTACTCTCTTCCATTCGTCCGTTCCTCTCTGTCGTCGGGCCTCTCTGTCACCGGCAGCAAAGTCGCATACACACACGCACGTTGGAGATCTCTTCGTCGGGCCTCTCTGTCACCTGGTACGGATTTTTGGGGGTTAAACTCCTCTTACTCTTCTCACTCTTCTTACTATGTTTGCTTCGAACAACTCTTCTTACTCTGTTTTTTGACTTTTTTGGGTTGATTTTTGTGGTATTGACAGAATTATGGTGGGAGGAGGATCGGAGGGACAGGCAAGTAGCGGTTCAAGAAAAGACCCGGCTTGGAAGTATGGTAAAGAAATTAAAGTTGAAGGAAAGCATTACAAATATATTGAATGCAATTTTTGTTTGAAAACTATTAAGGGAAGTGTGAAAAGAATGAAGGATCATCTTGCCGGTACACATAAAGATGCAAAGCCATGTAGTAGTGTACCGGAAGAAGTGAAGCAAGAAATTAAAGATTATTTGAAGAGAGGATAGCAATTAAAAATCAGTGCTCAAAGGGATTTTGAGGAGATGGTGGACAGTGGCTCTTATTACAATAACCAAAGCTCGATGGGAAGAGGAGGTTCGAGTTCGGGAAGTACTCCTCACACAAGGGGTGTAAGGGGACCAATTGATCGCTTTGTTGTTGAAGTGGAGGAAGAGGATGCTCAAGACACGGGCAACCAAACCAATGCGAAAGAAATGAGGAATAGAGTTTGTTTGGATATTGGAAGATTTTTCATTGAAAACAGAATCCCCTTCAATGCTGCCAAGAGTGCTTCTTTTGTTAATATGTGTCGATCTATTGGGAACTATGGACGTGCTTAAAACCTCCAACACAATATGAGCTTAGTTTGTGGATCTTGAATGAAGAAGTGAAAACTACAAAAGTGGTTGTAGATGAGGTGAAGAAAACATGGGCACAAACGGGTGTTTCCATATTATCCGATGGTTGGAAAGATATGAGGGGAAGGCAGTTGATTAACTTTCTCGTTAATAGCCCCTATGGTACCATATATTTAAAATGAGTTGATGTTTCAAATGTTGTGAAAGATGCAGAATTATTGTGCGCACTTTTTGAAGAAGTTGTTAACGAAGTTGGAGAGGATCTTGTGATTCAAGTAGTCACTGATAATTCAGCCAATTAAAAGGTTGCGGGGGAAATGCTAATGAGGAACAAACCACGTTTGTGCTGGACACCTTGTGCCGCGCATTGTATCGACTTAATGCTAGAAAAGATTGGTGATTTGCCTCAACATAAGAACGCGAAGATAAAAGCAAAGAAGGTAACTACTAATTAATTAATATAATATATATATATATATTAATATATATATATATATATTAAATTCTTTAATATTTTATTTTTATATTGATGTATCATGTATTATATTTTAGGTGAGTAATTTTATCTATAATCATGGATGGGCATTAGCATTGATGAGGGAACACGCAAAGAAGGATCTTCTTCGCCCGGCTGCTACTAGATTTGCCACGGATTACTTAACAATACAAAGTATGATAAATTTGAGGCAACTTTTGAAAGCCATGTTTGCTTCTTCTGAATGGTCAAGGCATGCCTTGTCAAAAAAACCGGAGGGTAAAACCGTAAAGAGGTGTATCTTTAATCCTAATTTTTGGACAAGTATGTCATATGCAGTAAGAAGTACAAAGCCTCTTGTAGGAGTGTTGAGGATGACGGATTCTAAAAAAGTGCCGGGAATGGTTTCTTGTATGGTGCAATGGACAAAGCTAAAGAAGAAATAGCAAAAAATTTGGGTGGAGAGTTGGGAGCTTACAAAGAAATATGGAGTATTATTGATGAAAAATGGGATTTTCAAATGCATCGCGATTTACATGTAGCAGCATACTTTTTAAATCCTCGCTTCCAATATTCTGAAGGTTTCTCCCTTCGTTCGGAGGTCAAGTTGGGCTTGTATAATTGCTTAGGTAAACTTGTTACAAACAGAGTGGATAGAGAGAAAGCTGATGAACAAATTGATAAATTCAAAAAAGCAGAGGGCTTGTTCGGTAATCCACTAGCAAAGTCATCGGCTACTAAGCGATCTCCCGGTTAGTAAATAATTAAAATATTGCTTCTTTTTTAATTATGTTTTATTTTTTATATTTTCTTAGATTCTTAAATATTACCTATGTTATGTAGCTGATTGGTGACTCCAATTTGGAGATGAAACACCTTAATTAACAAGATTTGCGGTTAGAGTTTTAAGTCTTACGGCGTCCTCTTCGGCATGCGAGCGTAATTGGAGCACTTTTAATCATGTAAGCTGACATAATGAAATTTATTTCCACTTCTTTTAATTCTTTGCTATTATGGCTAATATATATATATATATATATATATATATATATGTGTGTGTGTGTGTGTGTGTGTGTGAGATTTAGATACCCACGAAGAAAAGAAATCGCTTGGCAACGGAAAAATTAAACAAGTTGGTGTACGTCATGTACAACAAGAAATTAAAAGATATGCACTTAAAGAGAAAGGCACTTAAGGAAGATCAAGATCCATTAGTTCTTGATGAAATGCCATCGGATGATGAATGGATTGCGGATGAAGGCGAAGAATTTGGGAATCATTTTCCATTATTGGCGATACAAGATGCTCAAGATGTGGACGTTGAGGTGGAAGAAATTAATCAAGCGAGTGGAAGTTCACAACAAAAAAATTCACAATCAGACACTAGGAAAAATGGTTTGTTCCCTTCGGCCTTCTCCACCAAAATTACTTAATGAAATTGAACATTATAATTAATATGATCTTATTTTTATGATATATCATAAACGTAAAAGATTGCAATTAATCGATGAGGAATCAGAATGGGAAGATCGTGATGAAGAGGAGGAGGATGATAGAGCAATTAGATATGACGATGATTCCATGGATGATCCCTCAAGTGGTGGCGAAGATGGGAATGACGAGTTGGATGAGTTTTTTAAACCATTGGACACAGATGATTCAATATTTCATTAGATAATGATAATTGAATTATCTGGTCATTATGTTCCTTTTTTTTAATCTATGACTTTTTGGAGTTTTTGCTTGAAGACACTTGTTTTATGTTTTATCTATCTAGTTTTATGTTGCATATTATCTATTTTGTGATGTCTTTTGACATATAACATTTAGTACTTATGATATTGTTGTTTATTATGTGTTATGTTATTTTTTTCTGATTTTTGTCCTTAAAGATTGAGGTGTCCGCCTCAGACCGCCTCGAGGCGTACGCTTCGCTTCATGACTGCAAAATGCCTCGAAAACGCTTTTTCAGTTTTAAAACATTGACTTGGATGACTTTCAGCTTCCCTTCGCGCCACTTTCCATATTGGGCGACTTCTCTTTTTGTTGGTCCAGATGGCACGACTTCCCTTCATCTGTCCATGTTGCACGAATCCACTTCGTCGTCTCTAGACCACCCGACCAAAAATCCGACCGCCGCCACTAACTCAAATGTTTTCTGCTACTTCGGGCAACCATCAGATCTGAAAATCACGTGAAACTGCCATGAATATCAAGATAGTATAGATCTAGAAACACCCCAAAATTTGTATAAATAAAGCAAGAAAATGGAATAAAAAAAAAAGCAAGAAAAAGAAGAGAAGTAAAGAGAAATGCGTGATGGATGAAAGTAAAGAGAGAGAGGGAGAGAGAGGGAGAGCGTGGAGAGTGGAGGGTGAAAGGGATAACATAGTTGGAGAAGAAAATAGGAGTCGGAGAAATGAGATAAAAAATAGGGTTTTGTTTATATAATAGGGGTATATAGGTAAAATTAAAGTTATTGTGTTTTTTTTTGATAAAAGTAGGATTTTAATTTGTAGTATTGGGTCATTTACTCTTTAACGATTGTTGTGAATTTTAAAAAGTATCCTATCCATCCCGCTCGGATTTTATATTTAAATTTTCTTTCTCGTAAAAATCTTATATTTATCATATTTTTAAATAATCAAATCAAACAATCATATTTTATTTTTTAATCTCCACCAAGTATTTACCATCAGTACTTTTATTTTTCAGCTCCACCACACATTTACCACCATTAGTCATTAGTCATTGATTTTCACTTGACGAAAATCTAGTTTTCCAAAGTCTTGGCTTCCATACACTAAATCACTCATTACTTCTTAAAGTGAATAGTTCTCAAGAAAATTGTAAGAATTATAGACACTCATAGTTTTCCAATCATATACTGCACGTAACCTATATCGAGTCGAGTCGAATCATAAAGCTCTTTCGAAGTTGACTCGGAAAATTACCGGATATATGCATCATACTTTGCAAAAAATAATCACATCACTTGACCTGAGGATGTGATCAAATGGTTGGTTTCTTTGGAAAGTGGAGACATAGACCTTTCCAATAGTACAAATTTCATCATTTTTCAACAAGTGACCAGCCCTACAGGTCTTATAGGAATTGACCAATGAATTCTCGGAAGATTCAAGTATCAGTTTTCAAGTGTCTTTTTATAGAGATAGATCAAGCTTCAAGCTTATCGTCAAAATACAGACATTGCGTGAACATATCCTAGAAAATCATCATAATGGCATTACCGGAGTATTATGAATGAATTATCGAGTCAAACATGAGTACATGACCGTATTTTGATAAAGAAAACTTCTCTTAAGTCCGCACCAAGTCTTATCATTGACTTCGACTAATCATGGGAATCATATAAGCATTACTTTACCGTTCACAGGAAACCATCCCTTACATTGCCTTTACTGACTGAGGGATATGCATTATCAAGTGTTCTCAAGATCCTTTCATTCTTAACTTCAGATTTAGTGGAATCTCTTAATCTCACAAGAGTACATCACTATAAATCATTGGTTTACACGCAAAAGCTTCATATTCCTTCCCTATCGAGTATGTACTTAGTATGCATTTTCGGCACTCACTTGGCAATGCGCTCCGTGGTCAGGAGATACTTGATTTGAGTCTGATCCACCACGAGATCTTTGATCACGTAACTTAGTTCTCCATTAAGATAAAATTCACATTTGTATGTTAGTTTTTGAGAAACTGTATAACTGATGAGATAATGGATGTTATGACATCCATAAGATAGACAACTAAGTTTTGTGTTATCATAGTCAATTCCAGGGAGTTCATGAGAAACCTTGCTCCATAAGATGAGCTTAACTCGCTCTCTCACTGTTAGGAGTATGCCCTCGAATGCCACTCAGAGGATGTTGAGTGAGGGCATTGTACTTGTTATTATGTAAATCATCAATATAAGGCAATGGATGTTTCTTTATTTACTGGTAGTTACTGGCATTCGTAACTCGTAAATATACATGTAGAAACTAGTCCGTGTATTTGAGAGCAAAACGTTCCACTCCTTATTAGATAAGGGGGTCGGCACTGGAAAGGTTTATAGCTCAAATACTTAATCGTTCGCAAGTCGATGAAACTTGACTGGGCGTTAAGTTTATGTGAAGACTTGTATGACGTGTTCTTTGACAGGGAGAGTGTCTGTCGAACACAAATGGTTAGTGGGAGCACACGTTATAGGTATGCTAATTGGATTAGTATACTCGAACCGACTCACCCTCGATTCGTCACACGAATTTCACTCCGGGACAGTCAATGATGGAATCGAAAGGTTGTGATAGGTATTCGTGAACCTTCGACTTGAGGATTTAGTAGGGATGTGCTTGTGACGTCAATATTTTCATTAGAGTAGTTCGACCTTATATACCGGAAGGCGGGGGTCAACCTCGACGTGCATCTTGATGGGTAAGTAGCAGGTCCTACTGAATACCAAGATAGAATTCTTTCTCCTGTTAGTGAACGGGTTATATGTCCTATGCGGTTATTGGCAGATGAGATCATAAGTCTTTGGCCAAAGTATTGGAGCTAGATGTATTAGATACACGAGAGCTCGATGATCTCGGTTTGCATTAATGCATGCATAGCGTCAAGTACATATGGGATTTGACTGATCGTGACCCTATAACTTGATCGGGACATTTGAAAGAAGGGTTTATACGTTTACTGGTATTCACGACAGAATGGTTCTTGAATGATCTCAATCATTCGTTCTCAGTTGGGGTACAGTGTAGGCCGCCAGGCTGGCTAGGTGGTGCTACTACTCTTTGGTTCCTCCCATTGCTGACTGAGACGGACCTACCGAGTCGCGCAATAGGATTGACGACGGAATGAATAAAGCTAATTCTCTCATTATGAATATTAGATATTGGATATCTAATTTTGGAACATTGGATGTTTAAATCGATTTATTAGATAAATTGATTTACGGCCTAATGAATTAAATAAATTACTGGGTGATTAATTTAATTCATATATATAATTATTTCTTTGAGAAATTAATTATATTATTTTGTATTTGATATATTTAATTAATTGGATTAATCGATATAAATACATCGATACGTAATCGGAGTTTATCTGTTTAGACCCTCGGGAGTCCGAAACGAACCGAACTTGTCCGATTTCTAGCTTGGACGCCCCCCACTTATATCCATGTGTGTGTATTGACTTGTCCCCATCATGGTTTTGGAATCTCATGTATTGAGGGGACAAGCATCATATACATTATATGGGGGAATCTCTCATGTGATATGATTTGATTTTATGTGGGTTGAATAAGAAGGGGAAGAGGACTTTGATCTCACTCACTAAACCTCTTTGGAAGCCTTCCAACGTGAGGATAGAGAGAGAGAGATAGACTTTGAGTTTAACACTCATCTTCATCTTCTTCATTCACTTCTTCTTCATTTTTTCTTGGAGAAAAATTGAGAGAAATTATTGAGAGATATATTATACACTTAGAGTGTAGTAATAAAAGCTTCATCACTTGATTCTAGCTGTAACCTTAGAGGTTAATCAAGTGTTGTTATTCCGGTCATTTTTCCGGCACGTGGCAAGTAGAGACGCGGTGCTTTCGGCGTTGGATCGTTCAAGGGTTTGGAGCGGATTGAACTCGTAGAGATCAAACTAAAGCTTGGGGAATAGATCAAGAGAAGGTTACCATTTAATCAATGGACTTCGAGGGTTAGTTTCTTACGACTCTTACTATTCGTTAATATATATTCGTATATACGTAGCTCCGATACCACTGTTGGGATTCAGTGCCTAAAATGAAGGCCCAGCGGTTCGTAATCTAATTACAAGTCTTCGTCTTCTCGAAACGGATCTTCCTCCAATCTTCGTCATTACATATAAATTTTACATTGAAAATTGCATCCTAGATACAAATTTTTCTAGTAAAATAAATAGGCTCAAAACGGCCTTTACAACCCAATCGAATAAAACGAACGATTCAAAAACTAAGTCCACGAACCACATGTTGGTAGCAACTAGGTTGTGAATGGTTGTTTCATATTGTATGAATGCCACAAACGCGCTAATATGATTAATGTGCAAAATGTAACGTTAATCGCGAAAATTCTCCCACGACAAATTATTAAGTTTATAAGGTTTCAAGGTTTTCCTTCCCTCCATCGAGTTTTCGGGAAATTGAAATCCAAACCGGATGTGCTATGCTTCCGAGTTATCGGGGTAGTCGTTCGGGGAGGACGGATAAATTACCGGGAGTGCATTGGATGCCTTCGGTTGGAGCAAATTTTATCCCTAGAAACCTGATAGGTTGCCGGATAAGATTCAATTGTGAAACTGATTTGCGTCGATGGTATAAACTTAACTTGTTCACGAACCATAGAAACCGTATAGGTTGAGGGGAGTGAACAAGGGGAAAAAGAAGATCGAATCACCCATTAGATGGGTTGGTGTTGGACACCACTTTATGAAAATTAATAGACTAGAAACCTGTTCGGTTGCCCTCTATTAAGATTTATAAAGAACTCGATCACCACTATGAAGTAGAGCGACGATACTTCCGGATTTCACATGGGAGTGTGTTATTCCGATAAAAAAAATAGTGGGAGTTGGGTAACAAGAATAGAAAAGACCTTAATTCTATACTCAGAACATAATTGAATGAGTCACTAATTAATCTATCGTACTTAATACAGACTCAAATCTCAATATGACAATGAATCCACTCGCAATTCTGCTCGAAAATAACACCTTAATGGGACCTAACTTTGTGGATTGGCTCCGCAATCTGATGATTGTCCTCAGTATAGAGGCACTGGGATACGTCTTGGAGACGGACATTCCGGCGCCTCCTGTGCGGACTAGAGCCAATCAGGAAGAGATTGAAAACCAGGAAAAGTGGGTTAAGGATGACGTGAAAGTCCGTGCTTACATGGTGGCTTCTATGTCTAATGAGCTTCAGAGAGCTCATGAGAAAATGACTTCTGCTAGGCAGTCTATCTCACTTAACTGAACTTTATGGTGAGCATAGCAGAACTGCTAGATATGAGATATCCAAGCAACTGTTTTGTGCAAGGATAAAGGAAGGTGAGAAAGTTGGGGAACACGTCCTCAAAATGATATCCATGATCGAGAGATTGGAGGCTCTTGATTTTAAAATGGATACTTCTCTCCAAACCGACCTTATCCTACAGTCTCTCCCTGATTCCTTCTCACAGTTTGTTATGAACTTCAACTGCAATGAGATTGCATGTAATTTAGCTGGGCTAATGAACAAACTTGTGACCGCTCAGTCTCATATGAAGACTCCGCGGATGAAGGAGTCTGCTCTTGTGATTTCTTCTGGACCTCGGAGGTCTAATAATAAGAAGAAAAAGACCAAGAAGTGGACTGGACCACAAGCTAAGGACCTTAAGGGAAAGGGCAAGGCCCCGATGGTTCCAAAGAACAAGAAGAAGAAGGATGCTTGTCTCAAGTGCGGTGAGTTGGGCCACTGGGCTAGAGACTGTCCGATTCTTCATGGCACTTCGTGCATGTAACTTTTAGTTTTCAAACAAATTGTTACGCTCATTGTATTTTCTACTTCGGATAATCGGATTCTGGTGCTAGTTCTCATATTTGTACCATGAATCAGGATCTGCAACAAAGTAGGAAGCTTGGAGCTGGAGAAGTTATGATCACAGTCGGAAGTGGGCATAGTGTCGAGGCGACCGACATAGGATCACTTCTTTTGGGTTTAGAATCCGGCTTTGTTTTGACTTTATAAGATGTACTTGTTTTGCTCAAGGGGCACAAAAACATTGTATCCATTCCGGTCGTGGACCGAAAAGGCTTTTCATTTTTCATTGGTGATGGTTCCTGCAAAATTTATTTTAGAAATAAACTAGTGGGTACTGCTACATTGTTGAATGGATTGTATCATCTAAATCTCAGCAACAAAGTAGTTGTGAATACTATGACTAGAAAACATGGTAGGGATGAAACCAATCAAGTTTTGAAATGGCATCTTAGACTTGGTTATGTTGCTCAGACCAAGGTTTACAAGATGGAAAAAGATGGACTTATAGGTCCATTGGGATCAGATCCCTTTCCTACTTGTAAATCTTGCCTTAAAGGCAAAATGACTAAGTCCCCCTTCACAGGGACTTTTGAAAGAGCCGCTGATAAACTGGGATTAATCCATACTGACGTTTGTGGTGCTTTGGAAGTAGCACGTGACGGATATCAATATTTCATTACGTTTACAGATGATCATACTAGGTATGGTTATGTATACTTAATGAAACATAAATCCGAGGCCTTTGAGAAATTCCAGGAATTCAAGGCCCTAGTCGAGAAACAAACTGGTAATCATATCAAAGCACTTCGGTCGGACCGAGGTGGCGAGTATATGAGTACGGAGTTTGACGAGTTCCTTAAGGAACATGGAATAGTTTCACAACTAACACCTCCAGGTACTCCTCAGTTAAATGGTGTGCCAGAAAGAAGGAACAGAACCTTGTTGAACATGGTCCATTCCATGCTGGGCTATACTGACTTACCAATTTACCTGTGGGGGTATGCACTCCTGACTGCCGCTTATATCTTAAACAGATGTCCTTCCAAATCCGTTCCTAAAACTCCACATGAGATGTGGGAGGGAAGGAAACCAAGTCGTAATCATATTAGGATTTGGGGATGTCCCGCTTATGTCAAGAAGACTAAGGTGGAGAAGTTGGAAGCTAGGTCCGCGAAGGGACGTTTCATTGGATTCCCGTCTGGGACGATGGGATATCTATTCTACATGCCTGAAGATCGAAAGATCATTTTTGCTTTACAAGCACACTTCCTGAAAGATGAGTTCATCCAGGAAGGCGGAGCAGGTAGAAGTATTTCTTTGGAAGAATATAATGAAACTCCTAAGGAGACACCTGTGCAAGAAATTGGAACCGAACTTTCTGAAACACAAGTACAACCACCTCATAGGTCTAGTAAGGTGTCTCATTTACCTGAGAGGTATGGGCATGCGCACTTGGAGGAGCTGGGTCTCCATGAGGTTCCAAGTGATAGCCAAGAGACCGACCCGACGACCTATGACCAAGCGATGGTGGATGTAGACTCCGCGAAATGGCGTGAAGCTATGGAAGCTGAGATAGACTCGATGCATGTCAATCAGGTCTGGACTCTAGTAGACCGCCCCAAGGGCATAGTGCCTATTGGGAATAAGTGGATCTACAAGAGAAAGACTGATGGTGATGGCAAGGTTGACGCCTATAAGGACAGGCTTGTGGCAAAGGGTTATACCCAAAAGGAAGGGATCGATTACCACGATACCTTCTCGCCCATAGCCATGATCAAGTCTATTCGCATGATGCTTGCTATAGCTGCCTACCACGATTATGAGATATGGTAAATGGATGTAAAGACGGCTTTCCTTAATGGATTCCTCGAGGAGGAAATCTATATGGAGCAGCCTAAAGGCTTTGTGTCCGAAGTCGATATTCAGAAAGTGTGCAAGCTTCAGCGTTCCTTTTATGGACTGAAGCAAGCATCGCGTAGTTGGAACCTTCGTTTTGATGAGGCAGTCAAAGAGTTCGACTTCGTGCAAAATGAGGAGGAACCTTGTGTATACAAGAGGGTTAGTGGGAGCAAGATCGCATTCTTAGTACTATATGTAGATGACATTCTACTAATAGGAAATGATGTGGGAATGCTCAGTTCTGTGAAAGCTTGGCTTTCGAGTAATTTCTCCATGAAAGACTTGGGAGAAGCTACCTATATTCTTGGTATTCGACTCTACCGGGATAGAGAGAAGAGAATAATAGGTCTTTCCCAAGCCCTCTATGTAGATAAAATCTTAAAGCGATTTAAGATGGATGATTCTAAAAGAGGTTTCCTAACGATGCGATATGGAATAAAACTCACCTTGAAGATGTGTCCTCAAAGTGAGGAACAACGAAAGGAAATGAGTAATATACCATATGCTTCGGCCGTGGGTAGCCTTATGTATGCTATGTTGTGTACAAGACCTGACATCGCGCATGCTGTAAGCGTGGTGAGTAGGTTTCAGGCAAACCCAGGTAGGGAACATTGGACTGCTGTAAAGAACATTCTCAAGTACTTAAGAAGGACTAGAGATATGGTTCTTATGTATGGCGGTGGAGAATTGGATGTGGTGGGATTCACTGATTCGGACTTCCAAGGACTGAAGGACGATTCGATGTCTACTTCTGGCTACATATTTACTCTTAATGGAGGAGCAGTATCTTGGCGTAGCGCCAAGCAAAGCGCGACTGCTGATTCCACCTGTCAGGCTGAGTATCAAGCAGCCTTGGAGGCTTCCAAGGAAGGGTTCTGGATTAAGAAGTTTCTGGGAGAACTTCTAGTGATACCATGTCCGAGCCGCCTGCTCTACTGCATCGCGACAACGACGGAGTCAGCGCAGCCAAAGAGCCGAGGTTTCACAACAGCACCAAACAAATTGAGAGGAAGTATCATCTCGTAAGAGAATTTGTTCGCAAGGGATACATTGTGCTGCACAGAGTAGACTCGGCCGACAACATCGCCGATCCACTGACCAAGCCACTTTCTCATACTAGCTTGGAGCGTCATCTGGAGAACATGGGTATTAGATACCATAGTGTGTGGCATTGAGTGCAAGTGGGAGATTTTTAGGAGTATGCCCTCGAATGCCACTCAGAGGATGTTGAGTGAGGGCATTGTACTTGTTATTATGTAAATCATCAATATAAGGCAATGGATGTTTCTTTATTTACTGGTAGTTACTGGCATTCCTAACTCGTAAATATACATGTAGAAACTAGTCCGTGTATTTGAGAGCAAAATGTTCCACTCCTTATTGGATAAGGTCGTGGGCATTGGAAAGATTTATAGCTCAAATACTTAATCGTTCGCAAGTCGATGAAACTTGACTGGGCGTTAAGTTTATGTGAAGACTTGTATGACGTGTTCTTTGACAAGGAGAGTGTATGTCGAACACTAATGGTTAGTGGGAGCACACGTTATAGGTATGCTAATTGGATTAGTATACTCGAACCGACTCACCCTCGATTCGTCACACGGATTTCACTCTGGGACAGTCAATGATGGAATCGAAAGGTTGTGATAGGTATTCGTGAATCTTCGACTTGAGGATTTAGTAGGGATGTGCTTGTGACGTCAAGATTTTCATTAGAGTAGTTCGACCTTATATACCGGAAGGCGGGGGTCAACCTCGACGTGCATCTTGATGGGCAAGTAGCAGGTCCTACTGAATACCAAGATAGAATTCTTTCTCCTGTTAGTGAACGGGTTATATGTCCTATGCGGTTATTGGCAGATGAGATCATAAGTCTTTGGCCAAAGCATTGGAGCTAGCTGTATTAGATACACGAGAGCTCGATGATCTCGGTTTGCATTAACGCATGCATAGCGTCACGTACAGATGGGGTTTGACTGACCGTGACCCTATAACTTGATCGGGACATTTTAAAGAAGGGTTTATACGTATACTGGTATTCACGACAGAATGGTTCTTGAATGATCCCAATCATTCGTTCTCAGTTGGGGTACAGTGTAGGCCGCCAGGCTGGCTAGGTGGTGCTACTACTCTTCGGTTCCTCCCATTGCTGACTGAGACGGACCTACCGAGTCGCGCAATAGGATTGACGACGGAATGAATAAAGCTAATTCTCTCATTATGAATATTAGATATTGGATATCTAATTTTGGAACATTGGATGTTTAAATCGATTTATTGGATAAATTGATTTACGACCTAATTAATTAAATAAATTACTGGGTGATTAATTTAATTCATGTATATAATTATTTCTTGGAGAAATTAATTATATTATTTTGTATTTGATATGTTTAATTAATTGGATTAATTAATCGATATAAATACATCGATACGGAATCGGAGTTTATCTGTTTAGACCCTCGGGAGTCCGAAACGAACCGAACTTGTCCGATTTCTAGCTTGGCCGCCCCCCACTTATATCCATGTGTGTCTATTGACTTGTCCCCATCATGGTTTTGGAATCTCATGTGTTGAGGGGACAAGCATCATATACATTATATTGGGGAATCTCTCATGTGATATGATTTGATTTTATGTGGGTTGAATAAGAAGGGGAAGGGGACTTTGATCTCACTCAATAAACCTTTTTGGAAGCCTTCAAACGTGAGGATAGAGAGAGAGAGAGAGAGAGACTTTGAGTTTAACACTCATCTTCATCTTCTTCTTCATTTTTTCTTGGAGAAAAATTGAGAGAAATTATTGAGAGATATATTATACACTTAGAGTGTAGTAATAAAAGCTTCATCACTTGATTATAGCCGTAACCTTAGAGGTTAATCAAGTGTTGTTATTCCGGTCGTTTTTCCGGCGCGTGGCAAGTAGAGACGCGGTGCTTTCGGCGTTGGATCGTTCAAGGGTTTGGAGCGGATTGAACTCGTAGAGATCAAACTAAAGCTTGGAGAATAGCTCAAGAGAAGGTTATCATTTAATCAACGGACTTCAAGGGTTAGTTTCTTACAACTCTTACTATTCGTTAATATATATTCGTATATACGTAGCTCGATCGATCCTCGTAGGGATTCGGATCGAATTAATTTTCGTTGTACCGCTTCCGTTGGGCCTTCGTTTTAGGCACCGAATCCCAACACTCACTATGCTTGAATAAAGTTAAAATGGATAGATCTTATCTATGGGGTGTCAGCACCACCTCACGGAAGAACTATCACTTTCTACATATTGGAGTCGCATATATTTCATTTTAGGTCAATGCTACAATGGTGCATATTTTTAACAAGTATGGTTCAGTTAAACTCATATTCTACATTATTAAACCGACTTATTCATAGAATATAGATTGGAATTCCTTGAGGCATCCCCCAACGATGATTGTAATCGAGAATCACATGAGACGAATAAGTTCATTTGATCAGATGATCAAGTTTCTATTGGAAGTAAAACGCAGCGGAAGCGAAGTTGGTGATTGTTTTAATAAATACATTTTACGCATCCACGAGCACAAAATCTGTTTAGGCATGTTATTCGATTAATTACTAAGATTAATAAGCAATTAAAATAATATTATTATTTATCTAATATTATTGTTGGTAAAGTTAGTATCCTAATCTAGATCATAATGTTTATCTTTTGAAGCGCAATGGTTGTTTCTGATCTCTTCTTTTAAATTCTTCTATAGTATGTCCCCGCTTTAATCCGTACATTGTGTGTGCAATGAGCTACTGATAGTTTTAGTTAAGCTACTAACAACTTTAATTAATTAATTTTATTTTTAAGATATCGAATGTCCATTCATTAATTTAAGCTACTGACAACTTTAATTAATTAATTGCTTATCCAAGACAAGTACCACGCGAACATTATTATTAAATCCACATATTGGGTTTAATATAATAATCATTCTCGAGCTCCTAAAGGGGATATTATCAACCCATACGAGCCAGGACACAATTTCTAATTACAATATTAAGTCATACAAATAATATTATTGCCCAAAATACGAAGCATATTGAGACACTCTATGTGTCTCTCGCCCATGATAAATTAAATCAATAATATTATAAATACACAATTAAATATTATATATTAGAATTATGAAATAATAATTATTCGAGATTTACGTTCTTCTTATAGTCAGTATAGAAGAATCTATCTCAGTGTGATCCAGTTCAACATATGTAACACGCTAATGTATGTTAATAGTCATGACCAACTAATCTCAAGCATCCACTCCAAGCTTTCACATAATTTATCTAATAATTATATAAGTTGTGAACTATTAATTTTATAAAGCATCAATAATGTAATCTTTCATGTGACACCAACGCACCACATTATCTACAATATAAAATAAATAGATAATACATTTGCATAACCATAACGTGAACTAATATGCAAAACATGTGACAAAATGTAATTACTATTCTCATGGGTAGTTAAACGGAAATGAAGTAATCAAGCATAAAGTATGATATGCACTATATAATCCTAACAGTCTCACACTTATACTCAAAGCATGCTTTTAAGTTTACTACTCTATTACATAGTCTATTATATCTCTCACTTATACTCAAACCAATGCTGCCTTACACCGTAATTCCAAACCCTCCATGTGCCCTTCAAAAATTTTTGAGGGCAAGCTTTTTATGAAAGGATCAGTAAGATTATCTTCTGATGCAGCCCTGGCCACAACCACATCTCCTTCCTATATAAAGTATCGTATGATATGGTACTTGCGGTTGATATGTTTACTGTAACACCCCCGATATATTCAGGAATATTACAGCGCCATAAATCCTTTACAAGGCTGAAGAAATGAAAGGACAATAACAGATACCAACATATGAAAGTAACTGAAATAAAATACAACAGTTCTGGGCCAATACCGAAAATACAACTGTCCGAATGAAGAATATTAATACATAACCAAATTCAACATCACAACTGACACGTACTCGAGTACTATTTAAAACAACACAAACATCAGACAATTAAACCCCGCCGGAACATCACTCTACACCCTCATCGTCATGCAGTTCCAGTGGTTGTTTTCCTGCTCTCCTGGATCCTGAACATAAACAAATGTTCACACCCGAAGGGGTTAGCACAACGATGCTAGTACAAGTACCACGACATATTATTCAAAGATTCCCGAAGAACAAAACTAACATAAATGACAAAATACTAACAAGCCTCTTCCTGCAAGAAACTCATAAATATCATACACAAATTATAATCATAATATGACATCACAACATACACATGGTAATTCCGATGATCCAGCGTTCACTGCCTACATCCCACGATGATCCCGTCAGACCAACCCGTGATGGAAAAACTTGTCCGATGATCCAGCCCACGCTAGCATAGATCCCCGATGATCCCGTCGGACCAACACAAGCTGTACATACAACAACGACATATATGCACAACAATATGTATAACATCAATACATAAAACAATTAAAGTACTTGCATCGACTTGATGACAAGAATAAAAATTCGACAAATATCAATACACTCGAAGGTCGCCCCTTCGATCAATCACGTTGCAAAGCTTGAACTTAAACAAAAGAAATAATATAGAGTTCATCTCACGTCGAATAACAAACATATGAACATCTACAATCCAGATTAAGGCTAAAAGTTCAACAAAATATATCCTGTCTGACCTTCCTAACGTACGTTACTTACACAGTGTAGCGTACGTTAAGTCGGTTCGTTAGCATACGTAAGCTACGAAGCCTTGTGTATGCTAATCATGCACTTTACAGTTCCTCTCTGATCAGATGACTGTCTTGTCTGATGATATAACGCACGTTACGTACCCAACGTACCGTACGTTAATTCTGCCCGTTAGCGTATGAAGCTACAGAGCCTAGCGCATACTGAACATGCATCCGACAGTCTCCTCCCCGATCAAACAACTGACTCGCCGCACGAAATTATCGGTGTTAACGTACGTTAACTCCGTACATGTTACACTCATGAAAACTTGAATGATCTAATGGTGTTCAATGTCTTACAACTTCAAGGATAAGCATATCATCATCATAATACTATACTCCAATCTTTATGATAAATCCTCAAATATAGTTCGGAAGGTCTAAGGTTGTTATCAATATTATTATTACATTCAAACTATCATTATGAATATTGGTTAACAATCCACCTTTACAAGATACAACAAATCCTTCCATGATCAACCTCCTAAGCTCGTCTAACAAGAGTGATGTCAATATCAAGTCCGTGATTACTACGAAGACACCTTCCAATTGTGGATTATCAATCTCAGAAAACTTCCTTTACTTGTTCATCGTAACAAGATTCAAATTATGATGTTCTTAACCAAGGTACTTAAAGCATAATCATCTCAACTTCCTAGACATGATTTTTGGTTGAATAAATCATCTATGGAACTTAGTATCTTGATAGCATGATCATAATATCCTTAAAAACACGAATCCAAGGTTGGGGATAGTATAACATACCTTAAGATGAAGAAAACACAGAGACAATAGGTAGAATCTAACTCCAGTTGCTTGTGTGCCAATCCAAAATGATTCTCCACTTCAATGATCAAGTATGAGTGGTATCTAATCTCAAATGGTCAAGTATAGATTGTCTATATGTGTTTAAGGAGGCTGGGAACTCTCTGGAATGAGATAAGTCGATGGCCAAGTGAAAAGGAACGAAATGAATTGGAATGGGGTGATGTCCCATTTATAACTTTCTAACTTTACGTAAGTTAGCCTTCATGCATAACGTACGTAATCCTCTTAGCGCACACTATCTGTTCTCCTTAGCATACGCTATCGTCCAATGATAGCTTACTGTCTCGTTCTGTACTCGGTTACGTACACTACACCATCAGGTTACGTACGTAAGCAGCACCCATTAGCATACGCTAGACACATACCTTAGCGTACGTTAACACCCGTTGACTTAAAAATTGTCCAGGTTCATGCCGTGAGAATCTGGTGAGGATCTGGCCAGGCCCACCACAAGCTGGCTCATGTGCCAGCCGTCTTGCTCAATTATTGGTTGCCTTAAATACGCTACGCTTCATTCGTAGCGTACACTAACCTTAGCAGATAACGTACGCTATGCTCACTTCGTAGCGTACGTTATCACGTGTTTGCATGCAAAAATACATATGTTGATATTATCATGCACATGGATACGAATACGAGAAATATCATACTTTGATTATCGATATCATAAATCCAAATAATACAGGGTTCAATTATAGATGAAATACTCAATAATTAATCCGGATATTACATACTCTTTTTCTAAAAAGGAGTTTCGTCCCGAAACTCAAGACGAAAATAACTCTGGATATCTGGACCTCATGTTATCTTCCGTTTCCCAAGTGGCTTCTTCCACCCCGTGGCGCGACCACTGAACCTTAACCAAAGTGATTGTTTATTTCTCAATTGCTTAACTCGACTCTCGAGTATCCTGATATGTCTCTCTTCAAACGTGCCATCCTGAGCGACTTCAATCTCGCTGAAATCAATGATATGACTAGGATCTGGTATATACTTCAGTAACTGGGATACGTGGAACACGTTATGAACATGGCTCAATGACGGCGGTAATGCCAACCTGTATGCCAACTCTCCAACTCTCTCAAGAATCTCGAACGGTCCGATATATCTCGGACTCAGCTTTCCATTTTTCCCAAAACGAAAGATTCCCCGAGTAGGAGAAACTTTTCAAAGCACGTGATCTCAAATACTGAACTCTAATGGGCGACGACGCGCATCTGCGTAATATTTCTGTCAACTCTGGGCGGTCAACAGTCTTTCACGAATCAAGACTATCTTCTCTCGTGTTTGTACGATCAATTCTGGTTCCGTCCTGACCAAGTCTGATGAATCGTCCCAACATAGGGGCGATCTGCATCTCCTTCCGTATAAAGCCTCAAACGGTGCCATCTTAATGGAAGCATTCCAACTATTGTTGTAGGTGAATTCAATCAACGGTAGATGAACTTCCCAATCAGTCGACCAATCTAAGGCACAAGCCCTCAACATGTCTTCCACTGTTTGAATAGTCCTCTCGGACTGTCCGTCTGTCTGCGGATGATAAGCTGTGCTGAAGTTCAATTCAGTTCCCAAGGTTTTATGAACTGCTTTCCAAAAATAAGACACGAAGCGGCCGTCTCGGTCAGAAATAATGGTCTTCGGCGTACCATGCAATCGGACTATCTCTGCAATAAACACTCATGCCAACTTCTCTGGTCCCCAAGTGTCCTTTATGCCTAGAAAATGAGCTGATTTGGTTAGACGGTCAACTATCACCAAAATCATGTTTATCCCTATTCTGGTTCTCGGAATATTAGTGATAAAATCCATCGATATGTCCTCCCACTTCCATTCAAGAATCGGGAGCAGCTTCAGCATTCCGGCAGGTCGTTGATGCTCGATCTTAACCTGCTGACAAATCAAACATTTCGAGACATAATCGGCTACGTATTTCTTCATGTTGCCCCACCAGAAATTCTGCTTCAGATCCTTATACATCTTACTGGTGCCTGGGTGGATAGAATAGGGCGTGTTGTGAGCTTCATTCATAATTGTCTGCTTCAACACATCAATATCGGGAACACAAAGTCGGATCTAGAATATCAACACTCCATCATCATGAAATACAAATCCTGGGGCTTTTCCTTTGATCACTTCATCACGTAACCGAATCATCATAGGATCATCTACTTGCTTAGATTTGATTTCTTCGGTTAACGATGAAGTTAATTCCATCACACACAGTTGTCCTTGGACTCTTTTCAACCATACTTCAATTCCTTCACGAATCAATTCCCGTTGAATGCTGGGCTGGGAGGTCAGAGTCTCCAGCATCTGAATAGAAACAGGCTTGCGGCTAAGTGCATCGGCCACTACATTTGCGTTGCCTGGATGATAAAGAATCTCCAAGTCATAGCCCTTAATCAATTCCAGCCATCTCCTCTGCCTCATGCTTAACTCTTTCTGACTTAATATATATTTGAGACTCTTGTGATCCGTAAAGATTTGACAGTGAGTCCCGTACAAATAATGTTTCCAAATTTTCAAGGCGAAAACCACAGCTGCCAACTCCAAATTGTGCGTTGGATAATTTACTTCATAGGGCTTCAACTATCGTGATGCATAGGCGATCACCTTCTCATTCTGCATCAGTACATGCCCGAGTCCTTGGTTTGAAGCGTCACTGTAAATTATGAATCCTTCAGTTCCCTGTGGTAGTGCCAAAATTGGTGCCTTCGTCAATCTCTTCTTCAATTCATCAAAGCTAGTTTGGCATATCTCGTTCCACTCAAAATTTTGGGTTTTTTGCAGTAATCGAGTAAGTGGGCGGGTAATTTTGGAAAATCCTTCCACGAACCGACGATATTACCCAGCAAGTCCTAAGAAACTCCTGACTTCCTTCACGTTCTTAGGAGACTTCCAATCCATAACTGCTTTGATTTTCTGGGGATCTACTCGGACTCCTTCTGTTGATACCATATGACCAAGGAACATTACTTTTTTTAGCCAGAATTTACACTTAAAAAGCTTGGCGTACAATTGCTTGTTTCTCAAAAGGTCTAAAACGATCCGCAAATGCTGTGCATGCTCTTCTGGGCTCTTGGAATAAACCATAATGTCATCAATAAATACGACTATGAATTTGTCCAAATACTCTATGAATACTCGATTCATCAATTGCATGAACACAGCAGGTGCATTAGTGAGACCAAACGGCATCACTACAAACTTATAATGTCTGTAGCGAGTTCTGAATGCTGACTTCGGAACATCGGATTCCTTAATCCTCAACTGATCATATCCCACCTCAGATCGATCTTAGAAAACATTGTTGCTCCTTGCAGCTGGTCAAATAAATCATCAATCCGTGGCAACGGATACTTGTTCTTGATTGTCATCTTGTTCAGTTCTCGATAGTCAATACACAATCGAAGCGATCCATCTTTCTTCCGGACAAAAAGAACTGGTGCACCCCAGGGCGAAACGCTTGGTTGGGTGTAGCCTTTGTCCAGTAACTCTTCCAGTTGCTTCTTCAATTCGTACATCTCAGTAGGTGCCATATGATACGGTGCCTTAGAAATTGGTGTAGCTCTTGGTTCCATCTCGATGGTGAATTCTACATCTCGTCATGGAGGTAGTCCAGGTAATTCGTCAGGAAACACATCCCGAAATTCGTTCACAACAGGAATGGATGAAAGTTCTACTTTTCCGTCTTCTTTCTTCATTGCGTAGCACCAGTATCTAGTACAGCCCTGTTTTAGCAGCTTAATAGCCTTCATTGCTTTGATCAACTTTCCTGAGCTTCCTGGTCTCCATCCCTCAAAAAATATTTCAGAACCATCTTCAGCTATCATCGAGATATTCCTCTTCCGGTAGTTTACAATAGCTCCATAACGATTAAGCCAATCATCTTCGAGAATCAGGTCATCACCTTGCATTTCTATCACGATCAGATTTGAGGGCCAATCTCTGCCTCCAATTGATATGGGAAAATCTCTAGTTTCTAAATTCCCCACAATTCTCTCCCCACTCGGTAAACCCACAACATAAGGCTCACAATAATAAAAACCATAAATGTTCAAACAATTTACACAAGACAAAGATATAAATGAATGAGTAGCTCCTGTATCGAATAAAACGCTAACTGGCTGTGAAAGGATCTGAACAGTACATGATGCGACAGCAGCATCCTGATCGTCTGCCCTTCTCATCTCGTATAGGCATGGAGGAACGGACCCACACTTGATGTCCCCTTTCGGTCGAATTGTCCTCTCCTCGTCCTCGATCGAAATTTTGTGGCAACTGAACACTCTGCTGCGTCTGCTGAATACTTGCTTCCTTCTGAGCTGGCTGTGATGTACGGTCTCTAAAATATTTTGCAACCTCTTCACAGAACACCGCACGATGTCCCTCTCAACCACAATCAAAACAAGTCACGACAGGAAGGGGGCAATTTCGTCGATAGTGTCCCGTCTGACCATAGTTAAAGCACTTCCTGGTTACATTTGTCATGGTTGATACTGTTCCGAAGTTCTTTCCGCTCTTGGAAGGGTGCGGAGGTTTCTTGAACGAATGAAAGGATGACTGGGCCTTGCGAGGCCCACTGCTCTTGTGCTCTGTGAAACTACCAGAGACTTTCTACTTCTTGGATTCTGCAAACTTTTCCATCGCTGCTTCTTTGATTTCATACGCCAACGCTTTATCCTGATATTGATGGAGAGTGGTACATTCGAAACCAGACATGTACCTCTAAATCTCTAGTTTAATTCTCATATCAAAATGGATCATCATTTCTACATCTGTTCTGACCAGATGTCGAACAAATGCCAGTTGCTGGTTGAACGTCTTAATCACCTAAGATATTGGTACATCCGAAGGCTGTGCAGAGAAAAACTCTCGAACTTTGGCTTCCCTCACTGGACGAGGGCAGTACTGAGCTTCCATCATCAATTTAAATTCTCCCCAGTCGGCATCATGATCTACAGGCCGGATGGCTTCCCACCACTCGGACGCTTCCCCTATCATAAAGTACTGAGCAATAGAGGCTCTCTGGTCGTCTGGGCAATTAATCCCGGCAACAATTTTCTCCAGTTCTTTTAACCAATGATCCCACGTCGGTGTCTCAGAAAAGCCGTCGAATTTGGATGGTTGCATCTTTGCCACCTCTTGCAGCCATCGGTCGCCTCGATTTCCCATGTCTGGGATGCCTTGCTGTCTTTCTCCCTGTTGTAATACTACTGCCACCTGCATTCGGTCCACGACCTGGCAAACTGAGTCATCTGGTTAACCACCTGACGAAGGATTTTGGGAACAGCAGGTTCTGGTTCATTGTTAGTGGATTCCTGTGGCTCGCCTGAGCTGTGGCTAGCCTGATTTGAAGGCGAGGCTTCTCTTTCGGCATTCCTACGCCTGCGTCCACGACCGCGACCACGTCCACGTCCACCTCTCAACATACTGTAAGCATAAATACTCAATATACAGGAAACAATATCGTTCTAATGTTCAAGTATAAAGAGGTATAACATGTAAAGGACGAGATAGAGTTTAGGAACTTACAACCACTGCTCGCACGAATACGTAGGCAGTACATTGATGTTATGTACGGCCGGTTACTTCAAAAGACATATACGACCCCTATTTTAACCCAATGGCCAAGATATCCATAATCTTAGCTCCGATACCATATTTTGTAACACCCCCGATATATTCAGGAATATTACAGCGCCGTAAATCCTTCACATAAGAATTTACAAGGCTGAAGAAATTGAAAGACAATAACAGATACCAACATATGAAAGTAACTGAAATAAAATACAACAGTTCTGGGCCAATACCGAAAATACAACTGTCTGAATGACGAATATTACTACATAACTAAATTCAACATCACAACTGACAACGTACTCGAGTACCATTTAAAACAACACAAACATCAGACAATTAAACCCAGCCGGAACATCACTCTGCACCCTCGTCGTCATGCAGTTCCAGTGGTTGTTTTCCTGCTCTCCTGGATCCTGGACATAAACAGATGTTCACCCCCGAAGGGGTTAGCACAACGATGCTAGTACAAGTACCACGACATATTATTCAACGATTCACGAAGAACAAAACTAACATAAATGACAAAATACTAACAAGCCTCTTCCTGCAAGAAACTCATAAGTATCATACACAAATTATAATCACAATATGACATCACAACATACACATGGTAATTTCGATGATCCAGCGTTCACTGCCTAGATCCCACGGTGATCCCATCAGACCAACCCGTGGTGGAAAAACCTGTCTGATGATCTAGCGCACGCTAGCATAGATCACCCGATGATCCCGTCGGACCAACACGAGGTGGACATACAACAACAACATATATGCACAACAATATGTATAACATCAATACATAAAACAATTAAAGTACTTTCCTCGACTTGATGACAAGAATAAAACTTCGACGAATATCAATACACTCGAAGGTCGCCCCTTCGATCAATCACGTTGCAAAGCTCGAACCTTAAACAAAAGAAATAATATAGAGTTCATCTCACGTCGAATAACTAACATACGAACATCTACAATTCAGATTACGGCCGAAAGTTCAACAAAATGTATCCTGTCTGACCTTCCTAACATACACGTTAAGTCGGTTCGTTAGCGTACGTAAGCTACGAAGCCTTGCATATGCTAATCATGCACTTGACAGTTCCTCTCTGATCAGACGACTGACTTGTCTGATGATATAACACACGTTATGTACCTAACGTAGCATACGTTAATTCTGCCCGTTAGCGTACATAAGCTACAGAGCCTAGCGCACGCTAAACATGCATCCGACAGTCTCCTCCCTGATCAGACAATTGACTCGCCGCACGAAATTCTGAGTGTTAACGTATGTTAACTCCATATATGTTACACTCATGAAAATTTGAATGATCTAATGGTGTTCAATATCTCACAACCTCAAGGATAAGCATATCTGTTGTGTCGAGATTTATAAGTCTCAACAAGCAATCGCCTCAGAGACCGGGCGACCGAGCTAGAGCCCAACAGCCAAGGCTGATCGGCCGACCGAAGGTCCCAGGACAAGTTCCGGTGCCGAGCGATCGACATCTAAGGCGATCGTATCTCGGTACTTGGCGATCGACCTCTGGTGACCGACCAAATGACGATCGCCTCATGCCACGCGAAGCCAACGATCGTCCAGTCGGCAAAGGCCTAAGCTCGGGACAGAGACCCACATGCAGATCCGGAAAAGGCGCCGCAGAACATGGATCGTTGACCACAGCCTGTCAGCATCTTTCCACCAACCGACAGACCCACCGAAAGGTCTGCAGTGGGACCACCCGTGACAGCGACTCAGGACGCGTGCCGGCTCCTCATTGATCGCATACCTGCCGCCACAGAAGAAAGCGAGCTTAAAGGCAGACAGCCCATGTGATATAAAGACGATCGCCCCTTATTATATTACATGAAAGATGATCGCCCATCAGTAAACAGAGCATCTTAGCTCCTACAAATAGAAGGCTGCCTGCACTTGGAAAAAGGGCTGCTTCACGTCCAGTTCAGAAGTTCATAATCCCAGCATATAACTTGGCTTTCTTACTCTTGGCAACAACCATCTCTCGGCTTTTCTCTCTCTCAGCACCTCTCAATTCTGAGACGGTCGGTAGAAACGAGAACAAGAACACGCAGAGCTTCGCTCAAGAGCTAGATAAATAGGATCTTTTACACTCATTGTAATCGCATTCTCACATTAATATTTGTACTCAAACGTATTCTTATTAATAACATCTCGCGAGAGCATTCAAGCCTAGACCTAACAAACCCGGAAAATCTTGTGTTATTTCCATTCCCACGGACGTGCTCTCGCAATTTGTTGTTGCTCGACCATTCCAGCAATATCTATCTTCAGATGATGTTTCGGGCAACAACAATATCATCATCATAATACTATACTCCAATCTTGATGATAAATCCTCAAATGTAGTTCGGAAGGTCTAAGGTTGTTATCAATATCATTATAATATTCAAACTATCATTATGAAGATTGGTTAACAATCCACCTTTACAAGATACAACAAATCCTTCCATGATCAACCTCCTAGGCTCGTCTAACAAGAGTGATGTTAATATCAAGTCCGTGATTACTATGAAGACACCTTCCAATTCTGGATTATCAATCTCAGAAAAATTTCTTTACTTGTTCATCGTAACAAGATTCAAATTATGATGTTCTTAACGAAGGTACTTATAGCATAATCATCTCAACTTCCTAGACATGATGTTTGGTTGAATAAATCATCTATGGAACTTAGTATCTTGATAGCATGATCATAATATCCTTAAGAACACGAATCCAAGGTTGGAGAAAGTATAACATACCTTAAGATGAAGAAAACACCGAGACAATAGGTAGAATCCAACTCTGGTTGCTTGTGTGCCAATCCAAAATGATTCTCCACTTCAATGATCAAGTATAATATAATCTCCAATGGTCAAGTATAGATTGTCTATATGTGTTTAAGGAGGCTGGGAACTCTCTGGAATGAGATAAGTCGATGGCCAAGTGAAAAGGAATGAAATGAATTGGAATGGGTGATGTCCCATTTATAACTTTCTAACCTTACGTACGTTAGCCTTCATGCATAACGTACGTAATCCTCTTAGCGCACGCTATCTATTCTCCTTAGCGTACACTATCATCCAATGATAGCTTACTGTCTCGTTCTGTACTCGATTACGTATGCTACACCATCAGGTTACGTACGTAAGCGGAACCCA
The DNA here is from genome assembly GCA_033398695.1 of Orobanche coerulescens. Lineage (NCBI taxonomy): Eukaryota > Viridiplantae > Streptophyta > Magnoliopsida > Lamiales > Orobanchaceae > Orobanche > Orobanche coerulescens. Next base: position 203,964,526 of record CM065801.1, on the reverse strand, counting down.
TTAGCGTACGCTAGACACATACCTTAGCGTACGTTAACACCCATTGACTTAAAAAATGTCCAGGTTCATGTCGTGAGAATCTGGTGAGGATCTGGCCGGGCCCACCACCAGCTGGATCATGTGCTAGCCGTCTTACTCAATTATTGGTTGCCTTACGTACGCTACGCTTCATTCGTAGCGTACGCTAACCTTGGCAAATAACGTACGCTATGCTCACTTCGTAGCGTACGTTATCACGTGTTTGCATGAGAAAATACATATGTTGATTCTATCATGCACATGGATACGAATACGAGAAATATCATACTTCGATTATCGATATCACAAATTCGAATAATACAGAGTTCAATTACAGATGAAATACTCAATAATTATTCGTGATATTACATTTACTTGCCCTATGGGCTCGTGGTTCCCTCAAATTTGCGACTGCACCAGTATTATCACAAGAAAATGTAATACCATCTGGCAAATCAGGAATCACATCTAAGTCCTGCAGGAAGTACTTGATCCATACCGCCTCTTTGGCTGCCTCGGAGGCTACCACGTACTTGACTTTCATGGTAGAGTCCGAGATGCATTTCTGCTTCACACTCCTCCAACTAATGGATACACCTCCCAGACTAAACACATAACCTGAAGTAGACTTGGAATTTTCTTTGTCTGATGAAAAATCCGAGTCACTATAACCCAGTGGACATAGATCATCTGATTGATATACTAGCATGTACTCCTTAGTCCTTCTCAGGTGCTTGAATATATGCTTGACAGTGATCCAGTGTCTTGGTCCACAGTTCGACTAACATCTAGCAACCATCCCTACGGTATGAGAGATATCTAGTTTAATGCAAAGCATAGCATACATGAGGCTTCCCACCGCTGATGCATAAGGGACCAGCTTCATGTCATGTATCTTATTTTGTGTCTTAGGACATATATCTTTAAATATTGGAATTTCATGTCTACAAGGTAGAACATCTTTCTTGGAATTCTCCATGCTAAATCGGTTTAACAATGTATCTATATAGGATGCTTGAGATAAGCACAACATCATTTTCTTTCAATCATGAAAGATCCTAATCCCAACAATGTGGCCTGCTTTTCCCAAATCTTCCATATCGAACTGCTCAAATAGCCATACTCGTACATCTAAAAGCTCCTTCACATTGTTTCCACTCATAAGGATATCATCTACGTGTAGTACAAGATACATCAACACATTTCCATCGCATTTCTTGTATACACAACTTTCACTTGGACATTGGATGAATCCATACGACTGGACAACCTCGTTAAATCGGGTTTTCAAAGATCTAAATGCTTGCTTATAGAGGTGGCCACTGGGCCGAGCCGACCCAGCCGGGCCCGGCCTGGCCCGAGTTTTCCAGGCCCACGGTCCACCCGGGCCAGTCCGGCCCAGGCTCGAGCCCAGCCCAATCCGACCCGAGCCCAACCCAGCCTAGCCACCCCCCAGCCCGAGCCTGCCCCACCCACCGCCCAGTCAAACCCGTCCCAGCCCGCCTAGCCTAGCCCACACCACACCACACCTCTTCTCCTCATTAAATTTAATGTTAAATAATTTTTAATTCAAGACAATTATCTTTAATTCAAAATGGATTTTTTAGATTGATTTTTAATATAACGTTAACATATCTTTTTTTAAAAATTCTAAACAAATTTTTTAAATTGACTTTTTATTAATGTTAACATATTTATTTTAAAAATTCACATCCCATTTTTTTTAATTAAATATCTAATCTAACATTAATAGATTTTGTAATTCGAAACAGAGTTTTTAGAATCAAAATAGATGTTTTAAATCCAAATTAACTTTTTATAAGTGAGCCCGGTAGACGGACAACCGAGATGGGGGGCTTCGGCCGGCCAGCCCGCCCCATCAGTGGTCCGGTCTTGGATCGATAAGCCCTAACCCAACCCGCTTAATCCCGGCCTGTGGGATAGCCCGGCCCAACCCATGACCATACTTGCTTAAGGCGACGCGACGGGACCGAATGAGCTAGTCTGTCAAATAGGTCTAGTCAATCGAGGCGAAGCACCACATGGCCAAAGGACACAGGTTGCCGGACGTCGAGCCCCCCGATAAGGCGCACAAAGGCACCTTATGCGTAGACCCTAGCGCCCGACACCATCGCCTATGGAGATATAATGCTAGCCCTACCAAGACATAGGCCAACTCGACACGCCTAGGAGTTGGGGTGTGGCGATGCGCGCCGGAGGGCCGCTAGGCGCCCATGGCCACCTTATGCGACATCTCAGAACCCAACGCCCCAAAGCCCATAGGACTCGGAGCGACACTTGCCGGGAGTCTCCGGGCACCCGTAGGCACCTTAAGCAACATCTACGGTGTGCAACGCCCCAAGCCCATTGCACTATGGGGTGACGAGTGCCAGGGTGTCGCTAGGCACCCGCAGGCTCCGTATGCGACGTCCCCAGTGCCCAACGCCCATAGCCAACACCCAGGTGCACAAAGGGCACAAGCCGCTGCTCCACGACCGGTGATGCATGTGTGAGTTTAAAACTAATTAAGATCCCTCCCTGCATTTGACAAACACAAGAAAATTTCAATTGGTAACACAAGATTATGAATTGAAACCAATTTGCAAGGAGTTTGTAGTTGTAGTAATACACATATATTCAAAGATTCTTCAATTTCTCCAAGGGATCTCTCCATGTATCAAGCAACTCCTCAGTATCCTATATAGTAATCTCAAATCTAAGCGTTTCAATGTCATCAAGATTGAGTTTAAAATGTTTAAATTCACATCACTTTGATGGATTCCATTTTGCTTAATTAGTGGAGGGAAAGTTGATTCTTAAATCACTAATCCTCATGAAGAGTTCGAAATTAAGAAGCTTAAGTGAAATGAGTTTTTAGTTACTTACAAGTCACTTAAGTTTGTTAAGGCCGATATAGAAGAATATATTGGACCCTCAAGAGAGCAACCTTGCATTGTGTGAGTTTTAACCAAGGAGTTTAAGTATTTGGGAAAAGAAGCTTGCAGGATTTAGGAAGTTATAAATCAGTCAAGTTCAATGTATAAACCACTCAGTAGGTATAATATCGAGCCATTAATTATGATCTATGCAAACAAAAATCAAGAAACAAAATTTAATGGATCAGACAAGTAGAGTTATGCCTTTTCGAGATCAAAATGCAGTTAAAGATTAGTAGGATATGAAGCTTAGTATCTCAAAAGTATTTAAGGCGGCGAAACTTGGCAAATTCTCAAGGAAGGCTTCCTGTTAAATTCTGCAATCGATTTCAAAGCTCTGCAAAAATGGATGAAATAACAACCTCCAACAAAGAAGCATTAGTACACATGCTATGGGAGTGATATTTCAGGTGGGAATTGAATGGTTTCTTAGTTTAAATAATGTTTAGGTTCTTGATTTTGCTATTTGGGTGTGAGATTTCTGATGTGGGAGTTGGCTTGTTAAAGATGTGATTTTTCGTAGGGCTGTCTAAAAGGTTCGTGGTTAGTGGTTTTAACTGGAACCGAACCGAACCGACGTGGTTCCGGTTAACCGAGAACCACTATTTGTGGTTAGGGTGCGGTTTGTGGTTCCTACTTCAAAAAAAATTAGGGTTAGTGGTTAACCGGAACCGAATGGTTCCAGAACCATAACCACAAACCGAAATTATGATAAATTAATAAATTATAATTTTATATTTTTATCCTAAAAAAGAAATTCAATTGAAATAATAATACGTAAATTAATTATCCCACATCAATTCTCCATTTGTGATTGTTTTGCATTTTAATTGTTGAATTTATGGATTAATTTTGACTTATAGTTGCTGGATTTATGGATTAATTGTGTTGTTGTCTACTATTTTTGTTTTAAAAGATTAATTTTAGCATTTTAAAATTGATTATTTCAGTTTTTTCGGATCACAATAAAAAAAAGAAAAACAGTTTAGAAGGTTAACCGAACTGGAACCATATATAATCGGTGTGGTTCCGGTTAACCGAAATTTAAAGTGGCGTAGTTAATGGTTCCTATTTTGGGCGTTTATGGTTCCAATTAACCGAAAATTGCGGTTCGATTAACCGGAACCGAACCACTCGACACCCCTAGTATTCATGTACAATTTCTGTGCTTTCACTTAATTTTACGAGACTTGCAACTTCAGCAATTGCAGAGTAGAACTTTCAATGGATCAACTGCGATATTAAACCCATCTTTTTACTCTACTCAAAAGCACGTCTTATAATATGATACTCTGATCTCAATATCTTTAATCATGCCCTGGAGCCGATCAAAAGTATAGGCATGAATCACACTCACTTCTTTGTTGATCAGTCCACTCTCAATTTCAAAATCTCCTTACCTGTCCTCAGCCTAAAATATGGCATATGATCCTATTGCAAAGGAAACAGAAAATTTCAACCTCAAGCTTAAAGATATATGATGCAGAGGAGTCATAATAAATTGTCATTATCTTAATCATTAACAGTCATGCTGGAAAAAACAGTATTCTTATGGGGCAATCACTTTAGATGATAAACTAGATTTTAATAAAATATATGATTTGAATATTTGAAAGATTAGATGATCAAACAAGCTCAAAATTAATCAATCCATGAAAGCATGTGGTGGGTTATTTTGCTTTTATCGATCTAAGCTATCACCCAAAGTAAAGACCACCCTTAAGGCACCCGAATTATTAAATTAACACCAAGCTAATCTACTACGTACGCCACAAAGCAGATGTCAGCCAAGAACAAGATGAACAGAAAATGAGTACAAAGCTTTTTTACAAGTTACGGGTAGTTTTTACCTGGTTGAAATAGAGTCCAATATCCCTGCTATAGAAGTCGGCATATTTAATCATGAACACACCACAATCAAACCTGTACAAGAGACTGATTACTCCTAATTATAAAAAGGAAAATAAATCTCACACGATTCATCAACTAAGAGAGAATAAAATTTTTTAGGCAATATGTGCAGAGAGCAGAGAGCAAACAAAGGTCTAGAATATTATTTAGCAAGCTTTTACCCCCATTCCACTGCATATGCACAAATAGGTATGAATGCACCGTGAAAAATATATTCAACATAATGATGAGAAGAAAACATAATTACAGAATCTGAGATGACTGTACAACAACAAGATCAGATAATTGAACAAAGATACTAGAATGATGGTTATCTATTCAAATCTACCCAAAAACTAGGTACATAATTATATTTCATTATTATAAAGACTAATACTAGATTGAAAAGTGATGGATACATTACAATACATTACATTATACATATACCGTAATAATCAGACATGATTGCAATTAACAGTAACTCATAAGAAAAGAAGGAAGCACAAATTCATTTCGTATTTAAAAATGAGCATGAGAGGACAGAGATAAGGAACAACGTCAGGATCCCACAAAAGTAACAAAAGCATAAAAAAAACTTTATCATGTAATGATACAGCATCTTTCGCTTTTTAGTAAATAAATTATCCCATTATCATCCTTCTTCTCGCATGAATATATGCAACTAGAGACATTAGTGGCAATGGAAAATCTAAGAGGTAGTTTAAAAACTTAATTCTTACTTACTTATCAAGGAAAACAAAACCAAAAAATAGAGATATTTGTGCCTCTTGCTATCCATCAAAGTACCAAGAAAAAACGGCTTCAATCCATATTAACTCGGCAAAATTAAAGTCATTTATCTCACAAAATATCATTTCAAGTTTTGACAATTCATAACCTTAGAAACTAAGATACTTGGAAAGTTCACAAGTTACCCATTTTCCTGCACCGGAAGTTCACAAGTTACCCATTTTCCATTTTGATATTGCTTTATTTTGAAGAAATTTTTACAAGTTAAAACATTACAGTCGTACTAGTACTAACCAATCACACGTCAATTTGTCCCCTGGCTCAACAAAATAAAGATTAAGGCCACGTCTATTCAAAAAAGAAAACAAGGTGAGTCCAAAGTCCTAACCTAACTAAAACAATGAGGGAGAACGAGGACTGAAATTGAGACCGACTTCTTAATTATTAAAATGCGAAATCAGAACTTTGTTCTAATAAACGCATACAGTGGGTGAATTTATACAAATAAACATCAGTATTTTTACTAAAATAAACAAAGATATAAATTATGAGAAGACACAAATATGCTTATTGTCTTTCATGGTAGTTTATAAGTGAAGCAATAACCAGAGTCTGATAATCCAACTCCATCTCGTTCACACCACTGAAGCATATATATCTGAATTTGACCATGGTTTTAAGTTATTTTGCCTTCTCCTTTTTTCATACTTATATCACTTTTAGTTCAAAAAATTGCGACTCTACAACTCGTCAAAGCAAATATCACCGAGATTGTTAAGTGATACAAATGAGCAAACATTAATATATATGTACGGATAATGAGATCTAGCACCATATACACAACTAAAACTTCATTAGACAAACAGAAATAAACAAAACTAAGATGATCCTAACATGGAATTAAGCATACCAGTACACTTGCTTATCAACACCTTCCATTGAATCAAGATACTGGAGCTTTTCATCCTTCTTGGTAACTGCCAGACACCAATGGATGTTTTTGTAGATAGGCACAAAAATCTAAGAAAATCAAGAAACAACATGGATGAATAAATACGAAGGCACAAGTTGAAACTCCCCAACAAAAAACTTAGAATGATAGTTGAATTTAGTGAAACATACTTTGTCACACTCTAAAAGACTATATCCAAGCTTCTTATGTGAAGTCTATCTTCGAACTGATCGAAAATTGTAGCCACCAACAAGCTGAGGAAGTACAAGTGACAATGCAAGGCTTAGACTTAGCATTGCATTTCTGAACGTCAAAAGCACAAAGCATTTTCTTCTCGCACAGAAGTGATTAATTATAATGCATATATAATGTATGACAAGCTGGCAATTCAATAAATGGGACATGGCGTCAAAGGATAGATGAGATCTCAGAGCCATGATCATACTTTCTTGTAGAAGAAGGTGTTAAAGAAATGGCATTTGAGGAATTTTTGTGGCTTCCTTTTCTCCCTTTATTTCAAGTTTCAACAATTCAAGATACAAAATAGTGACCTACAAAACGAGAATTTCAATTCAGATAATTACAACCTCCCAATAACAGAACCAGGACCAAACGCTCATGAAATTAAAAACCCAGAAAATGACCTCATCATTGAGCCATGCCCCATTCCCCAAACACTGTAATATTTCTCCAGTAATATCAATGGCAGAATTAGCATGAGCGACCAGAACTTTCCTCCTGCAAATGTTTATTAGGTTGAAATTTTTATCCTCTAACTTTTTATATTGTCTTCTTATATGCTGGCTGTAACGCCCCTAGAATCAAACTGGGAATATTACACGCCGCAGACCCTCTTCGTGAGGATCCACCAGGCTAGACATCGAAACAACACATTACCTTACATATCGACGTAACAAAATAACGAACCAATAGACCGATTTGGTCTTTTATCACTAACATACAAATCAACGTATACATTTCTATCTCGACTCATACCCATGCAAGGTTAAAATACACTCGTAAATAAAAAGTACGACAGCGGAAAAGACCATACAACGAACTCCGACTGGCTGCACCCAAAACTGGTCTTCATGTGGTTAGTATCATTGTCTTCCATCATCCTTCGCACCGATCCTGTGTTTTGCTCCCAAAACCTGCATGTACCTGGATGCAGAATAAACATCCACCCCCCGAATACTTCAGTGGTTAGCAAAACTCCACTGTTTTGCTGGTACAAGTATAAAGTGCAAATACGAGCCATACACAACACATTTTGAGAATACAACGAAAGACTTCCCGAGATATTTCATTTAGTTAAAATAGTTCAAGTCTTGAAATTAGAAATGAAACAAGTAAGCACTTTGAAAACACTTCCTAATCTCGGTAGTTTTGAGAACATTTGAAATTGAAAAGTTCTTAATTGCTCGAAAGCCACTTAGGGTCACCGCCCCAAAGTTCATTTCCCAAAATGCAAATCCGTTAACAAAACACGGGGTCCACGACCCAACCATTCCGGTCACAAAACACAGGGTCCACTACCCGATCATCCACTTCGATTCACTTACAAAGACACATTACACATAATACATTACTCTTATGCCATTCTAGCCAAATACCAAGACTTGATATATTATGTATCTCGACCCCGAGCACAAAGCATTGTGATACTCCGGACAATATCACGATTAATTAAAACATCAACATCAATATCACAAAAATCACACTTGGTAACCCACGGCCGTGCCCCTTAGCATCGGCCCCCAGATGCCCCGTCGAATGCTCCGGGTGGGAAACCACTTCCGCGGCCGTACCCCTTAGTATCGGCCCCCAGACGCCCCGTCGAACGCTCCGGGCAACACACACACACGTGTTCCAAAATTCATAGTTGCAAACCACAAGCCTCGGAAGTCAATCACAATATATATAGTCGAGGTACCTTACTAGAATGGCGAGATCATCCAACGCATACTCACGACCAAGTAACGATACAATTAACACTAGAATCCAACGATGCAACCAATACCAATCACATAGTAATGAGAATCAGTACCTTACCAACCACAACCTCCTCATGAAGGAGTTACCATCTTTATTACACAACGGCACATGATCATCAATACACACATTTCCACGCACACACCTTGACAAAAAGGTTAGACTTGAAATCTACAACGACACAATTACAGAAAACGATAACGTACGAAAGTAAAGCATTCCTATACTCAATAATAATACACATAATTAGCGAGGCACATTCAACAACAAAACATACGAGTCATCTTTAAGGAACTCTTTATTGTGAAATATATCAATTCTTTTGAAAGTAAATAAGAGACATTCATTCAGCATATATCGCCGATTACCAACTATTAACTCTACAAAACACGTAATGTATGAACAAGATACTTGCCTCGAAACCATGATCGAAATGAGATGATGAACGGGCGCGATCAAGCAACCATGGAGCCTCCCTTTCAGACGAGTAAAACGGTAGCCCCAATACTACGAGAACAACATCACGACGAATTAACATTACTCCTCGAAACCCAACTCGACAATAATAACGACAAGGATCAAGGGGTTTCTCAAGAGACCCGAAATCATGCTCCGGATGAAACGAAATCGACAAACGAGATTGTAATCCGTAGATTACAATCAAAACAACGAGAATCACTTAACCGAATCATCAATTTCGGTTTAGATAGCAAATTCAACGAAAACCCCAAAAATATATCAAGAACATAAATCAACCCTACAAAAACATGAAAAGGAAATTCCAAACCAGGGGTTAAGATCAACAAGACTAGATAACAATAAGGGAATCAACAATTTCGGAATGGAATCACGAAATCATGACAAACCCCAAATTATCCCGAAAGTAGGGTTCAAGCCGATTTACCTCGATCCGGACGGTGAAATATGTTTGAATGTTGATAACTTCGTGTTATGCACTCAAAAATACGAATGGATGATGGTCCCTGGCATAGATTCGGCTTCTTCCCCATTCCAAGTCGCCAAATCGCCGGAGAGAAGAGTTGGTGGAGAAAAAATGACGAAGTTAGGGTGAAGTCCGCCTATTTATACACATAGGCATTAGCGCGCGCTAGCCAAGTACCGGTAGCATGCGCTATCGGGCTGGGATAGGTCCAGAAGTTTCAGCCGATCTTTGCTTAGCGCGCGCTGGCCGAACGCTAGCGTGCGCTAGCCGGCCAGCCTAGAACCCCGTAAGCCCCTCTGACCAGTCCGGGTAGCGCGCGCTGCAGCCTAATAGCGTACACTACGCCCACTGAGTCAGCTAGATAGCATGTCTTAGATTTATTTATTTTCTATAACTTATTGTAACTAATTTGTGTCATGTATTCTACTTTAGGGGATTTATATATTTGAATATTTTTCAGCAATATGTTTGATGCTGTTTTATTTAATTTCAAGGACATGGTGTGATTTGGATTAGTCTCCAACTATTTGGTTACAGAATTGTGGGCTATATGTCATATCAATCGAGGGGTAATCTAGGGACTTAGTTATCTTAACTCTTTTTTTTCTTGAGATTGTTATTAATTGAACGAGAACAAATTATTCGTTGTACTTGTTGATATCCCATCCGCCTTGGCATCCACGTATGCGCTCACCGTCAGCTCAATCGTCCCGGTTGAGAGGACTAGAAGGCAAAAGAACCAATTTTCGGATAAACCCGCCGAGCAGAGTAACAGGGAGGACCGATCGAGAACATATCAAATTTGCTCCCGAGTCCGTTAAGGCTGGGCCAAGGCGAGCAATCAAAGACACAGGGCCTACCGTGATCGATCGGAGCAAGGACAAAAGGGCCGACCAGATCCAGGATAAGGCTCTGTTCTTTTGAACTGAATGAATCTGAATTGAACTGAACTGAATGGATCTGAACTGAACTGAACTTAATTGAAATATATATTAAGGGTAAATAATAATAATAATAATAATGGTAAATAATAATAATAATAGTAATTAACAACAACAACAACGATAATAGTAATATTATTAGTAATAATAACAATAATTATAATTAAGATTAATAATAATACTAATGATTTCCTCCCAGCCCCACGGTCGATCTAGAAGGATCCGATGGAAATGGATCAGGCCCGTTTCTGCAAATATCATGAATCGACGGGTCACAATACATAACAGTATCGAGACCTCGTCGCAGCCTTAATTACGGTATGCGACGATACCGGGCTGAGGCGATTTACCCAAAAAACCCAACTATAATGGGGACAGTCGTGGGCGACGGTCATCGTTCGATACGGCAACGGAAAACCCCACTTTGAGGGGCCTCCTACCAGCAAAATGAATGACCTTCTCCTCCGGCACTACAAGACCGAGCTCGCCTCGGCACTATGAATGACCGGCTCCTCCGGCACTACAAGACCGAGCTCGCCTCGGCACTATGAATGGCCGGCTCCTCCGGCACTATAAGACCGAGCTCGCCTCGGCACTATGAATGACCGCCTCCTCCGGAACTACAAGACCGAGCTCGCCTCGGCACTATGAATGACCGGCTCCTCCGGCACTACAAGACCGAGCTCGCCTCGGCACTATGAATGACCGGCTCATTCGGCACTATAAGACCGAGCTCGCATCGGCACTATAAATGACCGGCTCCTACGACACTATAAGACCGAGCTCGTCTCGGCACTATGAATGACCGGATCCTCCGGCACTATAAGACCGAGCTCGTCTCGGCACTATGAATGACCGGCTCCTCCGGCACTATAAGACCGAGCTCGCCTCGGCACTGTGAATGACCGGCTACTCCGACACTACAAGACTGAGCTCGCCTGAGCACTATAAATGACCGGCTCCTCCGACACTACAAGACCGAGCTCACCTCGGCACTATGAATGACCGGCTCCTCCGGCACTACAAGACCGAGCTCGCCTCGGCACTATGAATGACCGGCTCCCCGACACTATGAGACCGAGCTCGCCTCGGCACTACGAATGACCGGATCCCCCGGCACTATAAGACCGAGCTCGCATCGGCACTACGAATGACCGACTCCCCCGACACTATAAGACCGAGCTCGCCTCGGCACTATGAATGACCGACTTCTCCGGCACTAAAAGACCGAGCTCGCCTCGACACTATGAATGACCGGCTAATCCGGCACTGTAAAGACCGAGCTCGCCTCAGCACCATCCACTGAGGACATCGAAAAAGCAATGGCCGAACCAACCCGGCCTGAACGTCCAAATGAAAACAACTAAACAGGTACTATAAAGGAAATCTTATTCATTCAAAAAACATTTTTACAAAAACATTGAGGAAAAACTAAGAAAAAACAAGTGCAAAGGGGGCACGCAGGCCATAAGCAAAATAAACTTAAAGAGACTAATGCTGCTCGGCTTCGCCACTCTGTCCGGACGCCTGAAATGACTGCCCCTCAACTTCGCCAGCCCGGGCCGCATCCATGCCTCTCGCGACCTCATTGGCCTCCTCCGGTTCGTCGGTGTCCATCGGCTCTACCTGAAGATCGGACGCCTGGCCCACAATATAGGCACGGACTTCCTCGACCGTCTCCCCCTCCTTCATGAGATCCAACATCTCATAACAGGTGGAGACGTATTTAAAGTTGAAGAGCTCCTCGTACTCGGTCGTCTTCTTGAAAGCAGCAGCCCCGTTAACCTGGCCCTTGGCATAGCCCACAGCTTCGCAAGTACCGATCTACTCGGTCATACGTTCAATCTGGGCGCTTGTCTCCCTTAGATAGGCCTCATGATCCGCCCGGATCTTCTCTCACTACTTATGCATGGATTCCGCCGCCTCGGTCATCTCGCGGGCACTCACCTTTCACATGTGGGCCTCATCCGCACGGCTCTCCAAGATCTCCATTTTGTAGGTCACAAGTCGTCCAGGAATAAGTCTAGAGGGGGGGTGAATAGAATTATTGAAACTCTTAAACTCTTTTTCTCAAAGAGTAAGTTTCTTCAGCTGATAGATATACAAATGACTTAGAGTCGTTTATTCTCAATACGTGCGGAAGTTAGCTGATGACAAATACAAAACAACTAATGAAACACATAACAATGAATGCAACAGTTAAAGTATGATGCTATAAAACAGTAAAATACGCAGGCAGTTATAGTGGTCTCAGAGGTGGGGTAATCCTCTACTAATCCACTTTTCTCCAAACCAGTTGGAGATGAATTCACTATAATTGTCAACCAGTGATAAAGATTACAGTGATTCAACCAAATTACAACAGCTTCCAACCAGTGGAAATCCTTGTCGTTGTAATACCCTTGACTGACTTGCACCTCTTGATCCTCGATCCTTGGATGCCTTTACAGTCTCGAACTTCAACTACTGAAGTACCCCGAACTCAGGATTAAAGACACGAGTTTTTGTCTTCTCCAACTAAGAGCTTCTTCAAGTATGAACTTTTTAGAACTGCTCTTTTCACGATGCTATAGTTCGCTTTTAGATTGCTTTGAATGCTTTGATTGCTTGAGATTATGTTCGCACCGATGTTGTATGTGTGTATTGCTCAACTTGAAATCTTCGGATATATATAGGTCACGATCTCTGAGCATTTCCTTCATAGCCGTTGCAAATCTTTTCAACAAATCCGTTCGTTGGAGAGGTAGACTTCATTGTTTTCTTTCTGAACGTTGCAAGGCTAGATTCCCATATTTTAATCCATCTTTCGACAATTGTGAAGACTTTGCATGTGAGGCGCCGCATCTTTTGAATATAATAAGATTAAAGTCTTCAGTGGTAGGCCTGGATGAATTACTTAATTCATATCCTTGCGGGAATCTCTCCAATTTGTCTCTTCACGTTGCATGTGACTTTCCGTAATTTTTTATTTTTCAACGCATGATGACGTGGACTTGGAGTACTTGGTTGATCTCAAGTAGGCTGATGTACAGTCAACTTCTCTGATGGTGACTGTTTGGGACTCGCCTGATCAGATGGCTTGTCTGAGGTCACTTGACTTCAGTCTGGTCAAACATCTCTGAATAATTTTGTTGACCAGAACTTCTCTGACTTGACTCGGCTGTACCTCTCTGATGAATTCAACTGTACTTTTGTACTTAGCCGTTTTGAGCCTCACTTATTTTGGCCTATAGAAGATACTCATTTGGTTCTTCTTTACATTTTGCCAAGTATTAAACTTAACATAATTTGGCCTATGGAAGATACTCATTTGGTTCTTCCTTACATTTTTGCCAAGTAATAAACATTTGAATTATATTAATGACATCATCAAAATCTAACAAGTATTCCTAACAAATTCCCCCTATTTTGATGATGGCAAAACTTTAAGCAAATATTCAAATGAACAAGTCTGCACTTGAGTGCAAGACACGAACTAAAATCAGTCTAGTTTTGAGACAACTGGAAATTGTCATTCAAAAGACTGTTTATAAAATTTCTGCATTGATTACAAATACATGTCTGAAAACATTTACAGAAAATTTTACAAATACAAAAATGAATATAAATCATCTGCCTCTGCCTCTGCCTCTTCGGATAGGCTGCTTGGCAGGTCTGAATGGTTTAGCTCCAATTGGTCTTAATTTAACAGGGACAAGACCATACTTTCTTCTTACAACTAGAGCTGCAAAATCTTGCTCTTCTTGAGAGGATAACTTGTTTTCAACACACAGTTTCTTTATCTTCCTTTGGAGTGCAAGTTCATTCAGATCATTATTCTCCAAAGTGGGAGGTTCTTTTGCCCTGAAAGGAGGGATCATGGGATATGCATTGCATGCCTCTGCATGTTTTAGAAGGATGGCCCAGAGTTGTGGATATGCTTCCTCCATGAAATTGATGAAAATCTGCTGTGGGGAGCAGCTAATATCCTGGAGTATTTCCCAGATATAGTAATCTATGATGGACCTTTTCCTTGCAGATCCCCACATGATTAAAGCTTCGGTAGGCACAAACTCTTCAACATACCATAACTCTTTGCCTTTCCATTCTAGAATAGGCTCGAATCCTCCTCTGATCCTCCTTCTTTTGCCTGCAGGCTGATCATCAACCTGTTCTGATTCTGTAGTTTCTCCCTTCCTCTTAGCTGAAGATGTCCCAGTAGTGATCAACTGGACATCTTGCTTCTTCTTAGTTCTCATCTCTTGAACTTCCCTTATTTCTCCTTGTTTGCTGCCTTCCCCCTGAATCCTTTCTTCCCCTTTTTGCCAGCATCAATCAAGGTGGTCAACTGCTGCTCCATTCGATGCATCCAGTCAGACATGCCAAAAGGCATTCTATTGTTTGTAGGAGGAGGAGGTTGAGGGATGTCACGCTGCAGCAAAGTATCGATTTTTGCATTGATAGATTGGAGATCAGGGGTGACCTGAGAAGCAAGTAGTTCTCCAATAGTGTCCTTAACAATTTGTCTGATTAGCTCGGTCATCGCAGGTGAAATCTGTGATGTTGGTGGAGAGTACTCTCCTGAGCCCTCTACACCTGCAGGTAGGCACACAAACGACCCACCTGACTGCAGACTCCTGTCTGCAGCTGGCATTCCAGATGGGGTCTGTTTAGGGGTCCCCGATCTGGAATCTTCAGCCAGGTCTGCATCTAGGCTGGTATAGCGGGCAGGCGCCCCAGCCCTGTCTGCAGCCTCCTTTTCTGGCTCTTTTTCTTGCTTCTTCTCTCCTTCTTCCTTCTTTTCTTCCTCTTCAACATTCTCTTTCTCTTTCTTAGTCTTTTTTTCTCCTCCATCATCCTTACCATCATCATCATCATTATCATCATCATCATCATCATCATCATCATTATCATCCTTTTTATCTTTTTCATCATATTTTTCATCATCTTTTTCATCATCCTCCTTTTCTTCTCCATCCTCTTGTTCAACTTCTTCTCCTTCTTCTTCTTCTTCATCTACTAACTCCACCGTTTTTTCAAATTCTTCTTCTCCAGTTTCCTTTTCAACTAAGATAGTTTCTTCTTCCATTTCTTCCTGCCTCTCTTCTTCATCATCAATGACAATAATTTCTTCTTCTATTTCTTCAATTCTTATCTCCTTTTCTTCTTCCTCCTCTTCTTCTTCTTTCCCAAAGGAACCGTTAAAAATACTATACATTATGGAGTGGATAAATTGGTCCATGTTGGTTTTGAACTTGGACATGAACCAATTTTCCTGAAGAATCAAAATTGTG
Organism: Orobanche coerulescens; assembly: GCA_033398695.1. Lineage (NCBI taxonomy): Eukaryota > Viridiplantae > Streptophyta > Magnoliopsida > Lamiales > Orobanchaceae > Orobanche > Orobanche coerulescens. The sequence goes on along the minus strand of CM065801.1, from coordinate 203,948,828 downwards.
TCTGACACATTGCAAAAATGTGTCAGCACATCTTCTGTGGCTTGGGGATATCCCCAGCCACTGGTTTCAACATAATCTTCAAGTTCAGTGAAAGAAAGAGATTTAAAGGTTTTACATTCTTCAAAAATATGGATAAAAGAATGTTTTAGAGCTCGTGGTTTAACCAACTTAAGTTGCTCTAAGGATAAGTTGAAAATATTGTTGTCCAGCAGGTGAAAAGTGTAATTTGCCTCAGGGATGGAAATAATTAAACCTGCTTCCTCCTCTTACAAATGAATCTTTGGAGTGAGGAGGAACGATCTGAGTCTCAGTGCCGGAGGCGGTGGTCCTCAGTGGATAGGAGACACAGGCTGCAGGATCGAAATTGTTACATTGCTCCTCTTGGGTGACTATGATCGCTGGGCCTTTTTGGTGATGGTTCTGGTGATGAATGCATGATGGATGGCTCACCAGGGGCTGGTCCTCTTCGCTTGAAATGAACAGCAATGGGCGTATTGTCTGACTCTGAATCTGACTTGGCTGCAGGTTGGTTGCCGTCTGCAGGCTGGTCCGATTTGTCTGATGAAGGGTATTTGTAGGGCTGTGAATCAGACAGCTCTTTTAGCATCCGAGCTGCTCTTCTATTGATTCCTAGCTTCCTCAAAGTTTCTTGATCTAGGTGACCAAGTCTCTTGTTGATGTGGAAGGGGTCAGTACTTCCCTTCGCCACACCCATCTTCTCAAAGATCCAACTTAGCTGCGTTCCAAATGCCAGCTTGGATCTGAACTTCTTCTCATCCACAAGCCATTCGGCCTTGTTGACCTCCTGAACCAATTGTCTGAAAATGTAGTCTGACCAATCAATCGGTTCGTCCTGAATTAGTGCTCCCAGCACCATGAATTTGGCCGACGACAGTTGGTCGTAACTCCCAGCCATACCCATGACAATTTTGTTGGTGATGTCCAACACATATCGATACATCTTTTTAATTTCGCTTCTCTTGGTGGTGAGCATTAGCTTCTCCGGCAGGTCAACCGCCTTAATCTTCAGCCAAGTATCAGTTGCTTTCTGCTTGAGGGCCTCGACCGCTATGCCACGATTCTTCATTCCAAAATTTTTTTGAATCGTCTCCGGCGTTATGTCAACTTGTAGTCCGCCAACGGTGCTCCTAATTCCTGATTCAATCACATGGTCTTCACGGTAAAATGCGACAACATCCTCCTTGTACAGATGTTTGGGACTGATATCCAAAAATGGATAGATCCCATTATTCTTCATTGAGTGGATAAGGAAGAGCACGTCGTTGTTTTCCAGATGTGATTCCAAGAGACCTTCAAAATCAACGACCAGAGAGAAAATGCTCTGGTCCTTGACAGCCTTCATGTTTACGCCTTCAAAGTTTCCATTTCTGCAAATATAGGAGATTTCTTACTGTATTTAGAGTTCAAAGGATTTTCTGCTCTGTAAATTAGGGTTTTTGAAAGACTGGTAAAGGTAAAGTGAAGGGTTTTTCCGTCCTTAAAAAGAAAGCAAAACGACACTGGAATTAAATAATCTTTTATTTTAAATCGGTGGTCCGCCTTTTGAGATTCCTTTTTAAAATTCAAATTGCAATCGGTGGTCCAGGTTTTGAGTTTAAAATTGGACGGTTGGATTTTAATTGGTCACCGTGGAGGTCGATTTAATCTTGTGATTGCCACGTGTATTTAAAGCATATAGTATTACGCCACTTGTGATCCAAAATTAATATGATATTTTCATATATATAGCAGATAGTAATTTAATATTTAGAAGTCGGTCAGGATTAGAAAACTTAGCTGGTTGACCCTTGACTGCTCTGCACCAGGTGAGTTGACTCCTTTGCCTTCTCGCCTGAGATTTGATAAGCTGGGTTTCTTCGTCTGTCTTTCGTCTTCAGGTAGGTTCTGATTCCTTTGATCAGCTAAGTCCGTCCTTCGTCTGATCTGCTTCAGCTGGCTTTTTCTTCTATACTAGATTCCCAATCTAGTAATCGAAGTTCTCTGCTCAGCTCCAAAAACCTTTCTTCTGGCAAAGGTTTGGTGAAGATATCAACAATTTGATAGTCTGTGCTAACTCTTTCAACTCTGACTCTCTTGTCAAGCATGTGATCTCTAATGAAATGATGCTTAACATCAATGTTCTTGGTTCTTGAATGCAAAACTGGATTGTTGGTTATTGCAATAGCACTGTTGTTGTCACACCAGATAGGGACTTCATTGGAAATGATATTGTAGTCCCTTAGCTGTTGTCTGATCCACAAGATCTGGGTACAACAACTACCTGCAGCTAGGTATTCTAACTCTGTGGCGGAGATAGAGTTAGAAACCTGCTTCTTACTAAACAAGGATATCAGTCTGTTCCTAGGAATTGGCACGTTCCACTAGTGCTTTTCCTATTAATTTTACATCCTGCGAAATCTGCATCTGAATACCCTGATAGCTCGAAGTTATCAGCCTTTGGATACCATAGTCCAACATTGACTGTAGACTTAAGGTATTTAATTATTCTCTTGGTTGCATCTTGGTGCGACTGCTTAGGCTTGGATTGAAATCGTGCATAAACTCCTACGGCATAAGATATGTCTGGCCTGCTTGCAGTGAGGTATAACAATGATCCAATAAGTCCTCTGTATTGAGTTGAATCCACTGATATGCCTCCCTCATCTGCATCTAGGTGAGTACTTGTGCTCATAGGGATTCTTGTTGGCTTGGCTGATTCCATTCCAAATCTTTTGATTAGATCTCTGGTATATTTGGCTTGATTGATGAAAATTCTATTTTCCATTTGCTTAACTTGTAATCCAAGAAAGAAGTTAAGCTTTCCCATCATACTCATCTCAAACTCTCCTTGCATGAGGTTTGAGAATTTCTCACATAGCTCTGGGTTGGTTGAACCAAATATAATATCATCCACATATATATGAACTATCAATATGTGGACTTCGTGCTCCACTCTGAATAAGGTCTTGTCCACCTTCCCTTTGCAGAAACCGTTCTTCTCAAGAAATACAGATAGAGTTTCATACCAAGCTCTTGGTGCTTGCTTAAGTCTATATAGAGCTTTCAGTAGCTTGTAAACTTTGTCTCCTTTGACAAATCCTGGGGGCTGCTCCACATAGACTTCTTCTTCGAGGATGCCATTTAGAAATGCACTCTTTACATCCATCTGGTAGACTTCAAAATCTTTGAATGCAGCATATGCGAGGAATAGTCTGATGGCTTCTAGTCTTGCAATAGGTACATAGGTTTCATCAAAATCTATTCCTTTACACTGTGCATAACCTTTAGCAACAAGTCTGGCTTTATTCCTAACAACAGCTCCATCTTCGTCGCTCTTGTTTTTGTACACCCATTTGGTTCCAATAACCTTCTTGTGATCTGGTCTGTCTGTTAGTATCCAAACATTGTTCCTTTCCATCTGTTCCAGCTCCTCTTACATGGCATTTATCCAAGAATAGTCCTCCAAAGCTTGTTCTGTTGTCTTGGGTTCTATCTGTGACATGAAGCAAGAGAACATTGTCATTCCTGTGGGTAGGGTAGACTGTCTTGTCTTAACTCCATCAGTTAGCTTCCCAATGATTTGTTGGATTGGATGGTCTTTCAGCCACTTGGGAATATCTTCTTCTTCAGGGTCTGTTCCCCCTGTAGGATTGCTCTGGTGAATTTCCTCTCTGTCTGCATCAGCCTGGATCTGGTCTCCTTGGTCTGCAACTGGATCAGCTACCTTCTTATCATCTGCAAGTTGGGATCTGTTCTGATCTGTAGATGAGTCTTTATCAGCTACAGCTGGGTCTTTATCAGCGGCAACTGTATCAGGTAGGTTTGGTGTTCTTATTTGATCTGCAGTTGGGTCTTCAGCAGCTACAGTTGGGTCATCGGGCTGATCTGCAGCTGAGTCCACCATTCCTGTGTCATGTATAATGACTTCTTCGAGGGTTGCTGATTTGAGCCTATTCTCAATTAGCTCAACTTGTTTCCTGTACTCAACAGTAGATTCATCAAATACAACATGGGGTGTTTCCTCCACAACTAAGGTTCTTTAACTCTATATGCCTTGCTTCTTTGTGAGTATCCCATAAAGAGACCATCATCAGTTTTAGCATCAAAGGCATTTAGTTGTGTTTTACCGTTGTTGTGGATGAAACACTTACAACCAAAAACATGAAAGTAAGCAACAGTAGGAGTTCTGTTATTCTAAACCTCATAGGGAGTTTTGCCATGTCTCCCTACTATCATACTCCTGTTCTGAGTATGGCAAGCTGTGTTGACAGCTTCAGCCCAGAACCTCTTGGGCAGGTATGCTTCTGCAATCATGGACCTGGATGCTTCCTTCAGAGTTCTGTTTCTTCTTTCAGCAACGCCATTCTGCTGGTGGGTCCTGGCTACAGAGATCTCATGCTGGATCCCATTCTGATCACTGTAATCAGTGATCACCAAGTTGAGAAACTCTCCTCCTCTATCTTATATGATCTTGATGATTGAGAGGGATTTCTCATTTTGGATCCTTCTCAGCAGCTCAAGTAGCTTGGTCAAGGTTTCACTCTTCTTATACAAGAAGATAATCCAAGTGTACCTTGAATAATCATCCACTACTACTAGTGCATGTTTTCTGCCACTTAGAGTCCTCGGCTTGATAGGACCAAATAGATCCATATGGAGTAGATCTAAGATCCTTGTTGTGAGGGTTGTAGGCTGGACTGGCTTGAATGATGCTCTGGTCTGCTTTCCTTTCTGACATGCATCACAAATAGCTTCCTTCCTGAACGCTTCCTCTGGGAGTCCTCTGACCAGCTTCTGAGAACTAATCTTGTTGATGGCTTTGAAGTTTAGGTGACATAATCTTTTGTGCCACAGCCATCCGTTCTCAGCTATTGTCTTAGATAGAAAACAGGTGTTAGGAGTTCCTGTGTTCCAATCTATCATGTAGACATCTCTCCTTCTGAATCCTTGTAGCTTCACCTCTCCAGATAGGATATCTATCACCATACACTTCCAAATGGTGAAGACTACTAGATTCTTCTCATCGCAAAACTGGCTTATGCTCAGGATATTTGAGCCCTTTGACATAGTGAACTTTCGATATGACAATATTTCCTCGGTGCAGCTCTCCAAAGCCCTTTGTTTGTCCTCTAGAGCTATCTCCAAAGGTTACATCAAGACCTTTTTCTTTGGTGTATTTAGTCAGCATCTTCTTGTTCCCGGTAATATGCCTTGAGCATCCAGAATCTACAAACCATTCTTCACCTCCAAAGTTTGAATTTGTAGAGATGTGGTTGTAGTCCTTCCACCTTTTCTGCAATCAAACAAGAAGAGATTTAGGTACCCAAATCTGTGTGGGTCCTCTAGGGTTAGCTGGTTTCCTGGAGAATTGATTTCTCCTTGGATTGTGAAAATTGTTATTATTATTACCCTTATAAGGTGTGTAAGGTCTAGGTCTGTATCTTCTGTTGGGATTGTATACCGGATATTCCTCAAAATGTTGATAGTGTGGGCCATTTCTAAACCTTGGCTGAGACCATATTTGAGGTCTCCACACTTGTTCATTTTGGAAATTAGGATAACCTTGAGGTTTCCATCTGCCCCTCCCATTTTGAAATCTGTTTTTGGGGAGTTGTTGATAATAGTGGGCATGTTGTGCAGAACCATACGCCTTGGCCATTGCCTAGTCGCTTGTCTAGGTGGATGCCTTGTGAACCCTGGCTGCAGCCTAGACTTGTGACTTGGTTGTTGCCTATTTTTAAATATCGGTTTGTATGTAGGCTCAGCAGTCGAGACAATTGTTTCTCCCTTGACGAAAGTGGTTTTAGAACTAGAGGGAGTGTGAGGATCATATCCAAGGCCTGATCTGGAATATAATGGCCTTTTATTAGTACACAATTCGTCCAGAGTTAGAGACGCTTTCAGGGAGGTTATTTCCTGCGCCTGAGTTTTACTTACTTGAGTCAGTTTAGTAAATTCGGCCTTCACATGAGCAAATGCAGCTGATTTTTCTCTAATTAAAATAGTTAGTCGATTTATCTCAGCTGTAGTGACGTCAGCGTGGTTTTTCAAGTTAACTGCAGCCTGGTTTTCAAAATCAGTTTTGACTTTATTTAATTCTAGGCTGAGTTTTTCAAAATCATTTTTCAGCTGCCTATTCTCATCTTGCAGCTGAGTCTTCTCGGCTGATACAGATAGGTGTGCAGATTTTAATGTCTCAAAATCTTTAAGTAGCTGATTTATGGATTCGTGTAAATACATATCTTGTGACATGGCTGAACTATTATTTGAAACAGAAGGTTTTGAAGTTACCTCTTCATCAGCTAGGTTGGCCATCAGACAATCATACTCTTCATCATCATCTGAGAAGAATCCGTTGCTTGATTCTACACGCTCTTGATCTTCTCCGATGAGGGCCTTCCTTCTGTCTTCTTTTCTGCGCATCTCCTTCTTGCTCTCGTCCTTCTTAAGATCAAGATAGTCGAGTTGAATGTGTCCTGTCTTATGACAGTTGTAGCACTCCACCTTCCAGCTTCCGGCTTTTTGGTTCCTTCTGGGATTCTCCTTATAATTCTTTTTGTATTTGGAGTAGTTCTTCCGGAAGTTACTGAACCTCTGCATTATGAACGCTATCTCTTCCTCAAAATCTAATGGATTTGGAGGCTTTACATCAGATAATCTCTTGGCGGGGGACTCGGCTGCAAAGGCTATTCCCTTCTCTGCAGGCTCGGTTGATGATGAGCTTGGGAGCTCGAACTCATAAGCCTTCAGGTCGGAGAACAGCTCTTGGATCTTTATCTTATTAAGATCCTTGGATTCTCTCATGTCCACTGCCTTCATACTCCATTCAGGATTGAGAGGTCTTAGTACCTTCAGCGCCATTTCCCTGTTGCCATAAGATTTACCAAGGGAGTTGATCTCATTGATGATCTCAGTAAACCTTGTGTCCACTTGGTCTATAGATTCGCCATTCTTCATTTTGAAGTTGTCAAATTTTTGAGTAGCAATTGACAACTTGTTTTATTTGATCAGCTCCGTTCCCTCACACATTAAGGCTAATGTGTCCCAGATTTCTTTTCCATTCTTGCAATTCTTGATCTTGACCATGGTGGATTTGTCAAGAGTTTGATACAGCACATCTCTGGCCCGATTGTCAAGGTTGGCTAGCTTTCTTTCTTCGGGAGTCATCTCTGTCCTCTTCTTTCGGATCTTCTCTGGCTTCCCTGCTGCGATCTCCTCGGGAGTGTTGTCTTTCTTGATGGTGTGAGGACCGTCCTCTATGATGCACCACATGTCATCATGAATTGAAGATAAGTGTGCCTGCATCCTTATCTTCCAAAGATCATACTCGTCAACTGGAAACACAGGTAGTCTAGAATGTATGTGTTCCATTATATAATGAGAGTAAAAATATATCTCTGATATAGATCTGGTTCGTGAACTAAATGAACCAACCTCTATGATACCACTTGTAGGTCACAAGTCGTCCAGGAATACGTCTAGAGGGGGGGGGGGTGAATAGACTTATTGAAACTCTTAAACTCTTTTTCTCAAAGAGTAAGTTTCTTCAGCTGATAGATATACAAATGACATAGAGTCATTTGTTCTCAATACGTGCGGAAGTCAGCTGATGACGAATACAAAACAACTAATGAAACACTTAAAAATGAATGCAGCAGTTAAAGTATGATGCTATAAAACAGTAAAATATGCAGGCAGTTATAGTGGTCTCAGAGGTGGGGCAATCCTCTACTAATCCACTTTTCTCCAAACCAGTTGGAGATGAATTCACTATAATTGTCAACCAGTGATAAAGATTACAGTGATTCAACCAAATTACAGTAGCTTCCAACCAGTGGAAATCCTTGCCGTTGCAATACCCTTAACTGCCTTGCACCTCTTGATCCTCGATACTTGGATGCCTTTACAGTCTAGAACTTCAACCAGTGAAGTACCCCGAACTCAAGATTAAAGACACGAGTTTTTGTATTCTCCAACTAAGAGCTTCTTCAAGTATGAACTTTTTAGAACTGCTCTTTCCACGATGCTGGTTCGCTTTTATATTGCTTTGAATGCTTTGATTGCTTGAGATTATGTTCGCACCGATGTTGTATGTGTGTATTGCTCAGCTTCAAATCTTCGTATATATATAGGTCACGATCTCTGAGCATTTCCTTCATAGCCGTTGCAAATCTTTTCAATAAATTCGTCCGTTGGAGAGGTAGACTTCATTGTTTTCTTTCTGAACATTGCAAGGCTGGATTCCCATATTTTAATCCATCTTTTGACCGTTGTGAAGACTTTGCATGTGAGGCGCCGCATCTTTTGAATATAATAAGATTAAAGTCTTCAGTGGTAGACCTGGATGAATTACATAATTCATATCCTTGCGGGAATCTCTCCAATTTGTCTCTTCACGTTGCATGTGACTTTCCGTAATTTTTTGATTTTTCAACGCATGCTGACGTGGACTTGGAGTACTTGGCTGATCTCAAGTAGGCTGATGTACAGTCAACTTCTCTGCAGTATGGACTTCTCTGATGGTGACTGTTTGGGACTCGCCTGATCAGATGGCTTGTCTGAGGTCACTTGACTGCAGTCTGGTCAAACATCTTTGAATAATTTTGTTGACCAGAACTTCTCTGACTTGACTCGGCTGTACCTCTCTGATGAATTCAGCTGTACTTTTGTACTTAGTCGTTTTGAGCCTCACTTATTTTGGCCTATAGAAGATACTCATTTGGTTCTTCTTTACATTTTGCCAAGTATTAAACTTAACATAATTTGGCCGATGGAAGATACTCATTTGGTTCTTCCTTACATTTTTGCCAAGTAATAAACATTTGAATTATATTAATGACATCATCAAAATCTAACAAGTATTCCTAACACATTTCCCCCTTCATGGAGGCTATCTCCTCCTCTAGGGACTTGATTGTAATACCACGAGTATTCCATGCTGTTTAAAACCTTGTACCTCGTTTTAATAATTAAATAATATGCTCCGTCGTGATGCTTTTACTTTTATACGTATTATGTTTAGACCGTGTTGTGGCATGTAAATTCTTGAAAGTACTTAATTATGTTGTGATGTGATTTCCTGATGTTGATGATATTTCGGTGACTTACCTTGATGTCATTGAGCAATTATCGGTGCGAATATGACGGTGGCCAACATCTTGTTCCTTGAGGAATTGCTGGATGAGTCTAAAGGGAAGTCGTGTTATAGGGATTAAACGTAATATTATAACTTAGTGTATTGAACGAACATTACGTACGTTACTCGAGCAGCATTACATACGTTATTTTCATAGCTTTACGTACGTTAAAGTTTAGACTTTACGTACGTAATGCAGTCTTCGGATGAGTTTCTCGATCCCGCGTGGTCAGGGCAACTTTCGGCGCGACGACGATAGCTAGTCAACTGATTATTACGTACGTAATTCAGCCACACATTACGTACATAATTGGCCATGACATTTCGGGCAGTAGCTCCTGAGGAACACTTACGTACGTTATCCGTAATGAAGGTTATGTACGTAAAACCTTAGGCATTACGTACGTAATGCTAGCCTGATGTTATAAAATGACATTTCCTCTTTCATTTCCTTCGACCCTTGAACACTTCTTCTCCTCCAAAAATCGTCCTCCAACCCCCAAAACTGAATTTTGAGCCTTCCTAGCCGTGTATTATCATGGTAGAGTGGATTTATCAAGCTCCGGAGAAGGTTTTGAAGGTGTTGTCCTTCCGTTCTCCATCGTCCTTCGTCGTCCTTCTTCGTTTCTTGTCGAGTAAGGTAAGTTTATCGAATCTTGAATTCATCTCAGTGTAGTTAGATGAGTCGTACTAGATTTCGGATGCCTTGGGTAGTTTAGAACTTTCAATAATGATCGGACCGGTAAAAACTTATCACAATTGTTAATCGAAGCCTATCAAGCTAGTATTTTGAATTAATTGTAGTAGTACTCGTAGTTGGATTGTAAAACTCATAATCGAACTTGTATATCACCAACATTCATAGAATCGTCTTGTTATGGATTGCGATTATAATCCGATTATCGTATTGTAAACCCGTTGGTAATTCCTTAATGAATTAATTAACGGTTATCGAATTGGATAGGTTACCGAATACGTTAGAATTCCAGGAGATTTGTGCTTAGTCGTTCTATTCTAGAATTTCAAATTTGAGTAAGTAATGGAATTACGGTGGCTATGAGTCGTAGTCGTAACATAGAAATGTTGTACTAGAATATTATTGTTTAACGAGATGATAAATTGTAAATTGGCTGACCGAGGAATTTAGTAATTCACATTGTGGTTAAAACATGAAATTTTGGTTTCGACGTCATGAACAAACTAGGTTTAGAATCCTAACGGGACGGATAAATTGTCGCTAATCGTCATTGTCGCCATAAGCTATTAATCAACGAATATGTAATAGGTTGAACTCTTGGGTGTGGCCGTTCGAGCCATTGTGTTATCAAGGAAGTAACTCTCGTCGGACTTGAGGAAAGTGAACCCTTGCTCGGACTATGTTATATTAAATTCCAAACTTTAATGTGTGTCACTATCTGTGGAATTATGCTCGTTTTACTTATCTTGTCCGGAGTATTCCTGAGTAGATACTTCCGTGACTCTTGGTTGCAACCTTGGGAGTTTATATGTTGATATACCATACGGAACTGTGTTGCGGGATAAAACCTGAATGGTTCCCATGTCCTGAGTATTCCTGTGTAGATGCTTCCGTGACCCTTGGTTGCGACTTTGGGAGTTTATGTGCTGATAGATGAGATAATATTGAGTATTCTGTAATATATTGCCTTACCAAGTAATAACATTATATTGCGGATTTATCTGATTCTATCAATGAATTTTGTTCGTATTGTCTGACCTAGGTTGGCTGGCACGATTCATCGTGTCAGGCAAATTTGTTGAATATGTGCAGGACGTTCCTGAAGGTTCCGGTCAGGCTTGAGCAGTGTTGGGGAGAAGCCTTGTTATTTTGTTTCTTAAATTGAATTCTGAAAACATTCCACGTTATGTAATAACCGCGTACGCGAACTTGTTTTTCTTTAAAGTATTTCGTTTCGTACTTACGCTATCATGGGGCTACTTTCCGCAAATTATTTCATGACGAATTTTTAAAATTTTTTAAAAACTTGCCTTGTGGGTCCCACACGGGATTCACGGCACTGTAGCATCCCGGAAAATTTTTGGGGGAGTTACAGAAAATGGTATCGGAGACGAACACTCACGTGGAAAGTTTTATCAAAACAATTTGAAAATGTTTAAAAAACTTCAAAAGTCCAATACTCCAAGTGACCGTAACTCCTCGAGGAATGTCAAGGTGAAAAATGCATATGTTTCTTGAGAATCAGGTATGATGCTTGAATTCAATAGAACTCAAAGAATGATTGTACTGAACTGACCTTCTAGATCGAATAATTATCACAAATGGCACGTCGTGGGGCTAGGAGAATCGTGAACGATGCTCAGGGCTCTGCTGTGAACCAGTAGGAAGGCAGGAACACCGCTGAAACCGTTCCAGACGGAAACCAGCCGCTGTCCAATAATCAGAACGAACATGAGGCGTAGAACCAGAACAACGGAGGAATGGATCCGGCTTACATTCAGACTCTCGCCCAGGCCATTGCAGTAGGAATCGCTCAGGCCAACCGGGCGGAGCGGGTACCAGTCATTAACATGGAGGAGAACACTGGAAAGGAGCGATGGCTGGGAGAGATGTTGAAGTCTAGACCACCATTATTTGACGGTTCGGGAGATAAGTGTAATACCCGTAATTTCGATTTCCGGTAATTTCTTTTTTTCGGCGGAAGTCCATTTTGACGGCTCGCTCATGGCCTTTTCGTCATTTCGAGAATGATTAATTCTGCACTTTTTGTCATCCGAGTTTGTTTCGATATCGTTTTGTTGAGTTCTGTGTTCTTAAGCGGTTTTTCCGCACTTGAGTTCGATTCTTGCGAATCTCGTCCGAAACTGTTGTTTCGAGTTTCTCTTAAGTTCATTTAATGTTATTATTCATGTTGCGAGCTTTGGTTTGGTGTTTCGATCGTGTATCGTGTATTTCGGACATTTTGGGCCGTTTTCGTAATTTCCCGAAGTTTGGGGTAGTTACTTTCCGTTGTCGAATTTCGAGCCTTCGGGTGGTTGGAATCGTGTATTATCTTAGCGCTTGGTTTCGTCTTTGCGAGTACTTCGTAACCGTATCTTCTATTCATATTCAAGTTCGGGTTTCGGGGCCGTGTCGGGCTCGATATTGGCCTTCTATTGTAACACACGAGCAGGCCACACGAGCACGTGGTCGTGCGTGGAGCTCGTGCGCAATCTAGCACTCGGCAGTAAGCTCCAGGGACGCACGAGCAGGACACACGAGCAACTGCTCGTGCGCGGTGCTCGTGCGTGGTGTCAGTGGCTGGGCAGTGGCCTAGCGCACGACCAAACACACGAGCACATGGTCGTGCGTCGCTGGTGTATATAAGCGGACAGACGGGTTTCTCACCCCATTTCCTTCCTTCTTCTCTTCTCTTCGCGGCTGTCGGATGGGTGAGGCTAGGGTTCGAGTTCTTGGTCGGTTCTACTCAATTCCAAGGTGTTTTGGAGATCTCTAGGTGATTGTAACATCATCTAATCCCTTGTTCTTCGTTGGATTGAGGTAATTCTTGATTTTTCTTCGAGTTGACCTTCTTGGAAATTTGTTCTTGATTTCGATTCTAGTCCGATTTTGATGCATCGGTTGGTGTAGTATGATGTTATTAACCGTGTTTCATGGATTGTATATCCATATATCGAGTTTGTTTAACTCGATTGACGATTCGAGTGTTCTTGGGAATTATTGAACATTTAATGTTCGATTAAATGTCCCATTGACTTTTCCTTCAATAGATTGATTGAAAGATTTCTAAAACATCGGTGTGGCATACGTACAATGGCACATCAGTATCAACTAGGCCAGAGAAATCACCCAACGGCACCCACAAAGGATTATTATAAAGGGATGGGGAAATTTTAAGCAATTCCAAAATTGGATCTTGTACGGATTCTGAATCATCAACCGGTCGAACTCGTTTCTTTTTTGGGTGCACAATATCCTTAAAAAATATGAAATAATATAAAAGTAAGGACATCGGATATAAAACAATATAACTCTTTAAATGGGATGAGAAGTGTTTTCGAAACATGAACTGAAGAGTACAATTTAAGCTTAATTGTTGCTTATGTTTTGCTTCTTTCCTCTCTTATTTTTCTTTTTTTTGGTGTGTGTGTGTGGCTATTTGTAGGCAATTACAATGCATATGGTGAGTTATTCAGGAATGGTCGATTTGTATATGTGATTTTCTCAAGAATCTGCATGCAAAAAAAAAAATATGGATAATTACGAAAACTACCCCCAAGGTCTAGCCTAATCCCGAAAAAAATCCAATCATTATTTGTTTCACAATTAAAATACCCCTTATATCCGACTATTATTAGTTATTCTATTTCTATTTAATAAAATGTATACTTTTTCTAATAAAGACAAAAGGAAGAAATACCTGTGCTAAAACAGATTTGATTAGACGCCTTGACCATGCAATAAAACCACCTACGACTTGCCCCACTAAACTTATCTCCGACGTGGGAACCGGTACTGGAGCATCAGGGTCTCGAACATCTTCAACCATCACTCTAGCTAAATCACCAGATATAGGCACACCGTGTAAGGTTGCCCCCCCTCAATAACTCTCCCAAGGGCCACCAGACGAGGAGGATGTTAATCGATATACAACTCAACTCGATCGACCTTATCCACGTTTTTCTCCTCCCCTGAGGGGTTTGTAGCAACAATACCACTCCCCTTTGTGCTGACACGTAGAGGAGGTGTGTCATTATGTACTGGAGTATGTTGAGATTGATTCAATGATTCCAAAGCGGGGCCGAACTGCTTCATTAAGTTTTGTGTGACTTCGTGTGTAATCTTTTGTGTTAGGCGCTCCAACAATTCTGGACTCACTGATGATGTTGCCGACCCACGAGAACGACCTCCAAAGTACTCTCGAATGCCCACACCGAATCTAACACCACGAACACGACCCGGGTGCTTTAGTCGCCCAACTGCAGCTGCTAATATATCCTTGCGACCCTCGTTAACAAAGGAACCCTGTGAGCACTGCTCCTCAAACTCATCCTACAACGAATAAAGATAGAGCATTTGAATAACTTGTAAAACAATCATATATTTAGATAGAAATTAATAACAACAATTCAAACAGTGAAATGGTCTTTAAGCATTTAGAGATTTCTAGTTATTACATGGTAAAACATGCCCACGATACAGAAAAGTACAAAAAATAATCAGACTTATTTACTAAAAATAATCAGACTTATTAAATGGATATATAAAAAATGGATACATAAAAAATGATATCAGACTTATTTACTAAAAATAATCAAGTGAATTCTTATTGAAGTGTATGCATTCATTATGAAGTTGCGTATGGAGGCGAAAAAAATTCAACACTGAGCCATGATATTAATCGACGAAAATATTATTGATAAAGTTAATAAAAATAATATCAATTCAAGGAAATCAACAACATGAAGTTGTTTGTTTGCTGAAAACAACTGCAGCTGAATTCAAGCTTAATAGAGTGTGAAGTTGTTTTCTGTTTTTTTTTTTTTGAAAATTTATGCAGGTAGATGTACATTTAAAGAATGAAGACCTGAAAATTGATACGTACAGGTCTGGTGGTTCAGGTGGTCAACACGCAAATACCACTAACAGCGCTGTTCAGGTGTGCGTAATTATGATGGCATGTTTTCATGCATTGAGCCCAGATAGGTAGCGGGGACAGATCAGGACGCATCAGATATGTGCCCATTATTTAACAGCCATTCGTCTTTTATAACACTCATTGAACCAAGAAAAATTCAAATGAACACTACAACAAGTTCTAGAATTCGCACAATTGTACTTGGGATCATGTACTTGGGATCAATTCAAAACTGAAATACTTTTTATGTATTTCAGATCAAGCCCACCGAAGGATCATGTACTCACAACCCATAAAGATGTACCACACGGTTGATTTTGTGCAAGTGTCTGAGGCGAATGGCCACACCCGTCGCATGCACAATTAGTCTCACGGAGGTAAGCGTTACGTGTGCGGTCCAATGTATCGGTGAACCCAATACATGACCATCGTGTGCCATTAAAAATTCCACATGTACCGCCACGCAATATGAACCCAGACGGTCATATGAGCGAGAATGACCACAATGAATTTCAATGAATAATAATTCGACAAGGTCAAGCATGACTCACCACAAGTCATGTAAACTGATTCCGCTCCGTGGATAGCGGGTATTAGAAATTTACAGTTCTAGAATTCGCACACAGTCCAATACTCTTAGGGCGATGACCAGCCGGCGGGGCCTTGAGAGACATTTTTGTTTTCCTCTGTAACTTGTACTTTTTTGTCTTCCTTTTGTAATGCCTTCAGGCCCCGTAATGTACGAAACTTATGTTATGAATAAAATGTTCCTCTTTTCATACTGTCTCTTTACATACGATCGCCTTTGAATGTTTGCGTGTAATTTTTACAAGTACGTGTATGATTTCTTTCGACGTTTTGTTCATCCGACCGATTGTCTGAGTGTTGAGAGCATTGATATGTTTTGAATCGGAATTCTTACTTGTAATTTTTGTCGAACGACTCCGATCGTCCTGCATGTGTTTGACCGAAGCCGATCGTGCGTGGTTCCTTTTTGTTCGATCGTATTTGGGATTAGCTCGACCCATCTCTGCCCCCTTGTTTTTGTTTACTTATTGTAAGTAAGGAAACAAAAACTAGTTTGTCAGGAGAGCTATCTTCAGTTTTGCCGATTCTGAAGAATCATGTATGGTTGGGGTGTTCGATGGACCGACCTCCCCAATCGTGTCTTTGTGTGCGAGGGATATTGTGTATCCCGAGACTCACTTTTTGTGAGGGTCCTCCTGTAATACCCGGTCGAAAGTCATGTCATTTCAAACCTTTCATATTCTTCGGATCGTGATTTGTTGAGCGAACCCTTGTAATCATTGCTTGGAACCACCGTTTTGGGGTTTCCGTACTTCTATTTTCGTGTTATTGTTGCCCGGACATTGAATCCTATTACTTTTATTCTCTTCCCGGGCCATTTTCCATCATTTTAGGACCCGGAGGGGGTGTGAGCCGCGGCACAAGGAGTGTGCGCCGCGGCACACACATTTCCTAAATTTGGCCGAGCGGCAGTGTGCGGTGCCGCGGCACACTCCAAAGAGTGCCGCGGCACACTGCTGAGCCAATGCCGCAAAGACACCTATCTTGAGCCGCACTGCGGTGTTGCATCCTCGGCCAAAACCGCTTATACCGGTCTTGGGACACACTGAGCCGCGGCACACCGCCGAAACACAGGAACAATTTTTAGGCCTGTGCCGCGGCACACCTATGCTGAGCCGCGGCACACAATGCGGTCAACTGCATAATTCGGCTTTTTAAGCGAGATGTCAGCCATTTTCCTCCATTTCTTCTCCCATCGCGAGAGAGAGAGTTGAGGGAGGAGCTCTTTTCATAGCTATCACTTGTGTGTTGAAGATTTACCACTTTCAATCGGTTGGGAAGCCCGGATAGTCGATCTATCGCGTATTCCTTGGATCATAGCGCTTGAATATTCAGGAGGTAATTTCTTCGACATCTTGACTTCTCGATTTTGTGTGGGTTTTGACGTTTTGGATGATAAAATCATGGTGTATGATGTGATATATGCGTGATTATGGACATGATTGGGCATTCATCGGATTATTGAAAGTTTATTCAAGAACACTTTGATTTTGTGTTGGTTTTTGGGGGTTTTCGTAGACTCGTCCGTTTTATCCGATTGAAACTTGAGAACCTTGGGATTTTGATATATCTCTACCGTATGGGTGTTTTCTTCCGATTTTACGGGTTGGATTGTGCCGTTTTCGGACTTGTGGGGAGTTTGGGCGATTTCCCAACCTTTAGTTATCCACCCGTATATTTTCTTGAATCGTAGACGAGTTTCGGGAGTCTCTTCGTATAATTTGAGTATGGATAATTAATTATAATATTCCTTGCGAATCGTTTAGGTGCCGGAAGCGCGTTCTCGGACCTACCGAACTCATACCTTTCCTCCGTTCGATTTCTCGATGTCTCAAAGGCAAGTATACATTTATGATTGTACGTTCTCGACTTTGAAAGTAAGAAATATTTATGGCATATCATGAACGAACCGTTTTTACGGCATTCATAGATATATTGATTGGCATGTAATGAACGAACCGTTTGTGGCATTCCTACATGTATCGGCGTATGAGGTGAACGAACCGTTTTGACGGCATTCACATACGTAACGGCGTATGAGGTGAACGAACCGTTTCTACGGCATTCACATACGTCTTATGAGATTTAGTTATTCCGGAATACTAGTCTTAAATTGATGAATTGACGGATATTGATGAATTGACGGGTTACATTACTTTATTGTCGAGGAGTATTGTGTTTCATATTGATATACTTGCACTAGCTATTCGACGGCTAACCCCTTTATGGGGGAAATACGTTTCATGTATTTCAGGTTCCAGGAGGTCGGACAGGCAGGTATCGGGTCGGCACGAAGATGGTGGGCAAGTGTGATACTGTGTCTTTCTTCCAGTTATGTTTGGAGTTTCCCATTCAGTGTTATTGTACTGGGTTGACTATTGAATACTCGAGTATTGTTTTCCTTTTTCCTTGATGTTCCGGCCTGTGTTTGCCGAAGTATTGAATTGAATTGTGATGTCCGTGAATACATTGGTTATGTTTCGAATACCTTGTATCGTTTTTCATTCCTTTGTGTGTAGACCTTATCGGTCAAAATTTATGGTTCCGCATATGTTTAGCCTTGTGGGTCCCACGGCGGGGCTTACGGCGCTGTAATATCCCTGAATAACTTGGGGGTGTTACAGAATATGGTATCGGAGCTTAGGTCTATGGATACCTAGGCTGTCGGTCTTTTGGGTCGATCGAGTCGTTAATTGTCCACAGTATCACTACTCTGCCATCATCACAGTGCGACCGGTACTTGTAAGACCTCTCACTCTTCTGGTGTTTCCTTATTCGTTTTGCTTCCTTTTATCGGTATTCTCGAGAATCGGACACTTTGTTGATGCGTGATTGAATTGTGATTACATGACTTGTGTGTTCTTCAGTATGTCAGCTGGTAGGGGCCGTGGCCGTGGTCGTGGCCGTGGGCGAGGAAGAGGTCGTGGCGCGGCCGTTTCCATCAGTTCAGTTGCGGGGTCGACCAACCCCAGTTTGTCGAACTCGGTGCATCCCGATACCGAGAGTCAGCACGACCAGTCAGATGGTCAGGGGAACAACGCAGACGCTGGAGTGGCGAATGCACTTCAACAATTGGCTACTCAAATGACTATTTTGGCCCAAACTGTTCAGCTGAATAACCCGAACCCAAACACGGATGCCCTGCTTCAGAATGTAATCCGTATGCACCCTCCGCAGTTTGGCGGTGCCACAGACCCGTTAGGCTGGGAGGATTGGCTAGCAGAATTGGAGAAGATTTTCGAGGCAGTTGATTGCCCCGAGGTGAGGAAAATACCAATTGCTCAGTACTTCCTCACTAAGGAGGCCGCTACTTGGTGAAAGGTCATCAAGCCACAAGATCGTATCGCCTCGTGGGATGAATTTAAGGAGCTCTTGGAGGCCGAGTTTTGTCCTTGGCCGGTACGAGAGAGCCGAATCCGAGCCTTCTTCGAGGCTAAACCACAAGATATTCCCGTTTCGCAGGCGATTGTGGAGTATAACCAACAATTAATCCATGTGAAAGATCAAGTACGTAACGAGCGTGATAAGATCCGTTATTTTGATATGCGGATGAATTTGGACTTACGGCGGTACATGGCCGGATTTGCTTGTACCACACTGAAAGATTATCAGGACAGAGCTTTAGCCCATGATATGTTGAGCCCCGACAATGATACCGTTGCAGAACCGAAGAAGCAGAAGGTCGGGGGAAATTTTTCTGGCTCTAAGGGTGGCAACTTTCAGAAGTCACAGACGACTAACCGTTTTGCCGGACAGTCGTCACGTTCTAATAAAGGGAAGAGGGGTTACCGTCCCACTCCGGGTACCTCAAATCGCAGTGACTTGCTATAATTGTGGTCGTCCGTGCCACTTTAGTTCTAATGCTACTTCCCACTATTAAAGTGTCACACGTGTGGTCGATGGGGCATAGAGCGGTTTATTGTTCCGAGCCGAACCGGACTTTAGACACTCAAGCGCCCCAACACCCCTTGATCAAGGTGTTAATCGGCAATCTTTCGGTCAACCTTAGCGAATTTTGGCGGGGGTCGGGGTCGGGTCGAATCTTTGGAGGGGGAACTCTAGCGTCGGTTCGGTGCAACCACGGGTTTATGAGATGCGTCGAATGCATTTAACCCGATGCGGCGGTGGCTTGTGTACCATCCATATTCTATCCTATCCAAATCCGTGTACTTTTTGATTCGGGCGCTACACATTCTTTTATTTCTTTGGAGTGTGTACGCCGTTTGAATATAACTTGTTTATCTGCCATGCGATCCCTTTATCGTGAGACCGCTAGCGGGATAGGATTGTGGGGAATCGGGAGATTAGAGAATTTCCGGTGGTTATATCCGGTATGGAATGGTTATCAAATTTAATTGTAGTTGACATGGAAGGCGAGGACGTAATCCTCGGCGAGATCGGGCTTAATAATCACCAGGCGATTATGAATTACCGTACCAAAGTTATCACTATGATGACTAAGGACGGATCTGAGTACTCATTTTTGGGACGTAAGTCGGGCCAATCCAAGTTACTTATCAGTGCCATGAAGGCCGTAAGACTTTTAAATAAAGGTTGTACGGGCTATTGGTGCTATGCTTTGAAAACGGAAAGAAGCGAAGTCGATTTCTCTTCAATTCCGGTTGTTAATGAGTATCCCGATGTTTTTCCGGACGATCTTCCGGGATTACCGCCAGATCGAGAGATAGAATTTACCGTAGACTTAGAGCCAGATGCGGCTCCGATCTCTAAAGCACCTTACCGGATGGCACCTTCCGAAATGCAAGAATTGAAGAATCAGTTGGGAGAACTTCTGGAGAGAGGGTACATCAGACCGAGCGCTTCGCCTTGGGGCGCGCCTGTTCTTTTCGTGAGGAAGAAAGATGGTTCACTACGTTTGTGCATCGACTACCGCGAGCTGAACAAAGTAACCATCAAGAACAAGTACCCTCTACTGCGTATAGATGATTTATTTGATCAATTGCAAGGAGCTACGGTTTTCTCGAAGATTGACTTAAGATCCGGGTATTATCAACTCAGAGTGAGGGAGTCCGTCGTTCCGAAGACGGCGTTCCGGACGAGATATGGGCATTATGAATTTGTAGTTATGCCTTTTGGGTTGACGAACGCGCCGGCAGTATTCATGCAGTTAATGAATAAAATATTCATCGAGTACCTCGACAGGTGTGTAGTCGTCTTTATTGACGACATCTTGATCTATTCTCGAGATAAGGAGGAACATGCCCGGCACTTGCGTTTGGTCTTAGACATTTTGAGAACCGAGCACCTCTATGCAAATTCTCGAAATGTGAGTTTTGGTTGGAAGAAGTTATATTTCTCGGCCATGTGATTTCGGCCGAAGGGGTTCGTGTGGATCCGCAGAAGATCGAGGCAGTGCTAGATTGGGCACCGCCTAAAAATGTTAAAGAGGTTCGTAGCATTTTGGGCCTTGCTGGGTATTACCGTCGGTTTGTCGAGGGGTTCTCGAAACTCGCTCGACCGCTTACGAAATTACTCCAGAAGACCGAAAAGTTTGTTTGGACGGATGAGAGACAGCAGAGCTTCGATGAATTAAAGAAACGATTGACTTCAGCGCCGATTTTAACTTTACCACATGGTAGCGAAGGCTTTGCGGTTCTGATGGACGCTTCGGTCAAGGCACAGTGGTGTTCTTATGCAACATGATAAGACAATAGCTTTTGCGTCACGACAATTAAAGCCTTATGAGATGAATTATCCTACTCACGATTTGGAATTGGCCGCAATTGTCTTCGCACTCAAGATTTGGCGGCATTATTTGTATGGTTCACCGTTCCGGATTTATACCGATCACAAGAGTCTGAAATATATTTTCAGCCAGAAGGAGCTGAATATGAGACAGAGACGTTGGCTAGAGTTGATAAAGGATTATGATCTAGAAATTCTTTACCACCCCGGGAAAGCCAATGTCGTTGCGGATGCTCTGAGCCGCAAATCAGCATCTCTTCAAATGCTCGAAGTTCTTACGTCCCAGACAAAAATTCGTCAAGATCTAATTGAGCAAGGGATAGAAATTTGGTTTCAACGAGTACAGGGACATTTGTGTACTCTCGAAATTACTTCATCCTTAGTTGACGACATCAAAGGGAAGCAGTGGAGTGACCCGATGATTTCCCAACTGAAGGAAGACGTGATTAAAGGAAAAGCTCCTGGATTTATGGTACACGAGGATAGTATTCTGAGATTTCAGGGCAGACTTTGCGTTCCGAACGATTTAGAGTTGAGACAGAGAATCCTCCGAGAAGCCCATGCTACGCCTTACTCAATCCACCCCGGGACGAGTAAGATGTACAAGGACTTGAAGCGAAATTTTTGGTGGAATAACATGAAGAAGGATGTTACGGAGTTTGTATTACGGTGCTTGACGTGTCAACAAGTCAAGATCGAACATCAACGACCGGCGGTGTTTTTGAAACCACTTCCCATTCCCGAGTGGAAGTGGGAAGATATCTCAATGGATTTTATCACTGGCATGCCGAGAACTCGGACTGGAATGAATATGATTTGGGTAATTGTCGATCGATTGACCAAGTCTGCACACTTTTTGGGTATTAAGGATACTTGGGGACCGGATAGATTGGCTCGAACCTTTATCGCTGAGATCGTGCGGTTACACGGTACCCCCAAGACCATTGTTTCTGATCGAGACGGCCGTTTCGTATCGCATTTTTGGCAGCCGTTCATCGGGCTTTGGGTACCGAGTTGAGATTGAGCACCTCCTTTCATCCTCGGTCGGACGGTCGAGACAGAGGACGATTCAGACGTTGGAGGATATGTTGCGAGCTTGTGCCTTAGATGGAGTAATGATTGGGAGCTTCACTTGCCGTTGATCGAGTTTGCTTACAATAATAGTTGGCATGCGTCGATCAAAATGGCACCCTTCGAGGCTCTCTATGGTAGGCGATGTAGGTCGCCATTATGTTGGGACGAGGCTTCGAGCTAGTTGGGACGGAACCAGATATGTTGTTGGAAACCAAGGAAAAGATTTCTATCATCCGAGATCGACATCGATCGCCCAGTCGTCGAAATCTTACGCCGATACTCGCTGCCGACCCTTGGAGTTTGAAGTGGGGATCACGTCTTGCTCAAAGTATCGCCGACTGAGGAGTTTTCCACTTCGGTAAAAGGGAAAACTCACCCAAGGTATATCGGACCTTTCGAGATTTTAGACGAGTTGGAGACTTAGCTTATCGCTTGGCGTTGCCTCGGCTTTGAGTCACGTCCATAGTGTTTTTCATGTGTCCCGATTGAGGAAGTACGACTGGATCCGAGCCACATTATCGACTACGGTGAGATTGACGTGGCCGAGGATATTACCTTTCCGGAGAGACCCGTGAAGATCCTTGAACGTCGTGGAGAAACAAACTTCGGCATAAGACCATTCCACTGGTTAAAGTACAATGGTCGAGGCATGGAGTCGAAGAGGCGACTTGGGAGACGGAAGAGAAGATGCGGGTGGAATACCCCGAACTATTTGTTTCTTAAGTTTCGGGACGAAACTTCTTTTTAGAGGGGGAGAATGTAATACCCGGTCGAAAGTCATGTCATTTCAAACCTTTCATATTCTTCTCATCGTGATTTGTTGAGCGAACCCTTGTAATCATTGCTTGGAACCACCGTTTTGGGGTTTCCGTACTTCTATTTTCGTGTTATTGTTGCCCGGACATTGAATCCTATTACTTTTATTCTCTTCCCGGGCCATTTTCCATCATTTTAGGACCCGAAGGGGGTGTGAGCCGCGGCACAAGGAGTGTGCGCCGCGGCACACACATTTCCTAAATTTGGCCGAGCAGTGTCTGGGTGCCGCGCACAACTCCAAAGAGGCCGCGGCACACTGCCGAGCCAATGCCGCGGCACACCTATGCTGAGCCGCGGCACACTGGTGTTGCATCCTCAGCCAAAACCCGCCTGTACCCGGTGCCGCGGCACACCTGAGCTGAGCCGCGGCACATTGCCGAAACCTGGGAACAATTTTTAGGCCTGTGCCGCGGCACACCTATGCTGAGCCGCGGCACACAATGCGGTCAACTGCATAATTCGGCTTTTTAAGCGAGATGTCAGCCATTTTCCTCCATTTCTTCTCCCATCGCGAGAGAGAGAGTTGAGGGAGGAGCTCTTTTCATAGCTATCACTTGTGTGTTGAAGATTTACCACTTTCAATCGGTTGGGAAGCCCGGATAGTCGATCTATCGCGTATTCCTTGGATCATAGCGCTTGAATATTCAGGAGGTAATTTCTTCGACATCTTGACTTCTCGATTTTGTGTGGGTTTTGACGTTTTGGATGATAAAATCATGGTGTATGATGTGATATATGCGTGATTATGGACATGATTGGGCATTCATCGGATTATTGAAAGTTTATTCAAGAACACTTTGATTTTGTGTTGGTTTTTGGGGGTTTTCGTAGACTCGTCCGTTTTATCCGATTGAAACTTGAGAACCTTGGGATTTTGATATATCTCTACCGTATGGGTGTTTTCTTCCGATTTTACGGGTTGGATTGTGCCGTTTTCGGACTTGTGGGGAGTTTGGGCGATTTCCCAACCTTTAGTTATCCACCCGTATATTTTCTTGAATCGTAGACGAGTTTCGGGAGTCTCTTCGTATAATTTGAGTATGGATAATTAATTATAATATTCCTTGCGAATCGCTTAGGTGCCTAAGCGCGTTCTCGGACCTACCGAACTCATACCTTTCCTCCGTTCGATTTCTCGATGTCTCAAAGGCAAGTATACATTTATGATTGTACGTTCTCGACTTTGAAAGTAAGAAATATTTATGGCATATCATGAACGAACCGTTTTTACGGCATTCATAGATATATTGATTGGCATGTAATGAACGAACCGTTTTGACGGCATTCCTACATGTATCGGCGTATGAGGTGAACGAACCGTTTTGACGGCATTCACATACGTAACGGCGTATGAGGTGAACGAACCGTTTCTACGGCATTCACATACGTCTTATGAGATTTAGTTATTCCGGAATACTAGTCTTAAATTGATGAATTGACGGATATTGATGAATTGACGGGTTACATTACTTTATTGTCGAGGAGTATTGTGTTTCATATTGATATACTTGCACTAGCTATTCGACGGCTAACCCCTTTATGGGGGAAATACGTTTCATGTATTTCAGGTTCCAGGAGGTCGGACAGGCAGGTATCGGGTCGGCACGAAGATGGTGGGCAAGTGTGATACCGTGTCTTTCTTCCGCTTATGTTTGGAGTTTCGCTCAGTTATTGTACTGGGTTGACTATTGAATACTCGAGTATTGTTTTCCTTTTTCCTTGATGTTCCGGCCTGTGTTTGCCGAAGTATTGAATTGAATTGTAATGTCCGTGAATACATTGGTTATGTTTCGAATACCTTGTATCGTTTTTCATTCCTTTGTGCGTAGACCTTATCGGTCAAAATTTATGGTTCCGCGTATGTTTAGCCTTGTGGGTCCCACGACGGGGCTTACGGCGCTGTAATATCCCTGAATAACTTGGGGGTGTTACACCTCCGTTAGGCTATGCCTGCCTTGTGTTAAAACGAAAGGCGGGTGATCTTGGTCTGGAGGAGTCCTTGCGCGGGGCGTCGTCGGCTTATTCAACTCCACGTCCGCGGCTTGTCAGCTCTGCTTCCACCTCGGCCCGCCATGAAGATGGCGACCCTCGACGGTGTACGTTGAGACGGGGGTAGTGGCACGTCGCATTGTCCGGGTTCACCATGTTAGATGATGTACCTTGAGGACGTGCGATCGTGTCTACTGATTATTTTGGAGGGTCCTTCGGCTACGCCGGCCTCGTATTTAAACGAAAGGCGGGCGATCTCAGCCCAAAGGAACCTTGCATGGGCGAAGCTGTCGGTTCCATCGACCTCCGTGACCATGGCCGCATTGATTTTACCTCGGATCGTCATGATCAACGATCGTCGGCGGTATGCGATATGCACAGTGTGGCGATCGCTGCAATAGATGGGATAGGAAAAATCTCATTATATTCCTTGTACATCATTGAGATTGAAAACAAAATTATCACCGGTAGTATTTTTTCGGATGCACGGCGTTCCAGGTATTGATCCGAGTACCGTCAGATGTTCCAGTTCGTAGGCTCCTTTAGTTAGCCATCTGGATACTCCGAAAGGTCCCTCCCATTCGGACCGAAAACGCCCGTGTGGGTTTGGATCTTCTTGAGGACGAGATCGCCCACTTGAAACCTTCTTTTTTTGACCTTTGAATTGAAGAACTTCTCGGCTCTCCTTTTGTGGATTGTGTTCTTCATTTCTGAGGTCAACCGTCGTTCTTCGAGCATGTCTAGGTCGATTCGTCGGGCCACATCGTTGTCGGTCGTCATCTCCTGTTCGGTTCGATGGCTGAGGACGGCGATCTCTGAAGGAATCACCGCTTCTGTTCCGAAGGCAAGGGCGAATGGGGTTTCACGGCCAATTGCGGGTCGTCGTTCGGTAGGACCACAAAACGTCTGGGAGCTCGCTCGCCCATCGTCCTTGCCTGGATTCGAGTCGCGCTTTAATCGTGTGTTTGAGGATCTTATTCACTGCCTCTATCTGCCCGTTTGTCTGAGGGTGATAGGGCGCTGAGAATAACCTTTTGATTCCCCACTTTTCACAGAATTGCATGACTTCTAGGCCGTCGAATTATTTTCCATTGTCGGAGATGATGGCACAAGTGCACCGAATCGGCATATGATGTTTTTCCGTATAAACTTGATCACTGTTCTCGGCCGATCTTGTTTAGTGGCTCGGCCTCTGCCCACTTGGTGAAATAGTCGACCCCACGATAGCAAATTTACACTGGAGCCGCTTCTCAGGGGACCAATAAGGTCGATGCCCCATTGCGCAAATGGCCAAGGGCTGTACATGGAGGTGAGCTGTTCGGGGGAGAGTTTGATGTTTGGGCCCATTATCTGGCACCTGTGATACGATCTGGCATAGGCGATCGCATCCTTCTGAAGTGATGGCCAGAAAAAACCTTGCCTGGTTGTCTTATGGATGAGAGCTCGCCCGCCCGCATGGTTTCCGCAAATCCCGTCATGGATCTCGGCTAAAACGAGCCGACCTTCCTCCGGTGTAATACACTTGAGGAGGGAAAGGCTGAAGGCTCGCTTGTAAAGCTGGTCGTCCAATAGGGTATATCTGGTCGCACGGAGCTGGAGTTGGCGAGCTTTAACACGGTCGTCAGGGACCATTCCGTCCTTTAAGTATTTGATGAACGGAGTCATCCAGTTCTCCTCGGCGATGACAATCGTGGTAACCAGGCTTCTGTTGATCGCCGGCCTTGCTGACTTTGTGATTTGGATATTGGAGAAGTCGGCTGCCCCATCCGATGATGCTAGTTTGGAAAGAGCATCGGCCTGGGAGTTGTGCTCTCTCGGGACTTGTTCGATTAGCACTTCTTCAAATTTTGTGCACATTTCGGCGACCAGCTCTTGGTATTTGACCATCTGTTCGCCGCGCGCCTCATATTCTCCCTTGACTTGGTTCACGATCAAAAGGGAGTCCATGAAGATATGGAGGCGACGAACATCTAGGGCGAGGGCTAGATCGAGCCCGCCTACCAAAGCTTCGTATTCAGCTTCATTGTTGGTCGCACGAAAACCGAAACGTACAGCATTTGTGAAACTTTGACCGTCGGGGCTGATGAGGACAATCCCTGCCCCTGCTCGCGAATTGGTCGCCGAGCCATCCACATATAATTTCCAGGCAGGTCGGCCGACCTGGGTCGGACTGTGAGGGAAAGTTAATTCCACCACGAAGTCCGCCAGAGCTTGGCCCTTGATCGCCGTGCGAGGAGCGTAAGTGATACCGTATTGGGCGATCTCCAGCGACCACTTGAGGAGTCGCCCGTTGGTGTCCGGTCGGTGTAGGACTTGCCTTAGAGGTAGAGTTGTTAGGACTTCCACTTGGTGATCGAAGAAGTAAGCCCTCAGCTTACGAACACTCATGACAAGGGCGTAGGCGATCTTCTCCAATGGTGTATAACGTGTTTCAGCATCGTGGAGCGCTTGACTAACATAATAGATGGGCAAGTGGGCTTGTCCCTCCGCTCGCACCAGAACGGCACTTAGTGCGACCTCCGAGGCTACCAGGTAAAGGAATAGTTTCTCACCGGGGATCGGCTTTGCTAGGATCTGGGGGTTAGATAGATATTCCTTTATTTTGGCAAACGCTATCTGGCTTTCCTTCGTCCATGCGAACTTCTTGTTCTTGATGGTTGCGAAGAAAGGCTTGCTTTTATCGCCGAGCCGTGATATGAAACGGTTTAAGGCGGCTAGACATCCTGTGAGGCGTTGCACCTGCTTGATGTTTCGCGGATCCTGCATGTCGAGGATCGCCTGAATCTTGGTGGGGTTCGCCTCGATCCCCCTTTGGCTCACGATGTGCCCTAGGAATTTCCCAGAGCCTACTCCGAAGTTGCATTTCTTGGGGTTCAGTTTCATGTTGAACTTCTCGAGGATGGCGAACGTCTCGGCGAGATCGTTGAGATGATCCTCCTTCTTGAGGCTTTTGACTACGATATCGTCAATATATACCTCCATGGTCTTGCCGATCTGATTAGCGAACATTCTGTTGACTAGTCGCTGGTAGGTCGCCCCTGCGTTTTTCAAGCCGAACGGCATTCGGACCCAAAAGTATATGTCTTTTTCCGTGTGGAAAGATGTGTGTTTTACGTCTTCCTCCGCCATTGGGATTTGATGATATCCTGCGAAGGCATCCATAAATGACATCATTTCGCAACCTGCCGTACTATCGACCAAGTGATCAATATGAGGCATCGAAAAGTGATCTTTTGGACATGCCGCGTTGAGGTCGGTGAAGTCAATGCATAACCTCCAGGAGCCAGTTGGCTTTTTAACGAGCACCGCGTTGGTGATCCACTGTGGTTCGTCTGTGGCTACTCCGATTAATTTGTGGTGTTTATTATAAACCCCTTTATGGGAACATGCATCACTTTAATCTGTCCACCACCATGAAATAACAGATTTTATCGGCCTCAGTCCTCACCTGATCTTTTACGAATCCCAACTGCCGATTATAAGAGATGATGGCCTTAGAAATCGGCATATCCTGAGGTGTAGCAGTGAAGAATTCCACAATCCTGCGTTCTTTGACTGGTGGTGGACAATATTCTGCTTCCATAGCAGTCTTAAATTCCTCCCAAGTGGCTGGGCGGTCTCTGGGCACCACCGCCTCCCACCATTCCGCAACTTCCTTATCCAGGAGGTACTGAGCAATATGTACCCTCCTGTCATCGGGACAAGCTACGGCATCGAAAGTCCTTCCCAACTGAAAAAGCCAATTCTACCAACCAAGGGAGTCAGTACTACTAGTGAAACGAGGAGGGTGCATCTTAGTCACCTTCTAAAGCCACTTACTAGTTTCATCCTCAGGAGTCGGGGGCGGATTCTGGTGTCCACCCTGAGCTATCTGGGCAAGCTGAGCTACCAACTGCTGAAGCACAGCTGTAGCTCCCATGTTGACTGACTGATAAATTTTGCTGCCCGTCAGAACTCAGAGGTAGAGTGTTCGGCACTGAATGAGAGGCCGAACCCTCAGAGGACTGAGAAAGTGGAGCTTCCTCATTATCTGCACCACAATCACGGCCTCGGATGCGCCCCCTAGCTGGTTTACCATGACCTCTCAACTTACTGAAGAAAAGATATGAAAGGAACAAGATCAGAAAAATTTACAGTTTGCAAGGTCGGTACCACAATTCATAATTCCAAACAACACAAGGAAATGAATTACAGAAATATAAGAGTTCGAGGAGACTTTCAGACACGGGTCGCACGAAGATATGGTAGCACGATGATATTAGGCTCAACAACTGAATCTAACGACACGACTGACAGACCCAAAATTAACCAACAGCTTAGGCATTCATAACCTAAGGCTCTGATACCATAAATGTAACACCCCAATTTCACTTAGGGACGTTACACGCCGTAAAACCTTCATAAGGTCTACCAGGATAACACATGACACAAAATTCACAGACAAATCTCATAAGACATAATAAACATAGTAAAATATAGTCGTGGCCTCGGCCAAAACATTTTAATCGGACATCAAGAAGTATGAGTCAATATGAGTTCATTGCCCACGCAGGGGACTTTAACTAAGATTAATGAAACCAAATAATATCCAACTCCCAAGTAGACATAATAACAAAACATATAATACAGACTCGAGCCTCATCATCATGTCGGTCCATCCTTTACATGCGTATCCCGTGCAAGCTCCTCAGCTCGGCCAATACCTGAAATGAATAAGACGCATTTCCCCCATTTAAGGGGTTAGCATTCGAATAGCTAGTGCAAGTACATAATTACACTACATTATATACAGATACGATTTATACAGTCATCTCATTCAGAATATATTTGAAAAGCCATATTCCGGAATATCACATTGGCATTCAAAACATTTTAAGAATTCATCACAATATCACAAACATTCACAACTGGTAACCCGTGGCCGTACCCCTTAGTATCGACCCCCAGACGCCCCGTCGAACGCTCCGGGTAGGAAACCACTTCCGCGGCCATACCCCTTAGTATCGTCCCCCAGACGCCCCGTCGAATGCTCCGGGTGGAAGTTCAACCACACGCGCACCCAATTCCACTTCCATGGCCGTACCCCTTAGTATCGACCCCTAGACATCCTGTCGAACGCTCCGGGTGGAAGGACAAATAACTCACACACCCAAAAGATCATAATTCATCATTCATACCGAAATCGTAACACACATAACATAATGTAATACATGTACTTGCCTTTAATACACGACGAGATAGAAACGGTGAAAGAAAGGGTTTTGGTCCGAATAATCTTCACAAATCCGTTCCAAATACAATAATGATATACAAACAATCTCAATATTGCGGCAATGTAGGAATTCATCCTAATTCTACCCGTTGGAACAATTCGGTCACTACGAAGTCATAAACGATTCCAATCTATTAACGGTGAAAACCTAGATGTTTAATCCGATAAACTATATTGAAAGTAAGGAACTATGACTATATAATCACAATCTAACAACCTATCGAAGTTAAATCGGGTTCAAAGGATGAAACCATGTCAAAATACCGAAATCCACAAAAACAAGGGTTCTAACGAAATATACCTCGATTCGGACGGAGAAGGATGACACGATGATGATAAACATCATTTG
This sequence comes from Orobanche coerulescens, assembly GCA_033398695.1. Taxonomy (NCBI): domain Eukaryota; kingdom Viridiplantae; phylum Streptophyta; class Magnoliopsida; order Lamiales; family Orobanchaceae; genus Orobanche; species Orobanche coerulescens. The sequence continues at coordinate 203,918,283 of CM065801.1, read as the reverse complement.
GAACACAATAATCGATCTATGGAGAAACTCTACGGACTGCTCTGCACGAATCGCTCCAAATCGCTCGAAAAACTCCCATCGCGAGCAAGGGAAAGAAAAAGAAGTGAAATAACGCATCTGATGTCAACTCAGGATTTAAACCCCTGACAGTGCGTTACGTACATTAACATAAGTAGTTAACGTACGCTATGAGGTTTACGTACGTAACCTCCAACAAGTTAACATACGTAAGCACCCGGCAGAACATTCTGTACTATAGGATGAAGGCCATAACGTACGTTACCTGTAAAGCATAACGTACGTTATGCAGGTATCGATAGCGCACGCTAAGAAGCATGCATAACGTGCATTATGCATGCAGCAGTTCCACACTACTGAACACCGTTTCCTGCACAGGATGATACAAAGACAATGCAACACGAGGACAGAACCCAGAAGTGTAAACATGAGTTATCCATAACGATGAAGCTAAGTGCTGAAAGAAAATACACTTCCGACTATCCGAGAATCCGAAATACAACAAACAAAATAAAATTCTCTAAACTTCGAGGAAATTACAAAACGGCCCAAACGTCCGAAAAATCACGATACAATGTCGGATTAACAATACGAAACTCACAACATGAGCAACTCAACCATACGAACTCATGGAAAAAGGGAAATAACGAAATCGAATGAGTTTTACGAGAATCGAACGTACATGCGATAAAACATAACTCAAGACGAAAGTACGTAAAAACATCTCCGAAACTCGTCCGAATAGAAAAATTTCAAGAACAAATTAGATTCAGAATTCCAAAATAGTAACAAGCAAGTCGTCCGAAATGAACATACACCAAAAATAGAAATTACCAAAAATAGAAAGTACGGATATTATAGCTTTGGGTCGTACTATGGAATTTATATTCATTATTATTGTTATCATTCGTAGTTTATTGTCGCATGTTGCCATTCGGCGGAGTCGGCGGGTTCGTAGACGGGTCGTGCCAACCTACTTCGGTCAATTCTCCGCATTTGTGGTTATTCGAGGCAAGTACCTTGTTCATACATTTCTTGTTTCGTGGATATGATGACCGGTGATCGTCTAAATGTGTTTGTTTGGTTGTTTGAAATGAACTTTCAAAAGATTTGGTTTAGCCTCGTTAAGGGCTCACTTTCAAAACGCGTGTGTTTTGTGAATGGTATGTTTCGTGAATGATTGAGTGAACCCTATGAATACGCTTGGTGTTGTTGTTGTGCTTTGATAATATATATATATATATATTATCTCATTTCGATGCATCGTGGTTTGACATTTGTGTCGTGCTATGTGTTTGTTGCCTTTGGATGAATTGTTTGGATATCCTTGGCATGCTATGTTATGTGTGTGAATGTGTGCATATGGGCGGGGTCTACGGTGACACATGACATGCGATGATGTGGTCGGGATGCAACAAGTGATTGATCCAACCGTGAGAGCCTCGGGATACCTACGGTACCGCATGACATGCGATCATGTGGTCAGGAGACAACAAGTGATTGATCCAACCGTGAGATGATGTGGCAAGTGATGACGATGGTGTAAGGAACCTACGGTGACACATGACATGCGATCATGTGGTCAGGAGACAACAAGTGATTGATCCAACCGTGAGATGATGTGGCATGTGTTCACGGTGTTACGTATATGATTTGGATGTATTGACCAGGTCGAGTACCTTGGGTGTGACCAATATTTCGTATCTTGAATGGTTATGTTCTGTTGATTTTTATGTCCTTCGAGGACACGTGACGTGGGTTTTGAACCTTGTGAATTGTTGTTGGTTTTATTCGAGAAAGCAAATCTTTGGGCTGTGACCCCTGTTGATTTTGGAAATAGAAGGATTTGATAATCCTAAATTGTTTTCCGTTGCAACTCCCGAGGGCATCTTAAACCGTTTTACAAATTTTTCTCATGATTTGTGATCTTTCAAATTTGGAAAGTTTTACTCAAACTATTGCCTCGGGAAGTACCCCTTTTGTTATGTTTGGATATTTGAGGATTCCTGATTATTGTTATTCTTGGAATGTGAATTGTATGACTCGTATTTAGCACTTTGTACTTGCACTAGCAAAATAGTGGAATTTTGCTAACCCCCGAGTAATCGGGGGGTGGATGTCTGTCTTGCATTCAGGTTTTGGGGAGCATAGCACAGGGTCGGCATGAAGGATGATGAAAGATGACCGATACTAATCACATGAGGACTCGTATGTTGTTGTATTGGTTCAGTTGTATCTTAATTTCCGCTGCAGTATTTTCCACGTTGTACGGGAGTATGTTGTATTTGACCCCTGCATGAACATGTATTGAGATTGAGTTGTATGTATTCATTGAAAGACCAAATTGGTCTACTAAGTCACTTTAGCCTTAAAGGCATTGTTGTGATGTTCGATGTTGTTACCAAGCCTGGTAGATCCTTGAGGAAAGGTTCTACGACATGTAATATCCATGAGCGGATTGGGGGTGTTACATAAATGGTATCGGAGCTAAGGTTGTGGAAACCTAGGCTGTCGGGTCAAGTTGTGTCTGTTGAGTTTTGTCTCATCGGATTTTGTCTGACTGAGTCGTGTCGCGATGCATCGTCTGAGTTGGTTGGTCATGATTAGTATCGTGGGGCGATCATCATCTTCGTACGACCTGTGGATGTAAGTCTCCCTTCTTTGTGTTGTGCCTCGTGTGACCCAAGTTACTGGTATGATTATGTGTTAAGTGATGGAATCTTTATGTAGATTCTTGGTTTCTTAATGTGTATTTATGTGAGTCTCATATTTCGTTTATATGAGGAGTGTTGTCGCTATTTATGCTTGACTGTGATATTTGACTGTTTGTTTTCCGGCAAAAGACATGTATTATCTTGATTTTGAACGAATTGATGCATGTACTATGATGTGTATAAGCAAATGTCGATACGTGTGAGTTTTGGGCATTATGGCCTATTGGATTTTTGAAAACCTTGAGTATCTTAGAAAATAAATTTCGAGACGTACCTTTAAAATAAATTATTTTCTCGCGATACTTTTAAGGTGCCACAGTATGTTTCAAAATTATTCCACGTGAGGACTAAAATATTTTGAGATATTTTCAATAATTTAGAAACGCATTTTCTTAGACCCGAGGGTCGAATATTTCTGAAAGTTTTTCACTAAAAGAAAGTGTCCTCATTTTTATCCAATGCAAGATGGTTTTCAAAGTCCCGATAATGATGTTTGTACTACTTTTTGAAAGGTGATACTCAAGATCAACTGGTATTTCCAAATTTTTTTTTTCAAAATGTGGTTCTTGTTTTTAAAACCTATCATTTCCTGTTTATGGTCAGAGAAGATATGTATGATGTTAACATTGTCGTTAGGGTGTTAGTCCCCCAAGTTGTGATTGAATTGGTGGTGTGAGCGTTGAGTCGTTTCCCACGCAATTGTTCTGTTAGCTCTCTGTGAGAGGTGTGTGGTTGGTATTTAATGTTGTCGTTTCGTGGTGATTTGCATGTTATCGCACCTGTGCGAGCTGTTAGAGCTTGGGTTTGTATGATTGTGTACAGGTGTGATTGCTTCATGATCTTTTGTAATTATGTGCTGGTTATCGTTTGGGCCGTTGAGATCGCCGAACGATACTGTCATTGCTGTGATTTTTGTATGTGTATTAATTTACGATGGTAATCGTTGTATGTGTTGTATGTTGTGATATTCTGTTATGCTGAGTGGTTACTTATTCAGTATGCCGAGGGGCAGAGGTCGTGTTCGTGGCGATCAGGCGCGTGATCGAGATCATGCTGCCGGTGACGGTGTCGGTATCGGTGTTGCTACTATTTTGCAGAAGGTAGCTGCACAGATGACTCAGTTGACTCAAGCAGTTCAACGTAATACAGATGTGACCCAGAACATTGACGCAAATCAGTGGCTCCGAGAAGTGGTTCGTATGAATCCCCCTCGTTTTGCTGGTGCCGCAGATATATTGGGTTGGGATGGTTGGCTTTTCCTGTTGGAAAAGATACTTGAGGTAGTTGATTGCCTAGAATAACGTAAGGTACCGGTCGCTCAGTATCTTCTTGACAAGGATTCCGCTAACTGGTGGGAGGCTGTTAAGCCTCGAGATCGTATTGTCACGTGGGCAGAGTTCCAGAAATTCATGAGAGATGAGTTTTGTCTGGAGCCAATCAGAAATCAGAGGATTAATGAATTCTTTTCGGTGAAACTGTAAGAGGTACGCTGTCTCAAGCTATTATTGATTTTAGCAAACAGCTCAGCTATGTGCAGGATCAGGTAAGGACAGAAGAAGATAAGATCTGTCATTTTAGTAGGCGAATGAAGCCGGAGATTCGTCAGTACATGGCGGGTTTCACTTGTACTTCGTTGAGAGAGTATCAGAATAGGGCATTAGCCTACGAGCTATCCATATCATCTACTGAGCATATGTCAGAATCGAAGAAACAGAAGACGGTTGGGAACTTTTCAGGAAATCAGTGGAGTGGGCCCCCTGAGACTGGGACTTCGTGTCGTCATCCCAAGAAGGTTCCTCGATCCTGTGATCAGAAGAGTAGTACCCCTGCAGTGAGTAATGTGAGCAACATGAAGACGTGCTATAACTGTAGTCGAGCGGGCCATACCGTGAAGAATTGTCGTTCACCGTTAGTCAGCTGTTTTGAGTGTGGCCAGGTGGGTCACCGAGCTGTGCATTGCGAGACGGTAGCTGAGAGGTTTGGGAGTTGAGGTTGCGTCTCTGCTCCAAAAGGACACGGAGATGCCTAGTGTGGTTTTTGAGGATTTCAGCGCAGTCCGAACTGTTTGTGGTTGCCCTTGTGGATCGTTTTGTGTTTATTTTCTATTTTATTAGACAGTGCATGTTTTCTTGTATTAGGTACCTCCTATTTTGTGATTGTTCGGATAATTGATTTGATTGTACTATCTGTTGATGATGCTCGTCACCTGTTGGTTTTGTTATGTCTCTGCCTGTGGCATTGGTTGTCGTGGAGTGTTTTCACGCCGTATGTTTCTTTATATTGCTTGTAACGTTTCACCGTTGGGCGCGAGTTTTCGGTTCTTGTGTATCTCGTTGAGTGTTTCCTGGTGGGATGTTGCTCCTCCCTACTTATTTTAAGTTTCAGGACGAAACTTCTTTTAAGGAGGGTAGTATGCAATATCCGCAATTTTGGTTTCCGGTAATTTTCTTTTTTCAGCGGGAGTCCATTTTGACGACTCACTCGTGACCGTTTCGTCATTCTGAGAATATTTAATTCTGCACTTTTTGACGTCCGAGTTCGTTTCGGTGTCATTTTGTTGTGTTCCGTGTTCTTAAGCGACTTTTCCGCGCTTGAGTTCGATTCTTTTGAATCTCGTTCGAAACTATCGTTTCGGGTTTCTCGTAAGTTCATTTAACGTTGTTATACGTGTTGTGAGCTTCGGTTTGATTATCCGTTGTCGTATCGTGATTTTTCGGACTTTTGTGCCATTTTGTAATTTCCCAAAGTTGTGGGTATCCGCATTTGTATTTGTTGTCTCGACCCTTTTCATGGTCACGTGTGAGTTTGATTAGAACTCAAGCTCTTAGTATGATCTTATTCTGGATCTTTCCGTGCGTATCTTGAACTTGATATTTCGATCGGAGGAGTCCGTCGTTGTACCCATTTTTGAGAACTCTATTGTTGTAGTTCTAGGTGCATTAGCGTGCGCTAATGGATTTACTTAGCGAACGCTATCGAGCTGCAGACTCAGAACCAGTGGGTACTGGAGTACCCCGTTAGTGCACGCTACCATATGTGTAGTGTACGCTAGTGATGCTTCCTTACGTACGTAATGCGGCCTTCGTTACGTACGCTAGCGTGAGCAGGATTGCGGGCAGAGGAGTCTGGATAACTCTTACGTACGTAAGGGCTCACACCTTACGTCCGTTAATCATCTAGCGTACGCTAGGTTTCATCCTTAGTGTGCGCTAGCTCCTGTTTGCTATATATAATCAGGAGTTGACCCAGAATCGGGATTTTTCATCCCATTTCGTCCTCCTTCGGTTTTTGGCAATCTGGGTAGCTGAAGAACAAGTTTTCGTCGGGCTTTAAGGATGGTAATCATCTAGGTGGGCTTTCCTCGTGTTCATCATCATCTAATCATCTACCAATCATTCTTCTTTTGTGGATCAAGGTATTTCCTAAAATCCTAGATTTGTGATATTTGGGGGTTTGTCTTGATTTCGTGATTTTAATCCGAGATTATTGGTTCTATTGTTGTTATCTAGTCATTCTGATCATAGCCCACGGGTTGGAATTTCATTTTCATGTTTTTGTCGGGTCGATTCATGTTCTTGGCCATTTTGGGGGAAACCTTTGAACTTTCGTCGTTTGTTCCTTTAATTCGGCGGCTTTGGGTCGTACTATGGAATTTATTTTCATTATTATTGTTATCATTCGGTTTATTGTCGCAGCTTGTCATTCGGCGGAGTCGGCGGGTTCGTAGATGGGTCGTGCCAACCTACTTTGGTCGATTCTCCGCGTTTGTGGTTATTCGAGGCAAGTACCTTGTTCATATATTTCTTGTTTTGTGGATATGATGATCGGTGATCGTCTAAATGTGTTTGTTTGGTTGTTTGAAATGAACTTTCAAAAGATTCGGTTTAGCCTCGTTAAGGTCTCACTTTCAAAATGCGTGTGTTTTGTGAATGGTGAGTTTCGTGAATGGTTGAGTGAACCCTATGAATACGCTTGGTGTTGTTGTTGTTCTTTGATAATATATATATATATATATACACATATATTATCTCATTTCGGTGCATCGTGGTTTGACATTTGTGTCGTGCTAAGTGTTTGTTGCCTTTGGATGAATTGTTTGGATATCTTTGGCATGCTATGTTATGTGTGTGAATGTGTGTATATGGGCGGGGTCTACGGTGACACATGACATGCGATGATGTGGTTGCGATACAACAAGTGATTGATCCAACCGTGAGAGCCTCGGGATACCTACGGTGGCGCATGACATGCGATCATGTGGTCAGGAGACAACAAGTGATTGATCCAACCATGAGATGACGTGGTAAGTGATCACGGTGGTGTAAGGAACCTACGGTGACACATGACATGCGATCATGTGGTCAGGAGACAACAAGTGATTGATCCAACCGTGAGATGATGTGGCATGTGTTCATGGTTTTATGTATATGATTTGGATGTATTGACCAGGTCGAGTACCTTGGGTGTGACTGAGATTTCGTATCTTGGGTGGTTATGTTCTGCTGATTTTTATGTCCGTCGAGGACACGTGACGTGGGTTTTGAACCCTGTGAATTGTTGTTGGTTTTATTCGAGAAAGCAAATCTTTGGGCTGTGACCCCTGTTGATTTTAGAAAGAGAATGATCTGATAATCCTAAATTGTTTTCCGTTAAAACTCCCGAGGGCATTTTAAACCGTTTTACAAATTGTTCTCATGATTTGTTATCTTTCGAATTTGGAATGTTTTACTCAAACTCTTGCCTCAGGAAGTACCCCTTCTGTTATGTTTGAATCTTTGAGGATTCCTGATTATTGTTATTCTTGGAATGTGAATTGTATGACTCATATTTAGCACTTTGTACGTGCACTAGCAAAATAGTGGAATTTTGCTAACCCAGAGTAATCGGGGGGTGGATGTCTGTCTTGCATTCAGGTTTTGGGGAGCATAGCACAGGGTCGGCATCAAGGATGATGAAAGATGATCGATACTAATCACATGAGGACTCGTATGTTGTTGTATTGGTTCAGTTGTACCTTAATTTCTGCTGTAGTATTTTCCCCGTTGTATGGGAGTATGTTGTATTTGACCCTTGCGTGGGCATGTATTGAGATTGAGTTGATTGAAAGACCAAATCAGTATACTAAGTCACTTTAGCCTTAAAGGCATTGTTGTGATGTTCGATGTTGTTACCAGCCTGGTAGATCCTTGAGGAAAGGTTCTACGACGTGTAATATCCTTGAGCGGATTGGGGGTGTTACAGATTGTTCCCATTTTTTGTAACAACAACAAACAGTACTCCTCGATACGTACCCTTCAGGTGTATCCCATCAACAATAATGATTGTTCTACCACGTAATCAGTTATGGCACCACGATTCATCACCTCCAACATATGCATGTATGAGGGAATCATTCTGAAAAAATCTTGGTGTTATCCATATATCACCGAAATAGCATGGTTGCAAATGCTCAATGCCAAGCCGTAACATATTGTCAAATAATGCTCTGCCTTATGTTGAGCCATCACTAATTTTGGAGCCATAATCTTCGCATCCACTAATAGTTTGTCAGATATGTATTCACCAAGCATCTTAGAAGGAAACTGCTTAGATACCTTGTGATTCGAATCGAACAGGTTCAATGAGTGAAGTCTTTAAAATTCACCCCTCCTTGAGGTGCTAAATAGAAAACTACTGTGCACGCGATGGAATAGCGATTCTTATCAGAATTTAGAGCGTACATCTATTATTCGATCTATATTTTGAGCGAATATGTATCCTCTCTGTAAAAGTATCACATTGGTGGGATCAAATACTTCATTCATATTATCCTCAACTCGAGAAGGTGGCACATATGAAGGTATGCCTGGAGTTTTCCACCCAGAATCGGAGGGAGGGGATGAAACACCTTCTTCATTACTACTTGACCGAAATAAAAGCGTCTCTATTCAGGTTCTTGTTCTATCTCTTTTACAAATCTTTTATTAAACATATGTTTTTCTTAAAATATTTGTAAAATTTCTCAAACTAATGTTTCTAAACCTTGGCATCTTCAAGAATATCATTGATATATATATATATATATATATAGGGGTTGGCTACCGTGAGAAGACATTTTTCGTGAGAATGTGCAAAATGTTACGAAAGTTGCACAAAATGTATAATTGTTTGGCACAAAGTCAATAATATTGTTGCACAACATTGTGCAACAACTTTATACATTCTATGCAACATTATCATAGTGTAACAACTTGATACATTTTGTGTAATAACTGGATACATTTTGTGCAACAACTGAATATACATTGTGCAATAATATTCATGTATAAATAAATCACTGCACAAACAATTAAAACATTTTGCATAATCGAAAATAGATATGGACCAATGATCTAAAAAAAATCAAGGGCCCAAATTCATTCTCAAAGAAATATAGGCGTCTCACCTGAACTTACCCATATATATATATATATATATTATCGCCACTACAACCATCATCAGCACCACCACCACCATTAGCACCAACATCACATAAAATATTTGTAGGAGCACAACCATCAAATTAGGTGTAATGCCCATACTTTATATGAAATTTTGGCCCTGACGTTCCTTCACTATTGTCGCTCTGTAAACACTTATTGAGATGCTGTCGTTGATTTTAGAGTTTCGTACCTTTCGGATCATGTTCGTATTGTTTGGACCATTCAGCGATGTTTGAGATAAGCAAATAGCGTATGGTAGGCCTAAACTAACGCACGCTATTTCTGTTGAGTAGCGTACGCTAGCGTTGTGTCTTAGCGCACGCTAACGGTCCGGGCTTGGCAGAGGCAGTAGCTGATTCTACCCTCTGGACTAGCAGTTAGCGCACGCTAGGCATTAGCTAACGCACACTATTTGTGTTGAGTAGCGTGCGCTAGCATTGCCCGTAGTGCACGCTAATGGGCTGAGCCGGCAGGAGCAGTGGGGTGTTGATGTTTTCTGGACTAACAGTTAATGCACGGTAGGCCTAAGCTAGCGCATGCTATAGGTATTGCGTAGCGCGCGCTCGTGCTAAGATGTAGTGCACGCTAGCGGGTTTGGGCAGTGAGTTGGAACTTTTGGCATGATAACAGTTAGAGCACGCTAAGGCGTTGTAGCACGCTGTAACGTCGTAGGTCAGAAGCTACTGGACTACCGGGCGACCCCGTTAGTGCATGCTAGCCCTGAATTTTAGCGCGTGCTAATCAGGCGCAGTATATAAGTGAGGGTCAAGCCTGCTCTTCGTCACTTTTCATTAATTTCACTCATTTCCGATGCGAGAGAGCATGGGAGGGCGATTTGGGGGCGATCTTTCATCAGCTATCATCATCTTGGGTTGAATAACAACGATTATACAACATCTAATCCGTTTCTACCTTCCAAATCAAGGTAAATCCCTTAGAACCCTAGCTTTGGGAATTTTTGGGAATCTTCTTAGATTCGTCCGATTTATCCATTTTGGAGCTTGAGATCTTTGAGATTATGATGTATCTACCCCGTACTCATGTTTCCCCTACGATTATATGGATGGTTATGTACCTTATTCGGACTTGGTATCAAGCTGTATCAAATAGCGTAGTAATTTATGAGGGACTAGAAATGCAGCCAATAGATGTGGTTACTCTGTATCTCTATGGAGATCTACATACAGATATATATATATATATATATATATATATATATATATATATGTGGAAGTGCCCGATGGCATTTCACTACCCAAATCAAGTAACTCCAGACCACGGAATGCGTATTCAGTTTGTTTGAAACGCTCACTTTACGGTTTGAAACAATCCGGAAGGATGTGGTATAACCGTCTAAGCGAATACTTGATTGGGAAGGGATACAAGAACGATGAACCGTATCCTTGCGTCTTTTTAAGGAAAACAAGTTTCGGATTTACGATCATCGCAGTATATGTCGACGATATGAATATAATCGGCACTCTTGATGAAATAAGAGAAACCACCGGATACTGAAAATCTGAGTTTGAGATGAAAAATCTTGGGAAAACTTGGTTCTGTCGAGGCATTGACATAGAACATCGAGTTTGTGGAATTTATTCCACCGGTCTGCCTATGTCCAGAAGATTCTTAGGTACTTTAATATGGATAGGGTAAACCCGACTAGCATCCCATGATAGGTCGAATATATAGATGCAAAGGAAAGATCCATTTCGTCTAAAGGAAAGTGACGAAGAGCTTTGGGAGCTGAAATTCCCTTCTTGAGTGCAATAGCGCAAGGTCCATCATCTAACATGTCGGTCCCAGGCAGAAAAGTGCTAACTGTTAGGTGTATTTTTATGCGTTTTAATATCATTATTTTATATCCATCTTGAGCCTAAATCAGCTTAAATGAGCTTTTAATGCATTATTTTTATATGTTTGCAGAAATGGTCGGGCCAAAACGATGAAAAGCGGCAAAAATAAGATTTTTCATGGCCATGCAAGACACTGTCAGTCGGCGCACGAAGATAACCAATAATGACGCATATCGCATCTTGCACAGCCAAGACACATGGCTAGAAAGCGCAAAAAGACCTGAGGCGCACTTTGGGAAAAAGAGCAAAAAGCCGCGGCACTTTGGGTTCTAACAAATGGGCTGAATTTAATAATGGGGCTGCTTGGGCTTTTGTTTGTGTGGGCCGAGAGGAGCTTTAGGTGAGAAGGATTTTTTGTTGTCCTGGGGAAGAAAACCTACGGGGAGATTGAAAAAAAAAAGAAAGAAATAAAAAAGGCATAGGGAAGAGGACAGTAGGGGGGGGGGGGAGTTTTTTCGGCGTGAGAAAATTAAGAGAACAGAAGGTGTAGATTTACGGCGACAGCACACGGATCACTCTGATTTTTCTGCATCTTAATTTTTAGATTTATTGAGTAGGATTTTGATTGTAGCCAATTACATGACGGTTTGATTATTTATTATTATTTCGATTTACCATTATTCTATGAATTGGATTAACCTTTCATCGCTTAACGCTTTAATTGTCTGCCAAGAATTAATTTGTTTTGAATGTCTTTATGGATTCGGGAGATGAAATTTAGGCATAGTTGTTAGACGAATCATAATTTTTCGTGAGATAGGGATATCTCACGCGAATGAAGCTCGTTATCGAATTCTTGAATCGCTTTAGCTATTAATTATCCGATTGAATAGGGATATATCGAGTTAGTAATGTAGTATTTTTATCGATTTAAAGGCTTGAATAATTTAGGAATTCTCGCTTACAATCAATTGAATAACGTGAATTGAATCGAATAAATATCATTCGATTGTTTGAGGTGAAAATCATAATCCTACCCTTATTAGTATTATTATTATTAGTAGTACTATTATTTATTTTCGCAATTAGTTTAGATATAAACTCTATTTAATTGTTCTTCAAATAAAATTGTGAGTTGACTAATTTTGAGATTTAGTGAAATCGGCTCGAGGAGCGATCTTACTTATCACTTTATTACTTGTTGACACCGCGCACTTGCGGCATAACGGCGCCAAAACTTGTTGTGGGAAAATCCTCACAATATGCCGCAAGTGCACGGTCAACAAGAATAAAGTGATAAGAAAGATCGCTCCTCGATGACCGATTTCACTAAGACCAAAATTTACCAACTCACAATTTTATTGAAGAACAATTAAATAGAGTTTATATCTAAACTAATTGCGTAAAATAAATAATAGTACTAATAATAATAATAATAATAATAATAATAATAATAATACTAATAAGGGTAGGATTATGATTTTCACCTCAAACAATCTGAATGATATTTATTCGATTCAATTCACTGTTATTCAATTGATTGAAGTTCAGAATTCCTAAATTATTCTAAAGCCTTTCCCAAGGCCGATAGAAAATACTACGAATTACTAACTCGATATATCCCTATTCGAATCGATAATTAATAGCTAAAACAGCTCAAGAATTCCCACAATAATGCGCTCACAATTCGCATGAGATATCCCTATCTCACGAAAAATTATGATTCGTCTAACAAGAACTACGCCTAAATTTCATCTTCCGAATCCATAAAGACATTCAAAACAAATTAATTGGCCAGACAATTAAAAAGACAAGCAGTAAGGTTAATCCAATTCAATAATAACGAAGAAATCGAAATAATAATAAATAATCAAACCGCTACGTAATTGGCTACAATCAAAATCCTACTCAATAAATCTAAAAATTAAGATGCAGAAAACCGTAGAGATCCGCTGCCTGCTGCCGCCCGTAAATCTACACCTTCTGTTCTCTTAATTTTCTCACGCCGAAAAACTCCCCTGCTGTCCTCTTCCCTATGCCTTTTTATTCTTTCTTTTTTTTTCAATCTCCCGTAGGTTTTCTTCCCCAGGACAACAAAAATCCTTCTCACCTAAAGCTCCTCTCGGCCCACACAAACAAAAGCCCAAGCAGCCCCATTATTAAATTCAGCCCATTTGTTAGAACCCAAAGTGCCGCGGCTTTTGCTCTTTTTCCCAAAGTGCGCCTCAGGTCTTTTTGCGCTTTCTGCGGCGCGGCTCACTTGCCATGCATACACACGACCAAAAATGCTATTTTTGCCTGCTTTTCATCGCTTTGGCTTCCGACTCGATTTCCCGCAAAACATATAAAAATAATGCATTAAAAGCTCATTTGTACGATGAGCCAAGATGGATATAAAATAATGATATAAAAACGCATAAAAATACACCTAACAAATACCCCCAAACTTGAGCCTTTGCTTGTCCTCAAGCAAAAAATTATAATTTTAAACAAAATGTATCGTGAATATTCATGCAAATCCATAGTGCTCAACTTAATCAATACTACCCTAAAAATCTCAAAGAATAATACAAGTATCGTAATAGTGAGTCACGTCCCGGACACTGATTCCACAAAGTAACCAATTTCAGTCCTAATCAATCGTTCATGGAGAGAATCAAGCTCAAAGATTAACAAGCGTGAATTTAACCGACCGTCAATATGAAGGGTTGAAATAAACAAGCTAATTCACCCAGTCCCACAGTCTAGTGGCAAAAATTTAAGAGTTTCATTATTAAAATTACGCCTAGGACAAAGATTCCCTTATGTATGATCAATAATATGATTCGAGTTAACCACTAGGTTTCGGCTCTCGGGATATTTCATCGGGATGATCCTAGGTGGATTTCCATTCTCATGTATCGGGAACCGTTTGACGTAAAAGACACTCATGGGGCACATGGATGCTTCTAGTTACTAAGCCCCCTCTACAATGAGAAAAACTCGAATAGCACTTCCCGCATGTCAAGGTTGCCGCTTTACGCGAAAGTAGACAACGGACACGTGAATACCCCGGTTACTAGGCTTCCCATCATCGTAATACGATATTTCTAAATTATTAATCTATTCAAGGTCGCTGCTTTACGCGAGAGTAAACAACGGGTCACGTGAATACCCCTGTTACTAAACTTCCCATCATAGAACAATTAATATCTCGACTTTTATTGGGAAAAACTGTCGACTCTAAACTCAATTTAAATGCCAACAAGACTCATGGTACGGACGACGAGCTAAGCGAAAAGTTTAACCAAACGTATAAACGGTGATTTGAAAACACGTATGTCTCTTTTCTTATCTCGCTAAAATTTCTACAAAAATGATAAAATTTCTGACCTAATGAATACTCAATGTAAAATGTATATCGCTTATTGCAACTCGACTAGAACTCAACCGTTTCTTCCAAGAGAAATCAGATCGTAACATCGATTTTACACATGGAAGCACGAAAAATTCACGAAAAATTCAAGCTTGCAAAAACCATCAACAAAGATGCAAAATAAAGTCCACTACACATAACATTATCAATAATAAAACTCATGTGAAAATAAAAGAGATAAGGAAAAGTGAAACTTATTCCAAATGTCTTCTTGAACACCAGCACATGTCTGAGTGGAAACGTCGATCAATCCATACTTCAAATAACGCTCAGCATCACGAGGGACCCCCAAACTTATTCTCTAGTCATGAGATAACAATAGACGTTAAATCAAGAAAGACTAGAATATGAAGAATAATAACTCATAGGGGTTAAAAAGAAATATCAGAGAAATAAGGGCCAACAAGAATACACGAATCCAAACAAAATAACAAACAAAAGGAAAAATTAAAAACGAAAAATCAAATAAAAACAACTAACTAGAAAGCAAGTAAAAATGATGGGTTGCCTCCCATCAAGCGCTCTATTTTACGTCTTGAGCACGACGTGGCGAAAAAATTCTAACGTGTCTTCTTTCTAGGGAGATTTCCAAATACCCCCTTCTTGCAATCTATAAGACTCTTATTCCATAGGGGAGGCTTTGGCTCATGCCCGGTTGCCAAAAATAATGAATAAGAATAATTATGCGGACAACCAAAAAATGATGGAAGAATGTAATAATCATAAGGCACGAAAAAATAAGCAGAGTTCGAATGGGCAAATAATAAAGAATTATCATGCATAACCTCATTAGAACTCGAAGAATCAGCCTCAACAAAATCATGAGTAATGGGGTCAATCTCTCCCATTATGGATTTAGGAAAAATTATGCGTGGCACCGTTAATAAAATTTTTGGCACAAAAGTATTCACCTTATTAGTCGAAGTTTGATGACAATTTAATGGAATTTCTTTGGAAACATCATCAATGATAACTTCTTCTCTAGGCTCATCACACTTTCTGAAATCATTGGGTGCTGGGGGATCGACCCTAAAACTCAACATGTCGTTCTTCTCGACCTCCCCCTCAACTTCACTACTAAATAAATGAGCTGGAAAATAACCGTAGTGACCCTCAAGACCACGATGTGCACATGCTAGCTCAAAAATGCTACTATCAGGATTTTTAAGAACGTCTACATAAATTTCAAGCATGGTCTTTTTTGGGGGAGGGGGCTGACTGACCCTAAAACTCAACATGTCATTCTTCTCAACCTCCCCCTCAACTTCACTACTAAATAAATGAGCTGGAAAATAACCGTAGTGATTCTCAAGACCACGATGTGCACATGCTAGCTCAAAAATGCTACTATCAGGATTTTTAAGAACGTCTACATAAATTTCAAGCATGGTCTTTTCTTTTGGGGGAGGGGGCTGACTGACCCTATTTGGCAAATTATTAAGAGCATCGAAATTTATGAAATGCCAAGGGTCACGATACTCATAGGAAAACATAATGAAGAAAATAAAAATAAAGAGACTAAACAAAGAAAAAAAACTTCAAATTAAAATTAGAGTCGCTTGGTATTGATATTAGCGAAAAATCAATCCCCGGCAACGGCGCCAAAAACTTGTTGCGATATTTCCTACACGCAAGTGCACGTCATCGTTTACAAGTAATAAAGTGATAAGTAGAGTATCGTTCCCACGAGGACTGAATCTCTAACTACCGATTTTTGTGTATTCCAATTTTATCTGAACAATCGAATTTGGGTTTTGCGATTAATAACTAAAAGAATTACTAAAAGACTAAGCAGTAGAAAACAATATCTTGGATAAAAGAAATCAAATGATGAATAAGTCTAGGGTTCTGAATCCACCTTAGTTTATCCGAATTTACTCTCGATTATCTGTAATAAATAATTTTCCCAATTTATTGAAGGCGGAGATTGCTAATATATTCTACCGCCTCTCCCGAGGTCAATAGATTTATCTAAAGGCGAATAACGCACTCTATCCCTAGGTGAATTAATTCGTCAATAGGCGAAAAGCATAAAATCTCCTAAAGGCCACGTAGTTCCTATGAGTATATTCCTATCTCACAGAATAAACGGTCCTCACCAATAGTTCTCACCAAATCTCCTCTCCCGATTCGAAGTGAATGATTAAATCAATACAACTATTGGCCGATAATTGCAAGCATTAAACATAATTGGGAAAACTCAATAAAAAGGTAATAAATTGGATAATCTCAATCAATTCGTCAAACAAAGGTTTCATCAAAACCCTAGATTAGGGCTTTAGCCCGACATACTAATAATTGAAAATACGTAATAAATAAATGAAAGCATAAAATTCAAACGCAGATGAAGCTCGGATTCCTCCGTTCTTGACTTCCGCCTCTGCCTTGAAGTCTTACGCTCCCTTTTCTTCTGCCGTCTCCAAGCTTAAGCTCCCAAACTATTCAAGATCCAAAGATGATTTAATTAGGGTCTTAAACCCTATTTATAGCTCAGCACAACTCCAAATCGCGTCCGTATCATTCGGTCGAAAACTGGCTTCGAAACGGCCCAAAATCCGCGCGGACATACAAAAACCGCCAAGTGTGCCGCGACGCACTAAACCTGTGCCGCGGCACAGAGCATTCAGCTTTAAACCTGGGCGTCATCAATTTCTTCTGTGTCGCGGCTCACCTGGGCTGTGCCGCGGCACAGAGTACAGGTTACTCTGCCTTCGGCTGGTGTCTTCCTGTGCCGCGGCTCAGCTTCCTTGTGCCGCGGCTTAGAGTCCAGATTTGCCGTTTTCGCCCGTTTTGACTCGTTTTAGCTTCCGGACTTCAATTTCCTGTCAATTATACAAAATTAAGGTATTAAAAGCTCATTTAGACGATTTCACTCTCCAAAATACTACAAAATAATGATAAATAAGCGTATAAAAATACGCCTAACACTAACAAGCCACGGTCACGGAGTCGATTAATCCAACGACGCCCCATGCAAGGACTTCTCCAGGCATAGATCGTCCGCCCCATCGCTACATTGCGAGGCAAAACCTAGCCTACGGAGGACCCTCACAATTAAGTGAGTCGCGAGAAGTAGGCCATCAGACGGAATGTCGCTCGCGCACAAGACATGGTCGCAGAGGTCGGTTCCATCAAACTCCACGACTGTTCACGATTCCTCTAGGCCGAGATGGTCGGCCTACCTTGAGGAATCTGCAAAATTGAAGATCGCTCGCTAAACGATTTATTTTCGTTCCCTTACTTTCAATAAGTAAACAAAAACAAGGGGGAAGAGCGGAGCTATACATACGACGATCGACTTTGTTCAAATACACATGAGACGATCGCTCCTCAAAACACATTTATATAAAGTCGAATGCAAAAGATTCAGAAAGACGATCATACAAACAAGAAATCAGAGAAGAAAATATTGAGTTCATTTCATTTGAAATATAAGTACAGTCGCCCGAAGGCAAAATACAACAAAAGTTGTAAAATTACAAGCAAAATCAAAAAAGATCAGGCTAGCTCAGGCTGCCCCTGCCGAGCCATCTCCCCCAGTGCTCGCTCCCTCGCCAGCATCAGGCACGGCTCCGCCATCCTCCAGGGCATCCGGGTGAACGAGGTTGTCCAGCGACGGATACCAGCTCAAGTCGACTCCGAGATCAGAGAGGTCGAGGATCGGCACAAAGAAGGCCGGCTGCAGAGGGTGCTCAAGCACGTAGGCTTTGAAGTTATCGATCAAAGGGCCGACCTCGAGCCCTCCCTTCTTGGCAGCACAGATTGCGTCAGCATAAGCCATATAATAGGGAAATTCGCTGACATATTCCACGTTGAGGAAGGGATCAGCCTTGGTCGCCTTCAGCTTCTTCCTCAGCCCCGCGATCGTTTGTTCCGTGCCCTGGAGCTTGGCAACCTTAGCGTCCACCTCTCCCTTCGACGACGCCAGTTCGCTGGTCAACCGGTCGACAAAAACCTTCAGCTCATCTACCTGCTTCTGCGCCGCCACGTGCGACCTGCGGGCATCCATCATCTGATCCCGCATCTGGTTGTTCGCCGCCTGCGCCCGATGGAGAACTTGTCTCGCCTGCTTGGACGCCTCCATGGAGCTCTTCTCCATGGCCACGAGCTGATTCACAAGCTCAACATTTTGTTTTTGAGCAGCCTCGAGCTCCGCCTTAAGACGAGCAGTAGAGGGTCGCCCCTCATAGTCCTTCACATCCTGAGCAGCCATCGTCGCCGTCTAAAGGGCTAGGGCGAGGGTTTCCTGCATCGCGTCAGCGGATCGCCGGCGCGCGATCGCATCCAGATTGGTTGTCTAGGCCTTCGGCAGGGCGGCGATAGCCCGGGAGACATAATGAGGGACATCGCAAGCCTCGCGAGGAGATCGGCTCGCGAGGAAGTCCATCACCATCGGCGAGCTGTTTGGGTTAGAGCGACGGACCTTGAACCAAGAAACAAAAGAGTTAGTATGTTTCCTACACATGACATAACTCGGCAGAGGGACCAAGCATACCTTTCGACTGATGAATAAATTATAAACTTGCAAGTGTACGAATCGCTTTTGTAGGAAGCAGCAAGTAACTCCGAGGTCGGTCTCTCGAGGAATTGGAAATGGTTTAAAGTTCGATAATGTTCGGCAAATAGTCGAATTAATAAAAGTAAAGTAAAGTAAAACGCATCATTGGTTTGATAAGATTATAATCACTAACACAGAAAATTAAAATAAACTAAGCGTTAAAAACACCGAATTAAAAGGTTGGATAGTAGAGAGATTACAATTATGAGAATGATATGGGAGTTTAGAATCGCCGACACACACGTAATCAATTATTAGTTCCGATACTCAAATAAATAAGGTTTGGAATTATCGATTGCTCACGATTAAAAGAAATCTGTTTGATGGCGGTAATTATAAAAATCACGATTGTTCTTAACGCAAATAAGATACACTCCTTTAACGGGGACGAATCTCTACTAACAATCGACTAGCTAATACCTTTGATGGGGTAATTCGCTAAAAGATCGCGGAAAAAGGTTTAGAACATTCACAATCGCTTCTATCGGGTCGTTTGATGGCGAACACCGGCAAAAACCCTCGATTTGAATAATAATAACAACTAAGAAATAGGTTTGATGATCTAAATCAAAAGTTCTTATACGAAGAACAAATAAGGAGGAACAATCCCAAACTTTACCCGGAAAATCAATAGAAACTAATAATCGATAACATGTGTGTGGCTCAATCTAAAAACCCATATTAAATGTTTAGCTACTCATGATTATATCAACAATAATAATGGAAATTTTAAAATAAAACATGGTAGAAACTTCCCTTGTAAAAGCCGAAATCGAATTCCCGATGAAGGTTTGATGATCTTCCTTCAAAAACTCATAACAATTGATACAAGGAATCATAATATCTCACAAATGTATTTTTCACTCCAAGAACATACAATGAAGATGATGAAATAATCTCTCTTTTTCCTCACTTTTTGGTGTTTGTCTCCCTAAATCTTGTGTTTTTCACACCAAAATATCTTCAACAAGATCTGAATATCTTCTCTAGGGTCTCCACACCTTTTTTATAGCTAAAGGATCAAGAAAAGGGCTCAAAATTGTGCAAAAATGTCAAAGAAAATGACTTGCACCGAAAAGTGACACGGCCCGGGTCCTGGGACACGGCCGTGTCGTACTACCCTTAAAAGAAGAAAAGGTGTCCACGGACCCGGCCGTGTCCCATGACACGGCCGTGTTGTGCTGTGCAGGAAATGCAAATGAGGCTGGATAGGGACTCGGCCGTGTCATAGGACACGGTCGAGTTGTACTCTTCCGGAAAATGGAATTTTAACTGGAAAGAGACCCGGCCGTGTCCTATGACACGGCCGAGTTGCCTGGCGCGGCCCGAGTTGTTTTCTTCTGTTTTGATTCCAGTTTTTGGTCTTCTTCAGCTTGATCCTTCGTTCTTGTATCAATATACCTCGGAATTTAGCATATGATATACCGTTTCGAAGCTAATTTCACGAGGAATTTATATCAAAGGAGAACACATCTCAATCCGGAGTGGTAATTCTGGAATTTAGAAGATACGGCCGATATTGCTTCAATCTTTTATCGTTTTAGGCCCCGTTTTAGCTCTTGATCGTCATAAACTCCAATATTAGCTATGAAAGCGCATAATTAACCACAATCTTTGCTTGGTTACCTATAATTAAAATCACAACATACCACGCATAAAAGAGAACAAAAATACTAAAAAGCAAACAAAAACACGACTGGATAGAACAGAATGAGTCGATCAAGAATCGACTCATCAAATCCCCCCAAACTTGAACTTTGATCGTCCCGAGCAATGCACTCTAAAGTAACCACACTCAAAGGGGAACTCAACTGTCAAAGTACCTCAAAGAACCTCTTCGGAAATTTCATCAATACAAAGTTTTCAAACCTCCAGGGTGCTTCCTTAACATCATAGTCAATACTTGGCAATATAAATCTCACCGGTCAAGTATATTCACTCACTCTCAAAGTGATAGGGATAAGTATACGCTCGGAACTCATTCAATGAAATAAGGAACCCCATAGGCTTGCCAATCATCTTCATCTCTACCACTGTTTTGTGTATGCAAAATTTTCGTGAATCAAAAAGGGCTTTACTCGGCTTGTAATGTAGGCTTGGGTCGGGGTGGGATAAATATGGCTAAAGTGACTTGACTTGAGCAATTTTTAGAACTAAATCACCATAGTCGCTTTAGAAGCTCAAGATTTTTGAAGTTTTCTTCTTTCATCCCCTTAATTATGAACCACTTGCAACAAGCACTATTGAAAGTGAAAAACGCAGCGTCAAACCCTCCTTATTGCTCCGATATTTTTTTTTTGGCTTGGGTCATTTTAGGTTAGCTAGAGCTGGATCTGGTTGAGGTACAAATTCGCTACTTTGTGTTTTAAATTGGATTTTTAAATACTTTATGAATTTACGTCTTGATTTTTGGACTATATCATTTATATTGCTTAAAAAATAAACAACAGTTTATAAAACAGCTTATAATTCATATTCAGTGGTAAATCGATCATTTCTATTATTCAGACAGTTTATTCAGATGAAAAAGTAAACAACAGCATCAATTTACCCAGACAAATATATTTACACAGACAGACAAATTTATCCAAATAGACACAATTTACTGAGACAGACAAATTTATCCAAACAGACACAATTTACTCAGACTGACAAATTTGGTAAACAACCCCTTATGGCCCGTTTGGTAGCCATGTTTCGGCAGGTTATGATAAATTAACCTGCTGAAACATGCGTTTGGTAGGCATGTTTAGTTAACTCATCGGCCCGGCTTTAAGCCAAAGCCCGTGTTAATTCACTATTACAATTTGATTTTGTAACCCACCAAAATGGTGGGTTTAAATAACTTTTGATTAGTTCTTCTGGTGTTATTGCAACAACTATGATTCGTTTAGCATGCTCGGAAATAAAACCCTTTTCAGCAGAGTAGTCGATGAAAGATAGTAAACCATCAAAGAAACCATTGACATTAAGCAGACCTATTGGTTTTTGATGAACATTTAGCTGGGCTCTGGTAACCACATGAAAAAGTTCCTCAAGAGTGCCAAAACCACCGGGAAGGGTGATAAAGGCGCCAGAATTATTTATCATGTGAGTTATGCGATCTTGCATATTTACAGATCTAAACTCATCTCCAATAGTTGACCCGGTGATTTTACTTTCAGCCAGAGGTTTTGGAATTATTCCCAACACTCTTACTCCTTCCATATAGGCAGAAGCAGCAGCTCGTCCCATTAATCCTAGACTTCCTCCTCCGTAAAGTACATGAATGCATTTTTATCCTAAGGTACGACCCAAGTTGTGGGCTGCTTCAGTAAAGCATGCCTCTTTTCCATAACTAGCTCTACCAAAAATGCAGACTGTGCTAAATTTTTTTGTTGAAGATGATGACTCCATTTTTGAAAAGAAATTTTTAGAGAGAAAAAGAGAAAATAGCAAGTTTGAGGGATGAATAAAAGAAACAAGCTCAAAGTTTATTTATAGAAGAAAAAGAAGGTAAAAATTGTTTAACAAGTTTGTGATTGCGTTGATTGCGCTTCAACTACTCAATAGAATAATGAATGCATTTATCGCGTATCACATTTTTTATTCAGAAAATCTCACCACACGACAAAAATAAAAGATACTTACGCGTATGTACAGTAGTTGTGATTGTGGCTCACATCTTCCTCTGATTTTACGTTCAGAAATGGCCTAAACGCCTTCTATGAGTCGGGGAGAAGCTTCCCATCCAATTTTCTTACAAATTGGCAAACAGGGTCTTTTAACGTCAGATTCCCAAGATGTTGTTCATATTCTGGTTTGAATTTATTCCACAAACATCGAATTCCGTAATGTACGAGTCCACTAGGATGCGTGTCAAGAGAAATTTTGATATTATCTAAATTCTCTTTATTCAGACCATCCTTAATGAACTGAATTTTATCTTCTCTGTTTGTAGATGGAATTCCTAAAGATCGACATTTTAAATTATAGTTCCATCTAGCACATTTATAACAAACGACTATCATCTTTGCTCGTCGTTTCTTTGCATATGAACTTTTTCCAAGCCCTGGTAAAAATCTAGTCGGTGTTTCTGTGAATTCACCCTCTATTCTTACTTTGGCTTCAATAATGAATCTTATGTCAAAAGGTATGCTTTTATTCATAAGCAACCTCATCCTTTCAAGTCTCGTCTTATAAATCTTTAAAATGACATTTTTGCTTAGAAAGGGAAATCTTTTTTCGATTTTATTCAAAGTTTCTTCCATGAAAAAAAATAAATGAAATGAAAATAATTGAAGAAAATATCTACAAATATCAGTTGTTGTGGGAAACTAAAAAATCCGACTTTAATAGTCACGGAGTACCGTTATCCGCCACTTGACCGGACAAACACAATTGAGTACTAAGTTACAACGTCGAAAAATTGTATTTATAGAAATATTTTACAATGTAAGATTTCAATTATAACACTTCTACTTCCCCGGCAACGGCGCCAAAAACTTGACACGTTCTTAGTGTAACTATCGTAAGTGCACGATATCGTATCAAGTAGTAAGTGGACTTTTTGAGTCCGATTTATCAATCCCACGAGGAAGTTTGGTTATAATTTGAATTATACACTATTAGTCTATTTTTATAGATACTAAGATGAGTGAAACACACAATTAAAGAGTTTGGTTTAATAATTGCAAAGAAAATGCAATAATAGTTCTAATATTTCAAGGAAATAAAAAGATTGCAATAATAGTAGATTGATTAACGATAAAATGAAATAGTTGGGATTACAAACTTAGTTCATCATTAGTTATAGAAGATGTATAGGAGATCTGAGATGAATTTACTTATTATGTTGTGTAGATTCGATTTTCCTTAAAAAGACGGTTTCTCTTTCGAACTATAAAACGCCCCTTACATATTGAATCAATACACTATATTTCTATGTTAATTGGATTCAATACATAGCATTAGGATTTATGAAAATAACTCAAAGAATCATCTAAGGTCTAGAGGTATATTTCAATCCCCTAGAACAACTTAGAGTGAAGATCATTTGATCTAATCAAACATATTTTCCTTCGAAACATATGAAGGCCATAAATATCGTCATTTATTGGCCAAATAAATAAAGATTGTTAAAACAATGAAAATCACACAAAATAATAAGTAATTCACAATATATCTTTATACAAACATAAATAACATGACTAACCTTGTTTATAATCCCAACTAAAGGTAACTTAGCCCATGAAGGGTTTAATATACATAATACATGCTTGTGTGGTCATTATTAGTTGAATCAAGAGAAAGAATTGATCCTCACTCCCTTATTAGATAAAGGAGAAAGAAGCAATAAACTCTCTGAACAACATATGCTATACCACACTCACACAAATCACTCAAGAACACAAGTGTGTTCTTCACACAAAAAGAAAATATTACAAAAAGTGAAAAATTATAAGATGAATGATTCATGATGAAGGATCTAAGGGGTCTATTTATACACCTAAAGTAATCTAATAGCTCCAAAACTCCAGCATTATTACAATAGATCGGATCAATGCCAGTCATCCCCTCAATAATACACAAAAAGTATAAAAAATTAGACAAATTATCACAATGTGTCAAGAGTTACGGCCGTAACATTAAGGAGTTACGGCCGTAACTTGGATGACTTACGACCGTAACCTTCAGTAGTTACGGCCGTAACTTGGCTTCGTCAATTTGCTCACTGGTTGCTTTGAGAGTTACGTTTTTAGCCCAGAATTCCTCAGACTTTGCGTTTTTGCCCCAAATCTTCTTCGGATGATAACTTTTGATATATAACTCTGATTTTGAATCCGGAAAGACTGCCGAATTCGTCTCGGAAAGCCCTACAACATGAATATATCAAAATTCAACAAAGAATATTTAATAAACATGTTATTTCTTAAGTAAATCAGTTATTCAATCCGATTAAGACTAGATTTACATCATCATCCGATAAAAATAAAATTATTAAAAACTAATTAATTAAAAGTAAAAAACGAGTAGACTTGCTCAATTATGGGTGATCTTTATCGATACAAACCATGGATAAGTGTATAAAACTGACACTTATCAATGGTCGGCAACTACGTTTTCCGAACCCTTTTTATCCTTAAACTCCAAATCAAATTCTTGCAGCAGAATAACCCACCGAATTAATCTTGGCTTTGCATCGGATTTTTTTAATAAATATTTCAATGCGGCGTGATCCGTATGCACAATTACTTTCGAGCCAACCAAGTAGGATCGAAATTTCTCTAAAGAAAACACAATGGCTAAAAATTCTTTTTCGGTGGTGGTGTAATTAGCATGAGCTTCATCGAGCGTTTTGCTAGCATAGTAAATTACGTGGAAAAATTTATTCACTCTTTGCCCCAAAACGGCACCTATAGCAAAGTCGGACGCATCGCACATAATTTCAAACGGGAGAGACCAATCGGGAGCAACAACAATAGGTGTGGAAGTTAACTTTTCTTTCAAAGCATTAAATCCGACTAAACATTCCTCGGTAAAATCAAATTTGGCATCCTTACACAAAAAGGTTACTTAAAGGGCGGGCAATTTTTGAAAAGTCTTTAATGAAATGCCTATAAAACCCGGCATGCCCTAAAAAGCTTCGAACCTCTTTGACACATGAAGGCGGAGGTAATTTAACAATTAAATCAACTTTAGCCTTATCAACCTCCATTTCTTTATTGGAAACCACATGACCGAGAACAAGACCTTGTTTTACCATAAAATGACTCTTTTCCCAACTAAGTGTAAGATTACACTCAATACATCGTTCTAGCACAATAGTCAAATTATTTAAACAATCATCAAAAGTGGTTCCAAACAAAGAAAAGTCGTCCATGAATACCTCAATAGATTTTTCTAACAAGTCGGAGAATGTGGAAAGCATGCACCTTTGAAAAGTAGCGAGAGCATTGCAAAGACCAAACGGCATCCTCCTAAAGACAAAAGTGCCAAAAGGGCAAGTGAATGTGGTCTTCTCTTGATCCTCCGGAAGGGGTTAACTGTACCGCGCCACGAAGCATAACAAATTGGCCCGAATTTGTTCAAAAATTCACCACAAGTCATGTTCAAAAATTCCATCCAAACGTAATGCCTAAGGTTTTACATACATAACCTTCGTTACGTACGTTACCGCCTATGGGCTAACGTACGTAAGTGTTCCTCAGGATCTACTGCCCGAAATGTCATGGCCAATTACGTACGTAATGTGTGGCTGAATTACGTACGTAATGATCAGTTGACTAGCTGTCGTTGTCGCGCCGAAAGTTGCCCTGACCACGCGGGATCGAGAATATCGTCCGAAGACTGCATTACGTACGTAAAGCTATGAAAATAGCGTACGTAATGCTGCTCGAGTAATGTACGTAATGTTCGTTCAATACACTGAGTTATAATACTACGTTTAATCCCTATAAAACGACTTCCCTTTAGACTCATCCAGCAATTCCTCGGGGAACAAGACGTTGGCCACCGTCATATTCGCACCGATAATTGCTCAACGACATCAAGGTAAGTCACCGACATATCATCAACATCAGGAAATCACATCACAATACAATTAAGTACTTTCAAGAATTTACATGCCACAACACGGTCTAAACATAATACATATAAAAGTAAAAGCATCACGATGGAGCACATTATTTAATTATTAAAATGAGGTACACGGTTTTAAACAACATGGAATACTCGTGGTATTACATACCATCCTCCTTAAAATAGTTTCGTCCCGATACTAAGAAAATAACTTGGGGTGACTCCTTCTCATGCTAGACTCAGTCTCCCAAGTTGCTTCTTCAACGCCGTGATGTGACCAACAAACCTTCACAAGGGGTATAGCTTTATTCCTCAAGGTCTTTACGCGCCGATTTAGAATTGCGATCTGCACTTCTATGAAGGTAGCGTCATTAGAAATTTCTAGCTCTTCGAAATTGAGCTTGTGACTCGGATCGTAAATGTACTTCCTCAACTGGGAGACGTGGAAGACATCATGCACTCCGTCTAATGATGGTGGCAGTGCTAATCGATAAGCGAGCCTACCCACACGATCTAAAATCTCAAACAGGCCGATAAACCTCGGACTCAATTTGCCCTTCTGGCCGAAACGTCGAATGCCCCGCATTGGTGACACTTTGACCCAAACGTGGTCTCCGATTAGAAATTCCAACGGTCGCTGGTGGTCCACATCATATGACTTCTGGCGGCTCTGCGCCGCTAACATGTGCTTTCTGTTGTGCGGCGATTAATACGCCTCGATAGGCGATCGGCATCACGATCAGGGAAGCCAACCATGGAAGACATACTCTGGACAAACGCCCAGAGTTCGGCACAATACAGCGACCGTCTTTTGGTACCCAGCGATCATCTTTTGATATCTGACGATCGTCTTTAATGAGCGAACCAGAGGCGATCGTCTCGTGCCACGTATGGATCCAGCATCCGTCAAAGTCGTCGAAGACCAAATCTTGGACGGTGGCCCACGTGCAGATCTTCAAAAGGCGCCGACAGATAGGACATTTGACCACAACCTGTCACCTACCTCACCTACCGACAAGGCCGCCGAAAGGTACAAAGTGGGTCCTCCGCGGACAGCGACTCAAGACGCGTGCTGGCTTCCCATTGGTTCGCCCAGCTGGCCACCAACAGCGACCTCGGACCTCAAGGGAACAGGCCCACGTGACAGGACGATCGGCCATCTTATTTTAATATAGAAAACGGCGGTCGCCCGCGATCGCCTGAGGAGTCCCAACTACCTTGTCCCCTATAAATAGAGAACTCACTGCAATGGCCAAAGGGACGCAAATTTACTGTGAATTCAGTGCAAAATACACACAAAAAGAGAATCAAAGACTCTTTTGGCAACCACTTATACATTCATAGTGAGATTCATACGCATTTATCATATATCCAAGCAAGAACTCACAGATTTACTTATCTGGTTCTTCCGGCAATCTACGCGCTCTAAAGCCTAGATAACTAGAAGTCTTTACACTCCTTGTAATAGATTCTAACATTGATATTTGTACTCGACAGTATATTTATTAATAACATCTCGCGAGAGCATTCAAGCCCGGGATTAACAACCCCGGCAAATCTTGTGTCATCTATTTTCTCACGGAAGTGTTCTCGCATTTGTTTGTTACTCGATCATTCCAGCAATACTATCTCCGGATAATATTTTGGGTAACAACAATTGGCGCTAGAAGGAGGCCCCCTCTAAACCTTCATTTTTATTCCTACCGTCTTGAAGAACACTCACTGTTCTCCAGACATATACTTGAAGAAACACTCACTGTTCTTCAATAGAAAAGCCTTCAGAAAAATGACGTCCGCTACGACTTCCAAGAGAGCCACCCTACGATCTGCCGGAAATCTCATTCCGGCCCGGACCGAATCCCAGCCCACAGCGGAAGGCGACCGTGGCGACGCTAGGCTCTCACTCCCGCCCCCGAGGGACGGTTCTAGCCTCTCACTCGATCAGTTCCAAACCACGGAACAGATTGAGGAGGCTATAGCCATCCTCAGGGAGCGACAGAAGGCCAATGGCTCGCCCACCACCACTCCGTCCACCGTCCGCCGGGCAAGCAAACGGAAGCTCAAGGGGATCTATGTTGAGAAATCGATAGAAAGCCCCGAGCCACAGGAGAAGGCTCTCGTAAGGCGGGACGATTCCGTCTTCAGCCGCCTAGGGAGCGATCCCTCATGGCGACCCGGGCACTCAGGCCCCAGCCGGGAGACATCGATATCCGAATCCTTTACCAGGAGTTCGGCATATCCGACTCCCAGGAGACAGGCCGGTCAGCGAGCCCCTGTTCGCCCAAGAAAGGAACCCACTGACACGGAGCTCGTCATTCACCATGGGGCTAGGGGATCGGTACACGATCGCCTTGGTTCGCGCTCTGAGAGCCAATCGGCGAGCAGTCAGGCGACGGCGATGGCCGCCATGCAACGCCAGCTCGATGAGATGAAGGCGCTCCTGGAAAATGGGGCAGGCGCCAGGAGATCGATCATTGGATCAAGCGAACCACTCACGACTCAGATCGAGCTCGCCCCAGTCCAACCAACGATCAGTCCCCCACAAACACCTCTATATGAGGGGAGATCAGATCCGGAAACCCACTTGAGCAAATTCCGGATCTACATGACCGGATGCGGAGCATCAGATGCGACGAAGTGTCGAATGTTCCCGTTAACTCTGGGCGACCTCGCCCACAGGTGGTACATCTCACTACCACCTCGCTCAATAAATAGCTTTGAGAAGCTGGCGAGCGACTTCACGTCGTACTTTGCCGCAAAAGTCGCTCGTCCTGAAGGCCCCCACCGCATGATGAAAATCAAGCAGGGGAAGGACGAGTCAGACGAAGATTACATCGACCGGGTAGACGAGATAGTCCTCACCGGCGAGCCCATCAGCGACGAGCTCGCTCTCAACTCAGTCATGAGCGGATTCCACGGACGCTCGCCCATGTTCAGGCACCTCACAAAGGATATCCCCCCGACCTACTCGGTCTTCCGCGGCAAAGCCGCCGGTTTCCTGGCCAGGCAGAGGATGCTCTCACTGCGCTTAGACGAGGGATCTACCGGAGAAGGAAAGGTGCCATCCCATGTGCAGAAGAAGGCGGTCGTCAAGCCCAGAAAGGCGGTCGCCAAGCCGCCTGGCGAGTTCAAAGCCTTCGAGGATGTAGAGGTCCACCTCCTCCACAACCTCAACTTATCTCCGGCCCATATCTTCAACGCAATCAAGGGTCGCGAGTGGCTTTCCAAACCAAAGCCGATAAGGGACCACGGTCATCTAGACCGTAGCAAATTCTGTGCCTACCATAAGAGTCCCGGCCACAACACCAGCCAATGCCGCGACCTCCTCAGACAGCTCTGGCGACTGTTTGAGGAAGGCAAACTGGACAATTTGATCACCAAGCCAGAACCCAGGACGGAGAGAGCCGGAGGGCGCGAGCGCCGACCAAACGAAAGAACTCCTCCCAATCTGGTCGCCAGAATCGAGCATGAGCCGGAGTACTCTGATGAATCGGTCCCTCCGATCAACCCTGGCGGTCGGATCAACATGCTCCAAGCGGGAGGTGGAAACCTCGGGGGCCTTTCCCCGGTTTCCACCATGTCAAACAGGAAGCGAAAGGCCGAGCTGAGAATGTTTGCCGGGGTCCATGTCGTGGTACCTCCGGAGACGACCATCTCTAAAGACGCACTCATCACCTTCTCCAACAAAGACAGGGAGGGAGTGCAATGCCCCAAAGAGGACTCACTGGTGATCTCCGCCTGTATCCTTGGGAAGACGGTCAATCGCGTGCTGGTCGACAATGGGAGTTTCTGCAACATCATATTCAAATCCGCCCTAGACCAACTCGGCAACTTAATCAAATTCATCAAGCCGTTCGACACCGTGCTCCAAGGGTTCGGCGAAAACACAGTCCAAGCCTACAGGAGGATCAAGCTCTCCATCGAGATTGCATGGTACTCCTAAGAGTATCGTTTCCGATCGTGACGGACGATTCGTGTCACATTTTTAGAAATCAGTTCATCGTGCTATGGGGACTCAACTTAATCTTAGTACAACTTTTCATCCTCAGTCTGATGGACAATCGGAGAGGACTATTCAGACTTTGGAGGATATGTTGAGGGCATGTGTTCTCGATTGGAAAGATGATTGGGAAGCCCAACTACCATTGATCGAGTTCACGTACAATAATAGTTGGCATGCTTCGATTAAGATGGCACCTTACGAGGCCTTGTACGGTCATCGTTGTCGATCTCCTTTGTGTTGGGATGACTTATCAGAATCAATCGGCACCGATCCCAATATGCTTATAGCCGCCCGTGAGAAGGTAGCTTTGATCAAGAGTCACTTGTTGATCACTCAGAGTCGACAGAAATCTTATGTAGATAATCTTCGTGGACCATTAGAGTTCGAGGCAGGTGACCATGTTTTGGTCAAGGTATTCCCAAGTCGAGGTATCTTCCGTTTTGGGAAGAGGGGAAAGTTGAGTCCGAGATTCATTAGACTGTTTGAAATTTTGGAGCGAGTAGGCGAGCTAATTTATTGATTGGCCTTACCTCCGGCGTTGAGCCGAATTCATAATGTGTTTCACGTATCTCAGTTACGGAAGTATGTTGCCAATCCGAGTCACGTACTTCAGCTCGACGAAATCGAGATCGCCGATGATCATTCATACGAGGAACGTCCTATGCGAGTCTTAGAGCGGCGAATCAAACAGTTGAGAAACAAGACGATTCCTTTGGTAAAGATCCAGTGGTCTAGACACGGAGTCGAAGAGGCTACTTGGGAAACCGAAGATAGTATGCGGGAGAGTTATCCTGAGTTGTTTGACCCTTAGTTTCGAGGACGAAACTCTTTTTAAGGGGGGGAGTATGTAATACCCGGTTGTAATTCAGTCATTTTTATTTAGTAATTATCAATCAGTAATTGTCACTCAGTGATTTTCATTCATTAATAATCACTCATAATTCATACTCATGCAATTGTGTTCACTGTTCGGCGTAATATTTGTCATACTCGTACTTTTGCCCCCGTACTTCTCGAATTCTGTGATTTTTGTACTCGGTGCATCGTTATAGGCTGAACTGCTTGTCAAGCAGGGCCTCACGAGCATCTGGTCGTGTGCGGCGCTCGTGCGTTGCGGCTGGACTGGGCAGGAGACCCAACTACCGAGTCAATGCCGCACGAGCAGGCCACACGAGCATCTGGTCGTGTGCGGTGCTCGTGTGTTGTGGCTGGATGGGACAGGAGGCCCAGTGGTCGAGTCAGTGCCGCACGAGCAGGCCACACGAGCATCTGCCCGGGCGTGGTGCTCGTGTGTTGCGACTGTACTGGGCAGGAGGCCCAACATTCGAGTCAGGGCCGCACGAGCAGGCCACACGAGTTGCTGCTCGTGCGCGGCGCTCGTGCGCTAAGAGCAGTAGCCGGCAGAAGCTTCACGCATGACTGGACGCACGGACACTTGATCGTGCGGGTTGCTCGTGCGTCCCTGTGACCTATATAAATGGACCGACGGGTTTTTCTCATTTTCACCATTTCTTCATCCTAGTTCCGAGAGAGAGGGTTTGTGGGAGAGATTTTTCATCATCAATCACTTGAGTACTCGGTTTTCATCATATTCATTCGGTTGTGAAGCTTGGATAGTCGATCTAACGCGATTTCATCGGATCAAAGTGTTTGGATCTTCAAAGGTAATATTCGTCAAACCTCTTGGATTTCGATTTTGTGTTGAGATATGATGTTTTGGACGTTATAATCATGTTGTATGAAGAGATATACATATGATTATGAGTATGTATTAATATTCATCGGATTATTGAAAGGTTATTCAAGAACACTTTGAATATTGAGTTGGATTTGGGGGTTTTCGATTAATTGTTGTTGTAATCACGAATTTGGATATTCATAGTGGATTATTGATTGTATTGAACACGTTTTGTTGGTTTGGATCACTCTTTGGGGTTTTGATATTGGTATAGTTAAGGATTGGTTGTAAACAATCGAAGATTGGCCACAACGTGTTCGATATAATGCCCCAATGAACTTGGTTTAGTCGTATCGACGTTTTGAGTTCGTTATATTCGTGTTTGATTCGTATGTTGAACGGATTGTTGGTATTTGTGTTATTCAAGGTTGTTCGATCGACCGACATCTCATTTTAGGACGTTGTTCGTGGAAGGACATTCTTCATCGGTGTTGTGTAAGTTAATTCTTACTCGGTTACAAGGATATTCATTCCTTTTTTTGTTGTTCATTCATAATCATAACTCATTCATAACTGTATTAACCATATTGAGACTTGTAATTGTCGAATAATCACTTCATTCACGAAGAACGATGGTTCCAATCATTTCATTGAGCTATCATTCACTTCACTATTATTTTCATCTCGGTGAGTCATTCTTGACTTTGTCGGATTATTATTCATTGATGTTCATTATGGTCATTCTCTTTCATATGACCTTCTAGGTTCATATTGCGTGGCCGGGTGCGGATGTGTGGAATTTTTAGTCGAGCACACGATGGTCATGTATTGGGTCACCGATACATTGGACTGTGCACACGGTAACGTTTACCTCGGTGAGACTAATTAGGTATAAGGACTGGTGTGTCCGGGCACTCGTCTTGTACACTTGCACATAACACTATGGGCGTACTATGATGCTCCTCTTCAGCTTAAATTCATAACTAAGGATAATTCATAATTGAGATATATCATGATTGTGTATATTCAACCCTTGAGTATTCTTGTTCTGTGTAACTGACCCCGTTGGGGGATTTTGTTTTCAGGTCATGGCAAGGCAAAAGCACGGGAATAGAACATTGACCGCGAGGAGTCCCAGTGATACTAGTAGGGGGCCCCAATCCTTTCAGTCATTCATGTTGTTGTCATTTATTTTCCGCTGCAGATTTCCATTTGGATTCTCCGTTTCATTCAGTGTTGTGTATTTTATCTTCATATAAAATATACATGTATTCAGTATTATCTTGGGTGTGTTATAATGAAACTCTTCATCGGAGTAATTAATGATATAATGTGGTTCGGTACTACAATTATATTATTTAATTCATTAATTTTCATTCACCTGGTGGGTCCCAGTCGGGGGTCTACCGCACTGTAATATCCGCCTAGTTTGGGGTGTTACATTGGAGGCTAGCACGAGTGTTTATTGCAGAGATCGTGAGGTTGCATAGGACTCCTAGGAGTATTGTTTTGGATAGAGATGGCCGGTTTGTGTCACATTTTTGGCAGGCTGTTCATCGATCTTTGGGGACTGAGTTGAGACTCAGTACATCCTACCACCCTCAGACAGACGGGCAGTCACAACGGACGATTCAGACGCCGGAGGATATGTTGAGAGCCTGTGCTTTAGACTGGAAGGATGATTGGGAGTCACACTTGCCATTGATCGACTTCACGTACAACAATAGTTGGCACGTCTCGATCAAAATGGCACCATTTGAGGCATTGTATGGGAGGAGGTGCAGATCACCGTTGTGTTGGGATGATGCGTCCGACTTTGTTGGTACCGAACCAGTTATGGTAGTTGAGACGAGAGAGAAGATTGCTTTGATTCGCGATAGATTGTTGACGGCCCAGAGTCGGCAGAAGTCTTATGCCGACACGTGCCGACGGCCGTTGGAGTTTGAGGTGGGAGACCATGTGTTGCTTAAGGTGTCGCCGACACGGGCAGTTTACCGCTTCGGTCGGAAGGGTAAACTTAGTCCGAGATATATTGGACCGTTCGAGATTTTAGAGAGAGTTGGAGAGCTTGCATATCAGTTAGGCTTGCCGCCGTCCTTGAGTCATGTGCATAACGTGTTTCATGTTTCCCAGCTTAGGAGGTACGTACCGGACCTTTAGCCATATTATTTATTTTGGAGAGATTGAGCTGGGGCCCGACATTACCATCGAAGAGAGGCCGATTCAGATTTTAGAACGTCGGGTGAAGCAACTTTGGCACAAAACCATTCCTTTGGTTAAGGTGCAGTGGTCGAGACATCGATCCGAGGAAGCCACGTGGGAGACTGAAGAGGATATGAAGTTGAGATACCCCGAGCTATTCGCATTGTAAGTTTTGGGACGAAACTTATTTTTAGGGGGACAGAATGTAATATCCGTACTTTCTATTTTTGGTAATTTCTATTTTTGGTGTATGTTCATTTCAGACGACTCGCTTGTTACTGTTTTGGAATTCTGAATCTAATTTCTTCTTGGAATTTTTCCATTTGGACGTGTTTCGGAGATGTTTTTACGTACTTTCGTCTTGAGTTATGATTTATCGCATGTACGTTCGATTCTCGTAAGTTTTGATGAAGTGCCAAACAAACAGCAAGTAGCTGTCCCGGAGACTATCGAAATTATTGAGATAAACAAACCTGTATCGAAGTCTTCTCAAAGTGCCATCATACAGCAAGAAACGCATCAGTCGGTATGATACCAAGTATGGAAGCTGTCCTGAAATATTCATACAGCACCTTTCCATACAAATGTACTAAGAGAACCTACAGCTACAACATTATGTTGGATACAACATCCAGGCTGTAAGTCTTGAGATCTTCAATACTTATCCAAACAGGACTGAAGGGCATTGAACAAAATCTGCTTTAAATGCTAAAGTCAAGACCCGTTTGAAAATAAGTATTTAAATACTAAAAGGATAAAGTATTTAAATACTAAGCCGACAGAGATCTTCAAACAAGGAGAAAAAACGGATCTTGTTCTTTACAAGTCAATCATCCCATTGGAACGAAAATATTGCTCAACGGATCTATTCTCAACGGATCTATTCCAAAGGCTATTTATACCCCAGAGTTTGAAGATCACAAACACAAGAAATCCATCATACAAGCTTACAAGCAATACGCGAACTATCTATAGACTGAATATTCAATATCATCAGATCAAGCTTACAAGAGCAAAATATATTTCTTCAAGTATCACTCATATCTGAAAAGGAGAAATATACTCAGTCAATCAAGAACAACCATCATCAGCTCAAGATCTTCATAGTCAATCTGTTGTTCTTACCTGGTTACTTTACCTTTTACCTTCAAGTAAAAACCTAGTTCTGTGTGAACTAAAGAAGCTATTCCAGCCTGTGTGGGTCGAATAGGATGAAGCTTTTGAACTGTGTGTGAAGAAGCAAGTCAAGAGTTAGCTTTGACCAATCTGTGTGAAAGGTTGAAAGCTACAGTCTTTGAATCAATCTGTGTGAACGATACGAGGATAGGTTTGATTATAGACACATAGTTGTGTACGTAGTGTATATAATAAACGTTTTCACTTCTGTATGGATGACCAGTGGACGTAGAGGGGTTTACCTCGAACCATTTTAAAACAGCGTGTTATTTACTTTTTGTACTTACTGTTTTCATAAATGTGATTATTTTACAAGTATACACTTCATACCCTGTACGCACCAAGCAAACAGGAGAAAACCAAGTTTCTGTATTACAGCAACTTGCTGTTTCAAGACTTTCGCTACGTACTCCTATTTGAAAAACGTACAGCTTGTTGCTTAAACACTTTCCAAATTGTATTCTGTATACTTGGTGGCCACCCAGTAATATATTTAATTCATTAGGCCGTAAATTAATTTATCCAATAAATCAATTTAGACATCCAATGTCCCAAAATCAATTAGACATCCAATGTCCAATAAACTAGATATCCAATATCTAATATTTATAATGAGAGATTAAGCTCGATTCATTCCGTCGTCAATCCTAATGCGCGACGGGAGGTCCGTCTCAGTCAGCAATGGGAGGAACCAAAGAGTAGTAGCACCACCTAGCCAGCCTGGTGGCCTACACTGTACCCCGACTGAGAACGAATGATTGGGATCATTCAAGAACCATTCTGTCGTGAATACCAGTAAACGTATAAACCCTTCTTTCAAATGTCCCGATCAAGTTATGGGGTCACGGTCAGTCAAACCCCATCTGTACTTGATGTTATGCATGCGTTAATGCAAACCGAGATCATCGAGCTCTCGTGTATCTAATACAACTTAGCTCCAATGCTTTGGCCAAAGACTTATGATCTCATCTACCAATAACCGCATAGGAAATATAACCCGCTCACTAACGGGAGAAAGAATTCTATCTTGGTATTCAGTAGGATCTGCTACTTGCCCGTCAAGATGCAGATCGAGGTTGACCCCCGCCTTCCGGTTTACAGGGTCGAACTACTCTAATGAAAATCTTGACGTCACAAGCACATCCCTACTAAATCCTCAAGTCGAAGGTTCACGAATACTTATCACAACCTTTCGATTCCGTCATTGACTGTCCCGGAGTGAAATCCGTGTGACGAATCGAGGGTGAGTCGGTTCGAGTATACTAATCCAATTAGCATACCTATAACGTGTGCTCCCACTAACCATTAGTGTTCTACATGCACTCTCCATGTCAAAGAATACGTCACACAAGTCTTCACATAAACTTAACGCCCAGTCAAGTTTCATCGACTTGCGAACGATTAAGTATTTGAGCTATAATCTTTCCAGTGCCGACCCCCTTATCCAATAAGGAGTGGAACGTTTTGCTCTCAAATACATGGACTAGTTTCTATATATTTATTTACGAGTTAGGAATGCCAGTAACTACCAGTAAATAAAGAAACATTCATTTGCCTTATATAAATGGTTTACATAATTTCAAGTACAATGCCCTCACTCAACAACCTCTGAGTGGCATTCGAGGGCATACTCCTAATAATCTCCCACTTGCACTCAATGCCACACACTATGGTATCTAATACCCATGTTCTACAGATGACGCTCCAAGCTAGTCTGAGAAAGTGGCTTGGTCAGTGGATCGGCGATGTTGTCGGCCGAGTCTACTCTGTGCAGCACAATGTATCCCTTGCGAACAAATTCTCTTACGAGATGATACTTCCTCTCAATATATTTGGTGCTGTTGTGAAACCTCGGCTCCTTGGCCTGCGCTACAGCTCTGTCGTTGTCACAGTACAGCGGAACAGGAAGCTCAGCACATGGTATCATTTGAAGTTCTCCCAGAAACTTCTTAATCCAGAACCCTTCCTTGGAAGCCTTCGAGGCTGCTTGATACTCAGCCTGACAGGTGGAATCAGCAGTTGCGCTTTGCTTGGCGCTACGCCAAGATACTGCTCCTCCATTAAGAGTAAATATGTAGCCAGCAGTAGACATCGAGTCGTCCTTCAGTCCTTGGAAGTCCGAATCAGTGAATCCCACCACATCCAAATCTCCACCGCCATACATCAGAACCATATCTCTAGTCCTTCTCAAGTACTTGAGAACGTTCTTTACGGCAGTCCAATGTTCCCTATCTGGGTTTGCCTGAAACCTACTCACCACGCTTACAGCATGCGCAATGTCAGGTCTCGTACACAACATAGCATACATAAGGCTATCCACGGCCGAAGCATATGGTATATTACTCATTTCCTTTCATTGTTCCTCACTTTCAGGACACATCTTCAAGGAGAGTTTTATTCCATGTTGCATCGGTAGGAACCCTCTTTTAGAATCATCCATCTTAAATCGCTTTAAGATTTTATCTATATAGAGGGCTTGGGAAAGACCTATTGTTCTCTTCGTTCTATCCCGGTAGAGTTGAATACCAAGAATATAGGTAGCTTCTCCGAAGTCTTTCTTGGAGAAATTACTCGAAAGCCAAGCTTTCACAGAACTGAGCATTCCCACATCATTTCCTACTAGTAGAATGTCATCTACATATAGTACTAAGAATGCGATCTTGCTCCCACTAACCTTTTTGTATACACAAGGTTCCTCTTCATTTTGTACGAAGTCAAACTCTTTGACTGCTTCATCAAAACGAAGGTTCCAACTACGCGACGCTTGCTTCAGTCCATAAATGGAACGCTGAAGCTTGCACACTTTCTGAATATCGATTTCGGACACAAAGACTTTAGGCTACTCCATATAGATTTCCTCCTCGAGGAATCCATTAAGGAAAGCCGTCGTTACGTCCATTTGCCATATCTCATAATTGTGGTAGGCGGCTATAGCAAGCATCATGCGAATAGACTTGATCATGGCTACAGGCGAGAAGGTATCGTGGTAATCGATCCCTTCCTTTTGGGTATAACCCTTTGCCACAAGCCTCGCCTTATAGGCGTCAACATTGCCATCACCATCAGTCTTTCTCTTGTAGATCTACTTATTCCCAATGGGCACTATGCCCTTGGGGCGGTCTACTAGAGTCCAGACCTGATTTACATGCATCGAGTCTATCTCAGCTTCCATAGCTTCACGCCATTTTGCGGAGTCTACATCCACCATCGCTTGGTCATAGGTCGTTGGGTCAGTCTCTTGGCTATCACTTGGAACCTCATGGAGACCCAGCTCCTCCAAGTGCACAATCCCATACCTCTTAGGTAAATGAGACACCCTACTAGACCTACGAGGTGGTTGTACTTGTGTTTCAGAAAGTTCGGTTCCAGTTTCTTGCACAGGTGTCTCTCGAGGAGTTTCATTGTATTCTTCTAAAGAAATACTTCTACCTGCTCCGCCTTCCTGAATGAACTCATCTTCCAGGAAGTGTGCTTGTAAAGCAACAACGATCCTTCGATCTTCGGGCATGTAGAATAGATATCCCATCATCCCAGACGGGAATCCCATGAAACATCCCTTCGCAGACCTAGCTTCCAACTTTTCCACCTTAGTCTTCTTGACATAAGCGGGACATCCCCAAATCCTAATATGATTAAGACTTGGTTTCCTTCCTTCCCACATCTCATGTGGAGTTTTAGAAACGGATTTGGAAGGACATCTGTTCAAGATATACGTGGTAGTCAGGAGTGCATACCCCCACTGGTAAATCGGCAAGTCAGTATAGCCCAGCATGGAACGGACCATGTTCAACAGGGTCTGGTTCCTTCTTTCTGACACACCATTTAACTGAGGAGTCTTATGCAACTTTGGATGGATGGAATGGAACAGCCATAGTTGAACACGGTTGATTTTGTGCCAAAAAGTATTTGAGCTATAACCTAGAGTAATATTTTTGAACATTGACTGGTTGAAATGAGTGTTCATTTGATGACAGGTCCATAACTGTTTCTAATACAGCTTGATACCACAGTTTACATGGTATTCAACGGCTAACCCCTTTATGGGGGAAATACTTTTTATGTATTTCAGGTTCCAGGAGGGCGGATAGGCAGGTATCGGGTCGGCACGAAGATGATGGGCAAGCGTGATACTGTGTTTTATCTCCAGTTATGTTTTGTGTTCCTCCATTCAGTGTTGTTGTACTGGAATGGTTATTGAATACTCGAGTATTATTTGTTTTCAGTCTTTCTTGATATTCCGGCCTGTGTTACCGAGGTCTTGAATTTGTACTGTGATGTATTTGGATACATTGGACATGGTTTGAATACCCCTTGTATCGTCTTTCATTTCATTGTATTTGGACCTTCTCGGTCAAGTTTTATAGTTCCGCATATGATTAGCCTTGTGGGTCCCACGATGGGGTTCACGACGCTGTAATATACCCTAAATAACTTGGGGGTGTTACAGAATACGGTATCAGAGCTTAGGTCTATGGATACCTAGGCTGTCGGTCTTTTGGGTCGATTGAGTCGTCTTTTGTCCACAGTATCACTACTCTTCCATCATCACAATGCGATTGGTACTTGTAAGACCTCTTACTATTCTGGTGTTTCCTTATTCGTTTTGCTTCTATTTTTGGTATTCTTGAGAATCGGTCACTTTGATGACGTGCGATTGAATTATACTTACGAGCCTTGTGTGTTCTTCAGTATGTCAGCTGGTAGGGGCTGTGGTCGTGGCCGTGGATGTGGACGAGGACGTGGCACGGCCGTTTTCCTCAGTTTTGTTGCGGGGTCGACCAACCCCAGTTTATCGAACTCGGTGCATCCGGACACCGAAAGTCAGCACGACCAGTCGACTGGCCAAGGGAACAGCGCGGACGTTGGAGTTGCAAATGTACTTCAACAATTGGCCAACCAGATGACCATTTTAGCCCCAACCGTTAAGCTAAATAATCCGAATCCGAACGCGGATGCCTTGCTTCAGAATGTAATCCGTATGCACCATCCACAGTTTGGCGGTGCCACAGACCTGTTAGGTTGGGAAGATTGGCTAGCGGAGTTGGAGCAAATTTTTGAAGCGGTTGATTGCCCCGAAGTGAGGAAAGTACCGATTGCCCAGTATTTCCTCACTAAGGAGGCCGCTACATGGTGGAAATTCATCAAGCCACAGGATTGTGTTGCCACGTGGGATGAATTTAAAGAGCTTTTGGAGGCCGAGTTTTGTCCTTGTCCGGTGCGAGAGGGCCGAATCCGAGCCTTTTTCGAGGCTAAACCGCAGAATATTCCTGTCTCGCAAGCAATTGTAGAGTACAACCAACAATTGATCCACGTGAAGGATCAAGTGAGGAACGAGCGTGATAAGATCCGTTATTTTGATATGCGGATGAATATCGACTTACGACGGTACATGGTCGGATTTGGTTGCACCACACTAAAGGAATATCAGGATAGAACTTTAGCCCATGATATGTTAAGCCCCGACAACGATACCACGAAAGAATCAAAGAAGCAAAAGGTCACGGGAAATTTTTCTGGCTCTAAGAGTGGCAACTTCCAGAGGTCACAGACGACTAACCGTTCTACCGGACAGTCGCCACGTTCTGCTAAAGGAAAGAGGGGTTTCCGTTCTGCCCCGGGCACCACAAATCGCACGGTAACTTGCTATAATTGTGTCCGTGCAGGCCACATTAATTTGGAGTGCAATTTTCCGCCGTTGAAGTGTCACACTTGCGGACAGATGGGACATAGAGCGGATTATTGTTCCGAACCAAATCAGACTTTGGACACTCGGGCTTCTGCCCCAGCACCACTTGACCAGGGCGTTAATCAGCGGCAATCTTTTGGTCAATCTCAGCAGAGTTACGGCAGGGGCCGGGGAGGGATTCAGAACGCTTGAGGGGGGAACTCTAGCGTCGGTTCGGTACAACCACGGGTCTATGAGATGCGTCGATCAGACGAACCCGATGCAGCGGTGGCTTCAGGTACCATTAATATTTTATCTCATCCAGTCCGTGTGCTTTTTGATACGGGTGCTACGCATTCTTTTATTTCCTTGGAGTGTGTACGCCGTTTGAATATAACTTGTATGACTGCTTGCGATCCCTTCATTGTGAAACTACCTAGCGGGGATAGAATTGTGGGAAACCGGGAGATTAAAGATTTTTCGGTGATTATATCCGGTATAGAATGGTTATCGAATCAGATTGTAGTTGATATGGTAGGCGAGGACGTGATCCTCGGCGAGGATTGGCTTGATAGTCACCAAGCGATTATGAATTACCGTACTAAGGTTATCACCATGATGACTATAGATAGAACCGAGTACTCATTTTTGGGACGTAAGTCGGGCCAATCCAAGTTACTTATCAGCACTATGAAGGCCGTAAAACTTTTGAATAAAGGTTGTACGGGCTATTCGTGTTATGCCTTGAAAACGGAAGGGAACAAAGTCGATTTCTCTTCGATCCCGGTTGTTAGTGAGTATCCCGATGTTTTTCCGGACGATCTCCCAAGATTACCGCCATATCGTGAGATAGAATTTTCTGTGGACTTAGAGCCAGATGCGGCTCCGATTTCTAAGGCACCTATCGTATGGCACCTTTCGAGATGCAAGAATTAAAGAATCAGTTGGGAGAACTTCCGGAAAGAGGGTACATCAGACAGAGCACTTCGCCTTGGGGCGTGCCTATTCTTTTTGTGAGGAAGAAGGATGGTTCACCACGTTTGTGCATCGACTACCGTGAGCTGAACAAAGTAACCATCAAGAATGAGTACCCTTTGCCTCGTATAGACGATTTATTTGATCAGTTACAGGAGGTTGCAGTTTTATCGAAAATTGATTTAAGATCGGGGTATTATCAACTCAGGGTGAGAGAGTCCGACATTCCGAAAACGGCATTTCGAACGAGATATGGGCATTACGAATTTATAGTTATGCCTTTTGGGTTGACTAATGCACCGACGGTATTCATGCAGTTAATGAATAAGATTTTCATCGAGTATCTCGATAGGTGTGTGGTTATCTTTATTGACGACATTTTGATCTATTCTCTAGATAAAGAAGAACATGCCCGACACTTGCGTTTGGTACTAGATATTTTGAGAACCGAGCACCTCTATGCAAAATTCTCAAAATGTGAGTTCTGGTTGGAAGAAGTTATGTTTCTAGGCCATGTGATTTCGGCCGAAAGGATTCGTGTGGACCCACAGAAGATTGAGGTAGTGCTACATTGGGCACCGCCTAAAAATGTTAAGGAAGTTCGTAGCTTTTTGGGCCTTGCTGGGTATTACCGTCAGTTTGTCGACGGGTTCTCGAAACTCAGTCGGCCGCTTACGAAATTACTCCAGAAAGTGTAAAAGTTTGTTTGGACGACGGAGAGACAACAGATGTTGGCCACTAAGTATACTGCATACAGCTTGGGGAGTAGTTTAAACAACAAGCTGTACTGATTTTAAATCTGAGTGCGTAGCGGAAGTCTTAAATACAGTAAGTTGCTGTGGATACAACAACTTGATGTGCAGTATATACTTAAATAATTACAGTAATTAAAACAAGTAAGGCAGAAGGTAAATAACACAATATTTAAAGTGGTTCGAGGTAAACCCCTCTACGTCCATTGGTCCTCCACACAGGAGTAAAAAGTTTATTATAATTACTACGTACACAACAACGTAATTATAACACACACAATCAATATATCGTTCACACAGATTGATATAAAGATCTTAGCTTCAACCGTTCACACAGATTGGTTTGAGCTAATGCTTTGACTTGCTTCTTCACACACAATTATGAAGCTTCGTCTTCTTCGATGCAAATCCTTCACACACAGTTCTGGAGTAGCAACGATTACTCAGTTCACACAGGGCTGATCTGGGTTTGTTCAAAGGATAGAACAGGGTATGAACAACATCTTTGACTTTTTGAGCTTCTAGCTGATGATGTGTTGTTCAAGATGTTGAGCACTGTATATCTCTTAGATCTGAGTTGCAGTAAGCTTTGGAGATATGTTTTGCGCTGAGTATTTCTTTGTAAGCTTGATCGTTCAGTAGTTCAGTTGTCTTCAATAGTTCAGTAGTTCAGTAGTCTTCAATCTTCAAACTCTGGAGATATATATAGTCTCTGAAATATATCCGTTGAGATAAATCCGTTGAGCAAGATTCCGTTCCAACGGGATGAAAAAGCACGATCCGGATTTAGCGGGATTTGAAGATCTTCTGACTTACAGTATTTAAATACTTTATCCTTTTAGTATTTAAATACTTCTTTATCAATGGGACTTGACTTCTAGTGATAACTGAAGAT
Organism: Orobanche coerulescens; assembly: GCA_033398695.1. NCBI lineage: Eukaryota > Viridiplantae > Streptophyta > Magnoliopsida > Lamiales > Orobanchaceae > Orobanche > Orobanche coerulescens. Next base: position 203,874,415 of record CM065801.1, on the reverse strand, counting down.
TCCTTCTTTGTCCTGTTGAGAGCTGTATGGAAGATCAATGTATTGACAAATCGAGACAGCTTTCATACTTAGTCTTTATAAGACTTCTTTGCTGTAATGAAAGGTTCCACTATACGCTGGATCTGTGACAGGCCTTCGATACAGGTTGACACTTCAACTCTTCGATACAGTTTCCTTACTGTATTGAGGATTGGCATATTGTCAAAACCTCTTATTATTACAATTCGATACAGGGATTGATTATCCTAGATGTTTCGATACTGAACATTGTTATCCTAACGATTTCGATACATGATATTTTGTTATCCCAACAATTTCCCCCTTTTTGACAATTCACCAAGACTTTAAAACTTTCAAGTCCTTCTTGATGATGCCAAAACCTTCTTCATGAAATAATCTTCTTTGATGACTTCTGGCAGATTTCTTGGTCTTCTGTCAAATGGTCTGTCTTTCAGTAACTTAGCCTAATTTATGAACTGCTCGCAGGCGAGTTCGATACAGCTAAGAATTTTTACAACTTGAGCTTATGATTGGCGCAGGCACAATCTTATAATGTATTCTAAATGCATACAACTGAAATTATGAACTGTTCGTAGACAAGTTTGTACAGCTTAATTTTCAAACAAGTTTTTATACTTGTGATTGTTATCTAACAATTTAAGTTATGTAATCATACATTAACACAGTAGATTACGAGTTGTAATCTTTCAAGACAAGCAAACATTTTTATTGATATTCAAAAAAATAGAGTACAAGGTTTGCTGTTTCGAAAGAAAAATTACAAACAAAACTAATATACTAAGGATTTCAGCTCCTATAGTCCGCATGTCTCCATGGCTTTTTCCCTGGGTCATTCTCGGTTCCACGCCACCAGTGCTGTAGGGAATCGTTGCCTCGATCTAGGTATATTGCTCTACATTCGTAGGATCTGTCAAAGGCAAGAATCCAGTCTTCTGGATGGGTGATCCGATCTCCTCTTTTCTGCTTGGATTTCATATCTAGCTGGAGAGGAAGTTTTCCGTCTTCTAACATCTTCGTGAATTTGTCTGCAGCCTCCGCTAATGTATTATAACCTTTGAATATGGGGGATTCCTTGATGAGTTTAACAAAATATCTCATCAGCTCATTTTTCCTCCATTGCTTCACCTATTCGGCAGTTGGATGGCGGTTGGTTGGCAGACGAATTTCAGAAGGTCTTTGGATTAAGCTTTGCCACGGGCTCAGTCCATCCTCGGTTATATCAGACGAGGCACACAGAGGAGGCAGACGTTCCGGTGGCATTAGGTACCACTCAGATCCTTTCTCATCCAGTTTCGATGCTTTTTGATTCGGGTGCTACCCACTCTTTTATTTCTTCGGATTGTGTGTGTCGTATTGGTATTGACTGCTTGTTCGAGTGTGAACCTCGGGGATGATTGGTTGGATCGTTACGGTGCCATCATGAACTATCGGACTCGTACTATCTCGATAGTGGCTGAGGATGGCACAAAGCATACACTTGTTGGTTGTAAGCCGGGTAGATCGGGTAATGTGATTAGTGCCTTGAAGGCGATAAAACTTCTGAACCAGGGCTGTGTAGGCTACTGGTGTTATGCTTTGAAGGCGTAGAATGGTGGAGTTGACATGTCGTCGATTCCAGTTGTTAGTGAGTATCCCGACGTATTTCCCGATGACTTGTCGGGATTACCGCCGCAGCGGGAGGTTGAGTTTCCTATTGATCTAGAGCCGAATGCGGCTCCTGTTTCTCGAGCTCCGTACCGTATGGCACCGTCATAGATGTTAGAATTGAAGAAGCAGTAGGGAGGATTGCTAGATAAAAGGTATATTCGACCGAGCACATCGCTTTGGGGTGCACCTGTGCTTTTTGTTAAGAAGAAGGATGGGTTGCTTCGTTTATGCATCGATTATCGAGAATTAAACAAGTTAACCATCAAAAATAAGTACCCTTTGCCCCGGATCAATGACTTATTTGATCAGCTTCAGGGAGCGACAGTCTTCTCGAAGATTGATTTATGATCGGGCTACTACCAGTTGAGGATTCAGGATAGCGATATACCGAAAGCTGCTTTTCGGACGAGATATGGCCATTACGAGTTTGTGGTTATGCCGTTTGGGCTAACCAATGCCCCATCAGTGTTCATGCAGTTGATGAACAAAGTTTTTATTGAGTATCTGGACAAATTCGTAGTCGTCTTTATCGACGACATTCTTATCTATTCCCAGAGTCGGGAGGAGCAAGCCTTACATCTCCGGACTGTGTTAGATATTTTGAGAGCTGAGTAGCTATACGCAAAGTTCTATAAGTGTGAGTTTTGGCTCAAGGAAGTGATATTCCCCGGGCATGTGATTTCAGCGGAGGGAGTTCGGGTAGATCCGCAGAAGATAGAGGCAGTGATGGCTTGGGAACGGCCGAAAAATTGGAAGGAAGTGAGGAGTTTTTTGGGACTTGCAGGCTATTACCGTAGATTCGTCGAAGGATTTTCTAAGATCGCTAGACCACTCACCCAATTACTCCAAAAGACTCAGAAGTTTGAGTGGACCGCAAACAGGCAGGACAGTTTTGATGAGTTGAAGAGACGGTTGACTATCGCACCCGTTTTAGCATTGCCTCAGGGGAACGAGGATTTTGTGGTTTATAGTGATGCTTGGGGCCTCGGACTTAGATGTGTCTTGATGCAGAGAGATAGAGTCATTGCTTATGCGCCCGTCAATTGAAACCTTACGAAGCAAACTACCCTATGCATGATTTAGAATTAGCAGCGATCGTCTTCGCTTTAAAAATCTGGAGGCATTATCTCTATGGTTCGTTGTGTAAGATTTACGCGGACCACAAGAGTTTGAAATATATCTTCAGTCAAAAGGAGTTGAATATGAGACAGCGTAGATGGTTGGAGTTAATTAAATATTATGACCTCAAAATTCTTTACCGTCCGAGTAAGGCTAATGTGGTGGCAGACGCGTTGAGTCGTAAGCCGATGGCGCTACAGATATTAGAGGTACTTACGCCTCAAAGAAAGATCCAGCGGGATTTGATTTGTCAGGATATCGAGGTTTGGGTCCAGAGAGTTCAGGGCCAGTTATAGAAATCACTTCGTCCTTGGTTGATGATATCAAGGCGAGGCAATATGATGATCCACTTTTAGTCCAGTTGAGAGAGGACGTGAAGAAGGGGAAAGCCCCTGGATTTGTGGTTCAGGATGATGGAGTTTTGATATTTCGCGGCAGATTATGTGTACCGAGTGATATTGAGTTGAGACAGAAGATCTTGAGTGAAGCTCATACTACACCTTACTCCATACATCCTGGTACGAGCAAAATGTACAAGGATGTAAGGAGTAACTACTGATGGAGCAATTTGAAGACGTACGTTAGCGAGTTTGTGGCGAAGTGTTTGACCTATCAGCATGTTAAGATTGAGCATCAGCGTCCCGCGGGGTTATTACGATCACTTCCCATTCCAGAGTGGAAGTGGGAACACATTTCTATGGATTTTATTACCGGTATGCCTAAGACTCGGACTGGAATGAACATGATTTGGGTTATTGTCGATCGACTAACCAAATCAGCTCATTTTCTGGGTATTAAGGAAACTTGGGTGTAATACCCGGTTGTAATTCAGTCATTTTTATTCAGTAATTATCAATCAGTAATTGTCACTCAGTGATTTTCATTCATTAATAATCACTCATCATTCATACTCATTCAATTGTGTTCACCGTTCGGCATAATATTTGTCATACTCATACTTTTGCCCCTGTACTTCTCGAATTCTGTGATTTTTGTACTCGGTGCATCGTTATAGGCTGAACTGCTTGTCGAGCAGGGCCGCACGAGCAGGCCGCACGAGCATCTGGTCGTGTGCGGCGCTCGTGCATTGCGGCTGGACTGGGCAGGAGACCCAGAGGCCGAGTCAGTGCCGCACGAGCAGGCCGCACGAGCATCTGGTCGTGTGCGGCGCTCATATGTTGCGGCTGGATGGGACAGGAGGCCCAGTGGTCGAGTCAGTGTCGCACGAGCAGGCCACATGAGCATCTGCTCGGGCGTGGTGCTCGTGTGTTGCGGCTGTACTGGGCAGGAGGCCTAGCGTTCGAGTCAGGGCTGCACGAGCAGGCCACACGAGTTGCTGCTCGTGCGCGGCGCTCGTGCGCTAAGAGGAGTAGTCGGCAGAAGCTTCACGCATGACCGGACGCACGGACACTTGATCGTGCGGGTTGGTCGTGCGTCCCTGTGACCTATATAAGTGGACCGACGGGTTTTTCTCATTTTCACCATTTCTTCATCCTAGTTCTGAGAGAGAGGGTTTGTGGGAGAGATTTTTCATCATCAATCACTTGAGTACTCGGTTTTCATCATCTTCATTCGGTTGTGAAGCTTGGATAGTCGATCTAACGCGATTTCATCGGATCAAAGTGTTTGGATCTTCAAAGGTAATATTCGGCAAACCTCATGGATTTTGATTTTGTGTTGAGATATGATGTTTTGGACATTATAATTATGTTGTATGAAGAGATATACATATGATTATGAGTATGTATGAATATTCATCGGATTATTGAAAGGTTATTCAAGAACACTTTGAATATTGAGTTGGATTTGGGGGTTTTCGATTAATTTTTGTTGTAATCACGAATTTGGATATTCATAGTGGATTATCGATTGTATTGAAGACGTTTTGTTGGTTTGGATCACTCTTTGGGGTTTTGATATTGGTATAGTTAAGGATTGGTTATAAACGATCGAAGATTGGCCACAACATGTTCGATATAATGCCCCAATGAACTTGGTTTAGTCGTATCGACGTTTTGAGTTCGTTATATCCGTGTTTGATTCGTATGTTGAACGGATTGTTGGTATTTGTGTTATTCAAGGTTGTTCGATCGACCGACATCTCATTTTAGGACGTTGTTCGTGGAAGGACATTCTTCATCGGTGTTGTGTAAGTTAATTCTTACTCGGTTACAAGGTATTCATTCCTTTTGTTGTTGTTCATTCATAATCATAACTCATTCATAATTGTATTAACAGTATTGAGACTTGTAATTGTCAAATAATCACTTCATCCACGAGGAACGACGGTTCCAATCATTTCATTGAGCTATCATTCACTTAACTATTATTTTCATCTCGGTGAGGCATTCTTGACTTTGTCGGATTATTATTGATTGATGTTCATTATGGTCATTCTCGTTCATATGACCTTCTGAGTTCATATTATGTGGCCGGGTGCGGATGTGTGGAATTTTTAGTCGAGCACACGATGGTCATGTATTGGGTCACCGATACATTGGACTGTGCACACGGTAACGTTTACCTCTGTGAGACTAATTAGGCACAAGGACTGGTGTGTCCGGGCACTCGTCTTGTACACTTGCACAGAACACTACGGGCGTACTATGATGCTCCTCTTCAGCTTAAATTCATAACTAAGGATAATTCATAATTGAGATACATCATGATTGTGTATATTCAACCTTTGAGGATTGTTGTTCTGTGTAACTAACCCCATTGGGGGATTTTGTTTTCAGGTCATGGCAAGGCAAAAGCACGGGAATAGAACGTTGACGGCGAGGAGTCCCAGTGATACTAGTAGGGGCCCCCAATCCTTTCAGTCATTCATGTTGTTGTCATTTATTTTCCGCTGCAGATTTCCATTTGGATACTCCGTTTCATTCAGTGTTGTGTATTTTATCTTCATATAAAATATACATGTATTCGGTATTATCTTGGGTGTGTTATAATGAAACTCCTCATCGGAGTAATTGATGATATAATGTGGTTCGGTACTACAATTATATTATTTAATTCATTAATTTTCATTCGCCTGGTGGGTCCCAGTCGGGGGTCCACGGCACTGTAATATCCGCCTAGTTTGGGGTGTTACAGAGTTGGTATCGGAGCGTGGTTTTGAATAATACCTTCCGAGTCATGTCTCATTTGAAATCATCGTCATCGGACTAGTATCATTGGACTTTCGCATCACGTGTGACCTGTGCAAATGCCGAGCCCATCAAACCGAACGAAATGTAAGACTTCTAACGCCATGGTATAATTTCTGGCAATGAGAATCATTCATTCCTAAGTCACCATTTAACAATCCTCAAACATCATTTTCATTTTAATCATGTTGATCATGTTAACTCATTAATCACTCAATTCATTTCATCACTCAGTTGTTGATCTTGAGGATCAAATCATTAATCTTGTTAACTTGTTCAAGATAATCATTTCAAGAATATCATCAGATAATCATGTCACCTCAGTTAATCATTCATGTAATCACTGTGTTAGAGCGCGTATGCTCATTTTCATCATCTCATGACGTAAATCATAATGCGGTACTCATGCGAGATCTATGATTATCATGCGACCTTCCTACTTCAGTATGGAGAGAGCTGTCAGGGGATGCACGGGGAGAGGCCGCGGTGCGGGCCGAAATCCGGGAAATAATCACTCACTGCCAGGAAGTCGTACCCAGGACTCAGCTCGATCGGAAGATGTTCGGGTTGACCCACTCACTTTTATGCAAGTCATGATGACCCATATGCAATTTCTCAATCATCATTGCGCCACTCTGGCCGAATTAATCGAGGGAAGTCTCCTGTGTGAGCCTGCTGCTAAGGAAATTCCTGAGCAACAACCTTCATCTGTCAGCAAGAAATCAACGAAGCGTAATCAGTCCGAAGGCGGTCCGTAAACCTTCAAGAAGCCTCGTGCGAGTCCTATCTTTTCTGAGCAACCTCCTACGACGCCTAATCCTGCGGGATCTCAGTCTCGAGCGGCCAGTTCGGCCATCACCTGTTTCAACTGTGGAGCGCCGGGTCATTACAGCACTAAGTGTCTGAAACCGTCTATCACGTGCCATAATTGTGGGATTGTTGGGCATAAGGCCCGTTTTTGCTGAAGGGACTTCAAGCCGACTCCGGTGGCATCTCAGGCCCCAAAGCAATCAGCAATTCAGAATCAGACTGCTCTGTCAGCGTCGTTTAAGACGACAGAAGCGAATAAAGGCGGAGCTCATATTTATCAGACGGGAGCATCCGGTTCGGGGGCCGGCAAGTCCCGGATTCACGAGATGAAGAGGACCGACGATCCGGAGGCCCGAACGATCTCAGGTATACTCGTAATTTTATCTCAACCTGTGTGTACCCTTTTTGATACTGGTGCACCACATTCATTCATTTCCGAATCATATTTGAATAGACTTAACTTGGATAGTCCTATTAATTGTGGGCCTTATATCATTGGTCTACCTGGCGGTAGAAGAATTTTCGAAAATAATGAGGTTAAGAACGAACCGAATTAAGCTTAATGACCGCGAGTGGTTGGTGGACCTAATCGTGGTGGATTTACCTAAGGATGATGTAATATTGGGTATTAGCGGGATGGATCGTCATGATACCATTCTCAATGTTCGTAAGCGCATGGTCACTATCATTTCCGTCGTTGGAGTCGAGTGTGTATTTCAGGGAGGTGATCCCCGTTGTTCCGGAAGAATCATTAATATGATGAAAACAGTAAAATTACTCAACCAGAGTTGTTCAATCATTCATTATATCATTGTCATCGATTGACCGTTCTAAGGCAATCGAGATGTTCAATCATTCATTATATATCATTGTCATCGATTGACCATTCTAAGGCAATCGAGGTGTTCAATTATTCATTATATCATTGTCATCGATTGACCATTCTAAGGCAATCGAGATGTTCAATAATTCATTATATCATTATCATCGATTGACCATTCTAAGGCAATCGAGATGTTCAATCATTCATTATATATCATTGTCATCGATTGAACATTCTAAGGCAATCGAGATGCTCCATCATTCCTTATATCATTGTCATCGATTGGCCGTTCTAAGGCAATCGAGGTGTTCAATCATTCATTATATCGTTGTCGTCGATTGGCCATTCTCAGGCAATCGAAGTGTTCAACCATTCGTGGTATCATTGTTATCGTTTGACGATGTACTCCCAGACGAGCTACCTGGTTTACCTCCACCGAGGGAGGTGGAATTCATGATAGAGTTGGAGCCTGGTACGTCCCCAATATCGAAGGCACCGTACCGGATGGCCCGACCGAAATGTAGGAATTGAAGAATCAATTAGAGGATTTGACCGACAAGGGTTATATCCGACCGAGTGCATCCCCGTGGGGAGCACCAGTGTTGTTTGTCAAGAAGAAGGATGGTTCGTTTCGTGTGTGTATTAATTATCGGGAGTTGAACAGGGTGACGATCAAGAATAAGTATCCTCTACCCCGTATTGATGATCTCTTAGATCAACTTCAGGGAGCTTCAGTATTTTCCAAGATCGACTTAAGATCTGGATATCACCAGTTGTGCATTCGAGATTCGGATATCGCGATGGCGGCGTTTCGAACACGCTACGGCCATTATGAATTTGTGGAGTTAATTAATGCACCAATGCACCTACGGTATTCATGGAGTTAATGAATCGGGTCTTCATCGACTTTTTGGATCAGTTCGTGGTTGTCTTTATTGATGACATTTCAATTTATTCTAGTGACTGGGAGGAGCACGAGTTTCACCTTCATCAGGTGCTCGACGTGTTGAGACGAGAGTAACTTTTTGGGAAGTTTTCCAAATGTGAGTTCTGGATGTCCGAAGTGACGTTTCTCGGGCATGTAATTTCATCAGACGGAGTTCGTGTCGACCCTCAAAAGACGGAGGCTATCCGAGATTGGTTACCTCCGAAGAATGCTAAGGAAATCCGAAGCTTTCTCGGATTAACCGGTTATTATCGGTGATTAGTGGAAGGATTTTCTAAAATCACTCAACCAATGACAAACCTTTTGCGAAAGGATAAGAAATACACGTGGTCCGACGCGTGTCAGTGGAGCTTTGAGGAACTCAAGAGCCGGTTAATTTCAGCACCTGTCCTTTCTTTACCGCAAGGGATGGAAGGATTTGTGGTTTATAATGATGCGTCCGGACAGGGTCTCGTATGTGTACTAATGCAGGACGGGAAAGTTATTGCCTATGCTTCATGGCAATTGAGACCTTACGAGGTTAATTATCCAACCCACGACCTGGAGCTAGCAGCCGTGGTTTTCGCATTGAACATTTGGCGTCATTACCTTTATGGCATCACCTGTCAGATATTCACCGATCATAAGAGTTTGAAGTATATATTTACTCAGAAGGAGTTAAATATGCGACAGAGGCGGTGGTTGGAACTAATCCAAGATTATGATATCGAGATCCTGTACCACCCGGGTAAGGCAAACGTGGTTGCCGATGCCTTGAGTCGTAGTCAGTCCAGGAGCAAATGCTTGCTCGTTTGAAGCCATACCTCAATCTCGGGTCTAAGAAATTCCTGCTGAAACCCTGTACCACCCGGGTAAGGCAAACATGGTTGCCGATGCCTTGAGTCGTAAGTCATTCCAGGAGCAAATGCTTGCTCATTTGATAGTCCAGAAGGAGTTTCAGCAGGAATTTCTTAGACCCGAGATTGAGGTATGGCTTCAGCGAGTGCAAGGGAAACTTTTCATGTTAGAGATTTCATCGCCACTTGCGGAGGCAATCAGAGCGAATCAAGGTTCAGACCCATCATTGTTGCGCATCCGTGAGGATGTGGCTCAGGGGAAGCCCCTGAATTTGTGGTCCACAAGTATGGACTATTGCGATTCAAGAATCGATTATGCGTACCGGCGAATGACGAGTCGAAAAACTCAATTTTGAGAGAAGCTCATGCTACCCCTTACTCCATTCATCCGGGGTCTAGCAAGATGTACCAAGACATGATGGTCCGAGGTAGAAGAGTTCCGCCATGGTCGCGAAAATCGATTAAACCGATGATCCATCCATGCAAGGTTCATTTGGGTTCCGATCGCTCGCCTTTCGTTTAAATACGAGGCGGACATAGCCGAAGGTCTCTCCAAAGCAAATCAGAGGATTACTCACTCGCCCTCTAAAGTTCGTCATCTACATGAAGAACCTAGGCAGGTGATCTCCTCCCCTTACACAACGTATACCGTCGAAGATCGTCATCTGACTTGATGGTCCGAGGTAGAAGAGTGTCGCCATGGTCGTGGAGGACGATGGAACCGTTCTTTGCACCCATGCAAGGTCCCTTTGGGCCACGATCACCCACCCTTCGTTTGAATACGAGGCCGGCGTAGTCTGAGGGCCCTCCAAAACTAATCTGTGGACACGTTCGCCCGCCCTCGAAGGTCCATCACTTAACATGGTGGATCCTTCACGGACAATGCGATGCGTCCCTCCCCCCGTCTCAACGTATATCATCGAGGGTCGCCATCTTAATGGCGGGCCGAGGTAGAAACAGAGCTAACAAGCCGCGGAAGTGGAGTTGATTAATCCGACGACGCCCCGCGCAATGAATCTTCCAGACCAAGACCGCACGCCCTTCGTTTAAATACGAGGCGAGGCGCAGCCTTCGGAGGACCCTACCAATTAAGTGAGTCGCGAGAACTTAGCCATTAGACGAAATGTCGCTCGTGCACAAGACACGGTCGTGGAGATCGGACCATCGAACTCCACGATCGTGCACAGCTCCTCAAGACCGAGATGGATGGCCTTCCTCGAGGATTCGACAAAATTGAAGACCGCTCACTCAACGATTTATTTTCATCCCCTTACTTCCACTAAGTGAACAAAAACAAGGGGGAAGAGTGCGGAGCTATTCATACAACGATCGTCCCTATTCAATTACATACAGAGATCGGCATTTTTCAGATGTTTGTGCAGCAATCGAATTTGTTGTAATAGTTATCTATATGAGTTTATCAATTCACTTAGAGCTACACTCGCAACAATCTCTCCTCACACATTTGTACAAAGTCACGCAAAGACTTAGAAAAGCAATCATTCAAGTAATAAACCGAAGAAGCAAACATTCATTACATTACTTGAAATTTCAGTACATACATGGTCGCCCGAAGCCCTATGTATTACAAGAGAAAGCTACGAAATTACAAGGCAAGAAAAGCTAAAACAAAAAGAACGAAGAGCCTCAGGTCCCTGCCTGGCCTTCGCCTTCAACCTCCGGATCGGCCCACGACCCTTCGCCATCTTCCGGAGCGGCCTCCCCGTCCTCTGGAGCGTCAGGATGAACAAGGTTCGCCGGAGTCGGATACCAGCTCAAGTACACGCCGATGTCCGCGAGATCCAAGATAGGCACGGAGAAGGCAGGATGAAGAGGGTGCTCCAACGCATATGCCTTGAAGCTTTCGGCAAGAGGACCGACCTCCATCCCACCCTTCTTAGCAGCACGGAGCGAGTCAGGGAACGCCAGATAATAGGCAAACTCGCTGACAAACTCCAAGTTGAGAAAGGGATTGGCATCAGTCGCCTCCTGCTTCCCTTTCAACTCGGCAAACGCCTGTTACGCATCCCGAAGTTCGGCCTCCCTTGCAGTCGTCTCTCCCCTCGACGCCGCCAGCTCGCTAGTCAGTCGAGCGACGGTCACCTTCAGTTGATCGGCCTCCTTCTCAGCGGTCAATTGCAACCGTTGGGCATCTGTCATCCGGTCCCGAAATCGATCGGTCGTCGCCCGGGCTTGCTCGGCATCCTGTCTCGCCAGCTCAAGTTCATGACTCGCCCGCTTAGCTACATCTAAGGAGTCCTTCTCCATAGCCACAATCCTGTCGGCGAACTCGGCGTTCTCTTTACGAGCGGCCTCGAGGTCCGCCTGCAGACGTGTAGTAGAAGGACGCCCCTCAAACTCCTGCGCAGCCTGGGCAGCCATCGTCGCCGCCTGGAGGGAGAGAGCGAAAGCATATTGCATCGCATTCCCGAATCGCTGGCGAGCGATCGCATCTAAGTCCGTCGTCCAGGCCTTCGGAAAAGCAGAAACGGCCCGGTTGACACATAGCGGGATATCACAGGCCTGGCGAGGAGATCGGCTCGCTAAGAAATCCAGCACCACCGGCGGGCAAGATGGATTAGTGCTACGGATCCTGCATCAAAACAAAAAAAGTTAGCACAACTCCCACGCAAGTGACGAAATTCAACAAACTAGCAAAGTCTACCTCTCAGCTCTCTCGGGATCGCGACCAAAGTATGGCTTCCCGCGAGGGGTCTCAGCATCAGCGATCGCCATCTCTCACAAGAAAGCCGCAGAGGGCGTAGGCTCAGTCTCCGGAGGGATCGCGGTGATCGGAGGCGCGGCTATCGGCACCTCACCGGCAGGGGCATAAACCTGAGGTTCCCCCGACCTCTGCCGCTTGCGGTTTGCCCGGAGCCCCTCCTCCCGAGGTTCCTCCTCCGCTACGATCGGCTCCACGACGGGCCTCACCTCCGGAATGATAGGTAACGCCACAGGAGGAGCTCGAGATGACTTCTTCTGGCGAAGACGGCCCAAAACTCCAGGGTTCGACATAGCTATCTCAGGTGGGGGATCCAAGAAACGAGGAAAGCGAACCTCTGCAATAAAGAGCAATCAAACAAACGTTCAGACACTCTCCAAGCAGGACGATCGCCAAGCAATTGGAGATCGGAACTCATACCTGAGACCGAGAGATGTCTCGAAAAATGGAATAGCCGAGCAGACAGCCAACGACTCTCCTTGTTGATGCGTTGAGCGTCTAAGTCGTCGTCCGGCAAACTCCGTATCCGCTCCCAGACGACCAGAAAATCAAAAGGTAGCTCGTCGATTGCCGGAATGTGGAAACCTGCAAAAGGAAGACCAAATTAGATCAGTTCAGAACATATCCGAACAAAGGGAGAGTCAAAACCCTTACTCGGAGTTCTATCCCGAAAGCCAGTTGGAATGTTCAGCTCGCCAGTGGGGTTATCGCTCGCTGAGGCTTTTCAGGCACCGGCGACCCAGAACCACTTCGCCGGATCGCCCGCACCTTGTTCGGGACTCCGCGGATCACCCGACCGGATCGGCCTTGAATATGATAGCCTCCGACCGACCCTTTCTGAGCCGTCAGCTTGAACAGGTGGTTCATCTCCAACGGAAAAGGAAGGCGGTACAGTCGGTGACCGCCGAACAAGGTAAGAGTGCAAATGATCTGGAGCCAAGCATTCGGCGTCAACTGGAGCGGCGCCACGTTCAAAGCAGTCAGCAGATGGGAGACGGAGGACGACAAAGGAAACCGCAGCCCAACCTCCATGATTGCTTCGTTCACAGCGACCATCCCTTCCGGAGGCTGATCGGCTCGCTCATTCTCGGTCGGCACAAAGAGATCCACATCTGAAGGGATATGAAACCTCGTCCTCCAGACGGCCAGGTCCTTCCTGGTCGCCGAGCTCCTTATCTGACCAGCGGACCATAGAGATCGCTGCGCAGCCCGAAATAGCGATCGCTTAGGGGGTTGGTATGGATGAGCGATCGAATACTCCCGGTAATCGAATCGAGGAGACGGACCGGCCAACCTCTCCATAATCTCAGCAAAGGCCACATAGGCCTGGACGAAAGCACTATGCTGCTCCCAGTAGGCCCTCACCGCCAGATCTCTCTCCATCTGCGAGCGTCTGTGTTCAACCGCCGCCTCCCTAGCAACATCGGCCTCATTAAATAGCGCCTCGACTTCTGCGGGATCGATACCGGCGCGGATAGCTTCGGCAGCCGTCTCTAGATGGAAATCTGCGGAGGATCCTCCCCGGACGTTAGAAGTCCCAGCGGCGGAGGAGGTGTCCATTCCCGACAAAGAAGATGTTCCAGACATTCTCGAATTCAAGATGAGGAGAAGAGGAGTGTTTTCTTACCAAGGATCGAGTCGATCGACGATCGGCAGTCAGATCTTCAGAAAATTCTTTAGCGGTATTATCCTTCTTTCTCCGATAAAAGCGTGTAAGAATGAACACTGCAACCCTGCGCCCTTTTATAGGAGATGTCAGGGACTCATGTGCAATTAAGGAGAATCTAAGGGGTTGGACCGGAACCGTCACAATTAATGTTCCCTTGAAAACCGTGATAGCGTAGCGGATAGATTAAACCCTGGATAAACACTAATCGTCAATTACCAACGATTAACAAAGATCAATTACCAATGTTTGATTGAAACCCTAGAGCCAATTACCAACCCTAGAAAACTTTGGAACAACCTCCAAAAAATAGCGATCTTTTCTTAAAATTCTGCTGCCCTTAAAATAAGCTAAAGATGTCTTTATATAATAAATAATAAGAAACAAAAGAACACAAATAAAACCCTAAAGGGGCCGGCTCCAAGGGAGGTTTCATTAGACCGGACTCCAGGTTAAAAGCCCACGTCCCGTTTAGCCACTTTCGTTTTGAATCGAGCCCAAAGACTCGAAACCCAACTCCTGTCCCTCGCCATCATCCTCCCTGACTTGAAAAGGACTCGTCCCCGAGTCATCATCATTGAAATCGCCCTCATACGGAGAAAGATCAGCAACATTAAAAGTGGCAGAAACCTTGTAGTGTCCTGGTAAGTCGATTTTGTAAGCATTATCACCTATGCGTTGTAGAACCCGAAACGGACCATCAACACGAGGATGAAGCTTACCAAACCGTCCCTGAGGAAAACGCGCGCGACGCAAGTGCACCCAAACCAAATCACCAGGTTCAAAAACTATTTACGTGCGATGTTTATTAGCACGTTCCTGATACTGTAGATTATGTTTGGCAATTTGAGCACGAACTTGTTGGTGTAACTCTTGTATTTGAACAGCACGAACATCACCATCAGTACTAATAGCATTCACGTCAATGGGAGCCGCTAAATCAAGAGGAGTGAATGGGTTACAACCATAAACTATAAAAAACGGACTCTTACCAGTCGACTTATGAGCGGACCTGTTATAAGCGAACTCGGCTTGTGGCAAGACCAAATCCCACTGCTTGGGTTTCTCACCAACCAAACTTCGAAGCAAATTACCCAAACTCCTATTAGTGACTTCAATTTGACCATCGGTTTGCGGATGATGGGAACTCGAAAATTGCAACTTAGACCCCAACCGTTTCCATAGAGTACGCCAAAAATGTCCAACAAACTTAACATCACGATCAGACGTAATAGTCTTAGGTATACCATGAAGACGAACAATCTCACCAAAATATAAACGGGCTACCTGAGAAGCGTCAAAAGTCTTTGCACAAGGAACAAAATGCGCCATTTTGGAAAAACGATCAACAACCACCATGATGGAATCTTTCTGTCGTTGTGTACGTGGTAATCCCAAAACGAAATAAAGACTGACATCCTCCCATGGCCCCTGCGGTACTGGTAAAGGAGTATACAGGCCCTGATTAGTGTGCGTGGTTTTTGCAATATGACATACCCGACATCGCTTCAACAAACGAGTAACATCAGCTGCAAGTCCTGGCCAATAATAATGTTCACTAACTAATGCAACAGTCTTATCCCGACCGAAGTGCCCTGATAACCCACCAGTATGACTTTCAAGGACGAGTGCAGCACGAAAAGATGACCGAGGGACACAAACCTGCGTCCCTTTAAACAACAGCCCCTCACGACGTGTAAACCGTCCCCACACGGATGTACTGGTATTCCGCTAAGCAACCCCAAAGTCGGGATCATCAACATATAAATGCTTCCACGAATCAATCCCGGGAACACGGATATTAACACTAGAAAGAAGTGATGGCCGACGACTAAGTGCATCAGCCACCGAATTTGCAGTACCAGCTTTATGTCGGATGGTGAAAGAATAAGCCTGTAAAACTTCTACCCACTTGGCATGTCGAGGATTCAACTTGGCTTGCCCCTGTATATACTTCAACGCTTGATGATCGGAAAACAAAACAAAGTCATTGGGTAACAAATAATGGCGCCAATATTCAAGACTTCGAACTATAGCATAAAACTCCTTATCATAAGTACTATAGCGTTGTCGAACTTCATTTAATTTCTCACTAAAATAAGCTATTGGACGCCCTCCTTGACTTAAAACGCCCCCAATACCAATCCCTGAAGCATCACATTCAACTTGAAAAGCATTATCAACATTTGGAAGAGCAAGGATCGGCGCCTGTGTAACCAACCGTTTAAGCTCATCAAAGGCCTTTTGAGCTTCGGTCGTCCAAGAAAACTTCGAGCGTTTGAGCAATTCAGTCACTGGCGCAACAATGGAACTAAAATTGCAAATAAAACGCCGATAAAAAGACGCAAGCCCATGAAAACTTCGAATATCATGTAATGTAGTGGGAGTCGGCCAAGTAGTGATAGCAGAAATCTTGTTTTCATCCATACGAATACCCGCTCCAGAAATAAGATAACCTAAAAAAACAACTTCACTTGCAAGAAAATGGCACTTTTTGGCGTTAGCAAACAACTTTTGGGTTCGTAAAATTGAAAATACCTGATGAAGATGCGCGCGATGTTGTTCCAAATTGTGGCTAAAAACGAGTATATCGTCGAAATAAACGACGACACAAGAACCTATCAAGTCACGAAAAACATGGTTCATGAGGCGCATAAATGTACTCGGAGCATTAGAAAAACCGAAGGGCATAACCATCCACTCATACAACCCATCGCGAGTTTTAAAAGCGGTTTTCCATTCGTCTCCCGGTCGCATACGAATTTGGTGATACCCACTCCGAAGATCAATTTTTGAAATTACTTGGGAACCATGTAGCTGATCAATTAGGTCCTCAAATCGTGGAATAGGAAAACGATACTTCACAGTTATTTTATTAACAGCACGACTATCAATACACATACGATACTTACCCTGTGTTTAGGCACCAAGATAGCTGGAACGGCACAAGGACTTTTACTTTCACGTATAAACCCTTTGTCAAGTAACTCAGAGACTTGCTTATGGAGTTCTTGATATTCTTTCGGGTTCATCCTATAGGCCGGTTTGTTTGGAATACTCGCTCCGGGCTGAAAATCAATGCAATGTTGAATGTCGCGTTCCAGTGGTAAACCAGACGGGACATCTTCAGGGAAAAGGTCGCAAAACTCGGCCAAAAGAGGCTGAATACCCGGTGGTGGGGCAGACGCGGATGGATTTTCTTCCAAAACTACTAAACTTAAAAGCAATGGTGGTTTAGGATACATAGCACAACTCAAAAACTCCGATTTGGAAAGGATCAACGCCTCGGTCTGTGTGTCCTTTGGATTAAAGGGTGCCAATGTAATATTTAATCCATCCTTTCAAAAACTATACGTGTTTCGAAAACCATCATGTTTTACCCGTCGATCATACAACCACGGTCGTCCCAAAAGAATATAACATGCATCCATCGGAATAACCTCACACCAAAGTTCATCTGTATATTTATTCCCGATAGAAAACGACACTAAACAACGATGTGTAACTTTAATCAAATTACCTTTCTTTAACCGGAGTTAACTGTACGGATCGGGTGGTTTTGCAAGGGCAGCCCCAACTTTTCCATTGCGAAACCGCGATCATATTATCACAAATACCCCATCAATAACAATATCACATACTTTACCCTTCATGGTACATTTGGTGCGAAAAATATTATGACGTAACCACGTAGTATCATCTTCACAACGGCCATAGAAGCACTAAGAACCCATTGTGAAATCAAAGCTTCTCCACGGTGCAGGTAAAGAACTTCACCTTCAGCCTCGGAATCGTCATCGTAACGAACATCAGAAGGGACCTCGGTATCGTTTGCAAAAACAACCACTTGTGTATTTGGACAATCTTTCTTTAAGTGACCCAACCCATGAAATTTATAACATCTTATCGCCCCTGGATTTGGTTTTGATGCCGGTGTTGTGGTAATTGGTTCTTTCACCTTAAGTTGTGTTGAAGAGCTTGCGACTCAGGTTGGCAACCCTCGGGTGTGATTGGGCCGTGAGGTCAGAATCGAGCGAGACTTGAGTTGCTTTTCAACGAGTGATGCCAATCTACAAACATCATCAAACGAATAATATTGGGTTAAGCAGTACTGTCTGCTAAATCTGATCGTAGACCACTCAAAAACCGTGCGATAACTTGTTCTTCCTCTTCGTCGGTACCACACCGCATACGTAGTCTTTCAAACTCTAGAATATATTCTTCCACTGTTAAAGTCCCTTGCTTCAAAGCATGATACTCCAAAAACGCATCTTGCCTATGGTTAACTGGTAAAAACTTCTTGTGTAATAATCTTTTCATCTTATCCCACGAGTCAATTTTGTTTTTACGCTCTTGTACCCGTTTACGTTTCAAATGTTCCCACCAAAGTGATGCATGTTTCTTTAACTTAACCGCCACTATGAAATAATAGATTTTATCGGCCTCAGTCCTAAGGTTTCTAATACCACGTCTGTAACTGTTTCTAATACGTCTTTTGTGTCGGAGATGTTAGCGTGGAGTTTACACAGTTTACAAGAAAAATTCAAATGAACATACCTCTCCATCATGAGAGTTTTGAATTGATCCCAAGTACATGATCCTTCGGTGGGCTTCAACGACAACCACCAAGAATGTGCGCTCTTACCCAGGTAGTAAGCCGCAACAGAAACTTTGTGTCCTTCGGGACACTCTACCATAGCAAACAACTTCTCGAAATGCTCGAGCCAATGAATAATATCCGCCGGCTCAGACGAGCCCTCAAAAGTAGGTGGCCTCTGGCGAGAGATGTCGCCGATGATATTGCTCACATTTCTCTCTTGCCTCTGAGGTGGCGGCGGAGGAGCCTGTTGATTTTGACGGAGTTATGCATTGTCTCCATCAGCTGTGCCATCTGGGTCATTTGGGCCATCATGCCCTGCATAAAAGCGAGTGGGTCAACCCGGAAACCTTCTGACTGAGCCGTTTCCCGGGTACGACTCCCCGTTAGTGAATGATCACGTCCAGGTGAATGAGTGGCAGCATCGCTGCTCGATGAATTAGCATTATTTCTCGCGTTTGCACGTGTATTCACACGAGCTCTCGGGATTCGGCCCGCTCCACGGCCTCGTCCTCCACGTCCTCTTCTTGCCCTCTCCATACTGAAGTAGGAAAGTCACATGATGATTATATTTCCCGCATGAATATCACGTTATGATTATGACATGAGATGATGAAAATGAGCATACGCGCTCTAACACAGTGATTACATGAATGATTAACTGAGGTGACATGATTATCTGATGAAATTATTGAAATGATTATCTTGAACAAGTTAACATGATTAATGATTTGATCTTCCTGATCAACAACTGAATAATGAAATGAATTGAGTGATTAACGAGTTAACATGACCGTCCTGGTCAAATGAAAATGATGGTTGAGGATTGTTAACTGATGAATTATGAATGAATGATTCTTGCCAGAAATTATACCATGGCGTTAGAAATCTTACAGTTCTTGGTCTGACTGGCTCGGCATTTGCACAGGTCACACGTGATGCGAAAGTCCAATGATACTAGTCCGACGACGATGATTTCAAATGAGACATGACTTGGAGGGTAGTATTCAAAACCACGCTCCGATACCAACTCTGTAACACCCCAAACTAGGCGGATATTACAGTGCCATGAATCCCCGACTGGGACGCACTAGGAAAATGAAAATGATGAATTAAATAATACAATTGTAGTACCGAACCACATTATATTACCAAGTACTCCGATGAGGAGTTTAAGTACAACACACCAGGACAATACCGAATACTAGTATATTTTATATGGAGATAAAATACACCACCCTGAACAAATAAACATTTCAAACGGAATTTGCAGCGGAAATACAACTGTAGAGAAATAAGCATGATCAAATAAACGGAATGACTGGGCCCCCTACTAGTATCACTGGGACTCCTCGCCAACATGCTCTTCCCGTGCCTTTGCCTTGCCGTGACTGAAAACAAAATCCCCAACGGGTCGGCCATACATAACAACAATCCTCAAGGGTTGAAATTACACAATCATGATATATCTGAAGTTATGAAATATCCTTAGTTATGAATTACGCTGAAGAGGAGTATCATAGTACGCCCGTAGTGTTCTGTGCAAGTGTACAAGACGGATGACCGGACACACCCGTCCTTGTACCTAATTAGTCTCACGGAGGTAATCGTTACCGTGTGCACAGTCCAATGTATCACTCCCAATACATGGCCATCATGTGCCCGACTAAAAATTCCACACATCCGCACCCGGCCACGAAATATGAACCCAGAAGGTCATATGAACGAGGATGACCATAATGAATATCAATGAATAATAATAATCTGACAAAGTCAAGAATGACTCACCGATATGAAAGTGATAATGAAGTGATTGATAGTTTCAATGAAATGATTGGAACCGCTCTCGCTAATGAAGTGATTATTCGACAATTACAAGTCTCAATATGATTAATACAATGATGAATGAGTTATGATTATGAATGATCAACAACAAAAGGAATGAATATCCTTTTAACCGAGTAAGAATCAACTTACTCAATACCGATGACAATGTCCTTCCACGAACAACGTCCTAATCGAGATACCGGTCGCTCGAACAACTTGAATAACAACAATTACCAATAACCGTTCAATACACGTATCAAGCAACAACACGACTAACCCAAAGGTCGATACAACGATAATCAAACTCATAGGGGCATTCTAACGAATACGTAACCAACCACACAACTTCAAAAATATCCAATCCCGAATTTATCGAAACCAACACCAAAATGAGTATTTCGAACTAACAAAACACTTCAATGATATCAATAATCCAATAGGAATCCACAATTCAAGATTACAACAACATCAATCGGAAAATCCCCCAATTAACCAAAGTCAACCCCAAGGGTTCTTGAAATAATTCCGAAAATAGCCATTAAATCCGTAGGAATATATTTATCCAAGGTAGATAATCCATATCTAACATATTCCAATGATAATCCAAGCTTACATGAAGAAATCGGAAGGAAAAACCCAAAAATCCAAAATTCTAGATCCAAGAGATTAATACCTTAGATTTGATGTGATGAGGATGTTGAAATGATGATTAATCCAAAAGATAAGCTTGAAGATGATGATTGATGATTACTCCTCGAAGAACACTCTCCAAGACGCCTGGAATCGCCCGAAACCACCGAAGAAACGAAAAGAAATGATAAATGACGGAGTAAGGGCTGAACTGTCCTATTTATAGCAATCCCAGTTTAGCGCGCGCTAGCCCCATCTCTTAGCGTGCGCTAACGGGTGTTTTGGGTAGTCCAGTACCCACTGTCCGAGCACGGTAGCGTGCGCTACGTACCTTTTGTAGCGTGCGCTACAACCATACCATTAGCGTGCGTTAATACCCATGGTTAGCGTGCGCTAACGGATTATTTGATGCCCAGTACTGGAATCCAGAAACCGTCTGTCCTCTGATCTGACCCCGGTAGCGTGCGCTACATTCAATATTTAGCGTGCGCTATAATATCGATTGCGTACGCTAAAAACAACTCATAATGTGCGCTATGACTTAATCCAGCGCAGTCCAAGAGCCACTGGACTCAACCTGATCCTCCCTTAGCGCGCGCTACAGCAATTATTAGCGTGCGCTACTACAACCACTAGCGCACGCTACTTACCACTCGTAGCGTGCGCTACTTATAACTCATCTGCAGTCCAGTATCTTCTGGACTGCAGTCAGGGTAACATTAGCGTGCGCTAATGCTGAGTGGTAGCGTGCGCTACCTGTACTCAATTAGCGCGCGCTAGAAAGAGTACGTAGCGTGCGCTACTCCTCACGCACAGCCCACAATGAAAATGACGAAGATGATAAACACGGCACGGAATTCCAATTATATTAGTGATGAACGACGATTGATACACGATACAATTACTCTGAACGGTGAATACCATGATTGAATATGAGTGACAAATGATCATTAATGAGTGAAATTACTGAATGATAAGTACTGAATGATAATTACTGAATTACAACCGGGTATTACATACACCCCCCTTAAAAGAGTTTCGTCCCCGAAACTAAGGGTCAAACAACTCGGGATAACTCTCCCGCATACTATCCTCGGTTTCCCAAGTAGCCTCTTCGACTCCGTGCCTAGACCACTGAATCTTAACTAAAGGAATCGTCTTATTCCTCAATTGTTTGATTCGCCGCTCTAAAACTCGCATAGGACGCTCCTCATATGAATGATCGTCGGCGATCTCGATTTCATCGAACTGAAGTATGTGACTCGGGTCGGCAACATACTTCCGCAACTGAGAGACATGAAACACATTATGAATTCGGCTCAACGCCGGAGGTAAAGCCAGTCGATAAGCTAACTCGCCTACTCGATCCAAAATCTCAAACGGTCCAATGAATCTCGGACTCAACTTCCCCCTCTTCCCGAAACGGAAGATACCACGACTCGGGGATACCTTGACCAAAACATGGTGACCTGATTCGAACTCTAAAGGTCGACGACGGTTATCTGCATATGATTTATGTCTACTCTGAGCGGTCAACAAACGACTCCTGATCAAAGTTACCTTCTCACGGGCGGCTATAAGCATATCGGGCTCGGTGTCGATTGATTCTGATAGGTCGTCCCAACACAACGGAGATCGACAACGACGACCATACAAGGCCTCGTAGGGTGCCATCTTAATCGAAGCATGCCAACTATTATTATACGTGAACTCGATCAATGGTAGTTGGGCTTCCCAATCGTCTTTCCAATCGAGGACGCATGCCCTCAACATGTCCTCTAATGTCTGAATAGTCCTCTCTGATTGCCCGTCAGACTGAGGATGAAAGGCGGTACTGAGATTAAGTTGGGTTCCAAAAGCACGGTGAACTGATTTCCAAAAATGCGACACAAACCATCCGTCACGATCGGAGACGATACTTTTAGGAGTACCGTACAGTCTCACTATCTCTTTGATGAACAGCTGGGCAAGTCTCTCGGGAACCCACGTATCCTTGATCTCAAGGAAATGAGCTGATTTGGTTAAGCGGTCCACGATCACCCAGATCGTATTCATGCCACGACGACTCGTCGGCAAACTCGTGATGAAATCTATAGAAATGTCTTCCCACTTCCATTCTGGAATAGGGAGAGGTTTCAGCATACCCGCCGGTCGCTGATGTTCAATCTTAACTTGTTGATAGGTTAAGCATCTCGAAACAAATTCCGCGACTTCTCGCTTCATATCACTCCACCAGTAGTTTTGTTTCAAGTCCTTGTACATCTTGTTAGACCCCGGATGAACAGAATAAGGGGTAGCATGAGCTTCTTTCAAAATCGAGTTTTTCAACTCGTCATTCGCCGGTACACACAACCGATTCTTAAACTTCAAAAGTCCATCCTCGTGGACCACAAATCCAGGGGCTTTCCCATGAGTCACATCCTCACGGATGCGCAACAATGAAGGGTCTGAACTCTGATTCTCTCGGATTGCCTCCTCGAGTGACGATGAAATCTCTAACATACAAAGTTGTCCCTGAACTCACTGAAGCCAGACCTCGATCTCGGGTCTAAGGAATTCCTGCTGAAGCTCCTTCTGGACTGTTAAACGAGCAAGCATCTGCTCCTGAATGGACTTACGACTCAAGGCGTCGGCGACAACGTTCGCCTTGCCCAGGTGGTAAAGGATCTCAATATCATAATCTTTGATTAATTCCAACCACTGTCTCTGACGCATATTTAACTCCTTCTGAGTAAATATATACTTTAAACTCTTATGATCGGTGAATATCTGACAGGTAACGCCATAAAGATAATGACGCCAAATCTTCAAAGCGAACACCACGGCTGCTAGCTCCAGGTCGTGTGTTGGATAATTAACCTCGTAAGGTCTCAATTGCCTTGAAGCATAGGCAATAACCTTTCCATTCTCCATGAGCACACATCCGAGACCCTGTCCGGACGCATCACTATAAACCACAAATCCTTCCGTCCCCTGCGGCAAGGAAAGTACAAGTGCTGACATTAACCGGCTCTTGAGTTCCTCAAAACTCCGTTGACACGCATCGGACCACGCGTATTTCTTATCCTTCCGTAAAAGGTTCGTCAAGGGTTGAGCGATTCTAGAGAATCCCTCCACAAATCGCCTATAATACCCCGCTAATCTGAGGAAACTTCGGATTTCCTTAACATTCTTCGGAGGTAGCCAATCTCGAATAGCCTCCGTCTTCTGAGGATCGACACGAACTCCATCGAATGAAATTACGTGTCCGAGAAACGTCACTTCGGACATCCAGAACTCATATTTGGAAAACTTCCCATAAAGTTGTTCTCGTCTCAACACGTCGAGCACTTGATGAAGGTGAAACTCGTGTTCCTCCCGGTCATGAGAATAAATCAAAATGTCATCGATGAAGACAACAACAAACTGATCCAAAAATTCGATGAAAACCCGATTCATTAACTCCATGAATACTGCAGGTGCATTAGTCAATCCAAACGGCATAACCACAAACTCATAATGACCATAGCGTGTTCGAAACGCCGTCCTCGCGATGTCCGACTCTCGGATCCGCAATTGATGATATCCAGATCTTAAGTCGATCTTGGAAAATACTGAAGCTCCCTGAAGTTGATCTAAAAGATCATCGATACGGGGTAAAGGATACTTATTCTTGATCGTCACCCTGTTCAACTCCCGATAATCAATACATAAGCGAAATGAACCATCCTTCTTCTTGACAAACAACACTGGTGCTCCCCACGGGGACGCACTCGGTCGGATATAACCTTTCTCGAATAACTCCTCAAGTTGATTCTTCAATTCCCGCATTTCGGTCGGGGCCATCCGGTACGGTGCCTTCGATATCGGGGATGTACCGGGCTCCAACTCAATCGTGAATTCCACATCCCTCTGTGGAGGCAAACCAGGTAACTCGTCTGGAAAAACATCGGCATATTCCCTCACTACCGGAATATCCGTCAACATTACTGATGATTTCTCGGTTTTGGTCATAAAGCACCAATAACCAACACACCCCTGATTGAGTAATCTCACTGCTTTCATCAAATTAATGACCTTACTGCAGTAGGGATTACCTCCTGAAACACACATTCAACCCCATCGCGAAATGATAGTGATCATACGCTACGGACACTAATGATGGCATCATGACGATCCATCCAATCAATACCCAAGATGACGCGTCTCTCGGCAAATCTACCACGATTAGGTCCGCCGCCATACACGACCATGAAGTCAATCGGACAGCTCAATCTCACGATTTCCGATAATTCGTCTACCATCAGGTAGACCAATGACATAAGGCTCACAACTATTAGCACTACCCAGACGTAGTCTACTCAAACATGACTCGGAAATGAATGAATGCGATGCACCAGTATCAAAAAGGGTACACACAGGTTGAGATAGAATATCGAGTGTACCTGAGATCATTCGGGCCTATGGATCATCGGTCTTCTTCATCTTATAAATCCGGGGCTTGCTAGTCCCGGCACCAGACGCTCCCGTCTGCTGGCTATAGGCTCCACCTTTAGTCGCTCCTGTCATTTTAGACGAACCTAATTGAGTGGCCTGATTCTGAACGGCTGACTGCTTAGGGGCCTGAGATGACGTCTGAGCTGGTTTGGAGTCCCTTCGGCAAAAACGGGCCTTATGCCCAACAATTCCACAGTTATGACACGTGACGGACTGTCTCGGACACTTGGTGCTGACATGACCAAGATACCCACAGTTATAATAGGTGATGACCGAACTGGCCGCTCGTGACTGAGATTCCGCGGGTTTAGACGTCACATGAGGTCGCTCAGAAAAAGCAGAGCCCGCACGAGGTTTCTTGAAAGTGGCTCGACCGCCGTCAGCCGATTCTGATTCTTGGACTTCTTGCTAGCAGATGAAGGTTGCTGCTTAGCAATCTCCTTAGCAGTAAGCTCATAGGTAAGAGCTTTCTCAATGAATTCAGCCAACGTGGTGTAATTATGATTAAGCAAGTGTAGTCTCATACGGGGTTTCAGCCTCTTGCTGAAATACTTAATCTTATCTGCCTCGGAATGAATGATAGATGAGGCGAACGGAAGAAGTTCCTGAAATTTCTCGGCAATGGCGAGAACATCCTCGTCTGCTGAGGGGTCGGGGGTGAGTAATTCTGACAGTTTGGCCTCTCTGAGCGGGGCCTGATAATACCTCTCCATCATGAGAGTTTTGAATTGATCCCAAGTACATGATCCTTCGGTGGGCTTCAACGACAACCACCCAGAATGTGCGCTCTTACCCAGGTAGTAAGCCGCAACAGAAACTTTGTGTCCTTTGGGACACTCTACCATAGCAAACAACTTCTCGAAATGCTCGAGCCAATGAATAATATCCGCCGGCTCAGACGAGCCCTCAAAAGTAGGTGGCCTCTGGCGAGAGATGTCGCCTATGATATTGCTCACATTCTTCTCTTGCCTCTGAGGTGGCGGCGGAGGAGCCTGTTGATTTTGATTGACGGAGTTATGCATTGTCTCCATCAGCTGTGCCATCTGGGTCATTTGGGCCATCATGCCCTGCATAAAAGCGAGTGGGTCAACCCGGAAACCTTCTGACTGAGCCGTGTTCCGGGTACGACTCCCCGTTAGTGAATGATCGCGTCCAGGTGAATGAGTGGCAGCATCGCTGCTCGATGAATTAGCATTATTTCTCGCGTTTGCACGTGTATTCACACGAGCTCTCGGGATTCGGCCCGCTCCACGGCCTCGTCCTCCACGTCCTCTTCTTGCCCTCTCCATACTGAAGTAGGAAAGTCACATGATGATTTTATTTCCCGCATGAATATCACGTTATGATTATGATATGAGATGAAGAAAATGAGCATACGCGCTCTAACACAGTGATTACATGAATGATTAA
Source organism: Orobanche coerulescens (assembly GCA_033398695.1). Taxonomy (NCBI): domain Eukaryota; kingdom Viridiplantae; phylum Streptophyta; class Magnoliopsida; order Lamiales; family Orobanchaceae; genus Orobanche; species Orobanche coerulescens. Next base: position 203,847,736 of record CM065801.1, on the reverse strand, counting down.
CTGAGGTGACATGATTATCTGATGAAATTATTGAAATGATTATCTTGAACAAGTTAACATGATTAATGATTTGATCTTCCTGATCAGCAACTCAATAATGAAATGAATTGAGTGATTAACGAGTTAACATGACCGTCCTGGTCAAATGAAAATGATGGTTGAGGATTGTTAACTGATGAATTATGAATGAATGATTCTTGCCAGAAATTATACCATGGGGTTAGAAATCTTACAGTTCTTGGTCTGACTGGCTCGGCATTTGCACAGGTCACACGTGACGCGAAAGTCCAATGATACTAGTCCGACGACGATGATTTCAAATGAGACATGACTTGGAGGGTAGTATTCAAAACCACACTCCGATACCAACTCTGTAACACCCCAAACTAGGCGGATATTACAGTGCCATGAATCCCCGACTGGGACGCACTAGGAAAATGAAAATGATGAATTAAATAATACAATTGTAGTACCGAACCACATTATATTACCAAGTACTCCGATGAGGAGTTTAAGTACAACACACCAGGACAATACCGAATACTAGTATATTTTATATGGAGATAAAATACACCACCCTGAACAAATAAACATTTCAAACGGAATTTGCAGCGGAAATACAACTGTAGAGAAATAAGCATGACTGAAATAAACGGAATGACTGGGGCCCCCTACTAGTATCACTGGGACTCCTCGCCGTCAACATGCTCTTCCCGTGCCTTTGCCTTGCCGTGACCTGAAAACAAAATCCCCCAACGGCCGCCATACGTAACAACAATCCTCAAGGGTTGAAATTACACAATCATGATATATCCGAAGTTATGAAATATCCTTAGTTATGAATTACGCCAAGAGGAGTATCATAGTACGCCCGTAGTGTTCTGTGCAAGTGTACAAGACGGATGACCGGACACACCCGTCCTTGTACCTAATTAGTCTCACGGAGGTAATCGTTACCGTGTGCACAGTCCAATGTATCACTCCCAATACATGGCCATCATGTGCCCGACTAAAAATTCCACACATCCGCACCCGGCCACGCAATATGAACCCAGAAGGTCATATGAACGAGGATGACCATAATGAATATCAATGAATAATAATAATCTGACAAAGTCAAGAATGACTCACCGATATGAAAGTGATAATGAAGTGATTGATAGTTTCAATGAAATGATTGGAACCGCCGTTCCTCGCTAATGAAGTGATTATTCGACAATTACAAGTCTCAATATGATTAATACAATGATGAATGAGTTATGATTATGAATGATCAACAACAAAAAGAATGAATATCCTTTTAACCGAGTAAGAATCAACTTACTCAATACCGATGACAATGTCCTTCCACGAACAACGTCCTAATCGAGATACCGGTCGCTCGAACAACTTGAATAACAATAATTACCAATAACCGTTCAATACACGTATCAAGCAACAACACGACTAACCCAAAGGTCGATACAACGATAATCAAACTCATAGGGGCATTCTAACGAATACGTAACCAACCACACAACTTCGAAAATATCCAATCCCGAATTTATCGAAACCAACACCAAAATGAGTATTTCGAACTAACGAAACACTTCAATGATATCAATAATCCAATAGGAATCCACAATTCAAGATTACAACAACATCAATCGGAAAATCCCCCAATTAACCAAAGTCAACCCCAAGGGTTCTTGAAATAATTCCGAAAATAGCCATTAAATCCGTAGGAATATATTTATCCAAGGTAGATAATCCATATCTAACATATTCCAATGATAATCCAAGCTTACACGAAGAAATCGGAAGGAAAAACCCAAAAATCCAAAATTCTAGATCCAAGAGATTAATACCTTAGATTTGATGTGATGAGGATGTTGAAATGATGATTAATCCAAAAAATAAGCTTGAAGATGATGATTGATGATTACTCCTCGAAGAACACTCTCCAAGACGCCTGGAATCGCCCGAAACCACCGAAGAAACAAAAAGAAATGATAAATGACGGAGTAAGGGATGAACTGTCCTATTTATAGCAATCCCAGTTTAGCGCGCGCTAGCCCCAGCTCTTAGCGTGCGCTAACGGGTGTTTTGGGTAGTCCAGTACCCACTGTCCGAGCACGGTAGCGTGCGCTACGTACCTTTTGTAGCGTGCGCTACAACCATACCATTAGCGTGCGTTAATACCCATGGTTAGCGTGTGCTAACGAATTATTTGATGCCCAGTACTGGAATCCAGAAACCGTCTGTCCTCTGATCTGACCCCGGTAGCGTGCGCTACATCCAATATTAAGCGTGCGCTATAGTATCGATTGCGTACGCTAAAAACAACTCATAATGTGCGCTATGACTTAATCCAGCGCAGTCCAGTAGCCACTGGACTCAACCTGATCCGCCCTTAGCACGCGCTACAGCAATTATTAGCCCGCGCTACTACAACCACTAGCGCGCGCTACTTACCACTCGTAGCGTGCGCTACTTATAACTCACCTGCAGTCCAGTACCTTCTGGACTGCAGTCAGGGTAACATTAGCGTGCGCTAATGCTTAGTGGTAGAGTGCGCTACCTGTACTCAATTAGCGCGCGCTAGAAAGAGTACGTAGCGTGCGCTACTCCTCACGCACAGCCCACAATGAAAATGACGAAGATGATAAACACGGCACGGAATTCCAATTATATTAGTGATGAACGACGATTGATACACGATACAATTACTCTGAACGGTGAATACCATGATTGAATATGAGTGACAAATGATCATTAATGAGTGAAATTACTGAATGATAAGTACTGAATGATAATTACTGAATTACAACCGGGTATTACATACACCCCCCTTAAAAGAGTTTCGTCCCCGAAACTAAGGGTCAAACAACTCGGGATAACTCTCCCGCATACTATCCTCGGTTTCCCAAGTAGCCTCTTCGACTCCGTGCCTAGACCACTGAATCTTAACTAAAGGAATCGTCTTATTCCTCAATTGTTTGATTCGCCGCTCTAAAACTCGCATAGGACGCTCCTCATATGAATGATCGTCGGCGATCTCGATTTCATCGAACTGAAGTATGTGACTCGGGTCGGCAACATACTTCCGCAACTGAGAGACATGAAACACATTATGAATTCGGCTCAACGCCGGAGGTAAAGCCAGTCGATAAGCTAACTCGCCTACTAGATCCAAAATCTCAAACGGTCCAAAGAATCTCGGACTCAACTTCCCCCTCTTCCCGAAACGGAAGATACCACGACTCGGGGATACCTTGACCAAAACATGGTCACCTGATTCGAACTCTAAAGGTCGACGACGGTTATCTGCATATGATTTCTGTCGATTCTGAGCGGTCAACAAACGACTCCTGATCAAAGTTACCTTCTCACGGGCGGCTATAAGCATATCGGGCTCGGTGCCGATTGATTCTGATAGGTCGTCCCAACACAACGGAGATCGACAACGACGACCATACAAGGCCTCGTAGGGTGCCATCTTAATCGAAGCATGCCAACTATTATTATACGTGAACTCGATCAATGGTAGTTGGGCTTCCCAATCGTCTTTCCAATCGAGGACGCATGCCCTCAACATGTCCTCTAATGTCTGAATAGTCCTCTCTGATTGCCCGTCGGACTGAGGATGAAAGGCGGTACTGAGATTAAGCTGGGTAGATGGAACTGTAAATTCTAGGCGGAATCAGTTTACATGTTCAACTGGTTGCGAATTCGCACAACTGTACTTGGGATCATGTACTTGGGATCATTTCAAAACTAAAATACTTTTTATGTATTTCAGGTCAAGCCCACCGAAGGATCATGTACTCACAACCCATAAAGATGTACCACACGGTTGATTTTGTGCAAGTGTACAAGACGAATGACCGGACACACCCGTCCTTGTACCTAATTAGTCTCACGGAGGTAAGCGTTACCGTGTGCACGGTCCAATGTATCGGTGAACCCAATACATGACCATCGTGTGCCCGACTAAAAATTCCACACAGCCACACCCGGCCACGCAATATGAACCCAGACGGTCATATGAGCGAGAATGACCACAATGAATTTCAATGAATAATAATTCGACAAGGTCAAGCATGACTCACCGAGATGAAAATAATAGTGACGTGATTGATAACTCAATGAACTGATTGGAACCGTCGTTCCTCGTGAATGAAGTGATTGTTCGACAATTACAAGTCTCAATACGGTTAATATAATGATGAATGAGTATGATTATGAATGAACAACAACAAAAGGAATGAATATCCTTTTAACCGAGTAAGAATTAACTTACACAACACCGATGAAGAATGTCCGTCCACGAACAACGTCCTAAATGAAATGCCGATCGCTTGAACAACCTTGAATAATACAATTACCAATAATTCGATCATTACACGAATCAAATACGATCATAACCGACTCAAACGTCGATACAACAATATCCAAACTCGAATATATCGAACCCAACTCCAAGATGAGTATTTAAAACCATCAAAACACTTTCAATGATATCAATAATCTCATAGGAATCCACAATTTCAAGATTACAACAACGTCAAACGGAAATCCCTAAATTATCCGAAGTCAACCCCAAGGGTTCTTGATATAAATCCCCAAAATAGCCATTAAATCTGTAGGAATACATTTATCCAAGGTAGATAATCCATATCTAATATATTCCAACAACAATCCAAGCTTACACGAAGAAATCGGAAGGAAAAACCCAAAAATCCGAAATTCTAGATCTAAGAGATTAATACCTTTGATTTGATGAGATGAAGATGATGAAATAATGATTAATCCAACTCAAAGACTTGAAGATGATGATAGATGATAGCAGCTCAAAGAGAACACTTCAAGTTGCCCGAAATCGCCCGACGTCGCTCAAAAACGAAGAGAAGTGAGAAAATGACGAAACTCAGGCTAACTGTCCAATTTGTACTGCTCCAGATTAGCGCACGCAATGTCCTGCTATTTAGCGTGCGCTAACGAGTTGTACGAACATTCCAGTGAACTCTGGCTGACCCGTTAGCGTACGCTACAACCTGGTAGCGTGCGCTAACTCCATCCCAATAGCATGCGTTAACTCCAGTTGTTAGCGTGCGCTAGCTAAATATCTGCTGTCCAGTACTGAAGTCCAGAACCTTCTGTCCTCTGATATGGTCTCGGTAGCGTGCGCTACAACCAATAATTAGCGTGCGCTACTACACCGTTTGCGTACGCTAAAAACCACTCATAGCGTGCGCTGTGAATTAATCCAGTGCAGTCCAGTAGCCAATGGACTCAACTTGATCCGTCCTTAGCGCGCGCTACACCAGATATTAGCGTGCGCTACTACAACCCACTGGCGCGCGCTACTTACCACTCGTAGCGTGCGCTACTTATAACTCACCTGCAGTCCAGTACCTTCTGGACTGCAGCCAGGGTAACATTAGCGTGCGCTAATGCTGAGTGGTAGCGTGCGCTACCTGTACTCAATTAGCGCATGCTAAAAGAGTATGTAGCGTGCGCTACTCCTCACGCACAGCCCACAATGAAAAAGACAATGATGATAAACACGGCACGAAACTCCAATTAGATTAGTGATGAATGACGATTGATACATGATACAATAACTCTGAACGATGAATACCATGATTGAAATATGAGTGACAAATGATCATTAATGAGTGAAATTACTGAATGATAAATACTGAATGATAATTACTGAATTACAACCGGGTATTACATACACCCCCCTTAAAAGAGTTTCGTCCCCGAAACTAAGGGTCAAAAAACTCGGGATAACTCTCCCGCATACTATCCTCGGTTTCCCAAGTAGCCTCTTCTACTCCGTGTCTAGACCACTGAATTTTAACCAAAGGAATTGTCTTATTCCTCAACTGTTTGATTCGCCGCTCTAAAACTCGTATAGGACGCTCCTCGTATGAATGATCGTCGGCGATCTCAATTTCGTCGAACTGAACTATGTGACTCGGGTCGGCAACATACTTCCGCAACTGAGAGACGTGAAACACATTATGAATTCGGCTCAACGCCGGGGCTAAAGCCAATCTATAAGCTAACTCGCCTACTCGATCTAAAATCTCAAACGGTCCAATGAATCTCGGACTAAACTTACCCCTTTTCCCAAAACGGAAGATACCACGACTCGGGGATACCTTGACCAACACGTGGTCACCTGCCTCAAACTCTAATGGTCGACGACGGTTATATGCATATGATTTCTGTCGACTCTGAGCGGTCAACAAACGACTCCTGATCAAAGCTACCTTCTCACGGGCGGCTATAAGCATATCGGGCTCGGTGCCGATTGATTCCTATAGGTCATCCCAACACAAAGGAGATCGACAACGACGACCGTACAAGGCCTCGTAAGGTGCCATCTGAATCGAAGCATGCCAACTATTATTATACGTGAATTCGATCAATGGTAGTTGGGCTTCCCAATTGTCTTTCCAATCGAGGACGCATGCCCTCAACATGTCCTCTAATGTCTGAATGGTTCTCTCTGATTGTCCGTCGGACTGAGGATGAAAAGCGGTACTGAGATTAAGTTGAGTTCCCATAGCACGATGAACTGATTTCCAAAAATGCGACACAAACCGTCCGTCACGATCGGAAACGATACTTTTAGGAGTACCGTGCAGTCTCACTATCTCTTTGATGAATAACTGGGCAAGTCTCTCGGGACCCCAAGTATCCTTAATCTCAAGAAAATGAGCTGATTTAGTTAAGCGGTCCACAATTACCCAGATCGTATTCATGCCACGACGACTCGTCGGCAAACTCGTGATGAAATCCATAGAAATGTCTTCCCACTTCCATTCTGGAATAGGGAGAGGTTTCAGCATACCCGCCGGTCGCTGATGTTCAATCTTAACTTGTTGACAGGTTAAGCATCTCGAAACAAATTCTGCGACTTCTCGCTTCATATTACTCCACCAGTAATTTTGTTTCAAGTCCTTGTACATCTTGCTAGACCCCGGATGAACAGAATAAGGGGTAGCATGAGCTTCTTTCAAGATCGAGTTTTTCAACTCATCATTCGCCGGTATGCACAACCGATTCTTAAATCTCAAAAGTCCATCCTCGTGGACCACGAATCCAGGGGCTTTCCCCTGAGCCACATCCTCACGGATGCGCAACAATGATGGGTCCGAACCCTGATTCTCTCTGATTGCCTCCTCAAGTGACGATGAGATCTCCAACATACAAAGCTGTCCCTGAACTCGCTGAAGCCAGACCTTGATCTACTGTCACGTGTCTCCGTAGATTCAACAACCCGCACGGACTACAGCACGCACAATTAAACAAACATAATCAATTCCGACAACGTGATCCACTGTCACGTGTCTCCGTAGGTTCAACAACCTGCACGGACTATTAACCAGACATAACCAATTCCGACACCGTGATCCACTGTCACGTGTCTCCGTAGGCTTAACAACCCGCACGGACTATATCAATCTCAACAACCACACACACAGTCCTGACACCGTAGTCCACTGCCACGTGTCACCGTAAGCCCCGTCGAGCTCACCCGGTTGGACGTACTGTGTCCGAAACTCATGGTCCACTGCCATGCGTTATCGTAGGCCTCGTCAGACCAGCACGATTGGACCTCAGTACCTCACTAAGTTCTGACCCCGTAGTCTACTGCCACGAATCCTCGTAGGTCCCGTCGGACCAACACGAGTGAACTTAGCGGTCACACACATATTCATATTCACATTCACATTACATACAACAATGAGCACAATTGATCAATCACATTGATCACCACAAAATCGTACATCACCTGCACATAACACAATCTCAACACCCGCAACAACTATCGTCAATCAACGACACATATCCAACATAACACACGTTCGGTACACATTACATTACACAACCAAGTGTACAACCGTCCCATATGTATGGCGCAATCCTGCACAAATGGCACAACGCCTAACATGTATACTAATATAACAATATTACCGCAAAGCCTTCAAATTACGGAAAACACAACCAACTCAAACGGAACATAATTACGAAGGCAAGCAAAATCATCACACATCTCATACATAATTACTAGTCGCAAGATACAAGTCGTATAGTAAGATACTTGCCTTACTAACCGCTACCAAACGCTCCGAAGAACACGGTTCGACCGGGAAGCTCGGACCCCGAAGAAGACAACGAATGGACGGGTTCCAACTCGAGTTCTTCACAAGAATTTCGTCCCTAAATCATATCAATGATAAATCAACAATCGTACGATGAATAATAATCGCACAACGCCCAAACCCCCTCTAAGACCTTTTGTCGGACACCTTCAAGGCGTCGACTAAGAACTCAACCAAAACGACGAATCAATACAATCCAACCGTGGAATAACAAGGAAAATGATATAATACATCTAAATAATTATCAATCCATCATAATCCTAAGTTAAATCGGATTAAACGGACAATTCGAACAAAATCCCCAATTTTCCAAAAACTAGATTTTTAGGAAATCTAACCTTGATTCGCTCGATCGGAGGATGTTACGGGATGATTGATTGATGTTAGAAACTCAACAACTTCGTGGATTGGATGTATGACAACATGCCTCCATGCTCCACAAGTCCCCAACCGCGGAAGAGGAAGAAAGAAGTGAGAAAAATGAGTGAAACCCGACTGCTCTGCCATATTTATACCCCTGCCGGACACGGCGCAGCAAACGGCCCAGACCAGCGCCGGGTGTCTCGGCCGTGTCTCGGAAGGCTGCTGGTCCTGGCCGACCCGGCGCAAGACACGGCGCTGGGCAGCGCCGTTTCCAGGGCCGTTTCGCACAGGTCCGGCCAGCCATGACTCGGTCGATCCGACGGTCCGAAAAATCCTGAAACTCAGACCTGAACGTAAACCGAAAGCACGGTTACGAAGTACTCGTAAATACGAATCCGAACACTGAGAGAACACCTGATTCCGACCACCCGAAGGCTCGAAATTCGACAACGGAAAGTAATTACCCAAAACTTTGGGAAATTACGAAAATGGCCCAAAACGTCCGAAAATCACGATACGCGATCGAAACACCAAACCAAAGCTCGCAACATGAATAATAACATTAAATGAACTTACGAGTAACTCGAAACAACAGTTTCGGATGAGATTCGCAAGAATCGAACTCAAGTGCGGAAAAGTCGCTAAAAAGCTCGGAACTCAGCAAAACGATACCGAAACGAACTCGGATGACAAAAAGTGCAGAATTAATCATTCTCGAAATGACTAAATGGTCATGAGCGAGTCGTCAAAACGGACTTACGCCGAAAAAATAAAATTACCGGAAATCCGAAATTGCGGATATTACAGGTCGTCCTAAGTCGGGCACCAGAGTCGATCGCTAGGTGTCAAGGGGCGATCGCCTTTGGAGTCGATCGCTAGATACCCGAAGGCGGTCTGGTATCTTCGGTTTGGCGACTCCGCCATAGCTTGATTGGGTGTGGACTCGGTCGCTCGGCCTTATAGCCGATCGCCTGTCGAGGTGAATAAATTTCGACACAACAATTGAAGCTAAGTAAGGTTCGAAGGGCTCTAGGTGCATAAATAGTATCGATAACTTGTGATTGAGTGCCATTTAGGCATCAAGAATTGAGCATTACCTTGCCCTTTGATGAGTTGGGAGGACCCATCATCGTAGTTACCGAGGTTTGGCATGCGACTTATTCGATGAATAGAAGCCTTATTCTAAGAACATTCAAGTTCTACTCGATTCATTCCTTAGAAGAGAGTGAAATTTCGAACCATTAGCATTCAAGCATTATCCAGTACATTGAAATACAGCTAAGAATCTAATGTAAGCAATATTAGTATCTTGTTCGTGAAATAACATTGCAACACGCCATTATTAAAAAGAAAACACCAACACAGTCATCTTGAGGCAACTATAACAAATGTAAATGATAAAGTAAACATAATACTAAGATTTAGTCTGTAGACTGTGGCTCGTATAACTAAATTCGACGATTGGTGACTGTGAAACTGACATAGGTATAATATCCGCAATTTCGATTCCGGTAATTTTCTTTTTTGGCGGAAGTCCATCTTAGTGACTCTATTGTGATCGTTTCGTCATTATGAGAATGATTAATTCTATACTTTTTGTCATCCGAGTTCATTTCGGCGTGGTTTTGTTGAGTTTCGTGTTCTTAAGCGACTTTTCCAAGTATGAGTTCGACTTTGTAAAATCACCATCAATTCTTTGAAACTCCAAAAGTTCTGAATCTTTTTAGTATTATAGAGCATCAAGATAGATTTCCAATAGTTCAAACGGTGAGTCAATCGGAGTCCGAACGAAAGAGTTATGGTCGAAATAGCTAAGACTACACAATGATCCTGGCGCGGCTGTACCGCGGGCCATGGCCCTCAGCTGGCCGGGCTGCGGCACTAAGCTGGCTGCTGCTCGTAATTTTAAGCCGTAGGACACGACACACTTAGTATGGGCCGCGGCACGCGAGTCAGATTAGCCCTATTTCAGCGGGATTTTGGGAGAGGGTTTCATTTCCTCTCCTCTCTTTTTCTTCCTCTCGTTTTGGGCGATTTTGGGCGATTTGTCTCAGAGATATCATCCTTCTCAAGTTCTTGGTGTGGATTAATAACATCAATTCATGTTCTTTGTCATTAATTCGAGGTATTTTCTTGATTCTCTGGAGTTGACCTTTTCGGGAGTTTTGTTCTTGATTTCATTTTCCATCCGATTTTGTTAAATCGATTGGTGTTAGATGTTATTATTAAACTTGTTTTATGCATTGTATATCCATATCTTCAGTTCGTTTCAACCCAAAGGGTTATTTCGGTGTTCTTGAGGTGTAGTGAACATTTAATGTTTGATTAAATGTTCGAATTAGTTTCCTTCGATAGTTTGATGTGGTCTCCGTTGCTTTTGGTCTTGATCCTCCTCATAATCATGTTTTTGTTCATTCTTCCAGAGAATTATAGGTGCTCGAGGATTCCGAGTTGATCTCCGCTTGGTGTTGGTAATTCGTGTGGTGTTATTCTTGTAGTATTCGCGGTGCTATCGAGTTCTTGATAGTGTTCGGGAGTTCGGGGCTATCGACCACATCATATCCGTCATCTCGTTGCAATCTTAGTTTTGAGGCAAGTACCTTGTCCATATATTTCTTGTTTTGTGGATATGATTATCGGTGATCGTCTAAATGTGTTTGTTTGGTTGTTGAAATGAACTTTCAAATATTCGGTTAGCCTCGTTAAAAGCCCCCTTTCAAACTCGTGTGTATTTTGTGATTGGTGTTTCTTTTCTAAAATAACTATGCGAGTCCTATGGATATGTTTTGTGTTGATGTTGTGCTTGATAATGCGTGTGTAGATATATTGCCTCATTTCGGTGTGTTGTGGTTTGACGTTGTGTCGTGCCAAGTGTTTGATGTCTCTGGGTGAATTGTTTGGATATCCTTGTTGTATTGTGAAACGTGTGTGAATGTATGGATATGGGCGGGGTCTACGGTGACACATGAAATGCGATCATATGGTCAGGATGCAACAAGAGATTGATCCAACCGTGAGAGCCTCGGGATACCTACGGTGACACATGACATGTGATCATGTGGTCAGGAGACAACAAGTGATTGATCCAACCGTGAGATGACGTGACAAGTGATCACGGTGGTGTAAGGAACCTATGGTGACACATGACATGCGATCATGTGGTTAGGAGACAACAAGTGATTGATCCAACCGTGAGAAGACGTGGCATGTGTTCACGGTGTTATGTATATGATTTGGATGTATTGACCAGGTCGAGTACCTTGGGTGTGACCGAGATTTCGTATCTTGGGTGGTTATGTTCTGCTGATTTTTATGTCCGTCGAGGACACGTGCGGTGGGTTTTGAACCCTGTGAATTTTTGTTGGTTTTTATTCGATAAATCAAATCTTTGGCTGTGGCCCCTGTTGATTTTGGAACGAGAAGGATTCGATAATCCTAAATTGTTTTCTATTAAAACTCCCGATGACGCTTACCTCCGTGAGACTAATTAGGTACAAGGACGGGTGTGTCCGGTCATTCGTCTTGTACACTTGCACAGAACATTACGGGCGTACTATGATACTCCTTTTCAGCGTAATTCATAATTAAGGATATTTCATAACTTCAGTTATATCATGATTGTGTATTTTCAACCCTTGGGGATTGTTGTTCTGTGTAACTGACCCCGTTGGGGGATTTTGTTTTCAGGTCACGGCAAGGCAAAGGCACGGGAATAGCATGTTGACGGCGAGGAGTCCCAGTGATACTAGTAGGGGGGGCCCAGTCATTTCGCTTAATTGAGTCATTTCAGTCATTCTTATTCTCTTCATTTGTATTTCCGCTGCAAAATTCCGTTTGAGACGTTTATTATAAACCCCTTTATGGGAACATGCATCACTTTAATTCGTCGGCTTTTGTAACACTATGAAACAAAGTACTCTTATGCAACTTTGGATGGATGGAATGGAACAGCCAGAACCTCCATCGCCGCAAAGAATATCCATCTATCTACTCAAGTCGAATTCAGATCTGCGCCGCTCCTCCTCCGCCATCGTTAATACAAATCAATAAGTTTGTTTTGTTTAATTAAATTAAAAAAAAATAAAGTATAACGAGCCAACAAATTGGCTCTGTTGGGAAGAAGGGATGTGAGAGTTATGATTTATGCAAAGACTTGGGGTATGTTTTCGGGAATGGTTTTGGTTTCTGCAGAGAAGAGGGAATATGCGTGTTTTCATTTTATGAGGGGAGTGTTAGTTATAAGATTTTTTAAGAATTATTTTTTCCAAATAATTTTTTTAAGAATTAATTAATCTTAGGAAAATGCTAACAGGAAGTGTCCTAAGAAACCATTGATGAGTAAGAATTGCTTAGTTAAATTGATACATTGGTGGATTTTATCAGTAAGAATTGCTTGGTTAATTTGAAATAAGTAGTTATTACTTCTTCCGTCCCAACTAATATGAGTCATATTCCTTTCTGGGCTGTTCCAACTAAGTTGAGTCATTTCCTAAAATGGAAATAATTAAGAAAAAAATCAGGCTCTTAATCTACACTTAAGCCCAATTCCAGATCTTTGCCGCATCCTCTTCCTTCTCTAACCCTAATCTGCGCCGCCTCCCTCCTCATTCTCTAACCCTAGTCTGCGCCGCCTCCCTACTCATTCTCTAACCTTACTCCTTGCCTCCATCCTTGTCTCATCGTCTTTGAACCCGATAGATAAAACCCTACCGTCTAAATCTTCGGACGATGTTCTCCATGGATAAATCCGCGCTGCCCCTCCACCACAATGAATCAGCCGAGCGGTGGACTCACCGGCGGCGGGGATGAGATATTTTTCTCATCTCTGTCTCGCCGTACTTCAGTAATCCCACCTCGTCGCCCTCCTACCGAAATCGGGCATGCCACCGATGGGCTCGCCGGAGGCGGGGATGAGATCCACATCTCGCCTCCCTATACTCGCAACCCGCTTGCCCCCCATCCTCGCTACGTAAATCTTCTCCCTCGTCGCTCACCCACCACAAAGACGTATTCGAGCGGTTGGCTCGACGATTTATCGCCGACTTATTTCCCTTTCGATCCTTCTGAAGATGGATGGGCGCGGCAGTTGCGAAGGCAGAGGTCGAGGTTGAGGAGGAAATTAAACATTGGTAATGAACGATGATGATGGTAAATTCTGATGATCATTAATTCTTGAGTCATTACATACAAAAATATGTGGCCTTGTTTGAATTGATCTACATGCTTGAGGCATTACATTCTTGAATTCGTACAAAAAACAAAATGCATTGGTGATCATTCATACTTGTGCACTGATCACATTACTAATTCTGATGCACACCTACTGATCATTCACACTTGTCAAAAAAAACCCACCATTGTTCTACTTATAAGTCTAAACCTAATGCTTCCACAATCTCTAGCAAGCCGTGATTGGTGCCCATTTCTTTGAGAAAATTGATGCACTGAATTGCCAAGTCGATTGGAACTTCTAAGTTGAGTGGTAGTTGATATGATCTTAATGCACCTTTGGCCATGTGTGGGATCTTGTAGCAATTTTGACCTTTTACTTTCAAGATCTCAATCATACACCCCTGTAGACTTAGGAAAACATTCTTAAGTGTGATGGGAGATAGCATTTAAAATGAATCATTCACTGCATTTAGAAGATCATTGATTGTCCTGCATGCTTTCTCTACTTGTAGAGAATGAATGGCTCTAAACCATCCTAAGTCATTCACATTACAGTCCGGTGAATTAGGGGCTTGTTGTAATAACCGTACTTTTTATTGATTGTTTGACCTTGCCGTTCTTCCTCTTTTATCGCTCTGTAAAAACTTTGAGATGTTATCGATGTTGATTTAGAGTTTCGTACCTTTTTGGATCATGATTGTGTTGACTGGACATTTCGGCAGTGTTCTAGGACAGAGATATAGCGCACACTAGGCCTAGGCTAACGAACGCTATTTCTACTTGAGTAGCGCGTGCTAACGTTCGGAGCATGGCAGAGGCAGTAGCTAATTCTGCTCTCTGGACTAGCAGTTAGCGCATGCTAGGAGTTCGCTAGCGCACGCTATTCGTGGTCAGTAGCGCGCGCTAACATCGTCTGTAGCGCACGCTAACGAGCTGAGTCGGCAGAGGCAGTGAGGTATTTCTACCTTTTGGACTAGCAGGTAATGCACGGTAGGCAGCAGCTAGCGCACGTTAAAGGTGTTGCGTAGCGCGCGCTAATGCCCACTCGTAGCGCACGCTATCGGAGTTGGGCAGTGAACTGGAACTTTGGCAGGACAACAGTTAGCGCATGCTAAGGTGTGGTAGCGCGCACTATCGCCTCGGGACAGAAGCCACTGGACTACCGGGTGAGTCCGTTAGCGCATGCTAGCCCCGATTCTTAGCGCGCGCTAACCTGGGATTTTATGTAAGGGGCAGTCAACCCCTGGAATCGTCATTTCTCCATCTTTCCTTCCTTTTCCGACGGGAGCAGCGGGATTTGGGCGATTCAGAGCGTTTGGTGGCGATCCTTATTCAGATATCATCATCTTTGGGTGGATAACAAAGATTACAAAACATCTAATCCATTTCCATCTTCCAAATCAAGACAAAAATCCTTAGAACCCTAATTTTTGGGAATTTTGGGGATTTTCTTAGATTCGTCCGATTTATCCGTTTTGGAGCTTTAGAACCTTGAGATTATGATGTATATACCTCGTATCCATGTTTCCCCTACGATTATATGGATTGTTTTGTACCTTGTTCAGACGTGAGAGGGTTTGGGTGATTTTCCAACCTCTAGATGTGTACCCTTGTAGTTTCGTGAATTGTAGGCGGGGCCATGAGAGTTTTGAATTGATCCCACGTTTGTCATCATCTAGAGGTAATTAGAGCTATGGTAGAGTGTCCCGAAGGACACAAAGTTTCTGTTGCGGCTTACTACCTGGGTAAGAGCGCACATTCTTGGTGGTTGTCGTTGAAGCCCACCGAAGGATCATGTACTTGGGATCAATTCAAACCTATAATCGGCAGTTGGGATTCGTAAAAGATCAGGTGAGGACTGAGGCCGATAAAATTCGTCGTTTGTTCCTTTAATTCGTCGGCTTTTGTAACACCCCAATTTCACTTAAGGGACGTTACATGCCGTAAAACCTTCATAAGGCCTACCAGGCTAACACATGACACAAAATTCACAGGCAATTCTCATAAGACATAATAAACATAGTAAAATAGGGCCGTGGCCTCGGCCAAAACATTTTAATCGGACATCAAAAGTATGAGTCAATATGAGTTCATTGCCCACGCAGGGGACTTTAACCAAGATTAATGAAACCAAATAATATCCAACTCTCAAGTAGACATAAACATCGAATACAGACTCGAGCCTCATCATCATGCCGGTCCATCATTTAAATGCGTATCCCGTGCCAGGTCCTCAGCTCGACCAATACCTGAAATGCATAAGATGTATTTCCCCCATTTAAGGGGTTAGCAGTCGAATAGCTAGTGCAAGTACACAATTACACTACATTATATACAGATACGATTTATACAGTCATCTAATTCAGAAAACATTTGAAAAGCCATATTCCGGAATATCACATTGGCATTCAAAACATTTTAAGAATTTATCACAATATCACAAACATTCACATCTGGTAACCCGTAGCCGCACCCCTTAGTATCGACCCCCAGACGCCCCGTCGAACTCTCCGGGTGGGAAACCACTTCCGTGGCCGTACCCCTTAGTATCGGCCCCCAGACGCCCCGTCGAACGCTCCGAGTGAAAGTTCAACCACACGTGCACCCGAGTCCACTTCCACGGCCATACCCCTTAGTATTGACCCCCAGACATCCCGTCGAACGCTCCGGGTGGAAGGACAAATAACTCACACACACAAAAGATCATAATTCATCATTCATACCGAAACCGTAACACACATAACGTAATGTAATACATGTACTTGCCTTGAATACACGACGAGACCGAAATGGTGAAAAGAAGGGTTTCGATCCGA
The DNA here is from genome assembly GCA_033398695.1 of Orobanche coerulescens. Classification (NCBI taxonomy): domain Eukaryota; kingdom Viridiplantae; phylum Streptophyta; class Magnoliopsida; order Lamiales; family Orobanchaceae; genus Orobanche; species Orobanche coerulescens. Next base: position 203,831,223 of record CM065801.1, on the reverse strand, counting down.
ATAATCTTCACAAATCCGTTCCTAATACAGTAATGATATACAAACAATCTCAATACTGCGGAAACGTAGGAATTCATCCTAATTTTACCCATTGGAACAATTCGCCGGTCACTACGAAGTCATAAACGATTCCAATCTATTAACGGTGAAACCTAGAAGTTTAACCCGATAAACTATATTGAAAGTAAGGAACTACGACTATATAATCACAATCTTTATGGGTTGTGAGTACATCTATTCAAATGTCGTTTAAGTAAGTTTTGTTGATTGAGTTGTGTGACCTCATCGGTCTGTGTATTCACGTATAAGTGACCATACAGTCTGTATTATTATTATTGTTTGACCCTGGCCGGGTAAGCATTTGGTTGTTTATGGATGTTTAGCCTGGTAGATCCTTGTGGAAAGGGTCTACGGCGTGTAATATTCCCATACGGTTTTGGGGGTGTTACATTTATGGTATCAGAGCTTAGGTTGCGAAACTGAGCCGTGTCGGGTCGAGTCGAGTCGTGATTTGTCGAGTAATTTGTTGTCTTGTCGTTCGAGTCGTCAGGTGACAAGTTGAGTTGTGCGTAGTCACAACGCGTTGGATATGTTGTCGGATGAGATTAGTATCGTGGGCGACCGTCATCTCCATGCGGCATGTGGACGTTGTAATACCCGTAATTTTGATCCCCGGAAATTTTCTATTTTTGGTGGAAGTCTATTTTGACGACCTACTTGGGACCGTTTCGTCATCCTGAGAATGATTAATTCTACACTTTTTGTCATCCGAGTTCATTTCGGTATCGTTCTGTTGAATTCCGTGTTCTTTAGCGACTTTTCCACCTATGAGTTCGACTTTGTTAAATCACCATAAATTCTTGGAAACTCCAAAAATTCTGAATCTTGGCAATATTATAAAGCATCGAGTTAGCTTTACAATGGTTCAAACGGTGGGTCAATCGGAGTCCAAACGAGGGAGTTATGGTCGAAATAGCTAAGTCACTCTCATTTTCCAGATTCGGCCAAAACCGCCAGACTGGTGCCGCGCACACTGGCTGAGCCGCGCACACCGCGAGCCCCGGGAGCAAATTTTGGGCTGTGCCGCGCACACCTATACTGAGCCGCGGCACACAGGACAGTTTACCCTATATCTGCGTTTTTTTGTGCGATTCAACCGATACTTTTTCATTTCTTCACCTTCACACGGGAGAGAAGGCTTGAGAGAGGGAAGTTTCTTCATCTATCACTTGAGTGGGTGACTTCATTCATCTATTTTCGATTGTGAAGCCCGGATCATCGTTCTATCACGTGCTCTTCGAATCATAGTGCTTGAATCTTCAAGAGGTAATTTCTTCAACATCTTGGATTTCGATTTTGTATTATGTAATGATGTTTTGGATGTTAAAATCATGGGGTATGAAGTGATATACGCATGATTATGGACTTGTTGGAGTATTCATCGGATTATTGAAAGATTATTCAAGAACACTTCGAATTTTGTGTTGGAAATTGGAGATTTTGTTTGACTTCATCCTTTTAATCCGTAGTAATTTAGATTAGTGATGGATTGATGATGATTTAGGTGTATTCTATCATTTCCATCGTTATTCCACGGTTGGAGTGTATTGATTCGTCGTTTCGGTTGAGTTATTAGTCGACGCCTTGAAGGTGTCCGACAAAAGGTCTAAGAGGGGGGTTTGTGCGTTGTACGATTATTATTCATCGTACGATTGTTGATTTATCATTGATATGACTTAGGGACGAAATCCTTGTGAAGAACTCAAGTCGGAACCCTTCCGTTCGTTGTCTTCTTCGTGGTTCAAGCTTCCCGGTCGAACCGTGTTCTTCTGGATCTTCTAACGTTTATTAAGGCAAGTATACATTTATGATTGTACGTTCGACTTTGAACGTATGAAATATTGATGGTATGATTATTTCTAGCCACTCCGGACGGGCCTATGGTCCTCTCGAGGGTTTCGTAGCCTCCAGTGCGATTCCATGGTTGATATGAACGAACCGCTTCTACGGCATTCATATGAAATAATGTTGGCATGTAATGAACGAACCGCTTTGACGGCATTCCTACATGTAACGGCGTATGATATGAACGAACCGTTTCTACGGCATTCACATACGCCTTGAGATTTTAGTCATTCCTAATACTAGTCTTATATTGATGAATTGACGGATTACATTTACTTTATTGTCGAGGAGTATTATGTTTCATATTGTTATACTTGCACTAGCTATTCGACGGCTAACCCTTTATGGGGAAATACGTTTCATGTATTTCAGTTCCGGAGAGCGGACAGTGGGTATCGGGTCGGCATGAAGATGATGGGCAAGTGTGATACCGTGTTTTGTCTCCGATTATTTTCGATTCCTCCATTCAAGGTTGTTGTAATCGAATGGATTTTTAAATACTCGAGTATTGTATTTTCGCTTTCCTTGATGTTCCTACTGTGTTGCCGAGGTATTGATTTGTGTGGTGATGTATATGGTTTCATTGGTTATGGTTTTGAATACCATTTGTATCGTCTTTCTTTCCATTGTATGTAGACCTTCTCGGTCAAGTTTATAGTTCCGCGTATGTTTAGCCTTGTGGGTCCCACGGCGGGGCTCACGGCGCTGTAATATACCCTGAATAACTTGGGGGTGTTACAGAATATGGTATCGGAGCTTAGGTTTATGGATACCTAGGCTGTCGGTCTTTTGGGTCGATTGAGTCGGCATTTGCCCACAGTATCACTACTCTGCCATCATCACAGTGCGACCGGTACTTGTAAGTTCTCTCACTCTTCTTGTATTCTTCTTAATCGTTTTGTTTATAGCTTGGTATTCTTGGGAATTGGTCACTTCGAGAATGTGCGATTCGGATTATACTTACGCACGTGTGTGCCTTTCAGAATGTTGGCTGAAAGTAGGAAGAATCGTGGCCGTGGTCACGGACGTGAACTCTTCCTTGAGATTTTGTTAAGTTGCTAATTGCGATAATGGTGTGTATCGGTATTATGTTGAGACTTTGTTTAGGAGTCGCATGCTAGTATCACGGGAGATCTTCGACTTCGCAGACTTGTAAGTATGTTGTTCGAATTATTCGATAATTCTTGGTGAAATTGAATTCCCGTTGAAATGTTGTTTGTACGAGTGATTGTAAGTTTCGAGGACGAAACTTATTTTTAAGGGGGGTAGAGTGTAATACCCCGATTTTTCGGATATATTTTTTTTTTCGTTTATATATTGGATATCGTGGATGGTTAATTATGCTCGAGGACGTTGTGAACGTATGACAATGTTATTGAATTGAGTATATGTATTGATTTTGCCGTATGCTCGTATTTGGTATGTCATGACTTTGGACAAGAATTGTTGAAATTGGCTAAGTATGGAATTATTACGTACGTTAATAAGGTGAGATTACGTACGTAAGATTGGCATGGTTACGTACGTTAAGGCTAAGGTATTACGTACGTAACGAAGGCATCGGACAGAACCGAGTCCTGGTCGGCAGATGAGACCGCTTTCGCAACTTTCGGCGGAGGATGTTGACAGTGAGTCAACGCACGTGTTACGACGTTATACAGACGTGTTACGACGTAACACAACCATTGTACCGTAGCAAGTCAACCGGTATATTACGACGCTTTATGGTATGGGTTACGTCGTAATGGACCGCACGAATGAGACAAAGGAGTTGGTTACGCGTTATGGATATCGATTACGACGTTAAAGTTGTTACGCACGTTAAGAAAGGACACTTACGTACGTGATGAGAGTGCAATTTATATATTGAAGTGTTGCCTTTCATTTCTCTCACGATCCTTTGAGATATTTCTCTCCAAAACTCGTCCCTCTTCACTTTTAAGAGTGTTCTAAACACTTTTAACATGATTGTGAGCTTGGAATCATGGAATTAGAGCTTGGTTATGGAACTATTGTTGATTCTTGAAGTGATTTCTTGTGTTATCCATATTCTATGAGGTTTATGTTGAAGGAAGATAATGATATGCTTTGAATATGTTGATTATGATTATGGAATCATAGAGATCTTGATGTTCTTGAGGCCATATGATGACTATGATGATTTAATGATTCTTGGAATGGAGTTCAATTATTCTTTCTTCGTGGTTCGTCCATACAAGGTAATCCTCGTATCCCTTTGATAGTGGCTCATTTTTTCTTTTTGGATTACTACTTGGGAGGGAGTATGTTGGGAATCGTGTATTTTGATGTTCGTCTTATTTCAATGAAAATGCATAAATTGGGTGTACTTTTATCCATTGCGTGAGTATTTTTGAAATGGATTTTGGTATTTTGCCAACTGAAATTTTATTTTGTAAAACCGATTCCCTAAACTGAGTTTTTGGCATTTTAACCTTGATCGTTTTGACGGTATTTGGAAAATGAATTTTTAGTATTTGAAAAATATTACCGTCATCGGTCTTTTTGGCATTTTTGAAATGACGTGGAAAATTGTGCTTAGCCTGGTAAATCCTTGTGAGAAAGGTTTACGGCGTGTAATATTCCTGTGAGGATGCAGGGTGTTACAATCTTGGTATCATGTGATAATGCTGTACGAGATTTATTGGAATCGTAATAAGAGATTTCGGATGTTGATATGATTATTGAGATCTTCTTCATATGACGATAAGGGTTTTGTTGTGATTCTTGAGGTTGTATGAATGACATGATGAAGGAAATGATAACATGGAGATATATATACCTCGGATATGTTGTTCGAACGTGATTTCGGATATTTCATGCTCTTGCGTAACTCTTGAATTATCCGAGGTGATGAAAATTTTTAAGAAGGTTGATGTTTTGAATATGAATATGGAATATTCATATCTAGAGCTAAACTATGTGTTGGAAATAATATTCGTATAGGAAATACGAATGTGATTATGAGCTTGATGAGACTATTATTCATCTCTGAATTTGGAAGCCCATACGTATGGAGCAAATATTCAAATCGAATGATTGGAGTGTTTGATAACCTTAAAATATGATTATCTATAATGTTGAACTAATTGGATGGTTAGAATTAACGATGATCATCGGAAAATTTTAACTACGGATTTACGAGAAGGGAACCTTGTCAATTCGTATTTAAGAATTGAGTTTGGAACCGATAATATTTAGACCCTTATTATTGGTGCGAATTGGTGGTTCGATATGATCATCGGATTTCGCTCGTATTGTGGACATGGATTCGTGAGGGTCCGAGTTGATTCAGATCGTGATTGGTCGAGATATGGTGAAACGATTGAGTTTGTGGTTTGGTGGTATTGATATTGGTCGTCATCGAACGGTTGATTATCAATCCTTCGTTTTACAATAAGATATGATGTTTGATCATAGATTATATTTGTTGTGTTGCGGTTAAGGTTGAAGGGTTCGTAGATTAACTTGGTCGAGACTGAGGGAAATTCGTAAGACGAAATCAACTGAATTGGTAACAGTTCGTTGTATTGATATCGAGGCAAGTTTTATACTCGTACTAATCAATGAGACTAATGTTATTGTGTAGGCGTACGAATGTGTGTATCATTTCGGGACTTAGCCTCTTTATGATTGTATTGATATCAGGGGATTGGTTGACACGACGCCCGTCGGCAAACTATGCCAAATGTTACTGTTGGTTGTAAATGGCCGGTTCAAGGCATTACGATACTTGTTGGTAAAGTTGCTGTCGATAGCGGTTCATGTATCGATGTATCGATTATTATTGTTCGCGATTAATGTCGTTCGAGACATCGTTGAATCTTTGTTGTCGAATCGAACTGTTGCTATGATGTTGCGTTAACCGAATTGGGACGCTTGATATATCCTTTTGTCATCTCCGCTTTGGTGGTCGGTTTAAGACACCGGACATCTATTCTATCGTATCATTGATTATCGATTGACCGTTCTAAGGTAATCGAGGTATTGAATTGGGATTATCGAAGATAATTCCCATCCGTTGTCAAAGATATTCTCATCCATTGTATCGTTTTTATCGATTGGCCATTCTACGGTAATCGAAGTATTGAATTGGGACTATCGAGGAGAGTTCCCATCCGTTGAATTATTATTGTCGTGTTGGCCGACTCAAGGCAGCACACTATTATTCTTGTGAACTCGATAATTTTGTGATCGTTGAGGGTTGAGGATTTCCCGAATTGTGGTGTTGTGATTATTGCCGTGTTAATCGGTCCTTAGGGAATTCTGATCCCAGGATGGTTGTTTTGAATATCGTTGGTCGTGTCAATCTTTCATTATTCGTGTGTCATCGTTCACTTGGTGAGTCGTATGATCCGTATTGGATGTTTTATCCCTTGAGTTTTGTTGTCATGTTGTATCGTGGCATATCTGGAATCATGTCTGCGTGCCGATTGGTTATGTGCAGGATTTTTAGCCAGGCACTCGATGGTCATGCGTGGATATTTCCGCATTGGACCGTGCACACGAGACGTAGTTCTTGAGGCTAATTAGGTACATTGTCACACGTATATTCTGGATTCCGTATACGGGGTGGACATGTGCACGGACACATTTCCGGATCGGGCGTACTGTGATGTCCCTCTTGAGCTTTATTGATTGATCGTTCGTAGTCCATGTTGTATGGATATGTCCGACGATTTGCATCGGGTTGTTCATACGCAGGGTATGTCCGATCGAGTTTGCTTCTTTGAGATCTGTATTGTGATGATTTACTGACTTTGGGGTCATTCGGCTTTCGTGCCATTGTGATGTATCGGTATTTCCATTGGAGCCTTCGGCATTGTGAATTCGTATCTAATTAGTCATTGGTTTGGTTTGCATTAGGGAAATGTATTGTCGTGTTCTATAATGATGATACGCCGTTAGTGCGTAAGTTTTGATTCTTGTGCATCTCGTTGAGTTTTCTGGCGAAATACTTCTTCTCCTACTGTTTTAAGTTTCGGGACGAAACTTCTTTTAAGGAGGGTAGAATGTAATACCCGTAATTTTGATCCCCGGAAATTTTCTATTTTTGGCGGAAGTCTATTTTGACGACCTACTTGGGACCGTTTCGTCATCCTGAGAATGATTAATTCTACACTTTTTGTCATCCGAGTTCATTTCGGTATCGTTCTGTTGAATTCCGTGTTCTTTAGCGACTTTTCCACGTATGAGTTCGACTTTGTTAAATCACCATAAATTCTTGGAAACTCCAAAAATTCTGAATCTTGGCAATATTATAAAGCATCGAGTTAGCTTTCCAATGGTTCAAACGGTGGGTCAATCGGAGTCAGACGAGGGAGTTATGGTCGAAATAGCTAAGTCTCTCTTTTTCCGTTCGGCCAAAACCGCTGTGCGGTGCCGCGGCACACACTGGCTGAGCCGCGGCACCGCGAGCCACGGGAGCAAATTTTGGGCCTGTGCCGCGGCACACCTATACTGAGCCGCGGCACACATGACAGTTTACCCTATATCTGCGTTTTTTTGTGCGATTCAACCGATACTTTTTCATTTCTTCACCTTCACACGGGAGAGAAGGCTTGAGAGAGGGAAGTTTCTTCATCTATCACTTGAGTGGGTGACTTCCTTCATCTATTTTCGATTGTGAAGCCCGGATCATCGTTCTATCACGTGCTCTTCGAATCATAGTGCTTGAATCTTCAAGAGGTAATTTCTTCAACATCTTGGATTTCGATTTTGTATTATGTAATGATGTTTTGGATGTTAAAATCATGGGGTATGAAGTGATATACGCATGATTATGGACTTGTTGGAGTATTCATCGGATTATTGAAAGATTATTCAAGAACACTTCGAATTTTGTGTTGGAAATTGGAGATTTTGTTTGGCTTCATCCTTTTAATCCGTAGTAATTTAGATTAGTGATGGATTGATGATGATTTAGGTGTATTCTATCATTTCCATCGTTATTCCACGGTTGGAGTGTATTGATTCGTCGTTTCGGTTGAGTTATTAGTCGACGCCTTGAAGGTGTCCGACAAAAGGTCTAAGAGGGGGGTTTTGTGCGTTGTACGATTATTATTCATCGTACGATTGTTGATTTATCATTGATATGACTTAGGGACGAAATCCTTGTGAAGAACTCAAGTCGGAACCCTTCCGTTCGTTGTCTTCTTCGTGGTTCAAGCTTCCCGGTCGAACCGTGTTCTTGGGATCTTGATAACGTTTATTAAGGCAAGTATACATTTATGATTATGCGTTCTCGACTTTGAAAGTATGAAATATTGATGGTATGATTATTTCTAGCCACTCGGACGGGCCTATGGTCCTCTCGAGGGTTTCGTAGCCTGCAGTGCGATTCCATGGTTGATATGAGCGAACCGTTTCTACGGCATTCATATGAAATAATGTTGGCATGTAATGAACGAACCGTTTTGACGGCATTCCTACATGTAACGGCGTATGATATGAACGAACCGTTTCTACGGCATTCACATACGTCTTGAGATTTTAGTCATTCCGGAATACTAGTCTTATATTGATGAATTGACGGATTACATTTACTTTATTGTCGAGGAGTATTATGTTTCATATTGTTATACTTGCACTAGCTATTCGACGGCTAACCCCTTTATGGGGGAAATACGTTTCATGTATTTCAGGTTCCAGGAGAGCGGACAGGTGGGTATCGGGTCGGCATGAAGATGATGGGCAAGTGTGATACTGTGTTTTGTCTCCGATTATTTTCTTGGATTCCTCCATTCAGTGTTGTTGTACTGGAATGGATTTTTAAATACTCGAGTATTGTGTTTTCAGTTTCCTTGATGTTCCGGCCTGTGTTGCCGAGGTATTGATTTGTGTGGTGATGTATATGGTTTCATTGGTTATGGTTTTGAATACCATTTGTATCGTCTTTCTTTCCATTGTATGTAGACCTTCTCGGTCAAGTTTATAGTTCCGCGTATGTTTAGCCTTGTGGGTCCCACGGCGGGGCTCATGGCGCTGTAATATACCCTGAATAACTTGGGGGTGTTACAGACGTAAGTCTCCTCTTTTATGCATAATATGTGTGTTCATGATTTCATTTATGTGTGATATTTGTAGTGCATAAATTTTTTTTACGCGGTGTCGTGCAATGAAGTTGTATTCAATACTTGGATACGCCGTAGGTGTATAGAACTGGATGTATTGATGTTTGGCCCTTGAACCACCATGTGGGTTGGTATGGTGTGAAAGTTGTGAACCTTGATGGGTTTTACGGTAAAGTTTGTGAGAAACTCCGATGAATGATTTTGCTGTGTGTTTAAACTTGATACCACGAGATGCATTTGATTGAATTGGCGACCCTGGTTTCCATTTGAGTATGTGGTTTTAAATCTGACTATTTTTGGAAGGTTGTAATTTTTGTCCGCTATGGGTAAGTTTGAGAGTGTTTTCTGAAGGACTTTACAGTTTGAGAATTTTTGTAATAATCGATTTTTGTAAAATATTTTGGTGGTGCGGTCAAACCACGGTTTATATGGATTTTTAAAATTTGCTAAACTTTGACAAATGGGTCGTGTATTTTCAAATGACACAGTCAGACGATATAAAAAAAATGTATTTGAAGTACTCCGGACTGTGTAAATATTACCGTCATTTTGATTATGAACTAAAGGATTTTGGAAAATTTTTATTTTGCAGAACGATATTTTTTGGTTTTCGGGATTTCGAACTTCATATGTCCACGTGTTGGGGCAAGTGGTTGTGATAAGTTTGTGGTGTTCTTGTGCTCGCCCGAGAATGTTTCAGTGTTTTCTAAATATTGATATACATGGTTTTGATTGGACGATCGGAGTATTAAAAGTGTTTTCAAAAAAAAAAAAAAAATTCATTTCACCAAATTTTTTTCAAACTTGAGAATTTTAAAATTCTATCATTTGAATAATACCCCGGAAATATTTTATTTTGTTGCGAGTGTTTGATCCCTACGATACGTGTGTGGCTTTGACTGTGTTTGATTTGGTGAAATCTAAACACCTCTATTGATGTGACTATGTGAATTATTTTTTTTATGAAGTTCTTAAATTACAGTGTTAGTTCGTGCACTTGTGTGATAACTTGGAGTTGATGCTTTATCGTGCTGCTATTATCGTCCTATGTTGACGTTGTAACATTTGTTTGGTTGCGTTATTCTGTTTGGTCGTCCGTTTAGTATGCCGAGAGGTCGTGGCCGAGGACGTGGTCGTAGTCGTGGTAGTGATCAGGAGCGTGGGAGGGCGACTCCCTCCTTGCCGAGTACCGATCAGCTCAGTACAGATCAGGGACATTCGACTAGCGTTAATGTTGACGTTGGCGCCGCCACCATCCTTCGTCAGGTGATTGACCAATTAGTGCAGATGAATCAAGCCGTACGTCGGGATGAGAACCCAAATAGGGATAACGGAACTAGTAAGTGGTTACGAGATGTGATGAAGATGCAGCCGCCCCGTTTTGAGGGTTCGTCTGACTTGTTAGGTTGGGAAAACTGGCTCTTCCAGTTGGACAGAATATTTGATGTTGTAGCTTGTCCGGATGATAAGAGGGTACCCATTGCTCAGTACCTGCTCGACAAAGAAGCTGCAGACTGGTGGCACGCTGTAGTGCCTGCAGATCGTACGCCTACATGGGCTGAGTTTAAGACTACCATGGAGGCAGAGTATTGCCCATTGCCTGTTCGTGAACGTAGAATTGTTGAGTTTTGCTCGGCTACGCCCCAGGATGTGTCAATATCCCAGGCGATAGTCGATTACAAACGACAGTTGGCTTATGTTCGGGATCAAGTGAGAAGTGAAGCGGACAAGGTCCGATACTTCAATATGCGCATGAAACCCCATATCCGTGAGAGTATGGCTCCGCTTATGTGTACCACCCTGAAAGAATATCAGGACCGAGCTTTAGCCATTGAGATGGTTGTTTCTATGGCAGAATCTAATTCAGAGAGTAAGAGACCGAAGACCTCGAGAAATTTTTCAAGAGGCCAGAGGAGTGAGATCCGTGAACCTGTTGCTTCGCATTTTCCTTCTGGAAGCACTCCTCGTTCGATTGACCAGTCTAAGAACCTTACTCCAGAGGCGAGTAAGACGATCGGTGTGAAGACCTGCTTTAACTGCAGCTGTGTAGGCCATGCGAGACAGAATTGTCATTCGCCACCGGTTAATTGTTTTAAGTGCGGCCGACTGGGGCACCAAGCGGTGCATTGTGAGACCGTTGCCAAGATGTTTGGGAATCGGGTTTTCGTTCCTACTCGGGGAGGGCCCAGCGGTGCCCAGTGATGTAGTTGTGTATCGTACTTTGTGCTATAATTCGTGTAGAGATTGATATTTGTTGCGTGAACTTTTTGGTTTTGTTTGTATTCTACCATGATGTTTTATTTTAAGTTTCGGGATGAAACTTATTTTTAATAGGATAGAATGTAATGTCCGGTATTCTCGTTTTCTGTTATCTTGAATTGTTTGTGTCTTGACGTTGGACATTTTCTTGTTGACGAGAATCGGAGTGAATTCCATCATAATACTATATTTGTTTCTATCGCATAGTTGTTGTGGTCGGGTGCGATTTGTTGTCACGTGCGTTTCTTTGATTAAATGTGTGCATGTGAGGCGTCGTTAATTAATCGTTATTGTTTTGAATCATTTCCGGTGACGTTGTTATGGTCGTCGTGGCGCGTGTTTTCACGCTGTATGTTCTTTCGCGTTGCTTGTAACGTTTCTCCGTTGGGCGCGATTTTTTTTTTTATTATTCTTGTGTATCTCGTTGAGTTTTCCTGGCAGCATATTGCTTCTCCCTACTTGATTTAAGTTTCGGGACGAAACTTCTTTTAAGGAGGATAGAATGTAATATCCGCAATTTCGGATTTCCGGTAATTTTATTTTTTCGGCGTAAGTCTGTTTTGACAACTCGCTCATCACCGTTTCGTCATTTCGAGAATGATTAATTCTGCACTTTTTGTCATCCGAGTTCGTTTCGGTATCGTTTTGCTGAGTTCCGAGCTTTTTAGCGACTTTTCCGCACTTGAGTTCGATTCTTGCGAATCTCGTCCGAAAATGTTGTTTCGAGTTTCCCGTAAGTTCATTTAATGTTATTATTCATGTTGCGAGCTTTGGTTTGGTGTTTCGATCGCGTATCGTGATTTTCGGACGTTTTGGGCCATTTTCGTAATTTCCCAAAGTTTTGGGTAATTACTTTCCGTTGTCGAATTTCGAGCCTTCGGGTGGTCGGAATCAGGTGTTCTCTCAGTGTTTGGATTCGTATTTACGAGTACTTCGTAACCGTGCTTTCGGTTTACGTTGTGTCCGAGTTTCGGGATTTTTCTGACCGTCGGATCGACCGAGTCATGGTGGCCGCACACATGTAAACGGCCTGAGCAGCGCGCCTTGCCGTGTCTTGCGCCCGGGTCGGCCAGACAGCAGCCTTCCGAGACACGGCCGAGACACCGGCCCAGTGCGGGCCGTTTTTGCTGCGCCGTGTCCGGCAGGGGTATAAATATGGCAGAGCAGTCGGGTTTCACTCACTTTTCTCACTTCTTTCTTCCTCTTCCGCGGTTGGGGACTTGTGGAGCATGGAGGCATGTTGTCATACATCCAATCCACGAAGTTCTTGAGTTTCTAACATCAATCAATCATCCCGTAACATCCTCCGATCGAGCGAATCAAGGTTAGATTTCCTAAAAATCTAGTTTTTGGAAAATTGGGGATTTTGTTCGAATTGTCCGTTTAATCCGATTTAACTTAGGATTATGATGGATTGATAATTATTTAGATGTATTATATCATTTTCCTTGTTATTCCACGGTTGGATTGTATTGATTCGTCGTTTTGGTTGAGTTCTTAGTCGACGCCTTGAAGGTGTCCGACAAAAGGTCTTAGAGGGGGTTTGGGCGTTGTGCGATTATTATTCATCGTACGATTGTTGATTTATCATTGATATGATTTAGGGACGAAATTCTTGTGAAGAACTCGAGTCGGAACCCGTCCGTTCGTTGTCTTCTTCGGGGTCCGAGCTTCCCGGTCGAACCGTGTTCTTCGGAGCGTTTGGTAGCGGTTAGTAAGGCAAGTATCTTACTATACGACTTGTATCTTGCGACTAGTAATTATGTATGAGATGTGTGATGATTTTGCTTGCCTTCGTAATTATGTTCCGTTTGAGTTGGTTGTGTTTTCCGTAATTTGAAGGCTTTGCGGTAATATTGTTATATTAGTATACGTGTTAGGCGTTATGCCATTTGTGCAGGATTGCGCCGTACATATGGGACGGTTGTACACTTGGTTGTGTAATGTAATGTGTACCGAACGTGTGTTATGTTGGATATGTGTCGTTGATTGACGATAGTTGTTGCGGGTGTTGAGATTGTGTTATGTGCAGGTGATGTACGATTTTGTGGTGATCAATGTGATTGATCAATTGTGCTCATTGTTGTATGTAATGTGAATGTGAATATGAATATGTGTGTGACCGCTAAGTTCACTCGTGTTGGTCCGACGGGACCTACGAGGATTCGTGGCAGTGGACTACGGGGTCAGAACTTAGTGAGGTACTGAGGTCCAATCGTCTTTGATGCAGCGAGGCCTACGATAACGCATGGCAGTGGACCATGAGTTTCGGACACAGTACGTCCAACCGGGTGAGCTCGACGGGGCTTACGGTGACACGTGGCAGTGGACTACGGTGTCAGGACTGTGTGTGTGATTGTTGAGATTGATATAGTCTGTGCGGGTTGTTAAGCCTACGGAGACACGTGACAGTGAATCACGGTTTCGGAATTGGTTATGTCTGGTTAATAGTCCGTGCGGGTTGTTGAACCTATGGAGACACGTGACAGTGGATCACGGTGTCGGAATTGATTATGTTTGTTTAATTGTGCGTGGTGTAGTCCGTGCGGGTTGTTGAACCTACAGAGACACGTGACAGTAGATCACGGTGTCATGAGCATGATTGTTTTCAAATATAAGTTTTGAAAAGAAAGTTTTAAGAAAGGAATGTTGGGCCGAGCCCCATGAGATTTATGAAATGTTTTCGTACTGTAAATTATTGAAATATAATTTGTGATTTGGGTTAAGACCCTAAGATTTTCGAAAGGTTTGAAATTCTAAAAATTCCCGAGATGATAATCTTATTTTCGAATGCTTCATAGCTTATCTTTCCTTGTGAAAACCTCCCAGGGATATTTGTTACTTGATTATTATATTTGATTCACGATTATTAATTGCTTGTTACATTTCGTATGATTTGATACTTGCACTAGTAAAACAGTGGAGTTTACTAACCCCAGTAATCGGGGGTGGATGTCTGCTTGCGTCCGAGGTTTATGCGGTCGGGGAGCGATCAGGATTGGCACAAGAGGATGACGGGCTGCGATACTAATCATGAGTCGAGAGTTATTCTGATTTTTGTTGTGTTGTCAGAGTTGATTTCAGTCTTCCGCTGTATTGTATTTCGACCCCTATGTGGGTAATGTCGTTTAAGTAAGTTTTGTTGATTGAGTTGTGTGACCTCATCGGTCTGTGTATTCACGTGTAAGTGACCATACGGTCTGTATTATTATTATTGTTTGACACTGGCTGGGCAAGCATTTGGTTGTTTATGGATGTTTAGCCTGGTAGATCCTTGTGGAAAGGGTCTACGGTGTGTAATATTCCCATACGGTTTTGGGGGTGTTACACGACCGTCCTGTACCACGAACAGAGACCTTCGTCCATCAAAGTCCACGAAGACTGGATCTCAAAGCAGCGCCCATGTTCAGATCCGCGACAGGCGCCGCATTTCATGGATCGTTGACCACAGCCTGTCACCACCTTATCACCTACCGACAGACCCACCGAAAGGTACAAGGTGGGACCGCCTGTGACAGCGACTCAGACGCGTGCAGACTTCTCATTGGACCGCACAGCTGGCTGCCAGCAACTCCTGCAGACTTTAAGGGGACCAGACCATGTGCTAAAAGACGATTTCCCACTTATTATAATACAGCAGAGGTGATCGCCCAGCATCTCCAAGTCTTATAAATAGAGAATATCCAGCAACTGGAAAAGGGTTCACGCATTCTCCACTTAGTTCAGAGAAAACGCTCCAAACATACATACTTTCAGGCTCTTGGCTTCCTTTCCCGAATCTATCTCAGGATTTCTCTCTCAGCACCTCTCAACCAGAAGACGGTCGGCAGAGGCAAGAAGTCTCCACAGTGCAGATTCGAAGAGACTCACAAGCCCAGGAGCTCAAACATACAGCAGCTACACACTGTGAGAGACTGTCGATTTCTCACGATTGTCACAGCTCATCAACGTTGTTACAAGAACTCACAGAGCATCACATCTGGTTCTTCCGGCAATCTTTACGCTCTATAGCTAAGATAACTAGAATCTTTACACTCATTGTAATAGATTCTAACATTATTATTTGTACTTCAAAGTATTCATATTAATAACATATCGTGAGAGCATTCAAGCCCGGGACTAACAACCCCGGCAAACCTTATGTTATTTATTTTCCCACGGAAGTGTTCTCGCATTTGTTTGTTACTCGACCATTCCAGCAATATCATCTTCGGATAATATTTTGGGTAGCAACAAGATAAAAATTAACAGCACAGTTAGCATTTTGTTTTTCTTTTTAATTATCATAAGTGAGTATAACATACCTTCCTTCTCAATTTGGAAATCTTAATTTAAGGAGCCCTGAGTAACACCTGTTGATTTCACCTTCAAGAAACAAGCATCTGGATAGGCAATTAATCATCGTTTCAGTCACTGGCTCTGTTTTACTATCAAAGCATGTTAATTTATATAATCTGCTATTTTGCCTTTTTACCTTAATAGATTACATCCTTCTGTGCAGGTGACGAATTTCTATGCTGTTAGCAGCCGTTTTGGCACACCTGAAGACTTCAAGCGATTGGTGGATAAAGCACATGGTTATTTTTAAACTGTATTTTCAGCTAATAGAATAATTTGAAAGCTAAGATTTATGTAATATATTACTAGTCTTGTATGTCTATATTTATTCTCTTTTTGAGATGGATCTCCTGGGTAGTTAATTAAGCTAATCTGAGAACAAATTTTGCCAGCTATTATTGAAGATATGAATCTCCATCATTGATTGTTAAGGTTTTGTAACTTAATGTTCTCTATATCATTTGCAGGACTTGGCCTTCTTGTTTTTCTAGATATCGTCCATTCTTATGCCGCAACTGATGAAATGGTTGGGCTATCATTTTCTGATGGAGCACATGATTGCTACTTCCAGTCTAGTAAGCCGTTTACAGTAGTGATCCTTTTTGAAATATTTTAGGCTCGATTTCATTTAGCGTGATCTTATATTAGTTGTTGCAGATGTTAAGCACATCCAAAACAAGATTAAGATCCCAATTTTTCCAGAATGGGTTTGCTTTTTGCATCAATGTGCTAATATGCTTTTAACCTTTTTTCTCATAACAGTAGGAGAAAAGGTTTTAACCTTTTTGCAGCATGGACATGAAAACTGATCCCAATTTTATGTGCTAATATGCTTTTAACCTTTTTGCAGCAGGAGAAAACCAGATGATGATGATGAGTCTGCTACGGTATCTAACATTTTTTAACCTTGTAAACTTAATTTGAAGATTTCAAGGTAATAGATGAAACTAGCTCAGTTTAGAATCTTGTATGTTGCTACTTTTTTGCATAGCTTGATCTGTATGGGTGATTTGCTGTTGTTGCAGTAGCTTTTTCTTCACATTTTAAAATTAATCTATAATGCTTCTATCGTTGCAGTCTTTTTTCTGGTCCACCATTTTGACAGGTTTAATCAACTATCGAGGACGAATTGGAGATCCCAGTTGATGCATGTTGATAACTGAGATTCAGGTGATGAAATGATGTCGCGATAATTAGGATTTGCACAATATTTGTCACTATAGAGTTGCAGAGACTGTTTGGTGAATAAGTTGTATAAGTGCTTTACTTGTGTGTAAAAGTCTAAGTACAAGCAGAGTAAGATATCTAAAGCACTTCCCTCATAGGGAGTGTTTACCTCATATTTTATTCTCAATGGGTTGGTTCGTATTTTTTATGTGTTAATTTTGAGCATTACATTGTGATTTTTATATGTCTTGTAAAAATTAATTGGAGTGTTGTGTGAATACTTTGAGAAATATGTTTGGATTGTATTATGAATTCATTGTGAAAAATAATTAGATTGCATTCAGAGAAGAATGGGGTTTTATTATTTTTTGTATTTCTTTAATATTTGTGACTTCTAAAAACAGTCACAAGACAGTCAAGAAAAATGATATTTGTGACTGTCCATGGAAGTCACGAAAGTTAAAATTCGTGACTGTTAATGACTGTCACAAAAGATGAATTTCGTGACTGCTAATGACAGTCATAAATGATATTTGTGACTGCCATAAAAAGTGGAATTGTAAAGTCATATAAATGAGGTTTTGTCACTATTTTGTGACTGTTTTGGCAGTCACAAAAAAAATTGTGACTGATGATTTTATGACACTCATTTGTGACTTTTTGCCATTTGTGACAGTTTTTTACAGTCACAAAATCGGGATTCTGGTGTAGTGCCAGATCCGACAGATCAATTAATTGAAACAGAGAAAAGATAGACGGGAAAAAGACTCACCGGATTTTCTCGTCCTCTGCAAAAAACTCGAAGAAAATGGCAAAAAGGAAAAGGAAGGAAAGAGGATGAAGAACCCCTTTATTTATAAGGGGAACCAAGCATTGAATGCTTGCCGCGTGGCACGTCGATTCAAACTGAACCGTCGCGAAGATCAAGGGCGCGTGGAAGCGTCGCCAAATCAAATCCTGCCACGCGTCCCTCATTATGTCACAAAGACGCAGAAATCAAACCGGCACATCTCTCGAAGAGACGTCCCTTCGAGAATCCCATCCTCCCTAAGAAGCCGGCTCGGCCTAACTGCGAATCGACTCCAGCCCCGGCCACTCGGCACGGCCCTGGACTCAGGGGCCCTTGTTGATAGCCCATCTACCTTGGCATCCACGTACGCACTCCCGCCAGAACCGTCCCGGTTGAGAGGACCAGAAGGCAAAAAAACCGATTTTCGGATAAACCGACCGAGCAGAGTAACAGGGAGGACCGACCGAGAACATATCAAATTTTCTCCCAGGTCCCGTTAAGACTGGACGGGCAGAACCGTCAAAGACCTGGGGCCGACCCGACGATCAGTCAGGAGCAAGGACGAAAGGGCCGACCAGATCCAGGATAAGTACGCTCCAAAACGCCGTCATGACAAGGCCGATCAGAACAGCGAGAGACCCGAGGGCCAACCCCAATACCGACCCCAACGGATAAGCGTCGCCAGAAGCATGCGGAACAGGCACACAGGACATGCGGAACAGGCACATAGGACGGTTAATGCACTCTGTCCTCCCTATTCCCAAAGCAATCCCCAAAGGCCGCCACATGTCTAAGGCGTATTCTCCCCGTGACAAGTGTTTGGATACATTCGCAAATATTCTCCAGCTGTCGCCCCCTGATTGGCCAAGATTTTCTATATATAGAGAGAATGTATGATAAGAAGGGACTTTTGGAATTTTTCATAAAAGCGGATATATATATATATATAGGAAATAGATCATATGAAAACTAATTGCCTTGTGAAATCTAGAAACTTTTGTAGGCCATTGATATTAGTGATCTAACGGCTGTAGATGAGTAGAATTATATGCATTTATGTATTTTTTTATTGCATTATTTGTTGCATATACTAGCGACCAGCTTGATGCAACAAATAATAACAAATATGCAATGAAATTACTTAATAATGTAATTGATTTCTAAATTTCACCATTAAGCGTGTTTTCACCATAGTCAATCCATATATATATATATATATATATATATATATATATATGTTTCAGGAAAAAGTAAAAAGACTGTAAATAGAGTCAATCAATTGTATTCAAAACACTGATAGAGGGGCCTTTATATAGGCATTACAATGAGAGTCCTTCCATACATAGGATTCCTAGATAAGGTAAGACATCTAATAGGATCCTACTACCTCTAGAAGGATCTAGAACCTTCCATCTATGTATCTACAATCAGTATTAGGTAAGACACATCACGGGAATAATAATTCCCGGAACACTCCCCCTGTATCGAGCACTAATACAACAATGGTGCAGAAGATGTTGCCTTCGTAAAAATATATTCCAAGCCAAAACAAAACCCCATGCGAAAAATCAAGGCTTGATAAGGAAAAGATTGCAACACACCAAGATAACATGTCATGTATACTCCCCCTGATGTATACATAACGACTCCCCCTGATGAGGTCCAATCCCGAATTTATCAAAACCAACACCAAAATGAGTATTTCGAACTAACAAAACCCTTAAATGATATCAATAATCCAATAGGAATCCACAATTCAAGTTTACAACAACATCAATCGGAAAATCCCCCAATTAACCAAAGTCAACTCCAAGGGTTCTTGAAATAATTCCGAAAATAGCCATTAAATCCGTAGGAATATATTTATCCAAGGTATATAATCCATATCTAACATATTCCAATGATAATCCAAACTTACACGAAGAAATCGGAAGGAAAAACCCAAAAATCCGAAATTCTAGATCCAAGAGATTAATACCTTAGATTTGATGTGATGAGGATGTTGAAATGATGATTAATCCAAAAGATAAGCTTGAAGATGATGATTGATGATTACTCCTCGAAGAACACTCTCCAAGACGCCTGGAATCGCCCGAAACCACCGAAGAAACGAAAAGAAATGATAAATGATGGAGTAAGGACTGAACTGTCCTATTTATAGCAATCCCAGTTTAGCGCGCGCTAGCCCCAGCTCTTAGCGTGCGCTAACGGGTGTTTTGGGTAGTCCAGTACCCACTGTCCGAACACGGTAGCGTGCGCTACGTACCTTCTGTAGCGTGCGCTACAACCATACCATTAGCGTGCGTTAATACCCATGGTTAGCGTGCGCTAACGAATTATTTGATGCCCGATCGAATCCGAAACCGTCATCTCTCGATCGGACCGGTAGCGTGCGCTACATCCAATATTTAGCGTGCGCTATAATATCGATTGCGTATGCTAAAAACAACTCATAGCGTGCGCTATAACTTAATCCAGCGCAGTCCAGTAGCCACTGGACTCAACCTGATCCGCCCTTAGCGCGCGCTACAGCAATTATTAGCGTGCGCTACTACAACCACTAGCGCGCGCTACTTACCACTCGTAGCGTGCGCTACTTATAACTCACCTGCAGTCCAGTACCTTCTGGACTGTAGTCAGGGTAACATTTGTGTGCGCTAATGATGAGTGGTAGCGTGCGCTACCTGTACTCAATTAGCGCGTGCTAGAAAGAGTACGTAGCGTGCGCTACTCCTCACGCACAGCCCACAATGAAAATGACGAAGATGATAAACACGGCACGGAACTCCAATTATATTAGTGATGAACGACGATTGATACACGATACAATTACTCTGAACGGTGAATACCATGATTGAATATGAGTGACAAATGATCATTAATGAGTGAAATTACTGAATGATAAGTACTGAATGATAATTACTGAATTACAACCGGGTATTACAAATATCACCAAGCTTGAGTTTGTTGCACTTGATATATCAGGCGAGAACTATTTGGCATGGACTCTTGATGCCGATATCCACTTGATCTCAAAGGGTCTGGGTGAGACAATAAACGAAGGAAACAAAGAATCCCAGCAGGATTGTGCAAAGGCATTAATATTCCTTTGTCATCATCTCCATGATGATTTAAAAGTTGAGTATCACCGTCACAGATCCAAGTGAGTTATGAAAACATTTAAAGGAGAGGTTTGACCATCAGAGGACTGTAATCCTCCCTAGAGCCCGATACGGCAATTTCGAACGATATTCACAAGAATCGAACTCAAGCACGGAAAACTCGCTTAAGAACATAGAACTCAATAAAACGACGCCGAAACGAACTAGGACGTAAAAAAGTGCAGAATTAAATATTCTCAGAATGACTAAACGTTCACGAGCGAGTCGTCAAAACGGTCTCCCGCCGAAAAAAACAAAAAATTACTGGAAACCAAAATTGCGGATATTACTCAATCAGAGATTTTCACTTGCTTTTGGGATTAGCAACGTCAAGTGCAACGAGTCGTGGAAGTTTTTCATGTACAAACTGAAAGTAGCTTTTGGTTGTCCAAGAGACCTCTTGATTATTTGATATTAATCTATAGCAAATGCTAGAAGAATTATTCTCAGTGGCGCATCACGAGTTATGTTGTTACCATATTCAAAAGAATTTAGCTTAGTATGGTCAACATGTGGTGGCAATTTTCAATACTTCAGCTTACAGCCTTTGCATTGAGGACTACAATAGGCACATGAAATGTCAGAAATAGCATGTCTAGCTGTAGTCGCACACTTGAAAGAAGTTGTTGATGAGAATAAATGGTCTCGTTTGAAGTGTCTAGTCTGGTGATTCGAGTTTATGAATTTAGATATTGTGGAAAGCATGAAAAAACTTCTTCTCTGGGCTAGAACGCTGCCCATTTGCTCACTTCTCGAGGTTTCTTGAACTGTGGTAGAAGAATAGACATCTAAGTGACATGGAAATGCAAACGAGTGTCTTGTGCCTTTACCAATTCATGCTTACAAAACATTGATGAAGGCAGTTACCGATGGGTCTAACATGAATGTCCAATTCCTTAGGGATGAGATGTTCAATGTGACCTATAACTGGAAACATTATGTTGTGGACTTGAGAGAGCAAAAATGTACTTGTATGCGGTTTCAGCATGATATGATCTCGTGCAAGCATGCTGCTGCAGCTATAAGGTACCTCAATCATGATCAAACTATATATATATACATGATTACGACAATTGTCCACATTTCGTCAAATGTAGGAACGGTCGGTTATTCCAGTACCTCACCCCAGTGAATGGATGGTGCCTGATAACATAAATGTGAAATTTTTTGAGCCACCGAACAATCCAAGACAGTAGGGCAACACAAATAAAGAAGATACATATCAGAAGTAGAGTCTTCCATGCATACTCGTAAAATTCAAACATGCCTTAGATGTGGACATATAGGGCATAACAGAAAGACTTGCACCGCAGTTATTTCCGAGCTCTTTGAGGCGCAATGCAGTATATGTAACTCCGATGACCACAATGCTCCAAAATATCCAACCAAACATCAGTTCAACCTAAACAGTCCCCAAGAAGTAGTTGTATTTTTATTAAGTGGTTGTATCTTTAATATTTATTATTTTGTGTTTATTTACAGTTGAAGTATTTTCATTGTGTGTTTATTTTACAGTACAACAAAACAAGTAGTTGTATTTTTAGTATTTATTATTTTGTATTATTTACAGTTGAAGTGTTTCCATTGTGTGTTTATTATACCGAACATCATACTAAGTAGCTGATTCTAATATTTATTATTTGTATTTATTTCCAGTTGAGGTACTTTCATTTTTTGTTTGTTAGATCAAACATCAAAATAAGTTGTTTTACTTTTAATTATTATACAATAATTACAATAAAATAAGCGTAAACTCACCAATCCTCCTGCCATCCTACCAGAAATCTAGTAGTGTCCAACTCTACAGTATTTGTGTCGTCGCTAAACCTACAGACAACTCATTCCATAAGTCCCCTAAACAACTAAATATCCATCCCAGTCTTCCCATGAGAAAGGATTGCTGAATGAGAGACTCCAAAGTTCTAATAGCAAATGCACCACAATAAGTCGAGTCATCTTGTATGTAGTACAAATTTTTCCTCACTATGGCAGGACTAAACTCCTTAACCGGGGTGATATTAGGGCAGTGCTCGTAAAATACAGTTGTTGTAGAACTACATGATTTAAGCATCGTATTCACAATGATTGCTTCACCCTTAAATCTATCCACGTCTGGCCTCCCTGAGCAAGATAATCGTGCAGAGTGCAACTCAATGTCCATTCTTCGTATCAGCAGATATATTCCAGATAGTCAACAACTCGATTGTTAAAAATAGTATAGTGTCAGCACAATAGTAATAAATAATCAACCCGAACACCTTATGACTGAGCTGTGTCCCGGGTACGACTCCCGGATAGTGAATGATCACGTCCAGGTGAATGAGTGGCAGCGTCGCTGCTCGATGAATTAGCATTATTTCTCGCATTCGCACGTGTATTCAAATGAGCTCTTGGGATTCGGCCCGCACCACGGCCTCGTCCTCCTCGTCCTCTTCTTGCTCTCTCCATACTGAAGTAGGAAAGTCACATGATGATTATATTCCCCGCATGAATATCACGTTATGATTATGACATGTGATGATGAAAATGAGCATACACGCTCTAAGACAGTGATTACATGAATGATTAACTGAGGTGACATGATTATCTGGTGAAATTATTGAAATGATTATCTTGAACAAGTTAACAAGATTAATGATATGATCTTCTAGATCAACAACCGAGTAATGAAATGACTTGAGTGATTAATGAGTTAACATGACCGTCCTGGTCAAAATGAAAATGATGATTGAGGATTGTTAACTGCTGAATTATGAATGAATGATTATTGCCAGAAATTATACCATGGTATTAGAAATCTTACAGTTCGACGTGCATCACTGGGAATTGGAAAGGTTATAGCTCAAATACTCTAGGATTTTTAAATACTCACCTCATGGCGCGAGGTTTCTCATGAACGCACTGGAATCGACTACGATGACACGAAACTTAGTTGTGCTATCGTAATGGATGTTATAGCATCCACTATCTTTTCAGTTAGATAGTTTCCCAAAAACTGACGTGCAACTTGTGGTTAAATCTTATCTTAGTGGGGAACTAAGTTAAGTGATGGAAGGATCTCGTGGTGGATCAAACTCAAATCAAGTAGCTCCTGACCACGGAGCGCGTCGACAAGTGATTGTCGGGAACGCATACTAAGTATATACTTGATTTGGAAGAGATAGGAAGCTTTTGCGTGTAAAACTAAGGGTTTATAGTGATGTACTCTTGTGAGACTAAGAGATTCCGCTAAATCCAAAGTTAAGAATGAAAGGATCTTGGGGACACTTGATGATGCGTATTCATCAATCGGTTTAAGGCAATCTAAGGGACGGTTTCCCTAATAGACGATAAAGTAATGCCTATATGATTCCCAATGACTAGTCGAAGTCATAATAAGACTTGGCTCACTTAAGTGATGATGCAGTCTTAAGAGAAAAGTGCGGTATTATGTACTCATGTTTGACTCGATGTACTCATTCGTAATAGTCTGGTAAAGCCACTGTGATGATGGCCTAGGATGCGCTCACGCAATGTCTGTGATTGACAAGAAGCTTGAAGCTCGCTCTATCTCGATAAAAAGGACACTTGAAAACTGATACCCGATTTGCCCAGAATGTATTGGTCTATCTCCCATTTTATCTTCATATAAAATATACTAGTATTCTGTTTTGTCCTGGTTTAATGTACTTAAGCTCCTCATCGGAGTATTTGGTAATATAATGTGGTTCGGTACTACAATTATATTATTTAATTCATCAGTTTTCATTCGCCTGGTGGGTCCCAGTCGGGGGTCCACGACACTATAATATCCGCCTAGTTTGGGGTGTTGCAGAGTTGGTATCAGAGCGTGGTTTGAATATTACCTTCCGAGTCATGTCTCATTTGAAATCATCGTCATCGGACTAGTATCATTGGACTTTCGCGTCACGTGTGACCTGTGCAAATGCCGAGCCAATCAGACCAAGAACTGTAAGATTTCTAATACCATGGTATAATTTCTGGCAATAATCATTCATTCATAATTCAGCAGTTAACAATCCTAAATCATCATTTTCATTTTGACCAGGACGGTCATGTTAACTCATTAATCACTCAAGTCATTTCATTACTCGGTTGTTGAACTGGAAGATCATATCATTAATCTTGTTAACTTGTTCAAGATAATCATTTCAATAATTTCACCAGATAATCATGTCACCTCAGTTAATCATTCATGTAATCACTGTCTTAGAGCGTGTATGCTCATTTTCATCATCACATGTCATAATCATAACGTGATATTCATGCGGGGAATATAATCATCATGTGACTTTCCTACTTCAGTATGGAGAGAGCAAGAAGAGGACGAGGAGGACGAGGCCGTGGTGCGGGCCGAATCCCAATAGCTCGTGTGAATACACGTGCGAATGCGAGAAATAATGCTAATTCATCGAGCAGCGACGCTGCCACTCATTCACCTGGACGTGATCATTCACTATCGGGGAGTCGTACCCGGGACACAACTCAGTCAGAAGGTGTTTGGGTTGACCCACTCGCTTTTATGCAGGGCATGATGGCCCAAATGACGCAGATGGCACAACTTATGGAGACGATGCACAACTCAGTTAATCAGAATCAACAGGCTCCTCCGCCGCCACCTCAGAGGCAAGAGAGGAATGTGAGCAGTATCATCGACGACATTTCTCGCCAAAGGCCACCTACTTTTGAGGGATCGTCTGAGCCGGCGGATATTGTTCATTGGCTTGAACACTTCGAGAAGCTATTTGCGATGGTAGACTGTCCCGAAGGACACAAAGTTTCAGTTGCGGCTTACTATCTGGGTAAGAGCGCTCATTCTTGGTGGTTGTCGTTGAACCCCACTGAAGGATCATGTACTTGGGATCAGTTCAAGACTCTCATGATGGAGAGGTATTATCCGGCCCCAGTCAGAGAGGCCAAGCTGTCAGAATTACTCACTCCCGACCCCTCAACAGACGAGGATGTTCTCGCCATTGCCGAGAAATTTCAGGAACTTCTCCCTTTCGCCTCATCCAGCATTCATTCAGAGGCGGATAAAATCAAGTATTTCAGCAAGAGGCTGAAACTCCGTATGAGACTTCAGTTGCTTAATCATAATTGCACCACGTTGTCCGAATTCATTGAGAAAGCTCTCACTTATGAGCTTACTGCTAAGGAAATTGCTAAGCAGCAACCTTCGTCTGCTAGCAAGAAATCGAAGAATCGTAATCAGTCTGAAGGCGGTCAAAATTGAAATCCAAGATGTTGGATAAATTACCTCTTGAAGATCCAAACACTTCGATCCGATGAACACGAGTTAAATCGAGTATCCAAGCTTCCCAAACGAATGAAGATGATGAAAATCTAACACCCAAGTGATAGATGATGGAAAAATCTCTCCCTCAAGCTCTCTGTCTCGGATATAAGTTGAAGAATGAGGAAATGAGTAAAAAGTCCCATCCAATCCCTTATAAACTGCCGGAAGTTACGCCCGTAACTCGGCCTACTTATGGCCGTAACATCCCAGGTCAACGGCCTTACGACCATAACCAGCCATCTCGTACGGCCGTAACTCGGCTTCGTCCAGAAACTGCCGACAGCCATACGGCCATACCCGCACCTGACTTACAGCCGAAGATGTCTCCTGCGCTGGAATATGACCTGCACAGGAAACAAATGTTGAGCGTTAGACAAAAAAATGAACAAAATGAAATACTTAATACTTACACATTTTGGAAATGAAAAACCGGGCTCATACTCATCCACCGAGCTCCACCAATCCCCCCAACGAAGAACCACTGCTCCTTCCAGCTATGTATTAACGGCGACGACGATCCAGGTAAGGATGTTTAAACTGGGCTGGTAGTTTTTATGGAAATTAATTATGGATTTGTTTGGTTAAATTCGATTTTAGGTTGGATGTTTGAAATCGGAAGAACAAGGTTTCCTATTTCCTGGAGTTGTTCGATTTGATTAGCATACGGGTAAGATTCTGGTAGTGTGGAACGTGATGATTTTTTATTTAATCTGTTTCGATGATTGTGAAAGCTTGTTGATTGAACGGTTGAGATGTCATTGCGGTCGATGTCGAGTAGCTGAAATTTGAGTTATTCCGAGTTAAAATATGATTTGTTGTTTGAAATAAAATCCAATGGGTTACGGGCTGAGTTATTTCGAATGCACGGGTTAGGTTGAGGTGAAGTAATATCTTCTAGTCGTCCGTTTTACAAATTTGATTTGTATATATGTGTATTCTCATTTGTCTTATCATATGGCATAAATTACATTCAACATGAGAAATAGTGATGATATAAGCATACAGACCGCGGATGACAATGAATCCACTCGCAATTCTGCTCGAAAAGAACACCTTAATGGGACCTAACTTTGTGGATTGGCTCCGCAATCTGATGATTGTCCTCAGTATAGAGGCACTGGGATAGGTCTTGGAGACGGACATTCCAGCGCCTCCTGTGCGGACCCGAGCCAATGAGGAAGAGATTGAAAACCACGAAAAGTGGGTTAAGGATGACGTGAAAGTCCGTGCTTATATGATGGATTCCATGTCTAATGAGCTTCAGAGAGCTCATGAGAAAATGACTTCTGCTAGGCAGATTCAATCTCACTTAACCGAGCTTTATGGTGAGCACAGCAGAACTGCTAGATATGAGATATCCAAGCAACTGTTCGGTGCAAGGATGAAGGAAGGTGAGAAGGTTGGGGAACACGTCCTCAAAATGATATCCATGATCGAGAGATTGGAGGTTCTTGATTTTAAAATGGATACTTCTCTCCAAACCGACCTTATCCTACAGTCTCTCCCTGATTCCTTCGCACAGTTTGTTATGAACTTCAACTGCAATGAGATTGCATGTAACTTAGCTGGGCTAATGAACAAACTGGTGACCGCTCAGTCTCAGATGAAGACCCCGCGGATGAAGGAGTCTGCACTTGTGATTTCTTCTGGACTTCGAAAGTCTAAGAATAAGAAGAAAAAGACCGCGCAGGGTCTCGGCATCGACAGTCGCCATGGCCTGTAGGAAAGCCGATGAGGGCGTGGACCCCTCCGCCAGGGGGATCGCAGAAAGTGGAGGCGTGACGATCGGCGGCGCAACGGTAGGCGCATCAGCAGTACCAGAGGCCGAGGGCTCCTCTACCCTCCGTCTCTTACGGTTCAGCCGAAGTTCCTCCTCCCGAGTTTCTTGTTCCTCTGCGACTGGCTCCAGGTGAGGCCTCGCCTCCGGGACAGTTCGGAGCATCACTGGGGGAGCTCGACTCGTCTTCTTCCCTTGGCGCAGGCGACTCATGATCTCGGGGTTCGACATAGCAACCTATGCCGGGGGCTCTAGGAAGCGAGGGAAACGAATTTATGCAAATAAAGCGATCAACAAAAAGTTAGCCACCTTCTTCAATCAAAGTCGATCATCAAGCAAAAGAAGACTGTAACCCTTAAGTGGCGGGGAAAACGAAACAACCGAGTGGACAACCAATGAGCTTCGTTGTTAATCCGGCGAGCATCGATATGACTGTCTAGAAGACTGCATATTCGCTCCCAGACGATCGCAAAATCAAAAGGTAGATCGCGTGCTGCCGGAACAAGGGTACCTGCAAAAAGAAAGCCAAATTAGATCAGTTCAGGATATATCCGAACGAAGGGAAAGTCAAAACCCTTACTCGGATTCCTCTCCCGGAAGCCAGTGGGGATATCCAACTCATCGGTGGGATTGTCACTCGAGGCCGACCTCTATGCTCCGCCAACCTAGAACCACTTCGTCAGGTCGCCCCGGACCTTGTTCGGCACCCCAAGAGTCACCCGGCCCGAGCGACCTTGAATGTGGTAACCGCCAACAGAACCCTTATGAGCCGTCAACTTGAAGAGATAGTTTATCTCCAGCGGCGAAGGAAGACGGAAAGCCGGTGACCGCCGAACAGAGTGAGGGTGCAGACGATCTGCAGCCAGGCATTCGGCGTCAGTTGGAGCGGCGCCACATTCCAGGCGACCAACAAGTAAGAAACGGCAAATGGCAGTAGGAACCGCAGTCCGGCCCCCATGATCGCCTCGTTAACGGCGACCATACCCTCAGGAGGTTGGTCGGTACGTTCATTCTCGGCGGGCACGTAAAGGGAAACGTCGGAGGGGACGTGGAACTCCGCCCTCCAACGAGCCAAGTCTTTCCTGGTCGCCGAACTTTTCATCTGACCAAGGGACCACGGGGAGCGGCTCGCAGCCCGGAACAGCATCCGCCTCTCGGATTGATAGGGATGGGCGATCGAGTATGTGCGAAAGTCGAACTTGGGGAGTGGGCCGGCCATTTTCTCCATAAGTTCAGCAAAATCTGTGAAGGCTTTTCCGAACGCACTATTTTGCTCCCAATACGCCTTTATTGCCATCTCCTCTTCGGCCAGTGAGCGCTTCCGCTCCGCCTCCACCGACCTGGCCGAGTCAGCCTCGTTGAAAAGTTCTTCAACCTCCACAGGTTCAATCCCGGCGTGGATAGCGGGTATTAGAAACAGTTACATGACTCATGTTTCCCCTACGATTATATGGATGGTTATGTAGCTGCATGACCCCCCCAACTTCATTGACTGGTTGCGGAATCTGATGATTGTACGCAGTATGGAGTCTCTGGGATACATCTTGGAGGTGGACATTGTATCCATTCCAGTCTTGGACCGGAAAGTATTTTCTTTCTTCATTGGCAATGGTAGTTGTAAAATTTATTTTCGAAATAAATTGGTTGGCACAGCTACATTGTTGAATGGTTTATATCATCTGAACTTACAAAATAAAATAGCAGTGAACACTATAACTAGGAAACGTGGCAGGCAAGATACTAATCAAGCTCTTAAGTAGCACCTTAGACTTGGTCACGTTGGTTATACCAAGGTTCACAAAATGGAGAAAGATGGACTTTTAAGTCCATTGGGTGTAGAACCCTATCCAACTTGTGAATCCTGCCTAGAGGCAAGATGACTAAGTCCCCATTCACAGGGATATTTGAAAGGGCTGCTGAAAAACTTGGGTTGGTACATACTGACGTTTGTGGTGCTTTAGAAGCAGCCCGAGATGGATATCAATATTTCATAACATTCATAGATGATCATACTAGGTATGGGATTGTGTACTTAATGAAACATAAATCCGAAGCCTTTACTAAATTCAAAAAATTTAAGGCCCTAGTTGAGAAACAGACTGGATGTCATATCAAAGCACTTACATAAATCCGAAGCCTTTACTAAATTCAAAGAATTTAAGGCCCTAGTTGCGAAACAGACTGGATGTCATATCAAAGCACTTCGGTCGGACCGAGGTGGCGAATATATGAGCACAGAGTTTGATGAGTTCCTTAAGGAACATGGAATAGTTTCACATTTCACGTCGCCAGGAACCCCACAGTTAAATGGTGTTTCAGAAAGGAGAAATAGGACTTTGTTGGACATGGTCCGCTCCATGTTGAGTTACACTGATTTACCAATTTACCTATGGGGGTACGCCTTACTTACCGCTCCCTATATCCTAGATAGATGTCCTTCCAAATCCATTCCTATCACTCCGCATGAGATGTGGAAGGGTAAGAAACCAAGTCTTAATCACATAAGGATTTGGGGATGTCTAGCCTATGTAAATAAGGCTAAGGTAGACAAACTGGAAACGTGGTCCGTCAAGGGACGTTTCATTGGGTACCTAGAGGACTTGATGGATTATCTATTCTACTGATAAGTGTCAGTTTTATACACTTATCCATGGTTTGTATCGATATATTTCACCCATAATTGAGCTAGTCTACTCATTTTTGCTTAGAATCAATTAGCTTTTAATAATTTATTATTTATCAGATGAAGATGTAAATTTAGTCTTAATCGGATTGAATTACTGATTTACTCAAGAAATAACATGTTTATAAAATATTCTCTTTGTTGAATTTTTTTATGTATACATGTTGTAGGGATTTCCGAGACAAGTTTGGCAGTCTTTCCGGATTCAAAATCAGAGTTATATATCAAAAGTTATCATCCGAAGAAGATTTGGGGAAAAAACGCAAAGTCTAAGAAATTATGGGCTGAAAATGAAGTCTAAAACTCCATACGGGCGTGTACGGGCGTAACTCACAAAAATGCAAATTTACGAAGCCATGTTATGGCCGTAACTCCTCAATATTACGGCCGTAAGTTATCATAGTTACGGTCGTAACTCAATGTTACGGCTGTAACTCTTGACAGATTGTGATCATTGTCTAATTTTTTATACTTTGGGTCTATTATTAAGGGATGACTGGCATTGATCCAATCTAATGTAATAATGCTGGAGTTATGGAAGTATTATATGACTTTAGGTGTATAAATAGACCCCTTAGATCCATCATTATTCATCATTTATCTTATATTTTCTCACTTTGTAATACTTTTTCTTTTTGTGTGAAGAACACACTTGTGTTCTTGAGTGATTTGTGTAAGTGTGGTTTAGCTTATGTTGTTGAGGGAGTTTATTGATTCTTTCTCCTTTGTCTACTAAGGGAGTTAGGATCAATTTTTTCCCTTTTTCAACTATTAATGACCACTCAAGCTTGTAATATGTTGAATAAACCCTTAATGGGCTAAGTTACCTCAGTTGGGATTATAAACAAGATTAGTCATGTTATTTAAGTTTGTATGAAGATCTATTATTGATTTACTTAATATTGTGTGTAATTTTCATTGTTTTACCAATCTTTATTTATTTGGCCAATAAATGACGATATTTATAGTCTTCATATGTTTCGAAAGAAAATATGTTTGATTAGATCAAATGATCTTCACTCTAAGTTGTTCTAGGGGATAGAAATATACCTCTAGACCTTAGATGATTCTTTGAGTTATTTTCATAAAACCTAATGCTATGTATTGAAGCCAATCAACATAGAAATATAGTGGATTGATTCAATATATATGGGGCGTTTTGACATTCGAAAGAGGAACCGTCTTTTTAAGGAAAATCGAATCTACACAACATAATAAGTAAATACGTCTTATGATCTCTTATACATATTCTATAACTAATGATGAACTAAGTTTGTGATCCCAACTATTTCATTTTATCTTTTATTAATCTATTATTAGTGCAATCTTTCATTTCCTTGAATTTTAGAACTATTATTGCATTTTCATTGCAATTGTCAAACCAAACTTTTAAATTGTGTGTTTCAATCATATAAATATCTATAACATATAGTTAAATAGTGTATAATTCAATATATAACCTAACTTCCTCGTGGGATCGATAAACTGGACTCAAAAAGTCCACTTACTACTTGATACGATATCGTGCACTTGCGATAGTTACACAAAAGACGTGTCAAGTTTTTGGCGCCGTTGCCGGGGAAGTATAAGTGTTATTTTGAAATATTACATTATTAACTATTGTTATAAATACAACTTTTTCTTTGTTGTAGATTCTCTTGTCTATGCGAAGGACGTACAAT
The DNA here is from genome assembly GCA_033398695.1 of Orobanche coerulescens. Taxonomy (NCBI): domain Eukaryota; kingdom Viridiplantae; phylum Streptophyta; class Magnoliopsida; order Lamiales; family Orobanchaceae; genus Orobanche; species Orobanche coerulescens. The sequence continues at coordinate 203,799,074 of CM065801.1, read as the reverse complement.
CGCGATTTAGTTTCACTAGATCCCGAGATTGAAGCCACATTCACAAGAAGGCGAAGAGAACAAAAAACAAGCATTATTTCTTCACCATCAATGGCGTACGAACCAAACCCACGTCTCCCCCAAGGAAACGATAACGAAAGAATTCCTCCGGTAGGGAGAATACCTAATGTTCAAAACATTCAACATCAACAACATCTTATTGTGCCGGAAATAGATGAAGACAACATGCTCTTTGGGGAATTCATGAACCCCCCATCTTTGAGCGTGCAATCAAGTGTGATCTATCCACCATTTGGAGTGGACAATTTTCAAATTCGCCCCGATGTCATCAATCTCTTCTCCAACAACAACTCATTCTATGAAAGAACCGATGAGAATCCATATCTCCATATTAACCGTTTTGTGGAGATTTGTGGAAATTTCAAATATCCAAATGTAAATGACGAGGCGATCAAAATGAGACTTTTCGTGCACACTTTGAAGGACGGAGCAAGAGAGTGGCTAGATACTTTGCTACCACGAAGCATAACAAATTGGCCCGAATTTGTTCAAAAATTCACCACAAGTCATGTAAACTGATTCCGCCTACTGAGATCAAATGGACACTACAACATAACCATCCATTTTTGAACCTGTCATCCGCCTACAACAAGTCATGGAACTTAGGTTCATGTGGCAGGTCGAATCAAATTGATTCAAGGGCAATAGTACTGAGAAAACAACTCGGGCCGTGCCAGGCAACTCGGCCGTGTCATCGGACACGGCCGGGTCTCTTTCCAGTTAAAATTCCATTTTCCGGAATAGTACAACTCGACCGTGTCCTATGACACGGCCGAGTCCCTATACAGCCTCATTTGCATTTCCTGCACAGCACAACACGACCGTGTCATGGGACACGGTCGGGTCCGTGGACAGTGCGCCTTTTCTTCTTTTCAGGGTAGTACGACACGGTCGTGTCCCAGGACACGGGCCGTGTCACTTTTCGGTGCAAGTCATTTTCTTTGACATTTTTGCACAATTTTGAGCCCTTTTCTTGATCCTTTAGCTATAAAAAAAGGTGTGGAGACCCTAGGGAAGATATTCAGATCTTGTTGAAGATATTTTGGTGTGAAAAACACAAGATTTAGGGAGACAAACACCAAAAAGTGAGGAAAAAGAGAGATTATTTCATCATCTTCATTGTATGTTTTTGGAGTGAAAATTACATTTGTGAGATATTATGATTCCTTGTATCAATTGTTATGAGTTTTTGAAGGAAGATCATCAAACCTTCATCGGGAATTCGATTTCGGCTTTTACAAGGGAAGTTTCTACCATGTTTTATTTTACAATTTCCATTATTATTGTTGATATAATCATGAGTAGCTAAACATTTAATATAGGTTTTTAGATTGAGTCACACACATGTTATCGATTGTTAGTTTCTATTTATTTTCCGGGTAATGTTTGGGATTGTTCCTCCTTGTTTGTTCTTCGTATAAGAACTTTTGATTTAGATCATCAAACCTATTTCTTAGTTGTTATTATTATTCAAATCGAGGGTTTTTGCCGGTGTTCGACATCAAACGACCCGATAGAAGCGATTGTGAATGTTCTAAACCTTTTTCGAATTACCCCATCAAAGGTATTAGCTAGTCGATTGTTAGTAGAGATTCGTCCCCATCAAAGGAGTGTCTCTTATTTTCGTTAAGAACAATCGTGATTTTTAGAATTACCGCCATCAAACGGATTTCTTTTAATCGTGAGCAATCAATAATTCCAAACCTTATTTATTTGAGTATCGGAACTAATAATTGATTACGTGTGTGTCGGCGATTCTAAACTCCCATATCATTCTCATAATTGTAATCTCTCTACTATCCAACCTTTTAATTCGGTGTTTTTAACGCTTAGTTTATTTTAATTTTCTGCGTTAGTGATTATAATCTTATCAAACCAATGATGCATTTTACTTTACTTTACTTTTATTAATTCGACTATTTGCCGAACATTATCGAACTTTAAACCGTTTCCAATTCCTCGAGAGATCGACCTCGGAGTTACTTGCCGCTTCCTACAAAAGCGATTCGTACACTTGCGAGTTTATAATTTGTTCATCAAGTTTTTGGCGCCGTTGCCGGGGAATTGGCATTTAATTTTTAATCTTGTTTTAATAGTAGTTGAATTGTTATTCTTGATCAATTTATTTCGATAAAATTCGCTCTAACTTCCTCTGTTTATGCTTGGTAGGAGATCGTTGGGTAACCCGATTCTTCCGCCTATAGACGAAGTTCAAAGGATTAGAGCACCAAAAACCATGGCCACATCATCAATGGCAAATGACGAGGTGAATCCGGATCTTGAAGAGAGACTTTTTCTCCAAGAAGAAAACTCTCATCAACCGAGGGTTGAGAATGTTGCACAGAATATAGATAAAGAAGACATTCGTCAACCAAGGTTTCTGAGATATGAGAATGTTGGGCGCAATCAAGGGATACCCGAAGCTCAACAAGGGAGATACTTCTATCCGAGACAACCACCCGTTGGGGTGCAATATGGAGCGAATTATTATCCCGGATCTCAATATGGGATGGAAGCAAACCACAACATGCCGCAACAACCTCCGGTCGAACATCTAATGCGGGACTATGCAAAGTCCGTGGTGAACGCCGCCATTTCATGCATCCAATTAGCACCGGCCGCAAGGAACTACCACATAAACGGATTTCACATCGAGCAATTGCCCTCATTTCATGGATTAACACGTGAGGATCCGTTATCATTCATCCGAGACTTCTATGTGGCGATTGACAACTTCCCATTAAATGGGTTGAGCGAGGATCAACTAAGAATGAAGTGCTTCCCTTATACACTCAAGGATGGGGCGAAACAATGGTTGATGACTTTGGCGCCGGGCTCACTAAGAACATGGGATGAAGTTTATGATAAATTCATTACCAAGTACTTCCCCCATTCAAAGACTACATAATTTAGAACTCAAATCTCAACGTTCGGACAACAAGACGGAGAGGCATTTCACGAAGCATGGGACCGATTCAAAATGCTCCTCATTCAATGCCCACACCATCACTATCCACTTCAACTACTTAATCAATTCTTCTATGATGGATTGACTCAATATTGCCTGTTCCATCCACCCAGCTTAATCTCAGTACCGCCTTTAGTCAAAAAAGGCACAACCCCTTTATGGGAACATGCATCACTTGACCCTAAATCTGGGTCAAGCTCTCCATCATATCTAACATATTGACCGAACTTGAAGAAGAAAAATTACTAAGGGTATTGAGGAATCATAAAAGAGCAATTGGATGGACTATTGCGGGCATTAGAGGAATAAGCCCCTCTATATGCACACACAAAATTTTGATGGAAGATGACTGCAAACTTTCAATTGAGCATCAATGACGTTTGAATCCAAACATGAAGGAAATTGTGAAAGCAGAGATTCTTAAATTACTTGACGCAGGAATCATTTATCCAATCTCAGATAGTCCATGGGTGAGCCCTGTACATATGGTGTCCAAAAAGAGTGGAATCACAATCATAGAGAACGAGCACAATGAACTTATACTGACACGACCCATAACAGGATGGAAAATGTGCATTGATTACAGGAAGCTTAACAAGACGACCATAAAAGATCATTTTCCACTACCATTTATTGATCAAATGCTCGATAGATTGGCGGGACATTCTTACTACTGTTTTCTCAACAGCTATTCAGGGTACAACCAAATCGTCATAGCCCCAGAAGACCAAGAGAAAACAACATTCACATGCCCTTACGGAACATTTGCCTAGAGAAGAATCCCATTCGGATTGTGCAATGCTCCAGCCACATTTCAGAGATGCATGATGTCAATATTCTCAGACATGGTTGGAAAATTCATTGAAGTTTTCATGGATGATTTCTCGGTTTTCGGAGATACATTTGATAAATGCCTAAATCACTTAGGCATGGTCTTGGAAAGATGTGAAGACACAAATCTAGTTCTCAATTGGGAGAAATGTCACTTCATGGTCCAGGAAGGAATCGTACTTGGCCATAGAATCTCACAAGATGGAATTGAAGTCGATAAGGCAAAGATCCAAGTGATTGCAAAATTTCCTCCACCAATTTCGGTGAAAGGAGTACGGGGTTTTCTCGGGCATGCAGGATTCTATCGGAGGTTCATAAGAGCTTTCTCAAAAATAGCAAAACCTCTCTATTCTTTGCTTGAGAAAGATACACCATTCCTTTTCACAAATGAATGCCACGTGGCCTTTGCAACTTTGAAAGATAAGCTTACATCAGCTCCAATCATCATTTCTCCAGATTGGACTATCCCATTCATTCTGATGTGCGATGCAAGTGATTATGCTAGCCGGACTATGAATGATGCACAGCTGAACTACACAACAACTGGAAAAGAGATGCTTACAGTGGTTTATGCCTTTGATAAATTTCGATCCTACTTATTGGGATCAAAAGTCATTGTCTACACTGATCATTCAGCTTTGAAATATTTAATGACAAAGCAAGATGCTAAGTCAAGGATAATCTGATGGGTCCTACTTATGCAAGAGTTCAACATAGAAATCCGAGACAGAAAGGGAACAGAAAACCAAGTGGCGGATCATCTCTCACGACTAGACCAAAACAATGCTCAAGAGAAGGAAATAAATGAAGTATTTCCGGATGAACAACTGTTCCAAATCTCTAATATGCAGGAAAAACAAAATGCACCATGGTATGCAGACATCCTCAATTTCCTTGCAAGTGGAATAATTCACCCAAATTTTTCCCATCATCAAAAGAAAAAATTCTTCTCCGAGTTGAAATACTATTACTGGGAAGATCCTCTATTGTTCAGACGAGGACCTGATCAAATCATCCGTAGATGCATACCGGAAGAAGAAATGGAGAAGGTATTGGAAAGATGTCATTCCTCTCACTATGGAGGACAGTTTGGGGCTTCAAAAACAGCAGCAAAAATTCTTGAAGCAGGATTCTATTGGCCCACTCTGTTCAGAGATGCACATACACTTGTCTCTAAGTGTGACCGGTGCCAAAGACATGGAAACATGTCAAAAAGAAATGACATGCCAATGAATTTCATCCATGAAGTTGAAATCTTCGACGTTTGGGGAATTGATTTCATGGGACCCTTTTCCATCATCGTTCTCTAATGAATACATCCTTGTAGCTGTGGACTACGTATCTAAATGGGTGGAGGCTGTTGCATTACCAACAAACGAAGCTAGAGTTGTGGTAAATTTTCTAAAGAAAAATATATTCACTCGCTTCGGAACTCCGAGAGTTATTATCAGTGATGGCGGATCTCATTTCTGTAATCACCAGGTTAAGGCTCTACTGACCAAATTCGGAGTAAAACACCGTGTCGCTACCTCTTATCATCCACAAACCAGTGGACAAGTCAAGGTCTCCAATCGTGAACTGAAACGTATACTTGAGATGACAGTCGACTCATCTCGGAAAGATTGGTCGAAAAAGCTGGATGATGTGCTCTGGGCTTACCGAACAGCTTATAAGACACCGATAGGCATGTCTTCATTTCGTTTGATTTTTGGAAAAGCCTGTCACCTGCGAGTAGAACTTGAACATCGAGCTTTTTGGGCTATAAAAAAATTAAACTTTGACGAACAGTTGGCTGGAAAGAAAAGATTGTTGCAGTTAAACGAGTTGGATGAAATCCGACTTGACTCATATGAAAATGCCAAAATCTACAAAGAAAAAAACGAAAAGATGGCATTACAACCGAATTATGAGAAGAGATTTTAAACCAGGAGACCAAGTTCTCCTTTTTAATGCACGACTGCGTCTGTTTCCGGGTAAGCTGCGATCATGGTGGACGGGCCCATACACAATCAAAGAGGTGTTTTGTCATGGAGCTGTGGAGATTTATAATACAACCGACGGGAGTTTCAAAGTAAATGGCCAATGGTTAAAGCCACATCTGGGAGGAGAATTCTCGACAGCTAAGTCAATCATAGCACTGGAAATACCAAATTGATCAGACGAGAAGTCAAGCTAAGGACGTTAAACAAAGCGCTTATTGGGAGGCAACCCAATTTCTTTTATTTTCGCAAAATAAGTTTGGGGGTAACACAGAAAGATTCAACAACCGGAGCAAGGATCATATCATTCAAAAAATCCAGGGAGTCTTTCTTGCATTATTTTCACACATAATAAATTTAAAATTCTAAAAAAAAAAATATATGTATCTGTTTATATATATATATATATATATATATATATATATATATATATATATATATATATATATACACGGCCATATTCACAATCATGCGGCCGTACATATCGCCTTCCATACGGCCGTACACATATATGTTACGGTCGCGTCCCTTCTGTTTTGAAAATACATTTTTAACGAAAGATTGATACGGCCGTAAGTCCTATTACATACGGCCGTAAGTTGTTCCAGTGTGATTTTTTTTACGAAAGCATCATACGGCTGTAACTATTGTATGTTACGGCCGTAACCTTAAAAAATGTCAAAAGACAAAAGCACCATACGGCCGTAACTTTTCAAAGTTACGGCCGTAACTCGCCTGCTATATAAAAAAAACACGGGTTTAAGAATCATATTCACAAACCCGACGGGAAACACAGACAGAGAGGCGAAATTTTTCCCCTTTTCGATCCATACTTTCAAGAAGTCAAATTCCTCATTACAATTCATTCTTCTTTCAACATTAACACCTAAATCATCATATTTTTTGTTCAATCCTTGTTTTCATTTTGATTTTTATGGTTTTAGTTTCTCAATTTATATTTGTTTTTCGATTTCTATTTTCGTAAGATTCTTTGTTTGGAGCATGTTTATTTGTTAGTATTGTTGATATTTGTGTGGTTATTTGTTTCATTGATTTGTGATGACTTTGTGGATTTGAGTTTGATTGAAAAACTTGATAGAAAAAACTATAACTCACGTGTCCGACAAAATGCCACAACAAAAATCTTTGAATTTTTTGATGTTTTTGTTAGTTTTAATTGTTGATTATAGTCGTGTGATGAAAAGGAAGTTGTTTTTGTTTAAATTCAGGGATGGCACCTAAGAAATCCTCAAAAGGAAAAGAGAAGGTCGGTTCGTCGTCTCAACAACCGGCACCACCGCAAAGAATTCAAAACACACGGTGCATTAAGGAAAGGTTGTTCAAACTTGATGATTTCATTGGAGATTCGGATACCGACACTATCACTTCACCGTTCATCCAAAAGTTCATAGACAACGGGTGGGAAAAAATCGTGTTCGAACTCCCAAATGGTGACCCCACCTTAACCCTAAACTTTTACAATACATTCAACAAATCCATTGGGCAGGTGGGGTCGCCTACATATCATCAAACGACGGTGAATGGGAAAGTGATTAATTTTTCACCGGATGTGATTAACAAGTATTTGGGGGTTGATTCCACTAATGTGGTAGACATTTCCATCTTACCTAATGAAGATGTGCCGGATGATAGGGTGTTACGATGAGCATTAGTGAGCGAGCTCCATGACAGTATTGGGATCATCAAACCCCGATACAACCAGGCGGACCTCATTGATGATGCTTGGTACTTATGGATGTGGGAAGCCGGGAGTATTTACCCAACTTCGACTCTGACTACAGTTTCCATTGGCCATCTGAGGGGTTTATTTGCTATCCGCCGAGGGGTCAAAATGGATTTGGGTACTCACATCTATAATACTATTTGTCACTATGCTGGCACGGTCCCTACTAGGCAAAAGATATCGTACCCCTGCCTTATCACCGGTATTTGCAGAAACCAAAGGGTGAAAATTTCGGCAGGGGGTGATATATTGACTAAACAACCGGAGTAGTATTTTTCGAAGTACTCAGTTAAGGAGCAAACGGGCACGTGTGGAACCGGAAGAGGAAAGTAGCCACGAGGAGGAATTTGAGCCCGAGGACGATGCCAAAGAAGACTTGACGCCTTTTGAGATAGATTTGCTTGAAAGAGTTCGGGGATTAGAGACATCCCACGCAGATATATTGAGAAACCAGAACGAAATAATCGAGCGACAAATAGAAACGGAGAAGTGCTTTGAAAAGCTTTTCTGTTTTCTAAACATCCCTGACAACACATCTGGAGGATCACAAACCTAAAATTTCAGGGAGTTTTCTGTTTTCTCACTTGCTTTTCATTTCTAAAAACTTGGGACAGTTTTATATTTAAGTTTGGGGATGTTTTTGAACTGTTGTGTTTATTTTGTTTTGAATCGTATGATTGTGTTAATGGTGTGTAGTGTGTGGTGTTTTTTTTATTTGGCTTTGATTTTTTAGGTAAGCGTATTTATATATATATATATATATATATATATATATATATATTGTTTATTTTGATTTGTGAGATTTCTAGATCTGGCCATAACACCAATAAGTTAGCTATATACAAGCTTCTAAAATCATTTTAACCGGTTAAAAAATTGTATATTCCAAAAATTTTGAGCCTTAATCTCTCTTTCCAAGCCTTGTAGTTATTATGTAAATTCGAGTCATTCGTGTCCTTGAGAAAAGAAGAATCAGTCGATTGCTGAAAAATAGAACTGAAATCTACTTAATTTGTGGAGTTTTGATTTTTCATGCTTAGCTAATAATCGATTTTCTGCAAAAATTATATTCCCTAAAAAAAATGGAAATTGTGTTGGAGCTACACGTTAGCAAATAACGGTGTGAAAGCTATCACCTAAAAAAAATGGAAATTGTGTTGGTGAGAAGAGCTACACGTTAGCAAATAACGGTGTGAAAGCTATCACCTAAAAAAATTGGAAATTGTTTTGGTGAAAAGAGCTACACATTAGCAAATAACGGTGTGAAAGCTGTCACTAAAAGGGATGTAGATTATAAGCAGATTTGAATTAATTGGTGGCTGAATTTCAATACACTCAATTTCGTGAACAATCACAATATTTGATGACGCCGATGATTTTTTTTCATATTGAGTCGAAAAATAAACGAGTGATCGAGAGCAACCATTAAATGGAGTCGTGTGTATGACGAGTGAGAAAGAAATAATCAACCTTTTGGGGGGAAACCTTGCATTTTGGAATTACAAAAATAAAACCGTGTTTTAACTTCAAAATCATTAGTAGATTTATTTTGAATCTTGATTCATTTCTATCAACTGTATAAAGTTGGTTGTTGTGTATTAATGGCATTTTGATCTCCTTTTCTCTTTTTATATGATTATTTTTTTTTCTTAATTTAAGTGTGTATTATTATTTTTGTCTTTTTTTTTTTTGGAGTGTGATTAATAAAGAGTCTTGCTCGGGACTAGCAAGAATTCAAGTTTGGGGGTGTGATAAGTGTCATTTTTATACACTTATCCATGGTTTGTATCGATATATTTCACCCATAATTGATCTAGTCTACTCGTTTTTGCTTAGAATCCATTAGCTTTTAATAATTTTATTATTTATCAGATGAAGATGAAAATTTAGTCTTAATTAGATTGAATTACTGATTTACTCAAGAAATAACATGTTTATAAAATATTCTCTTTGTTGAATTTTTTATGTATACATGTTGTAGGGCTTTCCGAGACAAGTTCGGCAGTCTTTCCGGATTCAAAATCAGAGTTATATATCAAAAGTTATCATCCGAAGAAGATTTGGGGCAAAAACGCAAAGTCTAAGAAATTATAGGCTGAAAATGAAGTCTGAAACTGCATACGGGCGTGTACGGGTGTAACTCACAAAAATGCAAATTCACGAAGCCATGTTACGGCCGTAACTCCTCAATGTTACGGCCGTAACTCTTGACAGATTGTGATCATTGTCTAATTTTTTATACTTTTGGTCTATTATTGAGGATGGATGGCATTGATCCGATCTAATGTAATATTACTGGAGTTTTGGAACTATTAGATGACTTTAGGTGTATAAATAGACCCCTTAGATCCATCATTATTCATCATTCATCTTATATTTTCTCACTTTGTAATACCTTTTCTTTTTGTGTGAAGAACACACTTGTGTTCTTGAGTGATTTGTGTAAGTGTGGTTTATCTTATGTTGTTGAGGGAGTTTATTGCTTCTTTCTCCTTTATCTACTAAGGGAGTTAGGATCAATTCTTTCCCTTTTTCAACTATTAATGACCACTCAAGCTTGTAATATGTTGAATAAACCCTTAATGGGCTAAGTTACCTAAGTTGGAATTATAAATAAGGTTAGTCATGTTATTTAAGTTTGTATAAAGATCTATTATTGATTTACTTAATATTGTGTGTGATTTTCATTGTTTTACCAATCTTTATTTATTTGGCCAATAAATGATGATATTTATGGTCTTCATATGTTTCGAAAGAAAATATGTTTGATTAGATCAAATGATCTTCACTCTAAGTTGTTCTAGGGGATAGAAATATACCTCTAGACCTTAGATGATTCTTTGAGTTATTTTCATAAAACCTAATGCTATGTATTGAAGCCAATCAACATAGAAATATAGTTGATTGATTCAATATATAAGGGGCGTTTTGACATTCGAAAGAGGAACCATCTTTTTAAGGAAAATAGAATCTACACAACATAATAAGTAAATACATCTTATGATCTCCTATACATCTTCTATAACTAATGATGAACTAAGTTTGTAATCCCAACTATTTCATTTTATCTTTTATTAATCTATTATTAGTGCAATCTTTCATTTCCTTGAATTTTAGAACTATTATTGCATTTTCATTGCAATTGTCAAACCAAACTCTTAAATTGTGTGTTTCAATCATATAAATCTCTATAACAAATAGTTAAATAGTGTATAATTCAATATATAACCTAACTTCCTCGTGGGATCGATAAACCGTACTTAAAAAGTCCACTAACTACTTGATACGATATCGTGCACTTGCAATAGTTATACAAAAGACGTGTCATCTACATGCCAGAAGACCATAGGGTCGTTGTGGCTTTACAAGCGCACTTCCTTGAGGATGAGTTCATTCAGGAAGGTGGCTCGGGTAGAAATATCTCTTTGGAAGAGAATAATGAAAGTCCTAAGGAGACATCTGATCAGGGATCACGAACCGAACTTATTGTAACACAACCTCCACTTCGAAGGTCTGATAGGGTGTCTGACCTACCTGAGAGGTATGGATATACACATGTCGAGGAACTGGGTCTCCATGACACACCTGATAGCCGTGAGGATGACCCTGTCACCTATTACCAAGCGATAGTGGATGTGGACTCCGATAAATGGCAAGAAGCAATGGAAGTTGAGATAGACTCGATGCATGCCAATCAGGTCTGGACTCTAGTAGATCTACCAACTGGCATGAAGCCTATTGGAAGTAAATAGATCTATAAGAGAAAGACTAATGGGGATGGCAAGGTTGATGCCTATAAGTCTAGACTTATGGCAAAGGGTTATACCCAAATAGAAGGGATCGATTATCATGATACCTTCTCGCCCGTAGCTATGATCAAGTCGATTCGCATGATGCTTGCCATTGCTGCCTATTACGATTATGAAATATGGCAAATGGACTTTAAAACGGCTTTTCTAAATGGATACCTCGAGAGGAAATCTATATGGAACAGCCTAAGGGTTTTGTGTCCAAAGCTACTATTCATAAGGTGTGTAAGCTGCAACGAGCCATTTATGGGATGAAGCAAGCTTCTTGGAGTTGGAACATTCGATTTGACGAAGCAGTCTAGGATTTTGACTTCGTGCGAAACGAGGAGGAACCATGTGTTTACAAGAAGGTCAGTGGGAGCAATATCGCGTTCTTAGTACTATATGTAGATGATATTCAATGCTCAGCACTGTGAAAGCTTGGCTTTCTAAAATGTTCTCCATGAAAGACTTGGGAGAAGCTTCCTATATTCTAGGGATCCATCTTTATAGAGATAGACCGCGAAGAATGATAGGACTTTCCCAAGCCCTCTATATAGATAAAATCCTGAGAAGATTCAAGATAGATGAATCTAAAAGAGGATTCCTTCCCATGCAACATGAAATTCAGCTCACCACGAAAATGTGTCCTCAAAGTGAGGAAGACAAAAGAGAGATGAGTAAGCTGCCCTACGCCTCGACAGTGGGTAGCCTCATGTATGCTATGTTGTGCACGAGACCGGACTAAGCCTATGCTGTTAGTATGGTAAGTCGTTTTCAAGCAAAACCAGGAAGGGAACATTGGACTGCCGTCAAGAACATTCTTAAGTACTTGAGAAGAACTAGAGATATGGTTCTTACTTACGGTGGTGGAGAACTGAAGGTGACTGGATTCACCAATTCTGATTTTCAAGGAGACAAGGACGACTCTAAGTCGACATCTGGGTATTTGTTTACTCTCAATGGAGGAGCAGTATCTTGGAGAAGCTCCAAGCAAAGTGTTACTGCAGATTCCACCTGCCAAGCATAGTACCAAGCTGCCTCATAGGCTAGCAAGGAAGCATTTTAGATGCAGAAGTTTGTGCAAGAACTTCAAGTGGTGCCTAATGCGGAGCTACAGGTTAAGCATCTCGAAACAAATTCCGCGACTTCTCGCTTCATATCACTCCACCAGTAGTTTTGTTTCAAGTCCTTGTACATCTTGTTAGACCCCGGATGAACAGAATAAGGGGTAGCATGAGCTTCTTTCAAAATTGAGTTTTTCAACTCGTCATTCGCCGGTACACACAACCGATTCTTAAACCTCAAAAGTCCATCCTCGTGGACCACAAATCCAGGGGCTTTCCCCTGAGTCACATCCTCACGGATGCGCAACAATGAAGGGTCTGAACTCTGATTCTCTCGGATTGCCTCCTCGAGTGACGATGAAATCTCTAACATACAAAGTTGTCCCTGAACTCGCTGAAGCCAGAATAAAATAAAATAAAATAAGGAAATAAAGCAACGCCAATCGATGATCTCTAACAGATAACGACCAGTGTCTAGACCACCTCAGTTACTACTATTGTTTTAATGATTTGATAAATTAAATAAATCTTTTGAAATAAATTTCACCAAGAAATGCATTTCAAATTCCTACTCATATGGATCCTTTAGAACTACATTTTAAGTGCCTAAGCCGCATCCAAGAGTGAACTCTTCTTCATGAAGCTTCTACTGAAAGTATTCCACAAAGGACTTCCTATGCACCTGGCACTTGGTGGACTCTTCAACAATTGATTTATGTCGAATATCTTCCATAAACCAACCTTGCACACATATTGGAGCTTTCCTCAAACCCATTTGAGATCAGCATATTCCTCCAAGTTCCTTAGTCTCGTTCCATGATAAAGGAATTTATTTCCCCACATCCAGTGGGATCTTCAATTTCTTTTGATGGTCTCTGTGGCAATTTGAACCTTCTTGTAATTACAATTAAACCCATCAACTCTTCAATACGAGTGTACAACTGATCATCTACATTGAAGCTAATAATGTTCTAGCACGTACCAAAAACCTGATTTATTGGATGAGACCCTTCTGCCTTCAGGACCCTCATCTCACTCCCACGCCCACATCGAAACCAAAAAAAGACAAGAAAGTAAGAAGAGGAATCTTGTATTCAAATACTAATGTTTCGTCATAGTGTAGACAAGATTTAGCCAGGCAATGTTATGGCTAGCATTACTGTAATTGAAATGGTGGATACTCTTCCTTCACTAAAGGAGTAATGAGTATTATCACAAAATAGCCGGAAGCAAATGATTGCCACAAAGTTGGTGCTCAACGTTCACCACCTAGCTTTTTCAGAATATGATTGTTAAGTGTAAACCATGTTTCATGTAAATTACAAATGCAACACAAACACATAAATTTTTAGCCCAAACTTCCCAACTATTAGGGAAAAAAAAAGGATATCACCGCTATCCATTTTTCTAGGTTTAATACCTTTCTAGAAATTTGCAAAAACAACCAAAAGAAACACACACACAAAAATAAAAACAAACCAGGTTATGATATTCCGCAAGCTTGGCCATGGTGGTGCTCTCCCCGCCAGGGATGATGAGGGCATTCACGCTTTGCAGCTGCTCAGGCTTTCTTACCTCAACCCCCTTCACTCCCACCCTGTTCAACGCTGCAAACACCCATTCACACGCAAAAACCACACAAAGACCATTACTCTCATACATGCAAAAAGCATTTCGCATAAGTGTGCAGAGAAATTGAAAGGTGTGCTAGCGAAGAAAAGTACCCGCAATGTGTTCGTTAAAAGAACCCTGTAAAGCAAGAACGCCAACCACCATTGTTGTCGTCCACACGGGAAAAGTACAAGCCCCCGGGTGTATTCTATTAAGATTTTAATGGATCGACCCGCAAGGTAGCCAAGTTGGTGGGGTAGGTGAGCGCGGGATTGAAAGTTTACGAGTTCCAATACTTTCTTGGTTGAAGCGCATGCGACTGCCTAGTATGGTTTAACTGGTTGGCGTAGTTTGCAGGCTATTACGTCCAGTCCGAGGGTTTATCCAGTGCGCATTCGAAGAGTGGCGGCTGCGAGTTCTCCCGTCATCAAAAAAAAATTAATGGATCGATAATAATATATGAATTTTGTTGGATTTATAAAAATTCATAGATTATTTGAATTTTACCTAGACTCTATATAGATTTAGCTAACTTTTTTTCGAAAATCACAAGAACCACCATTTTTAGATGTGATTCCGTCCGGAGATGGCAATGGGAGGGTACTTGAAAACCTAGACCCGTCCGACAAGGTGAACGCGGCGGGGCGGGGCGGGTCGACCCGCTAGGGAAAAGTATCACTTTAAAGTAAATAAAATAAACATTTTCACTAGTTTTTTTTTCTAGTAGGTTTGGTCCAGCAGCCCGACTCCTCCCAGAAACCCGGCTCCACAATGAAATCATTTAATTTTGATGGAGCAAAGGTATGTCCTTTTGGTACTCTCTCCTCCATGAATGAGAAATTGTGTGTCTCCTTTTCTTCTTCTGATATGATTACCTAATTCGTAGCAGACTTCCTCCGCCCAAGACGCAACCAAGCCCCAGTCCGATCCAGATCGCCCGTTCCAATCGCAACTAGCCGATCGCCTCCCCGCCAGAGTGTGACCCGTCGGCTGCCCGTCGCCTTCTTCAGTCGCGATGAAAGAAGACGGGGTTGCGAGTACAAACCTTCAACAGTCATTGACGTGATTGATTTGGGCTTTATTTTGGGCCTAATTTCTACTAATTACTTGGGCATATTTTCTTTGATTGTGTTAGTGGTCTTGTGGGAGTTTGACAAGTCTGGCCTGAATCGGAAACAGCTTACTTAAACGAGCAGGCCAACCCTAACCCGTTCGCAAACCCAGTTTTCGGCGCGCCCGAACCCAACTTGCGATCCGGTCCAGCCTTGGACTAGATTGCTGACCCGATCCGACCCGCATCAACACGTATTCGGCCCGAGTTGTGCAAATTCTAGAAATTGTTCAACTCTATTCTCATATTCATCACTTATTCGACTAGCGTTCATCCAAACTCGATCCATTTTAAGACTGTTAGATCAATTTGGACAAACAAAATAGTTTCAAAACCAAATGACGAGAAGATATTCAAAACGAAAGTAACATCTAACAAGAATGTAACTAGTAAGATTCCGCAAGAATGTAACTATTATGGTATTATGTTTGTTTTGACACTGTGTTGCACAACAATGATATGTTATGTATGCATTTTATAAAATATTTTATCGCCCGTACATGTTTGTATAAAGATTTAGTTGGTCAAATATAGTTTCGTCGATGTTGACTATCAATAGTCGTAATATACACTTTTAGCGACTAAAAAGGTAGAAAACATTTTGAAAAGTATCCGACTTGACTAATATGTATATATAAAACATTACAACTTTTATTTCGTCCGTTTCAGCTAATTCCGATGTTAAGGCGTCCAAAAATGACTTCGAAGTTAATTTTCAGCATAAACTAAAAGCTGTCAATAGTGTAAAAATATATATTTTCAGCATATCTTTTGATAGACCATAACTTCTTCGTTTTTAAGAGTTACGACGTGCGCGAGCACTACTTTTAAAGGTAAAAACATGATTTACAAAAAGTCTTTTATAAGTTCTCCCCGTCTCAGACTAGAAATGGGTTAAAAAGCAGTCGGAAAATCCTGACAGCATGTATATTAACTAAAAGCTGTCAAAAATTATATATTTCGTCTAAAACTTCTACGAGCCATAACTTACACGTTTTAACTCCGTTTTCAAAGTTCTACCTATACCCGTGAAGGTATTTATGTAGACTATCATATTTTAAACCCTCGGCTACTCGGTTTATCTTTTAAAGTCCGGTTTTACTTCGGGATAATTTCTAACAGCAAGTACTTTTTCAGAAAAATAGATTTAGTTGTCAAACTTCAAAACCTCGTAACTTATTCGTTTTAAATCTGTTTTTATTCGTTCAAACGACCACGTTTTCGTTATAAAATCTATTATCTATTTCTTTAATCAAATCTTATCAAATAAAAACTCATTTCTCTGTGGGAACCAAAATAGGACAGCTCCTTTATATATATTTCCAGAACATGATTTCAATACTTCTAAATAATCAAACTACCTCAAAATCAACTCCAAAACTATCCTAATCCCTTCCACCAATTCTTCAACAATTTATATAGTGCCATAATAATATATACAATATAATGAAAATTCATAATATCATGAATTAATTAATATCATAGAACTTATATGTACATATTTTGATCAATAAAATGACCTTGTCAATTATTTATTTAATTTTTTTTCATCATAAAAATCTACAAACATGTATAAAAATGCGACTAAGAATCGAGAAAAATACCACGAGTCGAGCAGTAAGATGAACAAAATTTTACCTAAATACTCGGTCGGAAATCTAGCACCACCACTGGGTCGTGACCTGCTTGAGGAACGTCCTCGTCTTCAGAGATGAATTCGATTGCTAGAACAAAAGATGGGCTTCACTGTTGTACCTATGGTTAGTGACAGGAGGAAAAAACATTAAATGACAGGAATGAAACTGCAATTCGATAGGAAAAAACATGCTTATGGGCTTCTCACCGCGTAAAACATTCCGCCTTCACTCCGCGCCCTAAATTTGGTTGTTGGGAGCTTTCACCGCTTCGTTATCCGATCCCAACTCCCTTTGAGGGATTGATGAAACGGGGATGATGGATGATGAAGAGCGATTGAGATCAGGATGATGAAGTAACACTGATTATCGTTTTCTTGGACAAGTTTCGAGAAGAAAGATGAAAGGGGAAGACTGCGTTCGTTGAGTGTTTAAGACAATTACGCAAATGAAAGGAGAAGACTGTCTGCGAAGGGTTGAAACAAAAACATAAACGTTTCACATCGGTTACATATTAAAACCGATGTTAATTTAGTATAATTCACATTGGTTTCTAAAAAACCGATGTTAAACTACTGATATTCACATCGGTTTCTAAAAAACTGATGTTAAACTACTGATATTCACATCGGTTTTTACAAAACCGATGTTAAAAAACTGAAATTCACATCGGTTCTACTAAGAACCGATGTTAACGTTTAAAAAAATTACAATTACACCACCGCCTTTTTTTTACATCGTTTTTCTTAAATAGCTAGCTTTCTCATTATAGTTTATAGATAAGCATATCTTATCTTTTGTGTACTGAATAAATTACCAAGATTCCATCAACTTAACATACGTACCGAAGGAAATAGTAATTGGCTTTTTTTTCACACGTAAAATGTATATATAGGTTGATTAGCGGAAATTGTTTAATGTTTGTGATGATCTTACATATGTTGAAATTTCAAATGTACATGTTAGATATATTAGCTAACGCATAATACAAGTTTTCGATTTTATTTCACTTGCATTTGTCCGACGTGTTTAAAATTTTAACCAAATTTAAATTACTAATACAAAGACAACAACAAGAAATAAAATATAAACTCAACAAATTGGTTACATTTACGCAAACATTAACAAATTCCTTTCAACAATCAACAAATATCTCCCGCGGCGGCCAAAATTATAGATTGTTGTATATTTGGCAATTTACACAAACATTACGTGGTGAATACTTAGGGGGGCAAATTCAATTGAGACTTCAAACGAGTTTTATAGACTTTTATAGAATTTGATGGATTTGAAAAAAGTTTGTGTGTATTTAATTGAGACTTTTAAAAGTCAATTAAATTTTTGTGGTATTCAATATAGAATTTAATGGAGTTCTTAAAAGTCCATTAAAGTCATGAGGTATTAAATGAAAACTTTTATAAATCTTACAAAATCATGAGGTATTCAAATTTATTTTGGATTTTAAGGATTTTAATGGAATCATCTAGGTACTCATCTTTAAGCACAAAGTACAAACATAATTTGTCCTTTAAAATCTTTCCTACACCCCTAAGATTTTGATGGATTTTTATTCGTCACCACCACCCACCACCACCGACGCAACCGCCTCCACCACAACCGCCTCCCCACCACCATTGCCACTGTCCCGTCCCACTACTAACACCATTTCCGCTGTCACCCCGTTGCCACTACCACCATATAGGGCTGTCGAACGGTTCGGTTCCGGTTAACCAGACCGAATTTTTCGGTTAACCGGAACCATAAATGTCCTAAAATAAGTACTGAAAACCGGACCGTATAAATTTTCGTTTAACCAGAATCGGACCAATTATTTTCGGTTCCGGTTCGGTTAACCACAAAAAGTGTTTTTTATTTCAATTTAAAAAAATTGAAATAATATAATAAGGAACCACATGTAGGAAAGCTTTGTTGGATTCAGCTAGCTTGTTACATATTGTATTGAAAAGGGTGGACGTAGATCAGAATTCGCTTACGATAGAGCCAATGAGTGGAAGTTTAGGGGTTAAAATTGAAAATAAAAAAAACTTGAAGAACCTAAATATATATATATATATATATTTTTGTTAAATAAGAAGGCATAAATGTAAATTAATATTTTAGAACCCTAACTACGGTCTATTCTCTTCCGGCTCCAGGGAGATCGACCCCTCTCCCTCTGCAAACAATTAGATCTACAAACCCTTGATTTACATCCATTTATGGCAACACCTCCATTCTCTGTCAACTTTTGAGAAATTATTTAACATAAATAAAAATCATCCATCTGCCCCTAGCCACGGCCACATTCATCTTCTTCATCCACTTCATCTTCTTCATCCATCTGCCCTAACCACCTTCCTTGACAACAACTGGTAATGTTTTTTTCTCTTTAACAGACACTTGTAAGTTAGGATTAGGATTCATTTTTTTTTTTTTTAAATCTTATGAGGTTCATGTGGCTTAACAATGGGATGCCCGAGTTATGTAAATTGATTCTGCCAAAAAGTATTTCCCCCATAAAGGGGTTAGCATTCAAACGATTAATTTGCAAGTATATGTCATGTAAACTGATTCCGCATTACAAGAAGTTTAAAAAGTAGAAAAACCCTTCTGGACCTCAAGTCCTGAGTTATAAAACTATTTCAAATTCAATTGGGTCTCGGCCCAAAATCATTTTCCGTAAAACATTCGTAAAACATTCATTTTGAAAAGTATCATTTTCAAATGCTCGAAAACAGTTCCATATATCATAAAATGAACTAATGTGACTACATGTTCTTCTCAACAATCCACAGTCCTTCTCCCGAATACACAATTCTGTTCCAAAACTTTACCGACATATTGATGTCTAAAGTCATAACTTCTCAAGATCATCAATCCTGTCCCAACTCTGTCATCTCATAATACAACGCATAATATTCTTCCGAATCTCAAAGCATATCAACTTAGAACGGCAGTAAATCTCAATGCAATTCAAAAATCCAAAAACTTACAGATCGTGAAGCCGACGATTCCCCGTGATACTGGCACATGTCTCGACTCAAGAAAATACTCGACACAGATATTTTCAAAACACGTATTTTGCAAAAAATCAGTTCAACTCGAGAACACGACACATTTCTATCCGAAAAATTACGTTAGTACCATTTGTAAAAGTTTATAACAAGCCCAGTACTATACTGGCAAATCCCATAACGCATAAGCCTGGGTGAACAACAAAACTCACAGCTCTAATATTTGTCAATCGACAACTCGAATGATGCGATAAAAACACGACCCAACTCGACCTGATTGCCTAGGTTTTCTCAACCTAAGCTCTGATACCATATTCTATAACACCCCTAGATTTAACCAGAAATATTACAGCGCCGTGGGCCCTGATATGGAACCCACAAGGCTAAAGGAAATTTTCGCAAATATTTACAAATGCCCAAGAGGCCGACGATGGTACTATCTTTAAAATATTCAAAGACATAATAAAATCTATTTATCAAAACTGTCGTGAAATCTCGTTTTGAAAAGGGCAATGCCAAACGACCGAAACTCAATAGTTTAGAAAATGATTTCCAAAGTAACTCAAATTACCAGAAATGAAAGGTCGTTTAAAAATACTCACGCAGCGGAAAAGACAAACAATTAAAAATACTCTAGCAGCGGAAAACAGCGACTGATCAGGAAACTCAATACATAATTACATGCCCTAGCCAGTATCCTCCGGGAAGCTCATCTCTCCACGACCGCTACAAGCTCGATATCTCAAGAACCTAAAAAGAAAGCCCACGATGGGGTCAGTCATAATATCCAACAATGATAACCGTCACATCACATCAATAATTACATACCAATGAGAATACAAAATAAAAGTACGACCAATGTAATCTTATCGTAGTAACTTTACTTACTCAAATAATTCTCATCAGAATAACCATTATCATAATTCGCATCTCGTACTCGATTAACCAATAAACTCAAACATATTATTTATATTGTACCTCGTACAATACTCAAGATTCTCAAACTATCATAACCAACTCACAATACGGAAATATACCAGTTCTGACCAATACGATCCATCAGATAGTATCATCAAATCTTATGACGATGACCGATTGTCCATCAAAAGACGAATACTAAAGGAAATACGAAACATACCTCAAGATGCACAATACCACGACAATCATGTCAGTCAAATCCGAGGTCGGATCAATACCACACGCGGACATGGTCCTAACACAAGACCTACAAATGCATACTCATATGACAACGTCAATATGCTCAAAACAATATCAACAGTGTATACTCAATGGAAATCCCATGACCCAGCGCCCTCAGCATAGGTCCCAAGATGATCCTACCAGATCAACACGAGGTGGATAACCAACAATATACATATACACAACAAGATATGCAAAATCAACGATGCGAATCCATATGATTCCATCAACACAACACTGGGTACTCCAACGATCCAGCGCCCTCAGCATGGATCCCAAGATGATCCCGTCGGACCATAACGAGGTGGAAAAACCCGTCCAATGATCCAGCACCCTCATCATAGATCCCAAGATGATCCCGTCGGACCATAACGAGGTGGACATCTGATCCAGCGCCCTCAGCATAGATCACACGATCCCAACAGATCAACACAACATAAACAATACAATTATGCATACACATGCAAATCAATATGTTCATCAACATGAACAACATAACATGCACGACATTATGACAATTCACTAGGACGACCCCATGTTCGACAACATGAATGGCAATATGCATGACCAAAATCAATAACACTAAACCACAATCAATATAGAATACTTGCCCCGAGTCCTTTGGGAGAAATCTCGATGTCAAATTATCATCGACGATTTTCCGCAATGCTCGGCGATCCAAACGTACCATAGACTATAGATACTCATATCCTTATCTTTATCATAATGTATCCTCGATACTCTAATATGCCAATAACCAAAATAAATCATATACATTATGATTTAACTCCCAGAATCGGAAGGACAACATATAATCCAATTCTCCAGAATTTGCAGTAATAATCATTGTTATATGCATTATAAACGAAATGAAACTGAAGCCATTCATTAAACATTATAACTGAGCAAGTAATAACTTGCCTCGATACCGATACGACGACGATGAAGCCGCTACCAATCTCATTGTCTTCGTCTACGAGCTCCTCGGCCCTGACCAACGCAATTCACGAACGTACTCGAACACGACCGCAACATACGGTTCTAATCACCGATCAATAATCTCAACCTATCGAAGTAATCAAATAACACATATCCGATAACAATTAACAACCGACACGACCAACCAAATCATCTCAATGATTCAACGATATCTACAATACAAACTACAACTCGATGATCATAATCAATCAATACAACTGACCAATAAACCCCAACGGTTCCACAATATCTCGATTAGACACAAGTCCGGACAATCCAACTCAAACAATTATGTACTAAAAACCACAACACGATTCATAATTCGATTAATTCAACATACGATCGTCTTGCTATGTTAAATTCATCAAAAGTTCCTCAAGAACACTAAGGGATTCAAACTCATGTTCATAACCATTAAAACAACATAACTCGATATCCTTTAACATGAAGATAATCTTCCAATTCGTAATCCAAGTCATGAATCATCGTATTCTTCAATATACACTCTACATCACCTCAAGGATTGTAACAACAACTCCCTAATCATCATCATACGGATCCAATATGGATAATAATACCAAAAACATCACGAACTCTATAATTTCATAATCATAATCAACATATTCAAGGTATAAACCATCATATCACCATATTCCTTCAACATATAATTCATATAACCTCAAGAATCGAAACAACAACATCTTAATCCTCTTCATACGAATCATTTATCAATAACAACATCAAAAATCCGAAATGAAAAGGAGGATTATCCAACATACCTCTTAGAAGATGAAAAACACTAGAAAACACTTCAAGAATCATCCGTAGCTCCATATCCAAGCCTCAAGTCCAAGTCCTCAAGCTCAAAATCGACTTAGGAAGGCCAACATATCTCTCTCAAAGTTTGGAGATGAAAAACGAAAAGGAAAGCTGAAGTGAAATGAAAGACGAACTTCATTATATTAAACTGCATAACTCATTACGTACGTTATCCTTCATCATTAACGTACGTAATGCACTTTAGCGTACGCTCTTCGTCCCACATAGCGTACGTAATCATCATCCCAGAACTAACTGAACTATTTTGTTAACATGCTTACGTACGTAATGTTTCCTTCATAATGTACGTAACATGTACGTTGACTTGCTACAGTACCACCCACATTACGTATGTAATACGCCATGTATAACGTACGTAATAACCTAGGTTGACTCGCTGTCCACATCCTCCGCCGAAAGCTGCCGACACAGGGTCCCACCTGCCGACCATGACTCAATCGTCTGATTCCCATGTTACGTACGTAATGTCTCGGCCATAACGTACGTAACTCTTGTGATTTAGCGTACGTAAGTCTTCAACATTAGCGTACGCTAAGTATTCTATACTTAGCCAATTTCAACTGTTACCGCCTGTCTCGACATACCGAAAACACATATACACTTACTGAATACATATACTGAATCCAATAGTATTCTCATATGATATACCTCATATCAAAAGTGCGATGACCTGATACACGATATCCTCAATTATAATTGTCTACCACAGTGTATACATGTTTGTATAATGTACGTAATGCACGCGCGGGTTTGTATACACGGGTGGGGTCCGGGTCGAGCTTCTCCCTACCCGGCGACCCGCCGGGTCCGACCCGTCGACCCGGCGGAAATATATAAAAAAAATTTAAAAAATGGCCGTTGGACCCGGCGGGTCTAACGGCTAGTCCAGATTTTTTAAAAAAAAAAAATTCCTATCTATAAATACCCCCCTCCCCAACACAATTTTTCCACACCTCCAATACTATCTATCTCTCAAACTCTCATTGCTAATTGCAATACTACTTAATCTCTCTCTTTTTTTTCGCATTTTATCATTATGTCGAGTTCTGACAAGGGAAAGGGTATTGCTACATCTCCCAAAAAATCCAAAATGTCCAAGTTCGAGCGAATGGGTCTTTGAGGCAAATCGAAGAAATCATCTGGAATAATTATTCGGGAGCCCCAAAACCAAACTCCACCCGGTTTTGAATATGATGCTATACATGAAAATATCTATTACGGTAGTACAACAACTACCAGTGAAGAAGAAGTTGATCTCCGGGGATTTCGACGTGTCCCGAATCGTCAACAACTGAAAAACATCGACGAAGAAATGGACCATGAAATCGATGAAGCTATATTAAATCAAACATATGCAACATTCGAGCGCACTCTTCATGGCGTACCAACTCCGATGCAAAAATCAAAGTCGAAGCGTCCTGCGGCAAGCCAAGCTGAAGAAGAACCTCCTTATGTTGAGGAGTTATCGTCCGAGGAGGAAGAAAATGTGAAAGGCACAGGAAGCAAGAAAACTAAAGCAAGAAACAAGCCTGCCCCAGTTGCAGACAGGAGACCGGTATCCGTACTTTTTTCAAAATACTTTAACAAAGAAAAAATATCGGATGGTTCGATGAAGGTATCTTGCAACTACTGCTCGAAAGAGTATCTGTATAAAGCCGGGGATGGATATGGAAATTTTAAAAGGCATTTTGAGAATAACCATGCCTCGGTCTACGGAGAACAAAAGTCACAAAGTCAACTCAACTTCCAACCTTCTACTGGAGCCGGGCCAGTCGGCAATCAAGGTATGTCTGAATCTCAACTTTATAAATATAATGAAAAAATTGCTAGAGAACAAATGGCAAAATTATGTGCACAAGAATCTTTACCTTTTAATTTTGCGGATAGTACGGGCTAGGAATACAGGATGCAAAATGCCTATAATCCTGCTATTAAAAGAATTCCACGTACCATAATGACTAGACAAGTAGTATACTTAGCCAAACAACATAAACTTGCACTACGAGCTTATTTTAGATCTATAAATCATAGAGTTTCTTTAGCTGCAGATACTTGGGCAGATTTTAAACAAAAAAATGATTATATGGGAATAACTATACACTGGATTGATGAAAATTGGAACTTAAACAAAAGATTACTTGCGTTTAAAAAATTTAATTGTACACATAGTGCAGATAATATAGCTAGAGCAATTATTAAAATTTTAACTTTTTATTGCTTAAAAGATAAAATTTTCACAATTGGTTTTGATAATGCTAGTTCTAATACTGCAAGTGTACCAGCTTTAATACAAGCTTGCAATCCTGTTTTAGCGGGTCGATTATTTCATACTAGATGTATATGTCATATTCTAAATTTATGTGTACAAGATGCATTAAAATTTGTAGATGAGGCAATAGAACCAATTAGAAAATGTGTCTTGTTTTTACATAATCGCACTAAGTTAGCTAGACAATGGGTAAAATTTTTAAAGTCAAAACAAATGCAACCCAAATTTTTACTCCGACGTAAAACATAGATGGAACTCAACTTATGAGATGTTAAATTCAACTAATGAATATAAAGAATTATTGTGTGAATTTTTTGATACGTATTTTCGCGTAGAAGGATTTTATTTATTGCCAACGTATTGGGATGAAACTAAAGATTTAATAAAACTATTAAGGGTTTTTAAAAATGCAACTAAAGATTTAAGTGGTTGTTATTATCCCACGTCTCCTAAAGTTTTATTTCATTGTTGTTTTATTGTATCTGAAATGGATGCTTGTAGTAAATCCGAAAGATTATCGAATGCTATTTACAATATGTGTTTAAAATGGCTAAAATACTTTAATCGTATTCATGATGTTTTCTTGATTAGTCTTTGTTTTATCTCCGATTTGAATTTAGCTCAAGTAGAACAATTACATGAAATATATTATAATATTCTTAAAAATTTGGGTTTTCCTAATATTGTAGATAGTGTTGAAAGTCAAACTTTATTTGAAAATATTCCTGACGTTGAACAAATAAAAATTGATTTGAAAAATAGTTTAGAAACTGTTTTTTTTTAATATTCTTCTAAATATGGTGATAAGATTCAAACTCAAAAAACAAGAACTAAGACTACAAATACATTTAACATGAAATTCGACAGAACTCCCACTAACCCATTTCAACAACAACTCTATAATATAGCAAGAAATAGGGGTGGTAGTAACGTCGGTCAAAGAAATGACCTTAGTAGATATTATGCAACTAGTTTTGTGCCGGAGGATGATAATGCAGGTACCTTTGATCTGTTGGATTGGTGGAAGAGAAGGGGAACCGAATTCCCCAGACTTTCCATTATGGCACAAGAAATTATTGCAGTGCCCGCATCCACAGTCCCCGTTGAGAGTGCTTTTAGTGAAGGAGGCTATATGTTGGACGAGCGGAGATCCCGAATGACGCCGCAAAATCTCGAGGCTCAAATGATACTTAAAGACGCAACAAAATCCGAGTTACGAGATCAAGAAAATAAATGGGATGACCTATTAGCGGACCAAGATGCCTATCAAGAAGGCACTACTGAAGGAGAGTCTAGTCAAATGAGTCAAACCGATGATCAAGACGACGACGACATCGACTTCGACTAAAGGTAAGTAAGATAAGTCAGGTAAGTAAAGAACTACGTAGGGCTTTGATTCCTCACGAGGATACGTAGGCAATTTAATTTTAAGTGAAAACTTAAAATTAAATACAAGCCCATTTTTTTTTTAACTCTTCTCAAGTAAAAGAACTACGTGGAGCTTTGATTCCTCACGGGGATATGTAGGCAATTTAATTTTAAGTAAAAACTTAAAATTAAATACAAGCTAATAATTACAAATGATTTCATTTTTCACTTATAGTTATTTTTCGTGTATAAAATGATAACAAATAAAAGTTTTATATACATAAAAAATAGAGACGAATTCGGACCGTGACCCGGTGAGTTGAACCGGACCGGACCGTGGCGACCGTCGACCCGTCAACCCGTACATTTCATATGTACGGGTGGGGTCCGGGTCCTGTCCTGCCGACCCGGCGACCCGGCGGGTCCGACCCGGACCCGGACCCGGACCCGTGGTTGGGCACCTCTACGTTCGGCTTGAATAATGACCCAGCCATTTTTATGGAGTTAATGAACATGGTTCTTACAGAATTTCTCGATAAGTGTGTGGTGTTTTTTATTAACGACATTTTAATCTATTCCCAGAACCGACATGAGCATGAGGAACACTTGAGACAGGTGTTAAGTGTTTTGAGGCAACACCAACTTTATGCTAAACTTTCTAAATGTGAGTTCTGGATGCCGGGGGTGACCTTTCTCGGATATGTAATTTCAGCATAAGGCATCAAGGTAGACCCCCAAAAGATCGAGACAGTGATGAGTTGGGAACCACCAAGAAACGTCAAAGAAGTGAGGAGTTTTCTGGGATTGGAATGATATTTTCGACGGTTCTTGGAGGGTTTTTCTTGTGTCGCTCGGCCATTGACGAATCTACTAAGGAAGAGTACCAAGTTTGTCTGGACAAAGGATTACCAGGAGAGCTTTGATGAATTAAAGAGAAGACTGACTACTGCTCCGGTGTTAGTATTATCGCAGGGCACAGAAGGATTCGTGATTTATACAGATGCATCTAAATATGGACTAGGATGTGTCTTCATGCAAAACGGCAGAGTTATTGCATACGCCTCTCGACAAGTCAAACCATACAAGGTGAAATATCCGACGCATGACTTGGAACTGGCTGAAGTGGTCCACACTCTTAAGATCTGAAGACACTACCTTTACGGGGTTACCTGTAAGATTTTTACGGACCTCAAGAGTTTAAAATATATTTTCACCCAAAGAGAGTTAAACATGAGGCAGAGGCATTGGCTGGAGCTAATCAAGGATTACGACATGGAGATTTTGTATCACCTTGGGAAGGCCAACGTCGTAGCAGATGCACTTAGTCGTAAGATTGCGCAGGAGTTGGCACTATCCGGTTTAACGGTACACCCGGAATTGCAGTAGAACCTCCGGAGGAGTGGTATTGAAGTATGGATACAACACCGCTATGGACAGTTGTGCTCAATTAACATTCATTCATCCTTGCTTGATGAGATACGCTTAGCACAAATGGAAGACCCGGAACTGCGCGCAATCGGCGCAAGAGCTGAAGGGGGAATTATTTCAGACTACAGGATCCAAGGGAATTTGGTAAGATTTAAGAACATGATCTGTATTCCACCAAATGACGAGCTTAAGTAAACTATACTCAAGGAAGCTCATTCTACTCCCTATTCGGTACATCCCGGGGCGAGCAAAATGTATAAAGATCTACGGAAGAGCTTCTAGTGGAAGAACATGAAGCAGGAGGTATCGAGATTCGTTGCTCGATGTATGACATGCCAACAAGTGAATATTGAACACTGCAGACCGACCGGAATCATGCAGCCCTTACCCATTCCGGAATGGAAATGGGAGAGCATATCAATGGATTTTGTCACCAACTTACCAGTGACGACGGGAGGAAAGGACACGATATGGGTCATTGTAGACCGACTGACGAAGTCGGCACATTTCATTCCAATTCAGGAGACTACCAGAATAGAGCAGTTGGCCACCATCTTTATCCGGGAAATCATGAGACTACATGGCATTCCCTCGGCAATCATATCAGATATAGACACTAGGTACGTGTCCCGCTTTTGGAAGGCTGTCCACAAGGCTATGGGTACTTTTCGCCCCCACAGGGTCAATCATCCAGATGATGAATATTTAATACATGTACATCATGATATGCATCCAAAGGGCAAACAAATGGTACGATAATAATACGAGATGCTCACAAGCAATGGTAAAAACCGAGCACTCGTGGAACACTATGCCCACGGCATAGGAACAACACCCGCTCAACAGTTTAGAATACAAGTGCCCAACGGCGAATGATCAACATAGAACACAAACAATGAATTACCTGAAGGTAAACCAATCCAAAGCTGAAATAGATACAAACAACAATACCCGAAGGCTCCAACCAAACCATAATACATCACAATGGCCTGAAAGCCCTCGGCCAAAGCTTCAAATCACCACAATAGCATAAAAACCCTCAGCCGAAGCTGCCAATCATCATAATGGCATAAAATCCCTCAGCCAAAACTGCATGAGATCATCCAATGACCGTGACCTACTGAGTTGATGGTGCTGGGAAACCAACTGTGATAAGTTCAAGCCCCAGATTTACCCATAATGAGATCACCCTGTTACCGTGACCTACTGAATTGTAGGTGTTGGGAAACCAACCGCAAAGGTTCAATACCCAAGCTTACCCATAATGAGATCATTGAAATGACTGTGACCTACTGAATCTGTAGGTATTAGGAAACCAACAGCGAAGGTCAAGCCCCAAGCTTACCCATTCTGAGATCATCGAAATGACCGTGACCTACTGAATTGTAGGTGTTAGGAAACCAACCGCGAAGGTTCAATCCCCAAGCTTACCCATAATGAGATCATCGAAATAACCATGACCTACTGAATTGTAGGTGTTGGGAAACCAACCGTGAAGGTTCAAACCCTAAGCTTACCCAGAGTGAGATCATCGAAATGACTGTGGCCTACTAAATTGTAAGTGTTGGGAAAATAACCGCGAAGGTTCAAGCCCCAAGCTTACCCATCGAGCACTAGCCGAGACTATCCTCCCAACACAAATATCACAACCGGCAACGATCACAAAATTACCGAATTCATAAGAATGATAGTATGCTGCCTTGAGTCCGCCAGCACGACAACCATAAACCACAGATGGACACCATACTCGGCGGTCCCAATTTAAATACCTCGATTGCCTTGGAATGGCCAATCGATGACAATGAGACAATAGATGGGAACCGTCTTCGATAGTCCCAATTCAATACCTTGATTGCCTTAGAATGACCGATCGATAAAAAATAACATAACGGATGGGAGCCAGCCTCGACAGCCCCAATTCAATACCTCGATTATCTTAGAACGACCAATCGATAACAATGACACAATGGATGGGAACCATCCTCAACTATCCCAATTTAATACCTCGATTCGCTTAGAACGAACAATGGGTAACAACGACATAAAGGATGCCTCAGTACCATTAATCGGTTACCGATGATAGAGATGATAATCGAATACATTAATGCCTTCAATCGGCCAATACAACATCAATAGCAAAACACCAATATCAATAGCAACACTCATATCGATGTCTTAATCGAACATCAATATCAATAATAACAATCGATACCGCGAACCGTATATCGACAACAACAATAACAACAAGAGTCTCAATGCCTTAAACTGGCCATTGACGGAAAACAATAATATTTAGTATAATTGTCGAAGGGTATTGTATCGAACAATTCCCTGATATCAAAAAATCATGAAGAGACTACGTCTCGAAATGATCCAACACATACACATATATGATAACATTAATTTCATTGACCAGTACCAAGTATAAAACTTGCCTCAAACTGAAGACGATGAAGTTCTCCTACGAATGACGAACGACGTCCTTTAATGATCAACAAACACTCGAACAACCTTGAATGTAAATATTCATTCAATAATACAATTCTACGAATCCGATAATGAATTCAACACAATAAATTTTCTTGAGTCGGTCAAACTACTCTCGTTATATGAATTATCCACATTTATGACTTATTAAGCCCTTAAATCAATAATTACTTAATATTTGATTATCTTTACTTTAATAATCAAATAAATATTTATTCATAATCTAAATCACAGGTTGTTCAAGTATTTGACCAACATAATCTTATCTTTCAACACACAAGAGTTTTAATACTCACTATGCCGGAATGATTATACTTCAGTCTATATATTGATTATTTAATACTTCTATTAAATAATCATAAAGATAACCATAATATCATAATTCAGTTATAAGCTACGTAATTAATTTAGAAGAAATTTTTAGAATTTTACTCAAGTTTAAATCCAAATATTTGCCATATTTAAATATTGATTATTTTAATAATCAATTAAATGTAATTAACTTATAGTATATTACACCAATTCAAAAATTAATTTAGAACATCCAAATAGTCAATTATATCAGTACCGTAAATCTTAGAATCAATATTTATTCCATCTTAATAAATATTAATTTTATGAAGATTTCAATATGAAATATTTATTTAATAATATCAATAATATTTCTAAAATAGATAAAATTATCAAAATATAATTAATCTGGAGGTTGAACACCTATCTCGAGTTAATATTTCAGAACGGGGGAATCGATCATCCTCATGTCGAAAAATTAATGAAAATCTCTCTCGGGTAATTCTTCGTACAATTGGCGGTCTTGGCTTGTAAAAGCTACCTTGACCTGCCGGAGGACGACCGTGTATCGTCGGAAAATATAGAGATGTCTATTTATAGGGGATAATTTTATGTATATGTATACGTAATTTTCGAATGGGCGAGGTCTAAATTTATAGGCCACAAAACAGGTGCCTAGTCAACTACACGGATGACATCAGCCTTGACTCGGCCGCCCTACATAAGCCCGTACGTCACGCTGCCGAGTCATTGTCGACGACTTCTGCATGCATTGTCCAGGTTCTGTGCGCTGACTATCACAAGCCTTGACTGAGCTATGCACGTGGGGCCGCGCGGAAGCTTCCTGATGCCTACCAACCGCTGATGCAGGCAGTGACGCATGGTGCCCGTTAGTTTTGAAGTCTCCACTAAATCGATCACAACTTATTTGTCCGGACTCCGATTGGCTCACCGTTTGAACTGTTGGAAAGCTAACTCAATTCTCTACGTAACTGTTAAATTTTAGAATTTATGAACTTATCAAAATCCATGGTGAGTTTTCAAAATCGATCCTTGTCCACGACACCTGCCATAAAATGTTCGATCATATATACTCTGTCATCTTACTCTCGCCTACTTAATATCATGTCTATTACCGGAATAAAAATCATATTACCAACAAAGTCAACAATAAAATATTATTTGAAAATTCGGGATATTACATACTTCCCCCTTAAAAAGAGTTTCGTCCCGGAAACTAAGGGTATACATCTCGGAATATGAAACGTCCATCTGATATCTGAAAATAATATCTCCAAGAATACTCCTTAATGCGAACCATTTCGCCTGAGCAACTGGGTCAACCCTAGGGTCCTCATCTCTTCTGCCTAAACAACGCAAAAAAATCATGTGATAGAACACTCAACCAGGTGTGCGGTCAATTGAATCATGAATCCTCCGCCTAGAGGCGGGACAGAAAGCTATACCACCTATATGACTTGTAACACCGACATACACATCCCGAGGGAGCCGCTCATTGTACATGTCTACACAATCATCGGTGTACATTTTCCCAGTCTTGTCGGCATCGGACGCCCATGCAATCACTAACTTATGCAAAAATAAGGATAACAACAACGTATATACATTCCTCGGGACCATATTGTTCGCACGGCCAAGTCCTCACGACTTGACGTCTCAAATCACAACCAAGATTTTACCCAGATTATCACAACATCTAAAATACGAGCACCAATTGGTAAGAACTGAATCAAACGATCTTTAATCTCAAGATTCTCAAATACTATCATTATAAGATAGATCAACAACAAACTATTCACAATCACAGTACAACAATACAGATTAAGTTAAACATTAATCTCAAAATCAAGCAAATAAATATACGAATTGAGACTACACCTCAAATGTATTTGGCAGTGATATCCTCTAGATCATCGATCTCCTCCACCTCCTCGATTCGAGGAAGACCCAAACATGAGCTCGCTGTTCCTTCTCGGCTGTCTTTACCTCTGGCTCCTGAAGCCTGATAGGACCCCTTGGATGAAGTACGGACTGGAGTAACAAAATCTCTTGATGCCCGTGAGCTCTCCAGAGATCTACTGGCACTAGGGCTCCTGCAATATTTCTGGAGGTGTCCCTGCCTCCCATACAGAAAACAAGCAATAGTCTGCATCGCGCACCAGGTACTGCGATGTCCTATTGTATTACAATTAAAGTAAACAACAGTCGAACTTGTCGTTTGAGAGAAATATGTTTTCCCAATGTGACAAGCGATCAAAAAATGACCTATTGGATTTTGGAGCCTAAAGTTCCTCTGAATGAACCGACATCCTAGTCCTCTTACAAGAAGAAACTGAAGAGTTCTTCCGAGCAAGCTCTTTGATCAAAAGCTCTGATCTAAGAGACTTCTCAATAAAATCACCACGTGAGTTACAATTATGATTAAACAACTGTATCCTCAACTGCGGATTTAGCCTCTTGCTAAAATACTTGATCTTATCCACCTCAGTACGCATAATAGACGAAGCAAACTGAAGAAGTCCATGACTCTTCTCAGCAATGACAACAACACCCTTGTCCTCGACGGATTAGGGGTTCAAAACCTCTCACAACTTGGATTCGTGAAGTGGAGCCGGGTAATACCTCTCTAACATGAGAGTCTTGAACTCACCCCAAACACAATCACGATCACTGAGTTTCACAGAAATCCATCAAGAATAAGCGCCCTTACACAAATAGTAAGCCGCTACTGCCACCTTACTCTCTTCCGGACACTGAACCATGTTCAAGAGTTTAACAAAATGTTCAAGCCAATGAGCAATGATAGATGTTTCCAATGAACCCTCAAAAGTAGGCGGCCTTTGCCGAGAGATATCGCCAACAATCTGACTCACACTCCTAGTCTGTCCATGAAACGGCACCGGGGTTCCCTGCTTCAGTGGACCGCAAACCATTGAGGCCTACATGGTCTCCACTATCCGTGTCATCTCAGTCATCTAGGCCATCATGCCCCTTATAAACAAGAAAGGTTCGACATGTCCACCCTCGGTCTGATCAGCTTCTCGAGCATGACTTCCCGAAGGAGAATCGGTCGCGTATGTAACACCACCAAACTCTGATCCATCTCAATGTTCATATACGCATTAGCCTGAGGTTCTGGGTTCCGGACCGCTCTGCAGCCTTTACCCCCTCTGCCACGTCCTCTTTCCATACTGAAAGAATAACGTTTAGTCATGGTCATAACTCAAAATGCTAAGTCAATAGCCAAACACGAACATACATACACAACAGATAAACAATTACATCAAACGTGCTAATCATAGTTGATACATAGCCCATACGCTCCAAAACAAATAATCATGAATCAATCGCACCACAAATGTCACATACAGGTTTCAACACAACATGTATAATCAATGACATAATGATTGTATGAACATAAAAGAGAATATAGTTCTTACACAGGTCATACGAAGCTTCGAGGTCTTGCGATTCTAGTTCTCACTAACAACGACTCGATGAAAGAATGACTCATACAATCGTTCAACTATCACAACTCATAAAACCGGACTGTCTAGGTTGTCATAACCTGACAGCCCCACTACTACCGCGTCGGTAGAGCCACATAACACACATGTCAGGGTATCTCACAAACCATTTCTCTAATAAGATCTTCTGTAACACGCCCAAAGTTCCATTGGGTTATTACAGTGTTGTAGACCCTACACCAGTAAACCCACCAGGCGAACACGACCAAAATACATCAAGCTGACCAAAAGGAAAATGACAATCCCTACTATGATATCCGACATAATATTCCGATATGGAATTTCAATGACAATGATGGGCCTACACGGCCAAAATGAAAATACAACAACATCAACGAGCCTTGCTCGGATAACACAAAATAACATCAACTGATAAGCTGGAGAATACTCTAACAACTTACTGACCAACATGAACCACGAACAACTCGGCACTAGTATCGCTCGAATGCCTCGTCGCCATCGTCATGCCCCTGTGTCTTAACTCCCTCCTTTTAAATACCTAAAATATGAAAACATGTACCGCCCCCATGAGGTCAGTCATCCAGATAATGAGTATCTAATACATGTACAACGTGATATGCATCCAAAGGCAAAACAAATAGTACAATAATAATACGAGATGCTCACAAATAATGGTAAAAAATGAGCATTTGCGGAACATTATGCCCACGGCATACGAACAGCACCTGCTCAACAGGTTAGAATACAAGTGTCCAATGGCGAATGATCAACATAGAATATAAACAACGAATTACCCGAAGGTAAACCAATCCAAAGCTGAAATAGATAGAAACAACAATGCCCGAAGGCTCCAATGAAACCATAATACATCACAATAGCCTAAAAGCCCTCAGTCGAAGCTGAAAATCATCACAATGGCATAAAATCACTAAACCGAAGCTGCAAATCATCACAATGGCATAAAAGCCCTTAGCCAAAACTGCATGAGATCATCCAATAATCGTGACCTGCTAATTTGCAGGTGCTGGAAAACCAACAGTGATAAGTTCAAGCCCCAGACTTACCCATAATGAGATCACCCCGTGACCGTGACCTACTGAATTATAGGTATTGGGAAACCAACTGAGAAGGTTCAAGCCCCAAGATTACCCATAATGAGATCATCGAAATGACCGTGACCTACTGAATTGTAGGTTTTGGGAAACCAACCGCGAAGGTGTAACACCCCCAAATCCACTCAGGGACATTACATGCCGTAGACCCTCTCCTCGAGGATTTACCAGGCTGATAACTAAAATCAAACATGTAAACCTCGCCTTTAAGGCTAAAATGACTCAGTAGACCGATTTGGTCTTTCAACAAATACATACAACTCAATTCCAAACACATACCCACGCAGGGGTCAAAATACAATAAACTCCCGTACAACGGGGAAAAGATACTGCAGCGGAAAAGAAAATACAACTAGACCAAAACGACGTCAACAGATCCTCGTGTGATTAGTATCGTTCATCTTTCATCATCCTTCGTGCCGACCCTGTGTTATGCTCCAAAACCTGAATGCAAAAATAGACATCCACCCCCCGAATACTGGGGTTAGCAAACTCCACCGTTTTGCTAGTGCAAGTACAAGTGCAAAAATACGAGCCATACAATACAAGTTCCAAGAACAATGATAATCAGAATCCTCAAAGATCCAAACGTAAAGAAAAGTACTTCCCGAGGCAAGAGTTTGGGTAAACATTTCCAAAACCGAAAGATCGCAAATAAGGGAAACAATTTACAAAACAGTTTAAAATGCCATCGAGAGTTTTAATAGAAAACAATTTAGGATTATAAAATCCTTCTCTTTCCAAAAATCAATAGGGTCACACCAAAGGTTTTGTTTTCGCAAATAGGAAATCACCAACAATTTACGGTGGTCGAGCCCAACATCACGTGTCCTCAACGGACGTAAAATCAACGAAACATAATCACGCACGCGCATCGCCAGACCGGACGATACCACCGACATCCCACTCGAGGCCTCGAAGGACCCTCCCGAGTGGCTAGCGAAACAAATCACACACATCTCACGGTTGGATCAATCGCTTGTTGCATCCGCCACATGATCACATGCCATGTGCCACCGTAGATTATCTCGTGCTCTCACGGTTGGATCAATCACTTGTTGCATCCTCGCCACATGATCACATGCCATGTGCCACCGTAGACCTTCAACCATATCCACACATTCACACAAATAACATATCACATCAAGGATATTCAAACAATTCGCCCGAGGCATCAAACACTTAGCAAAACACCACGTCAATTCACAACGCACCGAAATGAAATAATATACGCCCACACACAATACCAAGTGCAACATGAACACCAAGCATATACATAGAATTCACATAGTTATTCACGAACCACACCAATCACAAAACACACACGGTTTTGAAAGGGGCCTTTAACGAGGCTAACCAAATCTTTTGAAAACTCATTTCAAACAAACAAACAAACCAAGACGATCACCAATCATCATATCCGCGAAACAAGAAATGTATGGACAAGGTACTTGCCTCGAATAAGAACAACGCGGAGAATCGACCGAAGTAGGTTGGCCCGAACCGACTACGAACCCGCCGACTCCACCGAACGCCAACTCACGTTCATAAACTACGAAGGACAAATAATAACAATGAAATGAATTCCATAACACGACTCAAAGCCGTTGAATTCAAAGAACGAATGACGAAAGTTCACGGATTTCCCCCAAAACGGCCAAGAACACGATTCGTTCCGTCAAAACCCGAAAACGGAATTCCAAGTTGAAATATGGATATACAATCCATAGAATATGTTTAACAACATCATTTAACCATAATCGATCCATCGAAAACGGATGAAAAACGAGATAGGGGACAAATCCCCCAAAAAGTCAATTCGAAGGAAATCAAGAAATATACTTCGATTCGACGAAGAACAATGGATTAAATGATGTTAAACACAAGAATACTATCAAGATTAATCATACCCATCATGAATTAATCAACAACACGGAACGAATCGGACGAAAATGCAAAAATCCCCAAATTCACGAAATTAGGGTTCTAAGGAAGATTACCTTGATTCGCTGAATCAAAGCTTGATAACGGACGATCGATTGATGTTATGAACTCAAGGACTTCATGGATTTGTTGTTAAAAAACATGGCTTCGTCGCCCATGAATCGCCACTCGCGGATGGAGAAGGAAGGAAATGAAAAACGAAGTGAAATGTGATCGCCACCATATTTATATCGCTGACTAGCGGCGCTAGCCTTCCCGGACTAGCGTGCGCTATCGGCCGCAGACGGCCGAGCACCCTCGGCCAGGCCCACACGACCCGCAACACCCGACCAACCCCGCCGACCAAA
The DNA here is from genome assembly GCA_033398695.1 of Orobanche coerulescens. Lineage (NCBI taxonomy): Eukaryota > Viridiplantae > Streptophyta > Magnoliopsida > Lamiales > Orobanchaceae > Orobanche > Orobanche coerulescens. The sequence goes on along the minus strand of CM065801.1, from coordinate 203,761,494 downwards.
CTCGCCGACCCAACTCCCGCTAGCGTGCGCTACGGTCGGATGCCTGCGCGCGCTAGCCGACTGGCCCAAAGAGCCACCGGATCGAATCGCCGGCCAGTAACGACGCTAGCCGGCCGACAGCGTGCGCTACGCCGCCGACTAGCGCGCTACGCTCGGCGTAGCGTGCGCTACCCGCCGATCTGACCGAGTCCGTAACCTCGAAACCCCATCGCCTGTGCCCGAGCAACAGACGCTAGCCACCGGCACGTGCGCTACACTGCCGGTTAGCGCGCAGCCTTTCCGGCCGTAGGCGTGCGCTTACGCTTCCTTCCGCACTCCGTCCGGCCGGTGCCTGCAATCGTCCGGCGCCCCGCAACCGTCCGGCGCCCCGCAACCTACAGGGCTCGACGACCCGATTTCCGAAAACGTACGGAACGAACACGACGAAAAGTTCGCGGACAACATAAACGACTTGAAATGAAAGCGTAATACCATAATTAGTCATACGCGACCAAGAAACGGGTCGAGACAACAATTACAGATACGGATACCCGTAACTTTCAAGAAATTACAAAATGGCCCAAACGCCTAAATCACGATACGTGATCGAATAACCAAACCGCTGTTCACAACACGTCTAACAAAGTTAAACGGACTTGCGGGAAACTCGAAACAACAGTTTCGGATGAGATTCGCAAGAATCGAACTCAAGTGCGGAAAAGTCGCTAAAAAGCACAGAACTCAACGAAACGACACCGAAACGAACTCGGATGTCAAAAAGTGTAGAATTAATCATTCTCAGAATGACGAAACGGACATGAGCGAGTCGTCAAAACAGACTTCCGCCGAAAAAAAGAAATTACCGGAAATCGAAAATTGCGGATATTACATTCTACCCTCCTTAAAAGAAGTTTCGTCCCGAAACTTAAAACAAGTAGGGAGAAGAAATATTCCGCCAGGAAAAACTCAACGAGATACACAAGAATGCGTAACTAACGCCCAACGGCGAAATGTTACAAACAACGCAAAGGAGTATACGACGTGAAAACACGCTCCACGGCGACCAACACAACGTCGCCGTTAGGGATATAATAAAAACCAACAAGTGACAAACGTCATCAAACGGATAATATAGCCAAGTCAATTATTCGACAATCACAAAACACAACGAACGAAAATCAATATGATTGACCAACCCAACGGTACATCAATCAAAACGCGAGTCAACCGCTGAACAAACACGAAATCCCACCGCCTAAGGGCTGGAAGATCGAAAACGAAACTAATTTCCCGAACTGAAGGGAATTACGAAGGAGCCTGAATGTTCGCCAATCACGGAACGAGGTCAATATAAACCGAACAATCAAACGATCAAACCACAACGATCGAGACAACAAAGATCGAAGAATCATGTTCGAATCACAAAGAACAATAAAGTTCAAACAACAACTCCAAGGTTCACATCTCGACTCGAGACAATATATGATCCGGTGAAAACAACAACGTATGCATTCACATAAGATCCACATGAAAGGGAATAGCAATAGAAAAGTCACAACGACAAACGAGTTATTCCGAAATAATACCACACTCGTTCGATCAACAAAAGCAAGGAGCAGGACAAGCTCAGAAATGTCAACGAACATAAACGAGTCGACAAAGTCGAAAATGTAAAAGTTCAAGATCCAGTCCACTTCGAATAAAAGAACTAGTAGAACCAAAAGATGTTACTTCCGAACAAGGTTCACAAGAATCGAACCGAATTCGGAAAGTGACAATGATAACCGATTGACCCAAAACAAGATCACGGCTGCTCGAATGATGAACCCGAAATACAAAACAAGTTCGAGAAAGATCAACGAACACGAGCGAATCGATAGATCGGAGAAAGAGAAAATACGAGTCTAAAAACAACACGGGTACTACATTCGACCTCTTATAAAAGAAGGTCGCCCGCAACTCACAACAAGAAAATCAAGGTGACGACACAACAAGCAACCGACGAAACATCCTTCAAAGGCCTCTCAAAGCCGATTCTCGATATCTCAGGCCAAGTTCGCGCCCGAAAGACTCGGAACCCAACTCGCAAAACTAGATCCCGTGACGAGAAAGATAATTGGTACGTGCATGCCCCGGCACACCACGGTTGAAACACCTCGGCTCGGCATACCGAAAATACAACCGCCGATACAATGGATTAAAACACCGCAAAACAACATACCGAGATGCCAACTCAAAGATAACATATCAACGCATACAAAAATCACAACAACAACGGCATCATTCGAAGATTACAACATCCCGAACGACGGCCATCACACAATCACAAACATCATGAAACAATCACCCATGTGTATAACGCATAAAAATCCGTGCTTTAACAACCCACACTAGTGCGACAATACGCAAATCGCCACGAGGCGATAAACAAGAAACACCAGTTCACACCTCTCACAGAGGGCCAACAAAACATATGCGTGGCGAACGACTCGACACTCACGCCACCAATTCAATCACAATTCGGGGTTGACACCGTAACGAAAGTTCGAAAACCATACACGCATTTCCGGTCCGCAAACATGAATGATAGGTTTTAAAAACGAGAACCACCTTTTGAAAACAGTTTGGAAACAATAAGTTGATCTTGAGTATCATTTTACAAAAAGTAGTGCAAACACCATTATCGAGACTTTGAAAATCATCTTGCGTTTGAACAAAAATGAGGACACCTTTCCTTTAGTGAAAAACTTTCAAAATATTCGACTTGGGTCTAAGCAATCGCATTTGAAAATATCTCAAAAATATTTTTTTGGTCCTCAACCGAAAATTTTTTGAAATGTATTGCGGCATTAGAAAACACCTTGAAAACACCGCAAGAAAATAATTCGTTTTAAAAGTACGTCTCGAATTTTAATTTTCTAAGATACTCAAGGTTTTTAAAAATAATTCAATGGGTTAGAATGCCCCAAAATTTTCAGGTAATTACAAGGAACAATATAGCGCCGTGGGTCCCGCGCCGGAACCCACCAGGCTAAAAACCAATTACAAGAATGCCCAAAAAGGTCGATGACGGTAGTACTTATCAAAACTCACAAAATCATTTGAAAACACCCAACTACCGTCAAAACGGTCAAGGCCAACAACTCGGTTAAAGGAATCGATTTTCGAAATAAAATTCAGTCGGTAAGATACCGAAAGCTATCACAAAGGAACTCACGCAATGGAAAAAGAAATAGAGTCCAACATGCACAATCCAAAGAACTACTCCTCACATGAAAGAAATATGAGAGTCAAATAGTCACGTATCAAGAAATCAAAATCCATAAGAGGATTCCGTCACTTAGCAAATAAATCATAAAAATAGCTCGTGTCACACGAGGCACAACACAAAGAAGGGAGACTTACACCACAGTCGCACGAAGATGATGATCGCCCACGATACTAATCACGACCAACAACTCGTACGACGCGTCGCGACACGACTCGCCGGATAAAATCCGACGAGACAAAAACTCGATAGACACCATCGACCCGACACCTAGGTTTCCACAACCTAAGCTCCGATACCATTTATGTAACACCCCAAATCCACTCGGGGACATTACACGCCGTAGACCCTCTCCTCGAGGATTTACCAGCCGATAACTAAAATCAAACATCTAAACCTCGCCTTTAAGGCTAAATGACTCAAGAGACCGATTTGGTCTTTCAACAAATACATACAACTCAATTCCAAACACATACCCACGCAGGGGTCAAAATACAATAAACTCCCGTACAACGGGAAAAGATACCGCAATGAAAAGAAAATACAACTAGACCAAAACGACGTCAACGGATCCTCGTGTGATTAGTATCGCTCATCTTTCATCATCCTTCGTGCCGACTCCCGTGTTATGCTCCAAAACCCGAATGCAAAATAGACATCCACCCCCGAATACTCTGGGGTTAGCAAACTCCACCGTTTTGCTAGTGCAAGTACAAGTGCAAAAATACGAGCCATACAATACAAGTTCCAAGAACAATGATAATCGTGAATCCTCAAAGATCCAAACGTAAAGAAAAGTACTTCCCGAGGCAAGAGTTTGGGTAAACATTTCCAAAACCGAAAGATCGCAAATAAGGGAAACAATTTACGAAACAGTTTAAAATGCCATCGAGAGTTTTAATAGAAAACAATTTAGGATTATAAAATCCTTCTCTTTCCAAAATCAATAGGGTCACAGCCCAAAGGTTTTGTTTTCGCAAATAGGAAATCACCAACAATTTACAGGGTCAGAGCCCAACATCACGTGTCCTCAACGGACGTAAAATCAACGAAACATAATCACGCACGCGCATCGCCTAGGACCGGGACGATACCACCGACATCCCACTCGAGGCCTCGAAGGACCCTCCCGAGCCGGCTAGCGAAACAAATCACACACATCTCCAGGTTGGATCATTCGCTTGTTGCATCCTGGCCTCTTGCTCACATGCCATGTGCCACCGTAGTTTATCTCATGCTCTCACGGTTGGATCAATCACTTGTTGCATCTTGGCCACATGTTCCCATGCCATGTGCCACCGTAGACCTTCAACCATATCCACACATTCACACAAATAACATTTCAGATCAAGGATATTCAAACAATTCGCCTGAGGCATCAAACACTTAGCAAAACACCACGTCAATTCACAACGCACCGAAATGAAATAATATACGCCCACACACAATACCAAGTGCAACATGAACACCAAGCATATACATAGAATTCACATAGTTATTCACGAACCACACCAATCACAAAACACACACGGTTTTGAAAGGGGCCTTTAACGAGGCTAACCAAATCTTTTGAAAACTCATTTCAAACAAACAAACAAACCAAGACGATCACCAATCATCATATCCGCGAAACAAGAAATGTATGGACAAGGTACTTGCCTCGAATAAGAACAACGCGAGAATCGACCGACGTAGGTTGGCCCGAACCGACTACGAACCCGCCGACTCCACCGAACGCCAACTCACGTTCATAAACTACGAAGTACAAATAATAACAATGAAATGAATTCCATAACACGACTCAAAGCCGTTGAATTCAAAGAACGAATGACGAAAGTTCACTGATTTCCCCAAAACGGCCAAGAACACGATTCGCTCAAAACCCAAAACGGAATTCCAAGTTGAAATATGGATATACAATCCATAGAATATGTTTAACAACATCATTTAACCATAATCGATCCATCGAAAACGGATGAAAAACGAGATCGGGACAAATCCCCCAAAAAGTCAATTCGAAGGAAATCAAGAAATATACTTCGATTCGACGAAGAACAATGGATTAAATGATGTTAAACACAAGAATACTATCAAGATTAATCATACCCATCATGAATTAATCAACAACACGGAACGAATCGGACGAAAATGCAAAAATCCCCAAATTCACGAAATTAGGGTTCTAAGGAAGATTACCTTGATTCGCTGAATCAAAGCTTGATAACGGACGATCGATTGATGTTATGAACTCAAGCACTTCATGGATTTGTTGTTAAACAACATGGCTTCGTCGCCCATGAATCGCCACTCGCGGATGGAGAAGGAAGGAAATGAAAAACGAAGTGAAATGTGATCGCCACCATATTTATATCGGCTGACTAGCGTGCGCTAGCCTTTTCCGGACTAGCGTGCGCTTATCGGCCGCAGATCGCCGAGCACCCTCGGCCAGTGGCCCACACGACCCGGCATCACCCGACCAACCCCGCCGACCAAACTCGCCGACCCAACTCCCGCTAGCGTGCGCTACGGCCGGATGCTGCGCGCTAGCCGACTCCCAAAGAGCCACCGGATCGAATCGCCCGGCCAGTAACGACGCTAGCCGGCCGACAGCGGCGCTTACGCTGCCGACTAGCGCGCGCTACGCCGGCGTAGCGTGCGCTACTCGCCGATCCCGACCGAGTCCGTAACCTCGAAACCCCATCGCTTGTGCCCGATAACAGACGCTAGCCACGGCGGCGGCGCTACACTGCCGGTTAGCGCGCAGCCTTTCCGGCCAGAAGCGTGCGCTTACGCGGTTCTCGCGCACCTGTCCGGCCGGTGCCCGCAATCGTCCGGCCATCCCCGCAACCGTCCGGCCGCCCCCGCAACCGCTGTGGCTCGACGACCCGATTTCCGAAAACGTACGGAACGAACACGACGAAAAGTTCGCAGACAACATAAACGACTCGAAATGAAAGCGTAATACCATAATTAGTCATACGCGACCAAGAAACGGGTCGAGACAACAATTACAGATACGGATACCCGTAACTTTCAAGAAATTACAAAATGGCCCAAAACGCCCGGAAATCACGATACGTGATCGAATAACCAAACCAAAGTTCACAACACGTCTAACAAAGTTAAACGGACTTGCGGGAAACTCGAAACAACAGTTTCGGATGAGATTCGCAAGAATCGAACTCAAGTGCGGAAAAGTCGCTAAAAAGCACAGAACTCAACGAAACGACACCGAAACGAACTCGGATGTCAAAAAGTGTAGAATTAATCATTCTCAGAATGACGAAACGGACATGAGCGAGTCGTCAAAACAGACTTCCGCCGAAAAAAAAAGAAATTACCGGAAATCGAAAATTGCGGATATTACAGAAGGTTCATGCCCCAAGCTTACCCATAATGAGATCATCGAAATGACCGTGACCTACTGAATTGTAGGTGTTGGGAAATCAACCGCGAAGGTTCAAGCCCTAAGCTTACCTATAATGAGATCATAAAAATGACCATGACCTACTGAATTGTAGGTGTTGGGAAACCAACCACGAATGTTCAAGCCCCAAACTTACCCATAATGAGACCATCGAACTGACCGTGACCTACTGAATTGTAGGTGTTGGGAAACCAACCGCGAAGGTTCAAGCCACAAGCTTACCCATTAAGCACTAGCCGATACTAGCCTCCAAACATAAATAATCACAACCAGCAATGATCACAAAATTATCGAATTCATAAGAATGATAGTAGGCTGCCTTGAGTCAGCCAGCACGACAACCATAAACCACGGATGGACACCATACTCAGCGGTCCCAATTTAAGTACCTCGATTGCCTTGGAATGGCCAATCGATAACAACGACATAATGGATAGGAACCATCCTCGACAGTCCTAATTCAATACCTCGATTTCTTTAGAACGACTAATCAATAAAAATAACACATGAATGGGAGCCATCCTTGACAGTCCCAATTCAATACCTCGATTGCCTTAGAACGACCAATCGGTAACAATGACACAACGGAAAGGGATCATCCTCGACAGTCCCAATTCAGTACCTAGATTGCCTTAGAACGATCAATGGATAACAACTACACAACAGATGCCATGGTACCTTTAATCGGTTGCCGATGACAGAGATGATAATCGAATACGTCAATGCCTTCAATCGGCCAATACAACATCAATAGAAAAAACACCAATATCAATAGCAACACTCATATCGATGTCTTAATCGAATATCAATATCAACAATAATAATAGATACATCGATACTGCGAATCGGCTATCGAAAACAACAATAACAACAAGAGTCTCAATGCCTTAAACCGGCCATTGACGAAAAACAATAATATTTGGCATAATTGTCGAAGGGTATTGTATCGAACAATTCCGTGATATCAACAAATCATGAAGAGACTACATCTCGAAATGATACAATATATTCATACACATACATGATAACATTAATCTTATTGACCAGTGCAAGTATAAAACTTGCGTCAAACTGAAGACGATGAAGTCCTCCCACGAATGACGAACGACGTCCTTTAATGATCAACAAACACTCGAACAACCTTGAATGAAAATATTCATTCAATAATACAATTTTATGAATCCGATAATGAATTCAACACAATAAATTTCCTTGAGTCGGTCAAACTACTCGCATTATATGAATTATCTAAATTTATGACTTACTAAGCCCTTAAATCAATAATTACTCAATATTTGATTATTCTAATAATCGAATAAATATTTATTCATAGTCTAAATCACAAGTTGTTCAAGTATTTGACCAACATAATCTTATCTTTCAACACACAAGAGTTTTAATACTCACTATGTTGGAATGATTATACTTAAGTCTATATATTGATTATTTAATACTTTTATTAAATAATCATAAAGATGACCATAATCTCATAATTCAGTTATAAGGTTCGTCATTAAGTTAGAAGTAATTTTCAGAATTTTACTCAAGTTTAAATCCGAATATTTACCACATTTAAATATTGATTATTTTAATAATTAGTTAAATGTAATTAACTTATAGTATATTACACCAATTCAAAAATTAATTTAGAACATCCAAATAGTCAATTATACCAGTACCTTAAATCTTAGAATCAATATTTATTCCATCTTAATAAATATTAAGTTTATGAAGATTTCAATATGATATATTTATTAAATAATATCAATAATCTTTCTAAAATAGATAAAATTGTCAAAATATAATTAATCTGGAGGTTAAACACCTACCCCGAGTTAATATTTCAGAACGGTGGAATCGATCATCTTCCCGTCGAAAAATTAGCGAAAATATCTCTCGGGAAATTCGTCGGACAGTTGTCTTGGCCTGTAAAAGCTGCCCTGACTTGCTGGAGGACGACTGTGTGTCGTCGTAAAATAGGCTCCGATCGGAAATATAGAGATGCTATTTGTAGGGGATAATTTTATGTATATGAATACGTAATTTTGGAGAATAAACGTAGTGGGCGAGGTCTGAATTTATAGGCCACAAAACAGGTGTCCAGTCAACTATGCGGATGACATCAGCCTTGACTCGGCCGCCCTACGTAAGCACGTACGTCACGCTGTCGAGTCACTGTCGACAATTTCCGCATGTGTTGTCCGGGTTCTACATGCTGACTGTCGCAAGCCTTGACCGAGCTCTGCACGTGGGCCTGCACGGAAGCTTCCTGACGCCTGCCAACTGCTGACGCAAACAGTGACGCATGGTGCCCGACAGTTTGACATTCTCCACTAAATCGATCACAACTTCTTCGTCCGAACTCTGGTTGGCTTACCGTTTGAACCGTTGGAAAGCTAACTCAATTCTCTACGATATTGTCAAGTTATAGGATTTTTGATTTTATCAAAATCCATGGTGATTTTTCAAAGTCGATCCTTGTCCACGACACCTCCCAGAAAATATTCGATCATATATACTCTATCATATTACTCTCGTCTACTTAATATCATGTCCATTACCAGAATAAAAATCATATTACCAACAAAGTCAACAATAAAATATTATTTAAAAATTTAGAATATTACATAAAGTGTGTTCGTTCAGACAACGGCGGTGAATACCAAGGCCCATTCGAACAACACTGCAAGAACCATGGCATCAAGCTTGAGGAAATGGTCCCGAAGACCCCTCATAACAATGGCGTTGCCGAAATCATGAATAGGATAATTTATAAAATAATCATATGTATGTTATTGCATTCAAAATTATCAAAATCATTTTGGGATGAAGATATGAGGACTGCAGTTGACTTGATCAACCTGTCTCCATCAACTCCTTTGGGTAGTGACATTCCAGATAGAGTTTGGTTAGGAAAAGACATTTCTTGCAAACACTTGAGAGTGATTGGTTGTGTAACACCCCCAATCCACGCAGGGATATTACACGCCGTAGACCCTTTCCTCAAGGATCTACCAGGCTGGTAACAAAAATCAAACATCAAAATATCGCCTTCAAGACTAAATGACAACCCAGTAGACCGATTAGGTCTTTCAATTAATACATACAACTCAATCTCGATACATACCCACGCAGGGGTCATAATACAACATGCTCCCGTACAACGGGAAAAATAGTACAGCGGAAATAAATACAACTAAACCAATACAATATCGTACGGGTCCTCATGTGATTATTATCCATCATCATTCATCATTCTTTGTGCCAACCCTGTGTTATGCTCCACAAAACCTGAATGTATCTGGACGCAAAACAGACATCCACCCCCGATTACTCGGGGGTTAGCAAAATTCCTCTATTTTGCTAGTGCAAGTACAAAGTGCAAATACGAGCCATACAAATCATATTCCTAGAATAATAATCAGGAATCCTCAAAGATTCAAACATAACGAAAAAAATACTTCCCGAGGCAAAGAATTTGAGTAAAAATTTTCAAATTCTAAAGATCACAAATCAAGAGAATAATTTATGAAATGTTTTAAAATGCCCTTGGGAGTTTTAACGGAAAACCATTTAGGATTGTCGAATTCTTCTCTTTTCAAAAACCAAAAGGGGTCATAGCCCAAATATTTGCTTTCTCAAATAAAAACCAACAATAATTCACGGGGTCCACAACCCACACCACGTGTCCTCGACGGACATAAATTCAACGAAACATAACCACTCAAGATACGAAATCTTGGTAACACGTCCAAGGTACTCGACCCTAGCAACACACATCCACAATCATATTCGTGATATCGTGATCGCTTACCATGTATCACCGTAAGTCTTCTTAGGCTCTCATGGTTGGACCGATCACTCGCCGTGTCCTGACCACCATGATCACAAGCCATGTCTCACCGTAGACCTCGTCCGAACATCACGGTTGGACTATGACCACACATTCACAAATCAGTATACTAAGGTACACATCATAATATCAAGAAATAAAACACATCCGTAATCATATCCATGATACCGTGATCGCTTGCCACGTATCACCGTAAGTCTTCTTAGGCTCTCACGGTTGGACCGATCACTCGTCGTGTCCAGACCACCATGATCACAAGCTATGTATCACCGTAGACCTCGTCCGAACATCACGGTTAGACTATGACCAAACATTCACATCACACAACACAATACACAATACACCAAGAATATCACAATAATCCACCCAAAGGCAACAAACACTTAGCACGACATAATTGTCGAATCATAACGCATCGAAGTGAGATAATATATGTATATATATTATCAAATCACAACCCCAACATCAAACATATATATAGGATTCACTTAATCATTCACAAAATACATCATTCACAAAATACACACGCGTTTTGAAATAGAGCTTTTAACGAGGCTAAACCGAATCTTTTGAAAGTTCATTTCAAATAACCAAACAAACACACTTAGACGATCACCGATCATCATATCAACAAAACAATAAATGTATGAACAAGGTACTTACCTCGAATAATCACAAACGTGGAGAATCGACCGAAGTAAAGGCGACACAGACCGACTACGAATCCGCCAACTCCCTGAACACCAATCCGCGACAATAAACTACAAACGACAACAACAACGAAAACGAATTCCATAGCACGACCCAAAGCCGCTGACTTCAAGGAACCAATGACGAAAGTTCAAGGGTTTCCCCCAAACGGACAAAAACACAAATCGACCCGAGAAATGTAACACCCCCAGATTTAACCGGAAATATTACAGCGTCGTGGGCCCCGAGATGGAACCCACAAGGCTCAAAGAAATTTTCGCAAATATTTACAAATGCCCAAGAGGCTAACGACGGTACTATCTTTAAAACATTAGAAGACTATATAAAATCTGTTTAGCAAAACCGTCGTAAAATCTCGTTTTAAAAAGGGCGAGGCCAAACGGCCGAAACTCAATAGTTTAGAAAATGATTTCCAAAGTAACTCAAGTTACCAGAAACGAAAGGTTATTTCAAAATACTCACGTAGCAGAAAAGACAATAGTTAAAAGTACTCTAGCAGCAGAATGCAACAACTGATCAGGAAACTCAATACAAAAAAATGCCCTAGCCAGTATCCTCCAGGAAGCTCATCTCTCCACGACCGCTACAAGCTCGATATCCAAAGAACCTAAAAAGAAAGCCCACGACGGGGTCAGCCATAATATCCAACAATGATAACTGTCACATCACATTAATAACTACATACCAATGAGAATACAAAATAAGAATACGACCAATGTAATCTTATCGTAGTAACTTTACTTACTCAAATAATTCTCATCAGATCTCGTACTCGATTAACCAATAAACTCGAACATAATATCTGTATTGTACCTCAAACAATACTGAAGATTCTCAAACTATCATAACCAACTCACGATACGGAAATATACCAGTTCTGACCAATACGATCCATCGGATAGCATCATCAAATCCCAAGACGATAACCGATTGTCCATCAAAAGATGAATACCAAAGGAAATACAGAACATACCTCAAGATATGAACTGTCATGACGAAATCACGTCAGTCTAATCTAAGATCAGATCAACAACATACGGAGACGGTCCTAACACAAGACCTACTATGCACTATATGACAACGTCAATATGCTCAAAACAATAACAACAGTGTATACTTAATGGAAATCCCATGATCCAGCGCCCTCAGCATAGATCCCAAGATGATCCTACTAGATCAACACGGGGTGGATAACCAACAATATACATATACACAAAACAACACATGATAAATCAATGATGTGAATCCACATGATTCCATCAACACAATACCGGGTAATCCAACGATCCAGCGCCCTCAACATAGATCCCCATGATGATCCCGTCGGACCAACGCATGGTGGAAAACCTGTCCAACGATCCAGCGCCCTCAGCATAGATCCTCATTACCTCATCGGATCATTTACAACATAAACAATGCAATTATGCTTAGACATATGCAACTCAATATGTTCATCAACATGAACAACATATGAATCAAAACATGAACGACACTATGATGACACAACTAGGACGACTTCATGTTCAGCAACATGAATGACAACCTGCCTGATCAACAACATCAATGCTAAACCGAATCAAACTAAGATACTTATCACGAGTCCTTCAGGAGAAATCTCGATGTCAAATCATCACTAGTGATTATCCTCAATGCTCGGCGACCCAAACGTACCATGGACTATAGATACTCATATTCCCATCTTTCTAGCAATGTAACCTTGATACCCGAATATGCCAATAACCGAGATAAAGCATATACATTATGATTTAACTCCCAGAATTGGAAAGACAACACATAATCCACATCTCCAGAATTTGCAGTAATAATCATTGCTATATGCATTATAAACGAAATGAAACTGAAACCATTCATTAAACATTATAACTGAGCAAGTAATAACTTGCCTCGATACCGATGAAGTCGTTACCAAATCCATTGTCGTCATCTACAAGTCCCTCGACCCTGATCAATGCAATCTACGAACATTCTCGAATACGACCGCAAAGCATGGTTCTAATCACCGATCACTTACCACAACCTATGGCAATAATCAATAAACAACAATCTGGTAATAATCAATAACCGACATGACCAATCCACAAACCCAACGGTTCTACGACATCTCGGTTAAACATAAGTCTGAACAATCCAACTCAAACCAGTACAAATTCACAACCACAACATGAAAATACTGCACTGTCTGCCTACTTACCGCACGTTAAACGCATAACGTAGCGTGCGCTAAGTAGCTCCCGTTAGAGTGCGCTAGCCCGTAAGCTTAGCGTGCGCTAATGCTGTATAGATGCATGTTTTTCAGATACCGAATCAACATATGGCGATTAACAAGAACACTAAGTGATTCTAAACCATGTTCAAATCTATCGAAACAGTGAAATCCGATACCCTTAACATATAAAAAATCATTCAACTTATAATCCAAGTCCTATATCCATATATCATCTTCCTCAATATCAACATCATGAAACCTTAAGAACGTAACAATACTTCCATAATCTATCATTACATGGAGTAATTATCAACAATAACATCAACATTCGAAACTGAGGAGAAGATTTAACCAACTTATCTCAAGAATACGGATAACACGATTCAAACCATATGAATCACATCAATATCCATATATCAATAACAACATCATCATAATCCGGTAATCCATCTCATAATCATACTTATTAACTTGTTTATATGATATTCATCAACTCAAGAACGTAAATCTCCAATCCAAAACGAAATCCAAAAGTGAAGAACTATTACATTGTATAGACGAACCATGAAGGAGAACAATCAACTTCATTCCAAGAATCATCAATAATTTCGAGAACAAGACTTTAATCCATGTTCCTCAGCTTAATCTTTGTTAAAGATCATCATCTCTCAATGTTTGGAACCTCAAACTTCTCTCTAAAAACTCTCTCTCTCTCGGTTGCAAGGAAGGAATGAACGGAATGAAGGATAATGCCCAACTACACATATATATTGTATATTATTAACATACACTAACGTCCTCATTTAACGTACATTACATGATTAGCGTCCGCTAACTCTCTTTCGTTAGCGTGCGCTATCGCGGTCCATAGGCTACTGACTTGCTCCGCACATCAGCTTACGTACGTAATGCCCATGCAATAACGTACGTAAACTACACTGTCTAGCACACGCAAAATCTTGCATCTTAGCGTGCGCTAATCGTAGTTGACTTGCTACAATCTGCACCTACCCCGAATAGGCTCGTGACCCCACATGCCGAAAGCAACCAATAAAGCCAAGATTCCCTATTGACCGACTGATATTAGTGTGCGCTAACAACAGGCATTAGCGTGCACTAATCCTTTACGACAAACATCAGTTGACTAATCAGAACATGCACCGAAAGTGGCCAGGTCCACACATAGATTCCTTCTGATCTGCTCTGCACTAGCGTGCGCTGTCTTTTACCTTTAGCGTGCGCTAAACCAGTACGATAGCGTGCGCTATACATGATTATTAGCGTGCGCTAATAATGCTACACTTAGCCATTTACACTGATCTTGCTCGTCATCTCAACATACTAGATACGTATACATGACGCACTATATCCTTTGTCGACCAAGTACGACAATTATACCAATACATATGTCTCAGTTCTACAATTATTTTATCCATATTGTACAGATTCCACGCTGTACAACAAAACTCGGATAAAATAACATTAAACAATAGTAATAGAAATTTTAGATATTACAAGAAAAACGTGAAAACAGAATTTCAAACCATGGGTTAAGACCAACAAGACTAGGTAACAACAATAGCACCAACAATTTCGGATTAAAATCATGAAATCAAGACAAACCCCAAAATATCTCAAATAGAGTTCTAAAACCTTACCTTGATTCGAAGAATAAGAATGATTAGACGACGATGAACACGAAGAAGACCCATCGAGATGATTATTACCATCAATGGCCGAAGAAAGCTCGATCCAAAACCACCCCAAATCGCCAAGAATGCAGAAAAAGAAAGGGAAGAATAAATGACCCAATTCTGGGTCAACCCTCTGGTATAAATAGGCGTCCGAAGCTTACGTACGTTAGGGTACAAACCTAACATACGCTAGATGTTTAACATGCATAAGGTGCAAGCCCTTACGTACGTAAGAGCCATCCAGACTCCTCTGCCGAAATCCTGAACACGCTAACATACATAATGGAGGACGCATTACGTACGTAAAGAAGCATCATTAACGTATACTACACATGATGGTAACATACGTTATCTATCTGGCAGTACAGAATAGCTGCCAGAAGTTTGGTTCGAAAAAGACCGCAGAACGCGACGAACACGAATTACTACGATCGAGCAAGATGAGTTGTACAACTATCAAAACATGAGTTTAAGCACTAAACAAACACATGATTCCGATAACCTGAAGAATGGAAAAGACGATATGATGGCAAATACCCCAAAGCTTTGAAAATTACGATACGATAACGAATAACCAAAACGAAGCTCACAATGCATCTAACAAAGTTAAACAAACTTACGGGATACACGAAGCGACAGTTTCGAACGAGATTCGCAAGAATCGAACTCAAGTGCGGAAAAGTCGCTAAGAAGCACGGAACTCAACAAACCGACACCAAAACGAACTCGAATGACAAAAAGTACAGAATTAATCATTCTCAGAATGACGAAGTGGTCACAAGCGAGACGTTAAAACGGACTCCTGCCAAGAAAAAAATTTACCAAAAATTGAAATTGCGCATGTTACATACTACCCTCCTTAAAAGAAGTTTCGTTCCGAAACTTAAAATCAGTAGGGAGGAGCAATATCCCACCCAGAACAACTCAACGAGATACACAAGAACCGAATAACTCACACCCATCTGCAAAACGCTACAAGCAATGTAAAGAAACATACGGCGTGAAATCACGCTCGGCGACAACCATCACAATGTCACAAGCAGAGACATAATAAAACCAACAAGTGTCAAGTATCACCAAACAGATAGCACAATCAAGTAAATTATCCGAACAATCATAAAACAAAAGGTACCTATTACAAGAAAACACGCACAGTCGAAAAATAGAAATTAAACACACAATGATCCACGAGGGTGACCACGAAGAATTCCGACTACGCCGAAATTCTCGAAAACCACACTAGGCATCTCCGTATCCTTTTGGAGCAGAGATGCAAACTCAATCCACAAACCTCTCAGTTACCGTCTCGCAATGCACGGCTTGGTGTCCCAATTGACCGCAATCGAAACAGCTAACTAACAGTGAACGACAATTCTTCGCGGTATGGCCCCCTCGAATACAGTTATAACACGTCTTCGTGCTGCTCACATTACTCACTGCATGGGTAATAATCTTCCCATGTTCACGCGATCGAGGAACCTTCTTAGAATGATGATTCGAAGTCCCAGCCCCAGGAGGCCCACTCCCCTGACTTCTTGAGAAGTTCCCAACAGTTTTCAATTTCTTCGACTCGGAAGTATGCTCAGTCGAAGATACATATAGCTCATAGGCTAACGCCCTATTCGGATACTCTTTCAATGAGGTACAAGTGAAACCCGCCATGTACTGACGAATCTCTGGCTTCATTCTCCTGATAAAGTGACAGATCTTATCTCCTCTATCCTCATCTGATCCTGCACATAGTTGAGTTGTTTGCTATAATCAATAATAGCTTAAAACAGTGGTACATCTTGCGGTTTCGCCGAGAAGAATTAATTAATCCTCTGATTTCTGATTGGTTCCGGACAAAACTCATCTCTCATGAATCTCTGGAACTCCTCCCACGTGACAACGCGATCTTGAGGCTTAATAGCCTCTCACCAATTAGCGGCATCCTTGTCAAGAAGATACTGAGCGACAGGCAACTTACGTTCTTCTGGACAATCAACTACCTCAAATATCTTTCCTAACTGGAAAATCCAACCATCCCAGCCTAATACATCTGCGGCACCAGCGAAACGAGGGGGATTCATATGAACCACTTCTCGAAGCCACTGACTTGCACCAATGTTCTGGGTCATATCTGTATCACGTTGAACTGCTTGGGTCAACTGAGTCATCTGTGCATCTACCTGCTGCAAAATAGTGGCAACATTGATACCAACACCATCACCGGCAATACAATCCTGATCACACGTCTGGTCGCCACGACCACGACCCCTGCCCCTCGGCATACTGAATAAGTAACTACTCAGCACAAGAGAAAATCGTAACACAATCACATACAGGAATTACCATCCTAAGGCAACTCACATACACAAAATCACAACAATGACGACATCCATTCGGCGATTTTAACTGCCCGAACAATAACCAGCACACAATTACAAAACATCATGAAACAATCATATATGTAACAATCATACAAACCCAAGCTCTAATAGCTCGCACAGGTGCAATAACATGCAAATCACCACAAAGCGACAAACATTTAATACCAACATCACATCTCTCGCAGAGTGCTAACACAACGAATGCGTGGCGAACGACTCAAGCTCGCATCGCCAATTCAATCACAACTCGGAGGGCTAACACTCTAACGACAATGCTAACATCATACACACATTCCTTAACCGCAAACAGGAAATGATAGGTTTTAAAAATGAAAACCACCTTTTTGAAAGAAATTTGGAAACACCACTTGATCTTAAGTATCACATTTCGAAAAAGTAATACAAATATCATTATCGAGACTTTGAAAAAAAACGTCTTACGTTTGATAGAAATGAGGACATCTTTCTTTTAGTTAAAAACTTTCAGAAATATCCGACCTTCGTGTCTAAGCAAATGCGTTTCTAAATTACTGAGAATATCTCAAAATATTTTGGTCCTCAAAGTGAAAATTTTTTGAAACATACAGTTGTACACGTAGGCACCTTGAAAATACCGTGAGGAAATAATCCATTTTAAAAGTACGTCTCGAAATTTAATCTCTAAGATACTCAAGACTTTCAAAATTCCATTAGGCAAGAATGCCCAAAACTCACACGTTACAAAGTATACGTTAAGCCTCCGCTCACACGTATCGACATTCGCTTACACAACTGATAGTACATGCATCAAATTGTTTCAAAATCAAGACATGTCTTTTCCCATAAAACAAACAGTCAATAATCACAGTTGGAAATCGCCTAGGACCGGGGCTAACCCACTGGTCCCATTTGAGGCCTCTATGGACCCTCCCGGACTAGCTATCCAAACAAGCTCCTGAATCAGGAGCGAAGCCACAGATTCCTCCAAGGCCCGTCGGACCCTCCCGGAGTGAGCAAATCACATACATATATATTACCATTTCATGTTAAGCATAAGGGTTTCATAAGAATGCTTGAAATACAAGCAAATCATTTTGAAAATCATTAGCAGCGGACAAAATCAACAGTCAAAAATATATTAGCAGCGATACCACTCCTCATATAAACAAAATATGAGAGTCAAATAAACACATATCACGAAATCAAAATCTACATAAAGATTCCATCACTTAACAAATAATCATACAAGTAGCTCGTGTCACACGAGGCACAACACAAAGAAGGTAGACTTACATTCACAGGTCGCACGAAGATGATGATCGCCCCATGATACTAATCACGACCAACAAACTCAGACAACGCGTCGCGACACGACTCAATCAGGCATGACCTGACTAAAAACAACTCAACAACACACACTCGACTCCACATCATAGGTCTCCGCAACCTTGCTCCGATACCATTTATGTAACACCCACAATCCACTCAGGGATATTACACGCCGTAGACCCTTTCCTCAAGGATCTACCAGGCTGGTAACTAAAATCAAACATCAAAATATCGCCTTCAATGCTAAATGATGACCCAGTAGACCGATTAGGTCTTTACATTAATACATACAACTCAATCCAATACATACCCACGTTGGGGTCAAAATACAACACGCTCCTGTACAACGGAAAAAATACTACAGAGGAAATAACTACAACTAAACCAATACAACATCGTACGGGTCCTCATGTGATTAGTATCGATCATCATTCATCATCCTTCGTGCCAACCCTATGTTATGCTCCCCAAAACATGAATGTACCTGGACGCAAAACAGACATCCACCCCCGATTACTCGGGGGTTAGCAAAATTCCACTATTTTGCTAGTGCAAGTACAAAGTGCAAATACGAGTCATACAAATCATATTCCAATAATAATAATAATCAGGAATCCTCAAAGATTCAAACATAACGAAAAAGAATACTTCCCGAGGCAGAGAGTTCGAGTCAAACTTTCCAAATTCGAAAGAACACAAATCAAGAGAACAATTTATTAAATGTTTTAAAATGCCCTTGGGAGTTTTAACGGAAAACCATTTAGGGTTATCGAATCTTTCTCTTTTCAAAAACCAAAAGGGGTCACAACCCAAAGATTTGCTTTCTCAAATAAAAACCAACAATAATTCACGGGGTCCACAACCCACACCACGTGTCCTTGATGGACATGAAATCAACAAAACATAACCATCCAAGATACGAAATCTTGGTAACAGGTCCAAGGTACTTGACCCTGGAGACACACATCCGCAATCATATCCGTGATACCATGATCGCTTTCCACGTATCACCGTAAGTCTTCTTAGGCTCTCACGGTTGGACCGATCACTCATCGTGTCCTGACACCATGATCACAAACCATGTGTCACTGTAGACCTCGTCCGAACATCACGGTTAGACTATGACCACATATTCACAAATCAGTACAATACGGTACATATCACAATATCAAGCAACAAAACACATCGGTAATCATATCGATGATACCGTGATCGCTTGCCGCGTATCACCGTAAGTCTTCTTAGGCTCTCACAGTTGGACCGATCACTCGTCGTGTCCTGACCACCATGATCACAAGCCATGTGTCACCGTAGACCTCGTCCGAACATCACGATTGGACTATGACCACACATTCACATCACACAACACAATACACAATACACCAAGGATATTACAATAATCCACCCAAAGGCAACAAACACTTAGCACGACACAATTGCCGAATCACAACGCACCGAAATGAGATAATATATATTATGAAATCACAACACCAACATCAAATATATCCATAGAATTCACTTAATCATTCATAAAACACACCATTCACAAAATACATACGCATTTTGAAATAGAGCCTTTAACGAGGCTAAACCGAATCTTTTGAAAGTTCATTTCAAACAACCAAACAAACACAATTAGACGATCACTGATCATCATATCCACAAAACAAGAAATGTATGAACAAGGTACTTACCTCGAATAATCACAAACGCGGAGAATCGACCGAAGTAAGGCGACATAAACCGACTACGAATCCTCCGACTCTGCTGAACACCAGTCCAAGACAATAAACTACGAACGACAATAACAACAATGAAAATGAATTCCATAGCACGACCCAAAGCCGCTGAATTTAAGAAACAAACAACCAAAGTTCAAGGGTTTCCCTCAAATGGCCAAGAACATGAATCGACCCGACAAAAATGTGAAAATGTAATTTCAAACCATGGGTTAAGACCAACAAGACTAGGTAACAACAATAGCACCAACAATTTCGGATTAAAATCACGAAATCAAGACAAACCCCAAAATATCTCAAATAGGGTTCTAAAACCTTACCTTGATTCGGAGAAGATGAATGATTAGACGATGAGGAACACAAAGAACACCCACCGAGATGATTATTACCATCAATGGCCGAAGAAAGCTCGATCCAAAATCACCCCAAATCGCTAAAAATGCAGAAAAAGAAAGGGAAGAAGAAATGACCCGATTCTGGGTCAACCCTCTGGTATAAATAGGTGTCTGAAGCTTACGTACGTTAGGGCATAAACCTAACATACGCTAGATGTTTAACGTGCGTAAGGTGCAAGCCCTTACGTACGTAAGATCCATCCAGACTCCTCTGTCCGAAATCCTGAACACGCTAACGTATGTAACGGAGGACGCATTAAGTACGTAAAGAAGCATCACTAACGTACGCTACACATGATGGTAACGTACGTTATCCATATGGCAGTACAGAACAGCTGCCAGAAATTTCGTTCGAAAATGACCGCGGAACGCGACAAACACGAATTACTACGGTCGAGCAAGACGAGTAGTACAACAATCAAAACACGAGTTTAAGCACTAAACAAACACATGATTCTGATAACCTGAAGATTTGGAAAAGACGATATGAAGGCGAACACCCCAAAGCTTTAGAAAATTATGAAATGGCCCGAAAGACCGAAATATCACGATACGACAACGAATAACCAAACCAAAGCTCATAACACGTCTAACAAAGTTAAACAAACTTACAGGATACACGAAGCGATAGATTCGAACAAGATTCGCTAGAATCAAACTCAAGTGCGAAAAAATCGCTAAGAAGTATGGAATTCAAGAAAATGACACCAAAACGAACTTGGATGACAAAAAGTGCAGAATTAATCATTCTCATAATGACGAAACAGTCACAAGCGAGCCTTTAAAATGGACTCCTGCCAAAAAAAGAAATTTACCGAAAATCGAAATTGCGGATGTTACAGGTTGTAGGGCTTTCGTACATATTCCGAAAGATGAAAGATCTAACCTTGATGACAAAATCAAACTATGTATCTCATAGATTATTCCATGAAGAGTTTGGTTACAGATTGTGGGATCCAGTTAATAGGAAGGTTATCAGAAGTAGGGGTGTTGTATTCCTTGAAGATCACATTCTTGATGAACTCAAAGAGAAACCTGAATCTAATTCACAAGTTCCTGTCAACCTAGATCCAGAATTATAGGGGAGATACTCAACCAGAGTATGATGATGATGTTAATGATGAAGCAGGTGACAATCAAGATCCATCTGTACAAAATGATGTCCCTCCAATTAGAAGATCAACCAGAGAAAGACAACCTTCTACCACGTATATCTCACATGTGTATTTAATGCTCACTGATGAGGGTAGCCACAAAGTTTTAGAGATGTCGTGGAAATTGATCAAAATGAAAAGTGGTCAGAAGCCATGGAAGAAGAAATAAATCCTTAAAAGATAATCACACCTACGACCTAGTTGAGTTGCCAGTTGGAAAGAGATCACTGAGAAACAAATGGGTCTACAAGCTGAAGACTAAAGAACATAACTCACAACCGAGGTACTAGGCAAGGCTGGTTGTGAAGGGTTTCAGTTAAAAGAAGGATTTTGATGAGATTTTCTCTCCAGTGGTGAAGATGTCCTCAATTAGAGTTGTTCTCTCAAGTGTTGCCAGTTTAGATCTGGAGATTGAACCACTCAATGTGAAGACCACATTCCTACGTGGAGATTTAGACAAGGAAATATACATGGAACAACCTGAAGGTTTTAAAGTTCAAGGAAAAGAGAACCTTATATGCAAATTGAAGAGTTTGTATGGCTTGAAACAGGCTCCTAGATAGTAGTACATGAAGTTTGAGTCCTTCATGACTAATCATGGCTACAATAGGACAACATTAGATCACATTCATAAAAAATATCACATGAGGTGAATTTATCATATTGTTACTCTACGTTGATGATATGCGGATTGTATGCCATTGTAATATCCGTGTATGTTATTATCGAGATAATTTTATTTTGGACGTATTCCATTGAGATTTAGGTTGAGAGTTTTCCATGTTGTATTGTGGTTATTTGGAATCGTGTGTATCGACGATTGGAAGTGGAATGTTCGTGGTTGGAAATTTTTGAATTTGCGATTTTCGGATTGTGTTCGTTCTGATTGGACCGTCGGATTTGTGGTTTGAGGGCTACGGATGCAAGGATGCTGCGTTACGGTCGTAAGTGGACATTACGGCCATAAGGCCTTGCCGATTACGGCCGTAAGGAATTTTGGGATACGGCCGCAATGCACTCATAGAAGTTGGGCAGTAGGTCAGTAGGAGTCGTAACGGCTGTAAGGATGTGCTAGTAATGGCCGTAAGGTACAGGATGAGTACAGCCGTAAGGGGATGGCCGAGTACAGCCGTAAGGTGTCGAGCATTACGGCCATAATGCCTGGCCGAGTAACGGCCGTAATGCACCCGGGTGTATCGGGCAGAAGCCGATGAGGACCCATTAAGGCCGTAATGCACTGCCGATTACGACCGTAATGCACTCGGCTATATAAGGCCGAGTGACGGGTCACAATGTCATTTTTCCCATTTTTCTTCCTCCTTCGTGATTCTTCAGTGGATTTTGAGAATTTTGATCGGGAGCATCATTGTGCAACATTTTGGGAAGTTTGGTTCGTGTCTAACATCATCCTTCACTCGAGTTCCGTTCGAATCAAGGTAAAAATTTCGTTCTTGGTCCTAGTTCTTCATATTTAGGGCTTTCATTAAATCCTTCGATTTTAATCCGTCCTAGCTCTGATTGGTGTTAGATTATGATGTTGTAATCATAATCGTTCGTTTTTCTCCGAAGTTCAAGGATTAAATTCCAAGTGTTCTTCCGTAGTTTGAACTCGAACCATGTTGTCTTCATAGTGTTCGATTAAATGTCTCTAAGGGTAAAACTTAGAGTAAATCATTCCTTTTTCATGGTGCAGTATTTGATTCGGTATTTTGTTGAACTAGGATCGAATTGTTGAAGGAAGTCGGACCATACGTTCATCTGTTTACTGTTTCTCGTGTCGTTCTAATTGAGGCAAGTACTTTGGTTGTGTTTGATGTACTTCGTGTGAATATGTGAAAAAAAAGGATTTTGTGAAAAGTGGTAATTTCAGAAAACGTGATTTTGATAAAATGTGATTTGTGCCAAAGTGATGTTTTCAAAAGTGCGACGTGTGGTCATGTGCCAAGTAAAACCAGTGTGGGTCCCCTGGGTTCCGTAGACTGAGGCCTCTGCAGTTCACTTGGATGGGTTCGTACAACCAGGGAGGCCTGACGAGGACTCACTGGGGAGAGGTATGTATCTCGCGTGAGGTACAATACCTGTACAGCCCCCGTTGATATTTTGTGATGATGATTGTGATGTGGTATTCCGGAATATCTGTGATGGCACTGTGATTTCTGTGATTTATGTTGATTATTCACTTATTGTATATATTCTAGAATCATTGTACTTACACCGACTTCTTGCTGACCCCTTTGGGTGTGGATATACTTATTGTGTATTCAGGTTTAGGTCCAGCGGGAGAACCAGCAAAGGGCGGACATGAGTTTGGTGGCAGCATTGATATCATGTACTGTTTTGAGTTGGTGGTCGTATTGTCATGGTCAAAGTCGTGTTTTGGTTTTGTATTCACGTGGGTACTATCATGTGATGTATATCGTGTCATTATTGACTGTTAACGATGTTGTTGTATCAGTTATGAGCTGTTGTATCAGTTGTGATCCTATGGGATGATGTGTTATTTGGTGTTATGATGTATGTCAATATTGATGTTGAGGTTGGTTTAAATGTGTGAATGTTCCGGTTTTGTTGTTGTTAATGTGTTTTATGTTAGTCTAAGCCTGGTAGGTTCTCCAAAAAGAATCTAGGGCGTTGTAATATCTCCGTAAATCACGGGGGTGTTACAGAATTTGGTAACGGAGATTAAGTTTATGGATACCTAGGTTGTTGGTGTTTTGGGTCTATTAAAGTTGAGTCGGTCTTTTGTTTATGATATCACTGGTTTGCTGCCACCTCGTGTTGTCTGTGGTGGAAGTCCCTTCAGAGGTTAGTTATTCCTTCTCTTTGGGAATATTTGTTGATGTGACTGGATAGTCTGTTGTTGTAATCTTTCATCTTCTCAATCTTACCTTATCCTTCAATATGGGTGAATATTTTGTAATCTGAGACAGCTGTATTCGCATAATGGATGAAGTCGGTCGACATATACATTTGAGGATATCATGTATCAGATTTTCTTAATTTTGATATCAGGTATATCACATGAGAGTATTACTGGGATGAGTGCACGTATTCAGTATGTTGAGGCGAAAAGCAGGAGCTGTTAAAAGGGGTTATTATGGAAGCCATAATGAGCGCTAAGTCGAGGATCTAGCGTATGTTAAGATGTTAGGTGTGGCGTGTGCTATATGTCACGCATAACATACGCTATGGAAGGTATTGTTCAGGGTTTAGGTTATGGCCGACAAGTGGGTCCCGTGGTCGGCAACTTTCAGCGTAGGGGTGGACAAGGCAAGTCAACATTGGAGCTAACGTATGCTATGGATTGCACATTACGTACGTTAAATGGGTGAGTTACTGTAGCAAGTCAACGGCTATATTACGTATGCTAGGGCATGGGCTTTGCGTACATAAGTCATTGAAGGAATTAAAGCAGCATCCTCTGGACTGTTGTTGCTTATGATATCGAAGTCAGAACGCGTACGTGAGGCAATGATCGCGAACATTGGTATTGCATGTTGTACGTAAGGAAAGCAGACAGTGACCTATGGGTTAGTGTTATGTACGCTATCAAGGTCAGATAACGTACGTAAGGAATGTTTCGTGCATTAAGTTGTTCGTACATCGTATGTAGTGACTAGAGTTTATAAATTTGTCAGATCTTCGTCACCTCGGTATTTTGAGAAGTTCAACCTCACTTCTTAGTTCTTCAACCCTTTGAGACTGATTTTGCCTCTCCTAAATCGATTATGGACTGAAGAGCATGGATTAGAGCAGGAGATATGGAGTTATAGTTGATTCTTGAGATGTTTATTGGTGTTGAACATTTTCTTGGGGTATGTCGAACCATTCTACACTTTATGTTCAGGTTTTGATGTTGCTATTGACGATTACATCAT
This sequence comes from Orobanche coerulescens, assembly GCA_033398695.1. Taxonomy (NCBI): domain Eukaryota; kingdom Viridiplantae; phylum Streptophyta; class Magnoliopsida; order Lamiales; family Orobanchaceae; genus Orobanche; species Orobanche coerulescens. The sequence goes on along the minus strand of CM065801.1, from coordinate 203,735,489 downwards.
GTGATAATAGATATGGGAGTGTTATGATAAATCTTGGTATTTCACGGAAATCTGTGTTGAGAAAAATGATATATATAAATATATCTTGGATTATGTTGTTTTACTATGAGCATGATTATGGAATTATGGTGTTCTTGGTACATATCACATCAAGAAGGAATATGTTAAAAGATATCAATGGTTTTGGATATAGACGTGGATTTGATAATTAAGATACTATATTGATCATAGTGGTGGATTTCGGATATCCTTGATGTAACACGAATCATGATATGAGGTTGAAACTAGAGAGATTGTGGTTAATATTGGAATATGATTATTCATAATATTGAATTATTCAGATAGTTTGGATTTATGGAGGGTGTCGGTATCAGTGTTTCCTTTGAATTTATGAATATGAACAAGAAGGAACATTGTTAAATTCATATTTAAGGTCGAAGTTGGAAGTGAGAATGTTGATACCCTTGTTATTAGTTTGAATTGATTATTGATATGATTATCGGATTTCAGACTTGTGTTGTTAATATGAGTGCGTGATTGATCGAAGTATTTTTGAACCGTTGGGTTTGTTGGTTGGTTATACTAGTTATTGATTATTATCGAATGTGTTGTTAATTGATTATGACATTAGATTGTGATAGTTGATCAATGACTATAACCGTTACGTTGAAGTTGAGAGTGAACGGACTCGTGGATTGCCTTGGTCGGGATGGAGGGGCTCGTAGAGGCACACAGTAGGTTTGGTAACGGATTCATTGCATTGCTGTTGAGGCAAGTTTATACTCGTTCAGTTCATAATGTTTAATGAATGGTTTCAGTTTTGTTTCATTGATGATTTATATAATAGTGATATTGTAAGTGTGAATTTATTGGAATAGTGGTTTGTATATTGTGCCTTGGTTTGGATTAAATCATAATGAATATGATTTAAATGTGTTTGGTGAAGACGGAGATGTAAGTCATCTTTAGTGGGTGATATGGAATGTCGGATATCGAGGATAGTTTATCGTGTCGACATTGGTATCGGGATGATGGTTTATGGATGCTGATGGACCGTACCTCATCCGAGATTATTCGAATAAGTTGTATATTCGTTCAGGGATGATTGTTCTTGGAAAAGATATTGTCTCCAGCTTTGAGATAGTTAAAGTATTGTTCAGTTATAAGGACAATTATTCTGTTGAATAGATGTATGTTGATTCATATAATGAGATTCATACTGATTGTCCGTGAGGGATGTCGAACCCAGGACCAGCGTTTAGTATTGATGGTTACGTTGTTCAACCGTTGAGGGATGTTGATTCCAGGCTATTGATTGGTATTGCTGATTGTGATGATTGTTCATTTGAAGTGATGATTCCAGAACTGTTGTGTGAGATTGTTAATCGTGTTGATAAGTAAGAACCACATTCTAGTTCTTCTCAAGTACTTAAGAATGTTCTTGACAGCAGTCCAGTGTTCCCTTCCTGGGTTTGCTTGAAAACGACTTACTACACTAACAGCATAGGCTAAGTCCGGTCTGGTGCACAACATGGCGTACATGAGGCTACCCACTACAGAGCCATAGGGTACCTTACTCATCTCTCTTTTGTCTTCCTCACTTTGAGAAGACATTTTCTTGGTGAGATGAATTCCATTTCGCATGGGAAGGAACCCTCTTTTAGAATCATCCATCTTGAATCTTCTCAGGATCTTATCTATATAAAGAGCTTAGGAAAGCCCTATCATTCTTTGCGGTCTATATCTGTAAAATCGGATCCCTAGAATATATGAAGCTTCTCCCAAGTCTTTCATGGAGAACGTTTTAGAAAGCAAAGCTTTCACAGTGCTGAGCATTGCTACGTTATTTTCTATAAGTAAAATATCATCTACATATAGTATTAAGAATGCAATGTTGCTCCCACTGACCTTTTTGTAAACACATGGATCCTCCTCGTTTTGCACGAAATCAAAGTCCTTGACTGCTTCGTCAAATCAAAGGTTCCAACTCCGAGAAGCTTGCTTCAGCCCATAAATGGCTCGTTGCAGCTTACACACCTTATGAATATTAGCTTTGGACACAAAACCCTTAGGTTGTTCCATATAAATTTCCTCCTCGAGGTATCCATTTAGAAAATCCGTTTTGACGTCCATTTGCCATTTTTCATAATCATAATGGGCAGCAATGGCAAGCATCATGCGAATCGACTTGACCATAGCTAGGTGCGAGAAGGTATCATGATAATCGATCCCTTCCCTTTGGGTATAACCCTTTGCCACCGGAAACAAACAGTCAAATAATTTGCCTTGGGAACAGAGTAATATCATAGATCCCGCCCGAGGCCTCTAAGGACCCTCCCGAGCTGGCCATATTATAAAACAAAACACGCACGTGCATCGCCTTGGGAACAGAGTAATATCATAGATCCCGCCCGAGGCCTCTAAGGACCCTCCCGAGCTGGCTAGCTAAACAAACTCATGAATCCAGGACTCAACCCTTTGGATTCCCTCCGTGATCCCGTCGGACCAACCCGAGGTGAGCAACCAAGATCTAGGTCGTCGGCTAAAGTAAATTATTTTTTTTTTAAAAAGGGTTTAGCCGACGACCTAGATCTAGGTCGTCGGCTAAACCATTACATTATTATTTTTTTTTTCGGAAGGAGTTTAGCCGACGACCTAGATCTAGGTCGTCGGCTAAAGTAAATTATTTTTTTTTTAAAAAAAAAAGGTTTAGCCGACGACCTAGATCTAGGTCGTCGGCTAAACCATTACATTATTATTTTTTTTTCGGAAGGACTTTAGCCGACGACCTAGATCTAGGTCGTCGGCTAAAGTATATTTTTTTTTTCTTTTCGGTCGGCTAAACGTTATGACGGTCGTCGGCTAAATATCTTCAATATAGCCGACGACTATTTCGAGCTTTAGCCGACGACCGCCACCAAGTCGTCGGCTAAAACCCTTTAGCCGACGGTATTTTGAGTCGTCGGCTAAAGTGCGGACTTTAGCCGACGACACTTTATAGTCGTCGGCCATTTTTTTTCGGGTCGTCGGCTAAAGTACATTTTTTGGTAGTGCCGGCCACGCAATATGAACCCAGAAGGCCACAAGAACAAAAGTGACCATGGGGATGATGATTCTCAGATGGTTGTTTTGGACATTATTGGTCGTGTCGGTCTTTCATTACTCGTGTGTCGTTGTTCACCTTGGTGAGCCTTTCGATCCTTATTGGATGAGTTTTTCTTGAGTTTTGTTGTCATGTTGTATCGTGACCTATCTGGAGTCATATCTGTGTGCCGATTGGTTATTGTGTAGGATTTTTAGCTAGGCACACGATGGTCATGCGTGGATGTTTCTGCATTGGACCGTGCACACGAGACGTTACTTTGTGAGGCTAATTAGGTACATGTCCCACGTATATCATGGATTCCGTATACGGGGTGGACATGTGCACAGACACATTTTCGGATCGAGCGTACTGTGACGTCCTCCTTTGAGCCATATGGATTAGTCGTTCATACTCCTTGTATGATTGGGTATGTTCGACAGTTTACGATCAGTTGTTCAACGGAACTCAGCAAAGCGACACCAAAACGAACTCGGATGTCGAAAAGTACAGAATTAATCATTCTCATAATGACGGAACGGTCACAAGCGAGCCATTAAAATGGACTTCCACTCAAAAAGAAAATTACTGAAAATTGATACTGCGGGTATTACATTCTACCCCTCTTAAAAGAAGTTTCGTCCTCGAAACTTAAACATAAAATGATCAACGTGGTACAGCCTCAGATAACACATGCTAACCGTTGCCGACAACCTGCAACGACTCAGATGCAGCACGCAGCTGCTACCATTCATGGAACCGTCATTCCTCGTGAAATGAATGATTAGTTTGATAATTACAATTCTCAACATGAATAATTTACTATGAATAAGTTATGAATATGAATGAACAACAACGAAAGGAATGAATATCCTTTTAACCGAGTAAGAATTAACTTACTCAACACCAGTGATGAAATGTCCTCTCACGAACAAACGTCCTTAATGAAGATATCGGTCGCTCGAACAACCTTGAATAATACAAATACCAACAATTCTCTTAATATACGAATCAATAGCGATCATAATCAATTCAAGAGGTCGATACAACAAATACAAACTCATTGGGGCATTTCGACAAACACTTCGTAAACAATCTCCCATTATTTACTACTAATCCCAATTGTATCGAAAACCAACCTCAAACGAATGATTCAATCCAACAAAACACCATCAATACAATCGATAATCCAATAGGAATACTCAAATCGAGCTTACGATAACATTTAATCGAAAACCCCAATTCTAAGTCAACCTTCAAAGTGTTCTTGAGTAAAACTTCCAACAATCCGATGATAACTCATAAAAACTCATAATCATATGTATATCCATCAAAAATCATGATTATATCATCCAAAACATCATGCTCCAACTCAAAATCGAACCTAGGGTTGAAGAAATTACCTTGGATTAGGATGAAAAATCCACAAATATGTTGTTAATCCACACCACAACTTGAAGAAGATGAAATCCTCTGATAAAGATGATGCAAAAACACCCAAAAATCACCCACAAGATCGCCCAAGGAGAGGAGTAAGGAGAATGATGAAATGAGCATTCATCTCAAGAAATCCGCTGAAATAGGCAAAACAGCACCGTGTGCCGCGGCACGGGCTGAGTGTAAACTACCCAGGAAAATGGTTTAGTGCCGCGGCCCGGCCAGCAGGGGGCCGCGGCCCATGGTACAGGAGGTTCCACCACCAATGGCACAATGTGTGTGCCGCGGCGCACACTCCCTTGTGCCGCGGCGCACACTGTTCGGGCCCAAAAATGACGAAAAACGACCCGGGAAGAGAATAGAAACCATAGGATTCAATACTTAGGAATAATAACATGAAATGGAAGTGCGGAAACCCCAAAATGGTGGTTCCAAGCAATGATTTTAGGGGTTTGCCCAACAATAGCAGGATTCGAACAAGGAGTAAATTTTGAAATGTTATGAACTCCAATATCAACATCGGCTAACGAAGCAATTACAACAATCAAGACAATATTCTCGTCTCGATTCTCAGCAAGGTTGAAACAATGAACAATGTCGATACATGACTCAGAGTTACTCCGGACGATGAACACGAATGAATGAATGTGAATGATGAATGGTTATTAATAAGTGAAAAAAATTACAGAGTGACGATTTACTGAATGAATTTACGATTGGGTATTACATCCACCAGGCTAGACATCGAAACAACACATTACCTTACATACCGACGCAACAAAATAATGAACCAATAGACCGATTTGGTCTTTTATTACTAACATAAAAATCCAAGTATACATTTATATCTCGACTCATACCCACGCAAGGATAATACACTCATAAACAAAAAGTACGACAGCGGAAAAGACCATACAACAAACTCCGACTGACTGCACTCAAAACTGGTCTTCATGTGATTAGTATCATTCATCTTTCATCATCCTTCGCAATGATCCTGTGTATTGCTCCCAAAACCTACATGTACCTAGACGTAGAACAAACATCCACCCCCCGAATACTTCGGGGGTTAGCAAAACTCCAATGTTTTGGTAGTAGAAGTATAAAGTGAAAATACGGGTCATACACAACATATTCCGAGAATACAACGAAAGATTTTCCGAGATATTTTATTAAGTTAAAATAGTTCAAGTCTTGAAAGTATAAACGAAACAAGTAAGCACTTTGAAAACAATTCCAAATCTTGGGAGTTTTGAAACCATTTGAAATTGAAAAGTTCTTAATTACTCGAAATCCACTTAGGGTCCCGGCCCCAAAGTTTATTCCTGAAAAAGCAAATCCGTTAACAAAACACGGGATCCACGACCAACCATTTCGGTCACAAAACACAGGATCCACGACCCGATCATCCGCTTCAATTCGCTTACAAGGACACATTTCTTATAATACATTAATCTTATGCCATTCAAGCCAAACACCAAGACATAATATAATGTGTCATGACTCCAGGCACAAGGCATTGTGATACTCCGGACATATCACAATTAATCAACAGTAAAAACACTCTGGAAATTCTCGCGTAAGACCACTCCGCCAAGTCCCTATGGGCTCCATCGAGCCAAACCCCAGGTGAGAATACCCCACTCGAAAGTAACCCTCGCGCAAGACCACACGACCAAGTCCCTGTGTGCCCCGTCGAGCAACCCCAGGTGAGAGTACCCCGAGAAAATCCTTACAACTCTCATCAGTTCACATTCCAAAAACACAAACCACGAGAGTCAATCACAGTATATATAGTCGAGGTACTGCTAGAATGGCCAAATTATCCAACACATACTCACGACCCAGAACTATAACCATCCACAAGGTAGCAAAATATCTCAACAGCACCGAACGACACAAGCAATATCACATAAACTCACATAATCATCAATAACCACGTGACTCCACGCACACATTTTAACTAAAGAATTGAACTTTACATTTACCGACGACATAATCATACTTAATGATATCATATGAAAGTAAGTGGATCATATACTCAACACTAACATACATATTCAATTAAGCACATTAATTCACGAAACACACGAGTCATCTTTTTAAGAAAACCATGATTGTAAATATACCGATCCTTTGTGAAAATCCATTTTAAACATTTGTTTAGTACATATCGTCGATTACCAAATACTATATCACAAAACATGTAATGTATGGGCAAGATACTTGCCTCGATAATCAATACCGGACAATCCAATGAACACGGCTCAATCGGGAAACCTCGAACACCTATAATTCTCCGGGCGGAACAATAATAACACGATCGATCGGGAAGCTCCAAGAGAACGACGAACCGAAGGGTTCCGACTCGAGTTCTTTGCAAGGAACCTGACCCTAACATGATACCATCAATAAATTATCGATCGAATGAGGAATAATAATCGTGGAACGCCCGAATCCCCTTTGTGACATTTTATCGAACTCCTTCAAGGCGTCGATAAGAAACTCAATAAAATGACAAGTCCTTGGCAATCCAACCATGGAACAACAAGGAATTCGATATAATATAGCTTAACAATCATCAACCAATCACTATTCTGAGTTAATACGGATTAAACGGACAAATCGAACGAAATCCCCAAAACTAGATTTTAAGAAAACTTACCCTGATTCGATCGATCGGAGCAAGTTATGGAAGGATTAATCGATGATATGGACTTAGGAATTTCGTGGATTTATAGTGGGACAACATATCCTCGTGTCCTCCAAGCCCCAGCTGCGGAAATAAAAGAAAGGAAATGGAAAAATGGGTGTAAACCCGTCTGCTCTGCCATATTTATACCCGCGAGTGAAACGGCCCAGAACACGGCCCAACTAGCGCCATGTTTACCGTCGGGTTGCAGGGTCACTGCGCGACCTGACCGACACGGCGCAACACCCAGCGCAAGATGCCTGCACGTGTGTCTCGGCCGTGTCCGACACGGCGCATCACCCGACGCAAAACTTGTGCGGGTGTCTCGGCCGTGTCTCGGCAGACCTGCTAATCCTAGATGACCCGTCGCAGGACACGGCGCTCGGCAGCGCCGTTTTCACCGCCGTTTCGTATAGGTCCGGCCAGCAAACCTCTGGTTGCAAAATGATTCCGGCACAATATGAAAATTACGATAGGACCACAACAACGATTCGGAAGAAGATGAAAAATAATAAAAAAGGACATACGATTAGCTCGACTCACGCAGTGATAAGTTGTACCCGACGAATATCACAACACGGTACATCACACCGTACCAAGTAGTCGTCCACAGAACAAAATGTCCGGCACAACCGGCAAAAATTTAAAATATCTGGAACCGAGAATCTCTGGTATTACATATTGATCATCATTCATCTTATATTTTTCCTATTTTGTAATATTTTTCTTTGTGTGAAGAACACACTTGTGTTCTTGAGAGAGTGTATATAATGGTGGTTTAGCTTATGTTGTTGAGGGAGTTTATTGCTTCTTTCTCTTTTATCTACTAAGGGAGTTAGGATCAATTCTTTCCCTTTTTCAACTAATAATGACCACTCAAGCTTGTAATATGTTGAATAAAGCCTTCATGGGCTAAGTTATCCTTAGTTGGGATTATAAACAAGGTTTGTCATGTTATTTAAGTTTGTATAAATATCTATTATGGATTACTTATTATTGTGTGTGATTTTCATTGTTTTACCAATCTTTATTTATTTGGCCAATAAATGATGATATTTATGGTCTTCATATGTTTCGAAAGAAAATATGTTGATTAGATCAAATGCTCTTCACTCTAAGTTGTTCTAGGGGATAAAAATATACCTCTAGACCTTATATGATTCTTTGTGTTATTTTCGTAAAACCTAATTCTATGTATTGAAGCCAATCAACATAAAAATATAGCGGATTGATTCAATATATAAGGGGTGTTTTGACATTCGAAAGAGGAACCGTCTTTTTAAGGAAAATCGAATCTACACAACATAATAAGTAAATACATATTATGATCTCCTATACATATTCTATAACTAATGATGAACTAAGTTTGTAATCTCAACTATTTCATTTTACCTTTTATTAATCTATTATTAGTGCAATCTTTCGTTTCCTTAAATTTTAGAACTATTATTGCATTTTCCTTGCAATTTTCAAACCAAACTCTTAAATTGAGTGTTTCACTCATCTAAATCTATATAACAAATAGATAAATAGTGTATAATTCAATATATAACCTAACGTCCTCATGGGATCGATAAACCGGACTCAAAAAGTCCACTTACTACTTGATACGATATCGTGCACTTGCGATAGTTACACAAAAGATGTGTCAAGTTTTTGGCGCCGTTGCCGGGGAAGTATAAGTGTTATTTTTGAAATCTTACATTGTAAACTATTGTTATATATACAATTTCTCGACGTTGTAACTTAGTACTCAATTGTGTTTGTCCGGTCAAGTGGCGGATAACGGTACTTCGTGACTATTAAAGTCGGATTTTTTAGTTTCCCACAATAACTGATATTTGTAGATATTTTCTCCTTTTATATTTATTTTATTTTTTTTATCATGGAAGAAATTTTGAATTGTATTGAAAAGATATTTCCCTTTCTTAGCAAAAGTCATTTTAAAACTTACAAGACAAAACTTGAAAGGATGGGGTTGCTTATGAATAAAAGCATACTTTTTGACATTAGATTCATTATTGAATCTAAAGTGAGAATAGCAGGTGAAATCACAGAAATACCTACTAGATTTTTACCAGGACTTGGAAAAAGTTCATATGCCAAGAAACAACTAGCAAAGATAATACCCGTTTGCTATAAATGTGCTAGTTGGAACTGTAATTCAAAATATCAATCTTTAGGAATTCCATCTACAAACAGAGAAGATAAAATCCAGTTCATTAAGGATGGTCTGAATAAAGAGAATTTAGATAATATCGAAATTTCTCTTGACACGCATCCTAGTGGACTCGTACATTACGGAATTCGATGTTTGTGGAATAAATTCCCAGAATATGAACATCTTGGGAATCTGACGTTAAAAGACCCTGTTTGCCAATTTGTAAGAAAACTGGATGGGAAGCTTCTCCCCGACTCATAGAAGGCGTTTAAGCCATTTCTGAACGTAAAATTAGAGGAAGATGTGAGCCACAATCACAACTACTGTGCGTGAGTATCTTTAATTTTTGTCATATGGTGAGATTTTCTGAATAAAAAAAGTGATACGCAATAAATGTATTCATTATTCTATTGAGTAGTTGAAGCGCAATTAACGCAATCACATATTTGTTACATATTTTTACCTTATTTTTCTTCTATAAATAAACATTGTGTTTGTTTCTTTTATTCATCCCTCAAACTTGTACTTTTCTCTTTTTCTCTCAAATAAGTTTCTTTTCAAAAATGGAATCATCATCTTCCACAAAAAGATTTAACTCAGTCTGCATTTTTGGTGGAGCTAGTTAGGGAACAGAGGCATGCTTTACTGAAGCAGCCCACAACTTGGGTCGTACCTTATGAGAAAAATGCATTCATATAGTTTACGGAGGAGGAAGTCTAGGATTAATGGGGCGCGCTGCTGCTTCTGCCTATATGGAAGGAGTAAAAGTGTTGGGAATAATTCCAAAACCTCTGGCTGAAAGTAAAATCACCGGGGCAACTATTGGAGATGAGTTTAAAGCTGTAAATATGCAAGATCGCATAACTCACATGATGAATAATTCTAACGCCTTTATAACCCTTCCCGGTGGTTTTGGCACTCTTGAGGAACTTTTTCATGTGGTTACCAGAGCCCAGCTAAATGTTCATAAAAAACAAATAGGTCTGCCTAATGTCAATGGTTTCTTTGATGGTTTACTATCTTTCATCGACTACTCTACTGATAAAGGTTTTATTTCCGAGTCTGTCTGTGTTTTCTAATCGGTGTGAACTTGTCACGGGCTTAGAGTTTGCTATGCTCCTATGCGTCGTGCGGCCTAGCAACCCTCTTGCTAGTCAGCCTTAAACACTCCGAATTTGGCTAAGTATGAAAATTGGCACAACGAAAGAGAGGCAATGGGTTAATGGAAAGTTTTCCTGATGAGCCCATGGCAGGGCGAAACCAGTTGGCATGTTATGAGGGATAGGCTGGTCCCATGGTGTGAGGGCACCTGGGACGCCGCACGGGTTTCGGAACTCCCATCCCGTGTGTGCTAAACAAATCATAGTCGTTGCAACAACACCAGAAGAACTAATCAAAAAACACATTGAATTTCTTCCTCAACCAGATCCAACTCTAGCTAATATTGTTTGGATGGAAGATTTTACCGTGAGAAAACACAAAGTGGATTCATTCCTCTCCATTTGATAACCCATATCGGACCTCTTGTTATTTTTACTTTTTGTTGTGTGCAAAAATCGTGCTAAATGATGGCAGCTTAAGGAGTTTTTTTTTATCTCTTGACGCGTATCTATTCGCGATTTATGTATTTTATTGCTGTAATTTTTATTATTTATTTTTAATAAAAGCATTGATGGCAGCTAAGGCGACTCATCGGACTTTCCTGAAGCGCATCTTAAAAATTATGTTATACTTCCAGGTATATTTTATTTATTTATTTTTCTTCTGTTGTTTGCCTCGTATATTTTTTTCTTGCAGATACAAAAAGGCGTTAGCTCAAGCATCAACTTTCATAATAGGGAGTATTCTACTTTTCTCCTTTGGTTTTTATTATTATTTTTTTAAACTGAGGACAGTTTCTTTTTCAAGTTTACGGGTGGTGTGTTTTGATTATTTTGGTGTGTTTGGTATTTTGGTGTGTTTTGATTTGATTATTGTGGTGTGTTTTGACTATTTTTGTTATTTGGCTTTGATTTTTTTTAGTGTTTATATATATATATATATTGTTTATTTTGATTTGTGAGATTTCTAGATCTGGCCATAACAGCAATAAGTTAGCTATATATAAGTTTCTAAAATCGTTTTAACCGGTAAAAAAGATTATATATTCCAAAAATTTTGAGCATTAATCTCTCTTTCCAAGCCTTCTAATTATCATTTAAAATTGAGTCATTCGTTACCCTGAGAAAAGAAGAATCAGTCGGTTGATGAAAAATAGAACTGGAAATTATTTAATTTGAGGAGTTTTTTATTTTTCATGCTTAACTAATAAACGATTTTTCTGCAAAAATGATATTCCCTAAAAAATCATTGGTGAAAAGAGGCTAGTTGAAAAAAAAAGAGGTGTTGAGCAGCAACAACTGCCTAATTTTAGGGGTCCTAAAATATTGCAAAAAATAAAGGACTAACCATTGTTGGTGCGTAGCTGCCGTCTCACACGAAAAAAATTTGATGAAAAGAGCTACATGTTAACAAATAACGGTGTGAAAGCTATCATCAAAAAAAAGATAAAAATATGTTGGTGAAAAGAGCTACACGTTAGCAAATAACACTGTGAAAGCTATCACCTAAAAAAATAGAAAATGTGTTGCTGAAAAGAGCTACACGTTAGCAGATAACGGTGTGAAAGTTAAAAGGGATGTAGATTATGAGCAGATTTGAATTAATTGGTGGCTGAATTTCAATAGACTCGATTTCGTGAACAATCACAATATTTGATGACGCCGATGAAATTCTTTTTCATATTGAGTCGAAAAATAAATGAGTGATCAAGAGCAACCATTAAAGGGAGTCGTGTGTGTGTCACGAGTGGGAAAGAAATAATCAATCTTTTGGTGTAACACCCTCAGTCCACTCAGGGATATTACATGCCGTAGAACCCTTCCTCAAGGATCTACCAGGCTGGTAACAAAATTGAACATCTCAACCATTCCTTTAAGGATAAAAGGACTCAGTAGACCAATTTGGTCTTTCAATAAATACATACAACTCAAACACAATACATGCCCACGCAGGGGTCGAATAAAATGTACGGGTCCTCATGTGATTAGTATTGATCATCTTTCATCACCCTTCATGCCGACCCTGTGTTATGCTCCCCAAAACCTGAATGCAAAGACAGATATCCACCCCCCGAATACTCGGGGGTTAGCAAAACTCCACTGTTTTGCTAGTGCAAGTATAAAATACGAAGACAAGCCATACATATCATACTCCGAGGACTTAGAAATCATAAACATACTTCCCGAGGTAAAACACTTGATCAAAACGGTTAAATCGAAAGATAGGGGTAAACTCGATATACATCTTGTAAAAATATTTTACGATCTCGCGAGTTTTGAAAACGTTTAGAGACATAGCCCAAAAGTCATTTTCCCAAAGCACAATTACGATAACAATACACGGGGTCCACGACCCAATCATACCATCCCGATCACAAGCACGGGGTTCAAGACCCGATCATATCATAACAACATATTTCCACAGATTATTCGTGTCCCGTGCTAGCAAGCCACGTACCTCAGATGCTCCCATAGAACATACCCGAATGAATAAACCAAAGGGAAACCATACTGAACCACATGTCACCGTAACAACAGTCACGTGACCACAAGCACAGATACATTCATAACCAAATTACAACCATAAGTTATCCCGGCATCGCGCTAACAAGCCACGAACCTCGGAGTCCCCGCAAGACATACCCAATGGATAACCACACAAGTTATCCCCGGCATCGCGCTAACAAGCACGAACCTCGGAGTCCCCGCAAGACATACCCGATGGATAACCCTATGGTCACGCCCGACCCATACTAGCAAGTATGGATCCCGGAGATTCAACGATCCTACCCGGAGGCACATCATATACAACAAGCACACAACAATAATCAACTATCAAGCCAAGGAACATTAAGCATCACAACCTCCTTTCAGAGGGGTAACATCCAACATCACCCGTCACATATTCACCGAACAAGCACACATAACAACATGTAATCCTCGGTAAATGATTACGGTTATTACATTCACTAAATATGATCATAAGTCTGTCAACAAATGAAGTTAACACTCATAGGCCAAAAACACACTTATTCACGAAGCATCCGAGTTATCGTTGAAAGACAACATTTATCGAGAACATACCGATATTTTTTAACATTCATTAAACATCCGGATTTTACAAATTCATTTACCAACAATTATGCCTACAAAACATGAAACGTATGGGCAAGATACTTGCCTCAAAACCACGATCACAACGATACGACGGATGGGATGCGGTCTAGCAGCCCCGAACCCCAAACAATATCAAGAACGCGATAGCACCACGAGTACTACGAGAATAACACCACACGAATTATCAATCACCAAACTTGATTCAACCCGGAATCCTCGCGCACCTATAATACTCCGGAAGGAACAATAAAAACAATGAAGATACGATTACAATGAGAATCTAGGTCAAAAACAACGGAAATCCCACCAAACTATCGAAGGGAGACTCATTGGGACATTTAATCGAACAGTTAACGCTCAATAACTCCCAAGAACACTCGAATCACAAATCGAGTTGAACAAACCCGAAATACGGATATACAACCCATAGAAGACGATTAATAATGTTCAATAATATCAACCGATTCATCAAATTCGAACGAACAACGAAAATCAAGAAAAAATCCTGAAAGTCAAATTCTAGGAGATTTCAAGAAATTACCTCGATCCGATGAAGAACAAGGATTAGAAGATGATATAAGCGACAAGAATCTTCCAAAATGCCTAGAAATCGAGTAGAATCGACCAAAAACTCCACTCCTCGACTTCTCCCATCGCCAGCCGCCACCCGGGTGAAGAAATGGGGTAAAAATGAGGTCTGGCCCATCCCTGGCCTATATATGGACGACGGGGTTACGGCCATAACCGGCAGTGCCTTACGGTCGTAACCGGCATTCGTCAAAAATCTGCCCAGCGCCTGCCAATCACTTACGGCGGCAATTGACACCCCCTAACGGCCGTAACTGGCATCGTACGGCCGTAACCAGCACGCCTTACGGTCGTAACCGGCCTTCGTCTATCCTGTGCCTGCCAATCACTTACGGCCGTAACCAGCACCTTACGGCTGTAACTCGTCCAGGCCAGTACCTGCTCCACAAAGTGCGGCCGTGGCTCAGCCGTGGCCACTTCCGATGGCCCGGACGACCCCGAAACCCGAACCTGAATATGAATCGAAGATACAATTACGAAGTACTCGCAAAGACGAATCCAATCGCTAAGAGAACACACGATTCCGACCACCTGAAGGCTCGAAATTCGACAACGGAAAGTAATTACCCCAAACTTTGGGAAGTTACAAAAACGACCCAAAACGTCCGAAATACATGATACACGATCGAACCACCAAGCCAAAGCTCGCAACATGAATAATAACATTAAATGAACTTACGAGAAACTCGAAACAACAGTTTCGGACGAGATTCGCAAGAATCAAACTCAAGTGCGGAAAAGCCGCTTAAGAACACGAAACTCAACAAAACGATATCGAAACGAACTCGGATGACAAAAAGTGAAGAATTAATCATTCTCATAATGACGATACGGTCATGGGCGAGTCGTCAAAATGGACTTCCCCCGAAAAAAAAAGAAATTATCGGAAATCGAAATTGCGGATATTACATACTACCCTCCTTAAAAGAAGTTTCGTCCCGAAACTTAAAACAAGTAGGGAGAAGCAATCTCCTGCCAGGAAAACTCAACAAGATACACAAGAAACGCGTAACTTACGCCTAACGGCGAAACGTTACAAGCAACGCAAAGGAATATACGGCGTGAAAACACGCTCCACGACGACCAACACAACGTCGCCGGTAGAGACATATTAAAACCAACAAGTGATAAGCGTCATCAAACAGATAATACAATCAAGTTGATTATCCAAATTATCACAAGACACATAGCACCTGTTTCAAGGAACACGCAGAGTCGAGAAAACGGAAAATAAACAAAACGATCCACAAGGACAATCACAAACAATTCGGACTACGGCGAAATCCTCAAAAAGCATACTAGGCATCTTCGTGCCCTTACGGAGCAGGGACGCAACCTCGATCCCCCAAATCTCTCATCTACCATCTCGCAATGCACGGCTCGGTGACCCACATGGCCACACTCGAAACAACAGACTAACGGTGAACGACAATTCTTCGCGGTACGAGATCAGGCAACAACAGTCAGACAACCCCGATCGAACAACAACGACCGAACAACAACGATCGAACAACAACGATCAATTAACAATGATCGAACAACAACGATCGAAAAACAATGATCGAACAACAACGATCAAATAACAATGATCGAACAACAACGATCGAAAAACAATGATCGAGTAACAACGATCGAACAACAATGATCGAATGACAACGGTCGAACAATGACTCCGAAGTTCACACTTCAACTCAAGACATTAAAAGAGGTGGTAGAAACTAAAAGATATTACTTTCGAACAAGGTTCACAAGAATCGAACCGAACTCAAAAAAGTCACAACGATAAACAGATCGATCCAAAACAAGGTCACAACCCGTTCGAACGATGACAACCGAGATACCAAACAAGTTCAAAAAGTATCAACGAACATGAGCAAGTCGATAGAATTTAGAAGGAGAAAATACAGAAGTCAAAAATAATACGGGTATTACATTCGACCTCTTATAAAAGAAATGTCGTCCCCGAAACTCACAACAACGGAAGCAAGGTAACAATACAAAAAGCAACCGACAGAAACATCTTCCATGGGCCTCTCAGAGCCCATCCTGATATCTGTGCTAAAGCGCGAACTCCGGAAGTCTCGGTAACCAATACGCAAAACTAAATTATGTGTCCCTCGAGTCCACACTTGAAATGCGTTACTAACGAGAAGGACAATTTGTATGTACATGCCCCCGGCACAATACGGTTGAAGCACCTCGGCTCGGCATACCGAATATACAACTGCTAGGTACAATGGAATATAACATCGCAAAACAACAACCCGGAGATGCCAACTCAGCACAACAGAAAATCATAACACGCAACACATACGATGATTACTATCATAAAGCATCACAAATATCAACATCACAACAACAACGGCATCGTTCGGCGATCTCAACGGCCCGAACGATAACTAGCATACGATTTCTAAACATCACGAAACTACCACATATGTACACAATCATGCAAAGTCAAGTTCCAACATCTCGCACGGGTGCGATAACACACAAATCATCACAAAGCGACAACATTCAATACCAACATCTCACCTCTCACAGAGGGCTAATAACAACAAATGTCATGGCAAACGACTCAACGTTCATGCCACCAATTCCATCATACTCGGGAGCTAACATTCCAACGACAATGCGAATATCACACATACATTCCCGGACTGCAAACATGAATGATAGGTTTTAAAAACGAAAACCACCTTTGAAAAAGATATGATTTTGGAAACACTAGTTGATCTTGAGTATCACCTTTCAAAAATTAGTACAAACATCATTATCGAGACTTTGAAAACCATCTTGCGTTTGATAAAACGAGGACACTTTCCTTTTAGTGAAAAACTTTCAGAAATATTCGACCCTCGGGTCTAAGCAAAGCATTTCTAAATAATTGAAATATCTCAAAATATTTGGTCCCCAACTGGAATAATTTTGAAATATATTACGGCACTAGAAAACACCTTGAAAGTACCGCGAGAAAATAATTCATTTTAAAAGTACGTCTCGAAATTTATTTTCTAAGATACTCAAGGTTTTTCGAAAATCTATTAGGCTAGAATGCCTAAAAACTCACACGTAACAACATTCACTTACATACACCAACTCGTCCAAAACCAAGACAACACCTGTCTTTTACCGGAAACAAACAGTCGAATATCATATTCAAAGGAACATAAATAACGACAGCACTCCTCATATAAACGAAATATGAGAGTCACATAAACGCATCACGAAACCAAGAATCTGCATAGAGACTCCGTCACTTAACACATAATCATACCAGTAACTCGTGTCACACGAGGCACAACACAAAGAAGGGAGACTTACATCCACAGGTTGCACGAAGATGATGATCGCCCCACGATACTAATCACGACCAACCAACTCAGACGACGCTTCGCGACACGACTCAGTCAGATAAAATCTGATGAGACAAAACTCAATAGACACAACTTGACCCAACAGCCTAGGTTTCCACAACCAAAGCTCTGATACTATTTATGTAACACCCCCAATCCACTCAGGGATATTACATATCGTAGAACCCTTCCTCAAGGATCTACCAGGCTGGTAACAAGTTTGAACATCTCAACCATGCCTTTAAGGCTAAAAGGACTCAGCAGACCGATTTGGTCTTTCAATAAATACATACAACTCAAACACAATACATGCCCACGCAGGGGTCGAATAAAACACACTCCCGTACAATGGGGAAAGAATACTACAGCAGAAATAAAATAAAACTAAACCAATATGACAATGTACGGTTCCTCATGTGATTAGTATCGATCATCTTTCATCACCTTTCATGTCGACCTTGTCTTATGCTCTCCAAAACCTGAATGCAAAGACAGACATCCACCCCCCGAATACTCGGGGGTTAGCAAAATTCCACTGTTTAGCTAGTGCAAGTATAAAATACGAAGACAAGCCATACATATCAAACTCCGAGGATTTAGAAATCATAAACATACTTCCAGAGGTAAAACACTTGATCATAACGGTTAAATAGAAAGATAAGGGTAAACTCGATATACATCTTGTAAAAATATTTTACGATCTCGGGAGTTTTGAAAATGTTTAGGGACACAGCCCAAAAGTCATTTTTCCAAAGCACAATTACGATAAAAACACACAGGGTCCACGACCCAATCATACCATCTCGATCACAAGCACGGGGTTCAAGACCCGGTCATATCATAACAACATGTTTCCACAGATTATTCTCATCCCGTGCTAGCAAGCCACGGATCTCACATGCTCCCGTAGAACATACCCGGGTAAATAACCCACAGGGAAACTATACCGAATCACATGTCACCGTAACAACAGTCACGTGACCACAAGCACATATACATTCATAACCAAATCACAACCATAAGTTATCCCGGCATCGCGCTAACAAGCCACGAACCTCGGAGTCCCCGCAAGACATACCCGATGGATAACCACATAAGTTATCCCCGGCATCGCGCTAACAAGCACGAACCTCGGAGTCCCTGCAAGACATACCCGATGGATAACCCTACGGTCACGCACGACCCACACTAGCAAGTATGGATCCCGGAGATTCAACGATCTTACCCGGAGGCACATCATATACAACAAGCACACAACAATAATCCACTATCAAGCCAAGCAACATTAAGCATCACAACCTCCTTTCAGAGGGGTAACAACCAATATCACCCGTCACATATTCACCGAACAAGCACACATAACAACACGTAATCCTCGGTAAATGATTACGGTTTATTACATTCACTAAATGTGATCATAAGTCTTTCAACAAATGAAGTTAACACTCCTAGGCCAAAAACACACTTATTCACGAAGGATCCGCGTTATCGTTGAAAGACAACATTTATCGAGAACATACCAATACTTTTTAACATTCATTAAACATCCGGATTTTACAAAAAATCATTTACCAACAATTATGCCTACGAGACATGAAACGTATGCCGACTAAGAACAAGGATTAGATGATGATATAATCGACAAGAATCTTCCAAAATGCATAGAAATCGAGTGGAATCGACCAAAAACTCCACTCCTCGACTTCTCCCATCGCCATCCGCCACCCGGGTGAAGAAATGGGGTAAAAATGAGGTATGGCCCGTCCCTGTCCTATATATGGCCGACAGGGTTACGGCCGTAACTGGCAGTGCCTTACGTCCGTAACCGGCATTCGTCAAAAATCTGCCCTGCGCCTGCCGAGCACTTACGGCCGTAACTGATACCCCTAACGGTCGTAACTGGCATCGTACGGCCGTAACCAGCATGTCTTACGGTCGTAACCGGCCTGCATCCATCCTGTGCCTGCCGATCACTTACGGCCGTAACCGGCACCTTACAGCTGTAACTCGTCCAGGCCAGTACCTACTCCACAAAGTGCGGCAGTGACTCGACCGTGGCCACTTCCGATGGCCCGGACGACCTCGAAACCCGAACCTGAATATGAATCGAAGATACAGTTACAATGTACTCTCAAAGACAAATCCAATCGCTAAGAGAACACATGATTCCGACCACCCGATGGCTCGAAATTTGACAACGAAAAGTAATTACCCCAAACTTTGGGAAATTATGAAAACGGCCCAAAACGTCCGAAATACACGATACACGATCGAAACACCAAGCCAAAGCTCGCAACATAAATAATAACATTAAATGAACTTACGAGAAACTCAAAACAACAGTTTCGGACGAGATTCGCAAGAATCAAACTCAAATGCGTAAAAGCCGCTTAAGAACATGGAACTCAACAAAACGATACCGAAACGAACTCGGATGACAAAAAGTGCAGAATTAATCATTCTCAGAATGACGATACGGTCATGAAAAAGTCATCAAAAAGGACTTTTGCCGAAAAATGAAATTACCGGAAATCGAAATTGCGGATATTACATTTGGGGGGGAACCTTGCATTTTAGAATTACAAAAATAAAACCGTGTTTTAACTTCAAAATAATTAGTAGATTTATTTTGAATCTTGATTCATTTATATCTACTGTATAAAGCTGGTTGTGTATTAATGGCATTTTGATCTCTTTTTCTCTTTATATATATTTTTTTCTTAATTTGTGTGTGTTTTATTAATTTATGTGCTATTTTTATTTTTACATTGAGTGTGAATAATAAAGAGCCTTGCTCGGGACTAGCAAGAATTCAAGTTTGGGGGTGTGATAAGTGTCAGTTTTATACACTTATCTGTGATAAGTATTGATATATTTCACCCATAATTATGAGCTAGTCTACTCGTTTTTGCTTTGAATTAATTAGTTTTTAATAATTTTATTTTTATAGGATGAAGTTGTAAATTTAGCCTTAATCAGATTGAATTCCGGATTCAAAATCAGAGTTATATATCAAAAGTTATCATCCGAAGAAGATTTGGGGCGAAAACGCAAGAGTCTAAGAAATTATGGGCTAAAAATAAAGTCTGAAACTCCATACAGGCGTAACATCTGAAAGTTACGGCTGTAACTCACACAAAAACTAATGTGCAAAAATCCGAAGCCATGTTACGGCCGTAACATCAAAGCTTATGGCCATAAGTCCTCATAGTTATGGCCGTAACTCCTCAAAGTTACGGTCGTAGCTATTGACACATGTATGATCATTTTTAAATCTTTTATACTTTTGGTCAATTATTGAGGAGATGGCTAGCCTTGATCTAATATAATGTAATAATGCTGGAGTTTTGGAGCTATTAGATGACTTTATATGTATAAATAGACCCCCTTAGATCCATCATTGATCATCATTCATCTTATATATTCCTATTTTGTAATATTTTTCTTTGTGTGAAGAACACACTTGTGTTCTTGAGAGTGTATGTAATGATGGTTTAGCTTATGTTGGTGATGGAGTTTATTGCTTCTTTCTCCTTTATCTACTAAGGGAGTTAGGATCAATTCTTTCCCTTTTTCAACTAATAATGACCACTCAAGCTTGTAATATGTTGAATAAAGCCTTCATGGGCTAAGTTATCCTTAGTTGGAATTATAAACAAGGTTTGTCATGTTATTTAAGTTTGTATAAAGATCTATTATGGATTACTTATTATTGTGTGTGATTTTCATTGTTTTACCAATCTTTATTTATTTGGCCAATAAATGATGATATTTATGGTCTTCATATGTTTCGAAAGAAAATATATTGATTAGATCAAATGCTCTTCACTCTAAGTTGTTCTAGGGGATAGAAATATACCACTAGACCTTAGATGATTCTTTGAGTTATTTTCATAAAACCTAATGCTATGTATTGAAGCCAATCAACATAGAAATATAGTGGATTGATTCAATATATAAGGGGCATTTTGACATTCGAAAGAGGAACCGTCTTTTTAAGGAAAATCGAATCTACACAACATAATAAGAAAATACATCTTATGATCTCTTATATATCTTCTATAACTAATGATGAACTAAGTTTGTAATCCCAACTATTTTATTTTACCTTTTATTAATCTATTATTAGTGCAATCTTTCATTTCCTTAAATTTTAGAACTATTATTGCATTTTCCTTGCAATTGTCAAACCAAACTCTTAAATTGTGTGTTTCACTCATCTAAATCTCTATAACAAATATATAAATAGTGTATAATTTAATATATAACCTAACTTCCTCGTGGGATCGATAAACCAGACTCAGAAATTCCACTCACTACTTGATACGATATCGTGCACTTGCGATAGTTCACAAAAGACGTGTCATACCGCAACCAATTTCTGACGAACATAATGAGAAGCCAAAATCTAAGAAGATAAAAAAGAATTAGACAACTATTAACGAGATACTGAGGCCGAAGCATACGAGGAGTAGCTTTAATAAGTAGAAGTAATGTTTTAGAGAATTAGTGATGGTGGATTTACCACTGATGTTCTTATACAATATTCATAGATTTATCAGTGGTTATTGTTATTAATATTAATTTGATGTTTCTGGTTTTATTGTTATTTTAGATGTTTTTAATTTTTAACCATTTTTGCACCCTATTAGAATGTGGTTAAAAGGTAATTAATAGCCACATTTATTACGAAACTTGTGTAGCCATAAGTAGTTTTTGGTCTCGGTTTTTTATCCAATATGATCAATAGATAATCAACAAAGATATTTTACAATTTAGCATAACCAGATGCCATGCACTTGCCACAGTTAATATGAAATTTGTGTAATCAAAAGATACTTAATAGCCACGGTTGTTACAATTTCGTGTAACCATGTAGCATGCATTAGCCACAATTTTTATTATTTTGTGTGACAAAAAGATAAACAATAGTCACAGTTTTTAAAAATTAAGTGTAATTATATGTCATGAATTAGTCACGATTAATATAAAATTTTTGTATCTATAAGTATAGCAAAGACAATGTAACACCCCAAAAGGCGGCTATTACAGTGTCGTGGACCCCACACTGGGACAACCAGGCGATAATTTTTAAAAACTGTGACTATTGGTTTTATTACCTTGGGATACCGAACCACAATAAATAGTCATTACTCCGATTTGGAGTTTATAAATAGTATGGCCAAAAGCCTTAACATACACAGGATCCAAATACAAGTATAAATCATATGGAGATGGAATATACTTCGAATAATAATACAATAGTTTAAATGAAGCGAAAAATAACATTACAAGGTTTGAACATCACCAGACGACAAAAGACTTGGGCCCCCCGGACTAGTATCCTTCGAACCCTTCGCCGTCACCATGCTCTTCTCGTGCCTTGCCTTTGCCTCGACCTAAAATACAGTACTAGTATTTCGCCCACAATACAGGGTCATATATACATGATAAATGATTCTCCAGACATTATACAATTCACATATATTAGATCTCAAAGGAAACATCTCGACTATTGAACAGACCCTTCCGGCGTATGAACAATCAGTCACAAACCGTCGAACAGATCCACTCATTCATGGACTATGAATGACCAAACAATATGGCTCAAGATGGACATCATAGTACGCCCGATCCGGAAATGTGTCCGTGCACATGTCCACTCCGTATATGGAATCCAGAATATACGTGTGACAATGTACCTAATTAGCCTCACGAACTATGTCTCGTGTGCACAGTCCAATACGGAAACATCCACGTATGACTATATATGTGCCTAGATAAAAACCCTACACATAACCAATCGGCACGCAGATATGATTCCAGATATGTCACGATACAACATGACAACGAATTCAACATATCCGATTAAGGATCAAGAAACTCACTGAAGTGACAATAAGGATTAATGAGATCAACGATTCAAAGGTGGTAAACTTGGCAACGCAATCCCATGGTGAAAAATGGAACATCATCAAGAACAATATTGAACTACGAATCACAGATTCATAAGTGTTTCATATACACGAAACGTATAACCATCACAAGAATTTAATCATCATTATAACCAAGCAAGATAACTGTAACACCCCAAACTAGGCGGATATTACAGTGTCGTCGACCCCCGACTGGGACCCACCAGGCGAATGAAAACTGATGAATCAAATAATATAATTGTAGTATCGAACCACATTATATTACCAAATACCCCGATGAGGAGCTTAAGTACAATACACCAGGACAATACAGAATACTAATATATTTTATATGGAGATAAAATACACCACCCTGAATAAATAAACATCTCAAACGGAATTTGCAGCGGAAATACATATGAAGAGAAACAAGAATGACTGAAAGGACTGGGGCCCCCTACTAGTATCACTGGGACTCCTCGCTGTCAACGTGCTCTTCCCGTGCTTTTGCCTTTCCATGACGTGAAAACAATATCCCCCAACTGGGTCAGTTACACAGAACAACAATCCTCCAGGATTGAATATACACAATCATGATATATCTTTAGTTATGAAATATCCTTAGTTATGAATTTAAGCTGAAGAGGAGCATCATAATACGCCCGTAATGTTCTGTGCAAGTGTACAAGACGAATGACCGGACACACCCGTCCTTGTACCTAATTAGTCTCACGGAGGTAAGCGTTACCGTGTGCACAGTCCAATATATCGGTGAACCCAACACATGACCATCGTGTGCTCGACTAAAAATTCCACACATCCACACCCGGCCACGCAATATGAACCCAGAAGGTCATATGAACGAGAATGACCAAAATGAATATCAATGAATAATAATCCGACAAAGTCAAGAATGACTCACCGAGATGAAAGTAATAGTGAAGTGAATGATAGCTCAATGAAATGATTGGAACCATCGTTCCTCATGAATGAAATGATTATTCGACAAGTACAAGTCTCAATACGGTTAATACATTATGAATGAGTTATGATTATGAATGAATCAACAACAAAAGGAATGAATATCCTTTTAACCGGGTAAGAATTAACTTACACAACACCGGTGGCAATTGTCCTTCCACGAACAAACGTCCTAAATGAGATGTCGGTCACTCGAACAACCTTGAATAACATAATTACCAATAATCCGCTCAATATACGTATCAAACACAATTATTACTAATTCAAAACGTCGATACGACTAAACCAAGTTCATTGGGGCATTATATCAAACACGTTGTAACCAACCTTCGATTGTTTACAACCAAACCTCAATTATACCAATATCAAATCCCCAAGAAGTGTTTCCAACCAACAAAACATCTTCAATACAATCAATAATCCAATACGAATATCCAAATTCATGGTTTCAACAATAATTAATCGAAAACCCCCAAATCCAACTCAATATTCAAAGTGTTCTTGAATAACCCTCAATAATCCAATGAATATTCGTACACACTCGTAATCATACGTACATCTCTTCACACAACATGATTATAACATCCAAAACATCATATCTCAACACAAAATCGAAATCCAAGATGTTGAAGAAGTTACCTCTTGAAGATCCAAACACTTTGATCTGAAGAATACGCGTTAGATCGACTATCCAAGCTTCCCAAACGAATGAAGATGATGAAAACCGAACACCCAAGTGATTGATGATGAAAAATCTCTCCCTCAAGCTCTCTCTTGTATATAAGTTGAAGAAATGAGAAAATGAGTAAAAAGTCCTGTCCAAACCCTTATAAACTGCCGGAAGTTACGGCCGTAACTCAGCCTACTTACGACCGTAACATCCCAGGGCAACGGCCTTACGGCCGTAACCAGTCATCTCATACGGCCGTAACTCGGCTTCGTCCAGATACTACCGACATCCATACGGTCGTACCCGCACCTGACTTATGGGCGTAACTTGCCCTCGTTCAAAACACCTGGCGACATCCATATGGCCGTACCCACACACCTTACGGGCGTAACTCGACCGATACGGCCGTACCCGGCCAAACTTACAGGCATACGACCCCTTCGTCGAAACTGACCAGGCACCCTGCCTGCAACGTACGGCCGTATCCGGCCAAGCCTTACGGCTGTACCTGCCTCATCTTACGGTCGTATGCCGCAACCCTTACGGCCGTAAGTCCTTCTCGTCCGACAAATCCTGAAAATTACGAACACCCCTTACGGCCGTAGACTGCCCACCTTACGGACATATCTCCTCATCTTACGGCCGTATGCCGAAACCCTTACGGTCGTAAGTCCCATTCGTCCGAGCTGGCCTGAAATCAACGAGCGCCTGTTACGGCCGTATCCGACAATCCTTACGGCCGTAACTCGCCTTCGTCCAAAATCACCTTGAACCAACGAATGCATGTTATGGCCGTAATGTATGACTAGCTACGGCCGTAACTCGTTGCTGGACAAGATGAAAATCTGACAATTCCGATTTCTCGCTACGATTGATGAATGATCCGACATACCATACGTATGTGGAAGTGAATAAGTCCAACACATGCCAAAAATGATACTTCCAGTACAAGACTACCAATCACGATGATAATGATAATACTCCCGTCCCGACACTCAAACGGAGATGAAATGACGATCGGTAACTGATACATGGTTACAACATGCCAACAATTAACGCAAATGAATGAATCACGAATGATGAGTGATTATTAATAAGTGAAAATTACTGAGTGACAAATACTGACTGATAATTACTGAATGATAATGAATGAATTACAACCGGGTATTACATACTCCCCCCCTTAAAAAGAGTTTCGTCCCCGAAACTAAGGGTCAAACAACTCGGGATAACTCTCCCGCATACTCTCCGTGGTTTCCCAAGTAGCCTCTTCGACTCCGTGTCTAGACCACTGAATCTTGACCAAAGGAATCGTCTTGTTCCTCAACTGTTTGATTCGCCGCTCTAAAACTCGTATAGGATGCTCCTCATACGAATGATCATCCGCGATCTCGATTTCGTCGAACTGAAGTATGTGGCTCAGGTCGGAAACATACTTCCGCAATTGAGAGACGTGAAACACATTATGAATTCGGCTCAATGCCGGAGGTAAAGCCAATCGATAAGCTAACTAGCCTACTCGATCCAAAATCTCAAACGGTCCAATGAATCTCGGACTCAACTTCCCCCGTTTTCCGAAACGGAAAATACCTCGACTCGGGGATACCTTGACCAACACATGGTCACCTGTCTCGAACTCAAGTGGTCGACGACGATTATCTGCATAAGATTTCTGTCGACTCTGAGCTGTCAACAAACGACTCCTGATCAAAGCTACCTTCTCACGGGCGGCTATAAGCATATCGGGCTTGGTGCCGATTGATTCTGATAAGTTGTCCCAACACAAAGGAGATCGAAAACGACAACCGTACAAGGCCTCGTAAGGTGCCATCTTAATCGAAGCATGCCAACTATTATTGTACGTGAACTCAATCAACGGTAATTGGGCTTCCCAATCGTCTTTCCAATCGAGGACGCATGCCCTCAACATGTCCTCCAGTGTCTGAATAGTCTTCTCTGATTGTCCGTCGGACTGAGGATGAAAAGCGGTACTGAGATTAAGATGAGTTCCCATAGCACGATGAACTGATTTCCAAAAATGAGACACGAACAGTCCGTCACGATCGGAAATGATACTTTTAGGAGTACCGTCAAGTCTCTCGGGACCCCACATATCCTTAATCTCGAGGAAATGAGCTGACTTAGTCAAACAGTCCACAATTACCCAGATTGTATTCATGCCACGATGACTCGTCGGCAAACTCGTGATGAAATCCATAGAAATGTCTTCCCACTTCCACTCTGGAATAGGGAGAGGTTTCAGCATACCCGCCGGTCGCTGATATTCAATCTTGACTTGCTGACACGTTAAGTATCTCGAAACAAATTCTGCGACTTCTCGCTTCATATTACTCCACCAGTAATTTTGTTTCAAGTCCTTGTACATCTTGCTATACCCCGGATGAATGGAATAAGGGGTAGCATGAGCTTCTCTCAAAATCGAGTTTTTCAACTCGTCATTCGCCGGTACGCACAATCGATTCTTAAATCGCAAAAGTCCATCCTCGTGGACCACAAATCCAGGGGCTTTCCCCTGAGCCACATCCTCATGGATGCACAACAATGATGGGTCTGAACCCTGATTCACTCCGATTGCCACCTCAAGTGGCGACGAAATTTCTAACATGAAAAGTTGCCCTTGCACTCGCTGAAGCCAGACCTCGATCTCGGGTCTAAGAAATTCCTGATGAAGCTCCTTCTGAAATGTTAAACGAGCAAGCATTTGCTCCTGAACGGACTTACGACTCCAAGCATCGGCAACCACGTTTGCCTTACCTGGGTGGTACAGGATCTCGATATCATAATCTTTGATTAGTTCCAACCACCGCATCTGTCGCATATTTAACTCCTTCTGAGTAAATATATACTTTAAACTCTTATGATCGGTGAATATCTGACAGGTGACGCCATAAAGGTAATAACGCCAAATCTTCAATGTGAAAACCATGGCTGCTAGCTCCAGGTCATGGGTCGGATAATTAACCTCGTAACGTCGCAATTGCCGTGAAGCATAGGCAATAACCTTCCCATTCTTCATTAATACACATCCGAGACCGTGTCCGGACGCGTCGCTATAAACCACGAATCCTTCCGTCCCATGTGGCAAGGAAAGTACAGGTGCTAAAATTAACCGGCTCTTGAGTTCCTCAAAACTCCGCTGACACGCGTCGGACCACGCGTATTTCTTATCCTTTCGCAAAAGGTTCATCAATGGTTGAGCGATTTTATAAAATCCTTCCACAAACCGCCGATAATAACTGGCTAATCCGAGAAAGCTTCGGATTTCCTTAACATTCTTCGGAGGTAACCAATCTTGGATGGCCTCCGTCTTCTGAGGATCAACACGCACCCCGTCTAATGAAATTACATACCCGAGAAACGTCACTTCGGACATCCAGAACTCACATTTGGAAAACTTTCCATAGAGTTGCTCTCGTCTCAACACGTCAAGAACCTGATGAAGGTGAAACTCATGCTCCTCCCGGTCGCGAGAGTAAATCAAAATGTCATCAATGAAGACAACCACGAACTGATCCAGATAATCGATGAAGACTCGATTCATTAACTCCATGAATACCACAGGTGCATTAGTTAACCCAAACGGCATTACGACGAACTCATAATGACCATAGCGTGTACGAAACGCTGTCCTTGCGATATCCGACTCTCGAATTCGTAACTGGTAATATCCAGATCTCAAGTCGATCTTGGAAAATACTGAAGCTCCATGAAGTTGATCTAAGAGATCATCAATACGGGGTAGAGGATACTTATTCTTGATCGTCACCCTGTTCAATTCCCGATAATCAATACACAAGCGAAATGAACCATCCTTCTTCTTGACAAACAACACTGGTGCTCCCCACGGGGACGCACTCGGTCGGATATAACCTTTCTCGAACAACTCCTCAAGTTGATTCTTCAACTCCTGCATTTTGGTCGGGGCCATCCGGTACGGTGCCTTCGATATCGGGGACGTACCGGGCTCCAACTCAATCGTGAATTCCACATCTCTCTGTGGAGGCAAACCAGGTAACTCGTCTGGAAATACATCAGCATATTCTGTCACTACCAGAATATCCGTCAACATTATTGGTGATTTCTCGGTTTTGGTCATATAGCACCAATAACCAACACACCCCTGACTGAGTAATTTCACGGCTTTCATCAAGTTGATGACTCTCGCGGAACAACTGGGATTACCTCCCTGAAAAACACATTCGACCCCATCGTCTGAAATGATAGTGACCATACGCTTACGGACACTAATGATGGCATCGTGACGATCCATCCAATCAATACCCAAGATGACGTCGTCACTCGGTAAATCCACCACGATTAGATCTTCTAGCCATACATGGCCATGAAACTGAATCGGACAATTCTGAATCTCACGATTTCCAATAATTCTTCTACCGTCAGGTAGACCAATGACATAAGGCTCACAACTAGTAGCACTACCCAGACGTAGTCTACTCAAACATGACTCGGAAATGAATGAATGCGATGCACCAGTATCAAAAAGGGTACACATAGGTTGAGATAGAATATCGAGTGTACCTGAGATCATCATGGCCTCCGGATCGTCGGTCTTCTTCATCTCATAAATTCGGGGCTTGTCGGCCCCCGAACCGGACGCTCCCGTCTGATAGCTCTTTGCTCCACCTTTGTTTGCTCCTGTCGCCTTGAACGACGCAGACTGAGTGGCCTGATTATGAACAGATGACTGCTTCGGGGCCTGAGATGACGCCGAAGTAGGTTTGGAGTCCCTTGGGCAAAAACAGGCCTTATGCCCAGCAATCCCACAGTTATGGCACATGATAGTCTGCCTCGGACACTTGGTGCTGACATGACCAAGATCCCCACAGTTAAAATAGGTGATGGCCGAACTGGCCGCTCGGGACTGCGATTCTGTTAGGAATACTTGTTAGATTTTGATGATGTCATCAATATAGATTCAAATGTTTATTACTTGGCAAAATGTAAAGAAGAACCAAATGAGTATCTTCTATAGGCCAAAAATAAGTTAGGCTAAAAATGGGCTAAGTACTGAAGATCAGCTAAGTTCATCAGAGAGGTACAGGCGAGTCAAGTCAGAGTATTTCTGGTCAACAAAAATCATCAGGGATGTTTGACCAGACTGCAGTCAAGATACCTCAGACAAGTCATCTGATCAGATAAGTCCTAAACAGTGAACATCAGAGAGGTCCAAACTGCAGAGAAGTTAACTGCTCATCAGCCTAGTCGAGATCAGCCAAGTACTCCAAGTCCACATCAGCATGCATTGAAAATTCAAGTATTACGGAAAGTCACATGCAACGTGAAGAGACAAACTGGAGAGATTCCCGCTAAAGATATGAATTAAAATAATTCATCCAGACCCACCTTGAAGACTTTAAGCATTTTATATTCATAAGATTCGGCGCATCACATGCAGAAGTCCTCACAACGGTCGGAAGATAGATTAAAATATGGGAATCCAGCCTTGCAACGTTCAAAAAGAAAACAATGAAGTCTACCTCTCCAACGGACGGATTTGTTGAAAAGATTTGCAACGGCTATGAAGGAAAGCTCAGAGATCGTGACCTATATATATCCTAAGATTTGAAGCTGAGCACACACAACAACATCGGTGCGAATATACTTTCAAGCGATCAAAACATTCAAGCAATCTAAAAGCAATATACAGCATCGTGAAAAGAGCGGTTCTAAAAAGTTCATACTTGAAGAAGCTCTTAGTTGGAGAAGACAAAAACTCGTGTCTTAAATCCTGAGTTAGGGGTACTTCACTAGTTGAAGTTCGAGACTGTAAAGGCATCCAAGGATCGAGGATCAAGAGGTGCAAGGCCGTCAAGTGTGTTACAACGGCACGGATTTCCACTGGTTGGAAGCTGTTGTAGTTTGGTTGAATCACTGTAATATTTATCACTGGTTGAAAATTATAGTGAATTCATCTCCAACTGGTTTGGAGAAAAGTGGATTAGTATAGGATTACCCCACCTCCGAGACCACTATAATTGCCTGCGTATTTTATAGCTTTATTGCATCATACTTTAACTGATGCATTCATTGTTAAGTGTTTCATTAGTTGTTGGGTATTCGTCATCAGCTGACTTCCGCACGTATTAAGAACAAACGACTCTAAGTCATTTGTTTATCTATCAGCTGAAGAAACTCACTCTTTAAGAAAAAGAGTTTAAGAGTTTCAATAAGTCTATTCACCCCCCTCTAGACTTATTCCTGGACGACTTGTGACCTACAAGTGGTATCAGAGAGGTTGGTTCATTCATTTCACGAACCAGATCTATATCTGAGATATATCTTTACTCTCATTTTATAATGGAACACATGCATTCTAGACTCCCTATGTTTTCAGTTGACGAGTATGATCTTTGGAAGATAAGGATGCAGGCACATTTATCTTCAATCCATGATGACATCTGGTGCATCATAGAGGATGGTCCATTCATCTTCGAGAAGGACAACACTGCAGAGGAGATCGCAACAGGGAAGCCAGAGAAGATTCCAAAGAAAAGGACAGAGATGACTCCCGTAGAAAGAAAGCTGGCCAATCTTGATAACCGGGACAGAGATGTGCTATATCAAACTCTTGACAAATCCACCATGGTCAAGATCAAGAATTGCAAGAATGCCAAAGAAATCTGGGACACATTAGACCTAATGTGTGAAGGAACGGAGCTGATCAAGGAAAACAAGTTGTGAATTGCTATTCAAAAATTTGACAACTTCAAAATGAAGAATGGCGAATCAATATACCAAGTGGACACAAGGTTCACTGAGATTATCAATGAAATCAACTCCCTCGGTAAAACCTATGGCAACAGGAAAATGGCAATGAAGGTACTAAGATCTCTCAATCCTGAATGGAGCATGAAGGCAGTGGCCATGAGAGAATCCAAGGACCTCAATAAGATAAAGATCCAAGAGTTGTTCTCGGATCTGAAGGCTTATGAGTTTGAGCTTCCAAGTTCATCCTCAACTGAGCCTGCAGAGAAGGGAATAGCCTTTGCAGCCGAGTCCCCCGCTAAGAGCTTATCTGATGTAAAGCCTCCAAATCCATTAGATTTTGAGGAAGAAATGGCATTTATAATGCAAAGGTTCAGCAACTTCCGGAAAAACTACTCCAAATACATAAAAAACTATAAGGAGAATCCCAGGAGAAATCAGAAAGCCGGAAGCTGGAAGGTGGAGTGCTACAATTGTCACAAGACAGGACACATCCAAATCGACTGTCCTGAGCTCAAGAAGGACGAGAGCAAGAAGGAGGTGGGCAGAAAATAAGATAGAAGGAAGGCCCTCATCGGAGAAGATCAGGAACATGTAGAATCAAGCAGCGGATTCTACTCTGATGATGATGAAGAGTATGACTGCCTGATGGCCAACCTAGCTGATGAAGAGGTAACATCAAAACCCTCTGGTTCAAATAATAGTTCAGCCATGTCACAAGATATGGATCTGCACGAATCTGTAAATCAGCTATTTAAAGATTTTGAGACACTTAAATCTACACACCTAGCTGTATCAGCCGAGAAGACTCAGCTGCAAGATGAGAATAGGCAGCTGAAAAATGATTTTGAAAAACTCAGCCTAGAACTGAATAAGGTTGAGATAACTGCAGCTGACTTTAAAAACCAGGCTGATGTTAATACAGCTGAGATAAATCGACTAACTGTTTTACTTAAAGAAAAATCAGCTGCACTTGCTCATGTCAAAGCTAAATTTACTAAGCTAACTCAGGCAAATAAGACTCAGGCGCAGGAAATAACCTCCTTGAAGGCGTCTTCAACCCTAGAAGAATTGTGTACCAATAAGAGGCCACTATATTCCAGATCAGGCATTGGATATGATCCTCACACTCCCTCTAGTTCTAAAACCACTTTCGTCAAGGGAGAAATAATTGTCTTGACTGCTGAGCCTACATATAAACCGATATTTAAAACTAGGCAACAGCCAAGTCACAAGTCTAGGCTGCAGCCAGGTTACACAAGGCAGCCACCTAGACAAGCAACTAGGCAATGGCCCGGGCGACGGAACCTGCACAACATGCCCACTATTATCAACAACTCCCTAAAAAGAGATTTCAAAATGGGAGGGGCAGATGGAAACCTCAAGGTTATCCTAATTTCCAAAATGAAAAAGTGTGGAGACCTCAAAGGTTTAATAAATGGTCTCAGCCAAGATTTAGAAATGGCCCACACTATCAATATTTTGAGGAATATCCGGTATACAATCCCAACTGTAGATTCAGACCTCGACCTTACACACCTTATAAGGGTAATAATAATAACAACTTTCACAATCCAAGGAGAAATCAATTCTCCAGGAAACCGACTAACCCTAGAGGACCCACACAGATTTGGGTACCTAAATCTCTGCTTGTTTGATTGCAGAAAAGGTGGAAGGACTACAACTAGATCTCCACAAATTCAAACTTTGGAGGTGAAGAATGGTTTGTAGATTCTGGATGCTCAAGGCACATGACCGGGAACAAGAAGATGCTATCCAAATACACCAAAGAAAGAGGTCCTGATGTAACCTTTGGAGATAGCTTTAGAGGACAAACAAAAGGCTTTGGAGAGCTGCACCGAGGAAATATTGTAATATCCAAAGTTCATTATGTCGAAGGGCTCAAGTACAATCTCCTGAGCATAAGCCAATTTTGCGATGAGAAGAATCTAGTAGTCTTCACCATCTGGAAATGTATGGTGATAGATATCCTATCTGGCGAAGTGAAGCTACAAGGATTCAGAAGGAGAGATGTCTACATGATAGATTGGAACACAGAAACACCTAACTCCTATTTTATGTCCAAGACAGTAGCTGAGAACGGATGGTTGTGGCACAAAATATTATGTCACCTGAACTTCAGAGCCATCAACAAGATTAGTTCTCAGAAGCTGGTCAGAGGACTTCCAGACGAAGCATTCAAGAAGGAAGCTCTCTGTGATGCATGTCAGAAAGGAAAGCAGACCAGAGCATCATTCAAGACAGTCCAGCATACAACTCTCACAACAAGGATATTAGATCTACTCCACATGGATATATTTGGTCCTATCAAACCAAGGACTCTGAGCGGCCGAAAGCATGCACTTGTTGTAGTAGATGATTATTCAAGGTACACTTGGATTATCTTCCTATATAAGAAGAGTGAAACCTTGACCAAGCTACCTGAGCTGCTAAGAAGGATCCAGAATGAGAAATCCCTATCCATCATCAAGATCAGATCAGATAGAGGAGGAGAGTTTCTCAACAAGGCAATCACTGATTACAGCGATCAGAATGGGATCCAGCATGAGCTCTCTGCAGCCAGGACTCCCCAGCAGAATGGCGTTGCTGAAAGAAGAAACAGAACCCTGAAGGAAGCAGCAAGGTCTATGATTGCAGAAGCGGACCTGCCCAAGAGGTTATGGACTGAAGCTGTCAACACAGCTTTCCATACTCAGAACAGGAGTATGATAGTAGGGAGACATGGCAAAACTCCTTATGAGATTTGGAATAATAGAACTCCTACTGTCGCTTACTTTCACGTTTTTGGTTGTAAGTGTTTCATCCAAAACAACGGTGAAACACAACTAAATGCCTTTGATGCTAAAACTGATAACGGTCACTTTATGGGATACTCAAAAAGAAGCAAGGCATATAGAGTATTTAACAAAAGAACCTTAGTTGTGGAGGAAAAACCTCATGTTGTTTTTGATGAATCTACTGTTGAGTACAGGAAGCAAGTTGAGCTAATTGAGAACAAGCTCAAATCAGCGACCCTTGAAGAAGTCATTGTACATGACACTGGAATGGTGGACTCACCTGCAGACTAGTCTGAAGATCCAACTGTAGCTGCTGAAGACCCAACTGCAGATTAGATAGGATCACCAAACCTATCTGATCCAGTTGCCGCTGATGAAGACTCAGCCGTAGCTGATAAAGACTCATCTGCAGATCAGATCCAACCTGCAGATGACAAGACGGTAGCTGATCCAGCTGCAGACCAAGGAGACCAGAACCCAGCTGATGCAGAAATCCACCCGAGCAATTCAACAGGGGGAACACACCTAGAAGAAGACGATATCCCAAGTGGCTCAAAGATCATCTAATCCAGCAAATCATCGGGAAGCTGACTGATGGTGTTAAGACAAGACAGTCAACCCTACCTGCATGAATGGCTATGTTCTCATGTTTTATGTCACAGATAGAACTTAAAACTACAGAACAAGCCCTGGAAGATTATTCATGGATCAATGCCATGCAAGAAGAACTGGAGCAGATGGAAAGAAACAAAGTTTGGGAACTAACAGACAGACCAGATCACAAGAAGGTTATTGGCACCAAATGGGTGTACAAAAATAAGAGTGATGAAGACGGAGCTGTTGTTAGGAATAAAGCCATACTCGTTGCAAAAGCGTATGCACAGTGTGAAGGAATAGATTTTGATGAAACCTATGCACCAGTTGCAAGATTAGAGGCCATCAGACTATTCCTCGCATATGCTGCATTCAAAGATTTTGAAATCTATCAGATGGATGTAAAGAGTGCTTTTCTAAATGGCATTCTAGAAGAAAAAGTCTATGTAGAGCAACCCCCAGGTTTTGTCAAAGGAGACAAAGTCTACAAGCTGTTGAAGGCTCTCTATGGATTTAAGCAAGCACCAAGAGCGTGGTATGAAACACTGTCTGTGTTTCTTGAGAAGAATGGTTTCTGCAAAGGAAAGGTGGACAAGACCCTATTCAGAGTGGAGCACAAAGGCCACATATTAATAGTCCAGGTATATGTGGATGACATCATATTCGGCTCAACCAATCCATAGCTTTGTGAGAAATTCTCCAACCTCATGCAAGGAGACTTTGAGATGAGTATGATGGGAAAGCTTAACTTCTTTCTCGGACTACAAGTTAAGCAGATGAAAAATGGAATTTTCATCAACCAATCTAAGTATACCAAAGATCTGATCAAGAGATTTGGAATGGAATCAGCCAAACTAGCAAGAATTCCTATGAGCACAAGTACTCACCTAGATGCAGATGAGGGAGGCATATCAGTGGACTTAACCCACTACAGAGGACTCATTGGATCATTGCTTTACCTCACTGCAAGCAGGCCAGAGATATCCTATGTCGTAGGAGTTTGTGCACGATTCCAATCTAAGCCTAAGCAGTCATATCTAGATGCAGCCAAGAGGATAATTAAGTACCTTAAGTCTACAGTCAATGTTGGACTATGGTATCCCAAGGATGATAACTTCGAGCTGTCAGGATATTCGGATGCAGATTTTGCAGGGTGCAAAATCAACAGGAAGAGCACTAGTGGAACATGCCAATTCCTAGGAACCAGACTGATATCCTGGTTTAGCAAGAAGCAGGTTTCTAACTCTATCTCCACCACAGAGTCAGAATACCTAGCTGCAGGAAGTTGTTGTGCACATATTTTATGGATCAGACAACAACTGAGTGATTATAATATAATTGCCAATGAAGTTCCTATCTGGTGTGACAACAATAGTGCTATTGCAATAACCAACAATCCGGTTTTGCATTCGAGGACCAAGCACATTGATGTTAAGCACCACTTCATCAGAGACTATGTGCTTAACAAAAGAGTTAGAGTTGAAAGAGTCAGCACAGACTACCAGATAGCTGACATATTTACCAAACCTTTGCCAGAAGAAAGGTTTTTGGAGCTGAGCAGAGATCTTGGATAACTAGATTGGGAATCTAGTACAGAAGCAAGTTGAAGCATCTTAGAGGAAGGACGGACCCAGCTGACTAAAGGAATCAAATCCTAGCTGATACAGGCAAGTGGACGAAGGACGGACAACGAATCATGATTGGAGATTTGGAATGAAGGAGATTCGTATCAGTCCTTCCTAGTTGTATGGAATGAAGGAGATTCGTATCAGACCACCACTTCATCATAAATTGATTCCAAATGAAGGACTGATACGATCGCAAGACCTACGCTCTGATACAACTTTCGGGATTCGTTGCCTAAAACAAAGGCCTAGCGGAAGCGGTAAAACGAAAATTAATTCGATCTGAATCCTTACGAGGATCGATCGAGCTACGTATATACGAATATAATACGAAACACAAGAGATACGAGAAAAGATACCCTTGTAGTCCGTTGATTAAATGGTATCCTTCTCTTGAGCTATTCCCCAAGCTTTGCTTGATCTCTACGAATCCAATCCGCTCCAAGCTCTTGGATGATCCAACGCCAAAAGTACCGCGTCTCTACTTGCCATGCGCCGGAGAAACGACCGAAACGACTAAACCTCATTATACTCCAAGGATACGACTAGAACGGGATTATAGGAGCTTGAATATAAAGATTATTACACTCTAATTGTTTAATCTATTTTTCTCTCAATCTTTCTCTAAGAAAATTGAAGAAAAGAATGAAGAAGATGAAGTTGAAGACCATGGAAATGAACTCTAAGTTCTTTCTCTCTCTCTCTCTCTTTCTCACCAACCGTACGAAGATTGGGATTTGAGAATGATGGAAGTCTTCACATCTTATTCTAGTTCAACCCATATGAAATGAATTCAGATCACATGATTGATACCCTACAATGTCGTTGTCATCCAATATAAAATGGACACAAAAGACTAAAAGGGGAGTAGGTGAATAGGGGGGCTCATATAGAAGGGAATTGAAGAGTTCGGTTCGTTCCGGACTCATGTGAGTCCAAACAGGTAAACTTTGATTCTGTTCCGATGTATTTATATCAATTAATTAATCCAATTAGTTAATCATATCAAACACATAATAACATAATTAATTTCTCCAAGAAATAATTATATCTATGAATTAAATTAATCACCCAGTAATTTATTTAATTCATTAGGCTGTAAATCAATTTATCCAATAAATCGATTTAGACATCCAATGTCCCAATAAATTAGATATCCAATATCTAATATTCATAATGAGAGAATAGATCGATTCATTCCGTCGTCAATCCTATTGCGCTACTCTGTAGGTCCGTCTCAGTCAGCAATGGGAGGAACCAAAGAGTAGTAGCACCACCTAGCCAGTCTGGCGGCCTACACTGTACCCCAACTAAGAACGAATGATTAGGATTATTCAAGAACCATTTTCTCGTAAATACCAAACCCTTCTTTCACATGTCCCGATCAAGTTATAAGGTCACGGTCAGTCAAACCCTATCTGTACTTGACGCTATGCATGCGTTAATGCAAATCGAGATCATCGAGCTCTCGTGTATCCAATACAACTAGCTCAAATGCTTTGGCCAAAGACTTATGATCTCATCTGCCAATAACCGCATAGGACATATAACCCGTTCACTAACAGTAGAAAGAATTCTATCTTGGTATTCAGTAGGACCTGCTACTTGCCCATCAAGATGCACGTCGAGGTTGACCCCCCATTCCGGTTTACAGGGTCGAACTACTATAACGAAAATCTTGACGTCACAAGCACATCCCTACTAAATCCTCAAGTCGAGGGTTCACGAATACCTATCACAATGTCTTTGTCATCCATTATAAAATGGACACAAAAGACTAAAAGGGGTGTAGGTGAATAGGGGGGCTCATCTAGTAGGGAATTGAAGAGTTCGGTTCGTTCCGGACTCATGTGAGTCCAAATAGATAAACTTTGATTCTGTTCCGATGCATTTATATCAATTAATTAATCTAATTAGTTAATCATATCAAACACATAATAACATAATTAATTTCTCCAAGAAATAATTATATTTATGAATTAAATTAATCACCCAGTAATTTATTTAATTCATTAGGCTGTAAATCAATTTATCCAATAAATCGATTTAGACATCCAATGTCCCAATAAATTAGATATCCAATATCTAATATTCATAATGAGAGAATAGATCGATTCATTCCGTCATCAATCCTATTGCGCTACTCTGTAAGTCCGTCTCAGTCAGCAATGGGAGGAACCAAAGAGTAGTAGCACCACCTAGCCAGTCTGACAGCCTACACTGTACCCCAACTGAGAACGAATGATTGGGATCATTCAAGAACCATTTTGTCGTAAATACTAAACCCTTCTTTCACATGTCCCGATCAAGTTATAGGGTCACGGTCAGTCAAACCCTATCTGTACTTGACGCTATGCATGCGTTAATGCAAATCGAGATCATCGAGCTCTCGTGTATCCAATACAACTAGCTCAAATGCTTTGGCCAAAGACTTATGATCTCATCTTCCAATAACCGCATAGGACATATAACCCGTTCACTAACAGGAGAAAGAATTCTATCTTGGTATTCAGTAGGACCTGCTACTTGCCCATCAAGATGCACGTCGAGGTTGATCCCCCATTCCGGTTTACAAGGTCGAACTACTATAACGAAAATCTTGACGTCACAAGCACATCCCTACTAAATCCTCAAGTCGAGGGTTCACGAATACCTATCACAACCTTTCGATTCTGTCATTGACTGTCACGGAGTGAAATTCGTGCACTACACCATAAGTGCTCATATGCAACGCTTCCTATTGTTGCATTATGCCACATTTTCTGTTGCCTTAGGCCAGAAATTGATATATCCAACACATTGTGGTTGTTGCATCTGATCGCGTGGCATTTGACCTACAATCCAACACTTTTCCTTTCTAATGCAGTAGAGGGAAAGTATTTCATTATATACATAGTGCAATACAAAACAAAATATATGTAACAGAAAATAGTGTTGGCTTAGAGGAGAATACAATTTAGAAAAGTGGGGTCCTGAACCAATGACACATCAACACTGGGCACTTTGGCCACATCAACAGTGGATCCCACTTCATCCACATCAGCAGTGGGTCCTTTTGCCACGTCAGTGGTGGGTCCTACTTCATCCGCTGGGTCCCACCCGACATAATGCAACACTATTCTTATATCCAATGGTAGTATGGTTGTTATATGCAACACTAATTTAAAAATATGCAAAACTAATTTGAGAATATGCAACAATAACTGAAAGATAAATGCAACACTTAAATAAAAATTTTGCAATAACCATTTCATATGTACATCATTCCATACAAATAAAATACCATCCAATATTCATACCCTGCTATTCAGTACCAAATAACAACATCCCAACAAACAGTCGACGCAAAATACCAACTCCAACTACTATCCAACAAATCTTATACTAACAATTCGACACGCAACACCCTCAGTCCTAAGTAAGCATTTACGGAACCAGGAGCTTCTCCATTGGTTGCCTGTTGAAACTAGGGGTGCAAACGAGACAAGACAACTCGCGAGCTACTCGAGATTGACTCGGTCAAAACTCGGTCAACACTCGACTCGAGTAGGCTCGACTTGAACTCGAGCTCGACTCGACATACTAACGAGTCGAGTCGAGCTACCCAATACTCGACTCGATAAGCTCATGAGATACTCGAATTTTTTTATATATAATTAGTTTTTATAATATACTTTGTAAAATATAACATAAAAAATATTAATTGGCCAAAAATAAAAAATAATACTACATATTAGATTTCTACTTTAAATAAAAGAAATAACAATTTATTGGTCAAATAAAATTACTACTAGATAATAAAAAAATCGAAATTATTCTATATTGATTAAGGGTGTTTGACATGTTTACACAAGTTAAAAGAAAAATAGCTTCTCCCACATCGGTTGAGTGTTGTTTATTTTGGCTCATAAGTGGGTAATAAATTTAAGCCAAATCCCTTATCCCACATCGCCCATGTAATTATGATTGTGACTCAAATGAGATTTTTAAAGGAGGTTGGAAGGCTCTCCTTTAATATATTTGGCTATGGGCCCTCACCCAAGGCTACTATGTGGGGGTGTAAACGAGATGAGACAACTCGCGAGCTACTCGAGATCGAATCGGTCAAAACTCGGTCAACACTCGACTCGAGTAGGCTCGACTCGAACTCGAGCTCGACTCGACATACTAACGAGTCGAGTCGAGCTTGGATTTTAACTACTCGCGAGTTTTCGAGTCGAGTTCGAGCTTGAGAAATGATTATCGAGTTCGAGTCGAGTATACCAATACTCGAGCTCGACTCGCATCATTTACACCCCTAGTTGAAACGCTTTACTGCATGTTGGTTTTAAAGTTGGTGCACGGTATGAACCTGTCACTTCCTTCTCATTTTCAGTTCTAGTGTTCCTTAGTTCCTTCCCAGTTGCAGCTGCATTTTCTCGTGAACGGGTTCTCGGTCCCTGTGTAAACTTCTTTTTCTTAGCATCTTTGGCTCTCTACAACACAAAATTTAAGTTTAGCATTAGTGCAATTCATAAAATCCGTATGCATAGAGCCAAAACAGTAAGCAAATGATATTCTATTTTTATGTACCTTCGATGTATCCTCACTTTGGACAATTTCCTCTTTCTCCGGATTATAGTCTTCATCTTCCTGATCCTTATCATGATCCTTGCCTTTTTTTGGGATTCTCTACAACATCTTTTAGGAGAAGTGTAACTAGGCAATAGTAGTATTTGTAACTAATCATTACAAATACAATCCTTGAGTTTTGTCCTGATTAAAAAACAATGTATGAAAAAAGGAAACCTTAAGGAAATATTTCAAATTTCAAAGAGAACAAGATTTTACTGTAATTAGGCTGAACCTCAGTGGTAATTTCTATAATTATCTCAACAAAAAGACTAAGAAGGATTAACCAAGTGGTGAGGATCAAACGTACCATGGCATGACACTTAATTTGTCGAACTTATCCAGGATGAACAAAATGCAGGCATGTCTCAAAGACACAGCATTAAATGCCTCCGATAAGTCAAACATGAGAGACACGTTCTCCACTGATATATCCTTTAGAAAACTAGAAGAAACTATCAGAATCAGGAAGAAAATTTGTTTACAAGGTAAAAAATAATCTTATCTTATCAAAGTTGCACCCACATGTGCAATGGCATATTCACAGAGACGCTTTAGACCCTCCAATAGATACTGATCGGCAACCCTCAGAAGATCCTGTGCAATATCTAGGTTGACATTAACAAACCCTGTGTAAATATATCTGCAAGGAAAAACAACTCAGACTTCTTAACTATTCTTGTTCAAATTCCACATTTTCTGGAATAATTTCGATGCATTGCTTTTTTCTAGAAGATGCCATCATAATTCTGTCTTATTTGCAAAAATGAAGACATGACTTAATAAACTCCTGGCATAACAATAATTATATAATAACTAAACTTAACACCCATACATAATTATATAACAACTGAAATTAAATTCAACTAAGCATAGCTTTGAAATTAAACTCCTAGTATGATAGAGTATACCTACAACTAAACACTGAACACACAAAACCCAAAAAAGCAACAATACATACAAACAGAAAATCAAGACCACCATAGATAGGAAATAATCCAAACGACTTAACCAGCAAAAATCAAGAAGAAAAACAAACATAAGAATTTCACTCCCATCTCATAACAGTACGGAAACAATAACAAAAACACTATTAGAATCATAAACTGGAAAAAGCATAAAAAAAATAACATAAATCCATATCAGAATCTTCATTATATGCTCATATACTCGCATGCATACACAAGTACACACATCGAATGTGAAATATACGCAACTCGACAATTAGAAATATTGGAAAGTTGTGAAATTCCAAGTAAATAAATTTAATTCACCTGTTAGTAGTTACGGGTGAATTATGATGATTAAAATGAAAACCCTACTGATTTCCCCATGGTGAGATTGAGACGGGAGACGAGAGATTGAAAGTTGAGTGAGATTTGAGTGTGAGTTGCAAACTGAGAGCTGAGTTGAAAGTTGGGAGAGAGGCGGCGGTTATCTTAGAAATTAGGAGTTTAGAGATTTAGCATCATATTAGGTATTATTTAGTTTGGGCCGGGTTACATCATACTGGGCTTTTTTGTTTCTTTTTTTTTTTGTTAACGAGCTGCTCGTTAAAAGCTTGTATGCGGCTCGATTTATTAATGAGCTTGAGCTCGAACACGATTTTTGTTCGGTAAG
The DNA here is from genome assembly GCA_033398695.1 of Orobanche coerulescens. NCBI lineage: Eukaryota > Viridiplantae > Streptophyta > Magnoliopsida > Lamiales > Orobanchaceae > Orobanche > Orobanche coerulescens. The sequence continues at coordinate 203,692,395 of CM065801.1, read as the reverse complement.
AAAGCTCGGATCGACTCGGCTCGTCAGAAAAAAAATTAAAACTCGGCTCGGTTCGATCAAATCTTGGCTCGGCTCGGTTCGTTTACAGCCCTACTCAGCATTATCCAAATGTTCTGATGATAAATGCATTTTTATTTTTATTTTTTTATAATATTAATATAAATAAATTTTAATTTATATTTCTTATTATATTTTAAAGAGTTGAATGTATAAATTCAATTTTTCATTTTAATTTTAGATTATAATTTTCTAAAGAAAAATATATGTATTCATATAATATATTTTATTTATTATAATTTTAAGGAAATATTTTTTTAATATTTTTTAAATTTAATAATTTTAATCTGAATTTTTTTTAAGTAAAAAACTATGTGTCCTCTTGTCAAAAATCCGTTATAAAATGATTAAACAAATTCAAATATTTTATTTTGTTTTATTGTAAAAAATCTAAATTTGACGATATTTTTTTAAAAATATTGAAAATACTTTTCGTAATTGTTAAGATGATTTAGTCTATTGCACGCTTTAAGTTCACGTATAATCCAACATTTTAGGTTGGTGTTGCATTAACGTCTTTTGCAACAGTGCATTGAGGTCTAATGCAACACTAATTTAGTAGTATTGCAAAAGACCAAAGATCAGAGGGCTATTGCAATACTTTTCCTTGCAACACTCGACATATGTGTTGCATATGAGCACTTGTGGCCTAGTGGTGTGACGAATCGAGGGTGAGTCGGTTCGAGTACAGTAATCCAATTAGCATACCTACAACATGTGCTCCCACTAACCATTAGCGTTCGACAGGCACTCTCCATGTCAAAGAACACGTCATACAAGTCTTCACATAAACTTAACGCCCAGTCAAGTTTCATCGACTTGCGAACGATTAAGTATTTGAGCTATAAACTTTTCCAGTGCCGACCCCCTTATCCAATAAGGAGTGGAACGTTTTGCTGTCAAATACATGGACTAGTTTCTATATGTATATTTACGATTTAGGAATGCGAGTGACTACCAGTAAATAAAGAAACATTCATTGCCTTATGATAATGATTTACATAATAACAAGTACAATGCCCTCACTCAACATCCTCTAAGTGGCATTCGAGGGCATACTCCTAACATATGTCCCATGTATATTCTGGATACCGTATACGGGGTGGACATGTGCACGGACACAATCCGGGTCGGGCGTACTGTGACGTCCATCTTTGAGCTATATGGATTGGTCGTTCATCCTCCATTTATGGTTGGGTATGTTCGACAGTTTGCGACTGGTTGTTCATACGCCCGAGGGGTATGTTTGACAGTTGGGATATTTCTTTAAGATCCTTTGTTTATCGTGTTTAGAGTTTTCCTTGTTGATAGTATTCTCTGTTGTTGTTGATCCTTTATTGATCGCGTTTGGAGTTTACCTTATTGATGGTATTCTCGGTCATTGTTGATCCTTTGTTGATCATGTTTGGTTTACCTTATTGACGGTATTCTCGACCGTTGTTGATCCTTTGGTTGGACGTATAGGAGTTTATCACATTGATGATATTCTCGGTTGATCTATTGGTTGATCATTGTTAGTGATCGTATGAGCATTCAGACTGTACGTCGATGTTTCGAGATTTGTTATCATTGTTTTGTGGTAGTTTATCTACAGATATGTTGTGTGTTATTGGTTTTCATCCAGGTTGAGATTTGACTCTGTGATCCGACGGATAGGATTTGGCACGGATAAATCAGCTCATGCTTATGAGTTATGATGATGTTTTGAGGATTCTTGGTATTGTTTGAATACAGTATATTTGGTTGTAGTTGAGTTGATTTCATCATTTGAGAATGCGAAGTGTGGATTATGGTAAGGATTAATTTGTTATGGATTGCCACACATTGATAAGGTTATGATGGTAAGATTACGTTGGTAGTATTCTTGCTATGTTATTACATTAGTATGTAATTATTCATGATGATGTGATCGATATCATTATTGAGTATTGTGGTTGACCCCGTCGTGGGCTTTGTTTTAGGTACTCGGAGATCGAGCTAGTAGCGGTCGTGAAGGGATGAGATTCCGGGGTGATATTGGATGTGGCATGTTTTCGGAGAATTGAGTATTGTTTCTGGTTGTTTTATTTCTGCTGCAAATGTATATTTAGAATTGTGTTTATATCCGCTGCGTGTGTATATTTCAAAATGACTTTCCAATATTTTTACCAACTCGTGTATAACTTTCAAAATGGCCTTTTTGGGTATCTCGTAAACTTGGGTTATGTCGTTAAACCCTTTTTCCCTAAACTATTTTATCGGTACGTATAAGTGGTGGCTTAACGTATATTTTGAAACTGTTGAATTTTGACATTTTTGGCCTTTTGTTTTCAAATGAAATTTAATGACGGTATTTGGAAAAATAGATTTTTGGAGACTATTTGAGTATTTGCAAAATGTTACCGTCTTGGCCTCTTTGGCGTGTTTGAAACGTTTGCGAAAATGATTTTTAGCCTTGTGGGTTCCGGCGCGGGACCCATGGCGTTGTAATATCCCTGGATGGTTTTGGGGGCGTTACACGCTAAGCACATAAAACTTAGCCCAAAAATATAACAATCTACATAGCGTCAAGAAATCAACCACAATGCGAATGACAGTTATAATCAAGTCTATTCTGATATATTCCGACATCAATAAACATTAACTAAATGTAACATGATTACAACGATAGTCCAATTATCCGAATAATACAACAGTAGATAAGAAATTACTATCGGAAATTACAGACAATAGTTAAATTAAATAAGTGTGGTTAAAAATAATTAATAGCCACAATTCTAAAAAATAAGTGTGACCAATGTCATGCATTTGCCACAGTTATTATGCAGTTTTAGTGGCCATAAGTAGTTTATGACCACGGTTCGTCATTCATTGTGACTAAAAGATAAGCAATAAGCCGCAACTTTTTCAATTTAGCATAATCATATGTCATGCATTTGCTACAATTAATGCGAAATTTGTATGGTCATAAGTTGTTTATGGTCGCAGTTTTCTAAAATTTTATGTAATCAAATGTTATGCATTGACCACGTCTAATCAAATTTTCATGGTCATAAGTAGTTTATGGCTACAGTCCGAATTATTTCGTGTGGCCATAATTTAACTAAAGGCCACGAATCTTATTTTCGTGTTACTAAAAGGTAGATAATTGCCATATTTTAAAAAATAGTGTAACCACATGTCATGCATTAACTGCGGTTGATATGAACTGTATGTGGTCATAAGTAGTTTATGGTCACAATTTTGGTTAATCTGCATGACCATAAGGTAACCAATAGCCACAATTTTAACTATTTAGTATAACCACATATCACTCATTTACCATAGTTAATATGTAATTTGTGTGACCATAAGTCGTTTACGGCCACTATTTTGGTCGTTCAGTGTACCAAAAGGTAATCAATATCCATGGTTTTAACAATTTAGCGTGACCAAATGTCATTTATTTTTTACGGTTAATATTCAATACTTGTGGCCATAAGTAGGTTATGGCCACAGTTTTAGGATAATGTTTAAATATCAATAAAAATTTGATACCCTTATAGCCACGGTTTTTTATCTTTGGTTACCGTTTGTCATGTAATATAGTCACGTAATTTAAATGTAGCCATAAGGGTGTCAAAAATCATGGAAGGATAGGCTACGGTTTTGGTGAAGAAAATAATCATGGCTAAAGACCTACGGCCACGGTTTTTAATCGTGGCCTATGTGACATTTTGTACTAGTGAAATCCCCTCAACTGAAGCTGCAAATCATCACAAAAGTCCCTAAACCGAAGCTGCAAATCAATAATGAGATGGCCAAAGCCAAACAGCCGAAGTTGTATCACAATGAGATGGCCAAAGTCAAACAGCCGAAGTTGTATCACAATGAGATGGTCGAAGCCAAACAGCGAAGTTGTATCACAATGAGATGGCCGAAGCCAAATAACCCAAGTTGTATCATTATTTCTTAACTTAAATCTCATTTTAACTTATATATATATATATATATATATATATATATATGCATGTATGTATGGGTGGGTTATGGTGAGAAACCCCTTTAGTATAGGAATATAGGAAAAGATATGTCCGTCTAGCACATCTTTCATATGTGTGTAGCATTATCAGAATTATTATGCTGCATAGATTTTAAATATGTGAGTTTAGCACATATTTCATTTCGTAGCACAGATTTTAAATAGGTTAAGTCTATCACATCTTCCACCGTATCGTAGCACAAACAGCACAAATACGTAGCACAGGCTCACTTAATTTACATATTTCAGTTCACGTAGCACACACAGCACAAATACGTAGCACAATTGAGTAAATCTCAACCATTGATCTTGTTGTGCGGCAATTTATACGCCTCGATGGCGATCGGCATAATGGTCAGGAGCCAACTAAAGAAGATAGATGTTGGGCAAGCGCCTAGCGGTCGACGTCCAAGGCGATCATCCATTAGCATCTGGCGATCGCCTCTAATGTTCGACTGGAGACGATCATCCCATGCCATGTGTGAATCCGACACCCGTCAAAGTCTGCGAAGACCGAATCTCGGGTGAAGACCCACATGCAGATCCGCAAAAGGCGCCGCGAGAACAGGCCCTACTCCAGCCCATCAGCAGCTTTCAGTGATAAGAACGGCCTCACCAACCGACAGGCCCTCCAAAAGGACCTAAGGTGGGAACGCCCAGGACAGCGAGAAGAGGCACCTGCCGCCTCCCCATTGATTTGCGCCTCTGGCAACCAGCAGCAGCGGACTTTAAGGAAACTATTCCATATGCTGGGACGATCGCCCGCCTTATTTAAATACAGAAAACGGCGGTCGCCCGCGGCGGACAAGGACATTCGAGCAATCATTTCTCCTATAAATAGGAGGCCTCCAGCATTGGCAAAGGGAGAGTGAAAATCGTGAACAAAAACATAGTATCACAACGTAAACATCGAACGCCAAAAAGCAAACTATACAGAGAACTCTCCATCTTTGTAACAAGAACTCACAGAGCCTCAACTCTGGTTCTTCCGGCAATCTTCAGCATTCGATAGCTAAGATAACTAGAGTCTTTACACTCATTGTAATTGTACTCTAACATTAATATCTGTACTCACTAGTATTTATATTAATAACATCTCGCAAGAGCATTCAAGCCCGGACTAACAACCCAGGCAAATCTTGTGTATTTATTTCCCCACGGACGTGCTCTCGGACTTTGTTTGTTACTCGTCTATTCCAGCATATCATCTCCGGATAATATTTTGGGTAACAACAATTGGCGCTAGAAGGAGGGCGGCCATCTTAACCTTCATTTCTTACTCCGACCGTCTCGAAGAACACACACTGTTCTCTAGGGCATATACTTGAAGAAACACTCACTGTTCTTCAAAGAAAAATCTTCAGAATCATGACGTATGCCACGACCTCAAAAAGAGCCACCCTGTGATCTGCCGGACATCTTATTTCGACCCAGACCGAATCCCAACCTATGACGGAAGGCGACCGCGACAACGCTAGGCTCTCACTCCCGCCCCCGAGGGACGCCCCCAGCCTCTCACTCGACCAGTTCCAAACCACGGAACAGATCGAGGAGGCTATGGCCATCCTCATGGAGCGACGGAGGGCATGCGACTCGCCCACCATTACTCCATCAGCCATCCGCCGTGCAGGCAAGCGGAAGCTCAAGGAGCTATATGTCGAGAAATCGTCAGAAAGCCCCGAGCCGCAGGAAAAGGCTCTCGTAAGGCGGGATGATTCCGTCTTCAGCCGTCTTGGGAGTGATCTCTCATGGCGACCCGGGCATTCGGGACCCAGCCGGGAGACATTGGAGTCCGAATCCGTCACCAGGAGTTCGGCATACCCGACTCCCAGAAGACAGGCCAGCCAACGGGCTCCCACTCGCCCAAGAATTGAGCTCGGTGGCGGAGAACTCGTCACCTACCATGGGGCCAAAAGATCGATACACGATCGTCTCGGCTCCCGCTCTGAGAGCCAATCCGCGAGCACTCAGACTACGGCGATGGTCGCTATGCAGCGCCAGCTCGATGAAATGAAGGCGCTCCTAGAAACTGGGGCAGGCTCCAAGAGATCGATCGTCGGACCGAGTGAGCCGCTCGCGGCCCAGATCGAGCTCGCCCCCGTTCAACCGAAGATCGCTCCTCCTCAAACACCTCTATATGAGGGGAAATCGGATCCTGAGACCCATTTGAGCAAGTTCCGGATTTACATGACCGGATGTGGGGCATCGGACGCGACGAAGTGCCGAATGTTCCCATTGACATTGGGCGATCTTCCCCATAGGTGGTACATCTCACTGCCACCACGCTCGATCAACTGTTTTGAGAAACTGGCGAACGACTTCACGTCGTATTTCGTCGCCAAAGTTGCTCGTCCAGAAGGCCCCCACCGCATGATGAAGATCAGGCAGGGTAAGGACGAGCCCGACGAAGACTACATCGACCGGCTGGACAAAATAGTCCTCACCGGCGAGCCCACTAGCGACGAGCTCGCTCTCTACTCAGTCCTAGGGGGATTTTATGGCCATTCGCCCATGTTCAGGCACCTCACGAAGGACATCCCCCCGACCTACGCGATCTTCCGCGTCAGGGCCGCTGATTTTCTGGCTACGCAGAAGATGCTCACCCTTCGCTTAGGCGAGGGATCTACCGGGGAAGGGAAGGCGACATCTTCCATCCTGAGAAAGGCGGTTGCAAACCCGCCCGGTGAATTCAAAGCCTTCGAGGATGTGGAGGTTCACCTCCTCCGTAACCTCAATCTATCTCCGGCCCACATTTTCAACACCATCAAGGGGCGCGAGTGGCTTAGCTAACCAAAGCCGATGAGGGACAATGGTCATCTAGACCGCAGCAAATTTTGTGCCTACCACAAGAGTCCCGGCCACAACACCAGCCAGTGCCGCGACCTCCTCAGACAACTCTGGAGACTGTCTGAGGAAGGTAAGTTGGATAACTTGGTTACCAAGCCAGAACCTAGGGAAGAAAGGACCGGGGGGCGCGATCGCCGACAGAACGACGGAATCCCTCCCAATCCGGTCGCCAGGATCGAGCAGAACGAGCCGGAGTACTCAGACGAATCAGTCCCTCCAATAAACCCCAGCGGCCGGATCAATATGCTTCAATCGGGAGGTGGAAACCTCAAAGGCCTTTCCCCAGTTTCCACCATGTCGAACAGAAAGCCGAAGGCCGAATTGAGGGCGTTCTCCGGGGCCCATGTTGTGGTATCCCCAGAGCCGACCATCTCCAAAGACGCGCTCATCACTTTCTCCAACAAGGATAGGGAGAGAGTGCAGTGCCCCAAAGAGGATGCATTGGTAATCTCTGCATGTATCCTTGGGAAAATGGTCGATCGCGTGCTGGTTGACAATGAGAGATTTTGCAATATCATATTCAAATCCTCTCTTGACCAGCTCGGCAACCTGACCAAGTTCATCAAGCCATTTGATACCGTGCTTCAAGGGTTTGGCGACAGCACAGTCCAAGCCTATGGAAGGATCAAGCTCTCTGTCGAGCTAATATGTTATTACGATTCCAAGGTTAGGATTACTAGGAACCTCAATTTTGTAATCATAGATAGGCCCAGCATCTATAATGGGTTCTTAGGTCACCCATTTCTAGAAACCTTCGAGGCGTTCGCCTCTTCTTTCTTTTACTGTATCAAATTCTCCACTGCCGACGGGACGGTCGGTACTGTAAAAGGAGACCAGCTAATGGTTAAGAAATGTTTGAATTACTCCTGTGTCGTAACTTCCTTAAACACTTCTCATACTATTTATAACATTGAGATGATCGACAATCAACTGATGGAGATCGACGGGCCAAGCACCTCATACCAGCCCGACTCAGAGGACGGCATCTCACATCGATCGACGGACGACATCGATCCAAGGATCGGTTTCGAGCCATGCCTCGACATCAATCCGAGGATCGAGTCCAGAAATCATTCTAAACGAGAAGCGACCGTCCCCATTGAAGAGTTGGAAAGTATAACGACATATCCGGCTCGCCCAGAGCGGGAAGTGCAGATCGACACAAGCGTCGGTCTCGAGTTAAAGGATGATCTGATCAGTTTATTATGTAAGAACATCGGAGTCTTTGCCTTGTCGCATCAAGATATGGTCGACATTAGTCCTGAACACACTTGCCACTATCTAAAGATCGAATCGGCAAGGAAGCCTGTTCACCAGAAACGTAGGAAATTCGGTCCTAAGAAGTACGCAGCGCTCGACACAAAAGTCAAAAAGCTACTCGACAACAAATTAATCGGAGTAGCTACAGACGAGCCACAGTGGGTAGCCAATGCGGTGCTCGTCAAAAAGGCGAGCAACTCCTGGAGGTTATGCATCGACTTCACCGACCTCAACACGGCATGTCCAAAAGACCACTTTCCGATGCCTCATATTGACCACTTGGTCGATAGCACGGTAGGTTGCAAATTGATGTCGTTCATGGATGCCTTCACCGGGTACCATCAGATCCCAATGGCTGAGAAAGACATAAAACACACGTCGTTCCACACGGAAAAAGACATGTACTTTTGGGTCCGAATGCCATTCGGTCTGAAGAATGTGGGGGCGACCTACTAACGGCTAGTCAACGGGATGTTCGCCAACCAGATCGGCAAGACCATGGAGGTTTACATTGACGACATCGTAGTCAAGAGCCTCAACAAGGAAGATCACCTCAACGACCTTGCCGAGACATTCGCCATCCTCGAGAAATTCAACATGAAACTGAACCCCAAGAAATGTAACTTCGGGGTAAGCTCCGGAAAATTCCTGGGGAACATCGTGAGCCAAAGGGGGATCGAAGCGAACCCCACCAAGATCTAGGCGATCCTCGACATGCAGGAGCCACGGAACATCAAACAGGTGCAACGCCTCACAGGTTGTCTAGCTGCCCTTAACCGTTTCATTTCTCGGCTCGGAGATAAAAGCAAGCCATTCTTCACGACCATAAAGAATAAGAAGTTTGCATGGACAAAGGAGAGTCAAATAGCGTTCGCCAAAATCAAGGAGTATCTGTCTAATCCCCAAATCTTGGCGAATACGATCCCCGGCGAGAAGCTATTCCTTTACCTGGCAGCCTCGGAGGTCGCACTGAGTGCTGTTTTAGTGCGAGCAGAGGGGCAAACCCACTTGCCGATATATTTCGTTAGTCAAGCGCTCCATGACGCGGAAATGCGTTACACGCCTCTGGAGAAGATTGCCTACGCATTAGTCATGAGTGTTCGCAAGCTGAGGGCTTACTTCTTCGAACACCAAGTGGAGGTTCTGACGACTCTTCCCTTAAGGCAAGCTCTGCACCGGCCAGACACCAACGGGTAACTCCTCAAGTGGTCACTGGAGATCGCCCAATATGGTATCACATACGCTCCTCGCACGGCGATCAAAGGCCAAGATCTGGCAGACTTCGTGGTGGAATTAACGTTCCCACCCAGTCCAACCCAGGTCAGCCGCCCTGCTTGGAAATTGCGCGTAGATGGCTCGGCGACCAACTCGCGAGCAGTTGCAGGGATTGTCCTCATCAGCCCCGATGGCCAAAGTTTCACAAATGCTGTGCGTTTCGGGTTCCGTGCGACCAACAATGAAGCCGAATACGAAGCCTTGGTAGGTGGGCTCGATCTAGCACTCGCCCTGGACGTTCGCCGCCTCCACATTTTCATGGACTCCCTCTTGGTCGTGAACCAAGTCAAGGGAGAATATGAGGCGCGCGGCGAACAAATGATCAAATACCAAGAATTGGTCGCCGAAATGTGCACAAAGTTTGAAGAAGTGCTGATCGAACAAGTCCCGAGAGAGCACAACTCCCAGGCCGATGCCCTATCCAAACTAGCATCATCAGATGGGGCGGCAGATTTCTCTAACATCCAAATCACAAAATCAGCAAAGCCAGCGATCGACAGAAGCCTGATCACCACAGTTTCCATTGCCGAAGAGAACTGGATGACTCCGTTCATCAAATACTTGAAGGACGGAACGGTCCCCGCCGATCGTATCAAAGCTCGCCAGCTTCAGCTCCGCGCAACCAGATACACCCTATTGGACGACCGGCTTTACAAGCGACCTTTCAGCCTTCCTCTCCTCAAGTGCATTATACCGGAGGAAGGCCGACTCGTTTTAGCCAAGATCCATGACGGGATCTGTGGAAATCATGCTGGAGGGCGAGCTCTCATCCACAAAACGACCAGGCAAGGTTTTTTCTGGCCTACACTACAAAAAGACGCGATCACCTACGCCCGATCATGTCACATGTGTCAAGTGATGGGCCCGAACATCAAGCTCTCCCCCGAGCAGCTCACTTCTACGTACAGTCCATGGCCTTTCGCCCAATGGGGCATCGACCTCATCGGTCCTTTGCCGACGGTGCCAGGGGGATGTAAATTCGCAATCGTGGGGGTCGATTATTTCACGAAATAGGCTGAGGTCGAGCCACTCAACAAGATCGGCCAAGAACAAGTAATCAAGTTCATTTGGAAGAACATCATATGCCGTTTTGGCCTACCCCAGGCTATCATCTCCAACAATGGGAAGCAGTTCGACGGTTTGGAAGTCATGCAATTCTGCAAGAAATGGGGAATCAAAAAGTTGTTCTCGGCTCCTTACCACCCTCAGACGAACGGGTAGGTAGAGGCAGTAAACAAGATCCTCAAACACACAATCAAAGCAAGACTCGAATCCAAACAAGGACGATGGCGAGCGAGCTCCCGAATTTTTTGTGGTCCTGAGCAGCGACCGAAACTCAGCCGCGAAACCCCATTCGCCTCGCCTTGAATGAGCGGTGATCCCTTGAGAGATCGTCCTCGGCCACCGCCCAGGCGAGGAAATGACGACGGACAATGATGTAGCCCGACAGATCGACTTGGATATGCTCGAAGAACGGCGACTGACCTCGGAAATGAAGAACACGATCCACAAGAGGAGATCCGAAAAATTCTTCAATTCGAAGGTCAAGGAAAGGCGATTCCAAGTGGGCGACCTAGTCCTCAAAAAGGTCCAGACTCACACGGGAGTATTTGGCCCGAATTGGGAGGGGCCCTTCAGGATATCTAAATGGCTGACCAGAGGAGCATACGAACTCCAACACCCAGACGGCACTCCAGACCAATATCCCTGGAACGCCATACATTTAAAGAAATACTACAATAAAAACTCTGTATTCAGTTACCCAATATATAAAGAATTTAATGAGAATTTCTGATCCCCTATATATGATTCGCCTCGACAAAACAAACAAATAAAAAAGAGGACGACTCGCTCGCCCTACAAGAGGTCGTCATCTAACCTGACGGACCTATACAAGCGATCGCCTCTCCAAGCACAACGTATACCGTCGAGGATTGTCATTTAACACTGCGGTCCGAGGTAGAAAAATGCAGCCATGGTCCTGGAGGTCGATGGAACCGACAGCTTCATCCATATAAGGTTCCTTTGGGCTGCGATCGCTCGCCTTTCGTTTGAATACGAGGCTAGCGTAGCCGAAGGGCACTCCAAATAAATCTATGGACATGGTCGCTCGCCCTCAAAGGTTCATCATCTAACATGATGGACCCGGACAAGGCGACGCGTCCCTACCCCCGTCACAACGTATACCGTCGAGGATTTCCATCTAACATGACGATCCGAGGTAGAAAAGTGCTAACAAGCCACGGACGTGGAGTCGATTAATCCGACGATGCCCCGTGCAAGGACTCCTCCGGACCAAGACCGCTCGCCCTTCGTTTAAATACGAGGCTGGCGCAGCCTAACAGAGGACCCTTACAATAAACTGAGTCGCGAGACAGACCTACAGGTGGAATGTCCCTCGCGCACAAGACACGGTCATGGAGATCAGTCCATCGAACTCCACGACCGTGCATAGTTCCTCAAGGTCAAAACATTCGGCCTCCCTCGAGGAATCAACGAAATTGAAGATAGCAAGAAACAAACTAAAGATAGCTCACCAAATGTATTATTTTCATTCCCTTACTTTCGATAAGTAAATAAAAACAAGGGGCAAAGCGGAGATATTCATACATGCGATCAGGAGGACGGAACCACACACGATCGGCTTTGTTCAAACACACACATGACGATCGGTTTTGTTCAAGAAATTTACAAGTAAGAATTTCAAGTGTACCAATGCATTCGGATCAATTCATATAACGGTTGCTCTCCGAACAATTGTGCAAAGTTGAAATGATGCGAAACATTCAGACAAGACGATCATTCAAACAAGGCATCAGGTGCAATTGTGTAAATACTTGTGTAAATTTGTATGCAAAACATTCAGAGAGGCGATCGTACAAATAAAGAGTCAAATGCAAAAACGTATTTTATTCCATTCAAATTGTTTGTACATACACGCCCGAAGGAAAAACAAGAAAAAATTGAAAATTACAAAGGAAAAACATCATAACAGCGGTCTCACTCAGGCCACCCCCGTCTGGCCTTCGCCTCCAGCAGATGGATCGGCGTGCGCTTCCTCACCGGCTTCCAGATAAACAAGTTTGTCCAGTGACGGATACCAGCTCAGATCGATCCCAAGGTCGGTGAGGTCAAGGATCGGAAGAGAGAAGTCCGGCTGCAAAGGATGCTCAAGCACGTAGGCTTTGAAGTTTTCGATCAGAGGGCCGACCTCAAGCTCTCCCTTCTTGGCAGCACGGATGGCGTCGGCGTAAGCCATGTAATATGCGAACTCACCGACGTACTCCACGCTGAGGTAGGGATCGGTCTCGATCGCCTCCAACTTCTCCTTCAGCCCCGCAGCTGTCTTGTCCGCATCCTTGAGCTCGGCTACCTTGGCGGCCAGTTCCCCCTTCGACGACTCCAACTCGCCATTTAGCCGGTCCACCACCGCCTTCAATCCGGTCACCTCCTCCTGCGAGGCCGCATGCAACTGACGAGCCTCCGTCATCTGGTCGCGCATCCGATCGACCACCGCCCGGGACCGATCGAGCTCCTGCCTCATCCGGTCAAGATCTTGTTTAGCTCTCCTGGCCGTCTCGGCATACTCTTTCTCCATGGCCACAATCCTATCGGCAAACTCGGCGTTCTGGTTCCGAGCATCCTCAAGATCCGAATGGAGGCGAGCAGTAGAGGGCCGCCCCTCATAATCCTTAACAGCTTGAGCGGACATCGTCGCCGCTTGGAGGGTCAGGGCAAGTGTCGCTGCATGGCATCTCCAGACCGCCGGCACGCAATCGCGTCCAGGTCGGTCGTCCAAGCCTTCGGAACAGAGGAGATGGCTCGGGAGATATAGGAAGGGACGTCGATAGGCTCACGCGGGGACTTGCTCGCTAGGAAATCCAGCACCATCGGTGAGGTGTTCGGATCGGCAAGGCGGACCCTGCAACAAAAAACGAAGGAGTTAGTATGCACCCTACACAAGTAGCTTAACTCAGAAAGATCAAACCAGTCTTACCTTACGACCTTCTCGGGGTCGCGGTCGAAATAGGGTTTACCCCTTGGAGTCTCGGCTTCAGCAATCATCGTAGCCTTTAGGAAGGCCGCTGAGGCCGAAGCCCCCTCCGCCATTGGAACAGCGGAGATAGGAGGCACGGCAACCGGCGGCACCATGATGGATGCCTCCGCAGCAACAGTCGACAAGGGCTCATCCGGCCTCTGCCTCTTGCGTTGGAGCTGCTCCTCCTCCCGAGCCTCTGGCTCGATGACCGGCGCTATGAAAGGTCTCTCCTCGGGGATAGGACGGGTCATCGTTGCATGGGCATAGCCCGCCTTCTTCCCTTGGTGGAGACGACTCATTAGGCCGGGGTTCGACATTGTAATCTCTCTCGGGGGCTCGGAGTAGCGGGGAAAGTGAATCTCTGTCAAAGAAGAGGGATATGGAACTCCGCCCTCCAGCGACTCAAGTCCTTCCTGGTCGCCGAACTCCGTATCTGACCGAGGGTCCACGGGGAGCATTCCGCGGCCCGAAATGACATTCGCTTCACGGGTTCATAGGGGTGGGCGACCGAGTATGCATCGAAATCAAACTGAGGACGTGGTCCGGCCAGCCTCTCCATAAGTCCGGTGAATTCTAGAAAGGCAAGGCCGAACACACTGTTCTGCTCCCAATACAGCCTCACCGCCTCATCCTCGTCTACCGGCGAGCCCTTCTGCCCCGCCGCTGCCGACCTCGCCGCGTCAGCCTCGTTAAAAAGCTCTTCAACCTCCACGGGTGCGATTCCCGCACGAATGGCCTCGACGGCCATCTCCATGTGAAGAGCCGCGGAGGTCTCTTCCCGGGCAGGCGAAGCCACAGTGGCGGAAGAGCTACCCACCTTATACACATTGGATCCTCCTCCAGACATGTTCGAAGAGAAAAGGGGGGAGAGAATTTTGTTCTTACCTAGAAAGAAAGTCGATCGGCGCAAGAAGCTTCAAGGAATTTTGGCAGAGTCTTCGTCTAAAGGCAAGGGCGCATAAAGATCTAAACTCCAGTAGCCATATCCCTTTTATAGGCGAGAGCAGGGACCTCTGTGCAAATAGGCGGAATCTCGGGGGATGAAGTGCAACCGTCGGGGGAGACACATTAAATGTATCCCTCGAAACCCATGCACGCGTCATTTCGAGGGCACACCAGGTGACGAGTCTGACAAAAACCGTCGGACTCCCCCAACGGGAGCGCGACGCGTGTCCCTGTGACGTTTCGAAAACCCGCCTCCACTTCCCGCTATCTCCAGCGCCTAAGGAGATCGTCCGAATTCAAAACCAGTTCGTCCAGGCGACGATCATCCATTTCATAAGTAGATGAGTCGCTCGTCTAAAACAGGCGATCACCAGCAGTGCCACCTCACCCCACGTCTTCAACATCGGAGCGAGCTGGGGGGCAATTGTTGTGCGGCGATTTATACGCCTCGATGGCGATCGGCATAATGGTCAGGAGCCAGCTAAAGAAGACAGATGCTGGGCAAGCGCCTAGCGGTCGACGTCCAAGGCAATCATCCATTAGCATCTGGCGATCGCCTCTAATGTCCGACTGGAGACGATCGTCCCATGCCATGTGTGAATCTGAAACCCGTCAAAGTCTGCGAAGACTGAATCTCGGGTGAAGACCCACGTGCAGATCCGCAAAAGGCGCCATGAGAACAGGCCCTACTCCAGCCCATCAGCAGATGTCAGTGATAAGGACGGCCTCACCAACCGACAGGCCCTCCAAAAGGACCTAAGGTGGGACCGCCCAGGACAGCGAGAAGAGGCACCTGCCGCCTCCCCATTGGTTTGCGCCTCTGGCAACCAGCAGCAGCTGCGGACTTTAAGGAAACAGTTCCACATGCTGGGACGATTGCCCGCCTTATTTAAATACAGAAAACGGCGGTCGCCCGTGGCGGACAGGGACATCCGAGCAATCCTTTCTCTTATAAATAGGAGGCCTCCAGCATTGGCAAAGGGAGAGTGAAAATCGTGAACAAAAACATAGTATCACAACGTAAGCACAGAATGCCAAAAAGCAAACTATACAGAGAACTCTCCATCTTTGTAACAAGAACTCACAGAGCCTCAACTCTGGTTCTTCCGGCAATCTTCAGCACTCGATAGCTAAGATAACTAGAGTCTTTACACTCATTGTAATTGTACTCTAACATTAATATTTGCACTAACTAGTATTTATATTAATAACATCTCGCAAGAGCATTCAAGCCCAAGTCTAACAACCCCGACAAATCTTGTGTATTTATTTCCCCACGGACGTGCTCTCGCACTTTGTTTGTTACTCGTCTATTCCAGCATATCATCTCCAGATAATATTTTGGGTAACAACAGATCTAACTGAATCAAAGGCCCAAATTCATTCCTATTTCCTACGAAATTTACTTTTCCTACCTAAACCAATCCATATATATATATATATATATATATATATATATATATATATATATATAGGTGGGTTCAGGTGAGAATGCAATTTAAGTTAAAAATAAGAATGAATTTCATCCATAGATCTTGATAAATGGATGGCCTAGATTTATTCACACAAAAATTTGATGCATATAATGTAATATTTTAATGCATCGATATTTTGATGCGTATAATGCATATTTTAATGCATTGCAATTTTGATGCACGAAATGCATATATTTCATGCATAACTAGTACAAAACTCATGCATATTCGCAATTCGCAGGATAAGAACCTTTCTTATTTGATCATATATATAATATATATATATATATATATGTATGAGAGAGAGAGGTAGGAAAGTGAATATGAGGCTGTCTCACATGTAAGCTTACATGTGAAACCACTCTAAATCACCTAAAATTATGTCTCTTTGATTGATTTTTTTTCAAAATATGAGTAGTGGATCCAATTCATGAGTAGTGCAACACTTTTTAATCGTGAATTTAATCTAACAATTGTTTAAACTAAAGTGGATTGGTTAGGTAACATAAAACACCCAATAATATGATGTAAAAGAAGCATATATTATAGGAAATACTACTTTAAAGATGTTATGATGCAATTAAGGGGAAACACTAATATAGTGGAGAGACATAATACAAATGAGGTTGTTTTAATGTTTTCTTGTTAAACGATGTTATTTTAGAAGGTTTCGCTAGGGCTGGCACACTACAAGAAAAAAGGCCTTCAATGACGTTGATTTTTGTTGCTATTTTGATGGAGATGACTATCACCAACAGATTTTGTCGTGGCAGATTTATTTTTGAAAGTGGCGTAGTTAAACAACTGCTACGAAAATGATTTTTATTGGAAAATATTGCAACGACACTTTTTTGATGGTGAAATGTTGGTGTTTTGTTGGTGATGATGAAAAACTCAATGAAGCACATTCACTTTCTCCAACAAATTGTATGTCGGCAAATGCGTTGCAAATTTATCAACGAATTTTAGCAACCACATTTTTGTTAGAAAGTAACTACGAAATATTGCATTTTTACCAACAAATTTTAGCAACCACTTTTTTATTAGAAAATCTGCTACAAAATTTTTTTTGTTAATATCTTGTTACAAGTATACAGGGTTATAAGAAACGTAGCAACAATATTAAGGGCCTATTTACTAGCAGCTTAATGAAGCTTATTGGTTTCTTATAGCTTTTTCGGACAGCTGATAATGTATTTACCAGGAGCTTAATCAATAAGATAGCAGCTTAATGGGACAGTGATCCCCCAGCTCCTTATTCGGTAAGCTATCATCTTAATGGAACCAAATGACTATTATAACTAGATATTGTGTTATATTATTATGATGTTGTACAATTTATAAATGTATGGTGTTTTTGGATATAAATATTTAACATATTTTTATATATATCGAGGGAGTAAAATGGTCATTTCTGTCATTCAGACAGTTGATTCAGCAATGCAGGTAAACAGCATTTCATCTTTATCCAGACAGATAACATAATCCAAACAGATAACTTATTCCACTTAGATCTTAATGGCAGAGTTGGTAAACAGCCCCTAAGTGTCGGAGAGTTAGCTACGCATTTTGATGTCGTAAATCTATTATAGGTGTAACCAAATTTGCAACAAACAATGTTATTGCTATTTTGTTATAAACAAATTAGAAGATACAACGCATGATAACAAATATTTTGTCACTACATGTGGTTGAAATTCAGTTACATATTTAGCTTCAAACTAACAAAACGAAAATATTCAAAACATTTAACATTGAGAAATGATTGCATTTATAACAAATATAACCATAAAGTGCAAACAAAGGCATTATTTAACTAAAAAGGAAATGTAAACGAAACCAATACTAATCCATACTAATCTAAAGACAAATCAATTATTCTAATAAAAAATAACTATGACCTAGATCATCCATCACCAAAGACACCAACTACTTTTGCTTACGATCCTTCTTATGCTTTTGAGACCTGTCATGCTGATCACCATTACGTATTTGCCATATGCATGCTTTTTGCCATCCTTTTTTGCGTAAATGCGATGCCTTCTTGAATTATCCATACCTATCTCGAAATCATCTTCATAACTGTCATAAGGATCGTAAGAATTTCTAGTTTCTTCATCTTCCACATCATTTTGTTAGAGATGTACCAGTACCTCGCACACCATTTCTGGCAAAATGGTTTTAAGGTTTTTAACCAGGTCCTTTGTGCACTCACCAATCTTCAATTTAATTATATCTTCCAAGGCTTCTTGGTCTAAACTGCTTTCTTCTACATCTGCCCCATCCCGTTCATACTCAAGGGTCTCTCGAGTGTTCCCAAATCCATATAGTCTTCTCCCTTCAGCTCTTCCAGATGCATCTTTCCAAGTTGTGACGTTAAAATTAAGAGGTGATGATTCTGGATCAGGATATTTTTGTTTTATAATTGTTTCATACGTCTCCTGCAGAAGATTATACAGTTAATATATTGCATCATACAAACATCACACAAGTTCGTTAAAATTGTAGCTAGACTAATTAACTTTTTTGTTTTTTGAATAGTAATTAACTAATTTGTTGAACAGTAGGCAGCAAAAGGACATATTTTTTTTCGAAAGCAGAAAAGGACATAATTTAGATGTAGATGCTCCTCTTCTAGCATTGACGACATCATTTGCACATCTAAACCGAAATACTCTTTTAATTTTGAAAAAAAAAACTAATTTGTTGAACATTAAATATACACAGTTTATTTTTTTTAACACAAAAACTCAACTTCCATTCATTCAAATGATCAAATGAAACACAGTAATTAAAACATAAACCACAAAACCCGTCATTAATCCACTATTTATCTAAACTAACACCAGCAATAAATAAACATAAACAACCCCCAAATCACCAATAGGCAACACCAAACTCAAGCCCTCCGTACAGTTTTTTATTATGATATATTATCATATCAATACAAATCAGATATGATGGCTTCTATAAACATAAAAACAAAGACCAACATTTTTTTAGCAGTAGCTAGTGTAGTTGCAGAGTAGGAGGAAATCAGATTGAGATTAAAATTTAAAAAATCAACAAATAAGAAGTACTTACCCGCAGTTTTTTATTTTTGGACATACATATTCCACATCTGTCTTGTGTGTGTGGTCAAATAACTCCAGTTCAGTTGGATTACGTTTAAGCTCTTTCCTCTATAAAATTATTCTGTCATGTAAGAACTTATCTAAAATGAAATAATCAAGAAACAAACATATAGATATTTCACACGATTACATACCATCCTAATCTCATGTGCCGATATTGGGATGGAACCACCAGTGTAAGTTGGTGAAGCCTTATCGTTTCCGCTCAAACGATTCTTAGTTCCAGAATCAGACTTGTTCTGCCATTCCTTCTTGGACCAAACTTCTTTGATTAATTTATTCCATATTGTTCTATGCATCCATTCTGGATTTAAGTCGATCCAATCCTTGGCACTTTTTGAGCCGGACACCTATTTTGCCTTCTTTCTGGCTGAGCCAAGTATGTCTCTAAACCGATCAGAACAAGTCTTACACAATGCTTTATAAATCTGACTTTCTCCCCCAAGAGGCCATTTAAAATGTTTCTACAAATACAAATAGGATATAGTAAATGCAATCATATGGCAACATAAAAATAGTTATTACTGGGCAACTGATGCATTTTATAATATGTACCTCAGATACGGGAAATTAATCAAAGTCATATAGGAGAAAATGATTTTCTTCACTGTTTGGAAAACGTAAAAATAGTGTAATTTGCATGAACTGGACTAATAAAATGATAAGAAATCAAAGTGATAGTAATGACTTTATTCATCAAAACATGCATGTAATGTATATTTCAATAGAATAATTGATGTTACTTTCCATAAGCTAATTTGAACAAGTACTCAGAAAATTAGTAACAGACTAAGCGTTACACATCCTATATACTTCCATTCAAAACTTACTCAAAAAGATATTTTTCAATTATTTACCTTGAACTTATCCCAGTACAGGTCCCTAACTCTTGAGGTACTTTCCTCCATGTTGCCCATGCACCTTCAAAATTTCCCTTTATAGTAACCACGATATCAGAAATCACACGTGTATCAGAAAACCTGTTAAAGTATATTTAGAAGAAAAAACATCAGCTTACACACACAATAAAGGAAAGCAAAATAAACATGTAAAAGAAAAAAGAAATGAATAACCTGCCATCAACTGTAAAAATTGTAGGACGGTCTTCCAAGTCTTCAGGCACATCCATTCCACGGTTTGGTCCTCGTGTCATGTGCAGCTCCCCAGACTCATCATATTCAGAATCCAAGTTCTCATCTCGTCCTGGTGATGCAGCAAGACTAATGGGACGAGTACCGTTGCCCTTGTTGCGAGAAGCATCATCATCATCATCACTCACTTGAAGGTCATCATTTCGCTCATCTGTTTCACGTATAGGTGAAGACGCATCCTCCTTAACTGGGGTCCTCCCACCATTCTTCTTGCGGGAACTATTTACACCCTTACTCGTCTTCTTGACCCTTCTTGCTATACTGCATAAATAGATATGACATGCTTATGAGATTCAAACAAACATAGTATAACAACAAGAGGTGGAAGAAGCTAATCTAAGTTCTACCTGCTCAGCTGGACTAAGAATCCTAAAAGTTTAAGAAAGAAAAAGGGTAAAATAGACAAGCTTCCCCATCACATGCAATGAGTATTTCGTTCGATGAACAATAGTCATCAAAAATTTAAAACTCATGGTAAAAAATAAATCTTAAAACTGCCCAAAGCTTTAATATCGGACTTGTTCCGCAAATCTCACAACTTACCAAGCCTAAACTAGCAAACATGCAGGAGTCCAGACCACAAGTCATGGCTAACCATTACCAGTCTGATCCGTCCATAATCTATTACATCATAAACAAATTAATTTACCACAAATCTTACCTCTATCTAGTTTTTCCAAAAATAAAAGATGAAAAATTGAGCGTTGCAACTTCAATCAAACACATACATACAGTCACACAATGAGAGGGACACGTCTCTACAACATCAAATAGACGAAGAGAGATCTCTATCACTGTACATCAACCGCATATTCCTCCCGAGCAACTTAATAGCCGTTTTTCCTCAAATTAGTTCCATAAAATTACTTCCAATAACAATTAAAAAAAGCATAACCAGAGACCAACAACAGATAATCTAAGAGGTGGATTAATAAACAACAAAAATGCACCAAGTGTATTAAACAACAGATATGTCTGAGTTTTTAAACATCAAGAGGTGGAAGAAGCTAATCTAAATAAGGAAAAATATCAAGAGGTAGAAAAAATATACTAGTAAATATGATCAAGTCTCATGTTATACGGTCTTTAGATAATTTTTAATTTATAATTTATATAAATAAGGAATTATATTATCATACTTATATAATTTATAAGTTATCTAGAGACCGTCTCTCATGAAGTTTTGTGATTAAATAGTTACGATAAAAAATAATACATTTTATATTTCTAATTATGTGTTCTCTAATTTTTATCCAATATGAGCTACGAGTAATATATAATCGTGAAAAAATCAAAGGAAATTGATTGGAAGTTTTTGGCATTGATTACTCTTAAAATATTATGACAAAAGATTCAACATATGAAATTTTTGAATTGGTAATATTTATAATATAATTCTATTAAATAATAAATCATTATTCATGTGTTGACCGCAGAATAGTATGTGGAATGGAGGGGTAATAATAATTATACTAATTTGGAAAATAGAGTGATGATCAACCTAGGGATAAAAAGTCAATTAAGAAATTAAGTAACATAGACTAGCTATAAGTCCAACTCGATTAGTAGTAGAATTCAATTATTAACACTATATATAAACTAAAGAGTAAAAGCATAGATAGATCAATAAATTAAATTCCAACTCCAGATCTGCGACAATAGGCCCAATGCCTTCAATTTCGCGGCAGATTCACACAAAAAGATTAAGAGACCGCCAAAGTTCTCCATCCTCCGCTCATACCGTCGCCTCCCTTACACTTATCCATCCTCTGGACGGTGCAACAAAATTTATATTATTTTTTGCCAGTACTATTTTCCGTTTAAAAATTAATTAAAAATGATGCTCATCGTTTCGTGTACATGGATTCTTATAGAATAAAAAACCAGCGAGTAAATTTTGCTAGCTACATAGTCTGCTTGGTAATTTTGTTGATTCGTATAAGTTTCAGCTCTTTTTCTAATTGTTTTAGCTGTAAAACTGAATTTTTGGTATCGACAAAATATCAATGCAATAAGGAACTTGCTGGAATCGAAGCAACTAAATTGCAACGGAATAGCTACCAAAAATAAATTTGTAGTAAGTTATGTTGGTATGTTGTTGCTATTGATACAAGAAAAATATGTGGAAAAAAATGTTGGTATTCCGTAGGTAATTTGTCATTACTAGTTACGAAATAAACTATTGTTAGAATGTCATCGTCACAGTTGCCTTGTTTTGTAACAAAAAATTAAGTTTGTAGGTAAATTGTTGTTAAGTTGTCGCTAATGTTATAAACTATATCTGTGTAAAAAAATTGTTGGTATTTAGTAGGTAATCTGTCGCTAGTAGCGACGACTTCAATTTTGTTGCAATTTCATCGTCACAGATGCCCTGTTTTTTTGTAGTGGGACTTTTAGGATCGAGAACCGACGAACTGTTCTAAACCGCAAAGGAACCACCGGTTAGGTTCGGTTCTCAAGAAATAAATTCAATTTTTTTTTGCGGTTCGGTTCAGATATAGATTAAACGGTTCGATTTGCGGTTCCAGTTAAAATCCACAAGAAAAACCGTTAGAAGCGCAGAACCGTTCAAAACCGCGGAAACGTTCAAAACCGCGGAACTGCTACGAATCGTGGAACCGCGGAACCGCTCAAAACCGCTATAAACCGTGGAACCGTGTATCTTTTCCAAATAGTCCAAGATTTTTACCCTACTTTTAGTTTTACTTTTAATCAAATTTTATGTCCAAGACCTAGTTCATTTGAAAATGAAACAAGAATTCATCTGAATCAAACAAGAAAATAAAAATATGAATCTGAATGTTAAAGATTGTTTAATCTTTTAATAACTTGAATCTGAATTTGAATATTGAAGTTTTGTGTTTTGGATTTAATGACTTGGATCTGAATTTGAATAATTAATTTTGTATTTTGGATTTAATGAATTTGAATGCTTGACGAAGAACTAGAAGTGTAGAAGGAATATAGTATTTTTGTATTTTTCCAGCCACACAATCGGTTCGGGTTCGGTTCCTACGCGGTTCGGTTCCGAGTTGGTATTTAATTAATTTTGTATTTTCCAGCCACACCGAATTGGTTCCGGTTCGGTTCGGTTCCTATGCGGTTCGATTCCGAGTCGGTTTGGGCAAAAAAAACTGGCAAAACCGAACTGCGAAAAAACTGTGCAGTTCGGTTACGGTTCCTGTATTTTTCCTTGGAATCGAAAAGTCTCAGCCTTTGATTTCGCATGTAAGCTTAAATGTGTGACAACCTCGTATTCACTTATATATATATATATATATATTTTAGGCCCTTGGGAGGATGGGCTCTGGGCCGTCGCTTCGCTTATGCCGGTCCACCCTCAGGCATGGCTCTCGAAGCTGTTGGGATTCCGAAAAAAAAACAAAATACGCAGCGGAAATAAATACGAATCCCAAACAGGATCGATCAAGTAACGTATATACGAAAAAATAAATACAAAGATAAAGATTCATACCCTTGAAGCCTTTGAAATAAATCTTCGTAAAATGTAGACGATGATCACGATCCCGTCCCGAACACGAAATCCCTTCGTTCCAAGCACCGAAAATTCGAAGCCTCTACTTCACACGCGTCGGAAGTTGCCCGGAAAATTCGACGTAACTTCGTTCTCCAAGAACACGGCTAGGAAGTTACCGTAGGAATTTTCTCTCTATTTTTTCTTGAATTTCTTTCACCTCTAAGATGAAAATTGAAAAAAAAAAATTTCTCTCCCTTCCTCACAAACAAAGCTCTCGGCTGGAATCCTTAGAGCAGCAGGTCAGCTATTATTTGTGTGTGTGTGTGTTGTCACAAGTCCACACTTGAGTTGATGTGTTGATGATTATATATATACAAAAACAACTCACATGTATATATAATAAAATCATCAAGCATCTTAGAGCACTGGGTACAGTGGTGCCGTCGGCCTGGTGCCGTCGGCACTTTCTTGTGACACGTCGTCGGCAAAAAGTGCCACACGAAAAGCCCACGGCACCACATTTCGAGGATTACGATTGGCACGAGAATTTACGGTGCCGTCAATTTTTTTTTTTTTTTCAAAAATTAAAATAAATACAATATAAACTTAAATAAACTTCATTAATTTAAAAACACACATTACATAGTTAAAAACAACATTACATGAAAAAAACCACAAATTACATAAAAAAATACAAACTAATTATGCAAGTTCCATAAATGATCCACAAGGTCTTGTCGAAGGGCGTCGTGAACTACTCGATCTCGAAGTTCTTTATTTTTTCTAACATGCAAATCACATCTTTCTATCCACGAATCGCATGTTCGGTCGTGGATCGACAAATATGTCTAGTAAATTCACTTGAATCCTTCGTCTTCCAATATCATGTTGTGTAACATTATACAACAATACATGATTTGTTTCAAAGTGTTGATTTGTAAAGCACGTGCGGGTTGTCGTATAATCCCCGACCTTGTAGGACTCAAAGCTCGTTGATATCTTTTCTAGCACTTTCTTGAACCCTTTTGAAGTTCAAAACCTTTTACGACCTTGCAACACTAAACGTTTTCACGAACACGGACCATGTTGGATAAATGCCATCGGCTAAATAGTAACCTTTGTTGTACGTATTTCCGTTTACTTCAAGCGGACATTAGAACTAAACCGCAAGCTCATCATCAAATAATGGGAACCATATAACATTAAGATCATTATTTGCCCTGGAACCCCAAAATATGCATGCCAAATCCATAATCTTTGATCATAACCGCTTCCAACATAAGAGTTGGGTATTTATGATCACGCCTTTTGAATTGAGCTTGTAAGGCCTTTGGACAATTTTTCCAATCCCAATGCATACAATCAATACTCCCGAGCATTCCCGGGAGATTATGTTTTTCTTCATGCAATGCATATATTTTTTCAATGTCATCTGAATTGGGCCTTCTAAGATCTTTTTCATAGTATAAAACGTGTATACATTTGGTAAAGTACTCTAAACATTGTCGAGAACAACGTTCACCAATTTGCAAGTACTCATCAAATGCATCAGGAGAATTGCCATACGCCAATTGGCGTACGGCGGATGTGCACTTCAAAACTGCACCAATACTTTTACGACCGGTACAATCGTAACGTTGGTGAAAAAAACTAAAGTACTCGGGAATAGGCTGAACATCATAAGTTAATATATCGTTGAGAATTCTATTAAAAAGTCGAGAGCTCATACGATACCTTCGCCTAAAATTTTCTTCCGTATACTTAGGAGCCTTCTCGGCGTTGCCGAAATAGTCATCGAGTAAACGTTGTTCCGCATCTTCTCGTTCACGTGGTATGTATGTCCTCGTTCTCTTTTCACCCGATCCCGATCCCTCGGCTTCTTCATACAAAGATACATATTGTTCGTACGCCATGTAACTTTGAAGATAACGTTCTTGATCGTTAAAATAAACATCATACGGATCGAAATCGTTGAGCATAGTTTGGTTTGGATTGTTTGGATTCATGGTTGAAGAGATTGGAAGTGTGTTTGAAGAATGAAGTGATAAGGGGTATTTATAAGGTTTTTTTGGTGTTTAATTGGGTATTTTTTTTTTTTTTTTACTCAAAAAAGGGGTCAAACGGCTATAAAGCCGTTATATTCAAAAAATTTTTTGTTCCCAACGTTCCAAATTCGAAAAAAAGAAAAAAAAAAATAAAAAAATGCTCGTATTGTTTGGTTGCCTCGGCGCAGGAGAGAACGGCGCGAGGGCTGGTGTGGTGCGCCAACCGTGTTTCTGGCGTTGTTCCTTGGCGCTGCACTATGGCGTGCTCGTACCCTATGCTCTTAACACATGAAGACTTAATCAAGACAACCACAACACACATGCAAGTAATAATACCATGTGAGGTAGGGAAGGGGCGGCCCATTTAGGAAGTTTCCTAGAAACGATCCGAGCCACTCGGCTCGTGTATCGGACGTTCATCAAATGACTCCGTTAAATACACTCCGTTTAATTATCAATGTATTTATATTAATTAATTAATCTAATTAATTAATTATATCAAATACAAATATATTTCTCTAAGAAATATAATTTATAAATTAAATTAATTACCCGGTAACTTAATTTTAATTCATAAGACCGCTATTTGATTTATCCAATAAATCATAATTAGATATCCAATATCTAATATTAATAGAGAGATAATAAATTCACATTTATCCGTCAATGCTCCTAATGCGCGACTCAGTAGGTCCGTCTCGGTAGGCATTGGGAGGAACCAATGAGTGCGGCAAGACTTAGCCGGCTAGTGGGCCGCACCGTAAACCCGCGAGAACGAATGAAGGGATCATTCTAGAACCATTATGTCGTGAATACTATATACGTATAGACCCTTCATCGGATGTCCGGTCAAGTCTTGGGTCACGGTAAAGTCAAACCTACTTGTTGACTAAACTCTATACATGTGTTAATGCAAATCAAGACCAACGATCAATAGTGTATCTAATACTACTATATCGAATGCTTTGGCCAAAGACTTATGATCTTATTTGCCATTAACCGTATAGGACATTCGCCGCTCACTAACGGAGATAGAATCCTTTCTTGGCGTACGGTAAAGATCGCTACACTGCCGTATAGTCCGCACTTGAGGTCGACTCAGCAATTAAGCAAATGAGTCTAACTACTCTAATGACAAACTAAACGTCATAGGCACATCTTCTACTGAACCCTCAAGTCAAAGGTCCACGTATACTATCACAACCTTTCGATTCGTCATCGACTCTCCGAGAGTGAATACCATGTGACTGAATCGAGTATGAGTCGTGTTCGAGTATACTGGTCCCACCAATATACTTATAACTATGTTATCAAGACATGCACATGTCCTAACATTAGTTATACAAATCTTATTAAAAACTTAATGCCCATTTAAGTTTATTGACTTGCGAACGATTTACGTAAATAAACTTTAAACACTTACAGTGCATTTTCTCATATCCCATAACGAGAATGGAATGTTCAGTTTATTTACATGGACTTCACTTCAATGTTTACCAAGTCAAGAATGCAATTGAAATACAATAAACAGTGAATGAATCGAATTGCCTTTTTTATTATTTATTCCATAATTACAAGTACAATGCCTCTACTCTCTCATCCCCTGAGTGGCATTCGAGAGCATATTCCTAACAATCTCCCACTTGCACTCAATGCCACACATCATGATATCCAATACCCATGTTCTTCAGATGTCTTTCCAAGACGGCCTGAGATAATGGCTTAGTCAGCGGGTGAGAGACATTGTCTTCTGAGTCTACTCTTTCCAATGAAACATATCCTTTTTCCACCATCTCTCGAACGATGTGGTACTTTCTCTCTATATGCTTGGTGTTGTGGTAAGCCCTCGGCTCCTTGGCTTGGGCGACAGCTCCATCATTATCACAGAATAGTGATATAGGCAACTCCGCGTTAGGCACCACTTGAAGTTCTTGTATAAACTTCTGCATCCAAAATGCTTATTTGCTAGCCTCTGAGGCAGCTTAATACTCTGCTTTGCAGGTGGAATCTGCAGTAGCGGTTTGCTTGGAGCTTCTCCAAGATACTGCTCCTCCATTGAGAGTAAACAAATACCCAGATGTCGACTTAGAGTCGTCATTGTCTCCTTGAAAATCAGAATCGGTGAACCCAATCACCTTCAGTTCTCCACCACCATAAGTAACAACTAAATCTCTAGTTCTTCTTAAGAACTTAAGAATGTTCTTTACGGCAGTCCAATGTTCCCTTCCCGGGTTTGTTTGAAATCGACTTACCATACTCACAGCGTAGGCTAAGTCTGGTCTCGTACACAACATAGCGTACAGGAGGCTACCCACTGCCGAGGCATAGGGTACCTTACTCATCTCTCTCTTGTCTTCCTCACTTTGAGGACACATTTTCGTGGTCAGATGAATTCCATGTCGCATGGGAAGGAACCCTCTTTTAGATTCATCCATCTTGAATCTTCTCAAGATTTTATCGATATAAAGGGCTTGGGAAAGTCCTATCATTCTTCGCGGTCTATCTCTGTAAAGACGGATCCCTAGAATATAGGAAGCTTCTCCCAAGTCTTTCATGGAGAATGTTTTAGAAAGCCAAGCTTTCACAGTGCTGAGCATTGCTATGTTATTTCCTATAAGAAGAATATCATCTACATATAGTACTAAGAACACAATGTTGCTCCCACTGACCTTTTTGTAAACACACGGTTCCTCCTCATTTAAATGCGAAGTCAAAGTCCTTGACTGCTTCGTCAAATCGAAGGTTCCAACTCCGAGAAGCTTGCTTCAGACCATAAATGGCTCGTTGCAGCTTACACACTTTATGAATATTATCTTTGGACACAAAACCCTTAGGCTGTTCCATATAGATTTCCTCCTCGAGGTATCCATTTAGAAAAGCCGTTTTGACGTCCATTTGCCATATTTCATAATCATAATAGGCAGCAATGGCAAGCATCATGCGAATCGACTTTATCATAGCTACGGGCGAGAAGGTATCATGATAATCGATTCCTTCCCTTTGGGTATAACCCT
Organism: Orobanche coerulescens; assembly: GCA_033398695.1. Taxonomy (NCBI): domain Eukaryota; kingdom Viridiplantae; phylum Streptophyta; class Magnoliopsida; order Lamiales; family Orobanchaceae; genus Orobanche; species Orobanche coerulescens. The sequence continues at coordinate 203,663,675 of CM065801.1, read as the reverse complement.
TTGCCACAAGTCTGGCCTTATAGGCATCAACCTTGCCATCCCCATCAGTCTTTTTCTTATAGATCCATTTATTTCCAATAGTCCTCATGCCAGTTGTAAGATCTACTAGAGTCCAGACCTGATTGGTATGCATCGAGTCTATCTCAGCTTCCATTGCTTCTTGCCATTTATCGGAGTCTACATCTACTATCGCTTGGTCATGGGTGACAGGGTCGTTTTCACTGCTATCAGGTGTGTCGTGGAGACCCAGTTCCTCGACATGTGTATAGCCATACCTCTCAGGTAAGTGAGATACCCTATCACACCTTCGAAGTGGAGGTTGTGTTACAATAGGTTCGGTTCTTGATCCCTGATCAGATGTCTCCTTAGGAGTTTCATTATGCTCTTCCAAAGAGATATTTCTACCCGAGCCACCTTCCTGAATGAATTCATCCTCAAGGAAGTGCGCTTGTAATGCCACAACGACCCTATGGTCTTCTGGCATGTAGAATAGATAACCCATCGAGTCCTCTGGGTATCCTATGAAACGTCCTTTTATGGACCTCGCTTCCAGTTTGTCCACCTTAGCCTTTTTGACATAGGCTGGACATCCCCAAATCCTTATGTGATTAAGGCTTGGTTTCTTACCCTTCCACATCTCATGCGGAATGATAGGAACAGATTTGGAAGGACATCTATTTAGGATATAGGCGGTTAGTAAGGCATATCCCCACGGGTAAATAGGTAAATCGGTGTAATTTAACATGGAGCGAACCATGTCCAACAAAGTCCGATTTCTCCTTTCGAAACACCATTTAACCGTGGGGTTCTGAGGCGTGAATTGTGAAACTATTCCATGTTCCTTAAGGAACTCATCAAACTCAGTGCTCATATATTCGCCACCTCGGTCCGACCGAAGTGCTTTGATATGACATCCAGTTTGTTTTTCAACTAGGGCCTTAAATTCTTTGAATTTAGCAAAGGCTTCAGATTTATGTTTCATTAAGTACACAATCCCATACCTAGTATGATCATCTGTGAACGTTATGAAATATTGATATCCGTCTCGGGCTACTTCTAAAGCACCACAAACATCGGTATGCACCAATCCAAGTTTATCGGCAGCCCTTTCAAAAGTCCCTGTGAAGGGGAACTTAGTCATTTTGCCTCTAAGGCAAGATTCACAAGTTGGATAGGGTTCTACACCCAATGGACTTAAAATTCCATCCTTTTCCATTTTCTGAACCTTGGTCTGACCAACATGACCAAGTCTAAGGTGCCATTTAAGAGCTTGATTAGTATCTTTCCTACCACGTTTCCTAGTTATAGTGTTCACTGCTGTTTTATTTTGCATGTTCAGATGATATAAACCATTCAACAATGTAGCTATTCCAACCAATTTATTTCGAAAATAAATTTTACAACTGCCATTGCCAATGAAGAAACAAAATCCTTTCCGGTCCAAGACTGAATGGATACAATGTTTTATGCCCCTTGGGCAAAACAAGTACTTCATCTAATGTCAAAATAAAACCAGATTCTAAACCCGGAAGGATTGATCCAATATCGGTTGCCTCGACACTTTGTCCGCTTCCAATGGTGATCATTATTTCCCGACTTCAAGTTTTCTACTTCGTTCCAGATCCCGATTCATAGTACAAATGTGAGAAGTGGCACCTGAATCCAGAATCCATGAAGCGGAATATACAGAGCGGAACAATTAGTTTCAAAAACAAAAAGTTCCGTGCACTGATGCGCCATTAATCTTGGGACAAGTCCTTCGCGATGCCCACTCACCGCATTCAAGGCATTTGTCCGTAGGTTTTGGACCGCCTACCTTTTGAACCTTTCGGGCCTTGCCCTTTCCTTTTGCACCCCTTTCTTGGGTTTGTCTGCTCGTAGGTCTTTTCTTCTTGTTCTTGGACCTCTTAGGCCCGTAAGAAATCACAAGAGCAAACCTCTCTCGGTTTAGTCTTCATGTTAGGCTGCGTCGTCACCAGTTTATTCATTAGCCCAGCTAATGTGCATGTAATTTCATTACAGTTGAAATTCATTACAAACTGCGTGAAAGAGTCAGGTAGAGATTGAAGGATGAGATCAATTTGAAGGGATAAATCTATATTAAAGTTGAGCACCTCGAGCCTCTCAATCATAGAGATCATCTTGAGGACGTGGTCTCCCACTTTCTCCGCTTCTTTCATCCTAGCACTGAACAACTGCTTCGATATCTCATATCTAGCAGTCTCTTGTGCTCTCCATAAAGTTCGGTCAAGTGTGCGAGAATCGCCTGCGAAGTCATTTTCTCGTGCGCTCTCTGCAGCTCATTAGTCATTGAGCCAATCATAAAACCACGGACTAGCACGTCATCCTTGACCCATTTTTCATGGACGTCAATGTCTTCCTGATTACCCCTAGTCCGGATTGGAGTCGGTGGAATGTCCGCCTCCAAGACGTATCCCAGAGACTCCATACTAAGTACAATCATCAGATTCCACAACCAGTCAACAAAGTTAGGGCCAGTTAGGAGATTCTTTTCAAGTAGTATTGCAAGTGGGTTTTTAGCCATTTTAGAGAGATTCAATTTCGTTTTCTGTAAAGATTTAGACAAGATTAAATTAGTGACTTGTTTAATTATGACCGAGTATAGAACTTAAGGGCTTGTATAATTCTTGTCTCGGCTCCCACTAATTTTATCGGAATTATACACTCCCATGTTATAATCCGGAAATCATGGTTAGATCGACTTCTTAGTGGTGATCAAGTTCTTTACAAATTTTAACAGACGCAACCTATCAGGTTTCTTGCCAATTAATTTCTGTAAAGTGGTGTCTAACACGAACCCGTCTAACGGATGATTTGATCTTCTTTTACCCCTAGTCTTCATGCCCTCAACCTATCAGGTTTCTTGGCAATCCTGACTATCTAAGTTGTTGACCATCAACGTCTATCAGTTTGACTATTGAATCTCACCCGGCAACCTATCAGGTTTCTAGGGGCGAAATTTATCACCAACCGAAGGCATCTAATGCACTCAAGAATTTTTCAACCTCTACCAAATGTACTACCGCGATAACTCGAAAGCATAGCACACCAGCTCGGGTATCAATTTTCTACGAGTTTGATGTGTAACACCCCCAATTCATTCGAGGTGTATTACAGCGCCGTAGACCCCTACATGGGACCCACCAGGCTACAATAGGAAAACTCCACTCGACTAACCATCTTGGTTAACGAGGATACACAATTAAATAATATGACATATAAAGATACGCCCGGAGCAACCGGCAAAATAAGCATCAACCAACAACGTGACAGTTTAAAAACAATACAATACGGAGTTTGAAACAAAAAGCCTAAGTACTCGCGAGTACAATCTATAAGTTTAAAACTGTGGGAACAACCATATCGAAATGGACAAAGGAAATAAGTAGACCCAAATGCACATGTCAACGACCACAGCGCCAACATCCTCGTCGTCCTGGTGCTCGCTCGTCCGGATAATCATAACCTGAAATCCATAACAAGAATTTCCCCGACAACGGGTCCCCAAAGGGGTTAGCAATTACGCTAGTACAAGTATTCAAGGCAAACCAATCGCTTACACATTTCATAGTACATGCACCAAAATCATTTCGAAAACCAAAACAAGACATGTCTTTTCCGGAAACAAAACAGTCAAATAATTTGCCTTGGGAACAGAGTAATATCATAGATTCCCGCACGAGGCCTCTAAGGACCCTCCCGCACTGGCTACATTACAAAACAAAACACGCACGTGCATCGCCTTGGGAACAGAGTAATATCATAGATTCCCGCACGAGGCCTCTAAGGACCCTCCCGCACTGGCTACATTACAAAACAAAACACGCACGTGCATCGCCTTGGGAACAGAGTAATATCATAGATTCCCGCACGAGGCCTCTAAGGACCCTCCCGCACTGGCTAGCTAAACAAACTCGTGAAATCCAGGGCGGCAGCATAGATTTCCCTCCTTGACCCCGTCGGGCCAACACGAGGTGAGTTACACACAAGTAATATACATCACCATTTCATGTTAAGCTTAAAGGTTTCCAAAAATACTTGCCTCGAATTATTGACGACGCTACGAACGGAAAGGAAACACCGACGGACATTAGGATCCGATAATCACGAACCTAACGATACGAAGAACACAATCACAACCAATTCTAAACGAATACGGAATTGGAAAACACTCAAAAACCCGCCTACGATTCATGTATATTCGTATAAAAACAACAACGAGGGCGGACCTCAACCAAACCCTTACGATTACAAAGTTACTACGAAATATAGCATGAATCCGTAGGGAAACCAACAAAACTAACGAGATTAATCATGTGCATCATGAATTAATCTAACATACGGAACGAATCGGACGAAACACGAAAACCCCTTCAATTTACCCAAAACAAGGTTTTTAGGAGTTTACCTTGAATAATGATGAAGAACACGATTAGAGGTTGATAATATACACCAAAAACTCGAAGAAGATGATGGCTCGGAGTTACAAAGCTTCAAATCGCCGGAAATACCAAGAAGGTCGCCTAGGAGTCGGATGGGAATGAGAGGGATGAAGAATGACCGAAATCGGTCAACTCCTGGGTTTATAACCCCAGGCCTCGTTACGTACGTTAGCCACCACATGCTAACGTACGTAAGCTGTATTACGTACGTAAGCCATAAGGGCCTTACGTACGTAACCAAAAAGGCAGAGTCGCCTGGACCGAAATACACTAGGGCATTACGTACGTAACCGAAAAGGGTGTTACGTACGTAACCAAAAAGGCAGAAGTGTCTGTACCGATTTACACTAGGACGTTACGTACGTAACCAAAAAGGGTGTTACGTACGTAACATTCCTTGCTGTGGAGTACAGGCCAGGAATGAAAGAGGGAGGTACCGAAAAAGAATCGAAATACAACGGTGAACAATTCACGATGGTACGGACGTAAGGGGCCTGAAACGACGAACTTAAGTACCGAAGGAAAACATATTCCCGACTACTCAAAGGTTCGAAAAACAACATCAAACGTAAATTTCTCAAACTTTTGGGAAATCTACAAAACGATCCAAAAATGTGAAATATACGAAACATGGTCGAAACACCAACAAAACTCACAACGCCCAAAATAACATGAGATCGATCTTCGGCAACCCCAAAACGGCGGTTCGAGCAGCGATTATGATAACACACCAAATAGCGACGGAAACAACATGAAACACCGACTCGAGTAAAACGAGTCCGAAACAAGCTCGAACGACAAAAGTTCAATATTAAATATCCTCAAAATGTTAATACGGTTACAAACGAGTTGCTAGAAACGAAAATGCACCAAGATGAGAATAATAAGAGAAAGGAAAAATGCGGATATTACATTCTACCCCTCTAAAAACAAGTTTCGTCCCGAAACTTAAGAAACAAACAACTCAGGGTACCTAGCACGCATACTATCCTCGGTCTCCCACGTTGCCTCCTCGACACCGTGTCTCGACCACTGCACCTTGACCAAAGGGATGGTCTTATGCCTCAGCCGTTTCTCCCGATGTTCTAAAATCTTCAAAGGACGTTCCTCAAAAGTAATGTCCTCGGCAACGTCAATCTCCCCATAGTCGATGATGTGACTAGGATCCGGGACATATTTCCTCAGCTGGGAAACATGAAAAACGTTATGAACATGACTCAGGGCCGGGGGTAACGCCAACCGGTATGCTAACCCACCGACTCGCTCAAGGATCTCGAAGGGTCCAATAAATCTCGGACTCAACTTCCCCTTCTTCCCGAAACGGAAAACTCCTCTCGTCGGTGAAACCTTCAGCAAAACGTGGTCTCCCACCTCGAATTCTAAAGGTCGACGACGGACATCGGCATATGACTTCTGTCGACTCTGGGCGGTCAACATCCGTTCTCGAATTAATTCTATCTTCCGTCTCGTCTCTAAAACGACATCCGGTTCGGTCCCGACCAAATCGGATGCCTCATTCCAACAAATCGGCGATCGACATCGTCGCCCATAAAGTGCCTCGTACGGTGCCATCCGAATCGACGCGTGCCAACTATTGTTGTACGTGAATTCGATCAATGGCAATTGCTCCTCCCAGTCGCTACTCCAATCGAGGGCACAAGCACGCAACATGTCCTCGAATGACTGGATAGTGTGTTCCATCCATCGTCATTTGGGGATGAAAAGAGGTACTCAAATGCAAACGGGTACCTAAAGCTTTATGCACCGCCTGCCAAAAGTGCGATACAAAACGGCCATCACGATCCGAAACAATAGACTTCGGAGTACCGTGAAGTCTCACAATCTGCGCGATAAACACACGAGCCAATTTCTCCGGGCCCCAAGTGTCCTTGATGCCCAGAAAATGTGCCGACTTGGTCAGACGGTCAACAACCACCCATACCATATTCATGCCCGACCTTGACCTCGGCAAACTCGTAACAAAATCCATCGATATATCTTCCCATTTCCATTCCGGAACGAAGTGACTGCAATAACCCACCGGTCACGATGTTCGATTTTGACCTGCTGACAAGTCAAACATCTTGCTACAAACTGTGCGACCTCCTCCTTCATATCATTCCACCAGAAATTTCTTCTCAGGTCCTTGTACATCTTACTCGAACCAGGATGAACGGAATAGGGTGTGGAATGGGCCTCATGCAAAATACTCTATCGCAACTCTGGATCGTTCGGCACACAAAGCCGACTCTGGAATCTCAAAACGCCATCTACGTGAATCACAAACCCAGGAGACTTTCCCTTAAGAACGTTCTCTCGGATTTGAGCAATCATCGGATCCTCTAATTGCTTCAGCTTAATTTCATCGATCAAAGACGATGAAATTTCTAGAGCACAAAGTTGCCGGCGACTCCAGCAACAAAACTTCGACATCTAACTCGATCGAGCCGCCGGAGCTCGGGCGAGGCGTAAGGACCTCAAGCGTTCGCAACGCAATCGGTTTCGACTCAAGGCGTCGGTCACGACGTTCGCTTTGCTGGATGATAAAGGATTTCAAGATCATAATCCTTAATCGCTCTAACCACCTCCTCTGCCTCATATTCAACTCCCGCCGAGTAAATATGTATTTCAGACTTTTATGATCGGTAAAAATCGACATGTAGAGCCGAAAAGATAGTGACGCCAAATCTTGAGTGCAAAGACTACCGCCGCTAATTCCAAATCGTGGGTAGGGTAGTTCACTCATACGGCCGCAATCGTCTCGACACGTAAGCAATGGTCTTGCCGTCTTGCATCAATACGCACCCAAGACCACGACTAAGCATCGCTATAAACGGCGAATCCCTCGTTGCCACATGGCAACGCCAAAACCGGAGTGAAGTCAAACGCTTCTTCAGTTCCTCAAAACTCGACTGTCTCTCGACATTCCAAACGAACTTCTCGGATTTCTGGAGCAACTGTGTAAGTGGCCGAGCTAGTTTTGAGAAACCCTCGACGAACCTACGGTAGTAGCCAGCCAAACCCAAGAAACTACGGACCTCCTTTACATTAGTGGGCGGTGCCCAATCCAACACCGCCTCAATTTTCTGCGGATCCACACGGACTCCCTCTACTGAAATCACGTGACCCAAAAACATCACTTCCTTCACCTAACTCACATTTCGAGAACTTCGCATAGAGTTGCTCGGTCCTCAAAATGTTTAACACTATTCGCAGATGATGGGCATGCTCCTCCTCATTCCTCGAATAGATAAGAATATCGTCAATGAAGACGACGACACACTTATCCAAATACTCGATAAAGACTTTGTTCATCAACTGCATGAACACCGCCGGCGCGTTAGTTAACCCGAAAGGCATAACTACAAACTCATAATGTCCGTATCTCGTCCGAAAAGCCGTTTTCGGCACGTCGGACTCCCTCACCCGGAGCTGATAGTACCCCGATCTCAAATCAATCTTTGAGAATACCGCCGCTCCCTGCAACTGGTCGAACAAGTCGTCAATCCTCGGCAAAGGGTACTTGTTCTTGATGGTCACCTTGTTCAGTTCACGATAGTCGATACACAAACGTAGTGAACCATCCTTCTTACGCACAAACAAGACCGGTGCGCCCCAAGGCGAGGCGCTCGGTCGAACATACCCCGACTCAAGAAGTTCACTCAACTGTTTCTTCAACTCTGACATCTCTGAAGGTGCCATGCGATACAGCACTTTCGAAATCGGAGCCGCACCCGGCTCTAACTCTATAGCAAACTCAACCTCGCGATCCGGTGGCAATCCCGGTAATTCGTCAGGAAATACATCAGGAAACTCATTAACGACTGGAATCGACGAAAGCTCGACTCCACCATCCTCCGCCTTCAAGGCGTAGCACCAATAACCAGTACACCCTTTTCGAAGGAGTTTCATCGCCTTCAAGGCGTTAATAACAAACTTCTGGTTTCTCTTTCGCCCTGCGAAAGCGTGTTCGGTGCCGTCCTCGGCTAACATAGTGATGATTCTCGTGCGGTAGTTCATGATTGCACCATGCCGTTCGAGCCAATCATTCCCGAGAATTAAATCCTCGCCCTCGATACTCACAACAATAAGATTAGAGAGCCAAGCCCTCTCACAAATAATCACAGAACAGTCTCGGACCTCTCGATCACCGACAATTCTATCACCGCTAGGAAGTTTAACGATGAAAGGCTCGCAAGGTGACAAACAGTCGAGACTTAAACGGCGTACACACTCTAGAGAAATGAATGAATGCGTAGCACCCGAATCGAAAAGCACACCGACAGATGGAAATGAATGTGAGCAGACTGCCGCCACGGTAGGCTTTGGATCATCGGCCCTCCTCATCTCATAGATACGTGGCCGAGCAGAGCCGACACTGGAAGCTCCACCCCTAGCGGGCTGACCCCGACCCTTACCTCGGCCGGCACTCGGTGGAGGCGGCGAGCAAATGAGCCCTGGTTCACACTCGGCTCTAACGGTGCCGATTGGGAAGAACGGCGCCACGAAGCCGCTTGATCTGTTCACAAAAAGAGGCCTTGTGGCCCACTGTCCACAAGTGTGACAAGTAAACTTGGACGAGAACACTGCCGGTTCCTATGGCCCCGCACACCACAGTTAAAACATGTGGGTTCACGAGCGGAGGTTCCGGCGGCACCCGAAAACTCCCGGAGAAACGAGCCGAACCGCCCGTTGAAATATTTGCGGCTTGAGATTTCTGCCGGCCTCCACTCTTAGGACTGAAAAATTTCCGACCGACTTCGCTTCTTGCTCTCACGAGCCAAATCGCTAGCCGTCACCGACATATCATAAGTAAGGGCTCGACTCGATAATCCTTCAAGGTAGTACAGACGAGCCTGACATATAGTCCCGAATGGGCAGCTTCATCCTCCTGGAAAATTGGAAAATTTTGTCGCACTCTGCGACAACTTGGGTCTTCACATAACCCAACTCTTTGTTGAAATCAGCAATAGCTTGGGATACGGGAATATCCCGAGGTTGAGCATCGTAGAAAGCATGCACTCGAGCACATCGACCGGCCACGGACAATACTCGGTCTCCATCAATTCTTGGAATTCGGCCCATGAAGCAACGTGATCTTTGGGACCAACGGCCTCCCACCAATCTGTAGCATCTCCCGTGAGAAAGTATTGAGCAATAGGGACCCTACGGTCCTCGGGGCAATTAGTAGCAGTGAAGACTTTGGATATCTCCTTGATCCACCCTTCCCAGCCGATCGGGTCCGAAGCTCCCGAAAACTGAGGAGGATGCATCTTGATGACATCCTGAAGCCAGCGATCCGCTCCGCCCCGATTAGCACGGGCCTGATCGGGGTTCTGAACCACCTGTGCTATAGCCGCCATCTGGTTAACCATTTGCTGCATGACAGCAGCAATACCAAGATCTGCGCGCTCCTGAGAAGAAGCATGACTGTGACGGTCGCCGGTACTGCCGGCTCCTGAAGAGTGCGACGTGGCTGCCCCACCGGCTGCCCCACGTTCTCGGCCGCGTCCACGGCCACGACCACGACCACGACCACGGTTTCCTCCGGCATCCATACTGGTGTTAAAAGATAACAGGAGCATATCGAGGATGAGTAAGGAAAACTACGATGATAAGCAAAAGAGGGAGAATAACCACGGTTCAAGAAACGAAATACAGTATGAGAAAGCAAACAATCGGGTAAGGAGACTTACGAGCACTGGAAGTACTGAGATGCCGGCAGCGGTGTGACAATGTGCAAAACAAAACACAACTAGACCCAAGTAACCGACAAGCCTAGGTATCCATAAACCTGGCTCCGATACCATTTTCTGTAACACCCCCAATTCATTCGAGGTGTATTACAGCGCCGTAGACCCCTACATGGGACCCACCAGGCTACAATAGGAAAACTCCACTCGACTAACCATCTTGGTTAACGAGGATACACAATTAAATAATATGACATATAAAGATACGCCTGAGCAACCGCAAAATAAGCATCAACCAACAACGTGACAGTTTAAAAACAATACAATACGGAGTTTGAAACAAAAAGCCTAAGTACTCGCGAGTACAATCTATAAGTTTAAAACTGTGGGAACAACCATATCGAAATGGACAAAGGAAATAAGTAGACCCAAATGCACATGTCAACGACCACAGCCAACATCCTCGTGTCACGGTGCTCGCTCGTCCGGATAATCATAACCTGAAATCCATAACAAGAATTTCCCCGACAACGGGTCCCCAAAGGGGTTAGCAATTACGCTAGTACAAGTATTCAAGGCAAACCAATCGCTTACACATTTCATAGTACATGCACCAAAATCATTTCAAAACCAAAACAAGACATGTCTTTTAGGAAACAAAGCAGTCAAATAATTTGCCTTGGGAGCAGTAATATCATAGATTCCCGCACGAGGCCTCTAAGGACCCTCCCGCACTGGCTACATTACAAAACAAAACACGCACGTGCATCGCCTTGGGAACAGAGTAATATCATAGATTCCCGCACGAGGCCTCTAAGGACCCTCCCGCACTGGCTACATTACAAAACAAAACACACACGTGCATCGCCTTGGGAACAGAGTAATATCATAGATTCCCGCACGAGGCCTCTAAGGACCCTCCCGCACTGGCTAGCTAAACAAACTCGTGAAATCCAGGGCGGCAGCATAGATTTCCCTCCTTGACCCCGTCGGGCCAACACGAGGTGAGTTACACACAAGTAATATACATCACCATTTCATGTTAAGCTTAAAGGTTTCCAAAAATACTTGCCTCGAATTATTGACGACGCTACGAACGGAAAGGAAACACCGACGGACGTTAGGATCCGATAATCACGAACCTAACGATACGAAGAACACAATCACAACCAATTCTAAACGAATACGGAATTGGAAAACACTCAAAAACCCGCCTACGATTCATGTATATTCGTATAAAAACAACAACGAGGGCGGGCCTCAACCAAACCCTTACGATTACAAAGTTACTACGAAATATAGCATGAATCCGTAGGGAAACCAACAAAACTAACGAGATTAATCATGTGCATCATGAATTAATCTAACATACGGAACGAATCGGACGAAACACGAAAACCCCTTCAATTTACCCAAAACAAGGTTTTTAGGAGTTTACCTTGAATAATGATGAAGAACACGATTAGAGGTTGATAATATACACCAAAAACTCGAAGAAGATGATGGCTCGGAGTTAGAAAGCTTCAAATCGCCGGAAATACCAAGAAGGTCGCCTAGGAGTCGGATGGGAAGGAGAGGGATGAAGAATGACCGAAATCGGTCAACTCCTGGGTTTATAACCCCAGGCCTCGTTACGTACGTTAGCCACCACATGCTAACGTCGTAGGCGTATTACGACGTAAGCCATAAGGGCCTTACGTGCGTAACCAAAAAGCAGTCGCTGGACCGAAATACACTAGGGCATTACGTGCGTAAGAAAGGGTGTTACGTACGTAACCAAAAAGCGAAGTGTCTGCATCGATTTACACTAGGGCGTTACGTACGTAACCAAAAAGGGTGTTACGTGCGTAACATTCCTTCCGTGGAGTACGAGGCCGGGAATGAAAGAGGGAGGTACCGAAAAGAATCGAAATACAACGGTGAACAATTCACGATGGTACGGACGTAAGGGGCACAAACGACGAACTTAAGTACCGAAGGAAAACATATTCCCGACTACTCAAAGGTTCGAAAAACAACATCAAACGTAAATTTCTCAAACTTTTGGGAAATCTACAAAACGATCCAAAAATGTGAAATATACGAAACATGGTCGAAACACCAACAAAACTCACAACGCCCAAAATAACATGAGATCGATCTTCGGCAACCCCAAAACGGCGGTTCCGAACGACGATTATGATAACACACCAAATAGCGACGGAAACAACATGAAACACCGACTCGAGTAAAACGAGTCCGAAACAAGCTCGAACGACAAAAGTTCAATATTAAATATCCTCAAAATGTTAATACGGTTACAAACGAGTTGCTAGAAACGAAAATGCACCAAGATGAGAATAATAAGAGAAAGGAAAAATGCGGATATTACATGATGGAGGGTAGGAAACCTCGTAACCTTTTTCAAACTTAGTCTGTTTGTAGTCGGGAGAATTTCGCGATTAGTGTTACACTTTGCACATTAATTCAATTATACGCGCGTTTGTGGTTTGTCAATCATTCAAAATGAAAAACAGAAAACAGTAACCTAGTTACTACCAACATATAGCTCATGGACCTAATTCCTAAGTACTGGGCCAAGCGAATGACCCAATAAAAAAAAAATCTTCGATTCTTTGTCTTCTCGGTCGGTTGTCTTCGGTCTTCTTCATACCCAAAATAATAATTACATCATTGAAAAATTGCATCCTATACAAGTTTTTCTAGTAAATATAAATAGGCTCAAAACGGCCTTTACAACCCAATCGAATCGAACAAATCAAAAAACTAAGTCCACGAGCTATATCACCATCACATAAGGATTCCATACAACATGTAATGGCAACGAAATTAAACAATTAATCTTTAATATAAATTAATCTAATTAATCTATAAATTAATCTATTCAATTTCTACTATATTAATCCAATTAATATAAAGTGGCATTAAAATTAAATAATAAATTAATATATTAATCCAATCAATATACGATTAATCTATTCAATTTTAATGGTATTAATCCAATTAATACTAATAATTGTCATTTTAATTCGTTCGAAGTAATCCAGCCAAAATAATATTCTCGTTTAATTTATTTCCCTTAACACAAAAATATTCCAAATATTAATTTAGCCAAATTAAAATCCAATATAAATTTTGGGAAATAATCACAACGAAATATAAACTAAAAACGGAGTCCCGGATAATCCGGTTTTAGGCCCAGCCCGCGGCCCGATTCAAAATCGGGCCAAAAACCCGAGGGTTTGCTGGCGAGCCAAGCTTGGCGGTGGCGATCATTCTCGGCCGTGGCGAGACATGGCGATCATGACCGATCATGATCGGCGATGCAAGCGGCGGCCAGGCGATCTTTGCCGACACCTGCCAAGCCCCGTTTCTTCGTTTTTCGGCCCGTTTCAAAAAACGTGATGCTACAACGAACAATTTAAAATCTACAATTATTCCAAACATCTAAATCATAATCATCATTCAAAAGCATTCAAAATGCACAAATAATCGTATATACGGAAACATTGACCTCGCTCCGATACCACTGTTGGGATTCCGAAAAAAAAACGAAATACGCAGCGGAAATAAATACGAATCCCAAACAGGATCGATCAAGTAACGTATATACGAAAAAATAAATACAAAGATAAAGATTCATACCCTTGAAGCCTTTGAAATAAATCTTCGTAAAATGTAGACGATGATCACGATCCCGTCCCGAACACGAAATCCCTTCGTTCCAAGCACCGAAAATTCGAAGCCTCTACTTCACACGCGTCGGAAGTTGCCCGGAAAATTCGACGTAACTTCGTTCTCCAAGAACACGGCTAGGAAGTTACCGTAGGAATTTTCTCTCTATTTTTTCTTGAATTTCTTTCACCTCTAAGATGAAAATTGAAAAAAAAAATTCTCTCCCTTCCTCACAAAGAAAGCTCTCGGCTGGAATCCTTAGAGCAGCAGGTCAGCTTTTATTTGTGTGTGTGTGTGTGTTGTCACAAGTCCACACTTGAGTTGATGTGTTGATGATTATATATATACAAAAACAACTCACATGTATATATAATAAAATCATCAAGCATCTTAACACATGAAGACTTAATCAAGACAACCACAACACACATGCAAGTAATAATACCATGTGAGGTAGGGAAGGGGCGGCCCATTTAGGAAGTTTCCTAGAAACGATCCGAGCCACTCGGCTCGTGTATCGGACGTTCATCAAACGACTCCGTTAAATACACTCCGTTTAATTATCAATGTATTTATATTAATTAATTAATCTAATTAATTAATTATATCAAATACAAATATATTTCTCTAAGAAATATAATTTATGAATTAAATTAATTACCCGGTAACCTAATTTTAATTCATAAGACCGCTATTTGATTTATCGATAAATCATAATTAGATATCCAATATCTAATATTAATAGAGAGATAATAAATTCACATTTATCCGTCAATGCTCCTAATGCGCGACTCGTAGGTCCGTCTCACCGGCATTGGGAGGAACTAATGAGTGCGGCGGCACTTAGCCACTAGCGGGCCGTCAGTAAACCCAGATCGAGAACGAATGAAGGGATCATTCTAGAACAATTATGTCGTGAATACTATATACGTATAGACCCTTCATCAGATGTCCCGGTCAAGTCTTCGGGTCACGGTAAAGTCAAACCCTACTGTTGACTAAACTATATACATGTGTTAATGCAAATCAAGACCAACTGATCAATAGTGTATCTAATACTACTATATCAGAATGCTTTGGCCAAAGACTTATGATCTTATTTGCCATTAACCGTATAGGACATTCGCCTGCTCACTAACAGGAGATAGAATCCTTTCTTGGCGTACAGTAAAGACTGCTACCTGCCCGTATAGTCCGCACTTCGAGGTCGACTCAGCAATTAAGCAAATGAGTCTAACTACTCTAATGACAAACTAAACGTCACAGGCACATCTTATACTGAACCCTCAAGTCAAAGGTCCACGTATACCATCACAACCTTTCGATTCGTCATCGACTCTCCGAGAGTGAATACCGTGTGACTGAATGGAGTATGAGTCGTGTTCGAGTATACTGGTCCCACCAATATACTTATAACTATGCTATCAAGACATGCACATGTCCTAGCATTAGTTATACAAATCTTATTAAAAACTTAATGCCCATTTAAGTTTATTGACTTGCGAACGATTTACGTAAATAAACTTTAAACACTTCCAGTGCATTTTCTCATATCCCATAACGAGAATGGAATGTTCAGTTTATTTACATGGACTTCACTTCAATGTTTACCAAGTCAAGAATGCAATTGAAATACAATAAACAGTGAATGAATCGAATTGCCTTTTTTTATTATTTATTCCATAATTACAAGTACAATGCCTCTACTCTCTCATCCCCTGAGTGGCATTCGAGGGCATATTCCTAACAGAAGCATGCTCTCTACATATGTGAGACCAACAGTGCATGATGTTCTAGCTCCGTGTGCCTGAATTAAAAAGTTATGTTGTAAGCCTTGACCCCGGTTACGCGTGAGGAACTGTGTTGAAGCATTAATCCCATATCGAGAAAATACAAGTTTTGCCACTAATATATAAGATCGTGGATTATTCCTCTCGTTGCCAATTAATTTTGAGTCTAAATTTTAATAATTTTTTACATCAGTTTACATTACCCGTGTAAAACATAGACGTTATAATTCCAACGTACTTTCACAAAATATTGTGTGGGGGGGTGGGGGGGTCAGGGCCGGCCCTATGGGTGGGCGGGCCGGGCAACAGCCCAGGGCATCAAAGCCCAAGGGGCATCAATTTTAGGTCCAGTGATGTTATTACTAGCTAAAAAAGAATTATAGTGTTGCCAACAAGATTTGAACCATGGACCTTTAGGATAGATAAACACTTCTTTACCACTAGGCTAATGATGCTATTGAATATTTTTCTTTTAGTTAATTGTATTACTATTGTTGTCGATTCATTATTTTTCTATAATTTTTTTTAAAATATTTGTCGTGTTTTGATGACAACACTTATTTATCTGAAATAAAATAAAATTAGTCATATTCAACAATTAATACTTCTTATATATTTTTGTTTTGAAAATCTTGTGATAATATTTAAACTCTACATGAAACAATTTGGATTACTAACTAACTTCAACTCGAAACCACAAATATCTTTTGTTATACTTTCTAAAATCAAGTCATGTATGAAATAATTTTAAATTACTACATAGTTTCAACTAATTTTTGTGATTTCCACAGTCATAAAATATGATTATTGGAGGTTATTATTTTTTTTATATATTTTTAAATATAGAATCTTGTGAATCCAGTTTTGTTGTCACCCATAGTGTGATGTCATTTAAAGTTATATAGACGTTTAAACTACATAACACTTGCTATTTAAGTATGTTTAGATTATTAAAAATATGATACAAATATAGTATTAAGTTTTTACATGTTTTAAGATGACTTAAACATCATATATAGTTGATACTTTTAATTGGAAAGAAACTATCATTATATGAAGTCTCTAAATATCATTTAACTTGATATAACATTATGATACTATATAATTATAAGATATGTATTACGAAGAACACATTATCATTTAATAACAGTAACAAAAATTGGTCTTTAAAAATAATATGCTTTTTTGTTTTGTAGTGTTTAAATATAGGGGCATTTTTTGGCCTTTTCGCCCAGGGCATGAGAAATCCTAGGACCGATCTACGGGGTATACGATCGAGTTCGTGCTCATTAATTCGGAATCAACGCAGTTATTAAAGATGGAGAAGAAGACAAGCATGCCTAGGAAATGGCTTTGAAAAAAGGGAGACTCGGTTGTCAGTTTGGTGTATATGGCGGTTTGCTATTTTTATACCCTGAAGATATGCATGGAGTTATTTGGGATTCGGTGCGTAGACAAGTTCAGACTGCATACGATGATGTAGACCTGCTACGGCTGGAATGTTTAAATAGGGCTTTTGCCCTATGTATAGGGGCCGTTTCTAGGACTGCGGGGTTTTCTAATATACTTCTGTTTTCTACGGGTCATGTTATTTGGACTCAATTTTTATGAAAGTACACTCATAGGATTACTATACCCAATATATTAAAAATGTTCGAAAAATATTTTCGAATATTGCACAATTGTTCAACAAAAATTTTCGAACATCTCTCATTTTTTGAAAAAAAAAATTCATACAATAGCAAAATTATCAAAAATATGACCAAGTAAAAATGTTCGAAAAACAATGATGAAAGAATATGAAAAGTTCGAAAATTTAAGTTGAACATTTACCAAATGTTCGAAAAAAGTTTATGAATAAATTTTTACCCATAATTAGGGTGGGTGTACTTTCATAAAAATAGGGTCCAAATAACCTGCCCCGTTTGTTGTATCGAGATTTATTCGACTCGATAGGCGATCGACTACAAGGCCGAGCGACCGAGTCCACACCAATCAAACTACGGCTAACTCGCCTAATCGAAGATACCAGCCCACCATCAAGTACCTAGCGATCGACTCCCAAGGCGATCGCCCTTTGGCATCTGGCGATCGACTCTAGTGCCCGGCTAAGGACAACCGACCTACGCCCCGAACAGAGATGATCGCCCGGCAAAGTCATCGAAGACTGGATCTCAGAACAGCACCCACGTGCAGATCCACAAAAGGCGCTGACAGATAAGACCTTTGACCCCAGCCTGTCACCTACCTCACCTACTAACAGGGCCACCGAAAGTTACGAAGTGGGACCGCACGTGACAGCGACTCAGGACGCGTGCAGGCTCCCCATTGGACCGCATAGCTGGCTGCCAGCAACTCCCGCGGACTTTAAGGGGACAAGCCCATGTGCTAAAAGACGATCGCCCGCTTATTATAATACAGCAAAGGCGATCGCCCGGCATATCCAAGTCTTATAAATAGAGAACCTCCTCCTACTGGAAAAAGGTTCCCAATTCGTTCACTTATATTCCGAATTCATTCACGGAAATACAGGAGAACACACATACCATCAGGCTCCCAGCTTTCTCTCCGGAATCTACCTCAGGATTTCTCTCTCAGAACCTCTCTTCCAGAAGACGGTCAGCAGAGGCAGGAAGTCTCCACAGTACAGATTCAAAGAGATACATAAGCCCAGGAGCTCAAGCATGTAACACCCCCAAATCCTATTGGGTTATTACAGTGCCGTGGACCCCACGCCAGGAGATCCACCAGGCGAACATGACTAAAATATATTAAATTAAACAACAAGGGAAAATCATAGTCCTACCATGATATCCGACACAATATTCCGATAAGGAATTTCAACGACAACGATGGGCCTACATGGCCAAGAGTAAAAATACAACATCCACGAGCATCTGCTCGGGTAATACAAAATGACAATGACTGACAACTGAAGAACACTCCAACCGACTGACTAACATGAACAACTCGGACTAGTATCGCTCGAATGCCTCTTCGCCATCATCATGCCCCTGTGTCTCAACTCTCTCCTCGCAAGCACCTAAAACATGAAAAACATGTTCCGCTCCCACGGGGTCAGTCATCCAGATAATGAACATCAAATACATGTATAACATGATATGCATCCAAAGGCAGAATGAAACGGTGTAATGATGATAATAATACGAGATGCTCACAAACCAAGGTAAGAACCGAGCATTCGCGAGATACTATGCCCACGACATACTATTAATACCTGTTCGACATGTTAGAACATAAATGCCCAACGACGAATCATAATCACAGAACACTACAATGAATTAAACGACATGAACCAAACCAGAACTGAATTTAATATGAATCATAATGCCCAAAGGCTCCAATGAAAATACCAAGACATTACAAAAGGCCTGAAAGTCGTTCAGCGGAAATTAACGAATACCACAAACACCTGAAGTCAAAACAGCCCGAAGTCAGATCAATGAGGGCCGAAGCCACGGCACGAAGCCGTATCACAATAAGGGCGGCCACGGCATCCGGTAGTATCACAATTAGGGCGAAGCCACGGCGAAGCCGTATCACAATAAGGGCGAAGCGGCATCGGCCGTATCACAATTAGGGCCGAAGCCACGGCATGAAGCCGTATCACAATTAATGATAGTGTGCTGCCTTGAGTCGGCCAACACGATGACAGTAACACACGGATAGACACCGTCCTTGACAGTCCCAATTTAACACCTCGATTGCCTTAGGATGGTCAACCGATAACAATGATGCAGCGGATGAATCCATGAATGAGTAAGCACTTCGATTGGCTTAGAATGGCCAATCGCTACGAATGATACGATGAATGATTAGAATACCTCGATTGCCTTAGAACGGTCAATCGATAACAATGAAATGGTGAATAATTGAACATTTTGATTTGCCTGAGAACGGCCAATCGATGACAATGATACGAAGGATGCCTCGGCACCTTTAATCGGTGACCAACGACGAAGATGAGAAATGAATAAGCCAATGCCTAAATTCGGCCAATATGGTTTTAATAACAACCCCCAACATGAATAACGATGATCTGAACGATGTCTTAGATCGACATCAATATTAACACCAATCGATACATCGATGCCGCGAGCCGGTTATCGACAATGACATTAATAACGAGTATCACAATGCCTTGAATCGGCCGTTAATGAACAACAATAAACATTTGGCATAATTGCCGAAAGGTATCGTATCGAACGATCTCTTGATATCAATGAATTCATGAAGAGACTAAGTCTCGGAATGATACACACATTCATACACATATATGATGACATTAATCTCATTGACTAGTACAAGTATAAAACTTGCCTCAAACCGAAGGCGAGAAGGTACTTCCACGATCAACGTCCTTAATGAAATTATCGGCCGCTCGAACAACCTTGAACAACACAAATACCAACAATTCTCTTAATACACGAATCAAGCATGATCACAACCAACTCAAAAGTCGATACAACAATACCCGAAACTCATTGGGGCATTAAAACAAACGCGTTGTAAACAATCTCCAATTGTTTACAACCAAAACTCAATTACATCCGAAACCAACTTCCAATGAATGATTCAAACCCACAAAACCTCATGAATACTATCAATAATCCAAAATGAATATCCGAAAACGTGATTATAACGACAATTAATCGAAAACCCCCAATATCAACCCGATATTCAAGGTGTTCTTGAATAATTCCTCAATAATCCAATGAATCCTTATACAAACTCATAATCATATACATATACCTTCATATAACATGATTATAACGTCCAAAACATCATATCTCAACACAAAATCGAAGTCCAAGGTGTTGAAGAAATTACCTCTTGAAGATCCAACCACTTCGATCCGAAGAACACGAGTTTAATCGAGTATCCAAGCTTCCCAAATGATTGAAGATGATGAAAAATACACACTCAAATGATAGATGATTGTAAAATCTCTCCCTCAAGCCTCTCTCTCTCTCTCGTATGAAGGTGAAAGAATGAAGAAATGAGCTGAAATGCTCAAAAAAACGAAATTATAGGGGTTGGTATGCATCGGACATGGCCGTGCCGATCGGCACGGTCGCGCAATCGCCGGCGAGGGACTCGGCCGTGTCCTGCTTGACACGGTCGCGGCGCGAAGAGGGCCTTCCGATAGTGACCCGTCCGACGGCGACTTCGGCATGACTCGGCCGTGTCCGGAACACGGTCGGGCGTCTGGCGATCGATTACGCTTATCCGGAAGAGTTCGACTCGGCCGTGCTGCAGCGACACGGCCGAGTCACGTGGCGAGACTTCGCATTTCCGGACGAGTACGGCACGGGCCGTGTCGGACGACACGGCCGAGTTCGGTCGGCAGTGATCGGCCAATAACTGAAAAATGAGCGGGTGAGCTAAAACGACCATAACTCTCTCGTCCGGACTCCGATTGACTCACCGTTTGAACCAATGGAAAGCTAACTCGATGCTCTATAATATTACAAAGATTAAGAATTTTTGGAGTTACCAAAAATTAATGGTGATCTAACAAAGTCGAACTCATATGAGGAAAGTTGAAACAATGAACAATAACGATACACAACTCGAAGTTTTTCCGAACGGTGAACACGGTGAATGAACATGATTGATGAATGATTATAATTGAGTGAAAATCCACTGAGTGACAATCACTGAATGAAATTACTGAATGATAATGACTGAATTACAACCGGGTATTACAAAGCATACAGCTAAGACACGCCGTGAGAGACTGACGATCTCTCACCGCCGTCACTGTTCATCTCCGTTGTTACAAGAACTCACAGAGCATCATATCTGGTTCTTCCGACAATCTACACGCTCACAAGCTAAGTTAACTAGAAGTCTTTACACTCATTGTAATTGTATTCTTACATTAGTACTTGTATCCCCAAATATTAGTAATAATAATATCTCGCGAGAGCATTCAAGCTCGGGACTAACAACCCCGGCAATTCTTGTATTATTTACTTTTCCCACGGAAGTGTTCTCGCATTTGTTTGCTATCCGTCCATTCCAGCAATATCTATCTCCGGATAATATTTTGGGTAGCAACAATTGACGTTAGAAGGAGGGCATCTATACCTTCATTTTTCATTCCTACCGTCCCGAAGAACACTCACTGTTCTCGGGGCATATGCTTGAAGTGACACTCACTGCGCTTCAAAGAAAACCTTCAGAATCATGACATCCGCCGGTACATCGAAGAGAGCCACTCTCCGAACCGCCGGACACCATGTCCCGGCTCAATCCGAACCCCAGCCGACGACCGGGGGAAGCCGCGGCAACACGAGACTCTCGATCCCGCACCTGAAAAATGGCCCCAACCTCTCACTCGACCAGTTCCAAACCGAGGAACAGATCGAGGAGGCTATGGCCATCCTAGAGGAGCGACGGAGAGCATGCGCGTCGCCCGCATTAACTCCCTCGATCGTCCGCCGCATGGGAAAATGGAAATTCAACGGGCTACTGGGCGAGCGATCGTTAGAAAGCCCCACTTCGCGAGAAAAGGCTCTCGCACGACCAGATGGATTCGTATTCAATCGCTTGGGGAGCGACCCATTCTGACGACCGGGGCATTCTGGTCCCAACCACGAAAGGACGGAATCCAAATCCGTCACCAGGAGTTCATCCTACCCAACTCGCAGCCGAACGCAGGTCAGCCGTCTAACTCCCGCTCCGATCGCCGGGGGATCAGTACTCGATCGCCTCGGCCCCCGCTCCGAGCGCCGAGCCGCGAGCAGCCAGGCCACGGCGATGGCCGCTATGCAACGCCATCTCGACGAGATAAAAGCACTCTTGGACACTGGGGCAAGCGCCAGCAGAAAGATCACCGGGCCGACCGAACCACTCGCGGTCCACATCGAGCTCGCCCCCATGCAACCAAGGATCGCTCCTCCCGGAACACCTCTGTATGAAGGGAGATCGGACCCCGAAACCCACCTGAGTAAATTTTGAATCTACATGACTGGGTGTGGGGCATCAGATGCAACCAAGTGCCGAATCTTCCCGTTAACATTGGGCGAGCTGGTCCATAGGTGGTACGACTCACTACCACCACGATTGATCATCTCTTTTGAGAAACTGGCGAATGACTTCACGTCATACTTCGCCACCAAGGTCGCCAGACCAGAAGGCCCCCACCGCGTGATGAAAATAAGGCAGGGGGAGGACGAAACCGATGCAGATTACATCGACCGAGTAGACAAAATTATCCTCACCGGCGAACCCGTCAGTGACGAGCTCTCTCTCTATGCGGTCATGGGGGGATTCTATGGCCATTCACCCATGTTTAGACATCTCACCAAGGATATCCCCCCAACCTACGCGATCTTCTGCGCTAAGGCTGCCGACTTTCTGGCCAGGCAAAGGCTACTCACCCTCCACCTAGGCGAGGAAACGCCACCTCCTGTCCGAAAGATGGCGATCGCCAAAACAAAGAAGGCGATCGCCAAGCCACCCGGAGATCTCAAGGCCTTCGAGGACATGGAAGCCCATCTCCTCCATACGTTCAACCGAACTCCGGCCCACATTTTCTATGCCATCGAGGGGCACGAACCGCTAAACAAGCCAAAGGCGATAAGGGACCACGGTCACCTGGACAACAATCAATATTGTGCCTACCATAAGAGTCCCGGCCACAGCACCAACCAATGTCGCGGCCTCCTCAAGCAGCTCTGGAGATTGTTCGAGGAGGGCAAGTTGGACAGCTAATTGGTTTAGCCGAAGCCCCTACCAATCTCTATACACGATCGTCCGAGTCGAACACAAACAAGTCGGGAAGCTCATACGAGCCGACCCCTAGATCAACCTCGGCGACCGTCTCTGCATGCTTCAATTTAGAGAAGGGAACCTCGGAAGTCTCTCCCCGATCTCCCTCATCATTTAAGAAGCTGGAGGACTCGCTCGCCATCTACAGTTCACCATCTAACGTGATGGAGTAAGGCACGAGATCGCCTCCCCCGCACAACGTACACCGTCGAAGGTCGGCATCTACATGACGACCCGAGGTAGAAGAGCGCATCCATGGTCCTGGTGGTTGATGGAACCGACTGCCTAGGCCATGCAAGGTCCCTCTGGGCCACGATCGCCCGCCCTTCGTTTAAATACGAGGCTGGCGTAGTCTGAGGGCCCTCCAAAACTAATCAGTAGACACGATCGCCCGCCCTAAAAGGTTCATCATTTAACATGGTGAACCCAGATAATGCGACCCGTCACTACCCCCATCTCAACGTATACCGTCAAGGGTCGCCATCGTCATGGCGACCCGAGGTGGAAGCAGAGCTAACAAGCCGCGGACGTGGAGTTGAATCATCCAACGCTGCCCCGCGCAAGGACTCCTCCAGACCAAGACCGCACGCCCTTCGTTTAAATATGAGGCGAGGCGCAGCCTAACGGAGGACCCTCACAATAAAATGAGTCACGAGACAGACAATGTCGCTCGCGCACAAGACATGGTCATGGAGTCGGTCCATCGAACTCCGCGATCGTGCACGGTTCCTCAAGACGTACGACTGTCCTCGAGGATTCGACAAAGTTGAAGACCGCTCACTCAATGAATTATTTTCATCCCCTTACTTTCACTAAGTGAATAAAAACAAGGGGGAAGAGTGCGGACTACCTATACGACGATCGTCCCTATTCAATCACATACGGAGATCGCCATTTTTTCAGATGTTGTGCAGTGATCGAATTTGTTGTAAAATTTATCATTATGAGTTTATCAATTCACTTAGACCTACACACGCAACTATCTCTCCTCACACATTTGTACAAAGTCAAACAAAAGACTCAAAAATAGCAATCATTCAAGTGATAAATCAGAGAATCAAACGTTCATTTCATTACTTGAAAGATCATAGTACATGGTCGCTCGAAGGCCTAAACGCTACAAAAAGAAACCTACGAATTACAAGGCAATAAGCTAAAACATAAAAAACGAAGTGCCTCAGGCCCCCGCCTGGCCTTCGCCTTCAACCACCGCATCGACCTGCGGCCCTTCCCCAGCTTCCGGAGCGGCCTCCCCGTCCTCCGGAGCATCAGGATGAACGAGGTTCGCCGGAGTCGGATACTAGCTCAAATCCACGCCAAGCTCTGAGAGATCCAAAATCGGCAAGGAGAAAGCAGGATGGAGAGGATGCTCCAGCGCATACGCCTTGAAATTCTCAGCAAGAGGGCCGACCTCCAGCCCTCCCTTCTTAGCAGCCCGGATCGAGTCAGCGAACGCCATATAATAGGCAAACTCGCTGACAAACTCCAAGTTAAGGAAGGGATTGGCCTTGGTCGCCTCTACCTCCCCTTTCAGCTCCGCCATCGCCTGTTGCGATCCTTGGAGCTCGGCCTCCCTCGTAGCTATCTTCTCCTTCGACTCCGCCAGCTCGCTGGTCAGCCGAGCGACGGTCACTTTCAGTCGATCGGCCTCCATCTCAGCGGCCTTCTGCGAGCGCACATCATTTGTCATTCGGTCCCGGAATCGGTCAACCGTCAACCGAGACATCTCGGCATCCTTCCTCGCTAGCTCAAGCTCTTGGCTCGCCCCCTTAGCTGCCTCCAAAGAGTCCTTCTCCATTGCCGCTATCTTGTCGGCGAACTCGGCGTTCTCTTTCCGAGCCGCCTCGAGGTCCGCCTACAGGCGAATAGTGGAAGGACGCCCCTCAAACTCCTGCGCAGCCTGGACAGCCATGGTCACCGTCTGGAGAGAAAGGGCGAGAACAGCCTGCATTGTACTCCCAGATCGATGACGAGCGATCGCATCTAGATCGGTCGTCCAGGCCTTCGGTAGAGCAGAAGCGGCCTTGCTGACGTATTGCGGGATGTCACAGGACTGGTGAGGAGATCAGATCGCTAAGAAATCCAACACCATCGGCGGACAAGATGGATCTATACCACGGATCCTGCATCAAAACAACACAAAGTTAGCACATCTCCCACGCAAATGGCAAGCTTCAAACTCAGCAAGCAAAGTCTACCTCTCGGCTCTCTCAGGATCGCGACCGAAGTATGGCTTCCCTCGAGGGGTCTCAGCTTCGGCGATCGCCATCTCCCGCAGGAAAGCCGCGGAGGGAGTAGGCTCATTCTCCGGAGGAACAATGGTGATCGGAGGCGCGGCGATCGGCACCTCGCTGGCAGGGGCAGAAACTGGAGTTTCTCCCGACCTCTGCCGTTTGCGATTCATCCGAAGCCCCTCCTCTCGGACTTCCTCCTCGGCCACGATCGGCTCCACGCGAGGCTCCGCCTCCGGGATGATAGGTATCGCCACAGGAGGAGCCCGTGAGGACTTCGTCTGGCGGAGACGACCCAAAACCCCTGGATTCGACATAGCAATCTCCGGTGGGGGCTCCACAAAGCGAGAAAAGCGAACCTCTGCGATAAGAACAATCAAGCCACAGTTAGTCACATTCCTCCAACAGGACGATCGCCCAGCAAATGGAGATCGTAGAAATTCGTACATGAGACAGAGAGATGTCTTGGAAAATGGAGTACGCGAGCGGACAACCGATGACTCTCCTTGTTGATCCGGTTAGCATCCAATTCGTCGTCCGGAAAACTTCGTATCCGCTCCCAGACGACCAGGAAATCGAAAGGCAACTTCTCGATCGCCGGAATGTGGAAACCTACAAAAATAAATTCAAATTAGATCAGTTCAGAACATATCCGAACTAAGGGAGAGTCTGAACCCTTACCGGGATGTCTCTCCCGAAAACCAGTGGGAATCTCCAGCTCGCTAGTGGGATTGTCACTCGCGGAGGCTTTCCAGGCACCGGCGACCCAGAACCACTTCGCCGGATCGCCCCGCGCCTTGTTCGGGACTCCAAGGATCACCTGACCGGATCGGCCGTGTATATGATAGCCTCCGACCGACCCTTTCTGAACCGTCAGCTTGAACAGGTGGTTCATCTCCGACGGCGAAGGAAGGCGGTACAGTCGGTGACCGCCGAACAAGGTGAGGGAACACATTATCTGGAGCCAAGCATTTGGCGTCAGCTGGAGAGGCGCCACGTTCCAGGCAGCCAACAGATGGGATACAGCGAACGACAAGGGGAATCGCAACCCTGCCTCCATGATCGCTTCGTTCACAGCGACCATCCCCTCCGGAGGCTGATCGACTCTCTCATTCTCGGCCGGCATGAAGAGATCTACGTCTGAGGGGATATGAAACCTCGTCCTCCAGACGGCCAGATCCTTTGTGGTCGCCGAACTCTTGATTTGGCCAAGCGACCACAGAGATCGCTGAGCTGCCCGAAATAGCGATCGGTTGGGAGGTTGATAAGGGTGAGAGATCGAATACTCCCGGAAATCAAATCTCGGAGACGGACCGGCCAACCCCTCCATAATCTCAGCAAATGCCTCATAAGCCCGGCCAAAGGCACTGTGCCGGTCCCAGTAGGCCCTGACCGCAAGATCTCTCTCCATTTGCGAGCGTCTATGTTCGACGGCCGCCTCCTTAGCCACTTCGGCCTCGTTGAACAGCGCCTCCACCTCTGCAGGGTAAATTCCGTCCCGAATAGCCTCAGCGGCCGTCTCCAGATGAAATTCAGCGGTGGATCCTCCCCGGACATCAGAAGTCCCAGCGGCGGAGGAAGTGCCCACTCCATGTGAAGAAGATGTTCCAGCCATTTTTGAAGAAAAGAGGAGAAAAGGAATGTTCGTCTTACCCAAAGATGAAATCGACCGACGATCGGCAGTAAGATCTTCAGAAAAATCTTCAGCAAGTCCTTCTTTCTCCAGTCAATGCACGTGAGAATGAACACAGCCACCCTACGACCTTTTATAGGAGATGGGATGGACTCGTTTGCAATAAGGGAGAATCTCAGGGGTCGGATCTCAAACGTCGCAATTAAGACTCCCTTGAAACCCGTGTACGCGTCTTTTCAAGGACGCGTCAGTCGAGGAGTCATAAATGACCGTCGGTCTACCCCAACAGGAACCCGACACGTGTCCCAGAGACTATTCCGCATCCGCTGCAATTTCCTGCTTATTTCAGCGACCTACCAGATCGTCCAAACTCAGAATCTATCAGCTCAAAGAAGATCGCCAGTTCAGTGCAACGCATAGTCGCTCGTCGAAGTTCAGCGATCGCCAGCAGAACCACCTCACCCCACGTTTCCAACATAGGAGCGAGCTGGGGGGCTGTAACACCCCGAGATATTCAGAGTATATTACAGCGCCGTGGACCCCCCACATGGGACCCACCAGGCTACAAACAAGAAAACTCCACTCGACTAATCATCCCGGTTAGCGAGGACACATATTTAATTATAAGACATAAAAAGTTACGCCCGGAGCAACCGGCGAAATGATCATCAACCAACAATGTAACAATTTAAAAGTAGTACAACACGGATTTTGAATTTGAAAAGCCTAAGTACTCGCGAGTACAGTCTATCAGTTTATAAATATAGGAAACAACCATATCGAATTAGACACAAGAAATAAGACGACCCAAATGCACATGTCAATGACCCTGGCCGACATCCTCGTACTGTCCCGGTGCTCGCTCGTCCGGATAATCATAACCTGAAATCCATAACAAGAATTTCCCCAGAACTGGTCCCCAGAGGGGTTAGCAATTACGCTAGTACAAGTAATCAAGGCAAACCAATCGCTTACACATTTCATAGTACATGCACCAATATCATTTCAAAAACCAAAACTAGACATGTCTTTTCCGGAAACAAACAGTCACAATTAATTTGCCTAGGACCGGGACGAAGCCACGAATCCCACTCGAGGCCTCTAAGGACCCTCCCGAGCTGGCCACATTCATAAAATAAATCAAGCACCACACGTCACCTAGGACCGGGACGAAGCCACGAATCCCACTCGAGGCCTCTAAGGACCCTCCCGAGCTGGCTAGCGAATCAAACTCACGAATCCAGGACGAAGCCATAGATTCCCTCGAGTCCCCGTCGGACCCTCCCGATGTGAGTAAAGCACACACAATATACATTACCATTTCACGTTAAGCATAAAGGTTTCCAAGAATTACTTGCCTTGAATATTTTGATGACGCAACGAACGGAAAGGATAATCACCGACGAACACTAGGAGTCAACGGAACCGAACCTAATGATTTGAAGAACATAATTACAACCAACTCTAGCCGAATACGGAAATGAAATACACCCGAAAACCCGCCTACGATTCATGTATATTCGCACAAAAATAACAACGAGGGCGGACCACAACCAAACCCTCTCGATTCCGCAAAACTATGAAAATATACCATGAATCCGTAGGAAAACTAATGATATCAACAAGATTAATCATATTCATCAAGAATCCATCAATAAAATGGAAAGAATCGGACAAAAACCCCAAAATCCCCTAATTATCCAAAAGGTAGGGTTTAAAGAGATATTACCTTGAGGATTCAAGTATTTAGATTCGTAGAACAAGCGTTGGATTGATTGGCTGGGCTTCACAACCGAAGAAGAATGATGAAAATCAACCCCCCAATTGATAATGATGAGAAGCTCTCCTCCTCTCTCACTCTCTCTCGCGTCAATGGAAGAAGAAGAAGTTTTGAGCTTTTCACGCTCAAAACAACACAATTATAGAGGGTTGACCGCATTGTGTGCCGCGGCACAGCTGAGGTGTGCCGTGGCACAGGCCGAAAATTTACTCCCAGGGTTCGGCAGTGTGCCGCGGCATGGCCTGCGTATGCCGCCGCACCCGGTACAGTTGGGTTTTGGTCGCAGATGTCACACGAGTGTGCCGCGGCACCGGACGGGTGTGCGCGGCAGCGACTTAACCTTGTGCGCGGCACCGGATGGGTGTGCCGCGGCACACAGTACAGTTCGCTCGACCAACAACTGGAGAAATGTGTGTGCCGCGGCGCACACACCTTGTGTCGCGGCCCACACCCCCTTTTGGGTCCTAAATGATAAAAAAATGATCCTGGAAGGGAATAAAAGCAATAGGAATCAATATTTGGGAACCAATAACACGAAATGGATCCACGGCAACCCCGAAATGGCGGTTCCGCACAACAATAACGAGGATACAGTTCGACAGATGACAGGAAGGATACATTAAAAGATACACGAGGGTCACTACGACCGAGAAATACACCGAAAAATGAAGATATAAGGGAAAGAAAAATGCGGATATTACATTCTACCCCTCTAAAAATAAGTTTCGTCCCGAAACTTAAGAAACAAACAAATCAGGGTAGCTAGCACGCATGCTATCCTCGGTCTCCCAAGTTGCCTCCTCGACACCGTGTCTCGACCACTGCACTTTGACCAAAGGGATGGTCTTATGCCTCAGTCGTTTCTCACGATGCTCCAAAATCTTCAAAGGACGCTCCTCGAAAGTAATATCCTCGGCGACATCAATCTCACCATAATCGATGATGTGACTAGGATCCGGGACATATTTCCTCAGCTGGGAAACATGAAAAACGCTATGAACATGACTCAAGGCCGGGGGTAACACCAAACGGTATGCTAACCCACCGACTCGCTCGAGAATCTCGAAGGGTCCAATAAATCTCGGACTCAACTTCCCCTTCTTCCCGAAACGGAAAACTCCTCTCGTCGGCGACACCTTCAGCGAAACGTGGTCTCCCACCTCGAATTCTAAAGGTCGACGACGGACATCGGCATATGACTTCTGTCGACTCTGGGCCGTCAACATCCGTTCTCGAATTAATTCTATCTTCCGCCTCGTCTCTAAAACGACATCCGGCTCGGTCCCGACCAAATCGAACGCCTCATTCCAACAAATCGGTGATCGACATCGCCGCCCATAAAGTGCCTCGTACGGTGCCATCCGAATCGACGTGTGCCAACTATTGTTGTACGTGAATTCGATCAATGGCAAATGCTCCTCCCGATCATTGCTCTCAATCGAGCGCACGCCACGCAACATATCCTCGAACGTCTGGATAGTGCATTACATGTCCATCGGCGAGGATGGAAAGAGGTACTCAAACGCAAACGAGTACCCAATGCCTTATGTACAGCTTGCCAAAAGTGCGATACAAAACGGCCATCACGATCCGAAACAATAGACTTCGGAGTACCGTGAAGCCTCACAATCTGCGCGATAAATACACGAGCCAACTTCTCCGGGCCCCAAGTGTCCTTGATGCCCAGAAAATGTGCCGACTTGGTCAGGCGATCGACAATCACCCAAACCATATTCATGCCCGATCTCGATCTCGGCAAACTCGTAATGAAGTCCATAGATATGTCTTCCCATTTCCATTCCGGAACGGGAAGTGACTGCAATAATCCAGCCGGTCGCTGATGCTCAATTTTGACCTGCTGACAAGTCAAACATCTCGCCACAAACTGCGCGACCTCTTCCTTCATGTCATTCCACCAGAAATTCCTCCTTAGGTCCTTGTACATCTTACTCGAACCAGGATGAACGGAGTAAGGTGTAGCATGGGCCTCGCGCAGAATACTCTGTCTCATCTCGGAGTCGTTCGGCACATAGAGCCGACTCTGGAATCTCAAAACACCATCCTCATGAATCACAAACCCAGGGGACTTTCCCTTAAGAATGTTCTCTCGGATTTGAGTGATCATCGGATCCTCTAACTGCTTCACTTTAATCTCATCGATCAAGGACGACGAAACCTCTAAAACACAAAGTTGCCCGACAGCCCCAGGCAACAAAACCTCAACATCAAACTCAATCAAAGCCCGCCGAAGCTCAGACTGAGACGTAAGGACCTCAAGCGTTCGCAACGCAATCGGTTTCCGACTTAAGGCGTCGGCCACGACGTTTGCCTTGCCCGGATGATAAAGGATTTCGAGGTCATAATCCTTAATCAGCTCTAACCACATCCTCTGCCTCATATTCAACTCCCGCTGAGTAAATATATATTTCAGACTTTTATGATCGGTAAAAATCTGACATGCAGAGCCGAAAAGATAGTGACGCCAAATCTTGAGCGCAAAAATGACTGCCGCTAACTCCAAATCATGAGTAGGGTAGTTAAGCTCATACGGCCTCAACTGTCTCGACGCAAAGGCGATGGTCTTGCCGTGCTGCATTAATACGCACCCAAGACCCTGACCGAAGCATCGCTATAAACGGCGAATCCCTCGTTGCCACATGGCAACGCCAAAACCGGAGCTGAAGTCAAACGCTTCTTCAGCTCCTCAAAACTGGACTGCTTCTCGTCATTCCAGACAAACTTCTCGGATTTCTGGAGCAACTGTGTAAGTGGTCGAGCCAGTTTCGAGAAACCCTCGACGAACCTACGGTAGTAGCTAGCCAAACCCAAGAAACTGCGGATCTCTTTCACATTCTTGGGCGGTGCCCAATCTAACACTGCCTCAATCTTCTGCGGATCCACTCGAACTCCCTCGGCCGAAATCACGTGACCCAAAAACATCACTTCCTTCAGCCAGAACTCACATTTCGAGAACTTCACATAGAGTTGCCCGGTCCTCAAAATGTTTAACACTACCCGCAAGTGATGGGCATGCTCTACCTCATTCCTCGAATAGATCAGAATATCGTCAATGAAGACGACGACACACTTATCCAGATACTCGATAAAGACTCTGTTCATCAATTGCATGAACACCGCCGGCGCATTAGTTAACCCGAAAGGCATAACTACAAACTCATAATGTCCGTATCTCGTCCGAAAAGCCATTTTCGGCACGTCGGACTCCCTCACCCGGAGCTGATAGTACCCCGATTTCAAATCAATATTCGAGAATACCGCAGCTCCCTGCAACTGATCGAACAAGTCATCAATCCTCGGAAAAGGATACTTGTTCTTGATGGTCACTTTGTTTAGTTTGCGATAGTCGATACACAAACGTAGTGAACAATCCTTCTTTCGCACAAACAGGACCGGTGCACCCCAAGGCGAGGCGCTCGGTCGAACATACCCTGACTCAAGAAGCTCATTCAACTGCTTCTTCAACTCTGACATCTCTGAAGGTGCCATGCGATACGGCGCCTTCGAAATCGGAGCCGCGCCCGGCTCTAATTCTATAACAAACTCAACCTCACGATCCGGTGGCAATCCCGGCAACTCGTCAGGAAATACATCAGGAAACTCACTAACGACTGGAATCGACGAAAGCTCGACTCCACCATTCTTCGCCTTCAAGGCGTAGCACCAATAACCAGTACACCCCTTTCGCAGGAGTTTCACCGCCTTCAAGGCGTCAATAACAAACTTCTGGTTTCTCTTTCGCCCCGCGAAAGAGTGTTCAGTGCCGTCCTCGGCTAACATGGTAATGATACTCGTGCGGTAGTTCATGATTGCACCATGCCGCTCGAGCCAATCATCCCCGAGAATCAAATCCTCACCCTCGATACCCACGACAATAAGATTAGAGAGCCAAACCCTCTCACAAATAATCACAGAACAGTCCCAGACTTCTCGATCACCGACAATTCTATCACCGCTAGGAAGTTTAACGATGAAAGGCTCGCAAGGTGACAAGCAGTCGAGACTCAAACGGCGTACACACTCTAGAGAAATGAATGAATGCGTAGCACCCGAATCAAAAGCACACCGACGGGATGGGAATGGATATGAACGGTACTGCCGCCACACGATGGCCGTGGATCATCGGTCCTCCTCATCTCGTAGATACGCGGTGGGCGAGCCGACACTGAAGCTCCTCCTCTGGCGGGCTGACCCCGACCCTACCTCGGCCGGCACTCGGTGGAGGCGGCGGAGCAAATGAGCCCTGGTTCACACTCGGCTCCATAGGTCTTGGGTGAGAAGAACAGGCGCCGCGAAACTGTCTGAGCTTCTCGCAAAAAAAAGCTTTGTGGCCCGACTGACCACAAGTATGACAAGTCAAAGGTGGACGAGGACAATCCCGGTTCACGTGGCCTGGCTTGCCACAGTTAAAGCATCTGGGGTCCCGGACAACGGTTCCGGCGGCACTCCGAAAGCTCCCAGAGAAACGAGCCGAACCGCCCGTAGAAATATTTGCAGCCTGAGATTTCTGCTGGCCTCCACTCTTGGGACCAGAAAAAATTCCGACCGACTTCTGCTTCTTGCTCTCACGAGCCAAATCGCTAGCCGTCACCGACATATCATAAGCAAGAGATCGACTCTGATAATCCTTCAAGGTAGTACAGACGAGCCCAGACATATAGTCCCGAATGGACAGTTTCATCCTCCTGGAAAAATGGAAAATTTTGTCGCTCTCTTCGACAACTTGGGTCTTCACATAGCCCAACTCCTTGTTAAAATCGGCAATAGCTTGGGATACGGGAATATCCCGTAGTTGAGCATCATAGAAAGCATGCACTCGAGCACATCGGCCGGCCACGGACAATATTCGGTCTCCATCAATTCTTGAAATTCGGCCCATGAAGCAACATGATCTTTGGGACCAACGACCTCCCACCAATCCGTAGCATCTCCCGTGAGAAAGTATTGAGCAATAGGGACCTTACGGTCCTCGGGGCAGTTGGTAGCAGTGAAGACTTTGGATATCTCCTTGATCCACCCTTCCCAGCCGATCGGGTCCGAAGCTCCCGAAAACTGAGGAGGATGCATCTTGATGACATCCTGAAGCCAGCGATCCGTTCCGCCCCGATTAGCATGGGCCTGATCGGGGTTCTGGACCACCTGAGCTATAGCCGCCATCTGGTTAACCATTTGCTGCATAATAGCCGCAATACCAAGATCGGCGCGCTCCTGAGAAGAAGCATGACTGTGACGGTCACCAGTACTGCCAGCTCCCGAAGAATGCGACGTGGCCGCCCCACGTCCTCGGCCGCGTCCACGACCACGACCACGACCACGGTTTCCTCCGGCATCCATACTGATGTTGAGAGATAACAGAAGTATATCGATGATGAGTAAGGGAGGAAAAGCAACTACGATTCAAAAGTGGAAATACAATGCAAGAAACAAAAGAGCCGAATGAGAAAACTTACGAGCACTGGAAGTACTGGGATGCTGGCAGCGGTGTGACAATGTGCAAAACAAAACACGACTAGACCCAAATAACCAACAAGCCTAGGTATCCATAAAACTAGAGCTCCGATACCATTTTCTGTAACACCCCGAGATATTTAGAGTATATTACAGCGCCGTGGACCCCCCACATGGGACCCACCAGGCTACAAACAAGAAAACTCCACTCGACTAACCATCCCGGTTAGCGAGGACATATATTTAATTATAAGACATAAAAAGTTACGCCCGGAGCATCCGGCGAAATGATCATCAACCAACAATGTAACAATTTAAAAGTAGTACAACACGGAGTTTGAATTTGAAAAGCCTAAGTACTCGCGAGTACAGTCTATCAGTTTATAAATATAGGAAACAACCATATCGAATTAGACACAGGAAATAAGACGACCCAAATGCACATGTCAACGACCCTGGCCGACATCCTCGTACTGTCCCGGTGCTCGCTCGTCCGGATAATCATAACCTGAAATCCATAACAAGAATTTCCCCAAAACGGGTCCCCAGAGGGGTTAGCAATTACGCTAGTACAAGTAATCAAGGCAAACCAATCGCTTACACATTTCATAGTACATGCACCAATATCATTTCAAAAACCAAAACTAGACATGTCTTTTCCGGAAACAAACAGTCACAATTAATTTGCCTAGGACCGGGACGAAGCCACGAATCCCACTCGAGGCCTCTAAGGACCCTCCCGAGCTGGCCACATTCATAAAATAAATCAAGCACCACACGTCACCTAGGACTGGGACGAAGCCACGAATCCCACTCGAGGCCTCTAAGGATCCTCCCGAGCTGGCTAGCGAATCAAACTCACGAATCCAGGACGAAGCCATAGATTCCCTCGAGGCCCCGTCGGACCCTCCCGAGGTGAGTAAAGCACACACAATATACATTGCCATTTCACGTTAAGCATAAAGGTTTCCAAGAATTACTTGCCTTGAATATTTTGATGACGCAATGAACGGAAAGGATAATCACCGACGAACATTAGGAGTCAACGGAACCGAACCTAATGATTCGAAGAACATAATTACAACCAACTCTAGCCGAATACGGAAATAGAATACACCCGAAAACCCGCCTACGATTCATGTATATTCGCACAAAAATAACAACGAGGGCGGACCACAACCAAACCCTCTCGATTCCGCAAAACTATGAAAATATACCATGAATCCGTAGGAAAACTAATGATATCAACAAGATTAATCATATTCATCAAGAATCCATCAACAAAATGGAAAGAATCGGACAAAAACCCCAAAATCCCCCAATTATCCAAAAGGTAGGGTTTAAAGAGATATTACCTTGAGGATTCAAGTATTTAGATTCGTAGAACACGCGTTGGATTGATTGACCGGGCTTCACAACCGAAGAAGAATGATGAAAATCAACCCCCCAATTGATAATGATGAGAAGCTCTCCTCCTCTCTCACTCTCTCTCGCGTCAATGGAAGAAGAAGAAGAAGTTTTAAGCTGTTCACGCTCAAAACAACAAAATTATAGAGGGTTGACCGCATTGAGTGCCGCGGCACAGCTGAGGTGTGCCGCGGCACAGGCCGAAAATTTACTCCCAGGGTTCGGCAGTGTGCCGCGGCACGGCCTGCGTGTGCCGCGGCACCCGGTACAGTCGGGTTTTGGTCGCAGATGTCACACGAGTGTGCCGCGGCACCGGATGGGTGTGCCGCGGCACACAGTACAGTTCGCTCGACCAACAACTGGAGAAATGTGTGTGCCGCGGCGCACACACCTTGTGCCGCAGCCCACACCCCCTTTTGGGTCCTAAATGATAAAAAAATGATCCGGGAAGGGAATAAACGCAATAGGAATCAATATTTGGGAACCAATAACACGAAATGGATCCACGGCAACCCCGAAATGGCGGTTCCGCACAACAATAACGAGGATACAGTTCGACAGATGACAGGAAGGATACATTAAAAGATACACGAGGGTCACTACGACCGAGAAATACACCGAAAAATGAAGATATAAGGGAAAGAAAAATGCGGATATTACAGGGGCAATTGTTGTATCGAGATTTATTCGACTCGATAGGCGATCGAATACAAGGCCGAGCGACCGAGTCCACAGCAATCAAACTACGGCTAACTCGCCTAATCGAAGATACCAGCCCACCATCAAGTACCTAGCGATCGACTCCCAAGGCGATCGCCCTTTGGCATCTGGCGATCGACTCTAGTGCCCGGCTAAGGACAACCGACCTACGCCCCGAACAGAGATGATCGCCCGGAAAAGTCATCGAAGACTGGATCTCAGAACAGCACCCACGTGCAGATCCACAAAAGGCGCTGACAGATAAGACCTTTGATCCCAGCCTGTCACCTACCTCACCTACTGACAGGGCCACCGAAAGTTACGAAGTGGGACCGCCCGTGACAGCGACTCAGGACGCGTGCAGGCTCCCCATTGGACCGCACAGCTGGCTGCCAGCAACTCCCGCGGACTTTAAGGGGACAAGCCCATGTGCTAAAAGACGATCGCCCGCTTATTATAATACAGCAAAGGCGATCGCCCGGCATATCCAAGTCCTATAAATACAGAACCTCCTCCTACTGGAAAAAGGTTCCCAATTCGTTCACTTATATTCCGAATTCATTCACGGAAATACAGGAGAACACACATACCATCAGGCTCCCAGCTTTCTCTCCGGAATCTACATCAGGATTTCTTTCTCAGAACCTCTCTTCCAGAAGACGGTCACCAGAGGCAAGAAGTCTCCACAGTACAGATTCAAAGAGATACATAAGCCCAGGAGCTCAAGCATACAGCTAAGACACGCCGTGAGAGACTGACGATCTCTCACCGCCGTCACTGTTCATCTCCGTTGTTACAAGAACTCACAGAGCATCATATCTGGTTCTTCCGGCAATCTATACGCTCACAAGCTAAGATAACTAGAAGTCTTTACACTCATTGTAATTGTA
This sequence comes from Orobanche coerulescens, assembly GCA_033398695.1. Classification (NCBI taxonomy): domain Eukaryota; kingdom Viridiplantae; phylum Streptophyta; class Magnoliopsida; order Lamiales; family Orobanchaceae; genus Orobanche; species Orobanche coerulescens. The sequence continues at coordinate 203,626,148 of CM065801.1, read as the reverse complement.
TTCTTACATTAGTACTTGTATCCCCGAATATTAGTATTAATAATATCTCGCGAGAGCATTCAAGCCCGGGACTAACAACCCCGGAAATTCTTGTGTCATTTACTTTTCCCACGGAAGTGTTCTCGCATTTGTTTGCTATCCGTCCATTCCAGCAATATCTATCTCCGGATAATATTTTGGGTAGCAACACCGTTTTTTACTTGTTGCAACTAAAAGATAAATTATACTCCTTCCGTTCCACCCATCTTTAGCATTTGCTTTTCGGCACGGGATTTAAGAAAAGCTGAAAAGTAGTATATAAAATGATAGTATGAATATATATTATTTAAAGTTATGAGAGATAAATGTGCACAAAAAGAAAATGACCAAACATCTTAGGACGGCCCAAAAAAGAATATGAACCAAGATCGATGGGACAGAGGGAGTATGGTTTAATATATTTTTCAGGCCAGACCCTGGGGTAGGCCATGAGTGCGCCGGCCCAGTGCCCAAAGCAAAACGGGACTCAATTTTTTTTTAATATCCTATCGTAGAAGCTCAAGACTATTTCCGCCCAGATCTTTTTTCTCTTACCCCAAAGTACAGCCCGCCTAGAACAGCAACAATAGCCAAAAAATTAATGTTACCCTAAGTTAGGCTCTGACGCCTGTCAGAATACAGCAAACAACATCAAAAAATTTTTGAGAAAACAACAAAACAGCCGCGAGGAATTTTGTCGCCCTAAGCAAGCAACAGCAAACACCATCCGCCGCCGCCGCGAGAAGCCATCTGCCGCAGCCCGCGGCCGCGAGTCATTCTAGGGCGGCAAACATGTGTTTTTGTTCTGGTTTTTAATTTCTATTTTCTAGCTTGTTTTGCTTGCTAATTGGTAATTGCTATTGTTGTTGTATCTCATTTCAAGATGTACCCTAAAATATACAAATATGGAGCTGAAAATTTGGAAAAAAAAAAAGAAAATTAAATTATTGTACTTATTGTTAGTGTTTTTCCTAAGGAGGGTTTTGCGCCACATGGTTTTAGTAAGGCTCATTGTACATTGCTCGTTTTTTTCTAAAAAAAATGGACGTATATTATGTTAAGTAATGGCCTATTAATCAGACTTCGTCCAGGACCAACGAAATATCAGACCGCGGTCCTGATATTTTTAAGTATACATAAGTAAAAAATATATAAATAATATTTTGAAAATATATATCAAAAAGTTTCTTATATACATACAAATATTTGATTGGTGGAGAACAAGTATGATTGAAAATTTGAAAGTTAGGATATGAATGTTGCATACATTCAGATAGTTTTATCGCTTTCTCTACTTACTATATAGATGTTTATGTTATTTTTTCTTTGAATTTTTTTTATTTCCATGCATCAATTTACATTTATTGATGTGAATTCATTTTTTATTGCCAATAATTATATTCTTATTGGTTATTTCTTTAAAAAAAATTGTGTAAAAAATGATATTTTTGTTATTAATTTGACTTTGTTTATTATTTTATTGTTCCTCGAATTTCATTGTCATTCGTCTCTTTGTTATTTTGTGTCATAAATATTTACCTTTTTTCTCATTTTTTTGTCATGTTTCAATAAACTCGTGTTCATTTTTTTATTTGAACAAATTATTTTTTTATTCTATGTTTACATATTAGCAAATTTAGAATGGTAACATTTATTTGTTTGAACTGCTTAAAAGCTTTTTCTAACATTCATTCTCACCCAATTAGCTAATCGCTAACACAAGTAATTAAGAGTTGACCGCTAATTGCCAAATAAAGCCTATAAATTATGATTCATAAATTAGAGATCTACATATAGGGCGTGACTGGAAATTTGAGGCATGCAAAAAATTAAAGACTCAAATTTTTATTTTGAGAGGTTTGACTGGTTTTGAACCCAAAACTCTAATTTTTGGGATGATTGAAAGAGTTTTTTGAACTCAAAACTCTAATTTTGAAAAAGATTAGGAATTCCAATTTTTTGACTATTCGAGGTTTGAAAAATTGATTAAGAGATTTTCTCTACTTTCTCTATAAATGTTCATGTTATTTTTTTGGTATATTTTCGTTTTTTTTTCTCGCGAATATTAATCAATATTTTTCTTAGTTAGTTTTTCACTAAGATTCAAAATCATGTGGAGGGATAGAGTTTGAACTCTTGTAATATGTAAGATACCAACTTCCTAGTGAGAGTTGGTCAATTTTTCTTGTTTAGTTTTTAACTAGAATCGTATAAAAATAATATATTTGTTTTTTTAGAGAGATTGGCCGATAACTACAACTTATACTGAAAATTGACAACTAATTCGGATAATTTTTTTACTACTAACTCATATTTTACCTATTAAACCAAATTACCCTTCAATAATTTTCACCCCAAGTAACATTCAATTTTTTACTCCTTAACGCTATATTCACTTTCTCACTCTAAAATTACCAACTCAAGTAATCAATATCAACATTCAAATTTTTACTCCCTCGTCTCTCTACCCACTTTTCTCTAGCATTACCACCCCAAATAATATGTATCAGCATTCAATATTTTATCTCTCTATTCTCTCACTAAAATTACCACTTTGAGTAATCGATATCAACATTCAATTTTTTACTCTCCCTTCTCTCTACTCACTTTCTCTTTCAAAATTATCAACCCAAATAAATGATACAAATATTCAAATTTTTACTCCTTCATCTCTCTATCAGTTTTCTCACTCTAGATTTACCGCTTCAAGTAACAATACCAATATTTCACTTTGCACTCCCCACATCTTTCTACACACTTTCTCTCTCAAAATTACCATCCGAAGTAATGACTACCAATATTCAACTTTTTACTTCTCACTCTATTCACTTTCTTTCTCTGGAATTACCAATTCAAGTAATCGGTATCAACATTCAATTTTTAATCTTCTCTCAACACACTTTCTCTCTCTAGAATTACCACAGCAAGGAATCGATACCAACAATATTTTACTCCTCCATCTCTCTACTCACTTCTTCATTCTAAAATCACCACCCCAAATAATCGGTACCAACACCCAACTTTTTATTCCCCCATCGCTCTATCCTCTACTTTTTATTCAGAATTACCATCTTAAGTAATCAGTACAAAAATTCAACTTTTTACTTCCTCCTCTCTCTCCACCCTATTTCTCTCTCTGAAATTACCAAGTAATCGATACTAATATTCAACGTTTACTTAGTCATCTCATACTCATTTTCTCACTCCAGGATTATCATCAAGTAATTGTCTCTAGCAAAACTCCATAATAATATTTAAAAAGCTTAGTTATTCAGATAATATCATTAGCTACACCGATAATAATATTTCTTGCCTCGATAATAATATTACTCATATTGATAATCATAGTGAAATATACAAACCACATCACACATCCATCTAATTAAATTTGTGAAACTCAAACTACTAGTTCAAATATAAACTCAAAAAATAATCTACCAAGTTACAAGCGCTCACAAACCATTCTCAAACTAAAATCATAACCACCTAGAAATACAATCATCAAAATTATGTCTTAAACCTTTGCCCCAAAACCACTGCAGAAAAATTTCCACCACCTAGTCCCATCATTTTATCTCTATAGGTAATAGTATTAGCTAAGCAAGTAATAATATTACCTTATCAAATATCAAAGCTACTCTTCTTACCCATATACACCCAACACATTAGCTTCCTAGAAAAGAAGAAGATAACGATGTCAGTGTTGGAGAGAAAATCCCAACAAGAATTCCCACCATACCCTCGTCCTACATAATTTGTTTATTTTTTTGTCAACATAATCTCTCTCCAGATCTATTTAAAAAATTGAATATTTTCAAAAAAAAAAAAAAAACATATTTCATCTTCCCTTTCTTATTTTGAAGTGTAATAAATTGTAATTTTCATTTTGTGTGAAAAACACACTTGTATTCTTGAGAATTTATGTAAGTGTGTTGAAGTATATGTTGTGGAAGGAGTTTATTGCTTCTTTCTCCTTTATCAGGAGTTAGTATCAACACTACAAAAAAATGTTTTTACCGACGATAATTACCGATGGCAAAAATGGCATGCCATCGGTAAAAGTGGTTACCGTCGGCGTTACCGACGATATGATGCCGTTGGTAAAATCTTCGGTGGTAAAAAAAATCCCGACGAAAAATACCGCCGCCGCTGATTTACCGATGCCCCGTCCCTCGGTAAATTTCTTCTTGTCAAAATTTGAGAAACGTTTTACCAACGAGTTACCGACGGCAACGGCCGTTGGTAATTTACCGAGATGGCATGGTGCCATTAGTAATTTACTGACGGCACGGTGCCGTTGGTAAAATCTGTATGCATTAACCACTACCAATATCAGGGGTTTAGCCAACGACTTTAAGTCGTCGGCAAAAGGTCAATGTGTCGGCTAATCCCCTCAGTCGTCGGCTAAAAAACCGTCGGCCGATATTCGTAGGCCAAGGTTTAGCCGACGACTTTTTCGATAGTCGTCGGCTAAAACTCAAAGTTTAACCGACGACTTTGTCCCGTCGGCTAAAGTTTAGCCGACAACACTTAAGTTCCGTCGGCTAAACTTCTACGATTTAGCCGACCACTATGAAAAAATGTCGTCGACTATAGTCTTTTAAAAACTTTAGCTGACGACTTGTGTAAAGGTCATCGGCTAAATTTTCTTTAAAAATAATATACTTTAGCCGATGACTTTTGTAAAGGTCGTCGGCTAAAACCTAATATAAAAAATGAAATTAATTCAGATTTTGGGATCCCAAAACCTATTTTTTTGCACCTGCAATTTTTATACACCAGCTCCCATTATCAACAACAATCAACGCACAACACATTCAACTAATACCATCAATAATATGCCCAATATTATATTCAACACAACGCACAACATACTAGTAGCATCAACAAAATCATTTACACAATTCTAACACAAATATAAATATAAGAGTCCTACAACAACACAACTACAATCCACTACCAAAATCATCTAAATGTCCAAATGTAGAATTATAAGGATTACCACCATACCCTAGATCCTCGTCACGAGGCTGTGAAGATGGGGTCTGACCGAAGATAGAAGGCGGTGGAGCATGTGCCTGTAGTCCAGCCTGAGTAATGGTCTGAGTCAGCATCATCATGTAGTCCATCATGGCCTGCTGCTGTCTCTGGAAACTCTCTAACCGCGACCCAGTCCTCTGCTCGCTCTCATATAACCGCGTCTGAGTCCTCCTTTCATTCTCAGCTCGGAGCTCCCTCTCCGCCCTCAACTGCTCCTCGAGATAGGCAGTCCGTGCATCCCGTCCGCGAGGGCGCCGGTATCCGGGGGTATCTTTCAATAGGTTGTGATCCTCGGCTCATATTAGTGCGGTACCGACTACCTGTAACACCCCCAAACCGCTTGGAAATATTACAGCGCCGCAGACCCTCTCCGTGAGGATCTACCAGGCTAAAAACAAAAACAATACCTCACATTACATACCGACATGGCTACATAATGAACTGCTAGACCGATTTGGTCTTTTACCACAATACCATACATCAAACATATACAACTCGACTTAAAACTCATACCCACGCAGGGGTTGGAATACATCAATATACCCATAAAACGGGAAAACTACACAACGGAGAGCCAAATACTGAGACTCCAACAAAATACTCAACGAATGGTCTTCATGTGATTAGTATCGTCGTCTTCCATCATCCTTCGTATCGATCCTGTGATTCGCTCCCCAACAACCTGCAAGTACCTGGACGCAATACAGACATCCACCCCCCAAATACTCGGGGGTTAGCAAAACTCCATTACTTTGCTAGTGCAAGTAAAAAACAGAAATACAAGCTATACGCAACATACTCCAAGAATATAAAAACCTTGAATATATTTCCCGAGATAATTCACTTAATCAAAATAGTTTGATTTATAAAAGGTAGGAATAGAACCATGTATCTCATACAAAATATTTTACGATCTCGGGAGTTTGAAAACATTTGGAATTAAGGAATTCTCGAGTCTTTCGAAAACACTTGGGGACACGGCCCAAAATCATCTTTCCAAAATACGATTCCAATAATAAAATGCGGTTTCACAACCCAATTCACAACACACGGGGTCCAAGACCCAAATCATAAGCCACAGGGTCCACGACCCGAATCACATAACACATGTTCCTAAGGATTATTCGCGCCCTGTGCTAACGAGCCACGAACCTCAGATGCTCCCATAGAACATACCCGAGTGAACAACCCAATAGGAAACCATACCAAATCACATGTCCTCGTGACAACAGCCACAGAACCATTCTAAACCACAACCATAAGTTATCCCGGCATCGGGCGAACAAGCCACGAACCTCGGAGTCCCCGCAAGACATACCCGATGATAACCCCCACAAGTTATCCCGGCATCGGGCTAGCAAGCCCCGAACCTCGGAGTCCCCGCAAGACATACCCGGATTGGATAACCCTACGGTCACGCCCGACCCATACTAGCAAGTATGGATCCCGGAGATTCAACAATCCTATCTGGAGGCACATCACTATCAACGATCACATAAAAATGAGCATAACATCAATCCAAGCAACACTTAAACATCACAACCTCCTTTCAAAGGAGTAACAACTAATATCACACATAATACGTTCTTACCGCACAAGTACACATAACATAACATAATCCCCGGCAAAGGATTACGGTCTATTAAGCTCACTCAAAGTGATCATAGCATCTATCAACATACAAAACCAACACACATATTCCGAAAACACATATATTCATGAAGTACACGAATTATCGTTGAAAGACAACATTTATCGAGAACATATCGATCCCTTTTTACGTTCATTAAACATTGGGTTTCGCATAAAATCATTCATCAATAATTACGCCTACGAAACATGAAATGTATGGACAAGATACTTGCCTCGATATCACGAGCGACGAAACGACGAACGGGCACGATCGGGCAACCTTCGAATTTCCAAAAACGATCAAGACTTCGACAGCCCACGAATATTGCGAAAATAGCATCACCACGAATCAATAACACTAATCGAAATCCGAAACGATCCTAAAAACGACAAAGATCTAAGTGTTCTCAAAGAAATCAAGAATTGTTGATCCGGGCGATAAAAATCGATGAACGGTTAACAAAATCTGAAGATTACGGTTAAGACAAAAAAAAATACACAACTGATCGGATGAGATCGGTTAAGAATCACAAATCCAAGGAAAAACCCCAAATTCAAGAAACTGGGGTTCTAAGAAGAGATTACCTTGATTTGGACAAAGAAGACGATTAGATGTTGTTATACATCTACCAATCCATTCCAAAATGGAGCTTGATGAAGAAGATTGCTCCAAATCGCCTCTGGAGCTCACTCCCATCGGAAAGGATGAAGAAAAGTGGGAAATGACGGCTTAATGCTGCTATCCAGTATTTATACTGGACAGTTATTAGCGCGCGCTAAACACCCTGCATTAGTGTGCGCTAACGGGGTCAACGCTCCAGAGAATCCGCCCATAACACAGTTAGTGTGCGCTAACCAAAAGCCGTAGCGTGCGCTAACAGGCCACAAAACCAGTCCAGTAGCCCCTGGACAGATCTGCACCTACCATATAGCGTGCGCTAGAACTAACTATTAGCGTGCGTTAAGCAGTCGATAGCGTGCGCTAGCTACCAACATTAGCGTGCACTAACGAGACCTCAGTCCGAGTCCAGTAGCTCCTGGACTGTCGCTGGACTGCCAGTTAGCGTGCGCTACACATTCAATAGCGTGCGTTAACAACAACGCCATAGCGTGCGCTATGTCACAAGCATTAGCGTGCGCTATGCCACGAAAACCCAGAAAATCACATAGTGATCCGAAACGCCTCCAAACACATGTCCCAACAAGGCACACCCAAACATGGCACAAAATTCCAACGATGAGGACAATAACAAACCGATAAAATATAGAAAATTCAACGAATCCGGAACAAAGATATCTGGTATTACATTCTACCCCTCTTAAAAGAAGTTTCTTCCCCGAAACTTGAAACATAGAACGAACGCAAAACAAACTCAGATTACACGCGACATCCATTGCCGACAATAACAAAACACAACGACCGAAAATCAATACGGCTGAACAACTCAACAGTACATCAATCAAAACACGAGCTATTCGCTGAACAAATACGAAATTCCACAGCCCAAGGGTTGGAAGATCGAACACAAAACTAATTTCGCGAAGTTAAGGAAATGACGAAGGAATCCAAACGTTCAAAAATTACGATACAAGACCAACAAGACTGGACAACAAGTGAGTGAACCACAAAGATCGAGACACATCGGTCAAACGATCATATTCGAATCACGACGAACAATAATACTCGAACAACAACCCCAAAGTTCACATCTCGACTCGAGACAATATACGATCCGGTGAAGACAACAAGATGTGCATTCACATAAGATCCACGGGAAAGGGAATAGCAATTGGAAAGTCGTAACGACAAACGGATTATTCTAAAACAATACCACAACTCGTTCGATCAATGAAAGCACAAGACAGGACAAGTTCAGAAAATGTCAACGAACATAAACGAGTCGACAAAGTCGAAAGTACAGAGTTCAAAATCCGATCCACTTCAAATAAAAGAAGTTAATCTCCGAAATTCGAAACAACAAAGCAAGGGAAATAAATCAACATACAACTGATAGACCACGCCCCTCCAGGACTACTCGGAGTCGATCCAGATATCGGTGCTCAAGTCCGTGCCCCGAAAGGCTCGGTAACCATCTCGCAAAACTGAACTCGGTGTCCCTCGAGTCCGCACTTGTAACACGTTACTGGCGGAGAAGGTCAATATGCGCGAACATGTCTGGACACATTACAGTTAAAACATCTCCTGGCTTTACCAGGAGTCAGAGCAGACGACTTGGAACTCTCAGTTCCACGCATCGAGCGATGGGGCTTCATAGCAGAAAGGCTACGACATTGAAAACTAGAAACACCAATTTCTGCACTGTCCACACAGTCATCGGACTTCCTCTGCTTCTTCGAATCGGGTACACGCTCTGACGATAACGAAGCTAGTTCACGGGCTAATGCTCGATCTTGATAGTCCCTCAACGAAGTGCAATTGAATCCCGACATATACACGCGAATATCCGGCTTCATCCGTCTGTCAAAGTGAAGGATCATTTCTTCCTCGGTTCTCACCCGATCTCGCACATAACTGAGTTGTTTGCTATAATCGATGATAGCTTGCGACACCGATATATCTTGCGGTTATGCCAAGTAGAATTCGTGAATCCTCTTCTCTGATCGGTTTCGGACAGAACTCAGCTTCCATAAATGCCTGGAACTCCGCCCACGTGACATCACGATCACGAGGTTTAACAGCTTCCCACCAATTAGCGGCATCTTTGTCAAGAAGGTACTGAGCGATAGGTACCTTCTGCTCTTCAGGACATCTGACAGCCTCGAAAATCTTTCCCAACTGGAAAATCCAACCATCCCAGCCCAACGCATCTGCAGCACCGGCGAATCGAGGGGGATTCATATGAACTACCTCGCGAAGCCATTGATTTACACCGATGTTCTGACTCGCGTCAATGCTACGTTGAACCACCTGGGTCAACTGAGTCATCTGAGTCGCTACTTGTTGCAATATAGTAGCAACACCCAAACTAAAATCATTCTCAACGACATTATCTCGATTCCGCATCTGATCCCCGTGGCCATCAGCACCACGGTTATGACCACGACCTCTGCCCCTCGACATACTAACAAACAACAACCTATGGCAACGAAAGATCATAACACATAGCAAGATATTCACATCTCCGTCTTTAATCAAACACCATTCAATCATATACATATTACGATTTAATTCAGGCTAGTGCACAATATACAAACTATTATCCCGACAATCTTCATTTATAATGTCGTTGTTATGTGAATTACAAATGCAATGAAATTAAAGTCATTCATTATATCAAAATCATTTTCTATACGGGTTCCGCGCCGGAACTCACCAAGTTGAAAACCCTTTTCAAAAACGTTTCAAATGTAGACCTGGCAAACGGGCGGGCTCGGCCCAAACGGGCCGGGCAAAAAACGGGCGGGCCAAATCTGGGCCGGGCCAAAAAGGCCCGGTTTTTTTTGGGCCAAAAATATTAGGCCCGTGGCCCGCCCCGGGTGGGCCCGGCCGCCATGAGCCTCGACTTTTTTTTTTTTGAAATATTATTTCTGATTAATTATAGAAATATTTTTCGATCCGTAATTATTATATTATTCACTATACTATCACAATCAATTATATAAATGTAGAATTATTTTTATTTGATAATTATATTATTTACTACACTACCACAATTAAAAGACAAATATATAAATATTTTTATTTGATCATCATTTCATTTATCACTACTACTTTCTTATAAAAATCATAAAATAATATTATTATTGATATGACAAACTACAAAGAAAACACAAACTCCCAAAAAAAATAAAACAACAACAATAATTAACAAAAAGATGAAATCTAATCAAACACATAACGAAAATTTTTAAATATTATAATTACATATAACATAATAAAAAAAAAAACTGGGCGGGCGGGCCGCCCATGGGCCGGGCCTCAACGGGCGGGCCAAATGCTGTAAAAAGGCCGGTTTTTGGGCCAAAAATATGAAGCCCAATGCCCGCCCAAAAATGGTAATTTGGCCAGCGGGAACTGGGCCTATTTTGCCAGGTCTATTCAAATGCCAAAAAGGTCGATGACGGTAATACTTTCCAAATACTCACCAAAAGTCATTTTCCAAATATCAATTTCCGTCATAAAATACCATTTGAAATTACAAGGCGAAGACGCCAAAACTCGATAGTTTCACAATATACGTTAAGTCACTCGACAAAAGAGTTAGGAAAAAGGGTCAACGAAATAACTCAAATTTACGAACCCAAAAGGTCATTTTAAAACACACACTACCTGGTAAAAATACCAAAAAATCATTTTGAACTTTACACACGCAGCGGACAAGAACACAGTTCAAATTACACATAACCACACACAACAATTGTTATTCCTGAACAACACACATAGAGTACGATCACAAATGGTCAGCCTAACAATCGCAAAAGTTAGACCGATGGCCAGAATGCAATTTCCGGGCTTCTGATCAGACCATTTAGTATATGATTTAACAGAGACTTAGCGTGCGCTAGCCATGCCACGTTAGCGAGCGCTAGCTATTCTAATCCAGCAACACATTCATGAGCATATACTAAATGATACCAAAAGTCGAAGGTTAAAAATAAACAACAACATACGAATCCAAACGTCAACAATTTACATCTTCACTACATATCTTTTAACCGAAAAGTTGAAGGCGAAAGTCACGTCTCAAGTAAACTATTGGTAGACCTCGTTTAAGCATTTAAAAATCGAATTTTGAAAATTTTCAATGCAAGATGAAAATAAAATATATGTAGTTGAATTCTCAAAATCTTTGGTCTCGAGGTCATCATATGAAAATCAAATCATTTTTCCTCCTCGAAGGATGTTTTTAAATAGAATTTACGTAACTTCCCCAAAACATTTGAAGTTTAAAATACCACATTGATAAACTTTTATTGAGTAACCAATCCAAAACATCACTCCTGTAAAAACGATTTCACACAAAGATGTATACATATATACATACATACCGGTACTACTCTTTATTCCAACACAATACGAGAATCAAACAAGTATGGAGTAAGTATTCACGAGGCACAATTAAACTCCACATAATAACACAAAATCACATAAACTCGTATAACACGAGACACAACAAAGTAGGGAGACTTACATCCATAGATCGCACGAAGATGATGGTTGCGCCTCGATACTAATCACGACCGACAACTCAGACGACGCGTCGCGACACCACTCAGTCAGACCAAATCTGACAAGACAAGACCCGAAAACACACAACTCAACCCGACAGCCTAGGTTTCCTCAACCTAAGCTCTGATACCATATTCTGTAACACCCCCAAACCGCTTGGGAATATTACAGCACCGCAGACCCTCTCCGTGAGGATCTACCAGGCTAAAAACAAAAACAATACCTCACATTACATGCCGACATGTGTTGCGATATTTCCTACACGCAAGTGCACGTCATCGTTTACAAGTAATAAAGTGATAAGTATAGTATCGTTCCCACGAGGATTGAATCTCTAACTACCGACGTTTTCGTATTCCAATTTTATTTGAACAATCGAAGTTGGGTTGTTGGAGTAATAACTAAAAGAATTAATAAAAGACTAAACAGAAAACGATAGCTTGAATAAGAGGAATCAAATGATAAATAAGTCTAGAGTTCTGAATCCACCTTAATTTATCCGAATTTAATCTTGATTATCCGTAATAAATAATTTTCCCAATTTATTGAAGGCGGAGATTGCTAATATATTCTACAGCCTCTCCAGGGTCAATAGATTTATCTAACGGCGACTAACGCACTCTATCCCTAGGTGAACTTCTCGTCGCTAGGCAAAAGCATGAAATCTCCTAAAGGCCACGTAGTTCCTATGAGTATATTCCTATCTCACGAATAAAACGGTCCTCACCAATAGTTCCTCACCAAATCTCCTCTCCCGATTAGTGAATGATTAAATCAATACAACTATTGGCGGATAATTGCAAGCATTAAACATAATTGGGAAAACTCAATAAAAAGGTAATAAATTGGATAATCTCAATCAATTCGTCAAAATAAAGGTTTCATCAAAACCTAGATTAGGGCTTTAGCACGACATACTAAAAGCGACAATACAAAATAAATAAACGAAAGCATAAAATTCAAACGCAGATGAAGCTCGTATTCCTCCGTTCTTGACTTCCGCCTTCGCCTTGAATTCCTCTGCTTTCCTCCTCTTCTCTGTCTCAAGCTTAAGCTCCTAGGTTTAGCCCCAATGATTCCAAGATGATTAAATTAGGGTCTTAAGCCCTATTTATAGCTCAAGATCTCCATAAATCGCGTCCGTATTAGTTGGTTGAAATCGGCAAACGGCCCAAAATCCGCGAGCAGACCAAACCCGCTAAGTGTGCCGCGGCTCAGAACTGTGCCGCGGCACATCACCAAAATCTGAATACCAGGCGTAATTAATTCCTCTGTCTGCGGCTCACATGGTGTGCCGCGGCACAGTACGACTACTCGCCCTTCGGTGGCGTCTTCCTTTGCCGCGGCTCGGCTTCCTTGTCTGCGGCTCATAGTCGATTTTGCCGTTTTCGCGTTTTGCATCGTTTAAGCTTCGGACTTCAATTTCTTGTCAATCATACAAAATTAAGGCATTAAAAGCTCATTTAGATGATTTCACACTCCAAAATACTACAAAATAATGATAAATAAGCGTATAAAAATACGCCTAACAAATACCCCCAAACTTAAGCCTTTGCTTGTCCTCAAGCAAAAAGAATTAAAGTCAATAAAAGAATGTCGTGAATCATCGTGCAACTCACAGTGTTCAACCTAATCAATACTATCCTGCCATTCTCTCTAAAAATACGAGTGTCATAAAAGCGAATGCTTTCAGAATAGTGATACCGCAAAGTAATCAAGTTCAGTCCTAATCATTTGTTTATGAAGAAAACTCAGCTCAAAGATCAACAAAACATGAGTCAAATCAACCGTCAATATGAAAGGCTAACATAAACAAGCTAGTTCGTCGCGTTCCACAGTCTAACGGCACAATTTTTTTCACGAGTCTCATAACAAATAAACCTCGGACAGTATCCCCTTATATAAATATGCTTAAGAATTTGATTCGAGTCGACCACTAGGTTAGGATCTCGGGATGTTTCATCGGGATAATCCTAGGGTGGAACTTCCATTCTCATGTATTCGGAAACCGTTTGACGTAAAAGACACTCATGGGGTACATGGATGCTTCTAGTTACTAAGTTCCGTCTACGGCGGAGAAACAACTCGAATACATAATTTCCACATGTCCGAATCAAGGTTGCCGTTTGACGCGAGTAAGCAATGGTCACGCGAATGCCCCCGGTTACTAGGCTTCCTATCATTGGCACATGTGAAATCACTAAATCACTAGTCTAATCGGGGTCGTCGTTTTACGCGAGAGTAAACAACGGGTCACGCGAATACCCCCGGTTACTAGACTTCCCTTCATAGAACACATTATCTCGACTTTTGGGGAAAAACTGACCGACTCTAAACTCCATTTAAGTGCCAACACGACTAAAGAAACAGTACGACTCACTATCCGGAAAATGTAGCCAAACGTATTGATGGGGATTAAAAACAAGTATGTATCGTCTCTTATCTGCCAAGTCCTCTACAATCACGAAGAATTTCGGACCTAATTGAATACTAAGTAGAACAGAAATAACTGACTAAAACTCGCCCGCTTCTTCAAAGAGAAAGACAGTGTCGTAACATCAGTATCACACATAATAGAAGCCCGAAAATTCACGAACAAAGAAAAAAACTACGGCAAGCAAGGCTATCTAAAAAAAAATTTTCGCAAAGAAAAGGAAAGTGCAACAAAATATAGTGTACAGCCAGAAAATAGAGTACAGCAGCAATGAATGTAGAATGTAAATCCCTCCCCCAAACTTAGGACGTACATTGACCTCAATGGACAAAAGATGAAATGCAAGAAAAGTAAAAGGTCAAGTACTCCCCTCCAGTCTGCTCAGGAGCTGGTGCCGACATCGTCCGGTGAGGAGGATGGTGCTTCTGAATGATCAATTTTCCATTGCTGCAATTTATCAAACACCTTGTGTGCACAAGTTAAAATGAAGAATAAAAATTTTGATGGTTAATTCCAAATCCCAAAAATAATAACACAGATTGTAGCCCTGAATTACAAAAACCATCATCAACAATTCGTTCATAAACATCAATTCCATCACAATAACAAATTCCCATATTCCAACTCCATTTGAAACAACAATGAAGAACAACTAGCAATATAAAACTCCAAATCTTTTCACATCAATAATCACCTATGATTTAGAAATCAAAAATTACGGAGAATTTGAGAAGGAGACCGATAGAATTGATCCGACTAACCTCATCGTGTGCAGGAAGGAAGGAATGAAGGGAAGAAGTAAATATGCAGGCCGATCGACTGAAAGAGCTTGACCTGGCTGCTCTTATTTTGCGACGGGTGCCGCGGCACAATAAACGTGAGCCGCGGCCCAAAGTACAGTCGGATTTGGACGTTTTGATATGCCACCGTGCCGCGGCTCAGATTTCTTTTGCCGCTGCTCAGTGTTAAAGTGTGCCGCGGCTCAGGCTTATTATGCCGCGGCTCAAAGTACAGGCACCCTGGGCGTTTCTTGACCATTTAGTGTGCCGCGGCTCATTTTTCGGGTGCCGCGGCTCAGCGACCTGGTGTGCCGCGGCTCAGTAAGATTATGCCGCGGCACAGGTGCAGTTTGATCGGCCATTTTTCCTCGGTGGTGTGTGCCGCGGCTCACTGGTGTGCCGCGGCCCATTATTGAATTTATCCCCTTTTTGCCGATTCACCACGAGAAATTTTACGAATTCATTAAAATGAGAGGAAAGGATGGATCCAAGAGGAAAGAAGACAAAAAGAGACTCTAAAAATGCAAGGCAAACAACAAAGAATCTACAACTAATACTGGGTTGCCTCAGAAGCGCTAAGTTTATAGTCTTGATAGGACTTCTCTCGCATTCATCCGGCGGTGGATAAGGTGACGCTCGTTTTCTGCGTGTCTATTGGATTTCCCAAGTATGCCTTCAACCGTTGTCCATTAACTTTGAATTGTCGACCATCTCGTTGAACTTCTACTGCACCATGTGGAAACACTTGAACTACGGTGAACGGTCCCGACCATCGTGAACGCAATTTCCCGGGAAATAACTTTAAGCGTGAGTTGAATAGCAACACCTCTTGACCCGGGACAAATTCTCTCTGCGTGATGTGCTTATCATGCCAGATTTTTGTCCGCTCCTTATAAAGTTTTGCATTTTCGTATGAGTTGTGGCGAATTTCTTCTAACTCGTTCAGCTGCAAACACCGCTTTTCCCCTGCGGATTTTAGATCAAAGTTTAGTTTCTTTATCGCCCAATAAGCACGGTGCTCCATCTCTACGGGCAGATGGCAACCTTTTCCATAGACCAATCTGTAGGGCGACATTCCGATAGGTGTCTTATACGCAGTCCGGTACGCCCAAAGTGCATCATCGAGTTTAAATGCCCAATCTTTTCGAGACGAGTGGCCGTCTTTTCTAGAATCCACTTCAGCTCTCGATTTGATATCTCAACTTGACCACTCGTTTGCGGATGGTATCTTTGTGGCAACACGATGAGTGACTCGTATTTTCTCAAAACCGCGTCAAGAAATTTGTTGTCGAAGTGTGACCCACCATCACTTATAATAGCACGTGGAGTCCCAAAGCGTGAGAAGATATGTTGTTTGATAAACTTGATTACGACATTGGACCCATTCGTAGGTAGCGCCACCGCTTCAACCCATTTGGAGACGTAATCCACGGCCACCAAAATGTAGAGATTCTTGTTTGATGGAAATGGACCCATGAAGTCGATCCCCATACATCAAATAATTCGACTTGAGTATGGTGTTCAGCGGCATTTCGTGTCGTCTTGAGATGTTTCTGTCCGTTGACACCGATCACATGTAGACACAAAGGAGTGAGCATCTTTGAATAAGGACGCTGACGATAAAATCCATTGTAAGACCTTCATTGTTCTATTTCCACTAAAGTGTCCACCGTAGGGCGATGCATGGCAATGGTTCGACACTTGTGGATTTCCTCATCTGGAATGCATCTACGGATAATTTGATCGGGGCATCGCTTAAAAGAAACGGATCGTCCACAAATAGTACTTAGCGTCCGAGATTAGCTTCTTCTTTTGATGACGTGAGAGATCGTTCGGAATTGTTTTACTTGCTAAGTAATTCACTAGATCAGCATACCAAGGCGCATGTGTTGAATCCAACTTGTAGAGTGCTCGTCGGGAAGGTTTCTATAATTTGTGGTGACTTTCTTCCTTCTCGAGGGAACTCTCCAACCGTGAAAGGTGATCGGCTATAACATTTTCTGTCCCTTTCTTGTCCCGAATCTCCAAGTTGAATTCTTGAAGGAGTAGCACCCACCTTATCAGCCTTGGTTTGGCATCCTTCTTCTCCAAAAGGTACTTTATCGCCGAATGATCGGTCCACACTATCACCTTTGTTCCTAGTAGATAAGCCCGAAATTTATCAAATGCAAATATCACTGCCAACAATTCCTTCTCTGTTGTGGCATAATTTCTTTGGGCGTCATCGAGCGTTCGGCTCGCATAGTATATGACATGAAACACCTTCCCTCGTCTCTGCCCCAAAACAGCCCCAATGGCAAAATCGCTAGCATCGCACATTAGTTCGAATGGAAGGTCCCAATCCGGAGCGACTATCACCGGTGCCGTGCTTAGAGCTTTTTTCAGCAACTCAAAACTTTCTTTACAAGACTCGTCGAAAGTAAATGGGACATCTTTCATGAGTAAGTTGCACAGCGGCTTCGTGATCTTTGAAAAATCCTTAATAAATCGGCGATAGAACCCGGCGTGTCCCAGAAAACTCCTAATCCCCTTGACCGAAGTGGGTGGAGGCATCTTCTCAATTGTCTCAATTTTTGCTCGGTCGACTTCAATTCCATGTGAGGATATTCGATGGCCAAGCACAATGCCCTCCTGCACCATAAAATGACACTTTTCCCAATTCAAGACTAAATTGGTCTCTTCACATCTTCGCAAGACCTTCTGCAAATTTTCCAAACAAATGTCAAAAGAATCTCCAAAAACAGAAAAATCATCCATGAAAATCTCAATACACTGCTCTACCATGTCAGAAAAAATAGCCATCATACACCGTTGAAAAGTCGCCGGCGCATTACACATTCCAAACGGCATGCGCCTATTAGCGAAAATGCCGTAAGGACATGTAAACGTCGTTTTCTCTTGGTCTTCGGGGGCTATGTAAATCTGATTATACCCCGAATAGCCATCAAGAAAGCAATAGAAATCGTGTCCGGCTAATCTATCTAACATCTGATCAATAAAATGCAAGGGAAAATGATCTTTTCTAGTGGCCTTATTTAGTTTCCTATAATCTATGCACATACGCCACCCCGTAACAATCCTGGTGGGAATTAATTCATTATTATCGTTTTGAACAACTGTTATCCCACCCTTTTTCGACACAACTTGAACCGGACTTACCCACTTACTATCAGAAATTGGAAAGATCATACCTGCGTCGAGGAGTTTTAAAACCTCGACTTTTACCACCTCCTTCATGTTAGGATTCAGCCGGCGTTGATGCTCCACGGATGGTTTGTAGTCTTCCTCCATCAAAATCTTGTGCATGCAAATCGATGGGCTGATCCCATTGATATCCGCAATAGACCATCCAAGAGCAGATTTGTACTCCAACAAAACTCTTAATAATTTTGCTTCTTGATCTCTGCTAAAGTGGCCGAAAGAATAAGCTGGAAGGGAGTCGTCGGGCCCAATGCATACTTCAAATGAGGTGGGAGATTTTGTAGTTCAAATTTTGGAGGTGTTTAAATCGATGGGGTCTCTCGAGCTAGTGAACTTCCTAGCTCCTCTAATGGTTTCCGAATAACAATTGTCGGGAAGCATCCATGTGTCGTACGTAGGCGGCATGCTCTCCATTTGGTTCGGAAACAGCCCCAATCAAAACGGATTCCAATGGATCGGGTGGATAATTTTCTCGAAAAGTTCTACTCACGCACGAGTCAATGACTTCAACTTGGAAACAATTTTCAGCGTCACTTGGATATTTTACGGCTCGAAAAATATTGAAGGTTACTTGCTCCTCTTGAACGCGCAAAGTCGACTTTCCTTTTTCCACATCAATCAACGTTCGACTGTTGCCAAAATGGTCTTCCCAAAATAATTGGGATATCTTGGTCTTCTTCCATATCAAGTACGATGAAATCGGCCGGAAATATGAACTTATCCACTTTGACTAAAACGTCCTCTATCACACCCCTCGGGTATTTGATGGATCTATCGGCCAATTGTAGAGAGACTGTCGTCGGCTTGGCTTCCCCAATCTCCAGCTTTTTAAAAATCGAAAGGGGCATAAGATTTATGCTGGCTCCGAGATCACATAGGGCTCTTTCAAAAGATGAATTTCCGATGATGCAAGGAATGGTGAAACTTCCCGGATCTCTCAATTTCGGTGGGAGTTTCTTTTGTAAAATAAGCGCACTCCTCCGTTAAGCGACCGTTTCATATTCCTCGAGCTTAGTTTATTGGACAAGATCTCTTTCATGAACTTGACGTAACTCGGCATCTGTTCCAATGCGTCGTGACGGAATGTTTATGTGCAATTTCTTGAAAACGTCGAGGAATTTTGAGAAGCTGCTTGTCCGAGTTTTGCTTTTGAAAACGCTGTGGAAATGGAATTTGAGGAGTGGGCTGAGTAGTCGATACTTCCTTTGGCTTAGGCGTCTCATCCTTTTCCTTCTCGTTCTGCACGTTCGGCTGCTCTTTGTCATTAATAGGCTTCCCTTTCAACTCCTTTCCGCTTCTTAATTCGATTGCTTGCACATTTTCCTTGGGTTTCACTTCGGGTGCGTTGGGGGCTGCACCTTGAGCCCGAGAAGACAATAAATTAGCAATCTGCCCCATTTGTGTTTCTAGATTTCGGATGGAGGTTGAATGATTTTGAAGAGTCGTCTCGGTGCGGGTCATGAATTTGCTTGTGTTGGCCGCCAATTGAGCAAGAGCATCCTCCAAAGATACCTTTGAAGATTGAGGGGGCTGCTGTGGGGGTTGCACGAAGTGAGGTTGTGGAGGCTTCATAGCTT
Organism: Orobanche coerulescens; assembly: GCA_033398695.1. NCBI lineage: Eukaryota > Viridiplantae > Streptophyta > Magnoliopsida > Lamiales > Orobanchaceae > Orobanche > Orobanche coerulescens. The sequence continues at coordinate 203,606,276 of CM065801.1, read as the reverse complement.
GCCCATTTCTCCATGGAGAATTTTGTTGATTCCTCCACCCTTGATTATAAGTGCTGGGATAAAAATTGCTTTGTCGATTTCCATTGGCCACGAACTGAGCTTGCTCCATCTGATGTTGCTCGAACGGATTTCCAAATTGACATTCCGCACTCGGGTGTGATCCGTTACACCAATTACACGTCTCAATGGTAACGGGGGCTGGTGCATGCGAAAAGTTCTGGAGCTGTTGTGTCAAAGCGGCGACTTGAGCTGACAAGGTGGAGATCGGATCATTGCTCGAAACTTCCATTACCCTCTTCGGTGTCAATCTTTCTGCTGGCCATTGGTATGCGTTTTCGGCCATATCCTCCAAAAGCACGTGAGCCTCGGCCATAGATTTTCCCATGAATGTCCCACCGGATGCCGCATCGACAAGAGTGCGTGTAGAAGCACTCAAACCACCATAAAACGTATGCAGCTGAAGCCAATCAGGAATGCCGTGATGAGGGCATCTTCGAAGTAATTCTTTATATCGCTCCCACGCCTCGTGGAGCGATTCCATATCAAACTGGGCAAAAGTAGTTATCTCGTTTCTCAACCGCGCCGTCTTAGCTGGTGGGAAAAATTTTGCAAGGAAGGCTTGCACCAACCTCTCCCAAGTTGTAATCGACCCGTGTAAGGAATTGACGAGAATTTTGCTTTATCCCTCAAAGAAAAAGGGAAAAGCCTCAATCGGATGGCATCGTCGGTGACACCATTTGTTTTAAATGTGTCGCATATCTCAAGGAACGAAGCAATGTGGGCATTCGGGTCGTCCTTCGGCAATCCACAGAACGGGCTCGCCTGTACCATCTGAATAATGGCGGGCTTGATTTCAAAATTATTAGCTTGGATGGTGGGACGCCGAATTCCCGAAAAATTTGCGTTGACTTGCGGCATGGCATAATCACGAAGAGCGAGTTCGGTTGAACTTGCCGCACTTGGTTGTCTCCTCCTTGGATTTCAACATTCTCGGCCATCTTGGCCGTAAATCTGCAACTCTCTTCTCTTTTTTATACCTTCTTAGCGTGCGCTCGAGCTCGGTGTCCAAAGGTAGTAAGCCTTCGTTACCGAGTCTTCTCATGCACTACACGAAAGGTCCTGAAAGGAAAAACGAATAAACAAAATTAAATACACAAAAAATAAAAATAAAACGTTCAAATTAAGACTGGAAATACTTAAGTCGATATTAGAAAAATTTCATTCCCCGGCAACGGCGCCAAAAACTTGTTGCGATATTTCCTACACGCAAGTGCACGTCATCGTTTACAAGTAATAAAGTGATAAGTAGAGTATCGTTCCCACGAGGATTGAATCTCTAACTACCGACGTTTTCGTATTCCAATTTTATTTGAACAATCGAAGTTGGGTTGTTGGAGTAATAACTAAAAGAATTAATAAAAGACTAAACAGAAAACGATAGCTTGAATAAGAGGAATCAAATGATAAATAAGTCTAGAGTTAGATCCACCTTAATTTATCCGAATTTAATCTTGATTATCCGTAATAAATAATTTTCCCAATTTATTGAAGGCGGAGATTGCTAATATATTCTACCGCCTCTCCCGAGGTCAATAGATTTATCTAACGGCGACTAACGCACTCTATCCCTAGGTGAACTTCTCGTCGCTAGGCAAAAGCATGAAATCTCCTAAAGGCCACGTAGTTCCTATGAGTATATTCCTATCTCACAGAATAAAACGGTCCTCACCAATAGTTCCTCACCAAATCTCCTCTCCCGATTCAAGTGAATGATTAAATCAATACAACTATTGGCCAGATAATTGCAAGCATTAAACATAATTGGGAAAACTCAATAAAAAGGTAATAAATTGGATAATCTCAATCAATTAGTCAAAATAAAGGTTTCATCAAAACCCTAGATTAGGGCTTTAGCCCGACATACTAAAAAGCGACAATACAAAATAAATAAAGCGAAAGCATAAAATTCAAACGCGGATGAAGCTCGGATTCCTCCGTTCTTGACTTCATATCTGCCTTGAATTCCTCTACTTTCCTCCTCTTCTCTGTCTCCAAGCTTAAGCTCCTAGGTTTAGCCCCAATGATTCCAAGATGATTAAATTAGGGTCTTAAGCCCTATTTATAGCTCAACATCTCCATAAATCGCGTCCGTATTAGTTGGTTGAAAACGGCTTAAACGGCCCAAAATCCATGCAGACGAACCAAACCCGCTAAGTGTGCCGCGGCTCATCAACTCGTGTGCGCGGCACATCACCAAAATCTGAATACACAGGCGTAATTAATTCCTCTGTCTGCGGCTCACATGGGCATGCCGCGGACAGAAATCTGACCTACTCGCCCTTGGTGGCGTCTTCCTTTGCGCGCTCGGCTTCCTTGTGCCGCGGCTCATAGTCCAGTTTTGCCGTTTTCGCCCGTTTTGCATCGTTTAAGCTTCCGGACTTCAATTTCCTGTCAATCATACAAAATTAAGGCATTAAAAGCTCATTTAGATGATTTCACACTCCAAAATACTACAAAATAATGATAAATAAGCGTATAAAAATACGCCTAACAACATGGCTACATAATGAACTGCTAGACCGATTTGGTCTTTTACCACAATACCATACATCAAACATATACAACTCGACTTAAAATTAATACCCACGCAAGGGTTGGAATACATCAATATACCCATAAAACGGGAAAACTACACAACGGAGAGCCAAATACTGAGACTCCAACAAAATACTCAACGAATGGTCTTCATGTGATTAGTATCGTCGTCTTCCATCATCCTTCGTATCGATCATGTGATTCGCTCCCCAACAACCTGCAAGTACCTGGACGCAATACAGACATCCACCCCCCGAATACTCGGGGGTTAGCAAAACTCCATTGTTTTGCTAGTGCAAGTATAAAACAGAAATACAAGCCATACGCAACATACTCCAAAAATATAAAAACCTTGAATATATTTCTCGAGATAATTCACTTAATCAAAACAGTATGATTTATAAAAGGTAGGAACAGAACCATGTATCTCATACAAAATATTTTACGATCTTGGGAGTTTGAAAACATTTGGAATTAAGTAATTCTCGAGTCTTTCGAAAACACTTGGGGACACGGACCAAAATCATCTTTCCAAAATACGATTCCAATAATAAAACGCGGTTTCACAACCCAATTCACAACACACGGGGTCCCAAGACCCAAATCATAAGCCACAGGGTCCACGACCCGAATCACATAACACATGTTCCTAAGGATTATTCGCGCCCCGTGCTAATGAGCCACGAACCTCAGATGCTCCCGTAGAACATACCCGAGTGAATAACCCAATAGGAAACCATACCAAATCACATGTCCTCGTGACAACAGCCACAGAACCATTCCAAACCACAACCATAAGTTATCCCGGCGTCGGGCTAACAAGCCACGAACCTCGGAGTCCCCGCAAGACATACCCGATGATATCCCCCACAAGTTATCCTGGCATCGGGCTAGCAAGCCCCAAACCTCGGAGTCCCCGCAAGACATACCCGGATTGGATAACCCTACGGTCATGCCCGACCCATACTAGCAAGTATGGATCCCGGAGATTCAACAATCCTACCCGGAGGCACATCACTTTCAACAATCACATAACAATGAGCATAACATCAAGCCAAGCAACACTTAAACATCACAACCTCCTTTCAAAGGAGTAACAACTAATATCACACATAATACGTTCTTACCGCACAAGTACACATGACATTACATAATCCCCGGCAAAGGATTACGGTCTATTAAGCTCACTCAAAGTGATCATAGCATCTATCAACATACAAAACCAACACACATATTCCGAGAACACATATATTCACGAAGTACACGAATTATCATTTAAAGACAACATTTATCGAGAACATACCGATCCCTTTTTACGTTCATTAAATATTGGGTTTCGCATAAAATCATTCATCAATAATTACGCCTACGAAACATGAAACGTATGGACAAGATACTTGCCTCGATATCACGAGCGACGAAACGATGAACGGGCATGATCGGGCAACCTTAGAACTTCCAAAAACGATCAAGACTTCGACAGCCCATGAATACTACGAAAATAGCATCACCACGAATCAATAACACTAATCGAAATCCGAAACGATCCTAAAAATGACAAGGATCTAAGTGTTCTCAAAGAAATCAAGAATCGTTGACCCGGGCGATAAAAATCGATGAACGGTTAACAAAATCTGAAGATTACGGTTAAGACAAACAAAAATACACAACCAATCAGATGAGATCGGTTAAGAATCACAAATCTAAGGAAAAACCCCAAATTCAAGAAACTAGGGTTCTAAGAAGAGATTACCTTGATTTGGACAAAGAAGACGATTAGATGTTGTTAGACATCTACCAATCCGTTCCAAAATGGAGCTTGATGAAGAAGATTGCTCCAAATCGCCTCTGGAGCTCACTCCCGTCGGAAAGGATGAAGAAAAGTGGGAAATGACGACTTAATCTTTCTTTGTCGGTATTTATCTTTGGGACGATTATTAAGCGCGCTAAACACCCTGCATTAGCGTGCTCTAACGGGGTCAACGCTCCAGAGAATCCGCCCATAACACAGTTAGCGTGCGCTAACCAAAAGCCGTAGCGTGCGCTAACAGGCCACAAAACCAGTCCAGTAGCCCCTGGACAGATTTGCACCTACCATGTAGCGTGCGCTAGAACTAACGATTAGCGTGCGTTAAGCAGTCGATAGCGTGTGCTAGCTACCAACATTTGCGTGCACTAACGAGACCCTAGTCCGAGTCCAGTAGCTCCTGGACTGTCGCTGGACTGCCAGTTAGCGAGCGTACACATTCAATAGCATGCACTAACAACAACGCCATAGCGAGCGCTATGTCACAAGCATTAGCGTGCGCTATGCCACAAAAACCCAGAAACTCACATAGTGATCCGAAACGCCTCCAAACACATGTCCCAACAAGGCACACCCAAACATGGTACAAAATTCCAACGATGAGGACAATAACAAACTGATAAAATATAGAAAATTCAACGAATCCAGAACAAAGATCTCGGGTATTACACTACCTCTAGGAGGGTAGACGGTACCCCACACCCTAGCGCGAACATAAGGTTCGGCCTGATCGATCTGTCCAATGGCGGAATCGAGGTCGGATACTGCTCCCGAGCAATCTCAGCAAGCATCCTCTAAGACTCCTCCCGCACACGCTCCTAAGTTATTATGAAAATAAATATTTCAATATCAATAAAAGTATGATATAAAGGCATTTAGTTTATTACCAAAATAAAATAAAAAAAAGACTTACATACTCTTGGGGACGGTTCGGATATGCTTTCTGAGTCACGTAGGCAAATGCGTCCACCGAATCAGAAGAAGTGGCCTCGTGCGCAATTCTCGCTAACGACCGCGAACCCAGACTATGATGGTCAGTCACACCAGCACGATTAGTCGTGTTGGTCAAGCTAGTTGCCTTCAAAAAAATATTGCAAGAATTACAAGATTTTACATACAATTGAAAAATGACATATATTAAAAATAGAGTTAACTACATTTTTGGTCCTTGTGGTTTGCCGGGTATTCACTTTCAGTCCAATTTTTTAAAAAAGTTTTGGATTTGGTCCAAAAGTGAAACACCCGTTTCAGTTTCAGTCCGTTTTTACTAACATCGTTAGTTTGACTAGGTTTGACCGTTAGTTAGAAAGGTATTTTCGTCTTTTCATTAATAAATAAAATAGAATATTCAGATTTTTATTTATTTTATGGAAAATAATATTCTAGTTTTATTTTTATTAAAATAATTTATAAATAATATCCAGAGTTTATAAACTTTTTATTTTCGATTTTTAAATAAAAAATTCCGATTTTTTCATATTAATTATATTACAGAATTTAAAAAAAATACCTGAAGTTCCGATTTTTTCTAATTTTCCAGATTTTTTTAAAAATCTGGAAAATTTAAGAAAAAAATCAGAACTTCATTTTTTTATTTAAAAAATCTGGAAAATTAGAAAAAATCGGAACTTCAAGTATTTTTTAAATTATTAAACATTAATTTAAAAAAATTGAGTTTATATTTAGAATTCCAAAAAATAAAAACCGAAATATTATTTTCCATAAAATAAATAATTCAGATTTATATTTGTTAAAAATCTGAAAATCAGAAATAAAAATTAAAAAACTCTGGATCTTATTTTAAATTGTATTAATAAAAAATAAAAACTGAAATATTATTTTTTATAAAATAAATAATTCAGATTTTTATTTATTAAAAATCTGAAACAAAAATAAAAAATTAAAAAACTCTAGATCTTATTTTAAATTGTATTAATAAAAAATAAAAACTGAATATTATTTTCCATAAAATAAATAATTCAGATTTTTTAATAAATAAAATAAAATAATTCAAATTTTTATTTATTTTATGGAAAATAATATTCTAGTTTTTATTTTTTTATTAATACAATTTAAAATAAGATCCAGAGTTTTTTAATTTTTTATTTCTGATTTTTAAATAAAAATACTTAACTTTAATAATCATTTTGAATAATAATAATAATAATAATAATAGAAAAAGAAAGAATGAAAGGAGGGTATTTTAGTCATACTATGAACTCCGGGTCGCGAAAATGGGCGCGTAGCCACTTCCACTCGTACTCCCGGAACTTGAATTCTTCCGGGGTAGCCTCTCGGGTGTCACCCCAGGCTGTCCAGAACATGTTCATCTCATTTTTCCAAGATTTGTACCTACAACACACGTTGCACAACATATATTATTCGTAAGAAAAAAAATTACGCAAACAATGTAGATACAAAATAAATTAAAATAACTTACTTGGTAGACTGCACCTCGTCACACCAAGTACGTAGTAGAGAGTCGGGAATGACAAACCACACCTATGAACAACATAAATACGCAATAATTTAAAAACATCACATATTGCATTTTGAAGAACTACGTGTTGATTAAAAAAAAAATTATTAAATATTTAATAACTTACCGACATAGCATTGTTCAAAGCATCCTTCACGCACTGCGGCACGCCCCCCCAATCGTGCCACAAAACGGGGACTCTGTCCTGAAAGACAAAGCCAATATTATGGCTATATGCCGTCGTAGCGTCGGAAGACATCACCGGCCATCCGTGTCTGTCTAGAGGAATCTCGTAACGACCATTCTTACTTACGTACGAGTCGAGCGCCAGACCCTTTGCCGGGCCACGAGTCTTCTTCTTTTTCTTCTCCTCCTCGACTACATTTTCCCCCTTCTCCTTCTCCCTCTCTATCTCCTCGTACAATTTCATCTTCGAAACCCGACAACTCCGCCAACGCATGTTGTTTGGCCAAGACTCGTAGATGTATGCCTCATCAGGGCTAATCAATCGAACGGGAACTCGGACTCCCGCCTCATCGACCTCTGGAATAGTCGGAACCATCGGAGGCATGAATAGACTCGGAGGCGGACCGTGGGGCACCGCCGACGAGGAACTCCGTACATCTCCTGATATATGAGGGCTAGACGTGGGTCGGTGGATGGGAGGCATACGAGTCTCCGTCTGTGAGGGGGTCGATCGTAGTGTCTGAAAGGATAAACGCCGCGCTAGTGCAGCAGGCTCATCTATCGCCCTCACAAAATCGTCACGGTTCATGCCGGTAGCTTCTAGTATCTGGCGGGCACGAGCGCTACTCTGAGATATGTACTGAGTAGCGTGATCCCCCCTACTAGAGGCTGCCGAACTCCCCCTAAATCTGGAGTGGTCGCCTTTGTCGACTTCTTCCCCAATGCTTTCTTTATTCTATCCATCTTCAAATAATGCGCATACAACAAAATTAAAAACATATACAGATATTCAAAAATTCGACAGAGTTTCCACAGTAAATTAACAATCATACAACAGTAATTATCAATGCCATACCACATTAATCTTTCGATTAACGCCATCTATATAATCCCTTCCTCCTCAAACAAATTCATCAAATAAAAAAAATTCACAAATCATCAAACAATTTACCTAATTCATCACAAAATTCATCATACTTTATCCAATTCCCAAATTCATCAAATATTTCATTAATTCACAACTAACTATTGATGAAAACTAAATTAAACACAAACTATTGAAAATAGTAAATTCATCAAATAATCTAAACAAATTCATCAAACAAATACAATAAATTCATCAAAAAAAAGGGTTACATGTACTACTGCGGCGGTCGGGCGGCGGTTGGACGGCAGGCGGAGGGCGTCAGGTGGGCGGCGGGACTGGGGCTGTCGGACGGCGGGCGGGCGGCGGCGGTGTTTTGGCGGTTGGGTGATGGGGGCTTGGGTCTGGGGTCGGGCGGCAGTCGGACGGCAGGCAGAGGGCGTCGGGATGGGGGTGGTCGGACGACAGGCAGTCGGGCGGCGGTGTTTTGGCGGTGGGACGGGTGCTGGGGTCTGGGGTCGGGGTTGGGTTTGGGGGAAGAAAAGAAGAAGAAAGAATGTATAAACATTTAGAGTTTTAGCCGACGACAAGATCTAAGTCGTCAGCTAAAGATTTTTAAAAAAAAAGTAATATACTTTAGCCGATGACTTTACAATAGTCGTCAGCTAAACCCCAATTTTTTTCCCAGATCGCAATCCCAAAACCAGACCGTGTGACAGCGCCCGCCAAAATCCTCGAGATCGCGGTCCAATATTTAAGGGTTTAGCCGACGACTTACACCAATGTCGTCGGCTAAAACCTAATTTTTTTTCGAACGGGTTTAACCGACGACTTTGGTGGAAGTGCTCGGCTAAACCCCCTAATTTTTTTAATAACAATTATTATTATTAATATTATGTTAATGTTTTGATTATTATTATTACTATTTTTTTCCAAATAAGCAAAAATAATTATTATATATAACATATGAAAATAAACATCGATCTAATAAATTTATGGCTCATAGTCTGAGTCATCACTACAGTCTGTCTCATTATCTGAGTTGACATCCGGTAACATATGCCTCAAGTCGTCCACATTATCGTCATCAGAATTTTCAAGTAATTTTTCTGTATCAACGTCAACGTACCCGCGAGCATCACCATGGAGTCGGACGACTCGTCCTTCAGGAACATTATTCATCGTAATTGTCGTTGATGGTGGAATATTTGCTGCATTTGGCTCTAAGTATCATCGTTATCAGTACTTGTTGTTTCTCCCAGTGTGGCAACACTATAAATATTCCTCGTTGTCACAACGTTCACTATCTTCCATGTGCCTTTCTTCACCAAGTCGTCCAAATAATACACCGACTTTGCTGATGTTGCAAATACAAAAGGATCACTTTCATACCATGTAGTGGAAGTGTCAACGGATAACAGCCCGTAGTCGTCTTGCATATTGGTTACAAGACTGGTGTCGTACCATCGACATTTAAACAAGTAAATTGTCATGTCTTCCCGTAAATTAGTTCTACCACTTCTATAAGAACACCGTAATATCCACCATCTATCATAACCCCAGAATTTTGCATTTTCTTTTTTGGTCTCTCTCAAGGCATACGAATGTGACGCCGTTTACTTTGGCCATCAAATAAATTCATGACCGGTTTCACAGAAAGAAGCATAAGTTCACGCGACGAGTTAAGGTGTCCGTCATCTTGTATATGGGTCATCTGTCGTAAATAAAATTTTTATTAAAAAAAATATCTCAAGTCCAAAATCAATAGCAACTGAATGTATACGTACCCATTATCCAAAATAGTCGGGAAAAGTGTCATTGTGGAATCTAGTGTCACCTCGCACCATATCGCATGACAAGTGGATCTTTTTCCAGTACTGAACTTCTGGACAATTGAGCAATATCCACCAATGTGCAATTCGTGACTCGTACGAGTCTAATTGTCTTCCTGGCAACCCCCCACATAGACGTCAACGTCAGTGGAGATGATAAAAAGATTGAATTATCTTTCATCTGCTGGAATAGAGCGGGACGGGGGGCTCGAAGGCGCCCAAATACAACTTGATATACGTAAGACACTCCGATGCAAGGTAAGATTCTGCAATGTATCCTTTCGGTGCAGATTTATTGGCCATGGAGTCTTTGTAATCACTGAGTTGCCTGTAATATTGTCATTGTGTTAGAAATCATATTTAATTTATATATATATATCATAAAAAATTATGTTACCTTTCAACAGGGTACATCCACGTGTAGTGCACTGGACCAGTGAGCAATAACTGCCGAGAAAGGTGGATCATGAGGTGAGGCATGAGGTCAAAAAAGTTTGGAGGAAATATTCGCTCAAACTTGCACAAGATATAGATGATCTCATCTTGCATTTGACGCAAATCAGATCTCTTCACTTCTCGACATAATTTCTGTAAAAATCTTGACCATGCAACACACGTCTCGACCACCTGTTTTGGTAAGTACAGTCAAATAAATACCGGAAATAGGCATTGGAGTAGGATATGACAATCATGACTCTTCAAACCAGTTAACTTGGTCTCCCCGAAATTAACGCATCTTCCTATATTTCCAGCATACCCGGTAGGATACCTAGCATTTTTTATCCACCAAAATATCTCAGTTTTCTGCTCGGCAGTGACGGTGTAAGCTACCTTAGGCATTTTTTAATTTCCCTTGACAGTCTTCAACCACAAATGTTTTCTTATTCTCATTTCTTCCAAACCTTTGCGTGCTTTTGGCCCGTCTTTGGTCTTTCCCTCCCAACCTAAGATTGTCCCAACCACACTTTCGCAAATATTCTTTTCAATATGCATGACATCCAAGAAGTTCCTTGTCAGGAACTTGGACCAGTAAGGCAATTCCCAAAATATACTTTTGTGCGACCAATACTTACACCTGTCGGGCCTTTCAGGGGTTCCTACAATCACATCTAGATGGTTGCTAAGCTGACCAAAATCGTACTCATTAAGAATCAATAGTATTTCATCACTTGTCCACTGTCGTGGTGGCTCGCCCATTTCTACAGTGCCATCAAATGCTGCAGCATCCATACGACACTCATGTTCCCTCTCAAGCCATATCCGATGACGCATTCGGATAACTTTCCTATTGTGGTACCTAGCACAATATGCATTCAAACACACTGGACAACCTCTATATCCGCTAATAACATATCCAGACAACATTCCATATGCAGGAAAATCACTAATAGTGCCAATACACATGGCGTGCAAGTAGAACATCTCGGACGAAACTGTCGTACGTGGGATGACCTTGCTCCCACAACAATTTTAGCTCCTCTATCAAAGGTCTCATATACACATCGATACACTTTCCCAGATATCCCAGACCCGGGACTAACAAGGTCAACATATTATACTCCTTCCGCATACACATCCACGGAGGAAGATTGTAAGGAATCACTACAACAGGCCATATGGTATATGAAAGACTCATGTTACCAAAAGGGTTGAAACCATCAAATGCAATCCCGAGCCTCACATTTCGGATATCTGAAGAAAAATTTGGACACTCCCTATCTATATGCTTCCACGCCTCTCCATCCGAAGGGTGTATCATAGTATCCCTATCATTAGTGCGCGGCTTGGCGTTCCATCTCATTGCTTTTGCCGTGTGAGGAGACAAAAAAAGCCATTCCAACCTGTTCTTCAGTGGAAAATACCAAAGTACCTTCACCGATATCTCTTTTCCATAAGGAGTGATCCTATATCTCTCTGTATCACATACATGACATCTTGTGAGGTCTTCATTAGGATGCCCCCAGAATAGAATACAATCATACATGCAGACGTGGATCTTAATTGAAAGACCAAGATCTTTCAAAATTCATCTCATTTTGGTATATGTGTTAGGAAGACGATGACCCTATGGAAGCATATTACTAGTAATGTAACACCCCCAAAATATCCCGAGGTATTACAGTGCCGTGAATCCCACGTGGGACCCACAAGGCTAATAAAAAAAATAGGCATTTTAAGAAAATCGTGATAAAACCTCAAATTCAAGGGTTACATGACGTGAAACGAAAGATTTAAGGAAAAAATGTAATTCGAAGAATTATTACACAACAAATGTTTTTCCAAAGAAAACAATTTATTCCAATTTAAGCAACGGTTAAAGATAATCCCAACACCGCTCAAGTCTGACCGGACCCCTCGGGAATGTCCTGCACATGATGAACAATTTTACAGTATGACGAGTCATACCAGGTAACAATCGAGAGAATGCATATCAAATAACAACTACTAACAACGATATCGACATTTTTACAATCACCGTACCTAGTAATCACAATGAATATTTCACCACTTAACCGACGTCTCTCTCTCTTTATCACATAAACCCCAAGGTCGCAACCAAGGGTCACGGAAGTATCCACACGGGAATACCCGGAACATAGGTGCCCAATTGGTCTTACCCTAACACATTTCCACGCGGGTACCATACAGGTTTTATCCCCAACACATCGGCCCATTTATATATCTTTAGAGAAAGACAACGTCGGCTTATATCAAAATGGCACGTACACATATACGGTATAACATTGATATTAGAAATTCACGAGCAAGATTTCACTTGCCTGTGATCCGATAGTAGGTGCTTTATGATGACGAAGTCCCCACGCCCGCTCGAGCTTAACCTAGCCACGAAACATCCGATTAACCCCTAAATACGGACCATAATGAATAAAACTAGTCTCCCTTTCCTAACCGGATTCCTAGTGTAGTTTTAATTGTCGGTATGAGTATCGTTTCCAAGTTTTCAAGTGTCGTGTACCATTATCTCTTTCAATCTTATAGTTAACATTAGGTATATCGATTTATTCAAGAAGATAATCCTACCATTCTTCGGTTGTCAATGAATTATTATGGCGAAATCGAATCCTATGCTTTCTATTATAATTCTATATTCCGAATACTACAATCGACGGATTTTATTGCACAATAACTCCGGTGGTTTAACAACCCATATTGATTATACTATCGAATTACTTCCTTACTTTTGCTAAGTGTCAAAAATCAAAGGTGAGGGTAGCTACGAACAATGGAACATACGGTGACGGATTACTATGAATTTCCCCACAATTGATTCGTCAAATTTTACATTCCTAGTGATGATTTGAAGTGAAATTTCGTTTGTATGAAACTAAACATATAAGAAACGGAATTTACGGTTACCACAATTTCATCCGACAAGATTGTCTACGAAGTTTAGCAAAATCTACCCCATACCCGCAATATAACAAGTATAACTAAGAAAACATCGAAGATATAACTCCAGGGATTGGTGGCTTACCTTTGGAAGAAGAAGAATAGTGAAGATAGTTGACGGATTCACAAGAACTAAGAGGAGAACGAGAAGTGACTTGAACGACTTGGATAATCTTCACCGAAGCTCAAGAATCTACCTTCTCAATGTTAATTCAAGTGTTTAAGGCTTAAGAACCGGGTATAGGGCTAGGAATTTCTCCAAAGATAGTAGTGACTTGGTGTTGGGACGTGCAAATGAAGAAGGGAGTTATCATTTTATAAAACTGGATTTAGATAACGTACGTTAACGATAAGAGTGTTACGTACGTAAGGTGTATTACGTACGTAACAGTGCGATGACAACGTACGTAAGGAACTAACTGCCCGAAATGTGCCCAAGTGTTACGTACGTTAATTCTTGGGCATTACGTACGTAACAAACAGTTGACTCGTTTGTCATCTAGCCCGCCGAAAGTAGCCCTGTCCGTGTCAAAGGAAGATTCTGGTCGGGAGACCGACCTACCCGTTACGTACGTAATGTGGCTGCCTTAACGTACGTAACCATTGAAATTTAGCGTACGTTAGGCATGGGTTATAGCGTACGTTAGACAGAAATTTTAGCCTCAAACACATTCTAACCATCTCGGGTGACCATCCCTTCCGCTCGTCAACAATTATCGGGGAACAAGACGTTGGCCACCGTCATATTCGCACCGACGATCGTCTCACGGCATCAAGGTGTGTCACCCTCGTTTCGTTCACATTGTACAATTATATAGCACTCAATGGAATACATAAATAGAAATGACGTCATATTACCAAACATTCATACAGTACAAAGTAATCAAGCATGGAATACCGGAGGTATTACATATCACCCCTCTTAAAATAGTTTCGTCACGAAACTTAAGAAAATAACTCGGGATTACTCTCCTTCATGCTCGACTCGGTTTCCCAAGTCGCCTCTTCCGTGCCGTGGTGCGACCACTGAATCTTCACGAGGGGTATGGCTTTATTTCTTAACATCTTCACACGCCGATCCAGAATGGCGATCGGTATCTCCCTAAAGGTAGCGTCATCGGAAATTTCCACTTCTTCGAAAGTGAGCTTGTGGCTCGGGTCATAGACATACTTCCTTAACTGGGAGACGTGAAAAACATTATGCACTCCATCCAGGTGCGGCGGTAGAGCTAATCGATACGCGAGTTTTCCTACCCGATCCAATATCTCAAACGGACCTATAAATCTCGGGCTTAACTTGCCCTTCTGGCCGAAACGCCGAATGCCTCGCATAGGTGATACTTTGACCCAAACATGATCCCCGACCGTAAATTCTAGCAGTCATTTGCCGGTTCGGCATAAGATTTCTGCCGGCTCTGTGCGGCCAGCATGTGTTTCCGAACTATAGAGATCTTCTTAATGGACTCCTGGATAAGATCCAACTCGGTAACCGCGGTGTCGGAGGCATCATCCCAGCATAATGGTGACTTGCATCTTCGCCCATACATGGCCTCAAACGGTGCCATACCTATGCTTGCATGCCAGCTGTTGTTGTACGAGAACTCCACTAACCCCAAATGTCTAGCCCAATCCTTTCCCCAATCGAGCACGCAACATATCTTCCAAGGTTTGAATCGTCCGCTCAGTCTGTCCATCTGTCTGAGGATGATAAGCCGTGCTAAAGTGTATCTGTGTCCCCATAGCTTTATGGACGGCTTTCCAAAAACGAGACACATATCTGGTGTCCCTATCCGAAATGATGGACGAGGGAACACCATGTAGCCTTACGATTTCTCTGATGAAAATGACAGCCAGCTGCTCTGTCCCGGTTGTCTCTTGAATAGGAATGAAATGTGCTGACTTTGTCAATCGATCGACAATGACCCAAATCGTATCCTTTCCTCCCACCGCCGTGGGTAGCTTAGTGACAAGGTCCATTGATATGCTCTCCCATTTCCACTCCGGGATGGGTAGGGGTTGCATAATTCCAGCTGGTCTGCGGTGTTCGATCTTCACTTGTTGGCATGTCATACATCGGGCGACGAACCTAGCAACCTCCCACTTCATGTTTTTCCACCAAAAACTCTGTCTTAGATCCTTGTACATCTTGCGTGCTCCGGGGTGAATAGAATAAGGGGTGGAGTGCGCCTCCTTCAATATAGTTTGCTTCAGTCCGTCATTTGATGGAATACATATTCTGTTCTTGAACCTCACCAGGTCACCCTGAATCTTATAGTCGGAAACATCCCCTCTCTCGATTCTTTCACCAATCGCACGTAATTCAGATCTTCCATCTGTGCTAGACGTATCTCGTCTAGTAAGGACGAAAGTATATTGATTGAGCATAATCGTCCTTGCCTACGTTGTATCCATACTTGGTGTTGCTTCTCCCGATCTCTTCTTTGCAGTTTGGGCTGAATCTATCTTTGGATACCATCTCCTCTTGTGTAGTCTTCCGACTAAGAGCATCAGCTACCACGTTGGCTTTTCCGGGATGATAGGAAATTTCCACATCGTAGTCCTTGATTAGCTCCAACCAACGCCTCTGTCTCATGTTTAGTTCTCTCTGCGTGAAGATATATTTCAAACTCTTATGATCCGTGAAAACTTTGCAAGTAACTCCGTAAAGATAGTGCCTCCAAATCTTGAGGGCATGCACCACCGCGGCTAGCTCCAAGTCATGTGTCGGGTAATTTACTTCGTACGGCTTCAGTTGTCGGGATGCGTACGCAACGACTCTGCCATTCTGCATGAAGACACATCATAGTCCATGCTTGGATGCATCCGTGTATATAATGAATCCTTCTGTACCCTGTGGTATCACTAGTACTGGGGCAGTAGTTAACCCGAATGATACCACGATGTATTCGTAATGCCCATACCTCGACCGAAATGCAGTCTTGGGTATATCTTCCTCCCGAATCCTCAATTGGTGATATCCAGACCGTAAATCGATCTTTGAAAACACGACTGCCCCTTGTAACTGATCCAAGAGGTCGTCAATCCTTGGTAGTGGATAACGATTCTTGATAGTAACCTTATTCAGCTCCCTGTAGTCGATGCACAAGCGTAGAGAGTTATCTTTCTTCTTAACGAAAAGTACCGGTGCGCCCCACAGCGAGGTGCTTGGGCGGATCAACCCTTTCTCCAACAAATTTTCGAGCTGTATCTTTAATTCCTTCATCTCGGCCGGTGCCATTCTGTAAGGAGCTTTGGAAATAGGTCTCGTCCCCGGTTCGAGTTCAATGGTAAGGTCAACTTCTCGGTGCGGTGGCAGCCCTGGTAGTTCATCAGGAAAAACGTCTGGAAACTCATTCCCCACCGGAATGTTTGTGATTGCAAGTTGTGAAGTGTCCTCTCGAAGAACATAACACCAGTAGTATTCATTTCGAGAGCTGCAGGAGGCTTCTGATTCGATAATGCTGAGAGAACCTTTTGTACTGAAGTGTTCACGTCCGCTGATGACATGTGTGGTACCATCATGAGCCGAAATGGAGATAGTCAGGTGATAGGTATCCAAGATCGTTCTGTGCAATGGCATCCAGTCCATACCTAATATGATGTCTTCATTCTGGAGCGGGAAGACCATAAGATTAGCGGTCCAGCTGTGATCGTTGATGCAGATCCGACAGTCTCGAACCTTTTGATCACCGCTTAATCTACTACCCTCAGGTAGTTTTACGGTAAAGGGATCACAAGGTACACAAACAAGATTTAAGCGTTCAACACATTCCACAGATATAAACGAATGGGTGCCTCCGGTATCAAATAGTACATGTACTGGCTGAGAGTTAACAAGAAGAGTACCTGAAATAGCTGGCGCAGGCTGACCATCCGTAGCCCTCAGCTCAAATACACGAGGCACGCACCGACTCGAGAAGGACGAGGTACCTCCGCCGCGCCCACGGCCTCGTCCGGCACCGTGCGGTGGTGGTTGGTTACAGTGGGATGGAGCTCGGTAGTTGGAAAGCAGAAAGGCGTCTGAGGATTGCACGAGCCTTGACTTGGTTGCGAAGCTCTGGCGGAATTGGCCCGCCAGCAATAACGAGACATGTGTCCACTCTTTCCGCAAGTGAAACATTTGGTGGCCGTCTTCTGACACCGATCCTTAGTATGCCCGGTCATGCCACAATTGAAACAGTCCCTACGGTAAGGCCGATCAGATACACCCTTCTGTTGGTACGAAACCGCCGACTTAAAAGAAGATGCGGGTCCCGAATTCGTTTTGTTGTTGTTCCCAGGCTGAACTGATGTCTTCTGCTTCTTCGAGTTATGCCCGATGTCGGTATTAACAACTGTACCGGCATATGCTGTGACTACGTCCTCGTATGCTCTCAGGGTGGTGCAGTGAAATCCGGCGGCATAGCGTTGTACATCCTCCGGTAACCTCTGTGCAAGATGGCATATTCGTTGATCTTCTGATGGAACCATCTGGGAGATGTAACTTAGCTCGGTTCGGTAGGCCCGAATGATCTCTGGTACTGGCATGTTCTGCGGGCCGGCACTGAAAAAGTCTCGTGCGCGAGCGGTTCGGGCTGATCTGGGACAGTACTCGCTCCGTAGTAGTCGGGCAAATTCGGTCCACCCGACCACTCGGTCCTCTGGCCTGTAAGTTCTCCACCATCGTGCAGCAGTGTCACGAAGTTGATTAATTCCGAGCGGCACCTTTCTGCTTTACGGGCATCCGATTACTTCAAGGCGGTCTCCATTTCGAAATCCGATCGTCACGTGTTTCTCTCTGTCCGTCAAATAATGGAGGCCTAGCCTTGAGATCTCTCCCGACCATCGATCCCTTCTGCGTTTTCTTCCACATTGATGACCGGTATCCGTTCCGCTTTGATTGACACGAGCAATTCCCATGGCGATACTTTGAGCAAGGGCCTGAACAAAAGTTGGATCCATGCCTCCCGGGTTGTTGTTCGGCGTTCGCTTCTGATCATTTTGATTAATCGGTGGCGGCCCCCAGCAGGATGGGTCTCGCGGTGTTCCGTCCTCATTGTGGTTCGCGGCGGAACCCTGAGCGTCATTCACCACCCTTTTAGCTCCTCGGCGTGCCATCGCTAACGGTATTAATCTAAAGACAGTTCCACGCATGGTTTACAATTAAATATTGCACAAAATAGAAACACACACATATCACTTACTTGCATTCCCATGAGGAGCTTCGATCGCTTGGGGTGTTGGATTTTTTTTTTTAAAAAAAAAAGAAAATAGGAAAAAGTTTATTCAACCAGGAGTTTGGCTCTGATACCATTTTCTATAACACCCCCAAAATATCCCGAGGTATTACAGTGCCGTGAATCCCACGTGGGACCCACAAGGCTAATAAAAAAAATAGGCATTTTAAGAAAATCGTGATAAAACCTCAAATTCAAGGGTTACATGACGTGAAACGAAAGATTTAAGGAAAAAATGTAATTCGAAGAATTATTACACAACAAATGTTTTTCCAAAGAAAACAATTTATTCCAATTTAAGCAACGGTTAAAGATAATCCCAACACCGCTCAAGTCTGACCGGACCCCTCGGGAATGTCCTGCACATGATGAACAATTTTACCTGGTATGACGAGTCATACCAGGTAACCAGAGTCAGAGAATGCATATCAAATAACAACTACTAACAACAGTATACGACATTTTTACAATCACCGTACCTAGTAATCACAAGGAATATTTCACCACTTAACCGACTTGTCTCTCTCTTTATCACATAAACCCCCAAGGTCGCAACCAAGGGTCACGGATGTATCATCACTGGAATACCCCGGATAATAGGTGACCAATTATGGTCTTACCCCCTAACCCTTTTCCACGCTGGTACCATAAAGGTTTTATCCCCAACACATCGGCCCATTTATATATCTTTAGAGAAAGACAACGTCGGCTTATATCAAAATGGCACGTACACACATACGGTATAACATTGATATTAGAAATTCACGAGCAAGATTTCACTTGCCTGTGATCCGATAGTAGGTGTTTTATGATGACGAAGTCCCCACGCCCGCTCGAGCTTAACCTAGCCACGAAACATCCGATTAACCACTCGTTCGGACCATAATGAATAAAACTAGTCTCCCTTTCCTAACCGGATTCCTAGTGTAGTTTTAATTGTCGGTATGAGTATCGTTTCCAAGTTTTCAAGTGTCGTGTACCATTATCTCGTTCAATCTTATAGTTAACATTAGGTATATCGATTTATTCAAGAAGATAATCCTACCATTCTTCGGTTGTCAATGAATTATTATGGCGAATTCGAATCCTATGCTTTCTATTATAATTCTATATTCCGAATACTACAATCGACGGATTTTATTGCACAATAACTCCGGTGGTTTAACAACCCATATTGATTATACTATCGAATTACTTCCTTAGTTTTGCTAAGTGTCAAAATCAAAGGTGAGGGTAGCTACGAACAATGGAACATACGGTGACGGATTACTATGAATTTCCCCACAATTGATTCGTCAAATTTTACATTCCTAGTGATGATTTGAAGTGAAATTTCGTTTGTATGAAACTAAACATATAAGAAACGGAATTTACGGTTACCACAATTTCATCCGACAAGATTGTCTACGAAGTTTAGCAAAATCTACCCTATACCCGCAATATAACAAGTATAACTAAGAAAACATCGAAGATATAACTCCAGGGATTGGTGGCTTACCTTTGGAAGAAGAAGAATAGTGAAGATAGTTGACGGATTCACAAGAACTACGAGGAGAACGAGAAGTGACTTGAACGACTTGGATAATCTTCACCGAAGCTCAAGAATCTACCTCCTCAATGTTAATTCAAGTGTTTAAGGCTTAAGAACCGGGTATAGGGCTAGGAATTTCTCCAAAGATAGTAGTGACTTGGTGTTGGGACGTGCAAATGAAGAAGGGAGTTATCATTTTATAAAACTGGATTTAGATAACGTACGTTAACGATAAGAGTGTTACGTACGTAAGGTGTATTACGTACGTAACAGTGCGATGACAACGTACGTAAGGAACTAACTGCCCGAAATGTGCCCAAGTGTTACGTGCGTTAATTCTTGGGCATTACGTACGTAACAAACAGTTGACTCGTTTGTCATCTAGCCCGCCGAAAGTAGCCCTGTCCGTGTCAAAGGAAGATTCTGGTCGGGAGACCGACCTACCCGTTACGTACGTAATGTGGCTGCCTTAACGTACGTAACCATTGAAATTTAGCGTACGTTAGGCATGGGTTATAGCGTACGTTAGATGGAAATTTTAGCCTCAAACACATTCTAACCATCTCGGGTGACCATCCCTTCCGCTCGTCAACAATTATCGGGGAACAAGACGTTGGCCACCGTCATATTCGCACCGACGATCGTCTCACGGCATCAAGGTGTGTCACCCTCGTTTCGTTCACATTGTACAATTATATAGCACTCAATGGAATACATAAATAGAAATGACGTCATATTACCAAACATTCATACAGTACAAAGTAATCAAGCATGGAATACCGGAGGTATTACAAGTAAGCTCCAAGTAATCATCCACAGACTTGATGGATGATCTATTTTCCACCTTTAATCTCATCGTTTCCATGACACAATCAAGAACAGTCATGTTACACCACAGGTATAGAGTGCATTGGAGTTGAATTAGCTTGTTGTACCTGTCAAGCCTAGCAGTATTGCAAGGCATTGGTCTACGGGGTCGTGGGATTGGCTCAGTTGGTACAAACGTCTCGGAATAACCAAACACATCATCAATCAACCTCCTCTTCGGATCGGTGAACCCGTCGTTACCACTGAATTGTCCGTGATCATACGGAATAACAGAATTCGGTGCTTCACCATGGTATATCCAACATGTATATTTACTCCAAAAGCCATTCTTATTTAGGTGCTCCCAGACCTCATCAAATGGAAAACGATACATATCACTGCGACATCTACATTTATTACACGGACAGTAGTGCAACGTATTACCACTGTCGTGCTCTTTTACAAATCTCATAAACTGCTTCATCCCATCCATTACTCTTGAATCCCATTTTCGTAACCCAATCCAACTCTTGTCCATCCTGAAAATGTATAAATTTTCCAATATTAATCCAACTAACTAATATTGTTCAAATTATAAATGGAATCACAACAAACAATTAATCATATGATTATCATCACAAAAATTAAGTTATACATAAAAGCTTTCGAATCTACAACATGAATAATACAAAGTTTCGAAATAACAATAAAAAATATAATAAAATACCTTAATTAATCGAAATGGTGATTATAGCAACCGGTAGAAACCTTCGTCACTCCAGCTAGCACAACTCAAAGTAGCAACACAAACTCAAAAAATACACAAAGGGGTTTCCAAGAACCGGGTTGATATTTTTCGCAAGGTCGCAATACTCAAAGTAGCAACTCACACGTTTTTTTCGGGAATAACTGACAGAGTCGGGAATAGAAAGGTGTTGTTTAGCGGGGAGAGGGGCAATATTGGGTTGGTGTTCTGTGGACAATATATAATTTTAAATTAGAGATTTAGCCAACGACTTGATCTGGGTCGTCGGCTAAACCCTTACAAAAGTTTAGCCGACGACTTGATCTGGGTTGTCGGCTAAACCTTTTTTTTTCGAAAAGGATTTAGCTGACTACTTGATCTGGGTGGTCGGCTAAACTATTACAAAAGTCGTCGGTTAAATTTAACACTTTGGCCGACGACTACATTGTACTTTAGCCGACGACCCAGATCAAGTCGTCGGCTAAAATTGTTTAGCCGACGGCAGTACGGGTTGTCGGCTAAAGTGCAAAGTTTAGCCGACGATACTTTAAAGTCGTCGGCCATTTTTTTACGGGTCGTCGGCTAAAGTGTGAATTTTGGTAGTGAATGCTAGTTTTTTTTGTTCGGGCTGGGGTCGTGGCTCGACCGAGGTCGTGTCGGTATGGACCAATGCCTTCATTCAATGTTACCCAGCAAGGTTTTGGTTTATAAAGTGATGAATATTGTGGTATTATTCTGATGTGGGATAAGTTTGTTTCAGAATTTACCAACGGCAAATGACCGTCAGTAAAGCCGTCGGGAAAAGCCGTTAGTAAATTCTGAAGTATAAAAAAAATTAGAAAATTATTTCCACCGTCGGTAATGCGGTCAGTAAATTCTAAAACATAAAAAAAATAGAAAAAATTATTTGCCAACGTCAACCGTGCCATCAGTAATTCTGCCGTCTCTAATGACGTCGGTAAATTTGATGGTAAAGTTCACGCCAACATCCCACCAACGTATCGTCGCTAAATCCATCAGTAAATTTAGTTAATTGATGTCATCGATAATCCATCGGTATTTTAGGTATTTACCAAGGACAGAACTGTAATATCCGGATAAATTGCTGAGTATTTTCGTCTGTATTTGAACCCCGTATTATTCGAATTTGTGATATCGATAATCGAAGTATGATCTTATCCGTATTCATATCCACATGCATGATAATATCAACATATAATTTCCACATGCAACTACGTCATAACGTACGCTAAGCAGTAAGCATAACGTACGTTATGAGCCAAGAGTAGCGTACGCTATGTAATACCCGAAATCTTTGTTCCGCATTCGTTGAATTTTTTGGATTTTATCGGATTGTTAATATCCACATCGTTGGAATTTTGTGCCATGTTTTGTGTGTGCCTTGTTGGGACATGTGTTGGAGGCGTTTCGGATCATTATGTGAATTTTTGGGTTTTTGTGGTGTAGCACACACTAACACTTGTGGTGTAGCGCACGCTAACACTTGTGGTGTAGCGCGTGCTACTGTGTTGTGGTTAGCGCACGCTACCTGGCAGTCCAGAGGCAGTCCAGGAGCTACTGGACTTAGACTGGAGTGTCGTTAGCGCATGCTAAGGTTGATAGCTAGCACACACTATCGACTGCTTAGCGCACACTAATTGTTCTTGCTAGAGCATGCTACCTGGTAGGTGCAGACCAGTCCAGGAGCCACTGGACTGGATTCGTGACTAGTTAGCACACGCCACGCATATCGGCTAGCGCACGCTAACTGTGTTGCAGGCGGGTTGTTTTGGAGCGTTGACCTCGTTAGCGCGCGCTAATGTTCATGCCTAGCGCACGCTAATGACTGTCCAGTATAAATACTGGACAGCAACATTAATTTGTCATTTCTCACCTTTTTCATCCCTTGCCGACGGGAGTGAGCTCTAGAGGTGATTTTGAGCGACGTTCTTCCTCAAGCCTCATCTTTGGGAGGATTTATGCATATATAGCATCATCTAATCATCTTCTTGCTCCAAATCAAGGTAATCGCTTCTTAGAACCCTAGTTCTTGATTTTTGGAGGTTTCTCCTTGGTTATTCGATTTAATCCGAGGATGATGAATCGAGTATGTAATTCTTGTTGTCTTGGTCATGATCTTCGGATTTTTGAACTCATTCATGATTTTATATCACTCGGAACATAGTTCTTGATTTCTTTGAGAATCGTTTAGATCCTTGTTGTTTTTAGGATCGTTTCGGACTCCGATTATTGTTATTGATTCGTGCTGGCGTTATCTCCATAGTATTCGTGGGGTTGCCGGATTCTTGGTCGTTTCTGGAAGTTCGAGGTTTGCTCAACCTCATCCGTTCATTGTTCGGTTGTTCATGGTATCGAGGCAAGCATCTTGCCCATACACATCGTGTTTTGTAAACGTGATAGTTGATAATTGATTTTATATATGGAACTTGAATGTTTTAATGAACCTTCTAGAGGATCGGTAAATTCTCAGAAAAAGGGTTTTCTTCAAGATAATTCGTATGATCCGTGAATAAATATGTATTTGGATTAGGTGAGTATGTGTTGTATGTGATAGATGTTATAACCATACTTCATGAGTATAATAGACCGTAATCACTTGTCGAGAATTGTATATTGATACGTGTACTTGTTCGGTGATTATTAGCGTTGTATGATATTACTCGGTACTCCTTTATAAGGAGGTTGAGGTGATTACCATTGTGTGGTATTGGTATTTTGCTTGTTGTTATGTGATTGATGTAAGAGATTGTGCCACCGGGTAAGATTGTTGAATCTCCGGGATTCATACTTATTAGTATGGGTCAGGCAGGACCGTAGGGTTATCCATCGGGTATGTCTTGCGGGGACTCCGAGGTTCGTGGCTTGCTATCCCGATGTTGGGATAACTTGTGGGGTTATCCATCGGGTATGTCTTGTGGGGACTTCGAGGTTCGTAGCTTGTTAGTGCGATGCTGGGATAACTTATGGTTGTGATTTGGTTATGTGATGTACGTGTCATGAGTTGTCCAATCGGGTATGTTCTGTAGGAGCATCCGAGATTCGTAGCTTGTTAGTGCGATGACGGGATAACTATGAACGTATCTATGATTGTGGTCACGTGACTGTTGTTACGGTGACATGTGATGTGATATGATTTCCATGTGGGTTATTCACTCGGATATGTTCTGCGGGTGCATCTGAGGTCTGTGGCTTGCTAGCGCGGGATGCGAGTAATCCGTGGAAACATGCTCTTATGTTATGATCGGGTCATGGACCCCGTGCCTTGTGACCGGAATAGTATAATCGGGTCATGGACCCCGTGTGTTGTTATCATAATGATATTTTGAGAAAATGACTTTTGGGTTGTGTCCCTAAATAGCTTCGAAAGCCTTGAGAATTCTTAAATCCCAAACGTTTTCAAAACTCCCAAGTTCTTAAATGTTTTGTAAAATATATATATGGGTTTCATCCCCATCTTCCATGAGTTGAACTGTTTTGATCAAGTGTCTTATCTCGGGGAGCATGTTTACAATTATTTTATTCTTGGAGTATGATATGTATGGCTTGTATTCATATTTTATACTTGCACTAGCAAAACAGTGGAGTTTTGCTAACCTCCGAGTATTTGGGGGGTGGACGTCTGTATTGTGTCCAGGTACTTGCAGGTTGCTGGGGAGCGAATCACAGGATCGATACGAAGGATGATGGAAGACGACGATACTAATCACATGAAGACCAGTTATTGAGTATTGTTGTTTGTCTCTCCATTGTGTTATTCTTCCGTTTTATGGGAACGTTGATGTATTCCAACCCCTGCACAAGTATGAGTTGTGAGATAGAGTTATGTGTATCTGATGTGTGTGTGTGTTGTGGAAAAGACTAAATCGGTCTAGTGAGTCGTTATTAGCCATGTCGGCATATATTTATATGTTGTGTTTTCCACTTTTAGCCTGGTAGATCCTCATGGAGAGGATCTGCGGCACTGTAATATTCCCGAGTGGTTCGGGGGTGTTACAGAATATGGTATCATAGAAAGGTTGTGGAAACCTAGGCTGTCGGGTTGAGTTGTGTGTTGTTGGGTCTTGTATTGTCAGATTTCGTCTGACTGAGTCGTGTCGCGATGCGTCGTCTGGAGGTCGGTCGTGATTAGTATCAAGGTGCAGCCATCATCTTCGTGCGATCTGTGGATGTAAGTCTCCCCACTATATTGTTGTGTCTCGTGTTACACGAGCTTGTGTGATATTTGTGCTATGAGGTGGAGTTAAATGTGAATCATGAATGCGTACTCCATAATTGTTTGATTTTTGTAATGTGCCGGTGTATATGTATACATGTACATATATATATATATATATATATGTGTGTGTGTGTGTGTGTGTGTGTGTGTGTATGTATCCTTGTGTAAATTATTTTTACAGGAGTAATGTTTTGGTGTGGTTATGCAAAGAAAACTTATCAGTGTGATATTTTAAAGCTTCAAATGTTTTGGGAAGTCACGTAAATTTTATTTTAAAACATCCTTCAAGAGAGGAAAAGTTTGATTTTCGTGTGATGACCTCGAGTCCGAAATTTTTTGAGAATTTAAACTACTTATACTTATTTTCATCTTGTATTGCAAGTTTTCAAAATTTTTATTTTTAAAACTCAATGAGGTCTACCAAAAATTTACTTGAAAATGTGACTCTCGCTTTTAACTTTTCAGTTAAGAATTTCGATTAATGGGTATGTAGCAAAGATGTTGTTGTTGTTGAGCTGTAATGCTCCAAGTTGGGATTAAAGTGGTGATGGGAACACTGAGTCATTCGGTATGCACTTGTTGGAATAGCATTCTTGACCGAGAGGTGGAAATTCAGTTTTGAATGTTAATTAACTTTAGATGGTTATTTGTGTGATGTTGAAATTACGTGAACCGTTGGCGTTTGGATTTGTACGCCGTTGTTTAATTGCAACCTCCGGTCTAGTACCGTTGGGAGGTGAGTATGAATATGTTTCCAACTTGCACAGTTAGCGCACGCCATGTTTTGTTGTGGGGCGCGCTTTCTAGCTGGGCAAAAGTTTAGACTGCATTTTGTCGTTGTGCCTAACTTTTGCAGTCAATCATCTGTGAGTGGATTCCATATGTGCAGTAATTGTTGCTGTATGTGATTATATGATTTTCGTTGCCTTAGTTTGTTACTTGTTAGTATGCCGAGGGGCAAAGGTCGTGGTTGCAACCGTGGTATGGGTGGCCACGAGGATTAGATGCGGAATCGAGAGAATATTTACGAGAATGATGTTAGTATCGGTGTTGCTACAATATTGCAACAAGTAGCGGAACAGATGACTCAGTTGACCCAGGCGGTTCAACGTAGCATTGACGTGAATCAGAACGTCGGTGTAAATCAATGGCTTCGAGAGATCGTTTGTATGAATCCCCCTAGATTCGCTGGTGCTGCGGATGCTTTGGGCCGGGATGGTTGTATTTTCCAGTTGGGAAAGATTTTCGAGGCTATCGATTGTCCCGAAGAGCGGAAGGTACCTAGCGCTCAGTACTTTCTCGACAAAGACGCCACCAATTGGTGGGAAGCTGTTAAACCCCATGATCCTGATATCACGTGGGCGGAGTTCCAAGCATTTATGGAAGCTGAATTCTATCCTAAACTTATTAGAGAGCAGAGGATTCATGAATTTTACTTGGCAGAACCGCATGACGTATCGGTGTCGCAGGCTGTCATCAATTATAGCAAACAACTCAGCTTTGTGTAAGATCGAGTGAGGACCGAAGAAGATAGGATCCTTCATTTCGATAGATGGATGAAGACGGAGATTCGCCAGTATATGGTAGGATTCACTTGCACTTCGTTGAGGGACTATCAGGATCGAGCCTTGGATTACGAACTAGATTAGTTATCGTCAGAGCGTGTGCACGAGCTGAAGAAATAGAAGATGTCCGATGACCTTGCGGACAGTGCAAGAATTGGTGTTTTTGGATCGCAACGTCATAGTCTTTCTGCTGTGAAGCTCCATCGTTCGATGCGTGGGGCTAAGAGTTCTAAGTCGTCTGCTTTGACTCTTGGTAAATCCAGGAGGTGTTTCAACTGCAATGTGTCGGGGCATGTTCATGCACATTGTCCTTCTCCTCCAGTGACGTGTTACAAGTGCGGACTCATGGGACACTCGGTTCAGTTTTAGCTACCGAGTCTTCCGAGATACGGACTTAAGCACTGATATCAGTATTGACTCTGAGGAGTCCCTGAGAGATGTAGACTACCAGTTGTGTGTTATGTTACTTCCTTGCTTTGTTGTTTCGTATTTCGGAGATAAACTTCTTTTATTAGAAGTGGGTCGGATTTTGAACTTCTGTATTTTCAACTCTATCGACTTATTTTTGTTCGTTGATATTCTCTGAGCTTGTTATATTCTTCACTTTTTGTAGTTCGTACGAGTTGTAGTATTGTTTTGGATTAATCTGTTTGTCGTTGTGGGTATTTCAATACGATTCCATTGCTGTGAATCTCGTGTGGGTGCATATCTTATTGCCCTTTCCAGACCATCTATTATCTCGAGTCGAGGTATGAACTTCGGAGTTATCGTTTGATTCCTGATGTTGTTGTGATTCGAACGTGATCGTTCGACAGTTATCGTCTCGATCGTTGTGGTTCGATCGTTTATTGTTCGGTTTTTGTTGATCTCGTATCGTGATTTTTGAGCATTCAAACTCCTTCGTAATTTCCCTAAGTTCGGGAAATTAGCTTCATTGTCGATCTTCTGACCCTTGGGTGGTAAAATTTTGTATTTGCTTAGCGTTTAGCTTGCGTTCTGACTGTCGTACTTTTCGGGTTGGTCAACCATAATAATTTTTGTTCGTTGCGTTTTGTTATCGTTCTGGCATAGCGATATGGCTGTTAGCAGCCTCGTGCTGCATGTGATTCGTTGCAGGTCATCGGCAACGAATAGCGTGTGTAATTTGAGATTATTTTGCGTTGATCATTTTGTGTTTTAGGTTTCGGTGCCGAAACTTCTTTTAAGGGGGGTAGAATGTAATACCCGAAATCTTTGTTCCGGATTCGTTGAATTTTCTGGAGTTTATCGGATTGTTATTGTCAACATCGTTGGAATTTTGTGCCATGTTTTGGGTGTGGCTTGTTAGGACATGTGTTTGGAGGCGTTTTGGATCACTATGTGAGTTGTTGGGTTTTTGTGGTGTAGCGCACGCTAACACTTGTGGTGTAGCGCGCGTTACTGTGTTGTGGTTAGCGCACGCTACCGGATGTGTAGCGCACACTAACTGGCAGTCCAGAGGCAGTCCAGGAGCTACTGGACTGGATTGGAGTCTCGCTAGCGCACGCTAAGGTTGATAGCTAGGGCACGCTAATTGTTCTTGCTAGCGCACGCTACCTGGTAGGTGCAGACCAGTCCAGGAGCCACTGGACTGGATTCGTGACTCGTTAGTGCACGCTATGCATATCGGCTAGCGCACGCTAACTGTGTTACAGGCGGGTTGTTTTGGAGCATTGACCTCGTTAGAGCGCGCTAATGTTCATGCCTAGCGCACGCTAATGATTGTCCAGTATAAATACTGGACAACAACATTAATTCGTCATTTTTCACATTTTTCATCCCTTTCCAACGGGAGTGAGCTCCATAGGCGATTTTGAGCGACCTTCTTCATCAAGCTTCATCTTTGGGTGGATTTATGCATATCTAGAATCATTTAATCATCTTCTTGATCCAAATCAAGGTAATCGCTTCTTAGAACCCTAGTTCTTGATTTTTGGGGGTTTCTCCTTGGTTATTAGATTTAATCTGAGGACGATGAATCGAGTATGTAATTCTTGTTCTCTTGGTTATGATCTTCGGATTTTTGAACTCATTCATGATTTTATATCACTCGGAACATAGTTCTTGATTTCTTTGAGAATCATTTTGATCCTTGTTGTTTTTAGGATTGTTTCGGATTCCGATTATTGTTATTGATTCGTGTTAGCGTTATCTCCGTAGTATTCGTGGGGTTGCCGGATTCTTGGTCGTTTCTGGAAGTTCGAGGTTTGATCAACCTCATCCGTTCGTTGTCCGGTTGTTCATGGTATCGAGGCAAGCATCTTGCCCATACACATCGTGTTTTGTAAACGTGATAGTTGATAATTGATTTTATATATGGAACTTGAATGTTTTAATGAACCTTCTAGAGGATCGGTAAATTCTCAGAAAAAGGGTTTTCTTCAAGATAATTCGTATGATCCGTGAATAAATATGTATTTGGATTAGGTGAGTATGTGTTGTATGTGATAGATGTTATAACCATACTTCATGAGTATAATAGACCGTAATCACTTGTCCAGAATTGTATATTGATACGTGTACTTGTTCGGTGATTATTGGCGTTGTATGATATTACTCGGTACTCCTTTATAAGGAGGTTGAGGTGATTACCATTGTTTGGTATTGGTATTTTGCTTGTTGCTATGTGATTGATGTAAGAGATTGTGCCACCGGGTAAGATTGTTGAATCTCCGGGATTCATACTTGTTAGTATGGGTCGGGCTATCCATTGGGTATGTCTTGCGGGGACTCCGAGGTTCGGGGCTTGCTAGCCCGATGCCGGGATAACTTATGGGGTTATCCATCGGATATGTCTTGCGGGGACTCTGAGGTTCGTAGCTTGTTAGTGCGATGCAGGGATAACTTATGGTTGTGATTTGGTTATGTGATGTACGTGTCATGAGTTGTCTAATCGGGTATGTTCTCTAGGAGCATCCGAGGTTCGTAGCTTGTTAGTGCGATGCCGGCACGTGACTGTTGTTACGGTGACATGTGATGTGGTATGATTTCCCTGTGGGTTATTTACTCGGGTATGTTCTGCGGGAGCATCTGAGGTCCGTGGCTTTCTTGCACGGGACGCGAGTAATTCGTGGACCCCGTGCCTTGTGACCAGAATAGTATAATCGGGTCATGGACCCCGTGTGTTGTTATCATAATGATATTTTGGGAAAATGACTTTTGGGCTGTGTCCCTAAATGACTTGGAAAGGCTTGAGAATTCTTAAATCCCAAATGTTTTCAAAACTCCCAAGTTCTTAAATGTTTTGAAAGATATATATATAGGTTTCATCCCCACCTTCCATGATTTGAACTGTTTCGATCAAGTGACTTATCTCGGGGAGCATGTTTACAATTATTATATTCTTGGAGTGTGATATGTATGTCTTATATTCGTTTTTTATACTTACACTAGCAAAACAGTGGAGGGCCCGGTCGTATTCTTGCAGCATGAACCCGGATAGTTCTAAATCAACGGGTATTAACGTACGCTAATGTATGTATATAGCATACGCTAATTCGTAGTGATTACGTACGTAACTTGATGGTGTATCGTACGTAAACGTGTATAAGAACGAGACAGTAAGCTATCATTGGACAATAATGTACGCTAAGGACAATCGATAGCGTATGCTAAGTGAGTAACGTACGCTATGCACAAGGGCTAACGTACGTTAAGGATTAGAAAATCATAAATGGGACAGCACACCATTTCAATTTATTTCGTTTCTTTCACTTGGCCTCAACTTACTTCATTTCCAGAGAGTTCCCAGCCACCTTTAACACCTATACTTGATCATTGAAGTTTGGATATCACTTATATGTGATCATTGAAGTTGAAATACATCTTGGATTAGCACTCAAGCAATCGGAGTAGGTTCCATAGATGACTTATTCAACCAAATATCATGTTTAGTAAGTTGGGATGATTATGCTTAAGTTACCATTGTTGAGAACATTATAGTTGGTATCTTGTTATGGCAAACAATAAGGGTAGTCTTATGAGATTGATAATCCATATTGAATGGTGTTACCATAATGATCATAGACTTGGTATTGATATCGCTTTTTCTAAATGGACTTAAGAAAAGGATCATCGAAGGTTGTATCATTTCTTATAAGTTGGATTGATTAATTAATCTTCATGATGAAGTTTGAATGAATTGATGATATTGGTAACAAGTGTATCAACCTTAGATTACCCAAACTACATAAGAGAAGTTGTAATCAAGATTGAGTATAACGTTGTGATGTTGTATATCCTTGAATTCGAAGATGTCTTAGACCGTAAGATCATTCAAGTTTGCATGAGTATCGTATGTATGAGGATAACGCACGTTAAACACTGAGAATTACATACACTATATCTTCAGACGAGTCAGTCATCTAATTAGAGAAGTGAACTGCCAAATGCATGATTAGCGTACGTTAGGCTTTAGAGCTTACGTATGCTAATGAACAGACTTAACGTACGTTATGTTGATCTATAACGTACGTTATAAGAGTACAGTCATGATTTGTATTGTTGAGCTTTTGGCCGTAGTTAGAATGTTAGATGTTCGTTCGTCAATTATTCGATGTAAGATGAACTCTATTTTATTCCTTTTGTTTAAGGTCCGAGTTTTCCTACGTGATTGATCTAAGGGGCAACCTTTGAGTGTATTTATACCTGTTGAAGTTTTATCCTTGTCATCAACTCCAGGCAAGTACCTTATTTATGTTTTATGTATTGATGTTATACATATTATCGTGCATATGTGTCGTTGTTGTATGTCCACCTCGTGTTGGTCCGACGGGATCATCTTAGGATCTAAGAAGTGAACGCTGGATCATCGGAATTACCATGTGTATATTGTGATGTCATGCTGTAATTATCATTTGTGTACGATATTTGTGAGTCTTCTCGTAGGAAGAGACTCGTTGGTATTTTTGTTATTCATGTTGTTATTCGTGAGACGTTGAATAATATGTTGTGATACTTGTACTAGCATCATTTTGCTAACCCCTTCGGGGGTGAATATTTGTTTATGTTCAGGATCCAGGAGAGCAGGAAAACAACCACTGGAACTGCATGACGACGAGGGTGCAGAGTGATGTTCCGGCCGGATTTAAATGTCAGATGTTTGTGTTGTTTTAATAAGTACTCGAGTACGTTGTCTTTTGTGATGTTGGATTTGGCTATGTATTAATATTCTTCGTCGGACGTTTGTATTTTCAGTACAGGTTTAGAACCGTTGTATTTTATTTCAGTTACTTTCATTTGTTGGTATTTGTTATTGTCTTTTCGTCTATTCAGCCTTGTAAATTCTTACGTAAAGGATTTACGGCGCTGTAATATTCCTGAATATATCGGGGGTGTTAGAGAATATGGTATCGGAGCTAAGATTATGGATATCTTGGCCGTCGTGTTAAAATAGGGGTCGTATATGTCTTTTGAGATAACCGGCCGTGAATAACATCACTGTACTACCTACGACTTCGTGCGAGCGGTGGTTGTAAGTTCCTAAACTCTATCTCATCCTTCATATGATATACCTCGTTATACTTGAAAACTTGAACGATATTGCTCCCTGTATATTGAGTATTTATGTTTACAGTATGTTGAGAGGAGGACGTGGATGTGGTCGCGGTCGTGGATGCGGACGCAGGAATGCTGATAGAGAAGCTTCGCCTTCAAATCAGGCTAGCCACAGCTCAGGCGAGCCACTAGAATCTATTAACAACGAACCAGAACCTGCTGTTCCCGACATCCTTTGTCAGGTGGTCAACCAGATAACCCATCTTGCTCAGGTTGTGGACCGAATGCAGGTGGCAGTAGGATTGCAACAGGAAGAAAGACAGCAAGGTATCCCAGACTTAGGAAATCGCAGAGACCGATAGCTACAGGAGGTGGCGAAGATGCAACCGCCCAAATTCGACGGCTTTTCTGAGACACCGACATGGGATCATTGGTTGAAGGAACTGGAGAAAATCTTTTCTAGAATTAATTGCCCAGACGAACGGAGAGCCTCTATTGCTCAGTACTTTCTGATAAGGGAATCGTCCGAGTGGTGGGAGGCCATTCGACTCATAGATCATGATGCCGACTGGGGAGAATTTAAATTGATGATGGAAGCTCAGTACTGTCCCCGTCCGGTTAGGGAAGCTAAAGTTCGGGAATTTTTCTCCGCACAACCTTCAGATGTGCCAGTATCTCAGACGATTAAAGTGTTTAATTAGAAGATGGCGTTTGTTCGACACCTGGTCAGAACAGATGCGGAAATGATGATCCATTTTGATATGAGGATGAAACCGGAGATACAGAGGTACATGTCAGGTTTTGAATGCACCATTCTCCATCAGTATCAGGACAAAGCGTTGGCATATGAGATTAAAGAAGCAGCAATGGAAAAATTTACAGAATCCAAGAAGCAGAAAGTCTCTGGTAATTTCACATAGCACAAGAGCAGTGGGCCCCGTAAGTCCAGTCATCCTTTGATTCTTTCAAGAGACCCCCGCATCCATCCAAGGGTGGGAAGAACTATGGAGCAGTATCAGCCACAACAGACGTGACCAGGAAGTGATTTAACTGTGGTCGGACAGGACACTATCGACGAGATTGCTCACTTCCCGCCGTGACGTGTTATGATTGTGGACAAAAGGGACATCGTGTGGTGTTCTGTGAGGAGGATGCTAAGTCTTTTAGAGGTCGTTCATCGCAGCCAGTCAGAGATAAATGAGTGTTCCACATACGCATCAGAGTGTCCAGCCACCCCAGAATTTTGGTCGCAAAGGAGGCAGAGGACAGTTCGACCAAAGAGGGACATCGAGTGCCGGATCCGTTCCTCCACGCCTGTATGAGATGAGGAGTGCAGACGATCAAGATGCTGCTGTCGCATTAGGTACCGTTCATATTCTTTTATAACCAGTTAGTGTTTTGTTCGATACAGGGGCTACACATTCATTTATATCCTTGTCTTGTGTTAATCGTTTGAGCATTTCTGGTTTTTATAATTATGAACCTTATGTTGTGGGTTTACCGAGTGGAGAGGGAATTGTGGGAAACTTGGAAACTAGAGACTTTCCTATATTAATTGGAGGCAGAGAGTGGCCCTGAAATATGATTGTGATAGAAATGCAAGGAGACGACCTGATTCTCGGAGATGATTGGCTTAATCGATATGGAGCTATTGTAAACTACCGAAAGAGGATTATCTCGATGATAGCTGAAGATAGTTCCGAAATATTATTCGAGGGATAGAGACCAGGAAGCTCAGAAAAGATGATCAAAGCAATGAAAGCTGTCAAACTGCTAAAACAGGGCTATACTGGATATTGGTGTTACACAATGAAGAAGGAAGACAGAAAAGTAGAACTTTCATCCATTCCTGTCGTGAACGAATTCCCGGATGTGTTTCTTGATGAATTACCTGGACTACCTCCATGACAAGATGCAGAATTCACTATCGAGTTAAAACCAGGAGCTACACCGATTTCTAAGATGCCGTATCGTATGGCACCTACTGAGATGTATGAATTGAAGAAGCACCAGTTCTTTTTGTCCGGAATAAAGATGGATCGCTTCAATTGTATATTGACTATCGAGAGCTGAACAAGATGACGATCAAGAACAAGTATCTGTTTCCACGGATTGATGATTTGTTTGACCAATTACAAGGAGCAACAGTATTTTCTAAGATCAATCTGAGATCGGGATATCATCAGTTGAAGATTAAGGAATTCGATGTTCCGAAGTCAGCATTCAGAACTCGCTACGGACACTATAAGTTTGTAGTGATGCCATTTGGTCTCATTAATGCACCTTCCGTGTTCATGCAGTTGATGAATCAAGTGTTTATAGAGTATTTGGACAAATTTGTGGTTGTGTTTATTGGTGATATTCTGGTTTATTCTAGGAGCCCGGAAGAGCATGCACAGCACTTACAGATCGTTTTGGACCTCTTGAGAAACGAGCAGTTATATGCCAAACTTTCTAAATGTGAATTCTGGCTAAAGGAGGTGATGTTCCTCGGTCATGTGGTATCAGCAGAAGGAGTCCGAGTAGATCCCCAGAAAGTCGAAGCAATTTTGGATTGGAAGCCGCCTAAGAACATGAAGGAAGTTAGAAGTTTATTAGGACTTGCTGGGTATTATCATCGATTCGTGGAAGGTTTTCCAAAATTACCCGCCCACTTACTCGATTACTACAGAAGAACCAAAAGTTTGAGCGGAACGAGATGTGCCAGGACAGTTTTGATGAACTGAAGAAGAGATTGACGACGGCACCAATTTTATCACTACCACAGGGGAGTGGAGGATTCATAGTTTATAGTGACGCCTCAAACCAAGGTCTCGGGTGTGTACTGATGCAGAATGAGAAAGTGATCGCCTACGCATCACAATAGTTGAAATCCTATGAAGTAAATTATCCAATGCACGATTTGGAGTTGGCAGCTGTGGTTTCGCCTTGAAAATTTGGAGACATTATTTCTACGGGACTCACTGTCAATTCTTCACGGATCATAAGAGTCTCAAATATATCTTAAGTCGGAAATAGTTAAACATGAGGCAGAGGAGATGGCTGGAATTGATTAAGGACTAATATTTGGAGATTCTTTATCATCCAGGCAAAGCAAATGTAGCGGCCGATGCACTGAGCCGCAAGCCTGCTTCTATTCGAATGCTGGAGACTCTCACCTCCCAAACCAGCATTCAACGAGAATTGATTCGCGAAGGAATTGAAGTATGGTTGCAAGGAGTCCAAGGACAACTGTGTGTGATGGAATTAACTTCATCGTTAGCCGAAGAAATTAAATCTAAGCAATTAGATGATTCTCTGATGATTCGGTTACGTGATGAAGTGAGCAAGGGAAAAGCCCCAGGATTCGTAATTCATGATGATGGAGTTTT
This sequence comes from Orobanche coerulescens, assembly GCA_033398695.1. Classification (NCBI taxonomy): domain Eukaryota; kingdom Viridiplantae; phylum Streptophyta; class Magnoliopsida; order Lamiales; family Orobanchaceae; genus Orobanche; species Orobanche coerulescens. The sequence continues at coordinate 203,570,115 of CM065801.1, read as the reverse complement.
GATATTCCAAAGCTGACATTGTGTTCCCGATGTCGATGTTTTGAAGCAGACAATCATGAAAGAAGCTCACATCACACCCTATTCTATCCACCCAGGCACCAGTAAGATGTATAAGGATCTGAAGCAGAATTTCTGGTGGGGCAACATGAAGAAAGATGTAGCGGATTATGTCTCAAAATGTTTGATTTGTCAACAGGTTAAGATCGAACATCAAAAACCTGTCGGAATACTGAAGCCGCTCCTGATTCCTAAATGGAAGTAGGAAGATATATCGATGGACTTTATCACTAGCATGTAGAGGTCCAGAACATGGATGAACATGATTTGGGTGATAGTTGACCGTCTAACTAAATCAGCTCATTTTCTAGGAATTAAGGACACTTGGGGACCACAGAAGTTGGCACGCGTATTTATTACAGAGATAGTCCAATTGCATGGTACGCCGAAGACCATTATTTATGATCGAGACGGTCTCTTCGTGTCACATTTTTGGAAAGCAGTTCATAAGGCCTTGGGAACTGAGCTGAACTTTAGCACAGCTTATTATCCACAGACAGACGGACAGTCTGAGAGGACTATTCAACAGTGGAAGACATGCTGAGAGCTTGTGCCTTATATTGGTCGACTGAGTGGGGAGTTCATCTACCACTAATCGAATTCACTTACAACAATAGTTGGCATGCTTCCATTAAGATGGCACATTTTGAAGCATTATACGGGAAGAGATGCAGATCGCCCCTGTATTGGGATGATTCATCAGACTTGATCGGGATAGAACCGGAGTTGATCGTATAGACGCAAGAAAAGATAGCTTTGATTCATGAAAGACAGTTGACCACCCAGAGTCAGCAGAAATCTTATGCAGACGTGCGCCGTCGCCCAGTAGAGTTCAGTATTGGAGATCACGTGCTTTTAAAGGTTTCTCCTACTCGGGGAATCTTTCGTTTTGGAAAAAAGGGAAAGTTGAGTCCGAGATACATCGGACCGTTTGAGATTCTTGATAGAGTTGGAGAATTGGCATACATGTTGGCATTACCGCCGTCGCTGAGCCATATTCATAACATATTCCACGTATCTCAGTTGCGGAAATATATACTGGATCCCAGTCATGTCATTGATTTCGGCGAGATTGAAGTTGCTAAGGATGGCACGTTTGAAGAGAGACCGATCAAAATACTCGAAAGTCGAGTTAAACAATTGAGGAATAAACCGATCACTTTGGTTAAGGTTCAGTGGTCACGCCACGGAGTTGAAGAAGCCACTTGGGATACGGAGGATAATATGAGATCCAGATACCCAGAGTTATTTTTGTCTTGAGTTTCGGGACGAAACTCCTTTTTAGAAGGAGAGTATGTAATATCCGGATAAATTGTTGAGTATTTTCGTCTCTATTTGAACTTTGTATTATTCAAATTTGTGATATAGATAATCGTAGCATGATCTTATCCGTTTTCGTATCCACATGCATGATAATATCAACATACAATTTTCACATGCAACTACGTCATAACGTACGCTAAGCAGTACGCATAACGTACGTTATGAGTCAATGCTATGAACGAAGCATAGCATACGTAAGGCAGCCAATAATTGATCAAGGCGGCTAGCAAATGAGCCAGCTGGTGGAGGGACCGGTTGGATTCATGCAGCATGAACCTATACAGTTCTAAGTCAACGGGTATTAACGTACGCTAAGGTGTGTATGTAACGTACGCTAATTCGTAGTGATTACGTACGTAACTTGATGGTGTAGTATACGTAAGCGTGTAGAAGAACGAGACAGTAAGCTATCATTAGACGATAATGTATGCTAAGGACAACCGATAGCGTACGCTAAGTGAGTAATGTACGCTATGCACAAGGGCTAACGTACGTTAAGGATTAGAAAATTCTAAATGGGACAGCGCCCCATTTCAATTCATTTCATTTCTTTCACTTGGGCTTCAACTTACTTCATTTCCAGAGAGTTCCCAGCCACCTTAAACACCTATACTTGATCATTGAAGTTTGTATATCACTTATATTTGATCATTGAAGTTGAGATACCTCTTGGATTGGCACTCAAGCAACCGAAGTTGGATTCTACCTATTGTCTCAGCGTTTTCTTCATCTTAAGGTATGTTAATGCTATCTCCAACCTTGGATTCATGTTCTTAAAGATGTTATGATCATACTACTGATAATATTAGGTTCCATAGATGACTTATTTAACCAAATATTATGTTTAGTAAGTTGGGATGATTATGCTTAAGTTACCATTGTTGAGAACATTATAGTTGGTATCTTGTTACGGCAAACAATAAGAGTAGTGTTCTCAGATTGATAATCCGTATTGAATGGTGTTACCATAATGATCGTAGACTTGGTATTGATATCACTTTTGCTAAACGGACTTAAGAAAAGGATCATCGAAGGTTGTATCATTTCTTATAAGTTGGATTGGTTAATTAATCTTCATGATGAAGTTTGAATGAATTGATGATGTTGGTAATAAGTGTATCAACCTTAGATTACCCAAACTATGTAAGAGAAGTTGTAATCAAGATTGAGTATAGCGTTGTGATGTTCTATATCCTTGAATTCTAAGATGTCTTAGACCGTAAGATCATTCAAGTTTGCATGAGTATAGTATGTATGAGGATAATGCACGTTAAACACTGAGAATTACGTACGCTATATCTTCAGACGAGTCAGTCATCTGATCAGAGAGGTGAACTACCAAATGCATGATTAGCGTACGTTAGGCTTTGGAGCTTACGTACGCTAATGAACAGACTTAACGTATGTTATATTGATCTGTAACGTACGTTATAAGAGTACAGTCAAGATTTGTATTGTTGAGCCTTCGGTCGTAGTTAGAATGTTAGATGTTTGTTTGTTAATTATTCGATGTAATATGAACTCTATTTTATTCCTTTTGTTTAAGGTACGAGTTTTCCTACGTGATTGATCGAAGGGGTGACCTTCGAGTATATTGATACATGTCGAAATTTTATCCTTGTCATCAATTCGAGGCAAGTACCTTATTTATGTTTTATGTATTTATGTTATATATATTGCTGTGCATATGTGTCGTTGTTGTATGTCCACCTCGTGTTGGTCCGACGGGATCATCTTGGGATCTATGTTAGTGTGCCCTGGATCATCAGATAGGTTTTCCCACCTCGTGTTGGTCCGACGGGATCATCTTGGGATCTAGGCAGTGAACGCTGGATCATCGGAATTACATGTGTATGTTGTGATGTCATGCTGTGATTATCATTTGTGTATGATATTTGTGAGTCTTCTCGTAGGAAGAGACTCGTTGGTATATTTGTATTCATGTTATTATTCGTGAGACGTTGAATAATATGTTGTGGTACTTGTACTAGCATCATTTTACTAACCCCTTTGGGGGTGAACATTTGTTTATGTTCAGGATCCAGGAGAGCAGGAAAACAACCACTGGAGCTGCATGACGACGAGGGTGCAGAATGATGTTCCGTCTGGATTTAATTGTCAGATGTTTGTGTTTTTTTACCAAGTACTCGAATACGTTGTCTTTTATGATGTTGGATTTGGCTATATATTAATATTCTTCGTCGGACGTTTGTATTTTTAATACTGGTTCAGAACCGTTGTATTTTATTTCAGTTACTTTCATTTGTTGGTATTTGTTATTGTCTTTTCGTCTCTTCAGTCTTGTAAATTCTTACGTAAAGGATTTACGGCGCTATAATATTCCTGAATATATCGGGGGTGTTACAAGAGCGACCACCAATAATTTTTCATTTGTAAAACTAGTCTTTTCGTAGCGCAATTCTTTCTCTTTTTCAAGTAATCATGTTTACCATTTCATGTAATATATTGAATAAAATCTCCATGGGCTAAGTTCTCTTAGTTGGGATTATAAAGAAGGTTTGCAAATGAATTTCACTCTAATTCTTTAAAGGATAGAAATATAACTCTAAACCTTAGATGGTTCCTTGAGTTATTTTCATAAAACCTAATGTTATGTATTGAATCCAATCGACATAAAAATATAGTAGATTGAATTAATATATAAATGGCGTTTTGACATTCGAAAGAAGAACCATATTTGTAAGAAAAATAAAATGTACACAACATAATAAAGTAATGCATCTTGCGATCTCATATATATCTTCTATAACTAATGATCAAATTGAGTTTGTAATCCCGAATACTCCTTTTTACATCTTTTAGTTTTTTTTTATTTTTGCAATTACTTACTATCTTAATTTTCTTGCACTATGATGTATCCGAGCTGATCGGCCACCAAGAATTAGATTGCTCCCTCTGTTCCGAGCTAGAAAACCACCGGAGTTCCTGCAGAAGACGACGGAATGGTCCCAGCACAAACTCTCTGATGCTTAAGCTGGAATAGGTTTCTGGAGAAATCCAAATGTAATGTATGTATGTGTTTTCTTCTCTCTTGTCCTCGAAGGAGGACAGGCCTTCTGATATTTATAGCAGAGAGGGAAACTTGTCCCTGAAATCCTGCCTTTAATTGGGGGAGATCCTGTCCTCCTTCGAGGCCAAGAGAGAAGAAAACACATACATACATTACATTTGGATTTCTCCAGAAACCTGTTCCAGCTTAAGCATCGGAGAGTTTGTGCCGTGACCATTCCGCCGTCTTCTGCAGGAACTCCGGTGGTTTTCTAGCTCGGAACAGAGGGAGCAATCTGATTCTTGGTGGCCGATCAGCTCGGATACATCAAGTGGCGCCGTCTGTGGGAACGAGTGACATCGAGTCATTCATTAAGTTGAGATGTGAGACTTATTATTCATACCTGGATTCAACCTAACACGGATTCTTTCATTAGCTGCAAAGATAAGTTTTTATCAGCTATGAATTTTCCTTGAAGATAAGTTTTAATTATTATCCATTGCTGCAAGGTGAAATTTTTCAAGAAAATTTCATATCTTCTTATAGTTATGGGGTAAGAAGAACAGATGTGTTGATTTGGATAGGAATCGGGACAAAGCTTTATATTTTTAGGTCTAAATTAAAAGATCTAAAATCACAGCTATACGTCAGCTTTATTTCAGGTGAAGTGCCCTCAAATTTGAAGACTGGGTGACCTGCCCATAAATTTGATCGGGTGAACTGCCCTCAAATTTGAAGACTGGGTGACCTGCCCAAAAATTTGATTGGGTGAACTGCCCACAAATTTGAAGACTGGGTGACCTGCCCAAAAATTTGATCGGGTGAACTGTCCACAAATTTGAAGACTGGGTGACCTGCCCATAAATTTGATCGGGTGAACTGCCCACAAATTTGAAGACTGGTGACCTGCCCATAAATTTGATCGGGTGAACTGCCCTCAAATTTGAAGACTGGGTGACCTGCCCATAAATTTGATCGGGTGAGCTGCCCTCAAATTTGAAGGCTCGGTGACCTGCCCATAAATTTGATCGGGTGAACTGCCCTCAAATTTGAAGACTGGGTGACCTGCCCATAAATTTGATCGGGTGAGCTGCCCTCAAATTTGAAGACTGGGTGACCTGCCCATAAATTTGATCGGGTGAGCTGCCCTCAAATTTGAAGACTGGGTGACCTGCCCATAAATTTGATCGGGTGAGATGCCCTCAAATTTGAAGGCTCGGTGACCTGCCCATAAATTTGATCAGGTGAACTGCCCTCAAATTTGAAGACTGGGTGACCTGCCCATAAATTTGATCGGTGAGCGCCCTCAAATTTTAAGACTGGGTGACCTGCCCATAAATTTGATCGGGTGTGCTGCCCTCAAATTTGAAGACTGGGTGACCGGCCCATAATTTTGTTCGGGTCAAGTGCCATCAAATTTGATGACTGGGTGACCTGCCCATAGATTTGGTCGGGTGAATCGCCTCAAATTTGAAGATCGTGACTGCCCATAAATTTGATCGGGTGAGCGCCCTCAAATTTGAAGACTAGGTGACTCGCCCATAAATTTGATCGGGTGAGCCCTCAAATTTGAAGATCGGTGACTGCCCATAAATTTGATCGGGTCAATCGTCCTCAAATTTGAAGACTGGGTGACTCGCCCATAAATTTGATCGGGTGAGCGCCCTCAAATTTGAAGACTGGGTGACCTGCCCATAAATTTGATCGGGTGAGCTGCCCTCAAATTTGAAGGTCAGTGACACCTTGCCATAAATTTGATCGGGTGAATCGCCTTCAAATTCGAAGGGGTGACTGCCCATAAATTTGATCGGGTGAGCGCCCTCAAATTTGAAGACCAGGTGACTCGCCCATAAATTTGATCGGGTGAGCCGCCTTCAAATTCGAAGACTAGGTGACTGCCCATAAATTTGATCGGGTGAGCCCTCAAATTTGAAGATCTGGTGACTCCCATAAATTTGATCGGGTGAGCTGCCCTCAAATTTGAAGACTGGGTGACCTGCCCATAAATTTGATCGGGTCAACTGTCCTCAAATTTGAAGACTGGGTGACCTGCCCATAAATTTGATCGGGTGAGCTGCCCTCAAATTTGAAGACTGGGTGACCTGCCCATAAATTTGATCGGGTGAGCTGCCCTAAAATTTGAAGACTGGGTGACCTGTCCATAAATTTGATCGGGTGAGCTGCCCTCAAATTTGAAGGCTCGGTGACCTGCCCATAAATTTGATCGGGTGAACTGCCCTCAAATTTGAAGACTGGGTGACCTGCCCATAAATTTGATCGGGTGAGCTGCCCTCAAATTTGAAGACTGGGTGACTTGCCCATAAATTTGATCGGGTGAGCTGCCCTCAAATTTGAAGACTGGGTGACCTGTCCATAAATTTGATCGGGTCAACTGCCCTCAAATTTGAAGACTGGGTGACCTGCCCATAAATTTGATCGGGTGAGCTGCCCTCAAATTTGAAGACTGGGTGACATGCCCATAAATTTGATCGGGTGAGCTGCCCTCAAATTTGAAGGCGGGGTGACCTGCCCATAAATTTGATCGGGTGAACTGCCCTCAAATTTGAAGACTGGGAGACCTGCCCATAAATTTGATCGGGTGAACTGCCCTCAAATTTGAAGACTGGGTGACCTGCCCATAAATTTGATCGGGTGAACTGCCCTCAAATTTGAAGACTGGGTGACCTCCCATAAATTTGATCGGGTGAACTGCCCTCAAATTTAAAGACTGGGTGACCTGCCCATAAATTTGATCGGGTGAGCCGCCCTCAAATTTGAAGACTGGGTGACCTGCCCATAAATTTGATCGGGTGAGCCGCCCTCAAATTTGAAGACTGGGTGACCTGCCCATAAATTTGATCGGGTGAGCTGCCCTCAAATTTGAAGGTGGTGACTTGTCCATAAATTTGATCGGGTGAGCGCCCTCAAATTTGAAGACTGGGTGTAATGCCCATAAATTTTATCGTGTGACCCGCCCTCAAATTTGAAGACTGGGTGACCTGCCCATAAATTTGATCGGGTGAGCTGCCCTCAAATTTGAAGACTGGGTGACCTGCCCATAAATTTGATCGGGTCAACTGCCCTCAAATTTGAAGACTGGGTGACCTGCCCATAAATTTGATCGGGTGAGCTGCCCTCAAATTTGAAGACTGGGTGACCTGCCCATAAATTTGATCGGGTGAGCTGCCCTCAAATTTGAATACTCGGTGACCTGCCCATAACTTTGATCGGGTGAGCTGCCCTCAAATTTGAAGACTGGGTGACCTGCCCATAAATTTGATCGGGTGAGCTGTGCTCAAATTTGAAGACTGGGTGACCTGCCCATAAATTTGATCGGGTGAGCTGCCCCCAAATTTGAAGACTGGGTGACCTGCCAAAAAATTTGATCGGGTGAACTGCCCTCAATATACAGCTTGCTCAGCTCGGCCTCTTATTATTTTGGCATCTGCCAGGTCTCTCGGTATAGAAGGCTTCAGCTCGGAATCCTTTCCTCTTGGTCTTAGCTTAGCCTATCAGCACCTCGATCTTAAGATCGCCCCATCTATATCACGAATCCAAGATAGTGTGTCTATGAGGCCCATTATTGTACTCTTAGCTTTTCTCATCAGCTACAGAATGAACAACTGCATTGGGTCTTGTCATGTTTTAGAGCTTAACTTTTGCACTTATGGATAAAAAATTAAAAAAAAAATAATAATAATAAATATTTAGTCTACTCTACTCGATCTCATTCTTCGCTCGACTAGAGTAGGGGAGACTGGATGATATGACCCAAAATATACCTGCCCGGTTTATTGCGGTTCATCCCGAAATAGCGGAACAAAGTCCGATTACTAAAGACCCAATCTATTGTGTGAAGTTCCAATAGGTCCCACCGACCTAGTATACAACTTGGAGAGTAGAGCTCAGAGCCTAGCTCTACTAGATGCAGCTCGGTCCCTACAAGTCTACCCCCACAGGTGTAGACCTGCCAAGTGTAGACCAGCAAACTTGGAGAGTGGAGCTCAGAGCCTAGCTCTACTAGGTGCAGCTCGGTCCCTACAAGTCTACCCCCACAGGTGTAGACCTGCCAAGTGTAGACCAACAAACTTGGAGAGTGGAGCTCAGAGCCTAGCTCTACTAGGTGCAACTCGGTCCCCACAAGTCTACCCCCAACAGGTGATGACCTGCTGGACCAGTTGGGGGTAGACTTGTGGGGACCGAGTTGCACCTAGTAGAGATAGGCTCTGATCTCTGTAATATCCGGATTTATTACGGTGTATTTCATCTGTATTCAAACCCTGTATTATTCGGATTTGTGGTTTTGATTATTGGAGTATGATATTTCTTGCATTGATATCTTTGTACATAAGTATAACAACATGCAAAATTTCTCATGCAAACCCGTGATAGCGCACGCTAAGAATGTAGCTTAACGCGCGCTATCAGGCTACTACTAGCGCACGCTATGCATGTAGGAGTTGCGTGCGCTAAGAACTCAATTATTGAGCGGGACGGCTAGCACATGCGCCAGCCGGGACATGGGTCCAGATAAGATTCCCGCGGATGAACCTGGACAGTTCTGAAGTCAACTCTTATTAGCGCGTGCTAAGGAAAGCTTAGTAGCGTGCGCTAACTTGTGAAAATGCAGAATATTATAAATGGGACAACAACCCGTTTTGGCTTACATTTCATTCGTCCATTCTTCATTCTTGAGAGGCCAGAGAGCTGTAATAATCCTTCTACACACTTAGAACACATCTGGTTGGTCTTTGTATATTGGTTATCACTTGGGAGTAATCATTGAAGTGGAATAGCACCTTAGAGTGGCATACAACCAACCGGAGTCGGATTCTACCTTACGGTTCAGTGATTTTCATCATATTAAGGTATGTTCAACCTATATCCAGACTTAGAGTTGGATTCTAAAGAATTGGATGATCATATGATATTAATTTTCATAAATGAATTATCCAAAGTACATCATGTTTGGAATATTGAGATGAATAAGCCTTAAGTACCTTGATTATGATCATCATGATTCGAATCTTATTACATTGAACAAGTAAAGGAAGCTTCTATCATTGGTAATCCGAATCTAGTAGATGACTTCATAACAATCATGGACTCGACTTTAACATCATTATTGTTAGATGAATCTAAGGGATTGATCACGGAAGGATTTATCTAGTATAGATGGAATGTTAAACAACTACAGCATGATAATTTCGATGGATATAAGGTGTTGATATCAACCGTTAAGCCTTTCGAATCGTCATATGAAGAATTGTAGTCGAAATGGAATATGGTTTTATAATGGTATGCATATCCTTGAATCCGAAGTTGTTATCCGTAAGATCATTCATAATCGTATGTACATGATATTCATGGAGGTAACATGAATTATCACAGAAGATTTCATTGTTTTGATCATGATGAGAATAGCATCGCCCGTGAATGCCATGCACAGATAGCGCACGCTAAGCTATAAAGATTAACGTGCGCTATCGAGCACGAGTTAGCGTACGCTACGTTTGGTACGTAACGTACGCTAGGCCATCAGACGAGTCAGTCGACTGATCAGTGAAGTACTGACCATGCATAGTTAGCGTACGCTAGGCTTTGTTGTTTGCGTGCGCTATCGAGCAGACTTAACGCACGCTACACAGAGTACTTAGCGTGCGCTAAGCAGTTCAGGCAGATTACATTTTATGAACTTTTGGCCGTAAATCGAATCGTTAAACATTCGTACGACGTGAGATAAATCCTATATCATTTCTTTTATTAAGGTTTGATCTTGTTACGTGATAGATTGAGGAGGACGACCTTCGAGTGTTCGTTTTCGTGGAAGTATTGTTCTTGTCTTCAAATCGAGGCAAGTACTTTATTTGTTTTATGTATTGATGTTATACATATTGTCGTGCATGTATGTCGTTGTTGTATGTCCACCTCGTGTTGGTCCGACGGGATCATCGGAGGATCTATGCTAGCGTGCGCTGGATCATCGGACGGGTTTCTCCACCACGGGTTGGTCTGATGGGATCATCGTGGGTTCTAGGCAGTGAACGCTGTATCGAAGGAATTACCATGTGTATGTTATGATATCATGTTGTGATTATCAATTGTGTATGTTATGTTTGAGTTTCTCGCAGGAGAAGACTCGTTTTACATTTTATTATTTACGTTATTATTATTGCTCTGCGTGTGACGTTGAATAATATGTTGTGGTACTTGTACTAGCATCGTTGTGCTAACCCCTTCGGGGGTGAACATTTTGTTTATGTTCAGGATCCAGGAGAGCGGGAAAACAACCACTGGAGCTGCATGACGACGAGGGTGCAGAGTGATGTTCCTACGGGTTTATTTGTCTGTTATTTATTGGTTATTTCAATAAGTACTCGAGTACGAAGTCATTTATGCTGAATTTGAATTTGGTGATGTATTATTAAGTTCTTGTTGAACAATTGTACTTTCTGTATTTGGTCAGAACTGTTGTATCTTAATTCCGTTATTTCCATTCGTTAATACCTTTTAATGTCTGTTCAATTCTTCAGCCTTGTAAATCCTTATGTAAAGGATTTACGGCGCTGTAATATTCCTGAATATATCGGGGGTGTTACAGAATATGGTATCGGAGCTAAGATTATGGATATCTTGGCCGTTGGGTTAAAATAGGGGTCATTTATGTCTTTTGAGGTAACCGGCCGTGAATGACATCACTGCACTGCCTACGTCTTCATGCGAACGGTGGTTGTAAGTTCCTAAACTCTATCTCGTTCTTTACATGTTGTGTCTCTTTATACTCGAATATTAGAACGATGTTGTTTCCTGTATATTGAGTATTTATGCTTACAGTATGTTGAGAGGCGGACGTGGGCGTGGTCGCGGTCGTGGACGCGGACGAAGAAATGCTGAAAGAGCGTCGCCTTCTAACCGGGCTCATAGCTCGGGCGAGCCACAACAATCTATTAATAACGAACCAGATCCTGCTGTACGAGATCCTTCGTCAAGTGGTGAACCAGATGACTCGGTTCGCCAAGGTCGTGGACCGAATGAAAGTGTCGGTCGGACTAAAGCAGGGAGATAGACACAAAGGGATCCCGGACATGTGAAATAGAGGTGACCAGTGGCTGCAAGAGGTGGCGAAGATGCAACCACCCAAATTCGACGGTATTTCTGAGACTCCCACCTGGGACCATTGGTTGAAGGAACTGGAGAAAATATTTGCCGGAATTAACTGCCAGACGACCGGAGAGCCTCTATCGCTCAATATTTTACGATAGGGAAGCGTCGAGTGGTGGGAAGCCATCCGGCTGTAGACCATGATGCCGATTGGACAGAGTTTAGATTGATGATGGAAGCTCGATTGCCCTCGTCCGTGAGGGAAGCCAAAATTCGGGAGTTTTTCTCCGCTCGGCCTTCCGATGTGCGATCCTGCAATTAAGACGTTTAACCGGTGGCATTTGTTCGACATCCGGTCGAGCAGGATGCGAAATGATGATCCATTTCGATATGAGGATGAAACCAAATCCAGGTACATGTCCGGATTTGAATGTACCACACTCCGTCAATACCAGGATAAGGCGTTGGCGTATGAGATCAAGGAAGCGGCTATGGAGAAATTTTGGAATCCAAGAAAGCGAAAGTCTCGTACTTTTACAGAGCACAAGAACAATGGGCCCCATAAGGCCCAGTCATCCTTTCACTCTTTCAAGAAACCTCCGCACCCGATTAGGAGCGGAAAGAACTTCGGAGCGACATCAACTATTACCGATGTTACCAGGAATTGCTTTAATCGCGCCCAGACGGGCACTATCGACGGAATTGCCCCCTTCCTGCCGTGACTTGTTTTGATTGTGGGACGAGAGGACATCGGGCGGTGTTTTGTGAAGAGGCCGCAAAGTCTTTTAGAGCCCGTACACCACGGCCGACCCGAGAAGAAGCTAGTATCAGCAGACGCAGCAAAGTGTTCGGATGCCTCGGAATTTTGGCGCGGATGAGGCGAGAGGACAATGGGACCGAAAGGGGACATCGAGTCCGGATCTGCTCCCCCATGTCTGCGAGATGAGGAGGACAGACGATCGTGATCTTCTTTGCGCCGCATCTTGTCGAATCTTTTCCCAGCCAGTTAGCGTTTTATTCGATACAGGAGCTACGCATTCTTTTATATCTTTGTCTTGTGTAAATCGTTTGAATATTTCCAGTTTTCATACTTGTGAACCTTATGTTGTTGGTTTACCGAGTGGAGAGAGGATTGTCGGAGACTTAGAAACTAGAAATTTCCCTGTATCATTTGGAGGCAGAGAGTGGCTCTCAAATCTGATCGTGATATAAATGCAAGGAGACGACCTGATACTCGGAGACGATTGGCTTAATCGATATGGAGCAATTGTAAACTACCGAAGGAGGAATATCTCGCTGATCGCTGACGATGGTTCCGAAATATTGTTCAAAGGGTGGAAACCGGGAAGCTCAGGAAAATTGATCAAGGCGATGAAAGCTGTCAAATTGTTGAAACAGGTCAGACGGCATCGTGTTATGCAATGAAGAAAGAAGACGAAATTGTGTAACTTTCATCCATTCCTGTTGTGAACGAATTTCCAGATGTATTTCCTGATGAGTTACCTGGACTACCTCCACGAAGGGATGTAGAATTTACCATTCAGCTGGAACCCGGAGCTACACCAATTTCTAAGGCGCCGTATCGTATGGCACCTACTGAGATGTACGAACTGAAGAAGCAGCTGGAGGAGTTACTGGACAAGGGCTATATTCAGCCAAGTGTTTCACCCTGGGGACCGCCAGTTCTTTTTGTCCGAAAGAAGGATGGATCGCTCCGACTGTGTATTGACTATCGAGAGCTGAACAAGATGACGATTAAGAACAAGTATCCGTTGCCACGGATTGATGATCTGTTTGACCAGTTGCAAGGGGCAACAATATTTTCTAAAATCGATCTGAGATCAGGGTATCATCAGCTGAGGATTAAGGAATCTGATGTTCTGAAATCAGCGTTCAGAACTCGCTACGGACATTATGAGTTTGTAGTGATGCCGTTTGGTCTCACTAACTTTCTTTGTATTTATGCAATTGATGAACAGAGTGTTCATTGAATTTTTGGATAAATTTGTGGTCGTGTTCATTGATGACATTCTGGTGTATTCTAAGAGCCCGGAAGAACATGCGCAACATTTGCGGATTGTATTGGAACTTTTGAGAAGCGAGCAATTGTACGCCAAACTTTCTAACTGTGAATTCTGGCTAAAAGAAGTAATGTTCCTCGGCCATGTGGTGTCAGCTGAAGGAGTCCGAGTAGATCCTCAGAAGATCGAAGCAATTATGGATTGGAAGCCTCCAAAGAACGTGAAAGAAGTCCGAAGCTTCTTAGGACTTGCTGGATATTATCGTCGATTTGTGGAAGGGTTTTCTAAAATCTCCCGCCCACTTACTCGACTCCTGCAGAAAACTCAAAAGTTTGAGTGGAATGAGTTGTGTCAGATTAGCTTTGATGAATTGAAGAAGAGATTGACGACGGCACCGATTCTATCACTTCCACAGGGAACTGGAGGATTTATAGTTTACAGTGATGCTTCGAACCAAGGACTTGGGTGCGTATTGATGCAGAATGATAATGTGATCGCTTATGCGTCGCGACAGCTGAAACCTTATGAAGTGAATTACCCAACACATGATTTGGAGCTAGCAGCAGTAGTTTTTGCTTTGAAGATCTGGAGGCATTATCTGTACGGGACTCACTGTCAGATCTTTACGGATCATAAGAGTCTCAAGTACATATTCAGTCAGAAAGAGTTGAACATGCGGCAAAGAAGTTGGTTAGAGCTGATCAAGGACTATGACTTGGAGATTTTGTATCATCCAGGCAAAGCAAATGTAGTGGCCGATGCACTTAGCCGCAAGCCTGTTTCTATTCAGATGCTAGAGACGCTGACCTCCCAACTTAGCCTTCAACGAGTGATGATTCGTGAAGGAATTGAAGTGTGGTTACAAAGAGTCCAAGGACAACTGTGCGTGATGGAGATAACTTCATCATTAACCGAAGGAATCAAATCTAGACAGGTAGATGGTCCTCTGATGATTCGGTTACGTGATGAAGTGATCAAAGGAAAGGCCCCCGGATTCAAAATTCATGATGATGGAGTTTTGAGATTTCAGAACCGACTCTGCGTTCCCGATGATGATGTTTTGAAACAGACGATTATGAAGGAAGCTCACAGTTCGCCCTATTCTATCCACCCGGGCACCAGTAAAATGTATAAGGACTTGAAGTAGAATTTCTGGTGGGGCAACATGAAGAAAGATGTAGCGGACTATGTTTCGAAATGCTTGACTTGTCAGCAGGTTAAGATCGAGCATCAACAGCCTGCCGAAATGTTAAAGCCGCTCCCAATTCCTGAATGGAAGTGGGAGGACATATCGATAGACTTTATCACTAATATGCCGAGAACCAGGACAGGAATGAACATGATTTGGGTGATAGTTGATCGTTTAACCAAATCAGCTCATTTCTTAGGCATTAAGGATACGTGGGGACCAGAGGGGTTGGCACGAGTATTTATTTCGGAAATAGTTCGATTGCATGGTACGCCGAAGACCATTGTTTCTGATCGAGACGGTCGTTTTGTGTCTCACTTCTGGAAAGCAGTTCATAAGGCCTTGGGGACCGAATTGAACTTCAGCACAGCTTACCACTCGCAGACTGACGGACAATCCGAGAGGACTATACAAACGGTGGAAGACATGTTAAGGGCCTGTGCCTTAGATTGGTCAAACAATTGGGAAGTTCATCTACCATTGATTGAATTTACCTACAACAATAGTTGGCATGCTTCCATTAAGATGGCACCGTTTGAGGCATTATACGGGAAGAGATGTAGATCGCCCCTATGTTGGGATGATTCATCAGACTTGATTGGAACAGAACCAGAGTTGATCGTGCAGACTCGAGAAAAAATAGCCTTGATTCGTGAAAGGCTGTTGACCGCCCAGAGTCGCCAGAAATCTTACGCGGACGTACGCCGTCGCCCATTGGAGTTCAATACTGGAGACCATGTACTTTTGAAGGTTTCTCCTACTCGGGGAATCTTTCGTTTCGAAAGGAAAGGAAAGCTGAGTCCGAGATATATCGGACCATTTGAGATCCTCGAGAGAGTTGGGGAGTTGGCATACAGATTGGCATTGCCGCCGTCATTGTGCCATGTTCATAACGTGTTCCACGTATCCGAGTTACGGAGGTATATACCAGATCCCAGTCATATCATTGATTTCGGTGAGATTGAAGTTGCGCAGGATGGGACGTTTGAAGAAAGATCGGTCAAGATACTCGAGAGTCGAGTTAAGCAGCTGAGGAACAAACCAATCGTTTCGGTCAAAGTTCAATGGTCACGTCACGGAATGGAAGAAGCCACCTGGGAAACGGAAACTGATATGAAGTCTAGATATCCCGAGTTATTTTCGTCTTGAGTTTCGGGACGAAACTCCTTTTTAGTAGGAGAGTATGTAATATCCGGATTTATTACGGTGTATTTCATCTGTATTCAAACCCTGTATTATTCATATTTGTGGTTTTGATTATTGGAGTATGATATTTCTTGCATTGATATCTTTGTACATAAGTATAACAATATGCAAAATTTCTCATGCAAACCCGTGATAGCGCACGCTAAGAATGTAGCTTAACGCGCGCTATCAGGCTACTACTAGCGCATGCTATGCATGTAGGAGTTGCGTGCTCTAAGAACTCAATTATTGAGCGGGACGGCTAGAACATGCGCCAGCCGGGACATGGGTCCGGATAAGATTCCCGCGGATGAACCTGGACAGTTCTGAAGTCAACTCTTATTAGCGCACGCTAAGGAAAGCTTAGTAGCGTGCGCTAACTTGTTAAAATGCAGAATATTATAAATGAGACAACAACCCATTTTTGCTTACATTTCATTCTTCCATTCTTCATTCTTGAGAGGCCAGAGAGCTGTAATAATCCTTCTACACACTTAGAACACATCTGGTTGGTCTTTGTATATTGGTTATCACTTGGGAGTAATCATTGAAGTGGAATAGCACCTTGGAGTGGCATACAACCAACCGGAGTCGGATTCTACCTTACGGTTCAGTGATTTTCATCATATTAAGGTATGTTCAACCTATCTCCAGACTTAGAGTTGGATTCTAAAGAATTGGATGATCATATTAACGAGATATTGATTTTCATAAATGAATTATCCAAAGTACATCATGTTTGGAATATTGAGATGAATAAGCCTTAAGTACCTTGATTATGATCATCATGATTCGAATCTTATTACATTAAACAAGTAAAGGAAGCTTCTATCATTGGTAATCCGAATCTAGTAGATGACTTCATAACAATCATGGACTCGACTTTAACATCATTATTGTTAGATGAATCTAAGGGATTGATCACGGAAGGATTTATCTAGTATAGATGGAATGTTAAACAACTACAACATGATAATTTCGATGGATATAAGGTGTTGATATCAACCATTAAGCCTTTCGAATCGTCATATGAAGAATTGTAGTCGAAATGGAATATGGTTTTATAATGGTATGCATATCCTTGAATCCGAAGTTGTTGTTATCCGTAAGATCATTCATAATCGTATGTACATGATATTCATGGAGGTAACATGAATTATCACGGAAGATTTCATTGTTTTGAACATGATGAGAATAAGCATCGCCCGCCAAAGAAACTGCCATGCACAGATAGCGCACGCTAAGCTATAAAGATTAACGTGCGCTATCGAGCACGAGTTAGCGTACGCTACGTTTGGTACGTAACGTACGCTAGGCCATCAGACGTGTCAGTCGACTGATCAGTGAAGTACTGACCATGCATAGTTAGCGTACGCTAGGCTTTGTTGTTTGCGTGCACTATCGAGCAGACTTAACGCACGCTACACAGAGTACTTAGCGTGCGCTAAGCAGTTCAGGCAGATTACATTTTATGAACTTTTGGCCGTAAATCGAATTGTTAAACATTCATACGACGTGAGATAAATCCTATATCATTTCTTTTGTTAAGGTTTGATCTTGTTACATGATTGATTGAGGAGGACGACCTTCGAGTGTTCGTTTTTGTGGAAGTATTGTTCTTGTCTTCAAATTGAGGCAAGTACTTTATTTGTTTTATGTATTGATGTTATACATATTGTCGTGCATGTATGTCGTTGTTGTATGTCCACCTCGTGTTGGTCCGACGGAATCATCGGGGGATCTATGCTAGCGTGCGCTGGATCATCGGACGGATTTTTCCACCACAGGTTGGTCTGACGGGATCATCGTGGGTTCTAGGCAGTGAATGCTGGATCGACGGTTACCATGTGTATGTTATGATATCATGTTGTGATTATCAATTGTGTATGTTATGTTTGAGTTTCTCGCAGGAGAAGACTCGTTTGACATTTTATCATTTACGTTATTATTATTGTTCTGCGTGTGACGTTGAATAATATGTTGTGGTACTTGTACTAGCATCGTTGTGCTAACCCCTTAGGGGGTGAACATTTTGTTTATGTTCAGGATCCAGGAGAGCGGGAAAACAACCACTGGAGCTGCATGACGACGAGGGTGCAGAGTGATGTTCCGGCCGGGTTTATTTGTCTGTTATTTATTGGTTATTTCAATAAGTACTCGAGTACGAAGTTATTTATGCTGAATTTGAATTTGGTGATGTATTATTAAGTTCCTGTTGAACAATTGTACTTTCAGTATTTGGTCAGAACTGTTGTATCTTAATTCCGTTATTTCCATTCGTTAATACCTTTTAATGTCTGTTCAATTCTTCAGCCTTGTAAATCCTTATGTAAAGGATTTACGGCGCTGTAATATTCCTGAATATATCGGGGGTGTTACAAGCTCCACTCTCCAAGTTTGTTGGTCTACACTTGGCAGGTCTACACCTGTGGGGGTAGACTTGTAGGGACCGAGCTGCACCTAGTAGAGCTAGGCTCTGAGCTCCACTCTCCAAGTTTGCTAGTCTACACTTGGCAGGTCTACACCTGTGGGGGTAGACTTGTAGGGACCGAGCTGCACCTAGTAGAGCTAGGCTCTGAGCTCCACTCACCAAGTTTGCTGGTCTACACTTGGCAGGTCTACACTTGTGGGGTAGACTTGTAGGGACCGAGCTGCACCTAGTAGAGCTAGGCTCTGAGCTCTACTCTCCAAGTTGTATACTAGGTCGGTGGGACCTATTGGAACTTCACACAATAGACTGGGTCTTCAGTAATCGGACTTTGTTCCGCTATTTCGGGATGAACCGCAATAAACCGGGCAGGTATATTTTGGGTCATATCACACTATTATCGCAAATTCTTGCAATTACATATCTAATTTTAAATTATGTGTTCCTACTCATACTATTAACTATAACAAGAGGAAAAGTATATAAATCTTTTTATAACCGTACTTCCTTGTGAGATCGATAAACCAAACTCTAAAGTCCACTTTGCTACTTGATTCAATATCGTGATTTGTGGTAAGCTACACCAAATGCGTGTCAGCGAGCCCAATAACCGACGATATTCTATCTCCACACTATCGATATGCAATTTTACACATATTTTGGGTGATTTTATCGAGCCTAATTACATACAAATGTGTTATTATAGTGTTGTATGTTAATTCTCGATTCATTTGGACCCAATTACACTTGCTTGCTTTTTGTGTGATTTCAGGATACTATTGAGGCATTTTAAGGCCACTAGCGAATAGGTAGTAGATGTCCTGACTCGAGACGTTGAAGAAATGATAAACACACCCAAGAAGAAAAGAGCACAAACGAACCAAACAGAACAAACATGACCTATGACGCGGCCGGTTAGTTGACACAACTTGCGAAATGGCTTTGTTCCTAGCATGTCAGATTACAACAGGTGATTTTTCTGAGTTGTAAGAGTGAGAAGAACTATGTCCACTGCCGGATGCAGTTTTCGTAATAAGCGGATTTGGACCTTGAGACAACTACGTAAGGCTATATACACATTTATTGAATGGAGAACATTAATATACGTTATTTAATCTACAAAATTATTCGACCTTGCGGGAGGTAACAAAGATTTTTGCAATCATCTTATAATTGACAGTTCACTCACGATAATCGTTGTAAGGAAGAAGACAAACACAGATGACTCAAGTTTTTTTTTTTTTAACGAGGGGGATCGTCCCCTGTCCTGAGCACCCCCCAAAGAGACTCGAGCTCACCCCCGATTTAGAGGTAAGTTTGCCAGCATGACCTGATCGCCTCATAGTCCACATTGTAAGTCTTGAATTGGGAACAATTTACTTCAGAAAAATATAGGTCTTCTTCAATATATAAAAGATGTTGCATTACTCCTCTAATATAAATAAAATATATAATTCTTTAATGATAATCATAAAATTATTTATGTGGAGCAAGATTCATACACCTCCTATTAATGGGTGTATGAAACTCATTTTAAGGTATCACATCATACAATAAACATAATTTTAAAATTTTATTATTAAGATTAATTATAAAACATATTTTGTTTTTCTTTTATAACTTTTAAAATATAATGTTTTATAAAATTTCAAATATACCGTTATGACGTTCTTATTTTTATCTACATTTCGATGTATATTTTATTCAAAATTGAGTCGGGTCAAAATATTTTAATATAGACCATACAAATTCAGCTTTATTCTTTACTTTAATCATATTTTTTCGTCACATAATTTTATTCTTGTTTAAATCTCTTCAAGAACGCACCAAAAATATGAGTAAAGCAAAATATAAAGTTGAATTTGTATGGTCCATATTAAAATATTTTGACCCGACTTAATTTTGAATAAAATTTACATCAAAACGTAGATAAAAAATAAGCACGTCATAACGGTATATTTGAAATTTTATAGAACATTATATTTTAAAAGTTATAAAAGAAAATCAAAATATGTTTAAAATTAATCTTGTTTATAAAAATTCCAGTATGGTGTAATAATAGGCATCTGAGAATGCTACTTTTATGAAATGATTATTATTTACATGAGAATAAAGTTGATTAAGACAAAGAATGAAATTGAATTTGTATGATTCACAAAGAGAAATCTTGTTTAAATCTCTTCAAGAACGCACCACAAATATGATTAAAACAAAGAATAAAATTGAATTTGTATGGTCCACAAATAGAAATCTTTAAATCTTATAAAGGGCGTGCATGACAGCAGAATTCTTTCATTTTCATACAACAAAGATTTTGTACCGAACACAATGTCACCATTTTACAATGACCGAGTGTTCGAGACTCGTGAGGAGCTGATGAATTGGGTGCAAACTACAGCACGTAATCTTGGATACGTTATTGTCACACAAAGAACAAAGAAGACTGTTCTCGGCTTCGTCAAAAAGGTTTATCTTGTAGCAAAAGGCGAAATCTCTCGCCCCCAGGGCCCCCACCCCCCGGCTCGACAGAGATTGGTGGAGGAATTAAATCATGGTGACTCAACGGTCCACTAGGTGGGAGGAACAGTACCTGGTGCCCACAAGGAGCTATCCCCCACATTGGAGGGATAAAACTCCCACACTACGGCTGCCCGGATTCGAACCTGCGTCCTTGTAGCAATCTGCCACACCCAAGAACCAGTTGAGCTGCCCATGCGGACAAAAAAAAAAGTTTATCTTATGTGTGATTGTGGTGGTGAATAGAAGTCAGCATCACAGTCGACAACACATTTAGGTACAAAGAAATTTGGATGTCCGTTTCAATTTTAATTTATTACAATGAATAATTTATTAAAATAAAATTATCGAAATCTGTTTGACAAAGTTGCATCATTTTGACTCGACTCAGTTTTGATAAAATTTACATCGAAACGTAGATAAAAATAACCATGTCATAACGGTATATTTGAAATTTTAAAAAACATTATATTTTAAAAGATATAAGAGAAAAAACCAAATAGGTTTAAAATAAATCTTAATAATAAAATAGTGGTGGTATGATGTGATGTGATAGGATGTATATATCTCAAAGTGGTGGATGAAACTCAACTCCCATTATTTATAGCCAAAATTTCTTTTATAAAAAGAAAGTCTATTAAAAAAAGAGGACTGCTAATCCCCCCCTTCTGATACCGCCGCCTCCTCCCCCCTCCACTTTTTTTTTCCTTTTCTATTTTGTTCACTTTTTATTATTTTTTGTTTTTTATCAATTTTATCTTAATACATTTAACATTAATATTATTTTTTTGTTATTATTAAAATTAAAAGTTTCTCATATTTTATATGTTATTTTAAAATAAATTATTAGAAAATAAGATAAACAAAAAATATAATATAAAAATATTTAGTCCTTTGCACTTTAGTTTTGTTTTCTTTTTCTTTTTTAATATTCTTTATTTATTTGTTCTTTTTTCTTTGAATTTTTATTTCAATTTATTATTATCAAAATTAAAAATTTCTATTACTTACGCAATATAATAAATAATAAATACGGAAAATACGATCAACATTGATAAATAAACTATTCAATTACATTATCTGGTCATCAAATCTATCCAAGATTGTATACTTTCTCCATATGGATCAGCCCATCCTTTATAGTCTTTCACTCATATTATGCCACCATAAAATTGGAATTGGTGGTACAGCATAATCGGAGTTCAAAAAAACTTGTACAAAATAATTATCATTAGCTAATGAAATTGCTATATGTTGACGTTGTTGAAATGGAATTGGAGCTGACCTAAATGGCAAGTGTGTAAAACAACTTCCACTGACATGAGTAAATGCATGCAACACAATATTATATCGTGTTGCAATGACAGTCCCATACATAATGTCCATCCAACTCCACTGTGGTGCCGGAGATTCGAAGAAATTTAGTGCTCGCATCATATTATCGGCATCACCTCGTTCAAGATAAACACGATCGTAAAACTCCATATTTTGTTCAATTTCAAAGTAAAGATCTGCCCGAACCTGCTTCCAACCATCTTCTGAATTATACCCGACTTGTGCGGCTATCGCCCTATATCCACAATTACCATCCCCAAGAACATCAATTGTATGATTGACGTAACTCCGATATGCACTTGGCATTTGTGTGATATGTGGATGATTGATTCATTTTCCTGAATTTCATGTACGAGTGTTCATAGTCTCAAAGCAATAGCGCATCCTCGGCTGACTTTGCTCTTTTTTACTAGGCCGACATTTGTTTTTTGTGTTGTAGGGTGGTTCTTGATATTTGCAGTTAGATGGATCTACCATGTCAATCATTTTATCTAACATATGATATCTCATGGTTGGATCCATTTTATCCAATTGCGTCTTTAACGTTGTCATTCTATCAGGAGATCTCGCCTCATTTGGCAAAGCAGAGGTCATGGATAACCTTTTCCAGTGGCTGTGGATCTCGCCTATTGGAATTGACAAGAATTGTGACTGAAAAAACGATAAGCGTGGCTTACATGGCAAACAATATACAAATTTGAAACTACAATTATAATTGTCCAGATATTGTCTGTCGACCTTCTTCAACTCACTAGAGATCTGGTGGTGTAACACCCCCAGATTTAACCGAAAATATTACAGCGCCGTGGGCCCCGATATGGAACCCACAAGGCTAAAAGAATTTTTCGCAAACATTTACAAATGTCCATGAGGCCAACAACGGTACTATCTTTAAAAATGCACAAAGGTTTATAAAATCCATTTAACAAAAACCGTCGTAAAAACTCATTTGAAAACGCAAGGCCAAGCAGCCGATACTCAAAAGTTTAGAAAACGATTTCCAAAGTAACCTCAGTTACCAGATACCAAAAGAGCGTTTCAAAATACTCACGCAGCGGAAAAAGACCAACCATAAAGATACTCTAGCAGCGGAATACAAGAACCAATCCAGAAACTCAATGCACAGAACATATCCTAGCCAGTATCCTCCGGGAAGCTCATCTCTTCACGACCGCTACAAGCTCGATACTCCAAGAACCTAAAAATAAATCCCACGATGGGGTCAACCATAATATCCAACAATGATAACCGTCACATCACATTAATAATTACACACCAATGAGAATACAACATAAGAATACGACCAACGTAATCTTACCGCCATAACTTTACTTACTCAAGTAATTCTCATCAGAATAACCATTATCACATTTCACATCCT
Organism: Orobanche coerulescens; assembly: GCA_033398695.1. NCBI lineage: Eukaryota > Viridiplantae > Streptophyta > Magnoliopsida > Lamiales > Orobanchaceae > Orobanche > Orobanche coerulescens. The sequence goes on along the minus strand of CM065801.1, from coordinate 203,546,568 downwards.
GTACTCGATTAACCAATAAACTCGAATATAATATCTGTATTGTACCTCAAACAATACTCAAGATTCTCAACCTATCATAACCAACTCACGATACGGAAATATACCATTTCTGACCAATACGATCCATCGAATAATATCATCAAATACCAAGACGATAACCGATTGTCCATCAAGGACAAATACCAAAGGAAATACGGAACATACCTTGAGATATGAAGTGCCACGACAATCATATCAGTCTAATCCGAGATCAGAACAATGCAATACGGACACGGCCCTAACACAAGACCTACAAATGCATACTCATATGACCGCGTCAATATGATCACAACAATAACAATCATGTATACTCAATGGAAATCCGACGATCCAGCGCCCTCAGCATAGATCCCTTTGTTGATCCTATCAGATCAGCATAAGGTGGATAACCAACAATACACATATGAACAACAACACATGATAAAATCAATGATGCGAATTCACAAGATTTCATCAACACAATGCTGGTAATCCAACGATCCAGCGCCCTCAGCATAGATCCCCATGATGATCCCGTCGAACCAACGCATGGTGGAAAACCTGTCCAATGATCCAGCGCCCTCATCATAGATCCCCATGATGATCCCGTCGAACCAACGCATGGTGGACATTCGATCCAGCGCCATCAGCATAGATCCTCATGATCCCATCGGATCATTTACAACATAAACAATACAATTATGCATACACATATGCAAATCAATATGTTCATCAACATGAACAACAGAACATGAACGACAATATGACAAATCCACTACGACGACCTCATGTTTGACAACATGAATGACAATATGCATGATCAAATCACTAACACTAACTGAATCGATATAAGATACTTGCCCCGAGTCCTTCGGGAGAAATCTCGATATCAAACCATCACCGACGATTATCCGCAATGATCGGCGATCCAAACGTATCATGGACTACAGGTAATCATATCCTCATCTTTACCATAATGTAACCCCGATACCCGAATATGCCAATAACCGAAATAAATCATATACATTATGATTAAACTCCCAGAATTGGAATGACAACATATAATAATTGCTATATGCATTATAAACGAAATAAAACTGAAACCATTCATTAAACATTATAATTGAGCAAGTAACAACTTGCCTCGATACCGATACGATGATGATGAAGCCGCTACCAATCACAATGCCTTCGTCTACGAGCTCCTCGGCCCTGACCATGCAATTCACGAACACGCTCGAACACGACCGCAACATCCGGTTATAATCGCCGATCAATAATCTCAACGTATCGAAGTAATCAAATAACATATATCCGATAACAATCAACAACCGACAAAACTAACCAATCGAACTCAACGGTTCAACACAACCTCGAATAAACGCAGTCAGAACAAACCAAATCAAACCATCACGAATTCATAACCGAAAAAGAATATATTACCCTGCCTGTTGACTTAGCGCACGTTAATCTCTTACCGTAGCGTGCGCTAAGTTGTTCCCGATAGCGTGCGCTAGCCAGTAGGCTTAGCATGCGCTAATGACGTGCAGTTACATGCATTTCGGATACCGATCAACATATGGCGATTATCAAAAACTCTAAGTGATTCCGAACCATGTTCATAGCTATCAAACAACGAAATCCAATATCCTTTAACATATAGGTAATCATCCGACTTTTAATTCAAGTCATATATTCATATTTCATCTTCCTTAATATCAACAATCTAAACACCAAGAACTCATAATCATGCCATGTTCACCATCATATGAAGAAACCAACAACAACAACATCACAGATCCAAATTAAAGGAAGACATTAGCCAACATATATCTTTGAAGATAAAAAACACATTCGAAACCATCCAATTCATATCAATATCTTCATATCAACAATAACATCATCATAATCCGGTAATCCAACTCATAATCATACTTATCAACTTGTTTATATGATAATCATCATCTCAAGAACATCATATACAATCCAAAACGAAATCCCAAAGTGAAGAGTAATTACCTTTTTGAAGGAATAGATTGATTTACAAGGTTGAATCCATTTCCAAGAATCACCAATGATTTCAAGCTTCAAATGTTGTTATGGATGATTAACTCCACCTTAATCTAGTATTTGGAACCTCAAATACTTCTCAAGGCTCTCTCTATCGGCTCACATGAAGAAATGAATGAAAATGACGAAAAATAGCCAACTGCACTTATATATATACTGTACATTATTAACGTACGCTAACATCTTCAATTAACGTGCGTTACACACTTAGCGTGCGCTAACTGACTTTGTTAGTGTGCGCTATCGCAGTCCAGAGGCTACTGTCTGGCTTCGTACATGTGCTTACATACGTAATGTCCATGCATTAGCGTACGTAACTTACACTGTCTAGCGTACGCAAGTCCTTGCATTTAGCGTGCGCTAATACCAGTTGACTAGCTACAGTCTACACCTACCACGAAGATGCTCGTGACCCCATATGCCGAAAGCAACCAATAAAGCCAAGATTCCCTGTTGACCGATATACAGTTAGCGTGCGCTAATCAACATGCATTAGCATGCGCTAACACTACATTACAACATCCGTTGACTTATCAGAACGTGCGCCGAAAGTGGCCTGGTCCACGCGTAGATTCCTTCCGATCGGACTGCATTAGCGTGCGTTATCTTATATCCGTAGCGTGCGCTAAACCTGCACGATAGCGTGCGCTACTCATGATTATTAGCGTGCGCTAATAATGTTACACTTAGCCAATTTCAGCTATTCTTGTCCAACGTCTCGACATACCAAAAACGAACATAAGACACCCTGAACACAAACACTGAATCTAATAATATTCTTAAATACAATGGTCGACCAAATACAACAATTATACCAATACTGACATCTCAGTCCTTTATTATTTTATCCATACTGTACAGATTCCACGCTGTACAACATAACTCGGATAAAATAATATTAAACATCAGTAGTAGAAATTCCGGATATTACATTCTACACCACTTAAAATAAGTTTCGTCCTCGAAACTTGCAATCCGTCATAAAACAAACAAACATACCGTTCAACCCAAAATATCCCAAAACCATCACGACAATGATCAATCATCATCACTATAGAATAACCACAACAACATACTTACCAATGCGCAAAGTCGAGGATCTCCTGAGATACTAGCTAGTGACCTCACTGTAAAGTCTCAATACACTTTACAATCACAATTCCTTGAGTCTCAACAAAATATATCATCTTCCGATAATACGAATAATATACAATACATCTGTGAAACAACTGCCCAAAACAACGATACGAATCCCGAAACGTTGACACAAAATCCGAACTCTCAGATGATCACCAACAATGATCAACAATCAACCGAATTTATCATCGACATGATAAATTCCAATATGATCAACCAGAGGTCAAAACACAATCGAGAATATCATCAACATGACAAACTCTATTATTACCAACGAATGAGCAACAATAATCAGGAATACCTTCACACAGTAAATTCCAACACGATAAACACAGAACCACAGAGACAGATATACGGAAGAGAAAAATTTCGAAACGCTAAACAAATCACATACAGTGGATCTCAACGAAACACATCCGGTTGGTAAACATACCCCTCGGCATACAAACACCCAATCAAGCCGACGAAAATAACCAATCATACCTGGAGTGGAAACGACCGCTCGACGTCTAAAACAACCAACATGGGGTCACCATCCCCAAATCTACAAAATAAATCATTCAAAATCATTATGGTAAAGTCACAATATTACCATACCAATGGAATCACATAGCACATATGTCCCGGTTTCACAAAATCCAAAGTTCCAAAATTTTATTATGTGCATGATTCTACAACACACGACATATTTCCCTTATCTGATCAACCAACCGATCATCTCTAGATAACCAAAATGCCATTCCAAAGTTCGGATCTCTATTCATCGTTCCATACTGATGTCTTATCCAGTTCGTGAGTCACACTCAGAACTTCACCATGATATGGAATATACACTAAATGCGTATGGTTATCAATTACATTTTCAAAACCAGTTTGAAATCATATAATCTCGTCAAGAAGACAAATCTTAGAAAATTCTTTCAAAATTTTCACAACTCAAAAAAATAAATTTTCGTAAGACCACGAAATAAATTTTAAAATTTAAATCGGCTCGCTGGTGCCAAGTTCTCGATAAAAATTCTTTTCGAATACACACGATTAAATAAATGGAATTTATGCAAATGCTTGACCATATCCATACTCCTGTATACCAATTCGGCTCGTCACCAAATTCACTGATATTCCATCGGAAAACCACACGATGAAATTCCAAAATCTCAATATATAAACTGTGATAAAAACTCCTCCACATACTACTCGCAACGTCAATCCTTATCCATCCTGGATCACCTCAAATATGATATGACAAAATATTGAAACAAATCAACAAATCAAACACAGCGAAAGACTTCCCGAGAAGTTCCATTTGAACAAGTAAACCAAAGCCTCGAAAGGCGGAAATAACATAAGTAAACGATTGGTAAAGTGTTTTACAAATCTCGGCTGTTTTAGAAAACAAGAAAAAGCCTTTTGAAACATTAGGGTCTCAACCTGTATCTCGTTCTGCATTACAAGAAGTTTAAAAAGTAGAAAACTCCTTTCGGACTCCAAGTCCTGAGTTACAAAACCATTTCAAAATCAATTTGGGTCTCGGCCCAAAAATCATTTTCCGTAAAACATCCATGAAATATTCATTTTGAAAAGTATCATTTTCAAATGCTCAAAACAGTTCATATATATCACAAAATGAACTAACATGACTACATGTTCTTCTCAACAATCCATAGTCCTTCTCTCGATTACACAATTCCGTTCCAAAATCTAACCAACATACTGATTCTCAAAATTATAATTCCTCAAGATCATCAATCCTGTCCCAACTCTATCACCTTATACTATAACGTATAATATTCTCCTGAATTTCAAAGCATATCAACTTAGAACAACAATAAATCTCAATGAAATTAAAAAATCCAAATACTTACAGATCGTGAAGCCGACGATTCCCTGTGATACTGGCACATGTCTCGACTTAAGAAAATACTCGAAACAGATATTTTCAAAACACACATTTTGCAAACTCAGTGCAACTCAAGAACACAATATATCACGTTAACACCATTTGGAAAAGTTTACAACAATCCCAGTACCACACTGATAAATCACATAACCCATAAGCCCGAGTGAACAACAAAAACTCACGGCTCTAGTATTAGTCAATTGACAACTGGAATGACGCGACCAAAACACGACCCAACTCGACCCAAATGCCTAGGTTTTCTCAACCTAAGCTCTGATACCATATTCTGTAACACCCCCAGATTTAACTGGAAATATTACAGCGTCGTGGGCCCCGAGATGGAACCCACAAGGCTAAAAGAATTTTTCGCAAACATTTACAAATGCCCATGAGGCCAACAACGGTACTATCTTTAAAAATGCACAAAGGTTTATAAAATCCATTTAACAAAAACCGTCGTAAAAACTCATTTGAAAACGCAAGGCCAAACAGCTGACACTTAAAAGTTTAGAAAACGATTTCCAAAGTAACCTCAGTTACCAGATACCAAAAGAGCGTTTCAAAATACTCACGCAGCGGAAAAAGACCAACCATAAAGATACTCTAGCAGCGGAATACAAGAACCAATCAAGAAACTCAATGCACAGAACATATCCTAGCCAGTATCCTCCGGGAAGCTCATCTCTTCACGACCGCTACAAGCTCGATACTCCAAGAACCTAAAAAGAAATCCCACGACGGGGTGAGCCATAATATCCAACAATGATAACCGTCACATCACATTAATAATTACATACCAATGAGAATACAACATATGAATACGACCAACGTAATCTTACCGCCATAACTTTACTTACTCAAGTAATTCTCATCAGAATAACCATTATCACATTTCACATCCTGTACTCGATTAACCAATAAACTCGAACATAATATCTGTATTGTACCTCAAACAATACACAAGATTCTCAAACTATCATAACCAACTCACGATACGGAAATATACCATTTCTGACCAATACGATCCATCGAATAATATCATCAAATCCCAAGACGATAACCGATTGTCCATCAAGGACAAATACCAAAGGAAATACGGAACATACCTTGAGATATGAAGTGCCACGACAATCATATCAGTCTAATCCGAGATCAGAACAATGCAATACGGACACGGCCCTAACACAAGACCTACAAATGCATACTCATATGACCGCGTCAATATGATCACAACAATAACAATCATGTATACTCAATGGAAATCCGACGATCCAGCGCCCTCAGCATAGATCCCTTTGTTGATCCTATCAGATCAGCATAAGGTGGATAACCAACAATACACATATGAACAACAACACATGATAAAATCAATGACGCGAATTCACAAGATTCCATCAACACAATGCTGGTAATCCAACGATCCAGCGCCCTCAGCATAGATCCCCATGATGATCCCGTCGAACCAACGCATGGTGGACATTCGATCCAGCGTCCTCAGTATAGATCCTCATGATCCCATCGGATCATTTACAACATAAGCAATACAATTATGCATACACATATGCAAATCAATATGTTCATCAACATGAACAACAGAACATGAACGACAATATGACAAATCCACTAAGACGACCTCATGTTTGACAACATGAATGAAATATGCATGATCAAATCACTAACACTAACTGAATCAATATAAGATACTTGCCCCGAGTCCTTCGGGCGAAATCTCGATATCAAACCATCACCGACGATTATCCGCAATGCTCGGCGATCCAAACGTATCATGGACTACAGGTAATCATATCCTCGTCTTTACCATAATGTAACCTCGATACCTGAATATGCCAATAACCGAAATAAATCATATACATTATGATTAAACTCCCAGAATTGGAATGACAACATATAATCATTGCTATATGCATTATAAACGAAATGAAACTGAAACCATTCATTAAACATTATAATTGAGCAAGTAACAACTTGCCTCGATACCAATACGATGATGATGAAGCCGCTACCAGTCACAATGCCTTCGTATACGAGCTCCTCGGCCCTGACCATGCAATTCACGAACACGCTCGAACACGATCGCAACATCCGGTTATAATCGCCGATCAATAATCTCAATCTATCGAAGTAATCAAATAACATATATCCGATAACAATCAACAACTGACAAAACTAACCAATCAAACTCAACGGTTCAACACAACCTTGAATAAATGCAGTCAGAACAAACCAAATCAAACCATCATGAATTCATAACCGAAACAGAATATATTACCCTGCCTGTTGACTTAGCGCACGTTAATCTCTTACCGTAGCGTGCGCTAAGTTGTTCCCGATAGCGTGCGCTAGCCACTAGGCTTAGCGTGCGCTAATGACGTGCAGTTACATGCATTTCGGATACCGATCAACATATGGCGATTATCAAAAACTATAAGTGATTCTGAACAATGTTCATAGCTATCAAACAACGAAATCCAATATCCTTTAACATATAGGTAATCATCCGACTTTTAATTCAAGTCATATATTCATATTTCATCTTCCTTAATATCAACAATCTAAACACCAAGAACTCATAATCATGCCATGTTCACCATCATATGAAGAAACCAATAACAACAACATCACAGATCCAAATTGAAGGAAGACATTAGCCAACATATCTCTTTGAAGATAAACAACACATTCGAAACCATCCAATTCATATCAATATCTTTATATCAACAATCACATCATCATAATCCGGTAATCCAACTCATAATCATACTTATCAACTTGTTTATATGATAATCATCAGCTCAAGAACATCATATACAATCCAAAACGAAATCCCAAAGTGAAGAGTAATTACCTTTTTGAAGGAATGGATTGATTTACAACGGTTCAACACAACCTTGAATAAATGGAGTCAGAACAAACCAAATCAAACCATCATGAATTCATAACCGAAACAGAATATATTACCCTGCATGTTGACTTAGCGCACATTAATCTCTTACCGTAGCGTGCGCTAAGTTGTTCCCGATAACGTGCGCTAGCCACTAGGCTTAGCGTGCGCTAATGACGTGCAGTTACATGCATTTCGGATACCGATCAACATATGGCGATTATCAAAAACTCTAAGTGATTCTGAACCATGTTCATAGCTATCAAACAACGAAATCCAATATCCTTTAACATATAGGTAATCATCCGACTTTTAATTCAAGTCATATATTCATATTTCATCTTCCTTAATATCAACAATCTAAACACCAAGAACTCATTATCATGCCATGTTCACCATCATATGAAGAAACCAATAACAACAACATCACAGATCCAAATTGAAGGAATACATTAGCCAACATATCTCTTTGAAGATAAACAACACATTCGAAACCATCCAATTCATATCAATATCTTCATATCAACAATCACATCATCATAATCCGGTAATCCAACTCATAATCATACTTATCAACTTGTTTATATGATAATCATCAGCCCAAGAACATCATATACAATCCAAAACGAAATCCCAAAGTGAAGAGTAATTACCTTTTTGAAGGAATGGATTGATTTACAAGGTTGAATCCATTTCCAAGAATCACCAATGATTTTAAGCTTCAAATGTTGTTATGGATGATTAACTCCACCTTAATCCAGTGTTTGAAACCTCAAATACTTCTCAAGGCTCTCTCTATCGGCTCACATGAAGAAATGGATGAAAATGACGAAAAATAGCCAACTACACTTATATATATATACTATACATTATTAATGTACGCTAACATCTTCAATTAACGTGCGTTACACACTTAGCGTGCGCTAACTGACTTTGTTAGCGTGCGCTATCGCAGTCCAGAGGCTACTGTCTGGCTTCGTACATGTGCTTACGTACATAATGTCCATGCATTAGCATACGTAACTTACACTGTCTAGCGTACGCAAGTCCTTGCATTTAGCGTGCGCTAATACCAGTTGACTTGCTACAGTCTACACCTACCACGAAGATGCTCGTGACCCCACATGCCGAAAGCAACCAATAAAGACAAGATTCCCTATTGACCGATATACAGTTAGCGTGCGCTAATCAACATGCATTAGCGTGCACTAACACTACATTACAACATCCGTTGACTTATCAGAATGTGCGCCGAAAGTGGCCTGGTCCACGCGTAGATTCCTTCCGATCGGACTACATTAGCGTGCGTTATCTTATATCCGCAGCGTGCGCTAAACCTGCCCGATAGCGTGCGCTACTAATGATTATTAGCGTGCGCTAATAATGTTACACTTAGCTAATTTCAGCTATTCTTGTCCAACGTATCGACATACCAAAAACGAACATAAGACACCCTCAACATAAACACTGAATCCAATAATATTCTTAAATACAATTGTCGACCAAATACAACAATTATACCATTACTGACATCTCAGTCCTTCATTATTTTATCCATACTGTACAGATTCCACGCGGTACAACACAACTCGGATAAAATAATATTAAACATCAGTAGTAGAAATTCCGGATATTACAGGTGGAGTGCCTCCAAGGATATGCTGCCTAGTAAATTTTCGTAGATTTCATCATTAAAATCATGACATCTCATAATACGCGACCTTTCAAATGATACTTTGATATCTCAAAATTCCAGAATCAACATCTTGTCGATTTTTTCAATAGATGTGTCGATCGAAGACATCATATCACCCAAATATTTTTTCAATCTTGAATGGGCTGACTCTACCCTGAAAATTTGTAATATTGTGTTAGAATATGAAATCAAGATGGATAAATACTAGCATTTTAAGTACATAACATAATACTTTTGACTTGAACGACATTCGATGTGCATATAATTATTCGTCCAAGCGTAGATAAATCGATCACTGTAAGGCAATAACCATGTTGACCATAGATAATCTGTCACTTTCGGGTATGATTTATATTTATCTGTCAACAACTTCCATTCATATTCAAAAGAACCCAGATCAGATGACATATAAACTTTGTGCCAAGACTGATTAAAGTTGGTCCATTCGGCACCTAAGAAGGGACTGCATTTTTTCATGATATTTTTATTTATGTGCCATATGCAGATAATGTAATATCCGAAATTTCTACTACTGTTGTTTAATATTATTTTATCCGAGTCATATTGTATAGCATGGAATCTGTACAGTATGGATAAAATAAATGAAGGATTGAGAGATCTGTATTGGTATAATTGTCGTACTTAGTCGACAATTGCATTTGAGGATACAGTGCATCGTGTACACGTATCCAGTATGTCGAGATGTTGGACAAGGATAGCTGAAAATGGCTAAGTGTAGCATTATTAGCGTACGCTAATATACATGCCTAGTGCACGCTATCGTGCAGGCATAGCGCACGCTAATGGTAAAGGACAGAGCACGCTAGTACAGACCAGATCAGAGGGAATCTACATGTGGACCCGGTCACTTTCGGCGCATGTGCCGACGAGGTCAACGAATGTTTGTTGTGAAGGGTTAGCGCACGCTAATACATATTGTTAGCGCACGCTAACATCAGATCGGTCCAAAGGGAATTTTATCCTTGTTGAAGCTGTCAGCGTGTGGACTCGTCTTCGGAGCATACAGACAAACGAGTCAACTATGAGTAGCGCATGCTATGATCAGACACTAGCGTACGCTAAAAATAGAAGATTACGTATGCTATTGCATGGGCGTTGCATACGTAACTCATTGTATGCAGTAAGGCAGTAGCCTCTGGACTGCGATAGCGTGCGCTAACAAAGACAGTTAGCGCACGCTAATAATAGTGAGTATATATATGTGCAGTTGGCCATTATTCTTCATTTTGTCCATTCATTCTCTCCTTGCAAACAATAGAGAGGGTTCTTAGAGAGATGTTTTAAGTTCCAAACACTGGATTATGATGGAGTTAATCATCTATAACAATATTAAGCTTGGAATCGATTGGAAACGGATTCAAACTTGGGATTCAATCCATTCCTTTAAAAAGGTAATCACTCTTCATCTTTAGATTTCGTTTTGGATTGAATGTTGATATTCTTAAGTTGGTGATTATTATATAAACAAGTTGACAAGCGTGATGATGAGATGGATTACCGGAGTATGATGATATTAATATGATTTGGGTGATTTGAATTGTGTAGTTCGTTTTCTTGAGATAAGTTGGTTAATCCTCCTTCTCATTTGCGGATGTTGATGTCATTGATGATGATTAATCTCTGTAATGTGAGGTTAGGGAAGTGTTGTTAGGATTCTTGGTGTTTATGATGTTGATATTTGAGGAAGAAGATGATATGTGAATATATGAATTGGATTAAGAGTTGGATGATTACCTATATGTTAAAGGATATCGGATTTCGTTGTTTTGATAGCTATGAACATGGTTTCAAATCACTTAGTGTTCTTGATAATCACCCTATGTTGATCGGAATCTGAAAAACATGCATCTGTACAGCATTAGCATACGCTAAGCTTACGGGCTAGCGCACGCTAACGGGAGCTACTTAGCGCACGCTACGTTATGCGTTTAACATACGCTAAGTAGGCAGACCGTGCAATATTTTCGTGTTGTGGTTGTGAATTTGTACTGGTTTTAGTTGGATTGTTCAGACTTATGTTTAACCGAGATGTCGTAGAACCGTTGGGTTTGTGGATTGGTTATGTCGGTTATTGATTGTTATCGGATTGTTGTTTATTGATTATTGCCATAGGTTGTGGTAAGTGATCGGTGATTAGAACCATGCTTTGTGATTGTATTCTAGAATGTTCATAGATTGCATTGATCAGGGTTGAGGGACTTGTAGATGACGGCAATGGATTTGGTAACGACTTCATCGGTTGGATTTGGTAACGACTTCATCGGTATCGAGGCAAGTTATTACTTGCTCAGTTATAATGTTTAATGAATGGTTTCAGTTTTATTTCGTTTATAATGCATATAGCAATGATTATATGTTGTCTTTCCGATTCTGGAAGTTAAATCGTACTGTATATGATTTAGTTTGGTTATTGGCATATTCGGGTATCGAGGTTACATTATGGTAAAGACGAGGATATGAGTATCTATAGTTCATTGTACATTTGGATCGCCGAGCATTGAGGATAATTGCCGGTGATGATTTGACATCGAGATTCCTCCTGAAGGACTCGGGACAAGTATCTTAGTTTGATTCGGTTAAGTGTTAATGATGTTGATCATGCAGGTTGTCATTCATGTTGCTGAACATGAAGTCGTCCTAGTTGTTTCATCATAGTGTCGTTCATGTTTTGATTCATATGTTGTTCATGTTGATGAACATATTGAGTTGCATACGTGTATGGATAATTGTATTGTTTATGTTGTAAATGATCCGATGGGATCATGAGGATCTATGCTGAGGGCGCTGGATCGGATGTCCACCATGCGTTGGTTCGACGGGGTCATCATGGGGATCTATGCTGAGGGCGCTGGATCGCTGGACAGGTTTTCCACCATGCGTTGGTCCAACGGGATCATCATGGGGATCTATGCTGAGGGCACTGGATCGTTGGATTACCCAGTATTGTGTTGATGGAATCATGTGGATTCGCATCGTTGGTTTTATATGTGTTTTTGTTCATATGTATATTGTTGGTTATCCATCTCATGTTGATCTAGTGGGATCATCAGGGGATCTATGCTGAGGGCGCTGGATCATGGGATTTCCATTGAGTATACACTGTTGTTATTGTTTTGAGCATATTGACGTGGTCATATGAGTATGCATTTGTAGGTCTTGTGTTAGGACCGTGCCCGTATTGCATTGATCTGATCTCAGATTAGACTGACATGATTGTCGTGGTATTGTGCATCTCGAGGTATGTTTCGTATTTCCATTGGTTGTTGTCTTTTGATGGACAATCGATTATTGTGTTGAGATGTGATGATGTCACCCGATGGATTGGGATTGGACCGAGTTAGCAGAATTCGTAACAGTGAGTTATGATGATGTTTTAAGAACCTTGGGTTCCATTTGAGATACAATACCAATGATTAGATATGAGCTTACCGTGTTGTTGAGGATACGAGATGTGAACTTTGGTAATTATTATCACAAGTTGGTAAAGTTATGGCGGTAAGATTACATTGATCGTATTCTGACTTAGTATTTTCATTGGTATGTAATTATTGATGTGATGTGATGGTTATCATTATTGTACATTATGGCTGACCCCGTCGTGGGCTTTCTTTTTAGGTTCTTGGATTATCGAGCTTGTAGCGGTCGTGGAGAGATGAGCTTCCCGGAGGATACTGGCTAGGGCATGTATTTGTGTATTGAGTTTCATGATCAGTTCTTGTATTCCGCTGCTAGAGTATTTTAATTGTTCGTCTTTTTCCGCTATGTGAGTATTTTTAAATGGCCTTTTGGTATCTGGTAACTTGGGTACTTTGGCAATCATTTTCTAAACTATTTTGTCGGTATGTGTAAGTTATAGCTTAACGTATGTTTTTAAAGTGTTGAGTTCTGGCATTTCAGGCCTTGTCCATTCAAACGAGTTTTTACGACGGTTTTGTTAAACGGGTTTTGTAAAGTTTTCGAATGTTTTTAAGAGATAGTACCGTTGTTTGCCTCTTGGGCGTTTGAGAAAATTTTCTTTAGCCTTGTGGGTTCCATCTCGGGGCCTACGGCGCTGTAATATTCCTGGATGGCTCTGGGGGTCTTACAGAATATGGTATCGGAGCTTAGGTTATGAAAACCTAGGCAGTCGGGTCGAGTTAGGTCATGCTTTTGTCGTGTCATTCGAGTTGTCGGTTGACAAGTGTTTAAGCCCTAGATTTTTGTTGTTCACTTGGGCTTGCTTGTTATGTGATTTACCGGTGTAGTACTGGGGTTGATGTAAACTTTTCCAATGGTATTAACATGTTTCTTCGGATAGAGATGTGTTGTGTTCTCGAGTTCAACTGAGTTTGCAAAACGTGTGTTTTGTGAATATCTGTGTCGAGTATTTTCTTGAGTCGAGACATGTGCCAGTATCACGGGGAATCGTCGGCTTCACGATCTGTAAGTATTTGGGATTTTCGAATTGCATTGAGATTTGTTGCAATTCTAAGTTGATATGTTTTGAGATTCAGAAAGGTATTATGCGTTACAATATGAGATGAAAAAGTTGAGGCATGGTTGATGATCTTAAGAAACTATGATTTTGGAAATCAGTATGTTGGGTAGATTTTGGAATGGAATTGTGCATTTGGGAGAATGTTGTGGATGGTTGAGAGAAACATGTAGTCATGTTAGTACATTTTGAGAATTATCCACTGCTTTTGAGCATTTGAAAATGATACTTTTCAAAATGAATGTTTTACGGAAATGATTTTGGGCCGAGACCCAATCAATTTTGAAATAGTTTTATAATTCAGGACTTGGGGTCCAAAAGGGTTTTCTACTTTTTAAACTTTCTGTAATATGGAACGAGATACGGGCTGAGTCCCTAATGTTTTAAAAGGCTTTTCGGTTTTCTAAAACTCCCGAGATTTGTAAAACACTTTACCAATCATTTATCTATTTCGTTTCTGCCTTTCGGAATTTTGGTTTACTTGTTCAAATGGAACCTCTCGGGAAGTCTTTCGCTGTGTTGATTTGTTTCAATGCATTGTCACAGCATAGTTGAGGTGATCCAGGATGGGATAATGGTCGACGTTGCGAGTCATGTGTGGAAAAAGGAGTTTTTGGTCAGAGTTTATATACTGAGATTTTAGAACTCTATCGTGTGGTTTTCCGATGGAATATCAGTGGATATTAGTGACGAACCAAATTGGCATACAGGAGTATGGATGTAGTTGAGCATTTGCATACTTTTCATTTTAAAACTTCGAAATCGTATGGATTCGAAGGAAACTGTTATCGAATACTTGGCACCATCGAGCCAATTTCATTTTTCAAAAATTGATTTTGTGGTCTTACCAAAATTTGGGTTTTGAGCTTTGAAATTTTGAAAGAACTTTCGGAAAATTGTCTTCTTGACGAGACTATATGATTTCAAACTAGTTTTAAAAATATGATTGATATACATACGCATTTAGTGCATAGTGTATATCATTATGAAGTTATGAGAATGACTCACGAACTGGATGAGACATCAGTATGGAACGATGAATAGAGATTCGAACTTTAGTATGGCAGTTTGGTTATCCAGGGATGATCGGTTGATTTATCGGATAAGAGAATATGCTGCGTGATGTAGAATCATGCACAGGATCTAATTTTGGAACTTTGGATTTTGCGAAACCGGTACATATGTGCTATGTGAATCCGTTGGTATGGTAGTAACGCGATTTTACCATAGTGATTTTTGAATGGTTTCTTTGTGAGTCTAGATTTGGGGATGGTGACCCCATGCTGGTTGTTTTGGGTAATGACTGGTCGTTCCCAGTTCATGTATGATTCGATATGTTCGACGGGTTGTGATTGGTTGT
Source organism: Orobanche coerulescens (assembly GCA_033398695.1). NCBI lineage: Eukaryota > Viridiplantae > Streptophyta > Magnoliopsida > Lamiales > Orobanchaceae > Orobanche > Orobanche coerulescens. Next base: position 203,530,990 of record CM065801.1, on the reverse strand, counting down.
TCATATGCTGAGGGGTGTGTTCTTTGAGATCAACTGTATGTGATTGGTGTGCCGTTTTGAGAACCTTATTTGTTCGTATGTCGGTTTCTGTGGTTCTGTGTTGATCGTGTTGGAATTTACCGCGTGAGGGCATTCTTGATTTTCATCAATCGTTCGTTGGTAATATTGGAGTTTATCATGTTGATGATATTCTCGGCTGCGTTTTAACCTTTAGATTGGTCATATTAGAGTTTATTATGTTGATGATATTCTCGGTTAATTTATTGGTTGATCATTGATAGTGATCATCTGAGCGTTCGGATTTTGTGTCGATGTTTTTAGATTTGTGTCGTTGTGTTGGGCAGTTGTTTCTCAGATGTATCGTTCATTATTGATTGTATCACAATTGGGACTTGATTATATAATCAGGCAGGCGAGATTTAGCACAGATAGATCATTTCATCCGAAGATGATATATTTTATTGAGATTCGTGGAATTGTGATTGTAAGTGTATTGAGGCTTTACGGTGGAGTCACTTGCTAGTATCTCAGGAGATCGTCGACTATTGCGCATTTGTAAGTGTACTGTTTTGGTTACTCATTAATGATGATGATTGATCGCTGTCGTGATGGTTTCGGGATATTTTGGTTTAACAGTTTGTTTGTTTTATGACGGATTGCATGTTTCGAGGCCGAAACTTATTTTAAGTGGTGTAGAATGTAATATCCGAAATTTATACTACTATTGTTTAATATTATTTTATCCGAGTCATATTGTATAGCGTGGAATCTGTACAGTATGGATAAAATAAATGAAGGATTGAGAGATCTGTATTGGTATAATTGTCGTACTTAGTCGACAATTGCATTTGAGGATACAGTGCATCATGTATACGTATCCAGTATGTCGAGACGTTGGACAAGGATAGCTGAAAATGGCTAAGTGTAGCATTATTAGCGTACGCTAATATACATGCCTAGTGCACGCTATCGTGCAGGCATAGCGCACGCTAATGGTAAAGGACAGAGCACGCTAGTACAGACCAGATCAGAGGGAATCTACATGTGGACTCGGTCACTTTCGGCGCATGTGCCGACGAGGTCAACGAATGTTTGTTGTGAAGGGTTAGCGCACGCTAATACATATTGTTAGCGCACGCTAACATCAGATCGGTCCAAAGGAAATTTTATCCTTGTTGAAGCTGTCGGCGTGTGGACCCGTCTTCGGAGCATACAGACAAACGAGTCAACTATGAGTAGCGCACGCTATGATCAGACACTAGCGTACGCTAAAAATAGAAGATTACGTACGCTATTGCATGGGCGTTGCATACGTAACTCATTGTATGCAGTAAGGCAGTAGCCTCTGGACTGCGATAGCGCGCGCTAACAAAGACAGTTAGCGCACGCTAATAATAGTGAGTATATATATATGTGCAGTTGGCCATTATTCTTCATTTCGTCCATTCTCTCCTTGCAAACTATAGATAGGGTTCTTAGAGAGATGTTTGAAGTTCCAAACACTGGATTATGGTGGAGTTAATCATCCATAACAATATTAAGCTTGGAATCGATTGGAAACTCATTCAAACTTGGGATTCAATCCATTCCTTCAAAAAGGTAATCGCTCTTCATCATTGGATTTCGTTTTGGATTGAATGTTGATATTCTTGAGTTGATGATTATTATATAAACAAGTTGACAAGCATGATGATGAGATGGATTACAGGAGTATGATGATATTAATATGATTTGGGTGATTTGAATTGTGTAGTTCGTTTTCTTGAGATAAGTTGGTTAATCCTCCTTCTCATTTGCGGATGTTGATGTCATTGATGATGATTAGTCTCTGTAATGTGAGGTTAGGGAAGTGTTGTTAGGATTCTTGGTGTTTATGATGTTGATATTTGAGGAAGATGATGATATGTGAATATATGAATTGGATTAAGAGTTGGATGATTACCTATATGTTAAAGGATATCGGATTTTGTTGTTTTGATAGCTATGAACATGGTTTCAAATCACTTAGTGTTCTTGATAATCACCCTATGTTGATCGGAATCTGAAAAACATGCATCTGTACAGCATTAGCGCACGCTAAGCTTACGGGCTAGCGCACGCTAACGGGAGTTACTTAGTGCACGCTATGTTATGCGTTTAACGTGCGCTAAGTAGGCAGACCGTGCAATATTTTCGTGTTGTGGTTGTGAATTTGTACTGGTTTGAGTTGGATTGTTTAGACTTATGTTTAACCGAGATGTGGTAGAACCGTTGGGTTTGTGGATTGGTTATGTCGGTTATTGATTGTTATCGGATTGTTGTTTATTAATTATTGTCATAGGTTGTGGTAAGTGATCGGTGATTAGAACCATGCTTTGCGGTCGTATTCGAGAATGTTCGTAGATTGCATTGATCAGGGCCGAGGGACTTGTAGATGAGGACAATGGATTTGGTAACGACTTTATCGGTATCGAGGCAAGTTATTACTTGCTCAGTTATAATGTTTAATGAACGGTTTCAGTTTCATTTCGTTTATAATGCATATAGCAATGATTATTTGTTGTCTTTCCGATTCTGGAAGTTAAATTGGACAATATATGATTTATTTTGGTTATTCCCATATTCGGGTATCGAGGTTACATTATGGTAAAGACGAGGATATGAGTATCTATAGTTCATTGTACGTTTCGATCGCCGAGCATTGAGGATAATTGTCGGTGATGATTTGACATCGAGATTGCTCCTGAAGGACTCGGGACAAGTATCTTAGTTTGATTCGGTTTAGTGTTAATGATGTTGATCATGCAGGTTGTCATTCATATTGCTGAACATGAAGTCGTCCTAGTTGTTTCATCATAGTGTCGTTCATGTTTGATTCATATGTTGTTCATGTTGATGAACATATTGAGTTGCATACGTGTATGCATAATTGTATTGTTTATGTTGTAAATGATCTGATGGGATCATGAGGATCTATGCTGAGGGCGCTGGATCAGATGTCCACCATGCGTTGGTTCAACGGGATCATCATGGCACTAGTACAAAAAGTCATATTGGCCACATTTAGAAAACGTGTCCATAGTCTTTTAGCCATGGATTTTTTTTACTCTAAAACTGTTACCGTAGGTGGCGTAACAAAAAGGTACCTCTACGGATACACCCACTTTGAGTGACTATTTCACATTATTTTTCGTAGTTGTTCCTCTGTAACTGTGTCTATACAATACCCCCTTTTTGTTTGTAGGTAAAGCATTTGTTCCATAACCATAGCCATAGGATCCTTACCGACACACAGTTTGATTTTTAGTAGCTATTGTTTTCTTTTTGGATACTGAAAAATTATAAAGGGTGGTCGTATTTTTCCTTTTAGATACTGAAAAATTGTAAAAGGTGGCAGTTGTTTTCCTTTTGGAGACTGAAAATTTATAAAAGGTGGTCGTTGTTTTTCTTTTGGACACTGAAAATTGTAAAAGGTCGTCGTTGTTTTCCTTTTGGACACTGGAAGATTGTAAGAAGTGGTTGTTTGTTTTCTTTTTGGTCACTGAAAAATTATAAAAGGTTGCCATTGTTTTTCTTTTGGACACTGAAAATTTATAAAAGGTGGCCATTATTTCCTTTTGGACACTGAAAAATTGTAAAAGCTGACCGTTATTTTCCTTTTGGACACTGAAAATTTATAAAAGGTGGTTGTTATTTCCCTTTTGGACACTGAAAATTTGTAAAAGATGGCCGTTGTTTTATTTTTTGACACAGAAAAATTATAAAAGGTGGCCGTTGTATTCCTTTTGAACACTGAAAAATTGTAAAAGGTGGCCGTTTTTCCTTTTGGACCTTTGAAAAATTGTAAAAGGTGGTCATTGTATTCTTTTTGGACACCGAAAATTTGTAAAAAGGTGGCCGTTATTTTCCTTTTGGACCGAAAATTTATAAAAGGTGACCGTTGTTAATTTCCTTTTGGACACTGAAAATTTGTAAAAGATGGTCGTTGTTTTCCTTTTGGACACTGAAAAATTATAAAAGGTGATCGTTGTATTCTTTTTGGACACTGAAAAATTGTAAAAGGTGGCCGTTGTTTTCCTTTTGGACACTGAAAAATTGTAAAAGGTGGTCGTAGTTCGTCCATTGGCCACAATTTCACATCTAAAAGGTGGTCGTAGTTGTCCATCGGCCACGGTTTTACATCTAAATGGTGGTTGTATTTCATATTCAGCCACAAGAATGCAGTATTGGCCACCTATTTTATCGAGTCCTTAAGGACCTATTTGCCACCTACTTCTAATGTGTAACATAAACTCATTAACAACAATTGATGCAAAATTGATCCAATTTTTTATTACTCATATGATAAAAAGTTAAATGTCTTGATCAGATAAATGAAATATGTCTAAAAAACAATAAATCATCTGTCTTGATCCAAAAAAAATTAAACATTAAACGCCTACGGAAGCACGACTATTTCTCTTATTTTAACTAGGCTACAGTCTTGATTCTCTTGCTCGTTCTCAGAGGCTTCAATATCCCGTCGTTCATATCAGAAGCTTTCTTCTTCTTCTTAATCTTCTTAGTCTTTTCAACTGTCTTCTGGCTATCATCATGTTGTTGATCGGAGCTTTCAAGTGTCCTCCGGTTGTCATCATTGTCATCATGTTCTTGATAAGAGCTTTCAAGTATCTTGTGGTTGTCTTCGAATGGCTTCCTCTGTATGTAGCAAAAAGGTATTTTATGATGTACATATGCATAGACAAAGGTTTTAACAAAATATACTTGAAGTTGTGGAGTAAAGCAACTTACAGTAGAGAGATTGATCACCCATTCTTTTGGCCATGCTACCAAACTATTTTTAGCATCCTCTACTGTTTTAAATTCTTGTGTTATGTAGGGTAAACCTGCATTTGGATGTATTGGTTCATCAATCCAAACTCTGAAGCAATCTTCTTCAAGATCAACTCCATGTATCTTCTGTTTTGGAGACGAGTCCGTAATAACACGTCCATTTGCAACAATGTTTATTTGTCGGCCATGTGCCGGTTGCATTTTCGATCTGCAAACATATATGCCATAACAACATATTAAACAGGGCTAATACATACAAGTCAGAACATAGAAAAAAATCATACCATGAAAAATTTGTTCATATAAGAATTTTTGAAACAACCATTCAAACAACAAACTTCATCAGATCATATCAGATCAGAACAAATGGTATAATATATCAGTGTGCATGAATAGACTAGTACTAATTAAGAAAGATATAAAATGGTACAAGCTTAGTGGTTTAGTGTTGTTAGTTGATTATCTATATTTTCCAACATTTGGAATCTTGACAGACTTGGTTTCTTATTATATTCATATGTTTTGGGTGAACTGTCTTCTTGATCTATGAATATGCTTACAATGTGTCACACATGTTTCCTTATTGACGACATAGCAACATATAACAGTGTGTCGTTACAAGAAGAATCAAATAACTCCTCTTGTTGGACATACATATAAGAAGAAAAACATTCGACATGTTAGTATCTCAGAAGTTGTCGCCTTATCACAACACTCAAGTCAACATCAGTATATAATTTATATTTACCATAGTTTAAATGCTGCCATAAAGAATTAAATACTTTCAGAAAGAACATACCCTTGGGAATTCCTGGCCTTCGGTTGTAGACTGACATCTAACACGCATATAAGACATGTCTTGAGCAGGGGATTCCTGTGTGGTAACGGGAGACACCGGCCTAGCTCCATTAGAATGCTGGCTAGATGTAGGAGATCCATGTGTAGTTGCAGGAGTTGAGTGATGGGTCTTTGTAGATTTCTGAAGAGTACATGCAGTAAACATTTTGAAGAAATATTAGGTACTGAAATATTGATTAAAAATCCCATAACATTCAATAAAAACAAGAATTCAATAAGAAAATCATACTTTATAATGTATTTAATTGCATATACAGGAAGCATGACATTGTAATACTTTGCTTACCCGTTGCTTTTTGGTAGTGGAAGCTTTCTTTTTAAATAATCCTTGAGAATTCAGCTTAGATAATAATTTGCTCATCATTTTTCCTTGTTGAGCCATTTTTTCCATCATATTCTTCATTTGTTCATCATTCTTCTCTTTCTCCCTCTGGTTCTCGCGCCTTTCATCATCTAATTGTTTCTTGATTCGCAAGGCTCTCCTTGGATGCTCCTCTTCGTGGCATGTGCCAGTAGTTTGTTGGAGTCACTCCTTTGCCCGCACATCTTACATGCCCAGGACATTCTTTGCCAAACACATGTGTGACGGAATCAACACCTAGTTCTTTATTTAGTGTTCCATCTTCCAGCTTCTTATCAAACTCCTCCTGTGCACAAAATAGAGAAGCGAGTATTAATCAAGTAATATAAACTTCACTGCTGTTAATTTTACCTCGATATACTAATTTTCCCTATATTTAGTATAGGGAAAATCAATTCCACTTCATGATTGACAACCAGAACATAGCAAATCTATCATAGCAATAGATATAAATTCTATGATAAAAACAGGAGAAAATAGGACATTGCATTAGTAGGTAGTTTATAGGCAGATTAACACCACCGTTGACTCAGTCACTTCCCTAAAACATCAGATATAAGAAAGAGAAGCAGGGAGCCGAGGTGAAAACTTCACAAATACAGTTCTTTGATTCTTTCACCAAGATAACACACACACGGAATTCAAATTCAAAGATGGACTATGAAAAACCCTATAAATATCTGTGATACTTGAATCAAAATGCCAGATTCTAATATGCACCCAACCTCAAACAAAGACAAAGGCAAACAAAATCGACATCTTACACAATTACAACTTGTCCCTAGTTGGTAGACAATTTCCTAGCCATCTAATTCTATCTCCCTATCAAACAGAACCAACATCCTTTCTACAACTTGGTTATTAAACAAAGCACGGTGTCCCTGTCAGTTAATTGACCCATAGCTTTCCTAATTTCTTCCCTCAATCAGAAAGTAACATATAGGTTGTCCGTTTAGGTCTACCTTACCTGTCCTGGTAATCCTCTAAATAAAGTGTGTAAAGATAACTCCTTGAGATCTAATTTTTCAAGTTTACTGTTACGCATCCAAACTCGGGATATAGTATTGCTGGCACTAAAAGCAGACCACTAGAATGAAACCAAGGGATAACATGTTTCATAATAACATTTTTCATTGTACTGGTACTCAAGAAGCTGATACAATCTTTTATCGTGAGCGAAAATATTATGTATATCTATTTTAGTTTTTGAAGCTTTTTTTATATTTGATGATAACAGATGTTTTTTGTGCGGATTAATGTCTAAGGTGATGGTTTTGTTTGAATACTATAGCTAAATTAGCAGATATGAAATGAGATCAATTAGCTGATACTAAGGATACACTACTAGTTACTAATAAAGATACTCGAGCAGATACTAATCAAGAATGTTTAAGCAATAAATAGATGGCTAGGTAGTTTTAGTCATCTTACAAGCTGTTTTGCCTTTTCCTGAACCTCGTCATCAGAATATTCACCACCTGGATTTCGACGTGCCATCCTCCACAAGAGAGACTGCGAAGGATTGTCATCATCTTCACGAATCACTTTATCTTTTTTCTAGTAATTCAACACTGGCCAAATATTACATATATACTCTACTTTTCATGTCATGGATTAAATTCAACACAAAATAAACAACACTAGATATACTCTTTGACTAAGCACTAGCTAACAAGATGTATGTCAAGATGTTAGGAGTACCGTGCAGTCTCACTATCTCCTTGATGAACAACTGGGCCAGTCTCTCGGGACCCCACGTATCCTTGATCTCAAGGAAATGAGCTGATTTAGTTAAGCGGTCCACAATCACCCAGATCGTATTCATGCCACGACGACTCGTCGGAAAACTCGTGATGAAATCCATAGAAATGTCTTCCCACTTCCACTCTGGAATAGGGAGAGGTTTCAGCATACCCGCCGGTCGCTGATGTTTAATCTTGACTTGTTGACAGGTTAAGCATCTCGAAACAAATTCCGCGACTTCTCGCTTCATATTACTCCACCAGTAATTTTGTTTCAAGTCCTTGTACATCTTGCTAGACCCCGGATGAACAGAATAAGGGGTATCATGAGCTTCTCTCAAAATCGAGTTTTTCAACTCATCATTCGCCAGTACGCACAACCGATTCTTAAATCTCAAAAGTCCATCATCGTAGACCATGAATCCAGGGGCTTTTCCCTGAGCCACATCCTCACGGATGCGCGACAATGCTGGGTCTGAACCCTGATTCTCCCTGATTTTCTCCTCAAGTGACGATGAAATCTCTAACATACAAAGCTGTCCCCGACTCACTGGCTGCACCTCGATCTCGGGTCTAAGAAATTCCTACTGAAGCTCCTTCTGAACTGTTAAACGAGCAAGCATCTGCTCCTAGACGGACTTACGGCTCAAGGCGTCGGCGACAACATTCGCCTTGCCCGGTTGGTAAAGGATCTCGATATCATAATCTTTGATTAATTCTAACCACCGCCTCTATCGCATATTTAACTCCTTCTGAGTAAATATATACTTTAAACTCTTATGATCGTTGAATATCTGACAGGTAACGCCATAAAGATAATGACGCCAAATTTTCAAAGCGAACACCACGGCTGCTAGCTCCAGGTCGTGGGTCGGATAATTAACTTCGTAAGGTCTCAATTGTCGTGAGGCATATGCAATAACCTTTCCATTCTGCATGAGTACACATACGAGACCCTACCCGGACGCATCATTATAAACCACAAATCCCTCCGTCCCCTGCGGCAAGGAAAGTACAGGTGCTGACATTAACCGGCTCTTGAGTTCCTCAAAACTCCGTTGACACGCGTCGGACCACGTGTATTTCTTATCCTTTCGCAAAAGGTTCGTCAAGGGTTGAGCGATTTTAGAAAATCCTTCCACAAACCGCCGATAATAACCCGCTAATCCAAGAAAACTTCGAATTTCCTTAACATTCTTCGGAGGTAACCAATCTCGGATAGCCTCCGTCTTCTGAGGGTCGACACGAACTCCGTCTGATGAAATTACATGTCCGAGAAAAGTCACTTCGGACATCCAGAACTCACATTTGGAAAACTTTCCATAAAGTTGTTCTCGTCTCAACACGTCGAGAACCTGATGAAGGTGAACCTCGTGTTCCTCTCGGTTACGAGAGTAAATCAAGATATCGTTGATGAAGACAATAACAAACTGATCCAAAAAGTCGATGAAAACCCGATTCATTAACTCCATGAATACCGCAGGTGCATTAGTCAATCCAAACGGCATAACCACAAACTCATAATGACCATAGCGTGTTCGAAACGCCGTCCTCGCGATATCCGACTCCCGAATCCGTAACTGATGATAGCCAGATCGTAAGTCGATCTTGGAAAATACTGAAGCTCCCTGAAGTTGATCTAAGAGATCATCAATACGGGGTAAAGGATACTTATTCTTGATCGTCACCCGGTTCAATTCCCGGTAATCAATACACAAGCGGAACGAACCATCCTTCTTCTTGACAAACAACACTGGTGCTCCCCAAGGGGACGCACTCGGACGGATATAACCTTTCTCGAACAACTCCTCAAGTTGGTTCTTTAATTCCTGCATTTCGGTCGGGGCCATCCGGTACGGTGCCTTCGATATCGGGGACGTATCGGGCTCCAACTCAATCGTGAATTCCACATCTCTGTGGAGGCAAACCAGGTAACTCGTTTGGAAAAACGTCGGCATATTCTCTTACTACCGGAATATCCGACAACATTACTGGTGATTCCTCGGTTTTGGTCATATAGAACCAATAACCAACACATCCCTGACTGAGTAATCTCACTGCTTTCATCAAATTAATAACTCTTCCCGAAAAGCTGGGATTACCTCCCTGAAACACACATTCAACCCCATCGTCTGAAATGATAGTGATCATACGCTTACGGACACTAATGATGGCATCATGACGATCCATCCAATCAATACCCAAGATGATGTCGTCCCTCGGCAAATCTACTACGATTAGGTCCGCTGGCCATACACGACCATGGCCCAGATCGGACAATTCTGAATCTCACGATTACCGATAATTCGTCTACCATCAGGTAGGCCAATGACATAAGGCTCACAACTAGTAGCACTACCCAGACGTAGTCTACTCAAACATGACTCGGAAATGAATGAATGCGATGCACCAGTATCAAAAAGGGTACACACAGGCTGGGATAGAATATCGAGTGTACCTGAGATCATTTGGGCCTCTGGATCATCGGTCTTCTTCATCTCGTAAATTCGGGGCTTGTCGGCCCCCGAACCAGACGCTCCCATCTGATAGCTCTTGGCTCCGCCTTTGTTAGCTCCTGTCGTCTTAAACGACGCTGACTGAGTGGCCTGATTCTGCACTTTTGAATGTCCTGGGGCCTGAGATGACGCCGGAGTGGGTTTAGAGACCCTTCGGCAAAAACGGGCCCTATGCCCAGCAATTCCACAGTTATGGCACGTGACAGTCTGTTTCGGACATTTGGTGCTGAAATGACCCTCTTCTTCACAGTTGAAACAGGTGACGGCCGAACTGTCCACTCGAGACTGAGATTCCGCGGGTTTAGGCGCCATAGGAGGTCGCTCAGAAAAGGTAGAGCCCGCCCGTGGTTTCTTGAAAGTGGCCTGACTGCCGTCAGACTGATTACGGTTCTTAGTCTTCTTGCCAGCAGATGAAGGTTGTTGCTTAGCAATCTCCTTAGCAGTAAGCTCGTAAGTAAGAGCTTTCTCAATGAATTCGGCCAACGTGGTGCAATTATGATTAAGCAACTGTAGCCGCATACGAGGTTTCATCCTCTTGCTGAAATACTTGATCTTGTCCGCCTCAGAGTGAATGATAGATGAGGCGAACGGAAGAAGTTCCTGAAATTTTTCGGCGATGACAAGAACATCGTCGTCCGCTGAGTGGTCGGGAGTAAGTAATTCCGACAATTTAGCCTCCCTGAGTGGGGCTGAATAATACCTCTCCATCATGAGAGTTTTGAACTGATCCCAAGTACATGATCCTTCGGTGGGCTTCAACGACAACCACCAAGAATGTGCGCTTTTACCCAGATAGTAAGCCGCAACTGAAACTTTATGCCCCTCAGGGCAATCCACCATAGCAAATAACTTTTCGAAATGTTCGAGCCAATGAACAATATCCGCCGGCTCAGATGAGCCTTCAAAAGTAGGTGGCTTTTGGCGAGAGATGTCGCCGATGATACTGCTCACATTCCTCTCTTGCCTCTGAGGTGGCGGAGTAGGAGCCTGTTGATTTTGAGTAGTGGAGTTATGCATCGTCTCCATTAGTTGTGCCATCTGCGTCATTTGGGCCATCATGCCCTGCATAAAAGCGAGTGGGTCAACCCGAACACCTTCTGACTGAGCCGTGTCCCGGGTACGACTCCCCGATAGTGAATGATCACGTCCAGGTGAATGAGTAGCAGCGTCGCTGCTCGATGAATTAGCATTATTTCTTGCATTCGCACGTGTATTCACACGAGCTCTCAGGATTCGGACCGCACCACGGCCTCGTCCTCCGCGTCCTCTTCTTGCTCTCTCCATACTGAAGTAGGAAAGTCACATGATGATTATATTCCCCGCATGAATATCACGTTATGATTATGACATGAGATGATGAAAATGACCATACACGCTCTAACACAGTGATCACATGAATGATTAGCTGAGGTGACATGATTATCTGATGAAATTATTGAAATGATTATCTGATGAAATTATTGAAATGATTATCTGATGAAATTATTGAAATTATTATCTTGGACAAGCTAACAAGATTAATTATATAACCTTCCAGATCAACAACTGAGTAATGAAATGAATTGAGTGATTAATGAGTTAAAATGACCGTCCTGGTCAAAATGAAAATGATATTTGAGGATTGTTAACTGATGAATTATGAATGAATGATTATTGCCAGAAATTATACCATGGCGTTAGAAATCTTACAGTTCTTGGTCTGATTGGCTCGGCATTTGCACAGGTCACACGCGACGCGAAAGTCCAATGATACTAGTCCGATGACGATGATTTCAAGTGAGACATGACTCGGAAGGTAGTATTCAAACCACGCTCCGATACCAACTCTGTAACACCCCAAACTAGGCGGATATTACAGTGCCATGGACCCCCGACTGGGACCCACTAGGCGAATGAAAATTGATGAATTACAGAGGGTAAATGTAGTACCAAACCACATTACAACAATAATTACTCCGATGAGGAGTTTCATACAACACATCCAGGATATTTCAGAATACATGTATATTTTATATAGAGATAAAATATACAACACTGAGTGAAAAGAGTATTCAAACGGAATGTCTGCAGCGGAATAAATGAAAGAAACATAAATGACTGAAAAGACTGGGGCCCCCTTCTAGTATCATTGGGACTCCTCGCCGTCAACGTGCTCTCCATGTGCCTTTGCCTTGCCATGACCTGAAAAACGATATCCCCAAACGGGGTCAGTTAAACAGAACGACAATCCTCAAGAGTTGAATAAACACAATCATATATATATGTAGTATAAACCACAAGTTCGTTCAAAATGAATCGGTTAGATTATAACCCAATCTTGTTGAAAACATACGCAATCAAACATGCTGTATGAATCAACTAACAGTACGGCTCAAAAGGTGGCGCCACACTACGCCCGGGATGGAAATGTGTCCGTGCACAAGCCACCAACGAGTATCGAATACACGTGTGGTCTTGTACCTAATCAGTCTCACGAAGCAATCGACTCGTGTGCACAGTCCAATGTGAGGCCAACAACCAACACACGACATAAATGTGCCCGACATGAAAATCCTACACATACCAACCGGCACGCCAGTATGACCCGGAATGCCACGATATAACAAAAGTGACATCGGAAACGAATAATGACTCACCGAGATGAAATGATAGTGAAATGAATGATAGCTCAATGAAATGATTGGAACCGTCGTTCCTTGTGACTGAAGTGATTAATTGACAATGACAAGTTTTGATACGGTTAACATAATGATGAATGAGTTATGATTATGAATGAACAACAACAAAAAGAAATGAATATCCTTTTAACTGAGTAAGAATCAACTTACACAACACCGGTGACAATTATCCTTCCACGAACAACGTCCTAATTGAGTTATCGGTCGCTCGAACAACCTTGAATTATACAATATCCAACAACCCGTTCAATATACGAATCAAACACGAATATAACGAACTCAAAACGTCGATACAATTAAACCAAGTTCATTGGGGCATTATATCGAATACGTTGTGGCCAAACTCCGATTGTTTACAATCAAATCTCAATATGCCATTATCAAATCCCCCAAGAAGTGTTTCAAACCAACAAACATCTTCCAAATGATCTATAATCCAAAATGAATATCCGAAAACGTGATTATAACGACAATTAATCGAAAACCCCCAATTTCAACTCGATATTCAAAGTGTTCTTGAATAATCCCTCAATAATCCAATGAATCCTTATAGAAACTCATAATCATATACATATCCCTTCATATAACATGATTATAACGTCCAAAACATCATATCTCAACACAAAATCGAAATCCAAGATGTTGAAGAAATTACCTCTTGAAGATCCAACCACTTCGATCCGATGAACACGAGTTAAAACGAGTATCCAAGCTTCCCAAATAAATGAAGATGATGAAAATTACACACTCAAATAATTGATGATGGCAAAATCTCTCCCTCAACCCTCTCTCGGATAAAAGTTGGAGAAATGAAGAAATGAGGAAAAATGTCCCGGCCAAATCCTTATATACTGCCGGAAGTTACGGCCGTAACTCGGCCCTCTTACGGCCATAACATTCCAGGTCAATGGCCTTACGGCCGTAACCGGCCAACTCGTACGGCCGTAACTCGGATTCGTCCAAAAGCCTGCCGACAGACTTACGGTCGTAACCGCTCCTGAGTTACGGGCGTAACTCGCCTTCGTCAAAAACATCTGCCGACATCCTTACGGCCGTACCCGCACACCTTACGGGCGTAACTCGGATGATACGGCCGTATAAGGCCAAACTTACGGGCGTAAGCCCCCTTCGTCGAAAATGACCAGGCACCTTGCCTGCAGCGTACGGCCGTATCCGGCCAAGCCTTACGGACGTACCTTCCTCGATTTACGGCCGTATGCCGCAACCCTTACGGCCGTAAGTCCCCACTTGCCCGACAGCACCTGAATTTACGAAGATCACTTACGGCCGTATCCAACCCTCCTTACGGCCGTAACTCGCCTTCGGCCAAAATGCCTGGGCAGCCTGCTGGACCACGTACAGCCGTAACCGGCCAAGCCTTACGGCCGTACCTGCTCAACTTACGGCCGTATTCCGAAACCTTATGGCCGTAAGTCCCGTTCGTCCAAAATGGCCTGAAATCAACGAACCCTTGTTACGGCCGTAACCCAAAGTCCTTACGGCCGTAACTCCATGCTGGCCAAGGTGAAAAATCCGATAACTCCGATTCCTCGCTACGACTGATGAATGATCCGACATATCATACAAATGTGAAAGTGGACAAGTCTAACACAAGCCAAAGATGATACTCCCAGTACAAGGCTATCAATCACAATGAAAATGATAATACTCCCGTCTCGATCTATAAACGGAGATGAAATGACGATCGGTAACTGATATACGATTACAACATGCCAACAGTGAACGCAAATGAATGATTCATGAATGATGAGTGATTATTAATGAGTGAAAATTACTGAGTGACAATTACAGACTGATAATTACTGAATGAAAATGAATGAATTACAACCGGGTATTACACATATGACAACATTTCAAAAATATCGACACAACAAGAATGCCAAAATAGGAATAATCACAATTTGAAAACGATTGGTCTCCGCCAAGACCACAACAAGTTTAGAGCACTGTCGAGTTTTGTGGGATCTGTGACGCTGTGTCTCCTCACCTAAAGCGCATGAGCCGCTCCTTGTCACATGCACGTATCACCGGCGTTCCATCGAAAGCCGCACATTGCACGTGCCTCACACCGGCGTTCACTTCCCGATTGGAGCCGCACCTTGCACATGACCACGGCACCGGCGTTCACTCCCTGCCTCGTCGGTCTCGGGAACACCAACAATCCCCAAACCCACACATCACCACGATAGTACTCAAAAATCACACAGTTCCAAAACATCACAAACATCACGCTACTACCACACCGGTAGAGCCACATAACACACATGCCCGATTATCACAAAACCATGGGCTCCGATACCATATTTGTAACACCCCCGGTTCATCCGGGAATATCAAACGCCGTGGGCCCCGCGCCGGAACCGACCAGGCTAAAACCAATTACAAAAACGACAATGAGGCCGATGACGGTAGTATTTTCCAAAACTCACGAAATCATTTGAAAACACCAACTACCGTCAAGACAATCAAGGCCAAAAACTCGGTTAAGGGAATCGGTTTTCGAAATCAAACTCAGTTGGCAAAAAGTCGAAAGCCATTTGAAAGAACTCACGCAGCGGATAAAAACACAGTCCAAGATACATATACATCAATAATGATATACACAAACAAAATACACGATTCCCCAACAATATGCCTTAGCCAGTATCATCCGGAATCCTCGCCTCACGACCGCTACCATCAAAGTCCTCAATACCTGAAAAACAAGTCCCGAGCAGAATTGCAATAATGCCCGACAAATAACCGCAAGTACATAAACATAAATATTCACATGCCATGCATCATGAGAATAATAACCTCATCGATAACCTTGCCACTTCCGGTAATCCAATGATTCTCGTTAAAATCCCAATATCACGATAATACCATAAAAATCCCACTATCACAATAATACCATATAATACCTCAATACCGAATACTTTCTCGTACATAATCCTCTATGTACGATTACCATAAAACATACCTCTAGCCGGACTTCCTTCCGGAATGCATACACAGACCAAGAATATCCAAAATGACATCAACAATATCCGAATACTACAATCTTCCCAAGATTGTCCAAGTATCTCAACAATCATCAACCGTGCATTCTAATCCTTTTAGAACATCACTAAACATTCGTCAATATGCAATACAACATAAAATACTTATGAAATGTAAATGGAATTAATCATCAAAACATTACAACCGAACAAGTAAACACTTGCCTGGATACCAACATGATAAAACCAACACCGAACTCATCGCCCTCGTCTACGAGCTCCTCAGCCCTGACTGGACGGAATCTACGGTCTTTCACCGCGGCAAAACGATTATACCTATCGGTAACAAGGATCATAACATGCACAATCTGGAATTCAACCTCGTATTATGATCCAAAAATCCATCTCAAAACGGTTTAAACGAATCATCATCTTTAATAATATGAAGAAACATTCGAAGTTCTTATCAAAATCCATAAAATCCCATATAACATCGTTATATGATTATCCAACATGTTCCTCACATGTAATCATCCAAGAAAAACAAACCATTAACAAAAGAATATGAAGATTACCTGGTTTAGACGAACCAAAAAGAAGAACACTAGCAATCCATCCAAAGAATCATGAACAACTTGAAGAACAAGGCTTAAATCCAAGCTCTCAATCTAATGTTGTTAAAGATTATCATTATACAGTGTTTGGGAATCACAAATAACTCTCAACTCTCTCTCCCGACTGAAGG
This sequence comes from Orobanche coerulescens, assembly GCA_033398695.1. NCBI lineage: Eukaryota > Viridiplantae > Streptophyta > Magnoliopsida > Lamiales > Orobanchaceae > Orobanche > Orobanche coerulescens. Next base: position 203,514,276 of record CM065801.1, on the reverse strand, counting down.
AAGAAGAATGGACGAAATGCCTCACAATACCCGTCTGTCCTCCTTTTATAATATTCATTATTAGCGTGCGCTAACATCTCATGTTTAGCGTGCGCTACAGCCTTAGCGTGCGCTAACTGACTTTGTTAGCGTGCGCTATCGCAGCCCAGAGGCTACTGTCTTGCTTCGTAAACTAGCTTATGTACGTAATGCCCATGCATTAACGTACGTAAAACATCATGTCTAGCGTACGCAAGTCCTTGCTCTTAGCGTGCGCTATCCGAAGTTGACTTGCTACAGTATCGTGCCCCCACTTGCCGAAAGCATCCGCGATTACCGGGATTCCTTTGACCGATCTGGAATTAGCGTGCGCTAATCATACGGTTTTAGCGTGTGCTAGCTCTACACGACAAACACTCGCTGACCTTATCTGGACACGCATCGAACATGGCCGGGTCCACCCACCGAAAGCTAAGATTCCATTATTGGCGATCTGATGTTAGCGTGCGCTAACCAACATGCGTTAGCGTGCGCTAACTGAATATAAAAATCAACCTGGGCTTACCTGTCGGCCACCTTCCGGAACTAACCCAGCAAGTCGTTACGTACGTTAGGGGTCCTCCTTAGCATACGTAACCGAACCTCTTAGCGTACGCTATCAACACTTCATAGCGTGCGCTACCTGTACTCAGTAGCGTGCGCTAATGAAACACTTATAGCGTGCGCTAACGTTGCTATGCCTAGCCATATTCAGCTATCGTCAACCAATATCTCGACATACCAATCAAACTTACGGCACAATGAATACATATACGCATTCAATAACATTATCAAACGTTCAGAACGTTCTCAACCATAAATATCCATCAACGATATCCAACATATAAATGAAAAAAATATATACGAAAAATCGGGGTATTACACGTATTGCATTGATCTGATCTCGGATTAGACTGACATGATTTTCGTGGTATTGTGCATCTCGAGGTATGTTCAGAATTCATAACAGTGAGTTATGATGATGTTTTAAGAACCTTGGGTTCCGTTTGAGATACAGTACCGATGATTAGATATGAGCTTACCGTGTTGTTGAGGATACGAGATGTGAACTTTGGTAATTATTATCACGAGTTGGTAAAATTATGGCGGTAAGATTACATTGGTCGTATTCTTACTTAGTATTTCCATTGGTATGTAATTATTGATGTGATGTGATGGTTATCATTATTGGACATTATGGCTGACCCCGTTGTGGGCTTTCTTTTTAGGTTCTTGGATTATCAAGCTTGTAGCGGTCGTGGAGAGATGAGCTTCCAGGAGGATACTGGCGAGGGCATGTATTTGTGTATTGAGTTTCCTGATCAGTTCTTGTATTCCGCTGCTAGAGTATTTTAATTGTTTGTCTTTTTCCGTTGCGTGAGTATTTTTAAATGGCCTTTTGGTATCTGGTAACTTGGGTACTTTGGCAATCATTTTCTAAATTATTTTGTCGGTACGTGTACGCGATAGCATAACGTATGTTTTTAAACTATTGAGTTCTAGCATTTCAGGCCTTGTCCATTCAAACGAGTTTTTACGACGGTTTTGTTAAACGGGTGTTGTAAAGTTTTTGAATGTTTTTAAGGGATAGTACCGTTGTTAGCCTCTTGGGCATTTGAGAAAATTTTCTTTAGCCTTGTTGGTTCCATCTCGGGGCCCACGTCGCTGTAATATTCCTGGATGGCTCTGGGGGTGTTACAGATAATGTGATGTGCGTTGGGAAAAACTTCTCCTATTGAAGATATTAGTGCCAAATCTCTATCAGTAACAAGCACAGATGGCATTAATGCCCCTTTTTCAAGCAAAATCAGACAATTTGAATGCCAAGTATATCGTTCTGTCAGTTCATCACACATATAGCCAAACATAAGTGAATAAGTTAGCTTCGTGCATGTGATACCCACGACCTCCAAGAAAGGAACCCGATATTCGTTCGTCTTGTAAGTGACGTTAATAATGAGTACCGTAGGAAATTGAGCATATAACTCAATACTATCTTTATGAATCCAAACAATATCTGTAATTGCTTGTGTCTCCGGATGCACACGGTACATATGAAAATAAGCTGCATGTACCAAAAAATAGTTAGTTAATAGATGGACAAATTATATTAATATTTGAAATGGAAAAAAAATCTTAATTACCTTTATGAATTAATTGAGATAAAGCATATTGGACGTTGCTTAATAAACCCTTTTTGGCCTTCCTTTCGCTTTGTACTGCATTGTAAATACTTTTAATGCCTGTAGTATTAGATGGGCCACGTTCCTTTAAAGCGCTCAGAATAAACCGAGGAGCAGTACTCTCGGCCATTTTCCTCACAATGCACTTTTCATCTCATGTTAGTCTTGATGTGTACTCATGACCCTCTAAATATTGTGTTGGGGCATGATTATGCTCTCCACACACAAAAGTAATTCCCCACAAAATACCATCTGGAGGAATCGGTACACCTCGTAGAGAGAATGGACAACTATTTTTTTTGTACTAGTACATCTTTTTAAAGTTTCTCCACTTTTTAAATATCTTGGTGGTTGATATTTTCATCCCTTTTCACAAATGAGAGTGCATTTCGGGAGTTTGTTACCTATTTTCTTTGTGGATTTATCAATAACTATGACGAATCCATTTTTCCTTCCAATCGTCCTCACCCAATCTAACATATCACCTCTACTTTCAAAAATCTGTAAAAAAATAAAAAGAGTAAAACTAATTAAATGAAAAGAGCAAAACAAAAAAATATTTTTACACAAAAAAAGAGATGATGAGTTATACCAAAATAATATATTTATACGAAAAAGAGTAATATATATACGAAAAAAATGACGAAACACGAAAAAAAATATATTTACACGAAGTCATACCTGATCAGTGGTAAATTCACACGACATGTTCCCATTATTTGCTGAATTATATTCTTCCATTTATTCTAAACAGAATAGTTTTTCAGAAATGTGAACAAATAAGTGATATTACATGAGAAATTTAAGAAGAAAATATAGAGAGATGATGAGTTATATTTCTTCTTCACTCCCTATTTATAGCCAAACAAGACTACTAAATAATAAAAATTATTGACATGACAATTCAATAGGTAGTATAGATTAGGGAACTATTTTGGTGAAAGACTTTGAAATAACAATTCAATAGGTAGATATAGGTTAGGGAACTATTTTGTTGAAAGACTTTGAAATGACAACTCAATTGGTAGCTAATAATAATAATAATAATAATAATAATAATAATAATAATATATATCAAGATAATAATATATAATCTAAATATTAATATATATTATTTGTATAGATGACTATTGATGTAGCGGAGGAGATCGCAATTTGTTATTTGAAAAAGGGTTGTTTTTGAAATATATGGAAAATATTTATTGGTGAATTTTGGGATAAACTCGGCCTATTCTTATCGGAATGACCCACTGAATAAGAGTCACCGCTCGGTGGGGTCCGTCGCTTTTTGGCCAAAAAACGACGTTTAGGAATTCGATTTTGCTTGTTTCTGTTTTTAGGGACTTAATTGTAATTTTCTAAAAGTTTGTGTGGTTATTAATTGCCGTGATTTTAACCCAATCTACCCTATGATATATATATATATATATATATATATATATATATATATAAATAAATATATATATGCGTGTAAGCCCTTTATTTCAGACGTTCAATGAATTGAAGTTTTCTCAAAATTTTCTTGAAATTCTTAGACCGATTGAACTTAGAGTTTTAGAATGCGGTGTTTCAGGGACGGTTGATCTATTGGAACATATTCTCTAAATATTATTTTTAAATATAAATATATTGTATAGAAACAAATTATAAAATAGTAAAAAAAATTATCGAAAAAATATCAGTAAAAAATTGAAAAAATTCAAAGTATTATATATATATATATATATATATATATATAAATTAAAGAAATGGGGAGGGATAAAAAAGACATTTTATTTCGTTTTGTCAATAGGGGGTTTAGTAAAAGAGGGAGGATTAGCAGGGGCGTAAAAAAACAAAGAGGGTGGTTCGAATTTTCATACAACATATCATCGAAGAATGATAGGGACACACCTCCCCAATTAAACCCCATACACACTCGTATTTTATCGGATTGTACCGTATGCTTTACAGATAAAATAATCATAATAATATTATAATAAATTTTGTCTGTAAAACATACAATACAACCCCATAAAGCAAGGGTGTGTATGAAGTATGGCCGTGGAGGTGTGTCCCTATCATTTATATCATTATTACACTTGTTTGAGATTTGAGAAAAGGTAGGATTTCCCGGAATTGTAAAACATGAATAGCACCATAGTTTCGCATGGAACCAAACAGGGTAGCTCACTGGCCATCATTACTCCTTACTTACTCATGCAGATCTCGTACTCCTAATTCAGGCGTAATGTGAAACTCTCGACCTTTTTCTTGTGTCTTTAGGACTCACATTTTTGTCGCTATCTAAATTCTTCTTTTCCAGTCTCTCTCTCTCTCTCTCTATATATATATATATATATATATATATATATATATATATATATATATAACCCCTCATGTTTCATCTTGGGACATTCCATTCCAGTCTAATTTCTTCCTCAAATCTTAAAAAAATGGGTCGTTTTAGGTTTCTTTTTCTCCTCCTAATCTCTCTCTCGTTCTCACTTGTTTGTTCTGAAACTGAGGATTTTGAAAATTCTCGGACATATATTGTTAGAGTCCAAAATGACATGAAACCATCCGCTTTTTCCGATGTGGAACAGTGGTACAAATCCACTCTTCGGAGCCTCGACGACGTCGTCTCAAACACTCTGAAATCCTCCAAAACCTCAAAACCCACAACCGAAAAATCCCAATATTTCCTCCATGTTTACAGAACAGTTTTTCACGGCTTTTCTGCTAGACTGACCCCACAACAAGCCCAACAGCTCATGAGACGACGTGGGGTGGTCGCCGTTTTGCCCGACCATCTTCGTCGGCTACACATAACTCGGTCGCCTTCTTTCCTTGGCCTATCCTCGAATAACCCCACCGGCTTGCTGTCCGAAGCAGACTCAGGCTCAAATGTCATCATCGGAATTCTCGACACTGGTATATGGCCCGAACGACGTAGCTTTCACGACGAAGGCCTGGATCCAATCCCTTCCAGTTGGAAAGGCGAGTGTGTGGAAGGGAAAAAGTTCACTAAAGCCCACTGCAATAAAAAGATCATCGGCGCCAGGTATTTCGCCGCGGGCTACGAAGCTCGAAAGGGCAGAATGAATTCATCGGAGGATTTTAAATCCGCCAGAGATTCCGACGGTCATGGTACCCACACGGCGTCCACCGCCGCCGGCAGATCCGTCGGAAACGCCTCCCTTTTCGGATACGCCGGCGGCGTTGCCGTTGGAGTCGCCCCTAAAGCGAGGATCGCGGTGTACAAAATCTGTTGGAAAAACGGCTGCATGGATTCAGATATTCTCTCCGCCTTCGACAAAGCGGTGGAGGACGGCGTGAATATAATTTCAATCTCCGTCGGCGGAGGTGCTGTGCCCTACAATTTAGACCCGATGGCGATCGGCGCATTTGGTGCGACGGAAAGGGGTATTTTGGTTTCGGCTTCTGCTGGTAATGATGGTCCCACAAAAATGACGGTGACAAATGTTGCTCCGTGGATAACAACCGTCGGTGCCAGTACAATCGACCGAAGATTCCCTGCTGATCTCATGCTCGAAGATGGACGGGTGATAAACGGGGCGTCGCTTTATAGCGGCCCGCCTTTGTCTGAAAAGGCATTTTTGCCCATGGTATATGGTGGCAACGCCTCCACCAGTTGGACAATCGGCGGACGACGCACAGGTAGTTTTACCGCCGCAACTTGCATGGCTGGCTCTTTGGACGAGAGCTTAGTCAGTGGCAAAATCGTAGTTTGCGATCGAGGCGGCAATGCACGCGTCGCCAAAGGAGAGGTTGTCAGGAAAGCCGGCGGTGTAGGTGTGGTGGTAGCCAACGTGGCGCCCATCGGGGAAGGCCTCGTCGCCGACTCTTACTTGATTCCCGGCCTCGCCGTAACCGAGTCCGCAGGCCAGACGATCCGCGACTACATAAACTCGAGCCCGAACCCAAGGGCGAGAATGGCATTCCGCGGCACGGAGGTGGGAATAACACCGGCTCCTGTAGTAGCTTCCTTCTCGGCAAGAGGCCCTAGCCTCGAGTCACCCTATGTTCTGAAGCCCGACGTCGTCGCGCCAGGCGTGAACATACTAGCGGCTTGGCCCGAGGACGTGGCGCCAACGGATATATCTTCCGACACGAGGCGCACCGAATTCAATGTGGCTTCGGGCACATCCATGTCCTGCCCGCACGTTTCAGGGGTGGCGGCTCTTCTGAAAGGGGCCCACCCCGACTGGTCTCCGGCCATGATCCGATCGGCAATGATGACCACGGCTTATAGCCAAGACATCGAAGGCCAGCCGATACTCGACGAGAAATCTTTCAACGTGTCAACAATCTGGGATATGGGCGCTGGCCACGTGAATCCGGAGAAAGCGGTTGGTCCTGGTCTGGTGTACGATATTACTGCAGATGATTATTTGATTTTTCTGTGCGCGTCAAATTTTAGCCGGCGGGAGATAAGACAGGTCGCCAGGAGGCAGATCAGTTGCGGTAAAAGTAAGTCGCCCAAGCCGTGGGATCTCAATTACCCGGCGATCGTCGTTGATTTCGAGGGATCTGATCAGACGACGAAGGATCTTGAAATTGTGGTTGACAGGACTGTGACGCACGTCGGTGAAAGTGCAGCTAGTTACGGCGCGACGGTGACTAATCCGAAGGGGGTGAGGGTGACGGTAAATCCGATGAAAATGGAATTCAACGGCAAGGGTGAAAAGCAAAGTTACAACGTGAGGATAAAGGCGGAGAAGATGGCGGTGGGACCTGGGAGTACGGCGACGGAGGTGGGGAAGATAACTTGGTCGGACGGGCGGCAGCAGGTGGCGTCGCCGGTGGTGGTGATGTGGAAACAGGGGTTTTGATAACGGCGTATTTATTAATATGATGCAACTGTGCATAATTAAGCTTTTATCTAAATTTATTATTCCGAGGTTTCCAAGTGTTTGAAGTTCCAAGTGTCTGTACTGTTGAGTTTTGTGGAGATGAGTATCCAAAGGCCCAAAGATAAATGACTTTTGTCCTCAGAGATCATTTCCATTTCGTAGTTTTAATTATAGTGCAATAACAAGAATGGCTGAGATACTGTTGCAGGGACTTGATATAATTGCGTGAACCAATTGTCATATGAAGAGATTATATGTATTTTTTTTTTTTGCTCAAGATGACAAAAAATACACAACGAGAAAAACTACATAATCTCTTCCACGTTCTTCGTCATGAGTGCTGCAAGGTCCGGAGGAGGCGCATCCCAAAGATGAATCCCTTCCAATCCATGTCCCATATTAGCCACCAGATCCGCACATGCTATCCCTTCCCTCCCCATATGCCTAAACTCAGTATCCATGGGAGCCGGAGTAAAATTCTACAGTCTTCCAACATAAAGTGCAAGTTGTGTTCCCTGGTATCTTTTGACAAAATGAGTTTGTAAATTACCTCCGAATCCGTTTCCACCACGGTGTGTCCATGTAAAAGTCATGCCTTCTCGAAGAGCCAAGAGTTTAGCCATGTTAATAGAGATTCCACTGAATTTAACTGAGAAGCCACCAATTCATCTACCTCCGTAGTCCCGAATAAGTCCACCAACCACATCTCCATTGGACGAAATTAAGCTTGCATACGTGTTCAATTTCACCCAAGTGGCCGAAGGCGCCTCACATTTCACCTGATGCGGCACACCACCTCCCCGAGGTGTACCCCCTAGTAGCAAAAACCAACATATGTGTGGTCAAGCGCTTCACACTTGTAGACAATCCCCTAACTAAACAAACTTCCTTGTAAAGAGATTTGTCATTCCTCGCTTTCCAAACATGCCACCAGATAGTCGGAAAAACCAATCCCCACGGCGCGTTCGGGACAAGTATGTTAGCGAAGAACTTCTCAAGCATGTTATCTTTAAACCACGAATCTGTTGTCATTCCCATGTACCGCTGTGAAGGGGTGATACGAAATTTCCATATCTTCCATGCTTTTGGACAGTCTCTCAATGTATGCATTAAATCCTCCACCCCCTGATCACACCTCTCACATACAATTGTATCATTGATCTTCCTTTGTACCAACAAAGAACTGGTAGCTAGTCTCCGATATTGGCATAACCAAAGGAAATATTTAATTTCCCAGGACACACTTTAGCTTTCATATCCAAACCCATGCGTTATCATTGGCCTACCCACCATAATCAAATTCCTCAGCTTGGATAAGCTGATAAGCACTTTTACATGTAAGTCTCCCCGAACTCGATCCCTAGAAAATATATATATCCTCACGCCAGTATGACCATGTGAAGGGCACATAATTTCTTCTTGAAGTCATGTGGCAGCTCTGTTTCAAGGGTGTCAAGATTCCACCCACAAAACACCACACGTATGCTACAGTGTGGTGCAGATCACTCAGTTTGATTTCCCCACAAAATAAAGTCGCCAACGTTTTCTCACTTGCCATGACTCAAACCAAAATGAGATAGACTCCCTATTGCCTATACGCCACCTGAATGCTTTTTCCAGAGCCCGTCAGCTTTTCAGGACCCCTTTAAAGGTATTAGATCCCTCCTTTAATGATATAATCTTGAAAATCTGCTTTCTTGAGATACTTGTGCCTACAAACATTAGTCCAAGGATTCCCTTCACCTAGTAGGAGTTTCCATCCCTCTTTAACCAAAAGCTCCATATTTTCTTTTATTGTAGTTCGTAGGCCCAGTCTTCTTTTCTCCTTTGCCATAGTCACTTTCTGCCAACTAACTAAATGCAGTTTCCGCTTCTCAACATTTGATGATCTAAGAGAACTTCTGTTTAACCTGTCTAGCTGATTACAAGTTGCATTATGTAACCAGTATGCTTGCATGACATGGTTTGGTAGTGCTGTAGTAACTGACTGGATTAGAGTGGCCCAACCCGCCATGGATAAAAGCTTAGATTTCCAATTGCCAAGCAGCTAGCTACCTTGTTGATCACTTCTCGGAAAGTATCCGTTGGAACCCGGCCCAAGATAGCTACCCATATTGGTGCCAAGAATCCCCTTCTTCTCTCTATTGCCGCTGCTACCTCCCATCATAAAGAAAAAAATCCGTTACTTCTCTTCGCTAATCCTTAAGGCCGAACGCTACACAAAAGGTATCCAGTACCTCTATGATACACCTAGAGCACTTCTTATTTGTCGATGCCATAAGCAAAAGATCATCTTCAGAAAACACATGTGAGAAAGAAGGACCCTCTCTACAGAAAGACACAGTTGCCACTTCTTTTATTCCATTCACTCTTCAATCAATAACAATAGACGCTCAATGCAAAGTACAAAAAAATAGGGGAAGAGTGGATCCCTTTGGCGAAGTCTGCACTTCGATTTAAAATGAACTAGTGGCATACCATTCCATAATACTCGTGGCCTTCAGCTTTTCACACAAAACATGATCAATTTGTGGATTATCTCAGGAAAACCGTAATAAAACCAAGTGTTTCATCCACAAACTCCTAGTTAATGTTGATGACGATCCGATGAGCCGCAAAATTATCACTTTTTGATGTTTGCACTCGGTTCAACTGTCTATATCCTCACGACATCTTAAGTCAACCCAAAATTCTCATCTGATTCAGTGATTGCAAAATAAGATCTTATGGATGACGAGACAATGGAAGCTTCACACGACGTGGACCTATCTCCCTTACCACGATTAGATGATCAATCCAAAAATAAGAATTCTTCCCCACTGCATATGCACAATGGTGTTTCAAGCCGGATCATCATTGTAACACCCCGAGATATTCGGAATAATTACAGCGCCGTAAACCCCTTTAAATAAGAATTTACAAGGCTAAATAAAAGAAATGCAAATATAATTCAACCTTACAACTGAAGTTCAAAATACAGAACTGGTTCAACTGGTCCAAAGAGTTAACTTATACAACCATATCGAAAATGACATTATTAAAACACACGTACTCGAGTACTAAAGTGAACCAAGAAGACAAATCATAATAACAATAAACATCAACCACATCACTGAGCCATTTCATCGTCTCCGTTTGTGATCGTGGTTGCTTCCCCGCTCCTCGGTTACCTGAACATCAAAACAATGTCCACCCCCGAAGGGGTTAGCAAAATAATGCTAGTACAAGTATCATAATACATAAATCATCAGTGCATCATAAAACATGCAAAACGGACTTCCGTCATCGGAATCCAACGATGTGAATCCTCACGATTCCATCAACACAATACAGGGTAATCCAGCGATCCAGCGCCCTTGGTATAGATCCCCATGATGATCCCGTCGGACCAACGCATGGTGGAAAACCCATCCAAATGATCCAAAGGCCTCGGATAGATCCCCATGATGATCCCGTCGGACCAACCCATGGTGGACATTCGATCCAGCGCCCTCAGCATAGATCCTCATGACCCCCTCGGATCATTTATATCATAAACCAATCAATTATGCATACATATATGCATTTCAATATGTTCATCAATGCGAACAATTAACAACGAATACCACGAGAAATTAAAGAAATAAATCTCATATTCGACAACATGAACAAAACCATATGCATGATCAAAGTTCCAATATAAATCAAACTCAGCATATGATACTTGCCTCGAAAATGGCAAGAATGAAATACTCCAACAAATGACACACGTCCGTATGCCACCGCCCCTCGATCGTCTCCTATGCAAGGCTCGGACCTAAGAAATAATAAAGAATTCCTCTCAAGTCGTATGAATGTCTAACAATCCGGTTTACGGCCGCAAGCTCTAAAAATGAATTCTGTCTGAACTACTTAGCGCGCGCTACGTACTATACGTAACGTGCGCTAAGCCTGCCCGTTAACGTACGCAAATAATAAAGTCTAGCGTACGCTAGCTGTGTACAGACAGCCCTCTCTGATCAGCTGACTGTCCTGCCTGATGTCATAACGTACGCTATGTACCAAACGTAGCGCACGTTATTCATTCCAGATAGCGCATGTTAATATGCCTATCTTAGCGTGCGCTAACTGTGCATGGCAGTTTACTGCTGGGCAGAAAACTTGAGCTAAATGTGATGAAACTCATGAAATCTTCAGTGTTAATACATGCCATCTCCGTGCATATCATGCTCATACGGTTTGTGAAAGATCTTTACGTATTAAATGACTATGAGATACAAGGATACGTATAATCATCACAACACCATAATTCATCTTTGATCTTTAAGAAATATCCTAAGTCCAATCCATTTCATGTCCCAAAACATATGATTCCTTTATGTAAGGGCATAAGAACTTGGTAATCTTCATATACTGGTCATAATCGGTTTTGAAGATACATGAATATGCTTAGGAGTCCATATACTAAAAAGGTTCAATGGATCATACGATGAATAAGTGCCGAAACGTCAAAAATATCCTTCTAACACATGATGTTCGACTACTAACGAATTTAACTGACTAGATAATCATGATCAAAACGTCCTCCATACTAGTACTTAATATTGGTGAAGAATCACCTACCTCAAAGTAGTGAAGAACAAGGAGGAATTCGAAGCAATCCAACGTCGAAGGCTTGAACACCAATCCCCAATGATCTACAATCTTCAACTCGAGCTAGGATGCTGATATGAAGTGTTTAGGATGAAAAGAGTGACTCTCTAAGTTCAAGAATTCGGATGTGGGAAGTGAAAAGTCTGAAAATATGAAAAATGATGTTGTCCTATATATAGAAAATGGTTATTAGCGCGCGCTAGTCCATATTCATAGCGTGCGCTAACGGCTATTTGAAACTTACTGATTTCACTGTACTCAGCCTTTAGCGTGCGTTATCCACATATGAGTAGCGTGCGCTAACGCGTTGACTTGGCTTTTTCCCGAAAGCCGTCCAGGTTCATCCCGACATAATCCGACCAAGATCCCCATCCTGATCTCACCTACCAACACGTCTCAATCATATTGACCACGTATAGCGTGCGCTAAGGTTCCTTCACAGTGTGCGTTGTGGATCTAAGTTAGCGTACGCTACACTTAGTCGATAGCGTGCGCTACATGCGCAGAATCACAATTTTAAATCACATTCATGAAATCATACGCGCAACAACACCGGATTATGAAATACGGAGAATAATACTCAGATCAAAATGCAACAATTACAATATCACAAGTTCCAAATACATAGCAGAAATCTCGGGTATTACAATCATGGGCTAATAAGATAGAATTTCACTTTTAAATCATTGGTGACTGAAGTGACTGAAATGGTAAGATTAATCCATAATGACGATTTGAACTTGTACCCTGGAATTGTGATCGATCCAATTCTGATGGAGTGTATTAGTAAGGAATGGATGATTGCTATTATCACCAAAATTCCGGTTAGACAATAGAATGTGGAATTTTTATGTGCTTGTTTAAAAAAAATGGACTTTGCATGGGATGTATGAACTTATTGATGTGGGGTTGAATTTATTTACTCTTTGCGATATTGATAACATGAAGCATGAGGAAATCCTAACGAAGAATCCATGGCAAACTGCAAGGTACTTCTTATCACTTAGGAAGTGGTTTTCTGATTGATCCATATGAATAGTGTTTAAACAGCTATTATGTGGGTTCAGATGCAACTACTGTTGGGGTTCGCATACAAAAACGAAGGCGCAGTGGAAGCAAAAAACACAAAGTGCAATACGAATCCCTCAGGAGGATCGATTCAAGCTACGTATATACGAATATAAAACGAAAAAAAGAGGAAGATACAAAATCATACCCTTATAGTCCGTTGATTAAATGGTTAAGAAGATGATGTCCCTTACGAATCCAATTCACAACAAGCTCTTGGATGATCCAACACTGAAAACACCACGTCTCTACTTGCCACGCGCCGGAAAGACAATCAGAACGACTTCCACTTCGTTGTCCTCTAAGGACACGAGTAGAACAAAGTGATAGGAGTTATAACTATAATCTATATCACTCTAAGTGTATAGATATATATATATATATATATATTCTCTCTTGATTTTCCTAAGCGCTCTAAGTGTTAGGGAAAAATTCTTCTCTCTCAATTTTCTCCAAGAAGGTGAAAAAGAAGAAAATGAAGAGGATAATGAAGGAGAGAATGACTTTTCTCTCTCTCTAACGCTTAGTTCCCGAGTTTTAGTAAAGGAAAGAAAAGAAAGGGAAAGAAATTTAAGAGAGAAAAGAAGAGAAAGGAAAGTGAAAGAAAATTGTATTTTGTGTTCCCGAGTTTGAAGGAAGTGAAAGGAAAATTAATCATTTTGTTCTTTTCTCTCCAAATCCTTCCAAATCGGAAGGAAAGTTAGGAGGGAAAGTTTTCCTTCCATTTCTTTCCGTTTCTTTTCATTAAAAAACTCAGGAACACCAAATATTTTTTCTTTCTTCTTATTTCCATCCATTTCCCTTCTTTTCTCTCGTTAAATTAAACTCGGGAACTAAGCGTAAATCTTGATTCGGCCGTGAGTAATCTTCCACTTCAATGAGAGAATCATTATCTCATTATATTTTGTCTTCCACTCCCACTCCACATGGTAAGGTCCAACTTTTACCAATAATACAACACATGCCCACTTAAGTCTAGTATTCCCTCAATGAAAGGAAAGAAGACAAAGGAAAAGTGGGAGGAAAGAGGGGAGGTGCGGCCATCTAGAAGCTAGAAGGAGTTTAATTCATTTAGGACTCTCGCGTATCCAAACAGACAAACTCGGTTCCGTTCCGATGTATTTATATCAATTAATTAATCAAATTAATTAATTATATCAAATACAAGATAATATAATTAATTTCTCCAAGAAACAATTGTATCTATGAATTAAATCAATCACCCAGTAATTTATTTAATTCATTAGGCCGTAATTTAATTTATCTAATAAATTAATTTAGATATCTCATTAGGCCGTAAATTAATTTATCTAATAAATTAATTTAGACATCTACTGTCCCAAAATTAATTAGACATTCAATATCCAATAAATTAGATATCAAATATCTAATATTCATTAAAAGAGAATAAGTTCAATTCATTCCGTCGTCAATCATATTGCGCGACTGGGTAGGTCCGTCTTAGTTAGCAATGGTAGGAACCAAAGAGTAGTAGCACCACCTAGCCAGCCTGGCGGCCTACACTGTACCCTAACTGAGAACGAATGATGGGGATCATTCCAAAACCTTTCTGTCGTGAATACCAGTATACGTATAAATCCTTCTTTCAAATGTCCCGATCGTGTTATAGGGTCACGGTAAATAAACCCCTATTTGTACTTGATGCTATGAATGAGCTAATGCAAAATCGATATCACTGCGCTCTCGTGTATCTAATACAACTAGCTCCAATTCTTTGGCCAAAGACTTATGATCTCATCTGCCAATAACCACATAGGACATATACTCGTTCACTAACAGGAGAAAGAATCATATCTTGGTATTTAGTAGAGCCTGCTACTTGCCCGTCAAGATGCATGTCGAGGTTGACACCTACCTTCTGGTTTTCCGGGTCGAACTACTCTAATGAAAATCTTAACGTCACAAGCACATCCTTACTAAATCCTCAAGTCGAAGGTTCATGAATACATATCATAACCTATTGATTCCGTCATTGACTGTCCTGGAGTGAAACCCATGTGACGAATCGAGGGTGAGTTGGTTCGAGTATACTAATATAATTAGCATACCTATAATGTGTGCTCCCACTAACCATTAGCGTTCGATAGGCACTCTCCAAGTCAAAGAACACGTCATACAAGTCTTCACATAAACTTAGCGCCCATTCAAGTTTCATCGACTTGCGAACGATTAAGTATTTGAGCCGTAAACCTTTCCAGTACCGATCTCCTTATCCAATAAGGAGTTGAAGGTCTTTCTCTTAAATACAAGGACTAGTTTCTATCTATATATTTACTAGTCAGGAATGCCAGTGACTATCTGCAAATAAAGAAACATACAATTGCCTTCTGATAATGATTTACATAATAACAAGTACAATGCCCTATCTCAAACATCCTATGAGTGGCATTCGAGGGCATACTCCTAACAATCTATCACTTGCACTCAACGGCACACACTAGGGCATCTAATACCCATGTTCTCCAGATAAGGCTCCAAGGTTATCTGGGAAAGTGGCTTGGTCAGTGGATCAGCGACGATGTCTATTGAGTCTACTCTACGCAGCATAATATATCCTTTGCGAACAAATTCTCTCATGAGATGATACTCACTCTCAATATGTTTTGTATCATTTTGAAACCTCGGCTCCTAGGCCTGTGCTACCACTTCATTGTTATCGTATAAAAAACAAAAATAGGTAGCGCAACACATGGTGTCACTTGAAGTTCACCCAGTAACTTCTTAATCCAAAACCCTTCCTTTGGAGGCTCTGAAGCTGCTTGATACTCAGCCGAACATGTGGAATCAGCAGTCGCGCTATGCTTGCCACTATGCCATGATACTGCTCCTCCATTAAGAGTAAAAAATAGACACATGGTCGCTTTTTTGTCCTTCGAAGTCTGAATCAGTGAAGCCCGTCACATTTAGTTCTCCACCACCATAGATAAGAATAAGATCTCTAGTCCTTCTAAAGTACTTGAGAACGTTCTTTACGGTGGTCCAACATTGCCTACCTGGGTTTGCCTGGAACCTACTTACCACGCTCCCAGCATGCGTAATGCCAGGTCTTGTACACAACAAGGCATGCACAAGGCGGCTACCCATGGCCGAAGCATATGGTATATTACTCATATCATTTCATTATTCCTCACTATGAGGACACATCTTCAAGGTGAGTTTTATTCCAAGTCGCATCGGTAGGAACCCTCTATTAGAATAATCCATCTTAAATTGCTTTAAGATTTTATCTACATAGAGGGCTTGGAAAAGACCTACCATTCTCTTAGCTCTATCCCAGTAGAATCGGATCCCAAGAATATAGGTTTCTTCTCCCAAGTCTTTCATGGAGAACCTACTCGAAAGCCAAGCTTTCACAGAACTAAGCATTTCCACATCATTTTCCTATCAGTAGAATGTCATCTACATATAGTTCTAGGAATGCAATCTTGCTCCCGCTAACCCTCTTGTGTACACAAGGTTCCTCTTTATTTTGCACGAAGTCAAACTTTTTAACTGCCTCGTCAAAATGAAGGTCCCAAATATGTGAAGACTGCTACAGTACATTTCACGGAGTCTACATCCACCATTGCTAGGTCATAGGTCGCGGGTCGGTCTCTTGGTTATCACCTGGAACCTCGTGGAGACCCAATTCCTCCAAGTACATAAAACCATACCTCTCAGATAATTGAGACACCCTACTAGATATACGAGGTGGTTGTACTTGTGTTTCAGAAGGTTCGGTTCCATCTTCTTGTACATGTGTCTCCTGGGGATTTTCATTGTATTCTTCCAAAGAAATACTTCTACCCACTTCACCTTCCTGAATGAACTCATCTTCCAGGAAGTGTGCTTGCAAAACAACAGTGATCTTTCGATCTACGGGCATGTAGAATAGATAACCCATCGTCCCAGATAGGAATTCCATGAAAACAACCCTTCATGGATCTTACTTTTAATTTCTCCGCCTTAGTCTTCTTGACATAGGCGAGACATCCCCAAATCCTAATATGATTAAGACTTGGTTTCCTGCCCTCCCACATCTCATGCGGAGTTTTTAGGAACGGACTTGGAAGGACATCTGTTCAGGATATAAGCAACAGTCAGGAGCGCATAACCTCATAGGTAAATCGGAAAATTGGTGTAGCTAAGCATGGAACGAACTATGTCCAACAAGGTTCGCTTTATTCTTTCCGACACACCATTTAATTGAGGAGTTCCTGAAGGCATAAGTTATGACACTATTACGTGCTCCTTTAGGAACCCGTCAAACTCAGTGCTCATATACTCGCCACCTCGGTCCGATCGAAGTGCTTGATATGATTTACCAGTTTGTTTTTCGACTATGGCCTTAAATTCTTGGAATTTCTCAAATGCCTCGGATTTATGTTTCATTAAGTATACATAACCATACCTAATATGATCATCCGTAAACATAATTAAATACTGATATCCGTCATGTGCTGCTTCCAAAGCATCACATACGTCGGTATGGACTAATTCAAGTTTATCAGCAGCTCTTTGAAAGGTCCCTGTGAAGGGAGACTTAGTCATTTTGCCTTTTAAGGCAAGATTCACAAGTTGGAAAGGGATCCGATCCCAATGGACCCATAAGTCCATCATTTTTTCATTTTGTAAACCTTGGTCTGACCAATATGACCAAGTCTAAGATGTCATTTCAAAACTCGATTAGTTTCATCCCTACCACACTTCCTAGTCATAGTATTCACAACAACTTTGTTATTTAGGTTTAGATGATACAATCTATTTAACAATGTAGTAGTGCCCACTAGTTCATTTCTAAACTAAATTTTGCAGGAACCATTACCAATTAAAAATGGAAAGCCTTTACGATCTAAGACTAGAATGGATACAATGTTTTATATCCCTAGGGCAATACTAGTACATCATCTAAAGTTAAAACAAAGACAGATTCCAAAACCAAAAGAAGTGATCCTATATCGGTTGCTGCGACACTATGCCCGCTTCCGACAGTAATCATCACTTCGCCAGCTCCAAGCTTTCTACTTTGTTCTAGATCCGGATTCATGTTACAAATATGAGAACTAGCACCTGAATACAGTATCCCGGAAGTAGAAAATATGGTAGCAGAGCAATTAGTTTCAAAAACTGAAAGTTCCGTACCTGAAGCTCCATGAAGGATCGGACAGTCTCTTGTCAAGTGGCCCAGGTCACCGCATTTAAGACATGTGTCCGTCTTCATCTTCTTGCTCTTGGGAACCATTGGGGCATTGCCCTTACTCTTAAAGTCCTTTTTCTGGGCCCGCCTGCTTTTTGGTCTTTTTTGTTTTATTCTTGGACCTCCGAGATCCAAAAGAAATCACTAGGGCAGACTCCTTCACTCGCGTAATCTCCATCTGAGACTGAACGGTTACAAGTTTGTTCATCAACCCTGCTAAATTGCAAGCAATATCATTGCAGTGGAGGTTCAGAACAAACTGTGAGAAGGAATCAAGAAGAGATTGTAGAATAAGGTCGGTTAATAGAGAAGCATGCATCTTAAAATCAAGAGCCTTTAATCTCTCGATCATAGAGATCATTTTGAGGACACGGTCCCTAACTTTCTCTCACCTTCCTTCATCCTGGCACCGAAAAGTTGCTTGGATATCTCATATCTAGCAGTTCGACTGTGCTCATCATAAAGCTTGGTTAAGTGAGTTAAGATCTGCCTAGCAGAAGTCATTTGTCATGAGCTCTCTGAATCTAATTAGACATAGAGGCCATCAAATAGCCACGATTTCTAATGTCATTCTTAACCCACTTTTCGTGGTTTTTAACATCTTCTTGACTAGCTCTGGTCCGCGTCGGAGCTGCCAGAATGTCCGCCTCCAAGACGTATCCCAGCATCTCGATACTGAGGACTATCATCAGGTTGTGGAGGCAGTCCACAAAATTAGGCCCAATTAAGGTGTTCTATCGAGTATTATAGTGAGTGGGTTCATTGTCATTTTATTTGAGAGTTTTATGTCTGCATAAAGTACACTAGATTGATTAGGGACTCGTTAAATTATGGTTTGAGTTTAGAATTAAGGACTTTTCTATTCATTTAACCCAGCTCCCACTATTTTTATCGGAATAACACACCCCCTTGTGAAATTCGGAAGTATTTATTCGCTTTACTTCATAGTGGTGATCGAGTTCTTTATAAATTTTAATAGAGGGGAAACGGATAGATTTATGGTCTATTAATCTTCATAAAGTGGTGTCCAACACCAACCCATCTAATGGATGATTCGATCTTCTTTTTGTAATACCCGCGTGTAAATTCATTCATTTTTCATTCAGTAATTGTCACTCAGTGGATTTTCACTCATTAATAATCATTCATCAATCATGTTCATTCATCCATGTTCACCGTTCGGAATAACTTCGAGTTGTGTATCGATATTGTTTATTGTTTCAACTTTCCACGTATGAGTTCGACTTTGTAAAATCACCATTAATTTTTAGAAACTCCAAAAATTTTGAATCTTTTCAATATTATAGAGCATCAAGTTAGCTTTCCAATGGTTTGAACGGTGAGTCAATCGGAGTCCGGACGAGGGAGTTACGGTCGAAATAGCTAAGACACCCACATTTTCCAGTTTGGCCGAGCAGCCTGTACCGGGGCCCGCGGCTCATGCCGGCAGGGCCGCGGCACACTGCCGAGTCACTTACGCAGCACACCCGTCCGGGCCGCGGCACACTCATATTGCAATTTTTCGGCCAACCGTCTGTACCGTGGGCCGCGGCTCATTCCGACAGGGCCGCGGCACACTGCCGAGTCACTGCCGCGGCACATTCGTCTGCCGCGACGCCGCGATCACCGGGGCGATTTGGGCCTGCGCCAAGGCACACTGGCCGGGCGCGGCACACAGCAAGGCCAAGACTATAATTGCGTTTTTTCTGTGGAACAACTCATTCTTTACCATTTCTTCAACCTATACGAGAGAGAAGGCTTGAGGGAGAGATTTTTCCTTCATCTATCACTTGAGTACTTGGTTTTCTTCATCTCCTTTCGATCGTGAAGCTTAGGATAGTCGATCTAACGCGTGTTCTTCGGATCAAAAGTGCTTGGATCTTCAAGAGGTAATTTCTTCAACATCTTGGATTTCGATTTTGTATTGAGTTATGATGTTTTGGATGTTAAGATCATGTTGTATGAAGTGATATACACATGATTATGGATATGTTTGATTATTCATTGGATTATTGAAGGATTATTCAAGAACACTTTGAATATTGAGTTGGATTTGGGGGTTTTCGATTAATCGTTGTTGTAATCACTAATTTGAATATTCATATTGGATTATTGATCGTATTGAAGATGTTTTGTTGGTTTGAAACACTTCTTGGGGATTTGATGTTGGTATTATTGAAGTTTGGTTGTAAACAATCGAAGTTTGGCCACAAAGTGTTCGATATAATGCCCCAATGAACTTGGTTTAATCGTATCGACGTTTTGAGTTCGTTATATTCGTGTTTGATTCGTATATTGAACGGATTGTTGGTAATTGTGTTATTAAAGGTTGTTCGAGCGACCGATATCTCAATTAGGACGTTGTTCGTGGAAGGATAATTGTCACCGGTGTTGTGTAAGTTAATTCTTACTCGGTTAAAAGGATATTCATTCCTTTTGTTGTTGTTCATTAATAATCATAACTCATTCATCATTGTATTAACCGTGTCAATACTTGTCATTGTCAATTAATCACTTCAGTCACAAGGAACGACGGTTCCAATCATTTCATTGAGCTGTCATTCATTTCACTATCATTTCATCTCGGTGAGTCATTATTAATTTCGATGTCACTTTCTTATCTCGTGGCATTCCGGGTCATACTGGCGTGCCGGTTGGTATGTGTAGGATTTTCATGTAGGGCACATTTAAGTCGTGTGTTGGTTGTTGGCCTCACATTGGACTGTGCACACAAATCGATTGCTTCGTGAGACTGATTAGGTACAAGACCACATGTGTATTCGATCGATACTCGTTGGTGGCTTGTGCACGGACACATTTCCATCCCGGGCGTAGTGTGGCGCCACCCGTTGAGCCGTACTGTTAGTTGATTCATACAGCATGTTTGATTGCGTATGTTTTCAACAAGATTAGGTTATAATCTAACCGATTCATTTTTTATCGAACTTGTGGTTTATACAGCATATATATATATATATATATGGTTGTGTTTATTCAACTCTTGAGGATTGTTGTTCTGTGTAACTAACCCCGTTTGGGGATTTTGTTTTCAGGTCATGGCAAGGCAAAAGCACGGGAATAGCATGTTGACGGCGAGGAGTCCCAGTGATACTAGTAGGGGGGCCCAGTCCTTTCATTCACCGTTTTTCCTTATTTCATTTCCGCTGCAGATTTCCGTTTGGATTTTGAGTTCATTCAGTGTTGTATATTTTATCTCCATATAAAATATACTTGTATTTGGTCATTTCCTTGGGTGTGTTGTAATAAAACTCCTCATCGGAGTAATTAATGATGTAATGTGGTTCGGTACTACATTTACCTTGTGTATTTCATTCATTTTCACTACTTTGGTGGGTCCCGATGGGGTCCACGGCACTGTAATATCCGCCTAGTTTGGGGTGTTACAGAGTTGGTATCGGAGCGTGGTTTTGAATACTACCTTCCGAGTCATGTCTCATTTGAAATCATCATCAGACTAGTATCATTGGACTTTCGTGCCACGTGTGACCTGTGCAAATGCCGAGCCAATCAGACCGAAAGAACTGTAAGACTTCTAACGCCATGGTATAATTTCTGGCAATAATCATTCATTCATAATTCACTAGTTAACAATCCTCAAACATCATTTTCATTTTAATCATGTTGATCATATTAACTCATTAATCACTCAATTCATTTCATTACTCAGTTGATGATCAGGACGATCATGTTAACTCATTAATCACTCAATTCATTTCATTACTCAGTTGTTTATCTGGAAGATCATATCATTAATCTCGTTAACTTGTTCAAGATACTCATTTCAAGAATTCTTCAGATAATCATGTCACCTCAGTTAATCATTCATGTAATCACTGTGTTAGAGCGCATATGCTCATTTTCATCATTTCATGACGTAAGTCATAATGCGATACTCATTCGAGATCTATGATTATCATGCGACCTTCCTACTTCAGTATGGAGAGAGATGTCAGGGGATGCACGGGGAGAGGCCGCGGTGCGGGCCGAAACCTGGGGAATAATCACTCACTGTCAGGAAGTCGTACCCAGGACTCAGCTCGATCGAAAGATGTTCGGGTTGATCCACTCACTTTTATGCAGGTCATGATGGCCCATATGCAATTGCTTAATCATCATTGCGCCACTCTGGCCGAATTAATTGAGAGAACTCTCCTGTATGAGCCTGCTGCTAAGGAGATTGCTGAGCAACAACCTTTATCTGTCAGCTGTAATATCCGCAATTTTTGATTTTCGGTAAATTTCTTTTTTCGGCCGAAGTCCGTTTTGACGACTCGCTCGTGACCGTTTCGTCATTCTGAGAATTATTAATTCTACACTTTTTGACATCCGAATTCGTTTCGGAGTCGTTTTGTTGAGTTCCGTGCTTTCTAACGACTTTTCCGCACTTGAGTTCGGTTCTTGCGAATCTCGTTCGAAACTGCTGTTTCGAGTTTCCCGTAAGTCCGTTTAACCTTGTTAGACGTGTTGTGAACTTCGGTTTGGTTATTCGATCACGTATCGTGATTTCCGGGCATTTTGGGCCATTTTGTAATTTACCCAAAGTTACGGGTATCTCAGACTGTAATTGTTGTCTCGACCCGCTTCTTGGTCGCGTATGACTAATTATGGTATTATGTTTTCATTCCGGTCGTTGATGTTGTCCGCGAACTTTTCGCCGTGTTCGCCCGCACGCTTTCGAAATCGAGTCGCCGAGCCCTCGACGGCGGATCGCCGACGGCTATGGATCGCCGGACGGTTGTGGGTTCTCGCCGGATGATTGCGGTACCGGCCGACGAAAAGGGCAGAACCGGCGAGCGACGCCACGGCCGGAAGTCTGCGCGCTAGCTCGGCAGTATAGCGACGCTAGCTTGGTCGACCAACGCACGCTATCGGGCCGGATAAAGTGGGGTTTCGAGGTTCGGACTCGGCCGATCGGCGGGTAGCGCACGCCATCGCCGGTCGTGGCGCACGCTAACCGGCAGGTAGCGCACGCCGCCGGCCGACTAGCGTGCGCATCGGGATGAGTTTGTTAGTCCAAAGGCTATCGGACAGCCGCTAGCGCCGCGAAGCTTCCGGCCGTAGCGCACGCTAGCGGGAGTTGGGCGGTCGAGTCATGGTCGGCAGAATTGTCGGTGGTGCCGGGTCATGCGGGCCATGGCCGAGAGTGCTCGACCGATCTTGCCGATAGCGCACGCTAGGCCGGAAGGCTAGCGCACGCTAGTTCCGCCGAGATAAAAATGATGTACAGCGACTTTCTCACCATTTTTCATTTCATTCCCTTCGGTCCGAGGTCGGGTTTTGGAGGAGACGAAACCATGTTGTTGGACAACAAATCCATGAAGTTTCTGAGTTTATATCATCGATCAATCATCCTATAACATCCTTCGATCCAGCGAATCAAGGTTAGATCTTTAGAACCCTACTTTTGGGTAGATGGGGGGGTTTTCGCGTTTTTGTCCGATTCGTTCCGTTTTGTCGATTAATTCATGATGAATATGATTAATCTTGTTGGTATTCTTAGTTTCCCTACGGATTCATGGTATATTTCGTGATTTTTACGGAACCGAGAGGGTTTGGTTGTGGTCCGCCCTCGTTGTTGTTTATATGCGAATATACATGAATCGTAGGCGGGTTTTTGGGTGTATTCCGATTCCGTATTCATTTAGAAATGGTTGTGATTGTATGCTTCGAATCATTAGGTTCGGTTTCGTTGGTTCCTAGCGTTCGTCGGTGACTTTCCTTTCCGTTCGTTGCGTCGTCAATAATTCAAGGCAAGTATCTTATTATACGACTTGTATCTTGTGAATAGTAATTACGTATGATATGTATAACGATTTTGCTTGCCTCCGTAAATATGTTCCGTTTGAGTTGGTTGTGTTTTCCGAAATTTGAAGGCTTTGTGATAATAGTGATATATTGGTATACGTGTTAGGCGTTGTGCCATTTGTGCAGGATTGCGATGTACATATGAGATGGTTGTACACGTGTTTGTTCAATGTATTGTGTACCGAATGTGTGTTGTGTTGGTTAAGAGTCGTTGTGATGATCATGATGTTTGTGTTGTTTTGGTTTACATGCTTGATTTTACATTTCGGCGTAATGTGGAATGACTTGACATTTAATGATTATGAATTGTGTCGAGTCGATGTGTGTGTGATCCAGGTAGGGTCTGACGAGGCCTCTGGAGTTCGGTACATGATGTGTACGAACAAAGAGTGTGAACCAGGTAGGGTCTGACGAGGCCTCTGGAGTCCGGTACATGACGTGTACGGACAAGGTGTGTGATCCAGGTAGGGTCTGACGAGGCCTCTGGAGTTCGGTACATGATGTGTACGAACGATGTTGTAGCCGGGTAGGGTCCGTTGAGGCCTCCGGAGTTCGGTACATGATGTGTACGAACGGTGGGTGTGGTCCGGGTAAGGTCCGTCGAGGCCTCCGGAGTTCGGCACATGATGTGTACGAACAATGATCGTGTAGCAGTGATTGTTCGGGTAACATTTTAAATATGGATCTCGAACTCATAATGATATATTATTTTGTATGCTTTGAAACGAGAATCGGGCTAAGGCCCTAATGTTTTCGAAAAGGTTTTGTAAATTGGGACTCGAGGTCCAAAAGAATTTCTGTTTTAAAAATCCCCGAGATGATGTGTTCCTTTTCAAATATCTCTTACTTGAGTTCGAAATTCTAAAACTTCTTGGGAACATTTTGATAATTGATTTCCGTATTAAATTCTTAGTTGCTATTTGCTTGTTACATTTCGTATGGTTTGATACTTGCACTAGTAAAACAGTGGAGTTTTACTAACCCCCGAGTAATCGGGGGGTGGATGTCTGTTTTGCGTCCGAGTACATGCAGATTCAGGGGAGCAGTCACAGGATTGGCACAAGAGGATGACGAGCTGCGATACTAATCATGAGTCGAGGGTTGTTTTGATTTTTGTTGTGTTGTCAGAGTTGATTTCAGTCTTCCGCTGTATTGTATTTAGACCCCTGTGTGGGTAATGTTATTTAAGTCAGTTTTATCGATTGGGTTGTGTGACCTCATCGGTCTGTGTATTCACGTGTAAGTGACCATATCGGTCTGTATCATTTTATTGTTTGACCCTGGCTGGGCAAGCATTTGGTTGTTTATGGATGTTTAGCCTGGTAGATCCTTGTGGAAAGGGTCTACGGCGTGTAATATTCCCATATGGTTTTGGGGATGTTACATTTATGGTATCAGAGCTTAAGTTGCGAAAACCTAGGCTGTCAGGTCGAGTCAAGTCGTGATTTGTCGAATAATGTGTTGTCTTGTCGTTCGAGTCGTTAGGTGACAAGTTGAGTTGTGCGTAGTCACAACGTGTCAGTTATGTTGTCGGACGAGATTAGTATCGTGGGCGACCGTCACCTCCGTGCGACCTGTGGATGTAAGTCTCCTCTTTTATGCGTAATACTTGTGTATCTCGATTTTATCGTAGTGAGTTAATTGCGATGCATAATTTTATTTACATAGTATTGTGTAATATAGTTGTGTTTAATATTCGTGGCACATAGTATGTGTGTAGAACTGGACACGTTATTGTTTTATCTTTGAACCACCGGGTGGGGTGGTATGTTGTGAAAGTTGTAAACCTTGATGGGTTTCGAAAAGGTACCAACGGTAGAGTTTGTGAGAAACTCCGATGAATGATTTTGCTGTGTGCTTAAAATTGATACCACGAGATGTATTTGATTGAATTGGCGACCCTGGTTTCCATTTGAGTATGTGGTTTTAAATTCGATTGTTTTTGGAATGTTGTAATTTTTCTGATATGTTCTGTTGTTGTCTCTGTGGGTCGTTAGCGCACGCTACGCTTTGCGGCTAACCTTAGAAAGGCCAATCGATGAAGATGATACAATGAATGTTTGAATAACTCGATTGCCTTTGAAAGGCCAATCGATGAAAATGATACAATGAATGATTGAATGACTCGATTGTCTTAGAAAGGCCAATCGATGGAAATGATGCAATGAATGATTGAATAACTCGATTGCCCTAGAAAGGCCAATCGATGAAAATGATACAATGAACGATTGAATAACTCGATTGCCTTAGAAAGGCCAATCGATGAAAATGATACAATGAATGATTGAATGACTCGATTGTCTAGAAAAAAACAATCGATGGAAATGATACAAGGAATGATTGAATAACTCGATTGCCTTAGAAAGGCCAAACGATGAGAATGGTACAATGAATGATTGAATAGTTCGATTGCGGAATTTCTCTGCTTTCGTCATAATAATACTTCTTCTGGAACAACGGGGATTACTTCCCTGAATCACACATTCAACAACCAACGACGGAAAGATAGCGACCAAACGCTAACAAATACTGAGGATAGTATCAAGACGATCAAACCAACTAATACCGAAAATTACATCGTCCTAAGATAAGTTCACCACGATTAGATCCATCAACCAATCGCGGTCATTAAGCTTAATTCGGTATGATTCCGAAAATTTTTCCATCGTCAGGTAGACCGATGGTATGAGGTCCACAAGCAATAGAACTATTCCGAAATAAGTCTATTCAAGCATGATTTGAAAATGAAAGAATGCGGTGTACCAGCATCAAAAGGTACACATAAGTTCAAATAAAATTACGAGTATATCTGAAATCATTCGGGCCACCGGATCATCGATCCTCCTCATCATATGAATCTGGGACTTGCCGGCCCCCGAACCGGACGCTCCCGTCTGATAAATACGAGCTCCAACTCTATTTGTTTCCATTGTCTTAAACGACGATGACAAAGCAATCTGATTCTGAAACGCTGGTTGCTTCGGGGCTTGGGATGCCGTCGGAGCCGACTTGGAGTCCTTTCGGCAAAAACGGGCCTTATGTCCAAAATTCCCACAATTATAGCACGTGACAGACTGTCTCGGACACTTGGTGCTGACATGACCAAGATCCCGACAGTTATAACAGGTGATGGCTGAACTGGACGCTCGTGACTGAGATCCCGCACGATTATGCGCCGTAGGAGGTCGCTCAGAAACGATAGGACTCACACGAGGCTTCTTGAAGGTTGCGTGCGCTAATGCCTTTACCTTAGCGTGCGCTACTGAGTTCTTTCATTAACGTACGTTACCTTGTGTAGCGTACGTAAAGGCCTTAACGAATTGAGTCCAGTAGCTACTGGACTACTGACCATAATATTGGTAGCGTGCGCTAAAGATGAACAGTAACGTGCGCTATATCCTTGCTTTAGCGTACGTAAAATGATATGTGTAGCGTGCGCAACATCCAATTCTGATTTCCTTCCAGACTTCACTGACCTCTGGAGAAATACGATAGCGTGCGTTATTTTTACTGTATAGCGTGCGCTAACTGTAGGTTCTTAGCGTGCGCTAACATTGAATAGCTTGCGTGCGCTATCGATCAGGCGACTTCACTTGCTGCAATGCCTTGTGCAGTCTCAGTATATGTATGTCCCGATAGCGTGCGCTACTATATGATGAGTAGCGTGCGCTAGCTTTATTTTGCTCCTTCAAAATATTATCGAGCCGAGATTGATCTAATTAAATGTTTTGAATGTAATAATCATCAAAATACATTTTGAGTCAACAATCTCCCCCTTTTTGATGATGTAAAAACATTTAATTAATACCTGCAAAAACATTTTGAAATGATTCGAATCAAGGTAAACTTGTTCGATATATTAGTGGTTTTTGGAGTATTCTCCCCCTTTTTGACATAAACAAAAAGGAACTCCCCCGGAATTGTTGCATTATAACAAATATTAATGACAGTGCCATTATTCAAAGTGTAAACAACAATATTTGTAAACAACAATACTTGTAAATAACAAATGCCAAATGAAGAAATGCGAATTTCATTAAGATAAAATGCAAGTAATACATGACTTGAGACATATAGATTGTTCGACCAACAAGATTCTACATCAAACATCAAAAAATAAAATCCTCAAATCTAAGGATCGGAAGAAGACGAAGGGAAAGGGAACGAAGGGTGTGTGAAACGGATGAACTCGGATATCAACCCACGCACTTCCCGGACTTCCAAACGTAGAGCCCGAACATCCTCTCGAATCTCAGCCTGAGAGGTCTCGATGCCCCGCATCCGAGCACAAAGGTCGCTTTCCTCTTCTTCCGTCACCACATCTCTCATTGGGCGTTTTCCTTTCGACGTAGGCTTCCTTACGAATTCCCCGGTCTGCATTTCTCGAAGGGTATGAGGTCCCCGACGAGTGATTTTTTCTTCTGCAGAAGGCATCCGCGACCCTTTCTCTACTTGGTCATCGTCGCGTAGGTACGGAAAAAGGATCCAGCCTCTGTTGGACGTCCGGACATAGTGCATAGCTTTAAGCGAAGCGTCCGAGATCTCATGACCTAGGGAGACGGGGACTGCCTTGTCCTTCGACAAGTCGACTTGGTGAAAATTGAAAATGGCCGAGAGAATTGAGCCATAAGGCATTCCAGCCTTGCGAGAACGAGAGGCGTAGTTTTTCGACCGAAATTGGAAAATACTGAAGCTCCCTGAAGTTGATCTAAGAGATCATCAATACGGGGTAAGGGATACTTATTCTTGATCGTCACCCTGTTCAACTCCCGATAATCAATACATAAGCGGAATGAACCATCCTTCTTCTTGACAAACAACACTGGTGCTCCCCACGGGGACGCATTCGGTCGGATATAACCTTTCTCGAACAACTCCTCAAGTTGGTTTTTTAATTCCTGCATTTCGGTCGGGGCCATCCGGTACGGTGCCTTCGATATCGGGGACGTACCAGGCTCCAACTCAATCGTGAATTCCACATCCCTCTGTGGAGGCAAACCAGGTAACTTGTCTGGAAAAACATCGGCATATTCCCTCACCACCGGAATATCCGTTAACATTACTGATGATTTCTCGGTTTTGGCCATAAAGCACCAATAACCGACACATCCCTGATTGAGTAATCTTACTGCTTTCATCAAATTAATGACTTTACCAGAACAGCCGGGATTACCTCCCTGAAACACACATTCGACTTCATGACGATCCATCCAATCAATACCCAAGATGATGTCGTCCCTCGGCAAATCTACTACTATTAAGTCCGCTGGCCATACACGACCATGAAGCTGAATCGGACAATTCTGAATCTCACGACTTCCGATAATTCGTCTACCATCAGGTAGGCCAATGACATAAGGCTCACAACTAGTAGCACTACCCAGACGTTGTCTACTCAAACATGACTCGGAAATGAATGAATGAGATGCACCAGTATCAAAAAGGGTACACACAGGTTGAGATAGAATATCGAGTGTACCTGAGATCATTCGGGCCTCGGGATCATCGGTCTTCTTCATCTCATAAATTTGGGGCTTACCGGCCCCCGAACCGGACGCTCCTGTCTGATAGCTCTTGGCTCCGCCTTTAGCTCCTGTCGTCTTGAACGACGCTGACTGAGTGGCCTGATTCTGCACCCCTGAATGACCTGGGGCTTGAGATGACGCCGGAGTGGGTTTAGAGTCCCTACGGCAAAAACGGGCCCTATGCCCAGCAATCCCACATTGTGGCACGTGATGATCGCCGGACATTTGGTGCCGAAATGACCCTGCTCTCACAGTTGAAACAAGTGATGGCCGAACTGGCCGCTCGCGACTGAGATTCCGCGGGTTTAGACGCCGGGGGAGGTCGCTCAGAAAAAGTAGAGCCCGCACGTGGTTTCTTGAAAGTGGCCTGACTCCCGTCAGACTGATTACGATTCTTGGACTTCTTGCTAGCAGACGAAGGTTGCTGCTTAGCAATTTCCTTAGCCATAAGCTCGTAAGTAAGGGCTTTCTCAATGAACTCGGCCAGAGTGGTACAGTTATGATTAAGCAACTGAAGTCTCATACGGGGTTTCAGCCTCTTGCTGAAATACTTGATCTTGTCCGCTTCTGAGTGAATGATAGATGAGGCGAACGGAAGAAGTTCCTGAAATTTTTCGGCGATGGCGAGAACATCATCATCCGCCGAAAGGTCGGGAGTGAGTAATTCCGACAACTTGGCCTCCCTGAGTGGGGCCGGATAGTACCTCTCCATCATGAGAGTCTTGAACTGATCCCAAGTACATGATCCGTCTGTGGGCTTCAACGATAACCACCATGAATGAGCGCTCTTACCGAGATAGTAAGCCGCAACTGAAACTTTATGCCCTTCAGGGCAATCCACCATAGCAAATAACTTCTCAAAATGCTCAAGCCAATGAACAATATCCGCCGGCTCAGATGAGCCCTCAAAAGTAGGTGGTCGCTGGCGAGAGATATCGCTAATGATATTGCTTACACCCCTCTCTTGCCTCTGAGGTGGCGGCGGAGGAGCCTGCTGATTTTGATTGACGGAGTTATGCATCGTCTCCATCAACTGAGCCATCTAGGTCATTTGGGCCATCATGCCCTGCATAAATGCGAGTGGGTCAACCCGGACACCCTCTGACTGAGCCGTGTCCCGGGTAAGACTCCCCGACAGTGAATGATCGCGTCCAGGTGAATGAGTGGCAACGTCACTGCTCGATGAGTTAGCATTATTCCTGGCATTTGCACGTGTATTCGCACGAGTTCTCGGGATTCGGCCCGCTCCACGGCCTCGTCCTCCACGTCCTCTGCCAGCCCTTTCCATACTGAAGTGGAAAGTCATATGATGATTATACATCTCGTATGAGTATCACATTATGATTATATTATGAAATTATGAAAATGAGCATACGCGCTCAAATACAGCGATTACATGAATGATTAACTGAGGTGACATGATTATCTGATGAAATTATTGAAATGATTATCTTGAACAATTTAACAAGATTGATGATATGATCTTCAAGATCAACAACTGAGTAATGAAATGAATTGACTGATTAATGAGTTAACCTGACCGTCCCGGTCAAAGTGACAATGATGATTGAGGATTGTTAACTGATGAATTATGAATGAATGATTAATGCCAGAATTTATACCATGGCATTAGAAATCTTACAGTTCTTGGTCTGATTGGCTCGGCATTTGCACAGGTCACACGTGACGCGAAAGTCCAATGATACTAGTCTGATGACGATGATTTCAAATGAGACATGACTTGGAGGGTAGTATTCAAAACCACGCTCCGATACCAACTCTGTAACACCCCAAACTAGGCGGATATTACAGTGCCGTGGACCCCGATCGACCCACCAGCGAATGAAAATGAATGAATTACACAGTAAATGTAGTACCGAACCACATTACAACATCAATTACTCCGATGAGGAGTTTTATACAACACCCCGTGATGATATCAATACAAGTATATTTTATATGGAGATAAAATATACAACAATGAGTGAAATGAATATTCAAACGGAATGTCTGCAGCGGAATAAATAAAAGAAACATAATGACGAAAAGACCGGGGCCCCTACTAGTATCACTGACTCCTCGTCGTCACCGTGCTCTCCCGTGCCTTAGCCTTGCCATGACTAAACAAAGATCCCCAACGGGCCGCCATACGTAACAACAATCCTCAAGGGTTGAAAATACACAATCATGATATATCCGAAATTATGAATTATCACAGCCGAAACATACGCAATCAAACATGCTATATGAATCGACTCTCAAGACGGCTCAAAGGAATGGCGCCACACTACGTCCGGATGGAAATGTGTCCGTGCACAAGCCACCAACGAGTATCGATCGAATACACGTGTGGTCTTGTACCTAATCGCCTCACGAAGCCATCAACTCGTGTGCACACCCAATGTGAGGCCACCAACCAACACACGACTATAATGTGCCCGACATGAAAATCCTACACATACCAACTGCACGCCAAGATGACCCTAATGCCACAATATGACAAAAGTGACAACGAAAATGAATAATGACTCACCAAGATTAAATGATGGTGAAATGAATGATAGCTCAATGAAATGATCTAACCGCTGCTCCTTATGACTGAGGTGATTAATTGACAATGACAAGTTTTGAAACGGTTAGTACCTTATGAATGAATTATGATTATGAATGAACAACAACAAAAGGAATGAATATCCTTTTAACCGAGTAAGAATTAACTTACACAATACCGATGATAATGTCCTTCCACGAACAACGTCCTAAATGAAAAGTCGGTCGCTCGAACAACCTTGAACAACAACAATTACCAACAACCGATCAATACACGAATCAAATACGATCATAACCGACCCAAACGTCGATACAACAATATCCGAACTCGTAGATGTACTCTAACGAAAACGTTGAGATACCCGTTGGTTAAAACCAAACCCAAATTATCGAACCAACTCCAAAATGATTGATTCAAACCAGCACAACATTATCAATGACATCAATAATCTCATGGAAATCCACAATTCAAGTTTATAATAACGACAATCGGAAATCCCCAAAATAACCGAAGTCAACCCCAAGGGTTCTTGAAATAATTCCGAAAATAACCATTAAATCCGTAAGAATATACTTATCCAAGGTAGATAATCCATATCTAACATATTCCAATGATAATCCAAGCTTACACGAAGAAATCGGAAGGAAAAACCCAAAAATCCGAAATTCTAGATCCAAGAGATTAATACCTTTGATTCGATGTGATGAAGATGATGAAATGATGATTAGTCCGAAAGATGAGCTTGAAGATGATGATTGATGAATACACCTCGAAGAATCCTCTCCGAATCGCTCGAAATCGCCCAAAATACCGAAGGAATGAAATGAGATGAATAAATGACGAACTCTGACTAAACTGTCCAATTTATAGTCAGTCCAGGTTAGCGTGCGCTAGCCCTTGTGCGTAGCGTGCGCTAACGAGTAATTTGGGTAGTCCAGTACCCACTGTCCGAACACGGTAGCGCGCGCTACGTACCTTCTTGTAGCGTGCGCTACGGCCATACTACTAGCGTGCGCTAAGACCCATTTTTAGCGTGCGCTATGAATTAATCCAGTGCAGTCCAGTAGCCACTGGACTCAACCTGATCCGTCCTTAGCGTGCGCTACACCTCATATTAGCGTGCGCTACTTCAACCCACTAGCGCGCGCTACTTATAACTCACCTGCAGTCCAGTACCTTGTGGACTGCAGCCAGGGTAACCTTAGCGTGCGCTAAAGCTGAGTGGTAGCGTGCTCTACCTATACCCAATTAGCGTACGCTAAAAGGAGTATGTAGCGTGCGCTACTCCTCACGCACAGCTCGCAACGAAAATGACAATGATGATAAACACGGCACGAAACTCCAATCAGATAAATGATGACTGACGATTGATACACGATACAATTACTCTGAATGATGAATACCATGACTGAATCTGAGTGACAATTGATCACTAATGAATGAAATTACTGAGTATCAATTACTGAATGATAAATACTGAATTACAACTGGGTATTACAGAAAGTTGATGTTCTTGAGTTTATGATTATCATATAAACAAGTTTATAAGCATGATTATGAGATGGATTACCGGATTATGATGAGGTTGTTATTGATATATGGATATTGATATGATTCTTGTGGTTTGAATTGTGTTGTTCGTCTTCTTGAGATAAGTTGGTTAATCCTCCTCCTCATTTTTGAATGATTATTTACATGTTAAAGTATATCGGATTACGTTGTTTTGATGACTATGAACATGGTTTCGAATCACTTAGTGTTTGTCTCGGGGCCTAAGACGCTGTAATATTCTTGGATGACTCTGGGGGTGTTACAGTAATTAGATTATGATGTTTTTGTTCTAGGAACGGTCCATGAACTGCATGTTGGTAGCAACTAGGTTGTGGATGTTTTTATTCATATGGTATGAATGCAACAAACCTGCTTAAATGAATTAATGTGCAAAGTGTAACATTAATCGCGAAAATTCTCCCACGTCAAAATATTAAGTTTAAAAGGTTTCAAGGTTTTCCGTCCCTCCATCTAGCTTTTGGAAAATTCAAGTCCAAACCTAATGTGCTATGCTTATGAGTTATCAGGGTAGTCGTTCGGGGAGGGTTGATAAATTCCGAGAGTGCATTGGATGCCTTCGGTTGGAGCAAATTTATCCCTAGAAACTTGTTCGGTTGCCAGATAATATTCAATTGTGAAACTGATTAGCGTCAATGGTATAAACTTAACTTGTTCATGAACTATAGAAACCATCTAGGTTGAGGGGGGTGAACAAGGGGAAAAAGAAGATCGAATCATCCATTAGATGGGTTGGTCTTGGACACCACTTTATGAAGATTAATAGACTAGAAACCTATTCGGTTGCCCTCTATTAAAATTTATAAAGAACTCGATCACCACTATGAAGTAATGCGAACAAATACTTCCGGATTTCACAAGGGAGTGTGTTATTCCGATAAAAGTAGTGGGAACTGGGTTAAAAGAATAGAAAATACCTTAATTCTAAACTCAGATCATAATTGAACGAGTCACTAATCAATCTGTCGTACTTAATGCAGACAAACAAAATATCAACTCTCAAAATGACTATGAACCCACTCACTATACTACTCGATAGAACACCTTAACTGGGCCTAATTTTGTGGACTGGCTCCGCAACATGATGATAGTCCTAGTATGGAGGCGTTGGGATTCGTCTTGGAGACGGACATTCCGGCGGCTCTGGTGCGGACCAGAGCCAGTCGGGAAGATCTTGAAAACCACAAAAAGTGGGTTAGGGATGACATTAGAGTCCGTGGCTATATGATGGCCTCTAGAAAATAACTTCTGCTAGGCAGATTTTATCTCACTTAACTGAGCTTTATGGTGAGGATAGTCGAACTGCTAAATATGAGATATCTAAAGAGATTTTCGGTGCCAAGATGAAGGAAAGTGAGAAAGTTGGGGACCATGTCCACAAAATCTCTATGATCGAGATATTAAAGGATCTTGATTTTAGGATGCATGCTTCTCTACAAACCGACCTTATCCTGCAATCTCTTCTCACAGTTTGTTAAACTTCAATTGCAATGAGATTTCTTGCAATTTAGCAAGGTTGATGAACAAATTTGTAACTTCTCAGTCTCAGATGAAGACTCCGCAGGTGAAGGAGTCTACCCTTGTGATTTCTTCGGGATCTCGAAGGTTCACGAATAAGAAGAAAAAGACCAAGAAGCAGATGGACCCACAAAATAAGGACTTTAAGGATAAGGGAAAGGCCTCAATGGTTCCCAAGAGCAAGAAGGTAAAGACAGACACATGTCTCAAATGCGGTGAGCTGGGCCACTGGGCAAGAGACTGTCCGATCCTTCATGGAGCTTTAGGTACGGAACTTTTAGTTTTGGAAACTAATTGTTCTGCTACCATATTTTCTACCTCTGGGATACTGGATTCAGGTGCTAGTTCTCACATTTGTACCTTGAATCAGGATGTGGAATGAAGTGGAAAGCTTGGAGCTAGGGAAGTGATGATTACTGTCGGAAGCGGGCATAGTGTCACAGCAACTGATATAGGATCACTTCTTTTGGATTTGGAATCCGGCTTTGTTTTAACTTTAAATGATGTACTAATGTTGCTAAAGGGGCATAAGAACATTGTATCCATTTCGGTCTTGGATCGGAAAGGTTTTTCATTTTTCATTGGTGATATTTCCTACAAAATTTATTTTTCGAAATAAACTAGTAGGCACTGTCACATTGTTAAATGGATTGTATCATCTAAACTTAAATAACAAAGTTGTGAATACTATGATAGTGTGGTAGGGATGAAACTAATCAAGTTTTGAGATGGCATCTTAGACTTGGTCATGTTGGTCAGACCAGGATATACAAAATGGAAAAGGATGGACTCATGGGTCCATTGGGATTAGATCCCTTTCCAACTTGTGAATCTTGCCTTAAAGGCAAAACGACTAAGTCCCCCTTCATAGGGACGTTTGAAAGAGCTGCTGATAAGTTTGGATTAGTCCATACCGACGTATGTGGTGATTTGGAAGCATAACGTGATGGATAAGTATTTCATTACGTTTACGGATGATCATACTAGGTATGGTTATGTATACTTAATGAAACATAATTCCGAGGCCTTTGAGAAATTCCAGGAATTTAAGGCCCTAGTCAAAAAACAGACTGGTAATCATATCAAAGCACTTCGATCGGACCGAGATGGTGAGTATATGAGTACAGAGTTTGATGAGTTCCTCAAGGAGCACGAAATAGTGTCACAACTCACACCTCCAGGAACTCCTCGGTTAAATAGTGTGTAGGAAAGAAGGAACTGAACCCTGATGGACATGGTTCGTTCCATGCTTAGCTACACCGACTTACCGATTTACCTATAGGGTTATGCACTCCTGACTGCTGCTTATATCTTGAACAGATGTCCTTTCAAGTCCGTTCCTAAAACTCTGCATGAGATGTGGGAGGGCAGGAAACCAAGACTTAATCATATTAGGATTTGGGGATGTCTCGCCTATGTCAAGAAGACCAAGGCAGAGAAATTAGAAGCTAGGTCCATGAAAGGACATTTCATTGGATTCCCATCTGGGATGATGGGTTATCTATTCTACATGCCGAAGATCGAAAGATCATTATTTCTTTGCAAGCATACCTTCTGGAAGATTAGTTCATTCAGGAAGGTGGAGCATGTAGAAGTATTTCTTTGGAAGAATATAATGAAACTTCTGAGGATACACCTGTACAAGAAGATGGAACCGAACCTTCTGAAACACAAGTACAACCTCCTCATAGGTCAAGTAGGGTGTCTCAATTACCTGAGAGGTATGGTTTTATGCACTTGGAGGAACTGGGTCTCCACGAGGTTCCAGGTGATAACCAAGAGATCGTCCCGCAGCCTATGACCTAGCAATGGTGGATGTAGACTCCGTGAAATGGACTGTAGCAGTCTTCACGTAGTTGGGACCTTCGTTTTGACGAGGCAGTCAAGGAGTTTGACTTCGTGCAAAATGAAAAAGGACCTTGTGTATACAAGAGGGTTAGTGGGAGCAAGATCGCATTCTTAGTACTATATGTAGATGACATTCTACTAATAGGAAAACGATGTGAGAATGCTCAGTTCGGTGAAAGCTTGGCTTTCGAGTAGGTTATCTATGAAATACTTGGAAGAAGAAACCTATATTGTTGGGATTCGACTCTACTGGGATAGATCGAAGAGAATGGTAGGTGTTTCCCAAGCCTTCTATGTAGATAAAATCTTAAAGCGATTTAAGATAGATTATTCTAAAAGAGGGTTCCTATCGATGCGACATGGAATAAAACTCATCTTGAAGATGTGTCCGTATAGTGAGGAACAACGAAAGGAAATGAGTAATATACCATATATTTCAGCCATGGGTAGCCTTGTGTATGCCTTGCTGTGTACGAGACCTGACATTACGCATGCTGGGAACGTGATAAGTAGGTTTCAGGCAAACCCAGGTAGGGAACATTGGACCACCGTAAAAGAATGTTCTCAAGTACTTTAGAAGGACTAGAGATCTGGTTCTTACGTATGGTGGTGGAGAACTGAATGTGACAGGCTTCCCTGATTTAGAATTCCAAGGACAAAAAGACAGCTCTATGTCTACTTATGGGTATATTTTACTCTTAATGGAGGAGCAGTATCTTGGCATAGTTCCAAGCATAGCGCGACTGGTGATTCCACCTGTTAGGCTGAGTATCAAGCGGCCTGGAAGGCCTCCAAAAGAAGGGTTTTGGATTAAGAAGATACTGGGTGAACTTCAAGTGACACCATGTGCTGTGCTGTCTGTTTTCTTTTTTATACGATAACAATGGAGCGGTAGCACAGGCCTAGGAGCCGAGGTTTCATAATGGTAAAAAACACATTGAGAGAGAGTATCATCTCGTGAGAGGATTTATTCGCAAAGGATATATTGTGCTGCGTAGAGTAGACTCAGTAGACATCGTCGCTGATCCACTGACCAAGCCAATTTCTCAGATAAGCTTGGAGCGTCATCTGGAGAATATATGTATTAGATACCCTAGCGTGTGGCATTGAGTGCAAGTGGCAGATTTTTAGGAATATGCCCTCGAATGCCACTCAGAGGATGTTTGAGAGAGGGCATTGTACTTGTTATTATGTAAATCATTATCAGAAGGCAATTGCATGTTTCTTTATTTACAGGTAGTCATTCATTGGTATTCCTGACTAGTAAATATATAGATAGAAACTAGTCCTTGTATTTGAGAGCAAAACGTTCCACTCCTTATCGGATAAGGGGATCGGCACTGGAAAGGTTTATGGCTCAAATACTTAATCGTTCACAAGTCGATGAAACTTGACTGGGCGTTAAGTTTATGTGAAGAATTGTATGACGTGTTATTTGACTTGGAGAGTGCCTGTCGAACGCTAATGGTTAGTGGGAGCACACGTTATAGGTATGCTAATGAAATTAGTATACTCAAACCGACTCACCATCGATTCGTCACACGGATTTCACTCTGGTACAGTCAATGAGGGAATTAATCGAAAGGCTGTGATAGGTATTCGTGAACCTTCGACTTGAGGATTTAGTAGGGATGTGCTTGTGGCGTTAAGATTTTCATTAGAGTAGTTCGACCCAGAAATCCGAAAGGTGGGGGTCAACCTCGACGTGCATCTTGACTGTCAAGTAGCAGGTTCTACTAAATACCAAGATAGGATTCTTTCTACTGTTAATGAATGGGTATATGTCCTGGTTATTGGCAGATGAGATCATAAGTCTTTGGCCAAAGTATTGGATCTAGTTGTATTAGATACACGAGAGCTCAGTGATCTCGGTTTGCATTAACTCATGCATAGCATCAAGTACCGATAGGGTTGACTGATTGACCCTATAACTTGATCGGGACATTTGAAAGAAGGGTTGATACGTATACTGGTATTCACGACAGAAAGGTTATGGAATGATCTCCATCATTCGTTCTCAGTTAGGGTACAGTGTAGGCCGCCAGGATGGCTAGGTGGTGCTACTACTCTTTGGTTCCTTCCATTGCTAACTGAGAGGGACCTACCAAGTCGCGCAATAGGATTGACGACAGCATGAATCAAGCTTATTCTATCTTTATAAATATTAGATATTGGATATCTAATTTATTGGACATTGGATGTCTAATTAATTTTGGGATATTGGATGCCTAAATTAATTTTTTGGATAAATTAATTTACGGCCTAATGAATTGAATATAATACTGGGTGATTAATTTAATTCATGAATATAATTATTTCTTGGAGAAATTAATTATATTATTTTATATTTGATATTAATAATTAATTGGATTAATTAATTGATATAAATACATCGGAACAGAATGGAGTCTTATCTGTTTGGACACACGAGAGTCCGAAACGAACCGAACTCGTCCTTTGCTTCTAGATGGACACCCCCTTTGATTTTTTATTAAGTGGTCTTTGATTTCCACCTTATTATATGGTGGAAGACCAAAGAAAATCAACAAAGTGATTTTTAATAATGAAGAATCAAATATTATGGGGGATATGAGTTGATTTGGTGACAATAAAAAGAAGACTTCTCCCCTCTTGATTGAGAACCATCCGTGAGTTGAAAAGGATAGAGAGAGAGAGAGAGAGTATTATTTCCTTTAATTGTCTTCTTCATTGCTTCTTGTTCACTTTCTTGGAGAAAAATTGAGAGAGAAGAATTTTTTCCTAACACTTAGAGTGCTTAGGAAAAACTAGAGAGAAAATAAATTAATATACTCGGAGTGTATCGATTTATTTCTATAAGCTCCAACCATCATATTCTAGCCGTATCCTTGGAGGATAATATGATGGGTGTTATTTCGGTCGACTTCCAGCACGTGGCAAGTAGAGGCATGGTGTTTCGGTGCTCGGGATACCAAAAGCTTACCGAATTGGATTTGCGGCGGAGATCAACTAAAGCTTGGCAGACTGGATTCGTGGCGAGGATCACCATCTTCACAACCATTTAATCAAAGGACTACAAGGGTATGATTTCGAATATCCCTCTTGTTTGTTTTTATATATTCATATATACGTAGCTTGATCGATTCTCTTTAGGGATTCGGATCGAATTTGATTCGTATATTGCTTCTGCTGCGCCTTCATTTTAAGCACCGAATCCCAACACATACGACGATAAATTTATTGGTGTCATCTTCTCCAACCTTATACTTTCTTTACAAGGAGGCTCACAAACTCTTTGCAGTCCACTTTATCGAGGCACACAGAGTGTATATCGCATTATCAAATCCATTAAGGATGTAATTCCTGAGTAGATAGCAGATAGTCCTCTTTATCAAATCCATTAAGGATGCATGATTTTATGTGCTTATGGGATGCAATTTGCCTTTATGTACAGGTTGTATATATAGATGTAGATTAGGTCAAAATGACGAGAACCTCAATTAAACTAGTATTTATTGACTTGCTTCTTAAGCAGTCTTTCATTAACTTGCTTCTAAAGTAGTTATGAAGGATCTACAAGAATAGGAGGAGTCCCAAACTTAATCAATTCTAAAGAATAATCCAATTGGGAGCAAAACCGAGCCACGAGCCGAGCCGAGCCAGGCCGAGCCTACGGACTTTCTTGACAATTCGTACTCAACCTTTGAGCATTAATTTTTCATTCTTTAAATCTTGAATTTGTAAAAATAAATACACCACAATTATCTATTCAAAATGTAGATTAAGATTGACACTCTTTCTAATCCCATGACACGTCAAATTAAAAAATAACAATTAAAATCATAGTCCTAAAAAATCTCTACATCAAATCCATCACACAAAACCTTCAGACTCCGAAATTATAGAGCAGCCTCGAAATTTGTATAGCTCGACAAGGGTTATAACATTTCATGGGTTAAAACTTGCAGTGTCCATTTAAATATAGTGCTATTCTTGTTTGCCCCAAGTTTAGCAACAACTCTTTTGATACCAAAATTATCGTAACTGACCTTTACTCGAATGCATCCGAGTCATATATTGTACTTTCGAGTAAGAAAACCTCGAGTCAACTTGCAAAAATATATAATATTGAGAAAGATTAATATTCAGGTAACATGAATTAACCAACCGAGTAACAAGAATGTCCCCAACGAGTAACACGATGATATAAGCGAGTAACAAGATTGATCATCGATTAACTCATTTAGAAACTAGGCTAACTCGGTTGACAACTCGTGTTACCCATGGGTAACTTGTCCGAGTTATTCGAATAACTCGTCCGAGTTATTAGAGTAAGTCGAATGAGACCCGAGTAACTCATGTATACGGTCGAGTTACTCGATAAATTAATTGATTTGTTAATCGAGTGACTCGAATATTAATCGAGTAACTCGTTTGGTAACTTGTGTAACTTGACTTTGTCATCGAGTGACTCATTACGACTAACACGAGTAACCACTCGAATAAATTGAGTAAAGTTCGAGTCACCAGTTCGAGTTACTTTTTAAATCATTTATAGAGTTAATTTAAATAAATATCATGCTCGAGCAAACCACAACATCCATTAAATTATCTCTTGGCAATATTTTTATCCTTTTTTTCTAATAGATGATCTCACATCAGGAGTTTTCTCTCACCTCGAAGAACAAGGATTTTTCGACTGCAAAAAATAAAAAGTATATCTATAACTTAATTTCAAATAATATTTATACTTGAAATATCAGAAAATATTCAAATACTAATTAATTTGTGTAAATATTATAAGTTTTGGTTTCATTTAATATAATCTAAACTTTCAAATTATTTTACAGGCGAGTTTTTGAAAAAAGGTTACCATTCATTTTTATGGTAAGGCAAGATTTAGATTACCGCGGTGGAGAAGAACAAATGTTACCTGTGCCCGTTGGTGTGAGCTATGTGACACTAGTAGATAATGTTCACTGTATTGTTGAAGTTGATAGAATAAAATATGTTTATGTTCTATTCTCAATTGATTGTGATGGGAAAAAGAAGAAAAATGAAGATAAAGAATTATTCTGATATAAATTACTTGTTCCAATTCAATGCAGAGACTGTGATTTCTGCTAGACTTCAGAAGGCAACTACCAATTGTAGTAATACGCATTTCAAAAACTACTACTAATTTTATTTTTTCTCAGTTCAAAAATATTCGTTCAACAGTTCCCTCATTTGGTGCACGGTTTGCCTTACCTGGATCTAGCTCTTTGTTAGTACCTTGCAATTCTAATTATATGGATTATATGAGTAATTGGGGTTCGAGCATGAAAATCCCTCAGGAATTTGATGATTGCGCTCCTTCAAATAATGTATGTGATGTTAGTGGTAATGGTGGTGTGGTAGTAGTGCTGATGATGGTAGTAGTTACGATGTTAATGAAGACATAAATATCGATGATATCGATCTTGAAGATGCTGAGGTTCAGAAATATTGGTTTGAAAATATTTGCAAATATTGTGATAAAAAAGGCATGTTCAATAAATAATTTGAAAAAGAGGTAAAACCAGAACCAGAATAGAGACGCTTTGATTTCGATCAATAATTAGATGAAGAAGGTGCTCCAGCTCCTCCCTCTGGCCCTGGGTGAAAAATTCCAGACAGACCTTCATATATGTCACCTTCTTAAGTTGATGATGATATGGATGAAATCTTTGATCCTGCAAATGCAGTACCTTTGCAGAAAGAATCAGTATTTCTCTCCAAAGATAAATAGAAGAACGTTGTTGGGAGGTATCATTTGGAAAAGAATCTGCCTATCGTACTCTAAAATATATATTTTTTGTTGAGCGCCTCCAGGAGGGATGGATTTTAGAGAGTGCACTCACTGAACGAGCATACCTACCATTTTGACCCAAATCGAAAGGCACCTAAGCAGTGGCCTTCTAAGATGCTCAGTGAATACATGTTCGACAAACTGTTAGTGGATGGGCAGTGTAAGATCCGTGTACTTTATTAATATTGTATTTTGTTAATGGTCGTATTATGTTGGGAGTTGGTCTGGGAAAGTTCCATATTATACTGTCTGATGCCTGGAACCGTATGTATATTAGAGTTGGAACTGGTATGTTGGTTGTAAGTGATTGTCGAGTTCTGTGCCTACCAGGATGTGTTCATCCTGACCAAACTTCATAATAGTGATGTTGAGAAGTAGTAGTTAGCGCACGCTAGACTGTGTTGCTAGCGTGCGCTAATCATGCATTGTAGCGCACGTTAAATGGCTATGATAGCGCATGCCATTATGGATGGTCAGTACATGTAGATGTTTCCGGACTTTGGACAAATTAACAGGTAGTGCGCACTAACCATTACGGGTAACGCACGCTAGGGTGGCCAGTGTAGAAAGTTCTGCACCACCTTTCAAAGGCGGTGGACTATCTTTTAGCCCGATAGCACACGCTACACTTTTCCCGTAGTGCGCGCTAATCGCGTTCAGTATAAATAGGACAGCGTAGTTCAGTTCTTGCCATTTTCTTCCCTCTTCCTTCCTCCTCCCATGGCTAGGTGATTTGGACGTAGGGAAGTGCAGATTTTGGCCGGACTTCACTACCTGTTGCTACCCAAAATATTATACGTAATGATTTGCTGGATATGGCTACATGTGAGTAACAAACAAAATGTGAGAGCACGTACGAAAGAATGTAAATAACATAAGATTTGCCGGGGTTGTTAGTCCCGGGGTTGAATGCTCTCGCGAGATATTATTAATATGAATGATGCTTTAGAGTATAAGTATTAATGTTAGAGTACAATTACAATGAGTGTAATGCCCCTAGTTTTCTAACCCTCAAGTGCAGATGATTGCCGGAAGAACCAGAGTTAAAAGCTCTGTGAGTTCTTATTACAAAGATGAAGTGTTCTCTCTATTGTTTACTATGCGTAATCGTGTTCACCTCTTAACGTCCCTTTTTTCAATGTTGGAGGTCTCCTATTAATAGGAAAGGAGGTTGTTGGGATGTCCCTGTCCTACATGGGCGATCGCCGTTCCTGTATTAAATTAAGCGGGCGATCGTCCCAGCACGTGGGACTGTTTTCTTAAAGTCCACAGCCACTGCTAGCAGCCAGACGCGCGAAACAATGAGTAGATGACATGTTCCTCATGTCGCAGTCTTGGGAGGTCCCACCTAGGACCTTTAGGCGGGTCTGTAGGTAGGTGAGGCCGTCCTTGTCACTGAAAACTTTTGAAGGGCTGGAGTCAAGCCTGTTCTTGCGGCGCCTTTTGCGGATCTGCAGGTGGGCCTTCATCCCGAGGTTCGGTCTTCGCAGACTTTGATGGATGACAGTTTTACACATGGCATAAGACGGTCATCCTCGATCAGATACTAGAGGCGATCACCAGGTGTCAAGAAACGGTCGCACGGCCATTATGATTATTGCCTTTGAGGTGTATAAATCGCCGCACAACAATTGCCCCCCAGCTCGCTCCGATGTTGAAGACGTGGGGTGAGGTGGCTCTACTGGCGATCACTTGCAGTAGACGGGCGACTCCTCCTTTTATGAAGCAGACGATCGTCTCTCGAACAGATTGAATTTGAATTTGGATGACCTCTACGGTCGCTGAAAATAGCGGGAAGTGGAAGCGGGCTTTGAAAACGTCACTGGGGCACGTGTCGCGCTCCCGTTGGGGGAGTCCGACGGTTCTGTCAAGCTTGTCATTTGGCGTGCCCTCGAAACGATGCATATGCGGATTTCGATGGCGGCATTTAAATACGACTTATCTGACGGTTGCACTCCAGCCCTTGAGATTCCACTTATTTGCCCAGAAGTCCCCGCTCTCGCCTATAAAAGGGGCTAGGACTTCTGGGTTTATAATTTTATGCGCTTTTGCCTGAGA
Source organism: Orobanche coerulescens (assembly GCA_033398695.1). Classification (NCBI taxonomy): domain Eukaryota; kingdom Viridiplantae; phylum Streptophyta; class Magnoliopsida; order Lamiales; family Orobanchaceae; genus Orobanche; species Orobanche coerulescens. The sequence goes on along the minus strand of CM065801.1, from coordinate 203,469,618 downwards.
AGAAGAAGACATAGACGAATTTTCTTGAAGCTTTGTGTGACGGTCGTCGTTGGACTCAAACTCTAGGTAAGAACAAAAAACTTCTTCTCCCTCCTTTCTCTTTGAATATGTCCGGAGGAGGATCAAATGTGTATGAGGCGGGTAGCACTTCTGCCGCCACGACTTCGACTGCTCGGGATGAAACCTCTGCGGATTTTCACGTGGAGACGGCCGTCGAGGCCATCCGCACCGGGATTGAACCCGCAGAGGTTGAAGAACTCTTCAATGAGGCTGACGTGGCCAAGTCGGCGGCGGCGGAGAAGAAGCGCTCATTGGCCAACGAGGAGGAGGCAATAAGACTGTACTGGGAGCAGAACAGCGTGTTCGGCAAAGCCTTTTTAGAATTTGCTGAGCTTATGGAGAGTTTAGCCAGCCCACGTCCAAAGTTCGACTTTCGCGCGTAGTTGGTCGCCCACCCCCATGAACCCGTAAAGTGGACGTCATTTCAGGCCGCGAGACGCTCCCCGTGGACCCTTAGCCAGATCAAGAGTTCGGCGACCAAGAAGGATTTGACTCGTTGGAGGGCGAAATTCCATGTCCCCTCCGACGTTTCACTGTATGTGCCTACCGAGAACGAACGTGCCGACCAACCTCCCGAGGGTATGGTCGCCGTTAATGAGTTGATCATGGGGGCCGGACTGCGGTTCCCACTGCCATTCGCCATGTCGTATCTGTTGGCCGCTTGGAATGTGACGCCGCTCTAATTGACGCCGAATGCCGGGTTGCAGATTGTTAGCACTTTCACTCTATTTGGCGGTCACCGGCTGTTCCGTCTTCCTTCTGTGCCGGAGATGAACTATCTCTTTAAGCTGACGGCGCAGAAGGGTTCCGTTGGCGGCTACCACATCTAGGGTCACTCGGGCCGGGTGGTTCTTGGGGTGCCGAACAAAGTCCGGGGCGACCTGACAAAGTGGTGTTGGGTCGGCGGTGCGTGGAAATCGGCTGCGAGCGACAAACCTGACGATGAGTTGGATATCCCCATCGGCTTCCGGGAGAGGAATCCGAGTAAGGGTTTTGAATCTCCCTTCGTTTGGATACATCTTGAACTGATCTAATTTGGTTTCCTTTTTGCAGGTGCCCTTGTTCCGGCAACAAGCGACCTACCATTTGATTTTTCGATCGTCTGGGAGCGAATCCGCAGTCTTTCGGACCGCTACATCAACGCTCGCGTGATCAACAACGAAGCTCATTGGTTGGCCGCTCGGTTGTTCCGCTTTCCCCGCCACTTAAGGGTCCCAGGTACAAATGTTTACGATTTCCTTTTGCTTGGCGATCGCCTTTGATTGAAGAAGATGACTAACTTGGTTGATTGTCTTTTCTTTTGGCAGAGATCTACTTCCCCCGCTACTCCGAGCCACCGAGAGAAATTGCCATGTCGAACCCTGGGGTCATGAGTCGTATCTGACAAGGGAAGAAGACGAGCCGTGCCCCTGCGGCGACGATTCATCCTATCCCAGAGGCAAGACCTCTCGTGGGGCCGATCGTCAATGAGCCGGAGTCTCGGGAGGAGGAACAGCTCCACCTCAACCGCAAGAGGCAGAGGGCAGAGGAGCCTTCGCCCTCTGTTGCTGCTGAGGTGCCTACAGTGGTTCCGCCGGTCGCCGCGCCTCCCCTTTCTACATTTCCAATGGCGGAGGGGTCTACGCCCTCATCGGCCTTCCTACAGGCCATGGCGACCGCTGATGCCCAGACCCCGCGTGGCAAGCCGTTCTTCGGCCGCGACCCAGAGAAGGTCGAAAGGTAATTTTGGTTGCTCTGCTGAGTTATGTCACTTGTGTAGGGGACATACTAACTCCTCTGTTCTTGGTGCAGGGCCCGTCTTGCCGACCCGAACTGCTCGCCGATGGTGTTGGACTTCCTCACGAGCAGATCTCCCCGCGAGCCTAGCGACATCCCTCACTACGTCTCTCGGGCTATCGCCGCCCTGCCGAAGGCTTGGACGACTGATCTGGATGCGATCACGCGGTCGAGGTCTCGAGAAGGGAGGGCTCGAGGTCGGCCCTTTGATTGATAACTTCAAAGCCTATGTGCTTGAGCATCCTCTGCAGTCGGCTTTCTTTATGCCGATCCTTGACCTCTCCGAGCTCGGAATCGACCTGAGCTGGTATCCGTTGCCGGACAACCTCATTCACCCGGATGTCAGCGAGGAAGCGCATGTCGATCCAGCAGCCGGTGGCGAAGGCCGGACCGATCCAGCGGCCGGTGGCGAAGGCCAGGCGGGGGCGGCCTGAGTTAGTCTGCATTCATTTTGGTTTTGCTTGTAATTTTTCAGCTTTGTTGTATTCTGCCTTCGGGCGCTTTTGCCTTCGGGCATTTGTATAAGTATTCCGAATGAAATGAAATAAGTAATTGCTTCTGATTCCTTGCTTGTATGATCGTCTATCTGGATCTTTTGTATTTGACTTCACATGTGTGTTTGAGGAGCGTTCGTTGTATGTAGAGCCCCGAATGTATTGGTATACTTAAATTCTCACTTGTAAATTTCTGAACAAAACCGATCGTCATTTGTGTATTTGACCAAAGCCGATCGTATGTGTGGCCCAGTCCTCCTGATCGAATGTATGGCTCCGCTTTGCCCCTTGTTTTTGTTTACTTAGTGAAAGTAAGGGAACGAAAATAATTCGTTTAGCGAGCTATCTTTAGTTTGGTTCTTGCGATCTTCAATTTTGTCGCTTCCTCGAAGGAGGCCGAGCGTCCCGGTCTGGAAGTAATTTGCACGGTTGTGGGGTTCGATGGAACCGACCTCCACGACTATGTCCTGTGCGCGATCGACATTCCGTCTGATGGTTAACTTCTCGCGACTCACTTAATTGTGAGGGTCCTCCGTAGGCTGCGTTTTGCCTCGCAATGTAGCGATGGGGTCTCTGCCTAGAGGAGTCCTTGCATGGGGCGCCGTCGGATAAATCGACTTTGTTACCGTAGCTTATTAGCACTTTTCTGCCTGGGACCGACATGTTAGATGGCGGACCTAAAGGGGGCATACGTTGTGACGGGGGGAGGGACGCGTCACATTGTCCAGGTCCACCATGTTAGATGATGGATCTGAGGGCGGGCGAGCGTGTCCACTAATCTATTTTGGAGGATCCTTCGGCTACGCCCGCCTCGTTTTTAAACAAAAGGGCGGGCGATCTCTGCCCAAAAGAACCTTGCATGGACGGGCTGTCAGTTCCATCGACCTCCAGAATCATGGCTGCACTTTTCTACCTCGGATCGCCATGTTAGATGACGATCCTCGACGGTATACGTTGTGCTGGGGGGCGATCGCTTGCCTAGGTCCATCATGTTAGATGACGAACTCTTGGAGGGCGAGCAAGTCATCCTCTTTTTTGTTTGTTTTGCTGAGGCGAATCATTTAGAGAGGATCGGAAAATCTCATTTAGCTCTTTGTACATTGGATAAATGAATACAGAGTTTTTATTGATAGTATTTCTTCAAATAAACGGCGTTCTAGGGATATTGGTCCGGAGTGCCGTCTGGGTGTTGGAGCTTGTAGGCTCCTTTGGTCAGCCATTTGGGTATCCTGAAGGCCCCCTCCCAATTAGGGCCAAATACTCCCGTGTGAGCCTGGACCTTTTTGAGGACTAGTTCGCCTACTTGGAATCGCCATTCCTTGACCTTCGAATTAAAGAATTTCTCGGATTACCTTTTATGGATTGTGTTCTTCATTTCTGAGGTCAGTCGTCGTTCCTCGAGCATATCCAAGTCGATCCGCCGAGCTACATCATTGTCCGTCGTCAATTGTTGTGCAGTTCAGTGGCTGAGGACGGCGATCTCCGACGGAATCACTGCTTCTGTTCCGAAAGCGAGGGCGAATGGGGTCTCGCCGGTTGAATTTCGGGTCGTCTTTCGGTAGGACCACAAAACATCCGGGAGCTCGCTCGCCCATCGTCCTTGTTTAGATTCGAGTCTTGCTTTGATCGTGTGCTTGAGGATCTTGTTTACAGCCTCTACCTGGCCGTTTGTTTGAGGGTGGTAAGGTGCCGAGAACAACATTTTAATTCCCCATTTTTTGCAGAATTGCATAACTTCCAAACCATCGAACTACTTTCCGTTGTCGGAGATAATATCCTGAGGTAGACCGAAACGGCAGATGATGTTCTTCCAAATGAACTTGATCACTTGTTCTTGGCCGATCTTGTTGAGTGGCTCGGTCTATGCCGATTTCGTGAAATAATCAACCCCCACGATGGCGAATTTACATCCCCCTGGCGTCGTCGGCAAAGGACCGATGAGGTCGATGCCCCATTGGGCGGACGGCCACGGACTGTACATAGAAGTGAGCTGCTCGGGGGAGAGCTTGATGTTCGGGCCCATTACTTGACACCTGTGACAAGATCGTGCATAGGCGATCGCGTCTTTTTGTAAGGTAGGCCAGAAAAAGCCTTGCCTGGTCGTCTTGTGGATGAGAGATCGACCTCCAGCGTGATTTCCACAGATCCCATCATGGATTTCGGCTAAAACAAGTCGGCCTTCCTCCGGTGTAATGTATTTGAGGAGAGGAAGGCCGAAAGCTCGCTTGTAAACCCGGTCGGCCAATAGGGTGTATCTGGTTGCTCGGAGCTGAAGCTGGCGAGCTTTGATCCGATTTTTGGGGACCGTTCCGTCCTTCAAGTACTTAACGAATGGAGTCATCCAGTTTTCTTCGGCGATGGCAACTGTGGTGACCAGGCTTCTGTCGATCGCCGATTTTGCTGACTTCGTGATTTGGATGTTAGAGAAGTCTGCTGCCCCATATGACGATGCGAGTTTGGATAGGGCATCATCCTGGGAGTTGTGCTCTCTCGGGACTTGTTCGATCAGCACTTCTTCAAACTTTGTGCATATTTCGGCGACCAATTCTTGATATTTGATCATCTGTTCGTCGCACGCCTCATATTCCCCCTTGTCTTGGTTCACGACCAAGAGGGATTCTATGAATATGTAGAGGCGACGAACGTCCATGACGAGTGCTAGATCGAGCCTGCCTACCAAGGCTTCGTACTCGGCTTTATTGTTGGTCACACGGAACCCGAAACACAGAGCATTTGTAAAACTTTGGCCTTCGGGGCTGATGAGGACAATCCCTGCGCCTGCTCGCGAGCTGGTCGCCGAGCCATCTACGTATAATTTCCAGGCAGGACGGCCGACCTGGGTCGGACTGGGCGGGAACGTTAATTCCACCACGAAATCCGCCAGAGCTTGGCCTTTGATCGCCGTGCGAGGAGTGTACGTGACACCGTATTGGGCGATCTCCAGTGACCACTTGAGGAGTCGCCCGTTGGTGTCTGGCTGGTGTAGAACTTGCCTTAGAGGGAGAGTCGTCAGAACCTCCACTTGGTGTTGGAAGAAGTATGCCCTCAGCTTGCGAACACTCATGACTAGTGCGTAGGCGAGCTTCTCCAGAGGTGTGTAACGCGTTTTCGCGTCATGAAGCGCTTGACTGACGAAGTAGATCGGCAAGTGGGATTGCCCCTCTGCTCGCACTAATACAGCGCTCAGCGCGACCTCCGAGGCTGCCAGGTAGAGGAATAGCTTTTCGCCGGGGATTGGTTTCGCCAAAATTTAGGGATTAGACAGATACTCCTTGATTTTGGCAAACGCCATTTGACTTTCCTTCGTCCCTGCAAATTTCTTATTCTTTATGGTGGCGAAGAATGGCTTGCTTTTGTCTCCGAACCGAGAAATGAAACGGTTAAGGGCTGCTAGACACCCCGTGAGGCATTGCACCTGCTTGAGATTCCGTGGCTCCTGCATGTCAAGGATCGCCTTGATCTTGGTGGGGTTCGCTTCGATCCCCCTTTGGCTCACGATGTGCCCCAGGAACTTTTTGGAGCTTACCCCGAAGTTTCATTTCTTGGGGTTCAGTTTCATGTTGAATTTCTCGAGGATGGCGAAAATATCGGCAAGGTCTTTGAGGTGATCTTCCTTTTTGAGGCTATTGACCACGATGTCGTCAATGTAAACCTCCATGGTCTTGCCGATCTGACCGGCAAACATCCCGTTGACTAGCTGTTGGTAGGTCGCCCCTGCATTTTTCAGACCGAATGGCATTCGGACCCAAAAGTACACGTCTTTTTCCGTGTGGAATGACGTGTGTTTTACATCTTTCTCCGCCATTGGGTCCTGATGGTACCCGGCGAAGGCATCCATAAACGACATCATTTCGCAACCTGCCATGCTATCGACCAAGTGGTCAATATGAGGCATTGGAAAGTGGTCTTTCGGACATGCTGTGTTGAGGTCGGTGAAATCGATGCATAACCTCCAGGAGTTGCTCGCCTTTTTGACGAGCACCACGTTGGCTACCCACTGTGGCTCGTCGGTAGCTACTCCAATCAGTTTGTTGTCGAGTAGTTTTTTGACTTCTGCGACGAGCACAACATACTTCTCAGGACCGAATTTCCTACGTTTCTGGTGAACAGGCTTCCTTGCCGGGTCGATCTTTAGATAGTGGCAAGCGTGTTCAGGACTGATTCCGACCATATCTTGATGCGACCAGGCAAAGACTCCGATGTTCTTTCGTAGTAAACTGATCAGATCGTCTTTTAACTCGGGACCGATGCTTGAGCCGATCTGCACTTCCCGCTCCGGGCGAACCGGATCGATTGTTATACTTTCCAACTCTTCGATGGGGACAGTCGCTTCTCGTTTGGAATGATCACCGGACTCGATCCTTGGATCAACGTCGAGGCTTGGCTCGAAGTCGATCCTTGGCTCGATGTCATCCGACAATTGATGTGAGATGTCGTCCTCTGAGTCGGGCTGGTATGAGGTGCTTGGCTGGTCAATCTCCATCGGTTGAATGTCGATCGTCTCAATGTTACAAATTGTACAGGAAATGTTTAAAGGGGAAGTTACGACACAGGAGTAATTCAAACATTTCTTTGCCATTAGCTGGTCTCCTTTTACAGTACCGAATGTCCCATCGGTAGTGGGGAACTCGATACAGTAAAAGAAAGAAGAGGCGACCGCCTCAAAGGTTTCTAGAAAGGGGCGACCTAGGAACCCATTATAGATGCTGGGCCTATCTATGATTACAAAATTGAGGTTCCTAGTGATCTTAACCTTGGGATCGTAACAGCAGATGAGCTCGACAAAGAGCTTGATCCTTCCATAGGCTTGGAGCGTGTTGTCGCCGAACCCTTCAAGCACGGTATCGAATGGCTTGATGAATTTGGTCAGGTTGCCGAGCTGGTCCAGAGCAAATTTGAATATGATGTTGCAAAATCTCCCGTTGTCAACCAGCACGCGGTCGACCATTTTCCCAAGGATACATGCAGAGATCATCAATGCATCCTCTTTGGGGCACTGCACTCCCTCCCTATCCTTGTTGGAGAAGGAGATGAGCGCGTCTCTAGAGATGGTTGTCTCTGGGGGCACCACGACATAGACTCCGACGAATGCCCTCAGCTCGGCCTTCCGCTTTCTATTTGATATGGTGAAACCGGGGAAAGACCTCTGAGGTTTCCTCCTCTCGACTGAAGCATATTGATCCGGCCGCTGGGGTTGATCGGAGGGATCGACTCATCTGAGTACTTCGGCTCATTTTGCTCGATCCTAGCAACCGGATTGGGAGGTTTACGGTCGTCGTTCTATCGACGATCGCGTCCCCCGGTCCTTTCTGCCCGGGGTTCTGGCTTGGTCACCAAATTGTCCAGCTTGCCTTCCTCGAACAATCTCCAGAGTTGTCTGAGGAGGTCGCGGCATTGGCTGGTGTTGTGTCCAGGACTTTTGTGGTAGGCACAAAATTTACTGCGGTCTAGATGACTGTTGTCCCTCATCGGCTTCGGCTTGCTAAGCCATTCGCGCCCCTTGATGGCGTTGAATATATGGGTCGGAGACAGATTGAGGTTGCAGAGGAGATGAACTTCCACATCCTCGAAGGCCTTGAACTCACTGGGCGGCTTTGCGACCACCTTTCTGGGTTTGGCGATCGCCTTCTTCGGGACGGGAGATGGCGCCTTCCCTTCTCCGGTGGATCCCTTGCCTAGGCGAAGGGTGAGCATCCTGTTGTTGCCAGAAATATTATCCGAAGATAGATATTTTTGGAATGGTCGAGCAACAAAAAATTGCGAGAGCACGTCCGAGGGAATGGAAAAAACACAAGATTTGCCGGGTTTGTTAGGCCCGGGCTTGAATGCTCTCGCGAGATGTTATTAATACAAATATTCGTGGATACAAGTACTAATGTAAGAATCTAATTACAATGAGTGTAAAAGATCCTATTTATCTAGCTCTTGAGCGAAGCTTTGGTGTTCTTGCTCTCTGTCGATCGTCTTCCGTGTAGGACAAGCTGAGAGAGAAGAAAGAACCGAGAGATAGCTGTTGCCAAGAGTGAGAAAGCCAAGTGTGTACTGAATCCGAAGTGAGGTAGCTGTCGGCAGTTTTGCCTAGGCTGCTGGGCTCTGGCTAGGTCGCCCGGTCTCTGAGGCGATCGCCTGTCGAGACGTATAATTCTCGACACAACAATTGCCCCCGGCATGCTCCGATGGTAAAGGCATGGGGCGAGGTGGTTCTTGCTGGCGATCGTGTAGGATGAAGACGGGCGACCCGTTGAGCAGACTTTGGTTTCAGACTTAGGCAATCTGGACGATTGGCTAGCTATCTTAGGTCTTGTACCTGCAATAAACAATTTTGCCGATCCCTCGCAGAGAGCTGATTGCTTCGTCGTTGAGGAATCGTGCACAGTCGCGGAGTTCGATGGACCGACTCCATGACCATGTCTTGTGCACGAGCGACATTGTCTGTCTCGTGACTCATTTTATTGTGAGGGTCCTCCGTTAGGCTGTGCCTCGCCTCGTATTTAAAGGAAGGGCGTGCGGTCTCGGTCTGGAGAAGTCCTTGCGCGGGGCATCGTCGGATTAATCGACTCCACGTCCGTGGCTAGTTAGCTCTTTTCTACCTCGGATCGTCATGTTAGATGGCAATCCTCGACGGTATACGTTGAGATGGGGGTAGTGACACATCGCATTGTCCGGGTTCACCATGTTAGACGATGAACCTTTGAGGGCGGGCGATCGTGTCCACTGATTAATTTGGAGGGTCCTTCTACTATGCCCGCCTCATATTTAAACGAAGGGCGAGCAATCTCAGCCCAAAGGAACCTTGCATGGTATAAGAAGTCGGTTCCATCGACCACCAGGACCATGGCTGCACTCTTCCACCTCAGATCTTCATGTCAAATGCCGACCTTCGACGGTGTACGTTGTGCGGGGGAGGCGATTTCGTGCCTTAGTCCAACATGTTAGATGATGAACTGTAGATGGCGAGTGAGTCCTCTAGTTTTGGTGATGTAGCTTGATATCGGCGATCGGACTGGAAGACTGGAGATCGTCGTTCGGGCGCCGATCGCACTACTCATAGGCTAAGAAGAAACCTTTGCCTGGCCAGAAAGTCTGCAGCTTTAGCGCGGAAGATCACGTAGGTCAGGGTATGGTCCTTCGTGAGATTCCTGAACATAGGCGAAAGACCATGGAATCCTCCTAGGACCGCGTAGAGGGCGATCTCATCGCTTACGGGCTCGCCGTTGAGGATGATCTCGTCTACTCGGTCGATGTAGTCTGCGTCGGACTCTTCTTCTCCCTTCCTGATTTGCATCATGCGATGGGGACCTTCCGGCCGAGCGACCTTGGCGGCGAAGTAAGCTGTGAAGCTGTTCGTCAGTTGATCGAAGGAGTTGACGGATCACGGCGGCAACGAGGTGTACCACCTGTGGGCAAGGTCGTCCAGCGTCAGTGGGAACATTCGGCACCTGGTCGCGTCTGATGCCCCACATCCGGTCATGTAGATGCGGAACTTGCTCAGGTGAGTCTCGGGGTCCGACCTCCCCTCGTACAAAGGTGTTTGCGGAGGAGCGATCTTACGATGCACGGAGGCGAGCTCGATGTGGACCGCGAGTGGCTCGCTCGGCAATCTTGCTCTTGGCGCCTGCCCCAGATTCCAGGAGCGCCTTTATGTCGTCGAGCTGGTGTTGCATCGCGGCCATCGCTGTAGCTTGGTCGCTCGAGGTTCGGCTTCCGGAACGGGGGCCGAGGCGATCGTGTGCCGATCTCCTAACTCCGTGGTCGCCGACCTCGAGACTTTGGCGAGGAGGTGCCAGATGGCTGGCTTGCCTTCTGGGATTCAGATACGCCGAACTCCTGGTGACGGACTCGAGCTCCGTCGTCTCGTGGCTGGGGCCGGACTGCCCCGGTCTACATGACAGGTCGCTGCCTAGGCGATCGAAAACAGAGGTGCCCCGGCTGGCGAGCGCCTCTTCTTGCGAATTAGAGCCTCCTGGCGATTGCTCGGTCAGCAATGCCTTGTACTTCCATTTGGTCATCCGGCGGATGTCCAAGGGGGTGATAGCGGGAGGAGCGTCGAGATCACTCCGTCGCTCCTATAGGATGGCCATAGCCTTTTTGATCTGTTCCGCGGTTTGGAATTGATCGAGCGAGAGGCTTGGGCCGTCCCTCAGGGGCGGGATCGAGAGTCTTGGACCGCGGCTGCTACCCTCCGCCATCGGCTGTGGCTCGGACTGAGATGAAAGGAGGCATCTGGCGGATCGGCCGACGGCCTTCTTTGATGCGGAGGCGGAAGACATGATTCTGAAAGCTTTCTCTGAAGAACAGTGAGTGTTTCTTCAGGTATATGCCCCGGAGAATAGTGAGTGTTCTTCGAGACGGTAGGAATGAAAATGAGGGTTAGATGCCCCCCCTCCTTCTAGCGCAAATTGTTGTTGCCCGAAATATTATCCGAAGATAGATATTGCTGGAATGGTCGAGCAACAGCAAATTGCGAGAGCACGTCCGAGGGAATGGAAAAAACACAAGATTTGCCGGGTTTGTTAGGCCCGGGCTTGAATGCTCTCGCGAGATGTTATTAATACAAATATTCGTGGATACAAGTACTAATGTAAGAATCTAATTACAATGAGTGTAAAAGATCCTATTTATCTAGCTCTTGAGCGAAGCTTTGGTGTTCTTGCTCTCTGTCGATCGTCTTCCGTGTAGGAGAAGCTGAGAGAGAAGAAAGAACCGAGAGATAGCTATTGCCAAGAGTGAGAAAGCCAAGTGTGTACTGAATCCGAAGAGAGTTCGAGTTCAGAGAGGAAAAAATCAGATAGAGACCGAGAGTTTTCCAAGTGCAGGCAGCCTTCTATTTATAGGAGCTGGGATGCCTTGTTTGCTAGCGGGCGATCGCCTTTCGTGCAATATAATAATTGGGCGATCTTCTTTATGTCACATGGGCTGTCTGCATAAAGCTTGCGGCTGCTACTGGCAGCCAGCTGTGCGGTCCAACGAGGAGCCGGCACGTGTCTTGAGTTGCTGTCACGGGCAGTCCCACTGACACCTTTCGGCGGGTCTGTCGGCTGGTGGAAAGATGCTGACAGGCTGTGGTCAATGATCCATGAAATGCGGATCTTGTCTCGGAACTGCACGTGGGTGCTGTTTTGAGGTTTGGCCCTTGTCGACTGGACGATCGATGGCTTCGCGTGGCATGAGGTGGTCGTCATTCGGTCGGTCACCAGAGGTCGGCATCGATCGATCACCAGGGGTCGATCGGCAAGTACCGAGAGACGATCGCCTTTAGATGTCGATCGCTTGGCACCGGGACTTGTCCTGGGGCCTTTGGTCGGCAGTTTTGCCTTGGCTGCTGGGCTCTAGCTAGGTCGCCCGGTCTCTGAGGCGATCGTCTGTCGAGACGTATAATTCTCGACACAACACATCCTTTGACTGGCCAGAAAGTCGGCGGCCTTGACGCGGAAGATCGCGTAGGTCGGGGGGATGTCCTTCGTGAGGTACCTGAACATGGGTGAATGGCCATCGAATCCCCCCAAGACCGAGTATAGGTCGAGCTCATCGCTAATAGGCTCGCCGGTGAGGACTATTTCATCCACCCGGTCGATGTAATCCTCATCGGCTCGTCTTTCCCCTGCCTGATCTTCATCATGCGGCGGGGACCTTCTAGACGAGCGACTTTGGCGGCGAAATACGACGTGAAGTCGTTCGCCATCTTCTCAAAACAGTTGATCAGGCGTGGTGGCAATGAGATGTACCATCTATGGGCAAGATCGCCCAATGTTAGTGGGAACATTCGACACTTCGTCGCGTCTGATGCCCTGTATCCGGTCATGTAGATCCGGAACTTGCTCAAGTGGGTCTCAGGGTCCGACCTCCCCTCATACAGAGGTGTTTGAGGAGGAGCGATCTTCGGCTGCACGGGGGCAAGCTCGATCTGGACCGCGAGCGGCTCACTTGGTCCGGCGATCGATCTCTTGGCGCCTGCCCCAATTCCTATGAGCGCCTTCATTTCGTCGAGCTGGCGCTGCACTGCAGCCATCGCCGTAGCCTGGCTGCTCGCGGTTTGGCTCTCGGAGCGGGAGCCGAGGCGATCATGTACCGATCTCCTGGCCCCGTGGTAGGCGACGAGGTCTCTGCCGTCAAGCTCAATTCTTTGGCGAGTGCAGATGGTCGGGCTGTCTTCTGGGAGTTGGGTACGCCGAACTCCTGGTAATGGATTCAGACTCCGACGTCTCACAGCTGGGGCCTGAATGCCTAGGTCGCCATGAGGGATCACTCCCTAGGTGGCTGAAGACATAATCGTCCCGCCTTGCGAGCGCCTTTTCCTGCTGCTTGGGGCTTTCTGACGATTTCTCGACATATAACCCCTTGAGCTTTCGCTTGCCCGCACGACAGATGGCTGATAGGGTAATAGTAGGCATGTTGCTTGCTCTTCGTCGCTCCCTTAGGATGGACATGGCCTCCTCGATCTGTTCCGCAGTTTGGAATTGATCGAGTGAGAGGCTGGGGCCATCCCTTGGGGGCGGGAGTGAGAGTCTAGCATCACCGCGGTTGCTTTCCGCCACAGGTTGGGACTCGGCCTGGGCCGGAATGAGGCGTCTGGCAGACCGTAGGGTTGCTCTCTTCGAGGTAGTGGCAGACGTCATTATCTTGAAGGTTTTTCTTTGAAGAACAATGTGTGTTTCTTCAAGTATATGTTCCGGAGAACAGTGAGTGTTCTTTGAAACGGTCGGAGAGAAAATAAAGGTCGCCCTCCTTCTAGCGCCAATTGTTGTTACCCAAAATATTATACGTAATAATTTGCTGGATATGGCTACGGGTGAGTAACAAACAAAATGCGAGAGCACGTATGAAAGAATGTAAATAACACAAGATTTGTCGGGGTTGTTAGTCATGGGCTTGAATACTGTCGCGAGATATTATTAATACATATGTTGATTTGGAGTATAAGTATTAATGTTAGAGTACAATTACAATGAGTGTAATGCCCCTAGTTTTGTAACCCTCGAGTGCTGATGATTGCCGGAAGAACCAGAGTTAAAAGATCTGTGAGTTCTTATTACAAAGATGAAGTGTTCTCTGTATTGGTTACTATGGGTAATCGTGTTCATCTCTTAACGTCCCTTTTTCCAATGCTGGAGGTCTCCTATTAATATGAAAGGAGGTAGTTGGGATGTCCCTGTCCTACATGGGCGATCGCCGTTCTTGTATTAAATTAAGCGGGCGATCGTCCCAGCACGTGGGACTGTTTCCTTTAAGTCCACAGCCGCTGCTGGCAGCCAGACACGCGTACTAATGAGGAGGCGACATGTGCCTCATGTCGCAGTCTTGGGAGGTCCCACCTAGGACCTTTCGGCGGGTCTGTCGGTAGGTGAGGCCGTCCTTGTCACTAAAAAATTGTTGATGGGCTGGAGTCAAGCCTGTTCTTGCGGCGCCTTTTGAGGATCTGCACGTGGGCCTTCATCCCGAGGTTCGGTCTTCGCAAACTTTGACGGATGCCGGTTTTACACGTGGTATAAGACGGTCGTCCTCGATCAGGTACTAGAGGCGATGGCCAGGTGTCAAGAAACGGTTGCCCGTCCATTATGACGATCACCTCTGAGGCGTATAAATCGCCGCACAACACTACCCAACAACGTTTTAGAGTTCCTGGAACAAAGTTAACAAGATCTCAATAGCTTTTATTGTCCGGATCAAGGTAAATCATATGAGACCTGAGTTCTTCATATCTTAGGGTTTTCTTGAGGTTTTATCCTCTAAAGTCCAGATCTAGCCGTGATTGTGCTGGATTATGATATCATAATTATAATCCATTGCTTTTCGTTGAAGTTTACAGATTAAGTTTCGAGTTTTATTCCGTAGTTATTTATGATCCATGCTGACCCTATAGTGTCCGATTGATTGTCCCTAGGAGTAGAACTTAGGGTAAACCTTTCTGTTTCCGTCGTGCTGTGTTTGATATAGTGATGTGTTGTGCTAGGACCTAATCAAGTTCGAGCAGCAGGACCTCTCGTTCACCATCCCCTGTACCATTGTAATTGAGGCAAGTACTTTGATTTCATTTGATGTACTTCGTGTGAATATGTGGAAAATGTAATTTTATGAAAAGTAGTAATTTCAAAAAATATGGTTTGTGCCATGTGGTTGAGTGTGTGAACCGAGTTAAAACCAGTGAGGGTCCACTGGGATCTGTTAGACTGCAAGTATTTGCGGATCACTCTGTGGTGTTGTACAACCAGGGAGGGTCTAACGAGGACTTCCTGGAGTGTGTATCTCGCGTGAGGTACAGTGCCAGTACAGCTCGGGAGATTGTTTTGTGATGATGATTTTGGTATGGTATTCCGGAATATATGTGATGGCATTGTGATTTGATTGTTTATTCACTTGTGGTACATATTCATAAATCGTTGTACTTGCACCGGCTGTTTCCTGACCCCTTTTGGGGTGAATACTTATTTTGTATTCTGGTACAGGTCTAGAAGGCATTGTGGCACAGGGCAGACACGAGCTTGATGGGAAGCGTTGATGTCATGTGTCGTTCCCAAGTTGTAGTTGTTTTGGTTTGAAAAGAACTATGGTTTGTTTGTACTCGCGCGAGTACCATCATGTAATATGTATTTGGTCTGTTATGCGGTCGTTTTATAATGATGTTTTATCGGTCCTAGTTCCTCGGAACAATGTGTCGTTTGTTGTGGGGTTGAGTAATTTTTAAGTGATTGTTGTTAACATTTCATGTATTTCCTCAATGTAAATTGTTAATATGGTTTTGTGTCAGTCTAAACCTGGTAGGTCCTCCAACAGGAACCTACGGCGCTGTAATATCTCTGTATATCATAGGGGTGTTACAGGCAGATTATGACTCTGAAGCTAGTGCATGCTCAACTTTATAAGGAGCATTGTTTGACAATCCGTTATGGCTTGGCACTGATCATTAGAGACAAGGCATGCAATGCGGCATTAAAGACAACCCCCCCCCCCCACTCCTCCCGGATAAAATGTTCAAGACATGACTCTCTAAATTCTCTAATAGTATCATCACCTATATTCCGCAACTTTTTTTTAAAAAAACCTTTAGATATACTGTAAAGGAAACAGCGGTGGAGCCTATCCCACCTACATAGCCTCTAGATCAGGAAGTCGAGCTAATCAGACAAAATAAATAAAAAATCATCTAGATCTAATGTAGGGGGTGCCCATCTTATCGAGATGGATGAGGCCGAACACAAAACCACTTAGGTTACAACCCTCGTAAAATTCAAAACTATGATTGGTGCACCCTTCGTTAGCCAAAAAGTCTGCCACGGCGTTACCTTCACGGTATATGTGGGATAAACGGACTTCCATCTTGGATATTAATTTATGGATGCATTGAATGATATGTTGGTTGTGCCAAGGAACCATAGTGTTATGGGTTATCATGTTGAGAACAACCCTTGAGTCACTTTCTACCCAGATGGTTCTGATGTCCCTGTCGTGACAGAGGTCGAGCCCCCGCCAAATGGCGTAAGCCTCAGCATAGGTGTTTGTTTGTTTACCCAAAAAATCGTGAAATGCAAAAATGGGCTGGCCAAGATGATCCCTGACCACCCCTCCAGCACCCGAGTCTCCCGGATTACCCTTACTAGCCCCATCAGTATTTAATTTTACAGAGTTGGGGGGAGGTTTTAGCCAATTAACAATAGATAATTTGGGGGGGGTTATCTTTACAGGCATTAATATCTAATAAATCACAAATGACCGGGGCGCCTTTCCAATTGATCTTGCCAAAATGCTTGATAGCGGAGATGTACTTCCACACCCGGTTGGAGACACGCTGAGCCGTAAAAGGTATGTTCTTGGCCCGTTTGTCATTCCTGGAACACCATAAAAACCATAGAATAAGGGCCGGCACAATGTAGAAAATATGGCATTACCCTGACCCTTAGAGAACCAATGAGAAAGCACAAGCTTAATGTTCTCCGAGTGCATGAGATCTATTCCTGAAAAAATAGAGAAATTAGTCCAAATCGAGAAGGCCACGGGCCCTTGAAGGAACATGTGAGTCGTGGTTTCTTTGTCCTGACAACAAAAACAATTATCATTAATGACATTGATACCCCTTTTACGAAGACCATCAGGGGTAGAAATCCAATTATGTAAAAGTCTGATGATAAATAGGGAAATAGTAGGGGTTAAAGCATGATTCCAGATTTTAGCAAATATTGTAGAAGTATTCTGGCTACTTCTGATAGCATTCCAAGAAGATTTAAAGGAGAATTTATTATTAGGTTCCAGTTTCCAGAGAGGTTTAGAAAAGGCCCCATGAGTTGGTAGGGCACTTAAGAAGTCCTTTATTGCACTAGGGATCAGACCAGGAAGTTTACTCTAATCCCAACCTGTATCATCCCAGAAATCTTTAACAGTAGAATTAGACCTAGTTCCAGGATTAAATTGAGATAAAGGGCTAAATGAACACCAATTATCATGCCAAAACGAAATATCACCATTACCCAGACTCCAATATATCCATTGTTCAGCCTGCAGTCTAACCTCACACAATCTTTTCCAGACATTAGAATCATATGGGTTAACTTTGATGATAGTAGGGTGTAGACGTTTAGCATATATATCATTAAGAACTTTTGACCAAATATTAGAGTTTGTTCTAAAGCGCCACCAAAGTTTAATTTCAGCAGATTTAATAATGTCATTAGGGTCTCTAAAACCCAAACCACCTTCTTGGTGGGTGGCACACATTCTTTTCCAGGAACACCAATGAAGTTTTTTAGAATTATCCCTAGACCCCCAAAGAAATCTATTGAAGAGTCTCTCTAAATGAAGAATAACATTCTTGGGGGGTCTAAGAACCTGAAGGATATAAAATGAGATAGAATTCAGAGTGGTTTTAATCAGTTCCATTCTGCCCCCAGTAGTGAGAACATGATGATTCCATGACAAAAAAATTTTATTGATTTTAGCAATAATATCCCTATACATATCAAAAGTTTGTTTGCCCTTCCACAGGGGGGCTCCCAAGTAACAAATGGGAAGTGAGTTAGGTTTGAACCCAGTGTTATTTTGAACAAATTGTTCCAAGTGAGGAGAGGGATTCTGAAGGACAAACTGACTTTTATTAGAGTTCACAAGTTGACCAGATAGCTCTTCATAATTATGTAAACAGTTGTTAAGAAAGATGATGTTATTTTTCTGGGCCTTAATGAAGATAAGAACATCATCAGCAAAGTCCAAGTGAGAAATAAATACATCTTTCCTAGTTTTGAAATACATAGAAGGATGAGCACAAAAAGTGAGATCTAGACTCCTAGACAAATAATCAGCAGCCAATACAAAAAGCATGGGGGATAGGGGATCACCTTGCCTCAAGCCTCTTTGAGAATTGAAGAAACTATTAGGAGCACCATTAATCAGGATAGAAAACCAACAATTAGAAATACAATTATTAATCATGTCAATCCAGCCCCTAGAGAATCCAAAGGCCTAGAGAACCTGGTATAAAAAATTCCAATTGAGTCTATCATAGCTTTTTCCATATCCAATTTAACAATCATGTTATCACTGCATCTAGATATATCATGAGTCATTTCCTGGGCCGTCAGAATGTTATCAGTGATAATTCTCTCTTTCACAAATCCTGACTGAAAAGGGCTTATAAGTTTAGGTAAATAGAGGCCCAACCTTCCCCTAAGGATTTTAGTGAAAATTTTCTCAGTATTGTTACACAGACTTATAGGTCTTAAGTCTTTCCAGGATTGGGGAGAATCAATTTTGGGTATAAGGGCAAGAGTAGTAGAAGTGTAAGCTTTAGGGAGATTAGTGCCAGAAAAGAAATCTAAAGAAGCTTCAAACACATCTTGATCAATAATGTTCCAACATACATGGAAAAACATAGCACTGTAGCCATCAGGTCCAGCAACCCCATTAGAGTTAAGATCAAAGACAGCTTTTTTAACTTCCTCCATATCAGGAGGGGAGGAGAGAGATGTATAATCATAATCATTGATCAACTTGGGAATTAATGATGAGTTGATCTGACCAGTAACAGGAGTATTATCAGCAAAGAGATTGGCAAAATAGTCAATAGCTGATTTAGCAATTAAGGAAGGATCATTGACACACATACCCTCATGAAAGATCTGATTAATGCAGTTTTTCCCCCTTTTTAATTTAACCAAGTTGTGAAAGAATTTAGTATTTCTCTCACCCTCCAAGGTCCATTTAAGATTAGCTTTTTGTTTCCAATAATCTTCTTCCATACCCAAAATTTGATCCAGTTTCTCTCTGTCTTTTTTCAAATTCAGTAAATTAAGAGGGGAGGGGTCATTGTCAAAAGGAGTTTCAGCATCATCAACCCTCTCTTTAGCTCTGGATATATTAGAGAACAGGTTACCAAAATGAGTTCTATTCCACTCCTTGAGGGTTAACTTGAGTCTATTAAGTTTGTTGATAAGCTTGAAGAGGCTCCTATCAGCATTAGGGATAGCCTAGGAGTCCTAGACAATAGTGAGGAAATGGTGGTGCTTAGCCCACATATTTTGAAATCTGAAGCACGGTTTGACTTAGTAGGAATATTGTTAAAATTACATAAGAGGGGACGATGATCAGAGGTAAATCTAGGCAGATGTTTGATGAAAGGGGATGGGAAAACATTAAAAAACTCAGCATTGAATATGATTCTATCCAATCTCTGTCAGATATGATCACTATACCAGGTAAAGGGAGGTCCAGAGAAGCTCCCTTCAAACAAATTACAATCCATGATAGAGTCATGAAAATCATCCATTTCAGCCTGGATGGGGGGCCACCCCTATTCTCAGATGCTTTGAGTATGATGTTAAAATCACCACCAATCATCCAAGGATCCTGGGTAGGGCACATTAGAGCCAGGTCATCCCAAAGTTGGGATATCTCAGTTCTAGTATTTCTCCCATAAACAATGATAATCGAAGAACATATTCGAGCATTACGAAAAACAATCTTAATTCGAGTAAATGATAATCTTAAAACAGTTCGCTCCCTCTCAGGGTTTGAAATGCTCGATAAATGGGTATGTTAGATTAGGTCATTGCTCGAGTAATCCTAAACTGTAGTTCGAGTTCACAAATCGAGTAATACGAAAAACAATTGAGTAACATTGGAAACTAATTCAAGTAACACTGAAAACAATCTGAATAACCCAAAATCAAGTAACCTAAATTGTAGGCTGAGTTCACAATCAAGTAAATCTATTCGATAAACTAGGTTATTCAAGTTAGATTTCATGTTACCTAGTTTTCGCCAGATCCAGCGGCGGAGTTGGCGGCGACGATAGCTGCAGAGTCGGCAACGACGTGAGCGACAGTGTCAGCAACGCCATTCGGGGAACGTCTCACATTCGGAGAAGTCGAATTCCCTATCGAGAAAGAGGTAACTCAAAAGATTTGGTGCTACTCGAATTTCTCTCGTGAAACTTGTCTATTGTTCGAATGATTGGGAAGTTAAAGGCGCAGCGATATTTAATGAGTTACTCGCTCCATTAGATTAACTTGTATTCATTTGAGTATCCCGTGTGCTATATTTGGGTAACTCGAATTCTTAGTCGAGTTACCGTTCGAGTTATTGTACCAATGTTACTCAATTTCATACTCGAGTCTCTCAATCAGTTTACCCGATCTGTCGATCGTGTTGCTCGATTTTGTAATTCGTGTTATCCGAAAATAGATATTGTATATTTTAGAAAGGTTACTCGAATTTCTCTTACTCGAAATTACGATATATTACGCG
Source organism: Orobanche coerulescens (assembly GCA_033398695.1). Lineage (NCBI taxonomy): Eukaryota > Viridiplantae > Streptophyta > Magnoliopsida > Lamiales > Orobanchaceae > Orobanche > Orobanche coerulescens. The sequence goes on along the minus strand of CM065801.1, from coordinate 203,449,558 downwards.
AATTTATTCGAGTAACGGACAAATTCAATAATTTGGACAGCAAAAGAGTTGATGTTAAACTTTGAACAAAAAAATATAATACTATATATAAAAGGGTAAAGTCAGTTATTTCCACGATATTTCATTCTGCAGGGTCGTGCCTAAGTATTTTTTATAAATTTGAACCTCCATGTTAAATTAATAAATATTATATCTTGGATTACAAAAATTAAAACACGTGTATTAGGACAATTTTTTGGGTTCATACTTTTAGGTCTTTCCCTTTGTAAAAGTGAAGACCAAGGGTTGATTTACTCGCGGTGATGACAATATTAGTTTTTTGGCTTGAGGTGACTTGTATGCCTCAATAATTCCATAATATACATCAGCATAGGGAAAGAAAAAGGCATTGAAACTGCTTTGTGTTGGAGCAAAATCGAAATATGCGATGTATTGTGCAAACGTAAATTAAATGTGTGGAAATTAAACGACACACGGATTTATAGAGGTTCGGTCAAACGTGCATACATCCTCTCTCGATGTATCTTTTTCAATAGGCTAAAGATCAAAACCTCTGCACCTCTCTTCTATCGGTCGAGGGATAACCGTTACAAGCTCGTCTTCTATCGGTCCGAGTAAAACCATTCTCTTACTTGTCTTTTTGTCGGTCCAAGTTAAACCGTTTTCATTTTCTATTGGACAAGGAATCGACCACTTTAGCTTTCTATCGGTACTAGATAAACCTCACGAAGATATCGATTGCGATTCTAATAATGCCGGATCCTTGATCCTAATAACACTGAATCCAATCGTATCTTTTCTTTTTCTCACTCGTGTATGATTTTGTGTATAACACTCAATCACTCTAATTTAATCTCAAGAAAAATAACTATAATGTTTACAATGATATCTCAAGCGTATATGAATTGCTCAATGTTGTTGTGAGGAAAAATACCAAGGTTGTGGTATTTATAGCCTTCTTCAACCAAACTAGCCGTTGCTGCCAGTTGACTTGCTAGCGTGCGCTAGCTCTTCCCCTTAGCGTGCGCTAAGTCTCTTTACGTACGTTATGCCTTCCATGTAGCGTACGTTATCGATGTCCAGTTCTAGTCCAGTGGCTTCGTTTCTTCCCTTACGTACGTTATACCGTCTTGTTACGTACGTTATCCTCTTGCTGTAGCGTACGTTAATAATTCAATGTAGCGTGCGCTAATCCAATATATCCGTTGCCTTCATTTGTCAAACTATCCATTCCAACTTTATAACTTTGACCAGCTTTTCCCAACGTTCATCTGATTTGAAATATCATTACGTACGTTAAAATCCTTGTGTTACGTACGTTAATCTGCTTCGATAGCGTGCCTTAATCACTACATGTAGCGTGAGCTATCCCCTTCAGGTAGGTTGACTGAACTGCAGGTAAGTACTTTTTACGTACGGTATCCTGACCGAATTACGTACGTTAATGTTGCTCGATTGCGTGCGCTATTCAATATGAATAGCGTGCGTTATGCATGCAGTTTGGACAGCTTTTTGCGTCTTCGATTCCTTCGTCGTTTTGCTTCGCCTCTTTGTTGTTTTGTTTTGTTTAGCAACTTAATCATCAAAACACTATTTATGAATATGTGGAATAAATATTCCATCAATCTCCCCCTTTTTGATGATTACAAAACAACCCTTAAATTGGATAAAACCTACAATATATATATATATAGATATAGATATATATATATATATATATATATATATATATATATATATATATATATATATATATATATATATATATATATATACGTTTCAAAGTTTTCGACTTTGATCGTTTCGTTAGTTTCACCCATTTTTCTTTTTCTGTCATTTTCGACTTCTTCGTTTTTCAGTTTTCAACTCCTTCGTTTCTCCCCCGTTTTGTATGCTTTCTTCTCCTTTTCGACTTCTTCGATTTTTATTATTTTCTCCTCTTTTTTACTTTTTGTTTTTCTCGTCATATCTTTCATGACGCTTTTATCCGATTCAACTTCTTCTCCCCATTATTGTATTTAGCAAAAAGTGTAAAAAATATAAAGGATACCAATTTGAATATATAAAAAAATATGCATGAATATAAAAAATATGCAATAATAGGGAATATCTCCCCCTGAAAATATTATCTCCCCCTTTGTAAAATATCAAAAATTATTTTTTGGGGATCCAATCGAAAGTCGGTTTTTCTTTCGAGACGTAGACGATATTTGAAACAATTGTTCCTTTAGAAACCCAAATTTTCTTAATTTAATCGTCCATCTTGGGCTTTAGCAATTCGAAATGTGATGCCCAATTTTTAAATATTTTTCACAACGAGGTTTTTTTAAATTTAAGGATCCGTTTTTAGAACGAGGTGTGAATCCCAACCCCTGTTTATTTAGAGTAAACTTTTTCACTGAGAGCATATTTTCAAATTTTTCGTTTCCGAGAGAAAATTTATTTGTTAAATTTTTGAGCTCGGTTTGCATTTTAACAATATCATCCTTTAAAATATTTTCATTCTCAACACACTTTCAATGATCGATCTCAACAAACATTCCCTTTTCTAGAATTTTGGAATTTTCAATTTCCAAAGATTTATTTTTAAGTTGAAGGGATTTACTTTCGGATATAGCATTTTGATAATCCGTATGCAATAATTCAATATGCTTCTCCATGACTACGAGCTATTCATGATGAAAGGTGATGAGTCCATCACCAACATGCTCGACCGATTTTCGGTCATCACAAATGGACTTGCTTCATTCGGTAAACCATTATCTAGTAGTGAAAAAGTCAAGAAAAATTTACGATCAATACCTAGCGAATAGGACGGCACCGTGAATGCGATCATGGAATCAAAAGATCTCAATATGCTTGATTTTAGCGCCCTCATTGGTTCGCTAATTAATTATGAGATAGTGTATTGTTGGAGCAAGATCGGAATATGCGCCGTGTTGCGGAAGCGTAAATTAAATGTGCGGAAATTAAACGACACACGGATTTATAGAGGTTCAGCCAAACGTGCCTACGTCCTCTTTCGATGTATCTTTTTCAATAGGCTAAATATCAAAACCTCTGCACCTCTCTTCTATCGGTCGAGGGATAACCGTTAAAAGCTCGTCTTCTATCGGTCCGAGTAAAACCGTTCTCTTACTTGTCTTTTTGTCGGTCCAAATTAAACCGTTTTCCTTTTCTATTGGACAAGGAATCAACCACTTTAGCTTTCTATCAGTACTAGATAAACCTCACAAAGATATCAATTGCGATTCTAATAATGTCGGATCCTTGATCCTAATAACACCGAATCCAATCGTATCTTTTTTTTTTCTCACTCGTGTATGATTTTGTGTATAACACTCAATCACTCTAATTTAAGCTCAAGAACAACAACTATAATGTTTACAATGATATCTCAAGTGTATATGAATTGCTCAATGTTATTGTGAGGAAAAATACCAAGGTTGTGGTATTTATAGCCTTCTTCAACCAAACTAGCCGTTGCTGCCAGTTGACTTGCTAGCGTGCGCTAGCTCTTCCCCTTAGCGTACGCTAAGTCTCTTTACATAGGTTATGCCTTCCATGTAGCGTACGTTATCGATGTCCAGTTCTAGTCCAGTGGCTTCGTTTCTTCCCTTACGTACGTTATACCGTCTTGTTACGTACGTTATCCTCTTGCTGTAGCGTACGTTAATAATTCAATGTAGCGTGCGCTAATCCAATATATCCGTTGCCTTCATTTGTCAAACTATCTGTTCCAACTTTATGACTTTGATCATCTTTTCCAACGTTCATCTGATTTGAAATATCATTACGTACGTTAACATCCTTGCGTTACGTACGTTAATCTGCTTCGATAGCGTGCGTTAATCACTACGTGTAGCGTGCGCTATCCCCATGAGGTAGGTTGACTGAACTGCAGGTAAGTACTTGTTACGTACGGTATCCTGACCGAATTACGTACGTTAACGTTGCTCGATTGCGTCTATTCAATATGAATAGCGTGCGTTATGCATGCAGTTTGGACAGCTTTTTGCGTCTTCGATTCCTTCATCATTTTGCTTCGCCTCTTTGTTGTTTTGTTTTGTTTAACAACTTAATCATCAAAACACTATTTATGAATATATGGAATAAATATTCCAACACTTTGGTGCTCATTTATGAACCGAAAGCAGTTTGGTGAAGCTTTTAATGGAGCCAAATTATATTTGGCACAACATTATGGGTCTATATTCAGAACATACAATAATTATTGATTCTTATTTCAATTGCGGATCAATTATGTCGAGCAAGAACAATTTCGTTCCAGGAAAAAACCTCATCAAACTTGAAATCATTTTCTAGTACCAACTAATTTATCTGTTCCAGCGACAATACGAAAACTAACATACAAAATCATTATCTTTAGTATTTTAGAAAATGAGTTAACTCGAAACATGAGAGCCTCCATTACATAGGCTTTATGTTCTGGGTTCGAGCCACCTATCTAGAGAACATGTTGGAAGGCCCGTCACTGAAGGAGAGTAGACTAGGTGCAGGTTCTGTGCCCATCAATTTAGGGACTCAACCTATACATATATTATTACTAATTAGTCCTCGTGATAACAGTCACGGCTTCACAGTACTGCTACCAGTTAAATCGCGAGATGTGTATCTGGCTCTCAGGTTCTTAAATATCCTCAATTACTGCGCATAAAGAGTTGTCCCCTAAGTGATTGATCCATACTGGACCCCCTCAAATCCAGTCGCTGGGTCCCACCGAGATCTTGCCTCTCACACTGCCGCTTGAAACCCTCAATATTTAATTGTTCCACCAACGTATCCCGGGAGGCTAGAATCTCTTCTTTAATCATAAATTAAAGAGTCATAAACCCTTAAAAATTCTTGTGTTCAGAGGGACTCGAATCCGGATCTCCCCGTGGCCAATAAACCAAGGTCGCTGGTTAAAAAAAATGATAGGAAAATCATTTACTCATCCTTCTTCTACTGTAACATTGGAAAATCATTTACTCATCCTTCTTCTACTGTAACATTGTGCGATCTGAGAGATTCTTCTCACCAAGATTAGGAGAGAGATTATTCATACATTAGATAGTACCGAACAATTCGTATAGCAAAAATAACTTTATGGTTAGAAGTTTTGTAACTTGCAATATTGTATTTAAATTTAAGTTATGAGATATGCTTTTAAAATAAATTACATTCATTATTATATGGACCATTCTTGAATCTACGCCTCAAGCCTACGAAATGATAGGAATGTGTCAACGGGTTGGGGAGCATTTCTTTATTTCTTCATAGATTAGGCATGATGTAATAAAAAATATATTGAATATTGTAATATTAAAATAAATTATTATATTCGTTATTATATTTTATTAGATCATTAACAATTATATTGTTTAGTTAATTATCTAGTAAAAAATATATTACTATACTACTTAATTTCATGTAATGTAGGTTATGAAAACTTGCTAAAAAGTATTGATCAAACTTAAAAATAATAATAAAATCATGATATTATTTAATTGACTAAATAGCACTTTTGGTCTTTTATCGTTTTTTGGTCCGTTTTGGTCTCTCATATTTTATTTTTGTTTCACTTTGGTCTCTGCCGTCTGTTTTTGCTAACATACGTCATGCTCGCAATTAACTGCTGACGTGGCGTCCTCATTTCATTAAATAATTCACCAAACTTTCAAAAGATATGTTTTGTTGAACAAAATGACACTTCAGAATCAGTTAAGTCAGCATCTCATAATGAACTGCAAATGGCAGAAATCAATATCCCAGGAAACGGATGACATGGCAAATATATTATTTTTTAATGGTTACTTATTTTACACATCAGCATTACATAATTTTAATTGTTTAAACTGATTTTAACTAATTTATATGAAAAATCATAAATGAATTAAAACAGAAAACATAAGTAATCAACAAAAAACTCAAATCAATTAAACAAACAAGCTTCAACAACACGAGGGACCAAAGTGAAACAAAGGAAAAATAGAGAGGACTAAAATGAAACAAACAAGCATCAAAAGCAAACCCAGATCTGGAATTCATATGTGATGGCGAAAACTCAGATCTGGAACTTACCACGAATACCTACAGCCCCAGAACTTCCTTCCCTTGTTTGGGGTTTCTTTCTTCACAGTTCGAACAACATATTTTTCCCCACACAAATATTTAGGTGAAGATGCCATTCCCTGTTCGAATGATGGACCAAATGATGGGTAGATGTTCGAATAGAAAAATGGCATTAGCTGTTTGAATGGAAGATAAAGAGGACAGTATTTAATTTAGGGTTTACGTGACTCAAATTGGGGGTATGTGGTGGAGAAGATGAACATAGGGTTTTAAAAGGGGGTCCTGTTCATGGTGTTCTTCAAGATTCTCAATTTTTTTTTTTTTTTCAGTTTTTGCTGATTACTTATGTTTTCTGTTTTAATTCATTTCTGTTTTCATTTAAATTAGTTAAAATCAGTTTAAACGATTAAAATTATGTAATGTGGATGTGTAAAATAAGTAACCATTAAAAATAATATATTTGCCACGTCATATAATGAAATGAGGACACCAAGTCAGCAGTTAACTGCCAGTGTGGCGTCCGTTAGCAAAAACAGACGGCAGAGACCAAAGTGAAACAAAAATGAAACATGAGGGACCAAAACGGACCCAAAAAAAGATAAAGGACCAAAGTGAAGTCTAGAGCAAAGATAAAGGACCAAAAATGCTATTTAGCCTATTTATTTATTACATGATATATTTAAGTATGACTCACAATTTAAAATATAAATAATGTAGCTACTAAATTTATAAGTATAGAATATAGATAGTACATATAATCTCTTTTCGATGTCCAGCTTAACAATCATACTCTCACTTAGTTCCTTTTCCTCTTCTTCAGTGTGTGAAGGATTTCCTGAATTAATCGAATATTATCATGTGTACCACGACCCATCAAAAAACTATTTTGTGTTGGTTTAATAATCTCACGCATGATGTGTTTCAGGCGTAAAGTGATGACCTTAGTGACAATCTTATGTATGACATTACAAAGAGTTATCGGCCTAAATATACTGATAACACATTGATTATTTTCTTTAGGTATAAGACAAAGATAGGAATTACCTACTACCTCTTCGAAATAAAATGTAAAAGAGACTCACAAGTTACCTCTAGAAATGTTGATAAAAGACCTGGAAACTGTCTGGACTCGGAGCCTTACTCGGATGGAAACGCCATAACATATTCTTCAGCTCCTTGAGGTCAATATCACCCATCAATATATCCCTGTCAGAACTTGAGTGAGTAGCCTGAAACCTTGATCTCTCCAAAACACGACCTGAATATCCATTACAGCTGAAAAGATCATTGTAATAATCCTTCACATGTTGTTTCAGGATGTCAGGCTCGATATGTAACACTCCAAATCACAAATGGGATATTACACGCCGTAAAACCCTCATGAGGTCTATCAGGCTAACACACGACACACAATCCGAATATGAAAATCCCAAAAGACACAATCATCATAGTAAAATAGGGTTGTGGCCTCGGCCAAAATATTTTAATCAAGCATCGTAAAGTATAAATCCACCTGAATCCATTACTCACGCAGGGAACTTTAACCAATTTATAAAACACTCAATCTAACTCCAACATCAAGATAAATGCAATAGTAAAACATGAAACATGACTCGAGCCTCATCATCATGCTGGAGCATCCTTTGCATGCATATCCCGTGCCAGCTCCTCGGCTCGACCAGTACCTGAAATGCATAAGACGCATTTCCATCATTTAAGGGGTTAGCATTCGAATAGATAGTGCAAGTACACAATTACACTACATTATATACATACACGATTCGACACAAGCAATCCATTTGAGAAAAATATTTGAAATCAATATTCCGGAATATCACATTTACACCAAAAACAGTATATCCTTAAGTTTTCCACATCACAACTATCCACGCTTGGTAACCCATGGCCGTACCCATTAGTATCGACCCTCAGAGGCCCCGTCGGATTATCCTCGGGTGAGAAACCACTTCTGCGGCCGTACCCATTAGTATCGGCCCCCAGAGGTCCCGTCGAACCATCCCCGGGTGGAAGAACATCAACGCACGCACCCAAGTCTACTTCCGTGGCCGTACCCATTAGTATCGGCCCCGAGAGGCCACATATGCCATCTCCGAGTGGAAGAACAACAACCACATCCATTTAATAGCACAATTTACATCATTCGCATCAAAACCGTACATACATAGTGAAATATAATATATGTACTTGCCTTGGATAACACGACGTGAAGGAAAACGGTGAAAGGAAAGGTTTCATCCCGAATAATCTTCACAAATCCGATCTTAACACAATAACGATACACAACCCATCTCAATATTGTGAAAACATAGGAATTCATCCTAGTTCTACCCGATGGGACAATTCGTCGGTCACTACGAAGTCATAAACGATTCTAATCTAGTAACGATGAAAATCTTGAAGTTTAATCCGTTAAACTATATTGGCAGGGGCGGACCTACGTGTGTAGTGTGGGGGGAATTGCCCCCAGTGAAAAAAAAATATACTCTCTCTCTCTCTCTCTATATATATATATATATATATATTATTTTAAATATAATAAAAATCCCACTAAGCCCCCTTCCTTTTTCTCCAATGCCCCACCCGTCCCTTTTTTTTCCTTAATCCTCTTTTACCTTTTGTCTTTTATTTTTGTTTTTCACCAACAGCCCACTGCCCATCCACCCTGGCCAAGTACCACCAGCACAAACAAGTAGTCCGACAGCTCCTGAGCGACTGAGCCCAGTCGGACCGGCGCTTCTCCGGCTGATGCTCCTGAGGTAATTCTCTCCATCTTGCTTTTATTTTCTTGTCTTTGAGCTTTTATATAAATTGTTTATTGTTAAACGTTAATTGTTAATATTAGTAAGTAGTTGAGTTTTTCTAAAATTGATTTATTAATTGTTGATTTCTAATTTCTAGGGTTTATTAAAAAATGGAAAGATTTCTAAGAATGTTTCGGACAACCGGATTTTCAAGTGGAGATAATATTTCCCAACCTAGTTCTAGTCCTTTGATGCCTATGGAAATTGATTTGGATGATCTTCCTCGAGATTCATTCAAAAAAGAAAGAATTTTAGAGTATCACCTAATCAAAGAAATGAAATAACGCAAAAATATCTGAAAATATTTGACCAGAGGACCTTGTCAACCACATGACAACGAATTTCCAAGAAAATGATAGGAATAAAGGATGGTCGGCATGGAATTCGCATATTTCATTTCATGAATTTGGCCCATCAATGTTAATGAGGATGGTCGAGTTGTATCTAGATGATTCTAGTACCATAGAAAAAAGGACTTGCCTATGTTATGAATGAAGATGTAATGAATCGCTTTCAAAAGATGAAATCTCGTAGAGAACAATCGTAAAATGTAATTTGTTTCACGTTTCTAATGATATTGTACTTTTTTACTAACCTTTTTTTATGTTATGTTAATAAAAAATGTGCCCCCGGTCTTAAAAAATTCTGGATCCGCCACTGTATATAGGTAGCAAGGAATTACGACTACACAATCAAAATCTAACAACTCATCGAAGCTAAATCGGTTTCAAAGGGTGAAATCATAACAAAATCCCGAAATCCCCAAAAGCTAGGGTTCTAACAAAATACCTCGATTTGAAGATGAACAATGGATGATTTGATGTTAGAGTGATGATATGATGTCCTAAAATCGCTTCTCAACTGAGGTTGGACAAAATCGGATGAACCCTAGGCTAGAAAAGTCGCTCCCGTCGTGAAGGAAGTGAAAGAAATGAAGAATGAGAAGGAAAACCCGCTGCCCAGTTCATTATACTGGGCAGCATTACGGCCGTAATATGTTACCCGTTACGGCCGTAATGGCATTCCAGATCCCACTGGACTGGTTTCGCAACATCATTACGGCCGTTACGAAGGGGACATTATGGCCATAATGCGTAGAGGTTTACGGCCGTAATGCATGGGTACTTACGGTCGTAACTCAGGCCTGGATGTCGGCCAGCCTGCAATCTGAGAAAGAAAAATAACGGATCGACAACCACCAGAAGAAAATATAAGGGTAGGATCACTGGATACCCAAAAATTCTCTGCTGACGAGTCAAAGATCACAATCATCACATACCTCTGGCCACCCGAAGGTCGGTATAGAACGAGTATTAACAACAACACCCGAAGTATTAAGAATTTATAAAAATGACCCAAATGTCCGAAATACACGATACGACATCGGATTAACAATCCGAAACTCATGTTATGATCAACTCAACCAAACGAACTCATGGGAATAGAGAAATAATGAATTCGAACGAGTTTTACGAGAATCGAACGTACATGCGACAAAACATGACTTAAAATGAAATTACATAAAAACATATCCGAAACTCGTCCAAGTGGAAAAACTCAAAGAACAAACTAGATTCAGAATCCAAAAACAGTGACAAGCGAGTCATCCGAAACAAACATACACCAAAAATAGAAATTACCAAAAATAGAAAGTACGGATATTACATTTTCTCCCCCTAAAAATAAGTTTCGTCCCGAAACTTACAACGCAAATAACTCAGGATATCTCGACTTCATACTCTCTTCCGTCTCCCAGGTGGCTTCCTCGGATCCATGTCTCGACCATTTCACTTTAACCAAGGGAATGGTTTTGTGCCGAAGTTGCTTTACCCGACGCTCTAGAATCTGAATCGGTCTCTCTTCGATGGTCATGTATGGCTAGGGTCCAGTACGTACCTCATAAGCTTGGAAACATGAAATAAGTTATGCACGTGACTCAAGGATGGCGGCAAGCCTAACCGATATGCAAGCATTCCAACTCTCTCTAAAATCTCGAATGGTCCAATATATCTCGGACTAAGTTTACCCTTCCGTCCGAAGCGGTAAACTCCCCGTGTTGGCGACACCTTAAGCAATACGTGGTCTCCCACCTCAAACTCCAATAGCTGGCGACGCGTATCGGCATAAGACTTCTGTCGACTCTGGGCTGTCAACATCCTATCGCGAATCAGAGCAATATTCTCTCTTGTCTCAACTACCATATCGGGCTCGGTGCCAATTAGCTCGGATGCATCATCCCAACATAATGGCGATCTGCACCTCCTCCCATACAATGTCTCTAATAGTGAAATTTTGATCGAGGCGTGCCAACTATTGTTGTACATGAACTCGATCAATGGCAAGTGCGACTCCCAATCATCCTTCCAATCTAAAGCACATGCTCTCAACATATCCTCCGGCGTCTGTATCGTCTGCTCAGACTGTCCGTCTGTCTGAGGGTGGTAGGATGTACTGAGTCTCGACTCAGTCCCCAAGGCTCGATGAACATCCTGCCAAGAATGTGATATAAATCGGCCATCATGATCCGAAACAATACTCTTAGGAGTCCCATGCAACCTCACGATCTCCGCAATGAATACCCACGCTAGTCTCTCCAGCCCCCAAGTATCCTTAATACCCAGAAAATGAGCTGATTTGGTTAGTCGATCGACAATAACCCAAATCATGTTCATTCCAGTCCGAGTCCTAGTCATACCGGTAATAAAATCCATGGAAATGTCCTCCCACTTTCACTCCGGAATAGGAAGTGGTCGCAATAATCCCGCGGGTCGCTGATGCTCAACCTGCTGACAGGTTAAACACCTCGATACAAACTCATTCACGTCCGTCTTCAAATTTCTCCACCAGTAGTTACTCCTTACATCCTTGTACATTTTGCTCGTACCAGGATGTATGGAGTAACGTGTAGTATGAGCCTCACTCAAGATCTTCTGTCTCAACTCAATGTCATTCGGTACACATAATCTGCCGCGAAATCTCAAAACTCCATCATCATGAATCACAAACCCAGGGGCTTTCTCCTTCCTTACATCCTCCCTCAACTTGACCAAAAATGGATCATCATACTGTTTCGCCTTGATATCATCAATCAAAGACGAAGTGATTTCCAACGCACATAACTGACCCTGAACTCTCTGAACCCAAACCTCGATATTCTGACAAATCAAATCCTGCTGGATCCTGCTCTGTGGTGTAAGTACCTATAACATATGTAACTCCATCGGCTTCTGACTCAACGCATCAGCCACTACATTAGCCTTACCCGGATGGTAAAGTATCTCGAGGTCGTAATCTTTAATTAGCTCCAACCACCTACGCTGTCTCATATTCAACTCTTTCTGACTGAAGATATACTTCAGACTCTTGTGATCCGTGTAAATCTTACACGACGATCCATAGAGATAGTGCCTCCAGATTTTTAAAGCAACGACAACTGCAGGTAACTCTAAATCATGCGTAGGGTAATTTGCTTCATAAGGTTTCAACTGTCGGGATGCATAAGCAATAACCCTATTCTCTCTGCATCAAAACTGTAATACCCGGTTGTAGTTCATTCATTATCATTCAGTAATTATCAGTCAGTAATTATCACTCAGTAATTTTCACTCATTAATAATCACTCATCATTCATGATTCATTCATTTGTGTTCATTGTTGGCATATTGTAACCGTGTATCAGTTACCGATCGTCATTCATCTCCGTTTGTGGATCGAGACGAGAGTATCATCATTATCATCGTGAATATAGTCTTGTGTTGGAAGTATCAACTATCACGTGTTATGGGACTTATTTACAATCATACAAGTATTGTACGTCGGATCATTCACCGTTTGTAACGAGTAGACGGATTTTTGTCACTTCCAGCACGAGTTACGGCCGTAACTATTCAGGCATTACGGCCGTAACCTACAGTAGTTGGCTCAAGGTGGTTTTGGACGAAGGTGAGTTACGGCCGTAAGGATTGTCGGATACAGCCGTAATAGGCGTTTGTTGATTTCAGGCCAGTTCGGACGAATGGGACTTAGGTCCGTAAGGGTTGCGGCATACGGCCGTAAGATGAGGCTGGCACGGCCGTAAGGCTTGGCCGGTTACGGCCGTACGATGCAAGCAGGGTGTCTAGACAGTTTTGACGAAGGCTTCTTACACCCGTAAGTTTGGCCGGGTACGGCCATATTGGGCGAGTTACGCCCGTAAGGCGTGCGGATACGACCGTATGGCTGTCGGCAGGTATTTTGGACGAGGGCGAGTTACGCCCGTAAGACAGGTGCGGGTACGGCCATATGACTGTCGGCAGATTCTGGACGAAGCCGAGTTACGGCCGTACGAGATGGTTGGTTACGGCCGTAAGGCCATTGACTTGGGATGTTACGGCCGTAAGTAGGCCGAGTTACGGCCGTAACATTCGGCAGTTTATATAGGTCTTGGACGGGACTTTTAGTTCATTTTCTCATTTCTTCACCTTGTATCCGAGAGAGAGGGTTTGAGGGAGAGATTTTTCATCATCAATCACTTGGGTGTTCGGTTTTCATCATCTTTCTTCGATTGTGAAGCTCGGATAGTCGATCTAACGCGTGTTCATCGGATCAAAGTGCTTGGATCTTCAAAGGTAATATGCTTCAACATCTTGGATTTCGATTTTGTGTTGAGATATGATATTTTAGATGTTATAATCATGTTGTATGAAGAGATGTATGCATGATTATGGATGTGTATGATTATTCATTGGATTATTGAAGGGTTATTCAAGAACACTTTGAATATTGAGTTGGAATTGGGGGTTTTCGATTAATTGTTGTTGTAATCACGAATTTGGATATTCATATTGGATTATTGATTGTATTGAAGACGTTTTGTTGGTTTGGATCACTTTTTGGGGATTTGATATTGGTATAGTTAAGGATTTGTTGTAAACAATCGAAGATTGGACACAACGTGTTTGATATAATGCCCCAATGAGTTTGGTTTAGTCGTATCGACGTTTGAGTTAGTTATACTTGTGCTTGATTCGTATGTTGAACGGATTTGTTGGTAATTGTGTTATTCAAGGTTGTTCGAGCGACCGACATCTCATTTAGGACGTTTGTTCGTGGAAGGACATTTGTCACCGGTGTTGTGTAAGTTAATTCTTACTCGGTTAAAAGGATATTCATTCCTTTCGTTGTTTTTCATTCATAATCATAACTCATTCATAATGTATTAACCGTATTGAGACTTGTAATTGTCGAATAATCACTTCATTCACGAGTAACGACGGTTCCAATCATTTGATTGAGCTATCATTCACTTCACTATTATTTTCATCTCGGTGAGTCATTCTTGACCTTGTCGGATTATTATTCATTGATATTCATTATGGTCATTCTCATTCATATGACCTTCTGGGTTTATATTGCGTGGCCGGGTGTAGATGTGTGGAATTTTTAGTCGAGCACACGATAGTCATGTATTGGGTTCACCGATACATTGGACTGTGCATACGGTAACGTTTACCTCCATGAGACTAATTAGGTACAAGGACTGGTGTGTCCGGGCACTCGTCTTGTACACTTGCACAGAACATTACGGGCGTACTATGATGCTCCTCTTCAGCTTAAATTCATAACTAAGGATATTTCATAATTGAAAAATATCATGATTGTGTATATTCAACCCTTGAGGATTGTTGTTATGTGTAACTGACCCCGTTGGGGGATTTTGTTTTCAGGTCATGGCAAGGCAAAAGCACGGGAATAGAACGTTGACGACGAGGAGTCCCAGTGATACTAGTAGGGGGCCCCAGTCTCTTCAGTCATTCTTGTTTTTCTTCATTTGTATTTCCGCTGCAAAATTCCGTTTGGGATGTTTATTTATTCAGGGTGGTGTATTTTATCTTCATATAAAATATACTAGTATTCTGTATTGTCCTGGTGTATTGTACTCAAGCTCCTCATCGGAGTATTTGGTAATATAATGTGGTTCGGTACTACAATTATATTATTTAATTCATCAGTTTTCATTCGCCTGGTGGGTCCCAGTCGGGGGTCCACGACACTGTAATATCTGCCTAGTTTGGGGTGTTACAGAGTTGGTATCGGAACGTGGTTTTGAATACTACCTTCCAAGTCATGTCTCATTTGGAATCATCGTCATCAAACTAGTATCATTGGACTTTCGCGTCACGTGTGACTTGTGCAAATGCCGAGCCCATCAGACCGAAAGAACTGAAAGACTTCTAACGCCATGGTATAATTTCTAGCAATGAGAATCATTCATTCATAATTCATCAGTTAACAATCCTCAAACATCATTTTCATTTTAATCATGTTGATCATGTTAACTCATTAATCACTCAATTCATTTCATCACTCAGTTGTTGATCTTGAGGATCATATCATTAATCTTGTTAACTTGTTCAAGATAATCATTTCAAGAATATCATCAGATAATCATATCACCTCAGTTAATCATTCATGTAATCACTGTGTTAGAGCGTGTATGCTCATTTTCATCATTTCATGACGTAAATCATGATGCGGTACTCATACGAGATCTATGATTATCATGCGACCTCCCTACTTCAGTATGGAGAGAGTTGTCAGGGGACGCACAGGGAGAGGCCGCGGTGCGGGCCGAAACCCGAGAAATAGTCACTCACTGTTGGGAAATCATACCCAGGACTCATCTCGATCGGAAGATGTTCGGGTTGATACACTCACTTTTATGCAGGTCATGATGACCCATATGCAATTGCTTAATCATCATTGCGCCACTCTGGCCGAATTAATCGAGAGAACTCTCTCGTATGAGCCCTCTGCTAAGGAAATTGCTGAGCAACAACCTTCATCTGTCAGTAAGAAATCAACGAAGCGTAATCAGTCCGAAGGCGGTCAGTCAACCTTCAAGAAGCCTCGTGCAGACCCTAACGTTTCTGAGCGACCTCCTACGGTGCCAAAACCTGCGGGATCTCAGTCCCGAGCGGCCAGATCTGTTGGTATGAAATTGGATACACTACAAAAAAAACAGTATTTACCGACGCCAAATTCCGTCGGCAAAATAAACAGGGGGCGTCGGTAAACTGAATACTGACGCCATTACCGACGCCAGAAGTGCATTGGAAAACTGATCGACGGTAAAAAATTACCGACGCCATTTCGTGGCGTTGTTAAATTACCGACGGCTTCCCGACGCCGTTGGCGTCGGGCAATCCCCGGGTGACCTGAAACTGGGACGGTTTTGCCGACGGATACCGACGCCACTACTGATGCCACGGCCGACGGAATTTATGACGTCGTGTTGCCGTCGTTAGTTTTGCAATAACGACGCCGGGCCTGGCGTTGTTAAACGGAACAATGACGACGCCTTTGCCGACGGAATTTAGCCGTCGCTAATTTACTATTGCCGACGGCCTTGCAGCCGTTGGTAAAACTGTAAATCACGACGCGTTTTACCGATGGTAAAAGGGCGTCGGTAATTTTTCAACTGCAGTTTTTCCGTCGGGAATGCCGTCGGTATTTTTTGTTTTTGCTGAATATTCTGAATTTTTAATTATTTTAATTACCTGCTTTCAATTTCTGAATAATCAAACAAACTAGTCATAAATATCAAAAACGTCTCAATGTTACACAATCATCATAGTTATATCGTCGTACACAATCAAGAGTTGTCATCATTTCATCGTACAGTAAAAAAAGAAATAAGTAGTCTAAATCAAGGTGAAGTAGAAGGGCGACTCGGAGGTGGAAGATTTTGTTGTGTTAGCATTTCTTGAATAGCTTGCAACTTTTCCTCAAGGCGCTGTCTCTTCACGCGCTCTTCTTTAATCACCTTTGCCTGCTCTTCTCTCAGTCTGCGCTCCTCTATCAGCTGCTCCTCTAAGGATGTGAATCGAGTGTGGATCTCTTCAGATGCGTGAAACTGTGAGGTCGTTGATCCAACGCCGCTAGAGCCTGTGCTTATGATGCTGGGAGCTAGACTGCCAGTGCCATACATCCTGTTTTTCTTGACATATTCTTTGGCGGCCTCCTTCTCCTGCAGTACAGTCTTATAGATCATATTTAAATCTGCTCCCTCTCCTTGCTCTGCAGCAAGCTGCTTAACCCTAGCCTGAGAAGAAAAACATGCTCAATGAGAAAAACATTCCAAATGAATACAACTTTACAGAAATAAATATTCTAATTACATTTAAGCAGCAACAAGGAAAAAAACGGAATAATCATATATGAATTCTACATCAATCATCAAACTAATGCTGGTCCGCAAAAACTTTACACAGGACATCAATCATCAAACTAATGCTGGTCCGCAAAAACTTTACATGTTGTCAGCAAAGTCGGAAAAAAACCTATTCGTTGTCACCAAATTTGAGCAGCAAAGTCGGAAAAAAACCTAGAATAATCATATATGAACTGTCAGCATCACATCTCATAATTTGTTCTAGTTGTTACTATTTTTTTATAAGAGAAAACCTATTCTTCACAACACTAATCTCCAAATACATAAATGAACAGAACATGAAGATTCAACTATATATATTATGTAAAAATTATAATTAATAAATGAATAATCATTACCAATTGGTTTCAGTTTGAATTCTATTTTACAAACTCAAAACCCACATTTCCAACTCCGGTTCGGTTTTATACAAAACGACCCGAACCACTTAATGCCCATCCAGTCGCGACAGTCGGCCAGGCTCATACCCAGCTGACTAGCAGCCCGGTTGTCACCAAATTTACATAGGACATCAATCATCAAACTGATGCTGGTCCGCAAATTTACCGGGCTGCTCATACCCAGCTCATACACAGGACATTTACACAGGACATCAATCATCAAACTGATGTCTAATTACATTTACACAGGACATCAATCATCAAACTTCTACATCTGCCATACAAAGGACATCAATCATCAAACTAATGCTGGTCCGCAAAAACTTTACTGTCCATAATGTAAATGAAGACGAACCAAAGAAAATTTACACATACATTCAGCTTATACACCTACTACATGCGGAACTCTGCAGTGATGAGAGTACTGAAGGTGAGACATTTTTCTACAATACTAAAGTTGATTATTGGAGAAATAGACACACTGTTTCCATGACAATCAAAACAACAAGTGTGAATCGAATGTATTCCAAAATACCGTAGATGAATCGAATGCATATATACTTACATCAATATCCGTATCCTTCTGTGTCGTAAAAGTTCCATCTTTTTTCATGTGGATAGTTCGAAAAGATGCATAAACACACTGCTCTAATGGAAGATTGTTCTTCGTTGCCTATTTATTAAAAAAAACTTCGAAATTATTATGATGCACACTTACATATACAAGCAAAAATAATTCGATAATTACTAACCAACTCTCGAGCAAGTACGCTAACAGACTTAGAGCCTCCACTGTGCTTGCTTATCCCGGTACCAGGGCCATCCACTTCAGCCATTCGGTTGCCTCTCGCCCTCGTAGATACATCTCTCACCTCGGGAGTATCCTAGTAAGCACACAAACCTTTCCACCAATCAGTAGGGATGTGTTTCGGCCTCCCTTGATCCCTTTTCTTTTTTGCATCACTTAGGAAATTGCTGAACCTAACCCGTGCACGAGACTCCCAAAAATCATAGACTTCTTGTTCCCACTCAACAGGCCACGTGAAAAATTTCTATGAAATATTGCATATCAAGTTAATAAAACTAACTTTCCAATTGAATATAATTAGTTTACATAATGATTACAAATTACCTTAAAGAAGGTATAGTACTCGGCCTTTACGCTATTAGGAGTATCTTTCCAGTTGAAGCCTGTCGGATTGGGAACTCTTTTAAAACTCCTCGTGCACACCCTGGAAATCTGGGGATGAATCACTATATCTCTGTAACCAAAACCAAATTAATCATTTAGATCATCACAATACTTAGTTATAGCATTTAATCAACATTTGTTTTCTATTTTTTAGTACTTGTTTTCTTCTTTAAATATAAGTTAAAGGGAACGTATGAAAGTCTTACACAAGTTGGGGAAGCAAATTTTGAAATAGAAGCAACTGTGAAGGTGGTATTTGCAAATTTGTAAGATTACTTTTCTTTTTGTAATTATTCGGAAATACTTTTATACCAATTAAACAGTAAATAACTAACCCAGTTTTAGTATCTCTTTCAAGAGCAATCTTTCTACAGGAAACAACACTTGAGGCTGCCTCAGAAGCTATTATCTCCCGATCCTCATCTTCAGAAATGTGTGCACTAGTCTCCTCGTCTGCCCTGTCTCAGAGTAGAACAATCGGCAGAGTCTCGGGTAGAGCAGACGAAGACCTAACAGGACCTTCTCGTGAGGAGTCCGTAGCTGGTGAAGAGTGTCCGGGAGCTGCTCGTGAGGAGCCCGTGCTACTGCGGCGCCCGCCACCACCTCTCCTCATCGAGAACATCTAAAATTGCTTGTGTAGAAAATAAAATAAAATCAAATAAAGACTCAAATGATAAGTTCAGTTCTAAATCTGAAAATTGTGTTTTGATTTGTTTTTCCAGTGTAAAAAAGGCTTATAACTTGTATGGTTTGGAAAGTAAGTCTGTGTTTTTTTCAAGAGATGTGAGGTTTTATGAAATTATATTTCCTTTTAAAATGAAATATGTAAGTGGTTCAAAAGAGTTTGTTAATGTTTCTGATAATAATAAAGATGTTTTTAATAAGTCAGAACTAAATTTTGATGAAAGTGGAGTAAATTCTTTTAATGACTATGTTGTTGGTAGTAATGTGAAGTATGGTCTTGAAAAGTATGTGTCCTATTCTAATTTTTCTATGTGCTTCTCTACCACTTTGAATAAGTCTTGTGAGCCTAAAACTCTTGCTGAGGCAACTCAGAATCCTATGTAGAGAGAAGCTATGAATCCTGAAATGGAAGCTTTACATAGGAACAATACTTATGAATTGTGTGAGTTGCCTGAAGGCAGATTTGCTATTGGTTGTAAGTGGATATGGAAACTTAAGTATAAGTATTCTGGTGAGATTGATAGGTATAAGGCTAGGCTTGTTGCCAAAGGTTTTAACCAAAGGGAAGGTATTGATTATGAGGAAACTTTTAGTACTGTTGTGAAAATGGTTACTGTGAGGTGCTTAATTGCTTTATCTGTTTCTAATAAGTGGCCTTTATTTCAACTAGATGTTAATAATGCCTTCTTATATGGTGATCTTTATGAAGATGTTTATATGTAATTGCCTCCTGGTTATTATGACAAGGATGAAACAAGGGTGTGTAAATTGAATAAGTCTTTGTATGGGCTAAAACAGGCTCCAAGACAGTGGAATGAAAAACTTACCACTGCTTTGGTAGAAAATGGTTTTAAACAAAGTGTTAATGACTATTCTCTTTACACTAAGAATAAGAATGGAGTTTTTGTATGAATAGATTCAGTTCGTTCGAAAATAACGGTAGTCCAGACTCTTGTTCTAGAAACTTCCCGCTATTTTTGTAGCCGAGAGTGTGTAATGCCTCGACCATGAGACG
Organism: Orobanche coerulescens; assembly: GCA_033398695.1. Lineage (NCBI taxonomy): Eukaryota > Viridiplantae > Streptophyta > Magnoliopsida > Lamiales > Orobanchaceae > Orobanche > Orobanche coerulescens. Next base: position 203,429,178 of record CM065801.1, on the reverse strand, counting down.
GACAAGTTCGACTTTATTAACGATACCTTTTGAACCCACGACCTCAGATGAGTTGGTGGATGAGGTACTGGCTTGGTCTCTATTAGACATATTATCTGAGAAATGTATAGTTTGAGATTATTACGAATACCACCCCTGTGATTTATTCTAATTACAACAAACTCCCCTTATGTTCTATAAATTGCATTGGCCGCTTGGAATTGCAAGAACTACTTGTCATAGAACATAAATCATTGAGGAATCAAAGATGTCATGAAAACTAAAGAAATATGTATTATGTATAGTTTGAGAACAATTACGAACACCACCCCTGTGATTTAGTCTAATTACAATAAACTCCAGTTATGTTTTAAAAATAGCACTAAAGGCCGGATTTGCAAGAAGTGCTTGTCACAACAGACAACTCACAATATAAATCTTTTAAGAATAAAAAATGTCATTAAAAATTAAGAGAAATTTATAATTTGAGAAAATTACAAACACCACCACTGAGATTTGGTCTAATTAAAATAGAATCCAATTATGTTTTAAAAATAGCATAATTAAGCTATTGGATTTGCAAGAAAAACTAGTCACTTAACACAAGAACCAACATGCAATAGGAAAAAGAAATAAATGATTAAATTCTTTCTTCAGGGAATCAAAGATGTTAATAAAAATAAAGAAAAATCAATAGTTTGAGATAATTACAAACTCTACCCCTGTGATTTTGTTTAATTAAAAAAAGTCCAATTATGTTTTAAAAATAGCATTAACTACATAACTCGATCTACAAGAACAACATAACCTAAATAAAGTAAACACACACACACACACATAGAGAGAGAGAGAGAGAGAGAAACACAGAAACACATACACACACACAGAGAGAGAGAAACACAGAAACACATACACACACACATAAACACAGAAATACTTACAGACACGCTCACGCGCACACACACACACACACATACATAAACACAGAGACACACACACACACACATACGCAGAGATACGCACGCGCACACACACACACACACACACAGAGAGAGAGAGAGAGAGAGAGAGAGAGAGAGAGAGACGAGTTAAGCGAGTTCCTTTTTTCTTTTTTCAAAGGCATTTCAAAGCCTAACTAGTTACTTTGAGTGAAGAAACTAGTGAAACTCAGATTAGAACATCAAGTATTACAAGGACAGGATGTATAGAGTACAAGTTAAGCAAAAATCAACATGTACACATCACACATTGCGACAATACATCAAATAAAAATCTACATAAAATCATCAAGGCAACATCGTATAAATAAAGATCGAAACAAGAGGAAGAATAAACCAAACTGTCCACAATCTAAATCAAATTTTCAAGTGCACTTCACATAACAATCTAAAACAGAATATTCATTAGCTTGAAAATCACAATATTGACATGATCGTAAAGACTATAACATATGATCAGAATCATCATCATCATTACTATCTTCCTCATCGGCGTTATTATATATCCATCATCCGATGCCTCATCCACATCATCAATATCAATAAGTCCACCTTGTGGATGCGATATTGATATCTCATCATCTACAGTAGCTTGACTACCTCTAGTCCTCATGACCACGGCATCCTCTTGAAACGGTTGATGTAATGACGAGGCGGATGGTTCACAAGCTACTTCAACTCTAGATCTAGGTGTGACCTTGCACACTCCCCACCAATCCTTCTTAGCTTGATTCATACTAGGATAGGAAGCATAATACACTTGAGTAGCTTGATTGGCTAACACAAAAGGTTCGTACTTCTTGTATTTACGGGTGTGGTTTACTGAAACCAAATTGAAATCTGTATTCACCGAAGTCCCTAGAGGTGATAAGTCAAACCACTCACACTTGAATAACACAATTGTTTTAGTAGGTTCACCATTATACTCTACCACACACACCTCCATTAATCGCCCGCAAAAATCTTGCTCATCACTATTATAAACCTCGCCCTTTATGCAGACACCACTATTCATAGTACTTTTATCTGACCCATGGTCAACCTTGTGGAACCTGTATCCATTAACTAAACACCCAGAATAAATTTGAACCCCGTACAATGGCCCTTATGCAAGGTCCTTAATGCATTGGCTTGCATTACTTGAAGGATCATTAACCTATGACAATTATTAATTATGTTAGTTATGTAACTTTCTACAAATGAAATTAGTCTATAAATAATTTGATATGAGACCCCACACTTACATATGTTTTGAACCAACTTGCAAACTCCTTTTCAACTCTTGTTTGTAAGTCATTTTCCGTTATCTCCAGATTAGTTGTTCGAATTTGATCTTCAAACAATCTTCAAAAAACACACGAGTTATTATATATTTAATGAATGAATATATTCTTCATTAAAATAAAATATCACGAGGGTACTCACGTCAAGTATGTCTCTGAAACCTCGGCACAATTGGATAAAATATATATATGTGCTGCATATACTCTTTGGCATCAAAATATCGTGAAGGCATTTTGCCAAAAGGACGGCCATCCAATTTGAAAATTGAGAGCATATTTGGATCATCATTTTCATCGGCTCCCCCCTCATCATTTCGAGGCACACTTCTAATCTTCATAGTCACCCAATCTTCAAAGTACTATGAGCTAAATGTTGATGCCTCTTTCATTAAGTAGGCATTGGTGATGGATCCTTCAACTTTGGCTTTGTTCTTTACAAAATATTTCAATGTCTTCATATACCTCTCAAATAGATACATCCATCGATATTGTACTGGACCAGCAATTCGGGCTTCGTCAGCCAGATGGATAACAAGATGCTCCATTGAATCAAAGAAGCTAGGCGGAACTCAAGTTTGGACAAAGTAACTGGAATTGTTTCATGAAGTCTACACATGTACTCTATTTTTATTGTCCGAGATGTAAAGTCTTTAAAGAAGATACTCAACTCTGTAATTGCCATCCAAACAGCTTGAGGAAGAAGTTCACTAAACGCAATAGGTAACAAGTGTTGCATGAACACATGGCAGTCATGACTTTTCATCCCTCTCATCTTTAGTTGTTTCTTATCCACGCATCTACTAATATTGGACATGTAGCCATCAGGAAATTTAAGACGAGATATCCATTCACATATTACTCTCTTTTCATCTCTGTCAAGTGACTAACAAGCTTTCGGATACTTTCCTGTCGTCTCCATTTTTCTTCAATTCAGGTCTGATGCAGAGCAATTGCAACTCGTCTCTAGACTTGGTGGTATCCTTGGTCTTTCCCGGCACATTAAGCATAGTGTTGAACACATTGTCAAACACATTTTTTTCAATGTGCATGACATCCAAATTGTGACGAATCAGAAGTTCTTTCCAATATGGGAGATCCCAAAAGATGCTTCTTTTCTTCCACCCGCTCCTAGAATTCTTGGATATCTCTTTGTTTGTCTCATTGTAGTCCTATGTCACTTTCACAAGACCCAGTGCCTCTATTTGATTCAATATCTCAGCGCCTGACCTTTTCTCAGGTGTAGGTACTTCACATGTCATATTCTTTCTAAATGCTCGTCGGTTCCTCCTAAACATGTGATCTGGCTCCAAGAATTTCCGACTACAATCAAACCATGTTTGTTTACCACTCTTAGGAAGAGTAAACGCTTCAGTTTCATCCATGCAATGAGGGCATGCCAATCTTCCAGCAGTACTCCATCCAGACAACATTGAATACGCTGGAAAATCACTAATAGTCCACAACAACAGTGCTCGCATTTGAAAATTTTGCTTCAATGAGATGTCAAATGTTGGAACACCCTCTTCCCACAAATTCGTCAACTCCTTTATGAGCGGCTGAAGAAACACATCCAATTGCATCTTAGGATTGCGTGGCCCTGGTATTAAGATTGTTAGGAACATGAATTGTTCCTTCATACAGAGCCAAGGTGGTAAGTTATAGGGTGTGACTATAACTGGCCACGATGAATATTGTCGCCCTGATTGTGCAAAAGGTGCAAAACCATCAGTCGAAAGACCTAGTCTCACATTTCTAGCCTCCGCAGCAAAATCTGGATAAATAGTGTCTAGGTGCTTCCATGCTGGAGAGTCTGCAGGATGACGCATAATTCCATCATTTGAACCAGAACATGAAGCATGCCACCTCATATCTGGCGCGGTAGCATTTGACATGTATAGCCTTTGCAATCGGGGAATAAGAGGAAAGTAGTACATCTTCATGGCTGCCACTTTTTTCCTCCTACGGCTTCCTGAGGCACGACACATATCTTTGTAGCGTGATGTACCACAGAATATACAACTCTCACTATCTTTGTAATGGTCCCAATAAAGCATGCAGCTGTTTGGACAACAATCAATCTTCTCTACATGTAATCCCAACCCACGCAATAATTTCTTTGTACTATAGAAGTTATCGGGACATAGATTCCCTTTTGGATGACTGTCTTTCATGAACTCTGCAAACTGATTAAAACACTTTTCTGATAAGTGGTTCTCTGCTTTCAAACTCATGAAACGAGTCATATAAGACAATTGGGAGTAATTAGCACAACCAGGCCACAACTCTTTGTCTCCAGCATTCAACATGTCATATATTCGTTTTGCTTCAGGATTTGGTGGTTCTTCCACATTCTCAACATTAAATTGTGGCCCGACATGCTCCATGACCATCGTACGGTACGAATTGGATCCCAACTCGTTGGTATCTATATTCACATCTTCATCCATATCTTCACATCCCTCATCCATTTCAATTTCGCCGTGAAAAATCCAAGTTTTATACTCCCTAATGAACCCAAATTTCCCAATGTGATACTTAACTTCTTTTGTATCATGAAACTGTATATTATCACATTTTTTACATGGACATCTTATTTGGTCACCCGACATGCAGTGCGGCTGAATACTTGCATACTCAATAAAGTTGTTAAGTCCAGAGAGGAATGCAGGATTCCAAGAGCCATCAAGTTTCCGGCGATACATCCACTCACGGTTGTCACCCATTCTAAAAACTGTAACAAAATGATCAAAAAAAAACTCAAGGTTTTTTTCATCTTATGAAGAACATTATGAAAACAAACCCTTACAGTCATAAAACTCTTACAGTTACCACCCTTTAATTTACAGACTACAAAACTCAAGATTTTTTTCGTAACTATGGAACTTCTCTAGGGGGTTTCGTGATTACACAAACTCAAGGGTAGATTCTGTGATTATCCCAAACAAATTCATGAGATTTAGTCTAATCACAAATTTAAAAAAAAAAATGGTTATCTTTAAGGATTACAGAGATCTCATAATAGCCACAAATGAGCAGTCCCTAACAAGAAGTTGTCCTATATAGCCAACAAAGTTGTCCTATATAAGGTAATCACAGTTAACTCAAATAGCCACAAAGCTGTCCTACTATAAGTGGTAACATACTTCTATTTTTTATAAAGTCGTGGCCAACTATATTCGAAAAGGATCGGGCAACTGGAGAACATGCTGAAGACATTATTGAGGCAGTTAACAATGCTACTGTTCAAGATCATACGAGAATGTCCAGGAACCACTGAGTTCTCTGATGAAACTGAAACTATGTTGGAAAGCATTCCTCAAGTGTCATCTTCAATGAAGAAGAATGAAGACGAAGGAGGAAATCAGACCAGATTGACCTACTTTGTGAGTTACTAAGCACTTTCACTTAAAACACCACCGCTTTGCCTGTCGGGAAATTGCGTTGAGGATAGGGTATGATTATGACATATCAGTGGCAAGAAATGAGGTTTTCGGAATTGTTAACAAAATCCGAGGGCTTACATTGAATGACAAGCTACTTGTTTAAAAATTGTTGATTAAAAATACGGAGGATATGGAGTTGTTCTTTAGCTTGCCAGATGAAGCTCGTTCAGAGTTTGCTAGGATGAAACTTGAAGGTAACCTTTAGACAACGTACTATGTTGGAACATTTAGACTCTTAAGTTATCGACATAATCCCGGAGTTTAATTTTGAAATTTGTGTTCCAGTAAGATCTATATTTTGGAATTAATGGTTTACCTTAGTTTTGAAACATCAATCATGTAACATTTTGCCTTATCGTTTGTGGTAAACCGCGGATGATTATTGGTTAAACCGTGACGCCTTATAATTTTACCCAATCAATTTATGTGAAGTAAGAGTAGTTTATTTTTCATGAAATTCACATTCCGCTACTGCTCGTTTTATGAAGTTCATGAAGTTCAGTTAATGGATCCTCCATGTTGATTTTTTTTCAGTTTTAATGTATGTTATGTTTCTAGTTTTTAATCAATACAAAACATTAAAGGTTGTTGACTTCTAAGTGCCATAAAATCTGAATTCCTCAAGAATATCAAGAATAGAGAGGAAAAAATGGTTAACTCATGGAAAGCCAAAATGTTCAACATAAATAAACAAGGAACCCAAAAGTGTCCGGAAAACAATCAAAAATGGAAAGGAAATGGAGATGTTACCTGAATTGGGAAATCGAAAGAGAATAGCGTGATATCTCCGTCGGGGATTTTAGGTCGCCGATTGGGGGTGTTTTGCGGAGGTGCGCCGGAGGAAGAAATCGCAGATATCTCCGTCGGGGAAATCTTTCGCCGGGGAGAGAGGCGTTTTGCACGGGGAGAGAGGCGTTTTGCAGAGAGGTGCGGGGAGAGAGGGGTTTTGCATAGGTGCGGGAGGTGAATTAGAATGATTTTAGGTCGAACCAGAATAGGCAGAGGGCTGAGAATGTATTAAAATTTACCGACGCCAACGGGCCGTCGGTAATGGCCTTGTAAAATTTGACAGATAACTTGGCGTCGGTAAAGGCGTTGTTAACTTTAACAAATACCGACGGCGGGAGTGGCATCGTTAATTCATGTAAGTCATGCCATTTAACGACGGCAAAAGTGCCGTCGGTATATCTCCGACGACTTCCGGCGTCGGTACTGGCGTCGGCAAATTTCGCGGGAAGACACCCGCGCTTTGGCGTCGTTAAAGCCGTCGGGGATCGTCCAAATTCATGGGTGTCGGTAACAGCGTCGTTAAATGCCAAAAAATACCAACGCCTTTACTGGCGTCGGTAAATGACGTCGGTAAATACTGTTTTTTTGTAGTGATATTTGCGCCGTTTTGTGCGGAAGCGTAAATGAATTGCGGAAAATAAATCACACAAGGATTTATAGAGGTTCGGCTATTAACGAAGCCTACGTCCTCTCTCGATGTATCTTTTTCTTTAGGCTTAAGATCAAAACCTCTACACCTCTCTTCTATCGGTCGAGGGATTACCGTTACAAGCTCATCTTCTATCGGTCAGAGTAAAACCGTTTTTCCTTTTTTATTGGATAAGGAATCAACCACTCTAGCTTTCTATGGGTACTAGATAGACCTCACTTAGATATTGATTGCGATTCTAACAATGCCGGATACTTGATCCTAATAACACCGAATCCAATCGTATCTTTTCTTTTACCTCTCGTGTATAATGTTGAATGTATAAACACTCAAACTAACAATATAAGATCAATATTACAACAACAATGTAAGTATATGAATATATGATCAATGTCTTGAATGCTTGGAGTTGTTGTACTCAAACAATACCATAGGGATGTTATTTATAGGCATTTCCCACAAACTAACCGTTGCTGCCAGTTGACTAGCTAGCGTGCGCTAGCTCTTCCTTCTTAGCGTGCGCTATCGCACATTTTTGCTTTAGCGTGCGTAATGTATTTCATGTAGAGTGCGTTAGACTGTTCCCAGTTTCAGTCCAGTAGCTTCGTTTCTTCTTTAGCGTACGTTATGCCTTCTGCCTTACGTACGTTACCATCTTGTATTAGCGTGCGTTAATAACACATTGTAGCGTGCGCTAATACAATATATCCGTTGCATGACTTGTCAAAGTATCCGTTTGATATGCTGACTTTGACCTGCTTTTTCCAACGTTCTGATTGACTGCATTCAAACTGCTTAGTGTGCGCTGTTCCTTCTTTGTAGCGTGCGCTAATGCTGATTTCATTGCATACGTTATTCTGTGTTTGAATTCCTTCACAACGGTAACATGACTTTGATAGCGTGCGTTAATGACAACGTGTAGCGTGCGCTATCTCATCAGATGACTTCCCTTCAGGTAACTTCGAACTTGGCTGATATGCAGATTACTCCCCGTTAGCGTGCGCTAACATATATGTCTTAGCGTGCGCTATACATGCATTTTACTCAGCTTTTTGCGTCTTCGTCTGCTTCGTCGATTTTCTTAGCCTCAGTATTGTTTTGTTGTTTAGCAACTTTAATCATCAAAACACAAATTAAATAATGTGTGGAATAAATATTCCAACAATCTCCCCCTTTTTGATGATTACAAAACAACTCTTGAATTGGATAAAATCTGTGAAAAAATAATATATGTATATGTAAACGAATCAAAGTTTTCGGCTTTGATCGTTTCGTTAGTTTCTCCAATCCTTTTCTTTTCGACATCTCCCTTATTTTTCAACTCCTTCGTTTTTCATTTTTCAATTTTTCAACTCCCCCTATTTGTATGCTTTCTTTTTCTTTTCGACTTCTTCGATTTTTCTCATTTTTATCTCAATTAATCTCCTTCTCATTTTTATCTCCTTCTCCCCCTTTTTGTCTTCATCAAAAAGTGAAAAAAATTATAAAGTATAAAGATATAGAGTATAATGAAATGGAATATAAATATGCATGATACCAATTTATGCATTAATACTCCCCCTGAAAGTATTATCTTCTCCCTTGTTAAAATATCAATTGTTAAAATTTATTTTTGGGGACCCAACCGATAGTGGTTTTTTGTTTGGAAACGTGAACGATATTTGAAATGTTTGTTCCTTTAGGAACCCAAATCTTTTTAATTTTTATCGTTAGTCTTGGGCTTTTGCAATTTGAAATGTGATGCCCAATTTTCAAACATTTTTCACATCGGGGTATTTTGAAATTGACGGATTCGTTTTTCGAACGTGGTTTGAATCCTAACCCTGTTGCGATATTTCGTTAAATGCAAGTGCACGTTATCGTAGACAAGTAATAAAGTGATGAGTGAGTATCGTTCCCACGAGGACTGAATCACTAAGTACCGATTTTTATGTATTCTAATTTTATTTGAACAGTCGAAATTTGGATTGCAATTAATAACTAAATAAAACCAATAAAAGACTAACAGTAAAAACGATCACTTGAAGAAAGAAAATCAAATGATGAATAAGTCTAGGATTCTGAATCCACCTTGGTTTATCCAAATTTACTCTCGATTATCTGAAGTTAATGATTTCCCCAATTTATTGAAGGCGAAGATTGCTAAAATACTCTACCGCCTCTCCCGAGGTCAATAGATTTTTCTAAAGGCGAATAACGCACTCTATCCCTAGGTGAATTAGTTCGACAATAGGCAAAAAACACAAAATCCTCAAAAGGCCACGTAGTTCCTATGAGTATATTCCTATCTCACAAGATAAAACGGTCCTCACCAATAGTTCCTCACCAACTCTCCTCTCCCGATTTGAGTTGAGTCATTAAAACAATCCAATTATTGGCCAGACAATTGAAAGCATTAAAATCGATTGGGAAAACTCAACAGAAAAGGGAATTATATAGATAATCAAAAGCAAATCCGTCAAAACTTAGGTTTCATCAAAATCCTAGAATAGGGCTTTAGCCTGACATGCTAAAAGATAAAAATACAGAATTAATGAATGAAAGCATGAAAATCAAACGCAGATGAAGAGCTCGGATTCCTCCTTTCTTCTGGCTTCCACCCTCTGCTCTTGATCTCTTCTGCTTATTCCTCTCCTCTGCGATATTCCTCCTCCAAGATTGATCGATCTTCCCCCCAGATTCCCTAATTATGGCCTTAAACCCTTATTTATAGCTCCCAGCAGCCTCCAAATCACGTCCGTATGATTAGGTCGAGAACTGGCTTCAAAACGGCCCAAACCCGCGCGGAGTACACCTAAACCGCCCCATGTGCCGCGGCTCACTTAATCTGTGCCGCGGCTCACGGCACTCCGATAAAAACCTGGGCGCTATATTTTTCCTCTGGGTCGTGGCTCACTATAACTGTGCCGCGGCTCAGAGTACAGTTTACTCTGGTGTTTGCTGGTCCTCTGCGTGTGCCGCGGACCGCTTGCCTTGTGCCGCGGCCCCAGGCCAAAATTCGCCGTTTTCATCCGTTTTTCATCGGTTCGGCTTTCGGACTCCGATTTCCTGCAAAACATAAAATAATAGGGCATTAAAGGCTCATTTATGCAGATTTACTCACAAAAAGAATGCACAATAATGATAAATAAGCCCATAAAAATACGCCTAACAAATACCCCCAAACTTGAGCCTTTGCTTGTCCTCAAGCAAAAAGAATTTATTACAACAAAAGAATATCGTGAATAATCGTGCAACTCATAGTGCTCGACCTAATCAATACTACACTGAAAATCTTAAAGAATAATACAAGTATCGTAATAGCGAGCTACATCCAGGACACTGATTCCACAAAGTAACCAACTTCAGTCCTAATCAATCGTTCATGAAGAAAATCCAGCATCAAAGACTAACAAGTGTGAATTTAATCGACCGCCAATATGAAGGGTTAAAATAAACAAGCTAACTCGCCCAGTTCCACAGTCTAGTGGCGAAAATTCCAAGAGTTTCATCAAAAATAACCCTCGGACAGTGTTCCCTTATATCTGATCAATAATTGATTCGAGTTGACCACTAGGTTCGGATCTCGGGATGTTTCATCGGGATAATCCTAGGGTGGAATTCCATTCTCATGTGTTGGGGAACCGTTTGACGTAAAAGACACTCATGGGGCACATGGATGCTTCTAGTTACTAAGTTCCCCTCCACAGCGGAGAAACAACTCGAATAGCTATTCCCGCATGTCCGATTCAAGGTTGCTGTTTTACGCGAGAATAAACAGCGGGTCACGCGAATACCCCCGGTTACTAGGCTTCCCATCATCGGCATAAGCGAAATCTCTAAACCACTAGTCTAATCAAGGTCGTCGTTTTACGCGAGAGTAAACAACAGGTCACGTGAATACCCCCGGTTACTAGACTTCCCGTCATAGAACAAATAATATCACGACTTTTGGGAGAAACTGTACGACTCTAAACTCAAATTAGGTGCCAACACGACTTATGTTACTGGACGACTAGCTATTGGGAAAAATGTAACCAAACGTATAAGTGGCAATTTGAAAACACGTATGTCTCCTTTCTTATCTGCTAAGATTTCTACAAAAACGAAAATAATTTCGGACCTAAATGAAGACTTAACAGAAACAGATATCATTGACTACAACTCAACTAAAACTCAACCGTTTCTTCAGATAGAAATCAGTATTGTAACATCAGTTTCACACAAAAAGGAGCACGAAAAATTCACGAATAAGAGTAAAATCATGACAAGCAAGGCTAGCAACAAAAAGATAACTAAAAATAACGACAGTGCAAACGAAATAAGTACAGCCATAAGTATATCAACAGAAAGTAAACCCCCCCAAACTTAGGACGTACATTGACCTCAATGGACAAAATATAATATGCAATAAAAGTGAAAGGTCAAGTACTCCCCTCCAGTCTGCTCACGAACTGGCGCCGGCGTCGTCCGGCGAGGAGGGTGGTGTGGCTGGCCGAGCAAGTGGAATAAATGGCCCGTCCGGGTGCATAATGTGGGCCGTCCATGCAGCAAGGTGCTCCTGGTGGTAGGCATCCCTCGCTGCCAAGTGCCTCGTCTCACGCCGGTTGGCCCGGCGGGCCTGCTCTCGCATCTCATCTCGGACGACAGCGATGATGCTCTCCCTCTCCGTCCGCCTCTCCTCTCTCATCTCATCCAGAAGGCTCTCTCTCTCTCCTCATCTTCTCTCTCTATCTCTCTCTCTCTCCTCATATCCTCTCTCAGCCCGTCGAACATCGTCTGCAAGTGCTCTCTGGCGGGCGGCGGGCTGGACTCCATCTGCTCCTGCGTCAGAAGAAGAGGCTCGGGGGACTGCTCGTGTGCCTCATCAAGTAGAAATCCTCGCCCCCGAGCGTGTGCTGGTGCTCCTCCCCACTGATCTAAGTGCGAAATGATGCGATGGTCGATCGGGCCCTGGGGGGCTAACATCGGCTCGTCATCCGACCAAGTCATGCCTGACTGACGGCAAAGAGCGCAAATAAGCGAGGGGTGCTTCAGCCCCGTCTTGGCTCCTCCCTGAATACACTGGAAGATAGATCGGAAGAGGAGAGGAGCCACATCGAATCGCAGCCCGGAGGTGATAGGATATAACGTACGGGCTCGAGAGAGAAAAACCGTGCGGATCTGCGAGGTGGGGTCAATATGTGCACAGATGAAGTACAACCAGGCTCGCCCGAACCGACTGAGGCACGAGCTCTTAAAGTAGAAGGTGGAAGAAGCTGGTGCGCGCCGCTCCCAGTCGGAGTCGGGCTGTGTAAGAGTCTCGAGCAGAGCCTCCTTCGTGAGGCTATCCATAACTCGCGTATAAGCCGTCTCATCAACCACGGGCAGCTCAAATAACCTCCGAATCGCAGCTACTGAAAAATCCACCGTAATGCCTTGGACTACGACCTGAGTCCGAGTGTCTAACTGCTGCAACATCTGCCCCGCCCGAATGTGCTTCAACAAAGCACTCGCATAAAACTCCTGCACAATAGATATCACCGCCGGCTCGGGAGGTGCCGCAAAACGGGCCCACCCCATCTCGTCGATCATGGTCAGAAGCTCCCCGTCCTGGGGGGCTGGGGTGAATCCCCTCTCCGGGATCAGAGGTCGAGGGCGAATCTTCTCATTGAAGATTTTATGGATCTCCGGGTCAGAAAATTGGTGCTCCTCCGACTAGGCTCGACTATGAGAAGTTTCCCCTCGTGTGGGGGACGACTGAGTCCTGGCCCTTTTACTGAGCTTTTTGGTTCTAGCCATAGCGAGTTCCTGAAACGTTAAACACCGGAGTTTTCTTACTTAAGCAATAATGAGGAGACATTACTCGGCTAAGAATGTCTAAACATGAGTCAAGAGTTGAACGAGCTTGCACCGTTGTGAAGAAAAATTAAAATTGAGATTTAACATGTAAACTTGACGTTGGTTGGGGTACGCTATAATTCCAGAAACAATTTCGTTGCACATAGCTTCCAAACATTGACTTAACATAGAATATTTTTCATTCAAGCATTTCATCAAACACCTTGTGTGCATGAATTCTAATGAAGAACAACAATTGTAATAGCTTGATTTAATTCCACAAAACAACATATTCAGTCGATCCTCATGACAAACAACATAAAACAATAACAATTCATTCATAATCGAAAGATAATCATCCATGATCAATCAACGTCTTCATATTCCCAACTCAAATTTTTGGATAGGATTTTGAAAAAGAAAAACTAATAACTTAATCAATCATCAAATGGAGAACAACAAGCAATTCATGAAGCAATTCATACAAGGGATTGAAAATTACCTTGAGTAGATTTAGAGAATGCAACAAAAAAAAAACGAAGGGGAGAAGTGTACCGGCCGATTGCTGTGCAAAGGAAGAGGGGGAAAAGTACCTGGGGTCGGCCGAATTCGTGTTATAAGGATACCAGGCATTCAAATTCGAACGGTGGGCAGCAGCCTGACTTAAGTGAGTCGCGGCCTGCAGTCTGATCACTTTGGTCTTCTTAGTTCCATCGCCATGTGTCGCGGCTCAGCACTCGGGTGCCGCGGCTCAGAGTGTTGATGTGCCGCGACTGACTTGGTTTGTGCCGCGGCACAGAGTACAGCGTCCTGGGCTCTTCATCTGGCAATTTTTATGCCGCGGCTCAGCATCAACGTGCCGTGGCTCAGGAATCAAGTGTGCCGCGGCTCACTAGAGTTGTGCTGCGGCACATAGTACAGAATGTTTTGCCTTCTGGTTCGATTTGTGTGTGCCGCGGCTCACAAGCATTGTGCCGCGGCTCAGGCATAAATTTTTCCCCTGGGACTTTTTCTGCATAGAATTTTAAAAGGAACACGTCAAGAACGAGAGGGATAAGCAAATCAAAGCAAAAATGACGAAAAATAAAGACTCTAAAATGCAAGAAAACACTAAAAAAATAAAAAAAATCTACAACTAATACTCGGGTTGCCTCCCGAGAAGCGCTAAGTTTATAGTCTTCAGCCGGACCTATTGAAAATCAGTTCGCTTTTCGCAAACTCCATTTGGACTCCGCCCCGTTCATCGAACCGTTAATATGTGTTTTAAAATTTTGACCATTAGTCTTTAACGATTCAATTTTCGGTTCGGACACCAAATGTTGTTTGCGAAAAGGTTTTGACACAAACAACTTTCCGAAGCATCCATTTTTCTCATGATTTGGCCTCCGTTTTACGTCCGGGTTATTTTCCTCTTTCACGAACGAACTTAGGACAGAATGAGACTTTTCTGATTGTGGCTGAACGGATGATGACATATTCAAATGTCTAATACATGCGACTTGCTCTTTATTAGGTGTCGGGGCAGCTGAAACAGATTCTGACTTTTTCGACCGACGATTCTTCCGGTGTGTGTCTTTCGCAACGGTATCCACACTTTCAATTTGCGAGCTCTTCTCAACACCACCCGGACATGGAAAGGATTTAAATACTTGAAAAGTGACATGCTCGTCTTGAACCCTTAGAGTTAGTTCCCCTTTTTCCACGTCGATTAAAGTTCGGCCGGTTGCCAAAAATGGTCTTCCCAAGATAATTGGGATGTCGTGGTCCTCCTCCATGTCAAGCACAATGAAATCGGCCAGAAAGATGAATTTATCAACTTTTACTAAGACGTCCTCGATTATTCCCCTCGGATACTTAATGGATCTATCAGCTAATTACAAAGAGACGGTCGTCGGTTTCGCTTCTCCAATTCCAAGCTTCTTGAAAATAGACAAAGGCATGAGATTAATGCTCGCCCCGAGATCACATAACGCTCTATCAAAAGTCAGATTTCCTATCGTGCAAGGTATATTAAAACTTCCCGAATCCTTCAATTTTTGGCGGAAGCTTTTTCTAAAGAATAGCGCTGCACTCCTCCGTCAATGCGACTGTCTCAAACTCCTCGAGTTTTCTTTTCTTTGACAAAATTTCTTTCATGAATTTCGCGTAACTCGGCATTTGCTCCAAGGCGTCGGAAAATGGGATGTTAATGTACAGTTTCTTGAAGACGTCGAGGAATTTAGAGAATTGCTTGTCCACCTTTTTCTGTTGTAATCGCTGTGGAAACGGGACGGGTGCTACATATGCCTTTGGATTGTCGGGAAATAGTATCGAGGGTCTCCAATCTTGTGATTCCTCCGTCGTTGAATTTTTCTTCTCCCCTTCCTCACTTCTCTTTTTGTTCGTCCCGGGCAGCTCACCCAATTCTTTACCACTTCTCAAACCAATGGCATTGACACTCTCTCTGGGGTTCATTTCAGTGGTACTTGGCAAGGTACCTTCCGGGCGGGCTGTTAATACATTAGCTATCTAGCCCAGTTGGACTTCCAAGTTGCGAATGGAAGCGGAATGGTTTTGCAATGTTGCTTCCGTACGGGTCATGAACTGAGTCGTATTTGCTGCCAATTTCGCAATTGCTTCCTCGAGAGAAACTTTTGGAGCGGGAGGAGGTTGCTGTTGGTGTTGAGCGAACGGAGGCTGGTTCGAGTTCTGTCCGTTTCTCCATGAGAAGTTAGGATGATTACGCCATCCCGGATTATAAGTGTTGGAGTACGGATTATTTTGCCGGTTTCTGTTTCCTACGAACTGAGCTTGTTCAATTGGGGGCTGCTCGAAAGGGTTTCCGACTTGGCACTCTGCGCTAGGGTGAGATCCATTACACCAATTACAAGATTCAATGGTAACGGGGGAAGGATCATGCGAAAATGCCTGAAGTTGCTGAGTTAGCGCTGCGACTTGGGCCGACAATGTAGAGATCGGATCATTATTCGAAATTTCCATGACTCGCTTTGGATTTACTCGTTTGGACGGCCATTAATACGCATTTGCGGCCATAGCTTCCAACAAAGAGTGTGCTTCGGCCATAGTTTTTCCCATTAAGGCCCCTCCAGCGGCTACATCCACGAGAGTGCGTGTTGAGGCACTTAATCCATTATAGAACGCCTGAATTTGCAGCCAGTCCGGTAGGCCGTGATGTGGCCATCTCCTTAGCAAATCTTTGTATCGCTCCCACGCCTCGTGAAGCGACTCCATATCAAATTGACCAAGAGTAGTAATTTTGTTTCGTAACCTCGCTGTCTTCGAAGGTGGGAAGAATTTAGCAAGGAAGGCTTGCGCTAATTCTGCCCATGTCGTGATTGTTCCCGGCGGTAAAGAGTTCAACCAAAATTTTGCTTTGTCCCTCAAAGAGAAAGGGAAAAGCCTTAGACAGATGGCATCATCGGTGACACCGTTGTTCTTGAACGTGTCACAAATCTCGAGAAACGACGCAATGTGTGCGTTGGGGTCATCGTTCCGCAGACCACAAAACTGGCTCGATTGCACCATCTGAATAATTACAGGCTTGATTTCGAAATTGTTCGCCTGGATGGTGGGAAGCCGAATCCCCGAAAAGTTCGCGTTGATTTGCGGCATAGCATAATCGCGGAGTGCTAATGCCGGTTGAGCTTGTTGTACAAGATTATCACCTCCATGATTTTCGGTATTTTCGGCCATGGTGACTGTGGTTGGTAACTCTCGTTTCTCCTTTTTGTTTCTCCGAAGAGTGCGTTCGAGTTCGGTATCCAAAGGTAGTAGGCCTTCGTTACCGAATTTTCTCATGCACTAATCGAACAATCCTGAAAGGAAAAACAAACAAATAAATAAAATAACACAAAAAACAATAAAAATGTTCAAACTAAGACTAGATATACTGAAATCGATATTAGTAAAAATCAGTCCCCGGCAACGGCGCCAAAAACTTGTTGCGATATTTCGTTAAACGCAAGTGCACGTTATCGTAGACAAGTAATAAAGTGATGAGTGAGTATCGTTCCCACGAGGACTGAATCACTAAGTACCGATTTTTATGTATTCTAATTTTATTTGAACAGTCGAAATTTGGATTGCAATTAATAACTAAATAAAACCAATAAAAGACTAATGGTAAAAACGATCGCTTGAAGAAAGAAAATCAAATGATGAATAAGTCTAGGATTCTGAATCCACCTTGGTTTATCCGAATTTACTCTCGATTATCTGAAGTTAATGGTTTCCCCAATTTATTGAAGGCGAAGATTGCTAAAATACTCTACCGCCTCTCCCGAGGTCAATAGATTTTTCTAAAGGCGAATAACGCACTCTATCCCTAGGTGAATTAATTCGTCAATAGGCAAAAAGCACAAAATCCTCAAAAGGCCACGTAGTTCCTATGAGTATATTCCTATCTCACAAGATAAAACGGTCCTCAGCAATAGTTCCTCACCAACTCTCCTCTCCCGATTTGAGTTGAGTAATTAAAACAATCCAATTATTGGCCACACAATTGAAAGCATTAAAATCGATTGGAAAAACTCAACAGAAAAGGGAATTATATAGATAATCAAAAGCAAATCCGTCAAAACTTAGGTTTCATCAAAATCCTAGAATAGGGCTTTAGCCTGACATGCTAAAAGATAAAAATACATAATTAATGAATGAAAGCATGAAAATCAAATGCAGATGAAGAGATCGGATTCCTCCGTTCTTCTCGCTTCCGCCCTCTGCTCTTGATGTCTTCTGCTTATTCCTCTCCTTTGTGATATTCCTCCTCCAAGATTGATCGATCTTCCCCCCAGATTCCCTAATTATGGCCTTAAACCCTTATTTATAGCTCCCAGCAGCCTCCAAATCGCGTCCGTGTGATTAGGTCGAGAACTGGCTTCAAAACGGCCCAAACCCGCGCGGAGTACACCTAAACCGCCACGTGTGCCGCGGCTCACTTAATCTGTGCCGCGGCTCACGGCACTCCGATAAAAACCTGGGCGTTATATTTTTTCTCTGGGCCGCGGCTCACCATAACTGTGCCGCGGCTCAGAGTACAGTTTATTCTGGTGCCTACTGGTCCTCTGCGTGTGCCGCGGCCCGCTTGCCTTATGCCGCGGCCCCAGGCCAAAATTCACCATTTTCGTTCGTTTTTCATCGTTTCGGCTTTCGGACTCCGATTTCCTGCAAAACATAAAATAACAGGGCATTAAAGGCTCATTTATGCAGATTTACTCACAAAAAGAATGCACAATAATGATAAATAAGCGCATAAAAATACGCCTAACAAACCCCTCTTTATTTAGAGCATATTTTTGAACACATAACATTTGTTCAAATTTATCGTTGCCGCACGAGAATTTCTTTGTCAAAATTTTTAGTTCATCTTGAACTTTTAAAAGATCATTTTTTAAAATATTCTCATTTTCAATGCATTTCGAATGATCGATTTCAACAAATTTCCATTTTTCAAGTATTTTGGAATTTTCAATTTCCAAAGTTTTATATCTAGACTTGAGGGATTTAATTTTATTTAAAGCATTTTGATAATCGGTATGTAATAACTCGAATGCTTCAAAAAGTTCATCGTAAGAATTACTTACTTGGCTTTCGACGTCGCTATCGTCGAATAAACTCCGGGCCGTGAGCGCGAGATTATTTTGGTCAAGAAAATATTCATCGGGATCTTCGTTGCTCCATGTTGCGATTAAAACTTCCTTTTGCTTTACTCGACAATTCTTGGCAAAGTGACCTGGTTTACCACATAATCGACAAGTGTTGTCGGGTTTCTTCGATTCGCCCGCTTGAATGTCCTTCTTTCTCCGGTTTAATAAGTGTTGGAACTTATTAATATTCTTGGCATAATATGCCATTTCTTCGTCGGTATCATCCACCGGAATTTCTTCGTTCTTTTTAGACATTTTAGCCTTGAAAGCTATCGATCTTTCCTTCGGTTTCGGTTTGGCATTCTGAGATTTTAGAATGATCTCATAGTTGATAAGAGAACCAACAAGAGCACTAAAATCAAGATTGTTTAAATCTTTAGATTCCATAAATGCCGTAACCGTACCGTCCCATTCTCGGGGTAGTGATCGGAGAATTTTCTTTACTTTCTCACTACTCGAAAGTGGTTTTTCGAAACATGCTAATCCATTCGTGATGACCGAGAATCGGTCGAGCATAATCGAGATGGATTCGTCGTCCTTCATTTGGAATAATTCATAATCGTGAAGGAGCATGTTTATCTTCGTCTCTTTGACTTGAGACGTACCTTCGTGTGTTACCTCAAACATTTTCCAGATTTCTTTGGCACTATCACACGATGATATCCGGTTGTGTTCTTCTGGATTTAAGGCACAATATAGGAGTTGAGTTGCCTTACAGTTGAAATGGTCGTTTTTCCAATCGGAGTCGTCATATTCTTCAAAAGTTTTAAGCGTACCGTTGGAATTCGTTGGAATTTTTGGACCAAGACAAATCACCTTCCAAAGTTCGATGTCGTAAGCTCGAATGAATATCGACATCTTCTTCTTTCAAGTCATGAAGTTCGCGCCATCAAAAAATGGTGGTCGGTTGAGAGCAAGGCCTTCGGCTGGAGAGATTTGAAACGCCATTTTGGATCTTCTCCTCGGATGTTAAGCCGCGTATTGGAGTACCGCTCCGATACCAATTGTTGGTATGAAATCGGATATTTGCGCCGTTTTGTGCGGAAGCGTAAATGAATTGTGGAAAATAAATCACACAAGGATTTATAGAGGTTCGGCTATTAACGAAGCCTACGTCCTCTCTCGATGTATATTTTTCTTTAGGCTTAAGATCAAAACCTCTACACCTCTCTTCTATCGGTCGAGGGATTACCGTTACAAGCTCGTCTTCTATCGGTCAGAGTAAAACCGTTTTTCCTTTTCTATTGGATAAGGAATCAACCACTCTAGATTTCTATGGGTACTAGATAGACCTCACTTAGATATCGATTGCGATTCTAACAATGCCGGATATTTGATCCTAATAACACCGAATCCAATCGTATCTTTTCTTTTACCTCTCGTGTATAATGTTGAATGTATAAACACTCAAACTAACAATATAAGCTCAATATTACAACAACAATGTAAGTATATGAATATATGATCAATGTCTTGAATGCTTGGAGTTGTTGTACTCAAACAATACCATAGGGATGGTATTTATAGGCATTTCCCACAAACTAGCCGTTGCTGCCAGTTGACTAGCTAGCGTGCGCTAGCTCTTCCTTCTTAGCGTGCGCTATCGCACATTTTTGCTTTAGCGTGCGTAATGTCTTTCATGTAGCATGCGTTAGACTGTTCCCAGTTTCAGTCCAGTAGCTTTGTTTCTTCTTTAGCGTATGTTATGCCTTCTGCCTTACGTACGTAACCATCTTGTATTAGTGTGAGTTAATAACACATTGTAGCGTGCGCTAATACAATATATCCGTTGCATGACTTGTCAAAGTATCTGTTTGATATGCTGACTTTGACCTGCTTTTTCCAACGTTCTGATTGACTGGATTCAAACTGCTTAGCGTGCGCTATTCCTTCTTTGTAGCGTGCGCTAATGCTGATTTCATTGCATACGTTATTCTGTGTTTGAATTCCTTCACAACGGTAACATGACTTCGATAGCGTGCGTTAATGACAACGTGTAGCGTGCGCTATCTCATCAGATGACTTCCCTTCAAGTAACTTCAAACTTGGCTGATATGCAGATTACTCCCTGTTAGCGTACGCTAACATATATGTCTTAGCGTGTGCTAGACATGCATTTTACTCAGCTTTTTGCATCTTCGTCTGCTTCGTCGATTTTCTTCGCCTCAGTGTTGTTTTGTTGTTTAGCAACTTTAATCATCAAGACACAAATTAAATAATGTGTGGAATAAATATTCCAACAAGATCAGCCATCACCTGTTTCAACTGTTGAGCGTCGGGTCATTACAGCACTAAGTGTCTGAAACTGTCTATCACGTGCCATAATTGTGGGATTGTTGGGCATAAGGCCGGTTTTTGCCGAAGGGACTCCAAGCCAACTCCGGTGGCATCTCAGGCCCCGAAGCAATCAGTGATTCAGAATCAGACTGCCTTGTCAGCGTCATTTAAGATGATGGAAGCAAATAAAGGCGGAGCTCATATTTATCCGACGGGAGCGTCCGGTTCGGGGCCCGGCAAGTCCCGAATTCACGCGAGGAAGAGGACCGACGATCCGGAGGCCCGAATGATCTCAAGTATACTCGTAATTCTATCTCAACCTGTGTGTACCCTTTTTGATACTGGTACATCGCATTCATTCATTTCCGAATCATATTTGAATAGACTTCACTTAGATAGTCCTAATAATTGTGGACCTTATATCATTGGTCTACCTGACGGTAGAAGAATTTTCGGAAATCATGAGGTTAAGAACTGACCGAATTAAGCTTAATGACCGCAATTGGTTGGCGGGCCTAATCGTGGTGGATTTACCTAGGGACGATGTAATATTGGGTATTAGTTGGATGGATCGTCATGATACCATCCTCAGTGTTCGTAAGCGTATGGTCACTATCATTTCAGTCGTTGGAGCCGAGTGTGTATTTCAGGGAGGTAATCCCCGTTGTTCCAGAAGAATCATTAATATGATGAAAGCAGTGAAATTACTCAACCAGAGATGTTCAATCATTCATTATATCATTGTCATCGATTGGCCGTTATAAGGCAATCGAGGTGTTCAATCATTCATTGTATCATTGTCATCGAATGACCGTTCTAAGGCAATCGAGGTGTTCAATGATTCATTGTATCATTGCCATCGATTGGCTGTTCTAAGGCAATCGAGGTGTTCAATCATTCATTGTATCATTGTCATCGATTGACCGTTCTAAGACAATCGAGGTATTCAATCATTCACTGTATTATTGTCATCAATTGACCATTCTAAGGCAATCGAGGTGTTCAACCATTCATGGTATCATTCTTATCGATTGACGATGTACTCCCAGACGAGCTACCTGGCTTACCTCCACTGAGGGATGTGGAATTGACGATTGAGTTGGAGCCCGGTATGTCCCCGATATCGAAGGCACCGTACCGGATAGCCCCGACCGAAATGCAGGAATTAAAGAATCAACTTGAGGAGTTGTTCGAGAAAGGTTATATCCGACCGAGTGCATCCCCGTGGGGAGCACCAGTGTTGTTTGTCAAGAAGAAAGATGGTTCGTTTCGCTTGTGTATTGATTATCGGGAGTTGAACAGGGTGACGATCAAGAATAAGTATCCTCTACCCCGTATTGATGATCTCTTAGATCAACTCAGGGAGCTTCAGTATTTTCCAAGATCGAATTGAGATCTGGATATCATCAGTTGCGAATTCGAGAGTCGGATATCGCAAGGACAGCGTTTCGTACACGCTATGGTCATTCTGAGTTCGTGGAGTTAATTAATGCACTAATGCACCTGCGGTATTCATGGAGTTAATGAATTGGGTTTTCATCAACTTTTTGGATCAATTTGTGGTTGTCTTCATTGATGACATTTTAATTTATTCTCGTGACCGAGAGGAGCACGAGTTTCACCTTCATCGGGTGCTCGACGTGTGGAGACGAGAGCAACTTTATGGAAAGTTTTCCAAATGTGAGTTCTGGATGTCCGAAGTGATGTTTCTCGGTCATGTAATTTCATCAGACGGTATGCGTGTTGATCCTCAGAAGACGGAGGCTATTCGAGATTGGTTACCTCCGAAGAATGTTAAGGAAATCCGAAGCTTTCTCGGAGTTGCCAGTTATTATCGGCGATTTGTGGAAGGATTTTCTAAAATCGCTCAATCAATGATGAACCTTTTGCGAAAGGATAAGAAATACACGTGGTCTGACGCGTGTCAGTGGAGTTTTGAGGAACTCAAGAGCCGGTTAATTTCAGCACCTGTCCTTTCCTTGCCACAAGGGACGGAAGGATTCGTGGTTTATGGTGACGCGTCCGGACACGGTCTTGGATGTGTATTAATGCAGAATGGGAAGGTTATTGCCTATGCTTCACGGCAATTGAGACCTTACGAGGTTAATTATCCGACCCACGGCCTGGAGCTAGCAGCCGTGGTTTTCACGTTGAAGATTTGGCGACATTACCTTTATGGCGTCACCTATCAGATATTCACCGATCATAAGAGTTTGAAGTATATATTTACTCAGAAGGAGTTAAATATGCGACAGAGGCGGTGGTTGGAACTAATCAAAGATTATGATATTGAGATCCGGTACCAACCGAGCAAGGCGAACATTGTCACTGATGCCTTGAGTCGTAAGTTCATTCAGGAGCAAATGTTTGCTCGTTTAACAGTTCAGAAAGATCTTCAACAGGAATTTTTTACACCCGAGATCGAGGTCTGGCTTTAGTGAGTGCAAGGTCAATTTTGCATGTTAGAGATTTCATCGCCACTTGAGGAGGCAATCGGAGTAAATCAGGGTTTAGACCCATCATTGTTACGCATCCAAGAGGATGTGGTTCAGGGGAAAGCCCCTGGATTTGTGGTCCACGAGGATGGACTTTTGCGATTTAAGAATCGGTTATGCGTACTGGCGAATGACGAGTTGAAAAACTCGATCTTGAGAGAAGCTCATGCTACCCCTTATTCCATTCATCCAGGGTCCAGAAAGATGTACAA
Source organism: Orobanche coerulescens (assembly GCA_033398695.1). Classification (NCBI taxonomy): domain Eukaryota; kingdom Viridiplantae; phylum Streptophyta; class Magnoliopsida; order Lamiales; family Orobanchaceae; genus Orobanche; species Orobanche coerulescens. The sequence goes on along the minus strand of CM065801.1, from coordinate 203,405,609 downwards.
GGACTTGAAACAAAATTACTGGTGGAGTAATATGAAGTGAGAAATCGCATAATTTGTTTCGAGATGTTTAATCTGTCAGCAAGTCAAGATAGAACATCAGCGACCGGCAGGTATGCTGAAACCGCTCCCTATTCCAGAGTGGAAGTGGGAAGATATTTCTATGGACTTCATCACGAGTTTGCCGACGAGTCATCGTGGGCATGAATACAATCTGGGTGATTGTGGACCGCTTAACTAAATCGGCTCATTTCCTTGAGATTAAGGATATATGGGGTCCCGAGAGACTTGCCCAGTTGTTCATCAAAGAGATAGTGAGACTACACGGTACTCCTTAAAGTATCGTTTCCGATCGTGACGGACGGTTCGTGTCTCATCTTTGGAAATTAGTCCATCGTTCTATGGGAACTCAGCTTAATCTCAGTGCCGTTTTTCATCCTCAGTCCATCGGACAATCAGAGAGGACTATTCAGACATTGGAGGACATGTTGAGGGCATGCGTCCTCGATTCGAAAGACGATTGGGAAGCCCAACTACTGTTGATTGAGTTCACGTACAATAATAGTTGGCATGCTTCGATTAAGATGGCACCTTACAAGGCCTTGTACGGTCATCGTTGTTGATCTCCTTTGTGTCGAGACGACTTGTCAGAATCAATCAGCACCGAGCCTGATAAGCTTATAACCACCCGTGAGAAGGTAGCTTTGATCAGGAGTCTTTTTTCGACCGCTCAGAGTCGACAGAAATCATATGCAGATAATCGTCGTCGACCATTAGAGTTCGAGACAAGTGACCACGTGTTGGTCAAGGTATCCCCGGTTCGAGGTATTTTCCAATTCGAAAAATGGGGGAAGTTGAGTCCGAGATTCATCGGACTGTTTGAGATTTTGGATCGAGTAGGAAGTATGGCTTATCGATTGGCTTTACCTCCGGCATTGAGCCGAATTCATAATGTGTTTCACGTCTCTCACTTGCGGAAGTATTTTGCCGACCCGAGTCACATACTTCAGTTCGGCATAGTCGAGATCGTGGATGATCATTCGTATGAGGAGCGTCCTATACGAGTTGTAGAGCGGCGAATCAAACAATTGAGGAACAAGATGATTTCTTTGGTCAAGATTCAGTGGTCTAGGCACAGAATCTAAAAGGCTACTTGGGAAATCGAGCACAGTATGTGGGAGAGTTATCCTGAGCTGTTTGACCCTTAGTTTCGAGGACGAAACTCTTTTTAAGGGGGGGAGTATGTAATACCCGGTTGTAATTCATTCATTATCATTCAGTAATTCTCAGTCAGTAATTGTCACTCAGTAATTTTCACTCATTAATAATCACTCATCATTCATGATTCATTCATTTGTGTTCATTGTTGGCATATTGTAACTGTGTATCAGTTACCGATCGTCATTCATCTCCGTTTGTGGATCGAGACGAGAGTATCATCATTATCATTATGAATATAGTCTTGTGTTGGAAGTATCATCTATCACGTGTTATAGGACTTATTCACAATCATACAAGTATTGTACGTCGGATCATTCACCGTTTGTAACGAGTAGACGGAGTTGTCGGATTTTTGTCACTTCCAGCAGCGAGTTACGGCCGTAACTATTCAGGCATTACGGCTGTAACCTGCAGTAGTTGGCTCAAGGTGGTTTTGGACGAAGGTGAGTTACGGCCGTAAGGATTCTCGGATACGGCCATAATGGGCGTTCGTTGATTTCAGGCCAGTTCGGACGAATGGGACTTACGGCCGTAAGGGCTGCAGCATACGGCCGTAAGATGAGGCTGGTACGGCCGTAAGGCTTGGCCGGTTACGGCCGTACGATTCAGGCAAGGTGTCCAGGCAGTTTTGACGAAGAATTCTTACGCCCGTAAGTTTGGCCGGGTACAGCCGTATTGGGCGAGTTACGCCCGTAAGGCGTGCGGATACGGCCGTATGGCTGTTGGCAGGTATTTTGGACGAGGGCGAGTTACGCCCGTAAGACAGGTGCGGGTACGGACGTATGACTGTCGGCAGATTCTGGACGAAACCGAGTTACAGCCATACGAGATGGTTGGTTACGACCGTAAGGCCGTTGACTTAGGATGTTACGGCCGTAAGTAGGCCGAGTTACGGCCGTAACGTTCGGCAGTTTATATAGGCCTTGGACGTGACTTTGAGTTCATTTTCTCATTTCTTCACCTTGTATCCGAGAGAGAGGGTTTGAGGGAGAGTTTTTTCATCATCAATCACTTGGGTGTTCGGTTTTCATCATCTTCATTCGATTGTGAAGCTCGGATAGTCGATCTAACGCGTTTTCATCAGATCAAAGTGCTTGGATCTTCAAAGGTAATATGCTTCAACATCTTGGATTTCGATTTTGTATTGAGATATGATGTTTTGGACGTTATAATCATGTTGTATGAAGATATGTACGCATGATTATGGATGTGTATGATTATTCATTGGATTATTGAAGGGTTATTCAAGAACACTTTGAATATTGAGTTGGAATTGGGGGTTTTCTATTAATTGTTGTTGTAATCACGAATTTGGATATTCATATTGGATTATTGATTGTATTGAAGACGTTTTGTTGGTTTGGATCACTTTTTGGGGATTTGATATTGGTATAGTTAAGGATTTGTTGTAAACAATCGAAGATTGGCCACAACGTGTTTGATATAATGCCCCAATGAGTTTGGTTTAGTCGTATCGACGTTTGAGTTAGTTATACTCGTGATTGATTCGTATGTTGAACGAATTTGTTTGTAATTGTGTTATCCAAGGTTGTTCGAGCGACCGACATCTCATTTAGGACGTTTGTTCGTGGAAGGACATTTGTCACCGGTATTGTGTAAGTTAATTCTTACTTGGTTAAAAGGATATTCATTCCTTTCGTTGTTGTTCATTCATAATCATAACTCATTCATAATGTATTAACCATATTGAGACTTGTAATTGTCGAATAATCACTTCATTCACGAGGAACGACGGTTCCAATCATTTCATTGAGCTATCATTCACTTCACTATTATTTTCATCTCGGTGAGTCATTCTTGACCTTGTCGGATTATTATTCATTGATATTCATTATAGTCATTCTCGTTCATATGACCTTCTGAGTTCATATTGCGTGGCCGGGTGTGGATGTGTGGAATTTTTAGTCGAGCACACGATAGTCATGTATTGGGTTCACCGATACATTGGACTGTGCACACGGTAACGTTTACCTCCGTGAGACTAATTAGGTACAAGGACTGGTGTATCCGGGCACTCGTCTTGTACACTTGCACAGAACATTACGGGCATACTATGATGCTCCTCTTTAGCTTAAATTCATAATTAAGGATATTTCATAATTGAAAAATATCATGATTGTGTATATTCAACCCTTGAGGATTGTTGTTCTGTGTAACTGACCCCATTGGGGGATTTTGTTTTTAGGTCATGGCAAGGCAAAAGCACGGGAATAGAATGTTGACGGCGAGGAGTACCAGTGATACTAGTAGGTGGCCCCAGTCTCTTTAGTCATTCTTGTTTCTCTTCATTTGTATTTCCGCTGCAAAATTCCGTTTGGGATGTTTATTTATTCAGGGTGGTGTATTTTATCTTCATATAAAATATACTAGTATTCTGTATTGTCCTGGTGTATTGTACTCAAGCTCCTCATCGGAGTATTTGGTAATATAATGTGGTTCGGTACTATAATTATATTATTTAATTTATCAGTTTTCATTCGCCTGGTGGGTCCCAGTCGGGGGTCCACGGCACTGTAATATCCGCCTAGTTTGGGGTGTTACAAAAACACATCCGAGCCCGAGGCCCAAAGCATCACTATACACCATGAAATCCTCGTTCTCCTGAGGCAATGCTAAAATGGGTGCGGTAGTCAGTCGTATCTTCAACTCGTCAAAACTATCCTGTCTATCTGCAGTACACTCGAACTTCTGAGTCTTCTGGAGTAACTGAGTGAGTGGTCTAGCGATCTTAGAAAATCCCTCAACAAATATACGGTAATAGCCTGCAAGTCCCAGAAAACTCCTTACCTCCTTCACATTCTTAGGCGGTTCCCATGCCATCACTGGCTCTATCTTCTGCGGATCTACCCAAACTTCCTCCGCTGAAATCACGTGCCCGAGGAATATCACTTCCTTGAGCCAAAACTCACACTTAGAGAACTTTGCGTATAACTGCTCAGCTCTCAAAATGTCCAACACAATCCGAAAATGTAAAGCATGCTCCTCTAGACTCCGGGAATAGATAAGGACGTCGTCGATAAAGACGACTAGGAATTTGTCTAGATACTCGATAAAATTTTTGTTCATTAACTGCATGAACACTGCTGGGGCATTGGTTAGCCCGAATGGCATAACCACAAACTCGTAATGGCCATATCTCGTCTGAAAGGCAGCTTTCGGTATATCACTGTCCCGAATCCTCAACTGGTAGTAGCCCGATCGTAAATCAAACTTCGAAAAGACTGACGCTCCCTAAAGCTGATCAAACAAGTCGTCAATCCGGGGCAAAGGGTATTTGTTTTTTATGGTCAACTTGTTTAATTCTCTATAATCGATGCATAAACGAAGCGACCCATCCTTCTTCTTAACAAAAAGCACAGGCGCACCCCAAGGCGATGCGCTCGGTCGCATATACCCTTTATCTAACAATTCTCCCAACTGCTTCTTCAGCTCTAACATCTTCGACGGTGCCATATGGTACAGCGCTCGAGAAACAGGGGCCGCATTCGGCTCTAGATCAATAGGAAACTCAACCTCCCGCTATGGTGGTAATCCCGGCAAGTCATCTGGAAATACGTCGGGATACTCGCTAACGACTGGAACAGACGACATGTCAACTCCACCATCTTTCGCCTCCAGAGTGTAACACCAATAGCTGACACAACCCTGGTTCAGAAGTTTCATCGCCTTCAAGGCGCTAATCACACTTCACAATCTACCCGGCTTACAACGGACGAAAGTATGCTCGGTGCTGTCCTCGGCCACTATCGAGATGGTACGAGTCTGATAGTTCATGATAGCACCGTGACGATCCAACCAATCGTACCCGAATATCAAATCCTCACCCTTAAGGTCTATAACAATGAGATTCGAGGGCCAATCTCGTCTCCCGATCCTCACTGGATAATCCCTAACTTCCCGATCCCCAACCATACGATCCCCGCTAGGAGTACCCACTACAAACGGTTCACACTCGAACAAGCAGTCAATACCAATATGACTCACACAATCCGAAGCAATAAAAGAGTGGGTAGCACCCGAATTAAAAAGCACTGAAACTGGATGACAAAGGATTTGAGTAATAGATCTAAGTAGTACCTGACGCCACCGGAATGTCTGCCTCCTCCGTGCCTCTCATCTGATACAACTGAGGGTGAACTGATCCCGAACTCGATGCTGCACGGTGATCCGGCTGACCCCGACCCCAACCACGGCCCGAACTCTGAGGAACATGAGTAACTAGAGTCTTCTGATCAATACTGTGCTCCTTTTGAACGACAGTAGTAATCGGAGCTCTGGCGGCCCTGGAAGCCCTCTCGCAATGAACTGCTCGATGCCCGGTCTGTCCACAAGTAAAGCATGTAACCAAAGGAAATGGACAATCTTTCATCACATGTTCGTACTGACTGTAATTAAAACAAACTCTGCCACCAGGTGTAGGAGACTGGACTGAACAGTTACTCTAAAATACTCTGGCCTGATGAAATGGTCTCTTCCCAGACGCTGGAGCAGATTGTGACCTTGAAAACCGTCCACCTTTACCGGTTGAAAAACTGCCAGTAGTCTTTTGCTTCTTAGCCTCGGAACCCAACTCTGATTTGGGGACAGCCATCTCGATCGCTAGGGCGCGATCCTGATACTCCTTCAAGGTGGCACACATGAGCGGTGCCATACTCTGCCTGATATGTGGCTTCATGCGTATATTGAAATAACGGATCTTATCGGCCTCGATCCTCACCTGAGCTTTCACGAATCCCAACTGTTGATTATAAGTGATGATGGCCTGAGAAATCGGCACATACTGAGGTGTAGCAGTAAATAATTCCACAGTCCTGCACTCCTTGACTGGCGTGGACAATATTCTGCTTCCATAGCAGCCTTAAATTCCTCCCAAGTGGCTCGGCGGTCTCTGGGCGCCACAGCCTCCTACCATTCCGCAGCTTCCTTATCCAGGAGGTACTTAGCAATATGTACCCTCCTATCATTGGGACAAGCTACGGCATCAAAAGTCCTGCTCAACTGAAAGAGTCAATTCTCCCAACCGAGGGACTCAGAAGAACCATTGAAACGAGGGGGGTGCATCTTAGTTACTTTCTGAAGCCATTTACTAGCTTCATCCTCTAGAGTCGGAGGCGGATTCTGCCATCCACCCTGAGCTATCTGAGTGAGCTGGGCTACCAACTGCTGGAGTACGGCAGTAGCCCCGGTGTTGGCATTATTACCCGACATTTGCTCCTGACTGACCGATAAGTTCTGTTGCCCATTAGAACTCAGAGGTAGTGTACTCGGCACTGTATGAGAGGCCGAATCTACAGAGGACTTAGAAAGCGAAATTTCCTCATTATTAGCACCACGACCACGGCCTCGGCCGCGCCCCCTAGCCGGTCCACCACGACCTCTCAACATACTGAAGAAAAGAAATGAAAAGAACAAGATCAGAAAGATTCACAGTTTACAAGGTTGGTACCACATTTCACGTTCCAAACAACAAAAGGAAACGAATTACAGAAATATAAGAGTTCGAGGAGACTTACAGTCACGGGTCGCACGAAAAGACGGTAGCACGATGATATTAGGATCAATGACTGACTCTAACGACGCAACTGACAGACCCAAAATTAACCGACAGCCTAGGCATTCAAAACCTAAGGCTCTGATACCATAAATGTAACACCCCAAATCACAAATAGGACATTACACGCTGTAGAACCCTCATGAGATCTACCAGGCTAACACACGACACACAATCCGTATATGAAAATCCTAAAAGACATAATCATCATAGTAAAATAGGGTCGTGGCCTCGGCCAAAACATTTTAATCAAGCATCGTAACGTATAATTCCACCTGAATCCATTGCCCACGCAGGGGACTTTAACCAATTTATAAAACACTCAGTCTAACTCCAACATCAAGGTAAATGCAATAGTAAAACATTAAACACGACTCGAGCCTCATCATCATGCTGGACCATCCTTTGCATGCATATCCCGTGCCAGCTCCTCAGCTCGACCAGTACCTGAAATGCATAAGATGCATTTCCCCCATTTAAGGGGTTAGCATTCGAATAGCTAGTGTAAGTACATAATTACACTACATTATATACATACATGATTCGACACAAGCAATCAATTTGAGAAAAATATTTGAAATCAAGATTCCGGAATATCACATTTACACCAAAAACAGTATATCCTCAAGTTTTCCACATCACAACTATCCACGCTTAGTAACCCGCGGCCGTACCCATTAGTATCGACCCCCAGAGGCCCCTTCGGACCGTCCCCGGGTGAGAAACCACTTCCGCGGCCGTACCCATTAGTACCGGCCCCAGAGGTCCCGTCGAACCATCCCCGGGTGTAAGAACATCAACACACGCACCCAAGTCCATTTCCGTAGTCGTTCCCATTAGTATCGGCCCCCAGAGGCCACATATGCCATCTCTGGGTGGAAAAACAACAACCACATCCATTTAATAGCACAATTTACATCATTCGCATCAAAACCATACACACATAACGAAATGTAATACATGTATTTGCCTTGGATAACACGACGTGAAGGAAAACGATGAAAGGAAAGGTTTTGGCCCGGATAATCTTCACAAATCCGACCCTAACACAATAACGATACACAACCCATCTCAATATTGTGAAAACGTAGGAATTCATCATAGTTTTACCCGATGGGACAATTCGTCGGTCACTACGAAGTCATAAACAATTCTAATCTAACGGTGAAAACCTTGAAGTTTAATCCGTTAAACTATATAGGTAGCAAGGAATTACGACTAAGCAATCGAATCTAACAACTCATCAAAGCTAAATCGGTTTCAAAGGGTAAAATCATAACAAAATCCCGAAATCCCCAAAAGCTAGGGTTCTAACAAAATATACCTCGATTTGAAGATGAACAACGGATGATTTGATGCTAGAGTGATGATATGATGTCCCAAAATCGCTTCTCAACTGAGGTTGGACGAAATCGGACGAACCCCAGACTGGAAAAGTCGCTCCCGTCGCGAAGGAAGTGAAAGAAATGAAGAATGAGAAGGAAAAACCACTGCCCAGTTTATTATACTGGGTAGCATTACGGCCGTAATATGTTACCCGTTACGGCCGTAATGGCATTCCAGATCCCACTGGACTGGTTTCGCAACATCTTTACGGCCGTTACGAAGGGGACATTACGGCCGTAATGTATAGAGGTTTACGACCGTAATGCATGGGTACTTACGGCCGTAACTCAAGCCGGGAAGTCGGCCAGCCTGCAATCTGAGAAAGAAAAATAACGGCTCGACAACCACCGGAAGAAATTACAAGGGTTGGATCACTGAATACCCAAAAATTCTCTGCTGATGAGTCAAAGATCACAATCATCACATACCTCCGGCCACCCAAAGGTCGGTATAGAACGAGTATTAACAACAACACCCGAAGTATTAAGAATTTACAAAAATGACCCAAACATCTGAAATACACGATACGACGTCGGATTAACAATCCAAAACTCATGTTATGATCAACTAAACCAAACGAACTCAGGGGAACCGAGAAATAATGAAATCGAACGAGTTTTACGAGAATCGAACATACATGCGACAAAACATGACTTAAAATGAAATTACGTAAAAATATCTCCGAAACTCGTCCAAATGGAAAAACTCAAAGAACAAACTAGATTCAGAATCCCAAAACAGTGACAAGCGAGTCGTCCGAAATGAACATACACCAAAAATAGAAATTACCAAAAATAGAAATTACCAAAAATAGAAAGTACGGATATTATACGATACACCATTCACCATCAATTTTAAGGGCTGAAGTGGAGTTCCTTCTTCTATACCATAAAGTGGACTTGTGAAAATATCATGTGTTCCTGTCCTCTTCCACAAGCCACTGAATGTGCGGTTTTTGCATCCAAAGAATCTCCTCCTATCAGAGTGTGTTATTGTAATCTTGAATCAACTCACTCTCCAACTTAATCTATGTAACATTACAAACCATACCGTTCCTATTTTGCAAGCCATTGATACGTGCCAGGAGGTGTCTTTTTTTCCTGTACACATTGCCAAAACAGGATCTATTCACTACGCCATATATGGGCTTTAACAACACTTTTTTCAATATTACAAGCAAAAGTGTAACCATATATGCCTTGAAAGTGATCTAGGCCTACACTTTTTTTCGGTGTTAGCATTGCTATAAATCACTGTTACGATAAACGTTATTCAGTATCTACGGTAACGTTGAAATCGGTGCAGCCGTTGGTCTTTAAAAAAGGTGTAGCCGTTGGTCTTTAAAAATCAATAAAAAATAGGTGAGCTCAATGATTGTCCGAATATTAGTCAATTAAATAGGCGGGCTCAATCTTTGTTCAAATTTCAATTAAGCGGGTCAAATTTCAATTATTCACTCTCACTCTCAACTCTTTCTCTCAACTCTCTCACACCTCAACCATTGACCAGCCAAACGGCAGATAAATTTCGTATCGTATATCTTCTATATATATATATAGTATGAAAAATAAATATAAGTTATAATATATATATATTATATTACTACTACTTATTCCTATCCCACTTACACACACTAGTCTCGCCCGGCCTAATCTCAGTTTCCCTCCTCGGCCGCCGGCTGTTGCCGCTGGCAGCCGCCGACCACACTTTTGTTTTTAGATTATTTTTCCTTTTTCTCTTCTTTTAGTTTTTCAATTTTTTGTCCTTCGATTCATTCAATTTCTGGGCAATTTTATTTTCTGAATTTCGCTCATCACGATCTGTTTATCGCGATTTCAATGTGTTTTTGAGCGGCTGGAATCGACACCTCTTTATCCGTACAGATAGCCGCTCATCCCCATCGCGGCGCCACCATGGATGGACCCCCGAGCGAGTGGGTGGTGAACCCCGATCCGATCTGGATCTTTATGCATCCGAACCGGCAGCTCTCACAACTGCTTATCTGTTCTATCTTCTTCTCTGCACAGCAAATCCGTCTGCTTCTCTAGGCCTGCCCGTTTCAACTTCATCATGAGGTGGGATTTCAGCACAATTAACGGGTTTGTTGCATTCCAACTCCCAACCTACACCAGCTGTTCTTTACATTTTTATAATTCTTGGGTATTGATTTATTTGCCTTTGGTTGTTATTCATTCAATTCTATGGAGATATATCTTCATTTTGAGTAGCTTGACTTGGTTTGTTTCTTTGATCATCTGCTATTGTGGGATTCTTTCAAGGCCTGTGATAACTTTGAGATTGTAATTCCATCAAGGTTTTGTGATTGTATCTTCATTTTATTGTACTTCCATCAAGGTTTTTAATGGGGTTTTCAGTTTTCTTTTATTTAGTTCTCATTATTGGTAGTTTCAGTTACTTACTAAGAGTTGTTATGTGTAGGTGTTTGGTGTGTAGAGCGTTTTGTTTTTATTCTGGTATTTGTAATCTGGAGAGATGAGGGGCTTTGAGTCTGTAGAAATAAAACCAAAATGTAGCTCTCAGTTTCGGAAGATTTCTTTTCATGGATTTGTATACTTTATTTTTAGTCTTGTATTGATTCAGAGGTTCATTATGATTCGCAGTTGTATTTATTAAATAAGTCTAGCTTAGGTATCTAGAGTCTAGACCTCTATTTGTGGCAAAAAGTAGAAAGAAAAATCTGAAATCTATATTCATATTATTCCTAGTTTTTATGTTTTTCTGATAGCTGAAATAACCTTCCGTCAATGTCGTTACTTTGCTGCAGAGTGCAGGATAGCAAGCTCTCCTCCTACAGAAACTTTGAAACAAATGCGCAAATCCTTTTACACGAATGTTCCACCTCCATATGTGGGATAGTTTGAGAAAAAAGAGTTATATCAAGTCAGGGTACTTGCTCAGGAACTTGCCGTGCGTCTTCTGATTATCATCACTTCACTCTCTCAGGGCAATGTTTATGTCATGTAGTCGTCTGACAAGACGCGACCTGATTCAACCATCTCATGCAAGTGTACTGTTGCAAAAGACACAAACCAACTCGAACTTTTTAAGGCAAGTATTTTGCTTTTCCAGACACATGTACTGTATGATCGAAAAAAACCCATTCATTTCTAAACAAAAGTAACTAAATAAATAAAATTTGTCTCTATCATTTTTGTACTTGTAAACCATATTTCGTTTGTAGTTGCCAGAGTGCCTCCGCATCATTGGGTATTTACGCCGAATAGGAGTTTTCAATGAGTATGGAATGTTATTTTTATTTCTATCTTTTTAGCTATTTTTAATCTTGATTATATTTAGAGTTCATAGTCCCCTGATCTATAGATCTCATTACATTTTTAAGATATATTATTCTGAACAAGGGCCGTTTCCTGGTGGTCAGTTTTTAAGATGTCGTGAACCCTGGCTTATTGGAATACTTGACGATTTAGACCAGATGAATCCTTATGAATATTTGAAAGGGTTGGTACAATGTCATAGAATGCATCTTTTTGATGTTGTTAACCAGTATCGAGCCATATTTGCTGATGACACATCGGAAGTGAAGAAAATTATAATGGTGGCCTTCTCTTTGACTTGGCCATGCATCAGATCACCTTACACCTGAAGACCCTCCAAATCATGCTTCCTAAGATAAGTGAAGGTGGATCTTTGTCAAATATTTTGGATCAATGCATGGTGAGAATTAGTCTTCTACATTAAAGTTTTCCTTGGATCTATAATCTATATCTTCCTGTTAGTAGATGATTTCTTTTTGTATTGATTGCTTTTTATATGACAATTTCGTTGGTTTACAATATAAAACCAATTGGTACTACTTTGGAGGAAAACGGGCAGATTCTTCGAGTTGCCTATGCAAAAAGTATTATGGGACTTGGATATGCAGTTTCATCAGCTTTTCAGTCTAGAAGTCTTGCTGCTGCTGCAATTGAAGCAGCAACATTTGCTCAACAGGTTTACTTTCTCGCTTTTTCCACGACAATTGCTGTCGTTCTCTTCACCAGTCTTTGTTTCTCTATTGATCTACATTCTTATTTGTTTTTCCTGTCGTCTGTGTGCTGCTACTCCCATGAACAGTTGATATTTGCTTAGCAGGCTTCATATCGTGTTTTTTAGAAGTTAATTTGTTCAGTATTCGAAATTCATGCTTTAGTTGAGTATCTTGAGTAGAGCTGTATGAAAATAAGTTGTCTGTAGAGTTGTATAAACTTTGTGAAAGGTACACCACTTACAATGTTGTTACTGATGAACAGATTCTGATAATTATTTTTTCACCACCATACGTTGATATTTTATCTTTTGAATTATATGAAAGACTAGTTCTGTGGCATTGGTAATTTACTTATAATGAGTGATATATTTTGTGCATTACTGGGGTTTTAGTTTAATATTGTCTTCATTTTTTGCATTCACTATCTTCTGTTGGCTCTTTTCGATCTTCGATGTGTGAATTTCTAGCTTGATATTGGCGGATGAGTTATATTGGCTTGATATTGTTCGAGTCATGTTCCATGATGTATGTGTTGATTTTACAATATCAATCACGTATTGTAACATGACAATAGCAATTATCTCAAACTCATCGCCGTCTCATGATATTTTTCATAGAAGGTTGCGACAGGAAGGGCATCCAGCATAAAACTTTGCCACTTTGTTATTTGCATGAGTTATGGTGTTAACTAATTTTAGATAATTAAACGACACTATAATCTTCATGCCACCGACCCCAGCATAGTTGGGATTAAGGTGCTGTTGATGATGATGATGACAATATAAAACCAATTCTTTTACCTGCCTGTGGTTTACAGTATTGTGCTATGGCACATGGTTAGGTTGGTTTGGATTTTCGAGGACTGCTTCCCCCTCTTTTTGAATAGTAAACATACATTTCAGCATTTCTTTTCTGGTCTTCGATTTACTTTGGAATTTTGGAGATCTCTCATATGGATGTTTTTGTTTCTCAACAGTGCAGTCCTTAATCTGTTCTCGAAGAATATGAGGACAGCTGTTGAAAACTTTCAGGTATAATTTCCATTCAGTAATAGCTGACAGCTGATGTTGATGTTGTCCTGCCTTTCTTTAAGATTCGTGATTTTGTTACTATGGTCTTTCTATAACAAAATTTGTACTCGATGAAGATTTATGACAGATGTTTCAGTTATCCAGTTGGTGTTGTATTCTCATCGTTTGGACGTTATCGACTGGGGGATTTTCCACCGAAACTCCAAGAACCGATGGTTGAGGGACAAACTGCTCGTCCCCCACAAAGGCGTTTACTATGCAGCCATTGTATGTATTTTGTCAAGCACAAAATAAAAAATCAGACATTCATAAATTGTTTTTCAATACTAGAAATTTAGCACATTCATCGTTTTAGTTTTCAAAATTCAAGATTTCAGAATTGGAATTCAGATTCTGTTTGATAAACAGACCCTAAGCGGCAATTTGTTTCTACTGCAGGTTTTGAATGTGTTGTTGAGATTAGCATGGATGCAAACTGTGATGAGTATCACCATTTTTTGTAACGGGTGGATGTACTCGGCCCTTTGGTGATTCGAATAATTGCGATAGGATCCTTGACATCCTTATATTCATTTTGGATTTATGTAGTTATTTTGGATGGTTTATGTATTTGGATGGTTATTTGATAACCTTTTATGTTTTGGGATGTTTGAATTTATTTTTAATGGGTAACTCTTTTTTAAATATCATGGGTTGATTTTTATCATTTAGAGTGTTGGTGAAGACCTGCGAAAATGTAGCCATTGACCCCAAAAACTCTTTACGTGTTGGCAAAAGAATAACATAGTGTAGCCAAAGATATTAAATTGTTTAAGAAACAAGTGTAGCCATAATGATAAAAGGTGTTGCCAACAATATCTAAGTGTTCCACAATTTTATGCTACAGTAGTACAATACAAGTGTAGCCATAGGTCTACAGCTATACTTTTAATGGTGTCACCACATAGATAACGGTGTTGGCATAGGTCTACAACAACACCTCTCTTAAGGTGTAGGAATAGAACCAAAAAGTGTTGGCATAGGGGTCTACAGCTACACTTTTTCGCAGTGTTACGAGAAACTATAAAAGTGTTAGCGTAGACCCCTATGGTAGCGGCCATTTTTGTAACACCCTCAAATTTGGTCAAAGTGTAGCCGTAGCCTGTTTTTTTTCTTTTACCAACACTTTTTGGGCTGTGAACACACTTTTTTAGGTGTGACTGAAGCCCATATATGGCGTATTGATTCGTCTCTGAGGAGGAGGGGCGGTAATGCATGCATGACGGTTTCCATCGAAGGGTTCAAACTCCAATTATCTCAAACAATATCCCCACACCTCAGAGCTGTTAACCACATAGCCTCAAAGCCAAAAGGTCTCTCGGCTGGCGTACTCTTCCCTTCACAGACGTTCAAAACAGGATGGCAGTCGAATAAAGTACGAGGTAAGTTAATACATGTCCATTAGGGAATAGCTCCTTCCATTACATCATGTAAATCTTGGCCCCCGAAACCCTAGATCAATCACATTTATCTATATTCTGCTAGAATTGTCTGCATCTGGAAAAATGGGTGGACGTTCACCCCTATTCTCACTCAAGTATAATAACTCGTTAAAATCACCAGTCATTCACCATAGACGTTTGTTATTTTATTCATATATGCCAATGTATTCCACAACCTAACTTTGTCAACGTTACTAAACTTCAAGTATATACCTGAAAGTAACCATGTATGTTGTCGTCAAGGCCCAACACGTCTAGTGCCTCTTGATCGCACAACATCCATATACCCCTGACACACTAATAGCCAGTGAAATTTCCACCCTAGTAAAACCAAGTGAACCCATAGCTAACGAAAACTCTTTGTTAGCTCTAGTAATAAAAAAGTAAACATCAGCACTATACATAGATTTTAGAATAGAGAAATTAGCTCTAAAATCATCCCTACCAACACCCCTAATGTTCCACGACACAACACATATTGGTCTACAAATGGTAGACTCAACATAAAGGGGTTAACAATTACCTTCCCCAATGATAAATCATGGA
This sequence comes from Orobanche coerulescens, assembly GCA_033398695.1. Lineage (NCBI taxonomy): Eukaryota > Viridiplantae > Streptophyta > Magnoliopsida > Lamiales > Orobanchaceae > Orobanche > Orobanche coerulescens. The sequence goes on along the minus strand of CM065801.1, from coordinate 203,390,366 downwards.
GCTATTGCAAATATATTGCTGCCAGATTGACCTGACGATGATCCTCCCATACACTCGTCCCAAAAACTAGTTATGTTATCCTCTCCTCCCAAACTCCTAGTATGTCCATATCGTAGTATAGGTTTGCTTCCATTTGTCAAAACAGCTGGGTTACTTGTAAGTTAAAGATCACATTGTCGTACCTCTTATAAATTTGAAATTTCATCTTGGCTTGTCCATGATTTCGTTGTGAATCTAAACAATGGTTATTATTAATTAAAAGGGGCTTCAAGATTCTACTCCCTTAATTACTATTAGCCGTGGGTTTCCTATGTGATGGGGGAGTTCGATTTTTCCTTCCTAGTGATATTAAGATTCCATAATTATAAGAAATTATTTTCCTTATTGGAGTCCAAAACCCCAAAGGAAATTTCCAAGGTAACCAACCGCTCATTTCCGTTCGCCATTATCTTATTTCGGGCCAAAGATGACCTACCTGAACTCGGATCATCGCGTACATCTAAAGCCATCCTATGTTGATTTTTTGGAGCCTGAGTTACACGACTAGTGCTCATGGCTCTCTTCTCTTTACCTTTCTCTTGCTCTTTCTTCTATAAATTTCCATTTTTATGTGCTTTCCCTTGTTGCTTGCGAGCTAATTATAACCATGGGCCATAACCTTCCATTACTTTTCCACTCATCTTTTCCCCCACAACTATCTCTTTACTTACATTTGGAACACCAGGATTCTCCATAGTCATGTTAACTTCCCCCACGAACACTTGCTTCTCTGTTAGTGATAGCACTGGGAAATTTCTATCTGTATGGTATGCTTTACCACATTCATAACATAGAGTCTGGAGATTCTCATATATCAGTGGGTCAACATAATAATTAATTTTAATCCATTCCTGAATTGGTTTCGTTAAGTCGGCTTGCACACAGATCCTTGCAAACTTACCTCTAACCATCCAAATAGTACTGGAGTCTATGTTAATCGGATCACCCAAATCCCTTGCAACCTGGCGGAGAACGGCTTCCCAATAATAGTGTGGTGGTAGTTGTTAGGAGTATGCCCTCGAATGCCACTCATAGGATGTTTGAGAGAGGGCATTGTACTTGTTATTATGTAAATCATTATCAGAAGGCAATTGTATGTTTCTTTATTTACAGATAGTCACTGGCATTCCTGACTAGTAAATATATAGATAGAAACTAGTCCTTGCATTTGAGAGCAAAACGTTCCACTCCTTATTGGATAAGGGGATCGGCACTGGAAAGGTTTATGGCTCAAATACTTAAGCGTTCGCAAGTCGATGAAACTTGACTCGGCCTTAAGTTTATGTGAAGACTTGTATGATGTGTTCAATGACTTGGAGAGTGCCTGCCGAACGCTAATGGTTAGTGGAAGCACACGTTATAGGTATGGCAATTAGATTAGTATACTCGAATCGACTCACCCTCGATTCGTCACACGAATTACACTCCAGGACAGTCAATGACGGAATCGATAGGTTGTGATAGGTATTCGTGAACCTTAGACTTGAGGATTTAGTAGGGATGTGCTTGTGACGTTTAGATTTTCATTAGAGTAGTTCGACCTATAAAACCGGAAGATGGGGGTCAACCTCGAGCGTGCATCTTGACGGGCAAGTAGCAGGTTCTACTAAATACCAAAACATGTTTCTTTCTCCTGTTAGTGAACGGGTATATGTCCTATGTGGTTATTGGCAGATGAGATCATAAGTCTTTGGCCAAAGCATTGGAGCTAGTTGTATTAGATACACGAGAGCGCAGTGATATCGATTTGCATTAGCTCATTCATAGCATCAAGTACAAAATAGGGGTTGACTGACCGTGACCCTATAACTTGATCGGGACATTTGAAAGAAGGGTTTATACGTATACTGGTATTCACGACAGAAAGGTTTTGGAATGATCCCCATCATTCGTTCTCAGTTAGGGTACAGTGTAGGCCACCTGACTGGCTAGGTGGTGCTACTACTCTTTGGTTCCTCCCATTGCTAACTGAGACGAACCTACCGAGTCGCGCAATAGGATTGACGGCGGAATGAATTGAGCTTATTCTCTTTTAATGAATATTAGATATTGGATATCTAATTTATTGGACATTGGATGTCTAATTAATTTTGGGACATTAGATGTCTAAATTAATTTATTAGATAAATTAATTTACGGCCTAATAAATTAAACAAATTACTGGGTGGTTGATTTAATTCATAGATATAATTATTTCTTGGAGAAATTAATTATATTATTTTGTATTTGATATAATTAATTAATTGGATTAATTAATTGATATAAATACACCGGAACGGAACAGAGTTTATCTGTTTGGACACGCAAGAGTCCGAAACGAATCGAACTCCTTCTAGCTTCTAGATGGCCGCACCTCCCCTCTTTCCTCCCACTTTCTCTATCTTCTTTCCTTTTATTGAGGGAAGACTTGACTTAAGTGGGCATGTGTTGTATTATTGGTAAAAGGGTGGACCTTACCATGTGGAGTGGGAGTGGAAGACAAAGTATAATGAGATAATGATTCTCTCATTGAAATGGAAGATTACTCGCGGATAAATCAAGACTGAGAGAGAGAGAGAGAGAGAGAGAGAGAAAAGTTATTGTCTCATTCATTGTCTTCTTTATTTTCGTCTTCTTCACTTCTCGGAGAAAATTGAGAAGGAAGAATTTTTCCCTAACACTTAGAGTGCTTAGATTATAGTTATAGCTCCTATCACTTTGTTCTAGCCGTGTCCTTAGAGGACAACAAAGTGAAAGTCGTTTCGATCGTCTTTACGATGCGTGGCAAGTAGAGACGCGGTGTTTTCGGTATTGGATCATCCAAGAGCTTGTTGCTGGTTGGATTCGTAAGGGACATCATCTTCTCAACCATTTAATCAACGGACTACAAGGGTATGATTTCGTATCTTCCTCTTTGTTCGTTTTATATTCATATATACATAGCTTGAATCGATCCTCTTAAGGGATTCATATAGCACTTTGTGTTTTTCGCTTCCGCTGCGCCTTCGTTTTTGTATGCGAATCCCAACAGTGGTATCGAGAGAGTTCTTGCGATCGTATATACGATATTAGCATTTGGAATGCTTGATTGGGTATTCTTATGATTTGAAATCACAATCGTTTCAATCTTTGGTTTTCAATTGTTCATCTAAAAATTATTTTTTCATGATTTTATGTTACAATATAAATATTATTTTCTTTTGAGAAACTCATTTAAATGTGTAATATAAAGATTAAAAAAATATTATTTTTAGAATCGGGGCGAAAAATGAGCCGAAAATGTGAATGGACCCGACAGCTTGGAGATGGTCGGGCGGTGCCGTGCGGTCCCAGGCAGTGGATCGCGATCCGTCCATGCGGTCGACCACCTTTCGCGGCTGCCGGTGTCGCCAGCGGTGGATCGCGATCCGACCATGCGGTGCAGCCTGCTCGGCACTGCCGGCGCCGCTGCAATGGATCGCGATCCGGCCTCGCTCGGCACTCTTTGGCGATGCCGGGCTTGGTCCGGCTGTGTTTTTCGACTCTGTTTTTTATATTTCGTTCGGTAATTAATTTCCCAAAAATTAAATTGGATTTAATTTGACTAAGATATAATTATGGTTATTTTATTCTTAGGGGAATTAATTTAATAAAATATTTTCTCGTCCAGAACAAGTTAATTTATGGTAATTTTATTCTTTTGGATGGATTAATTTATATTGATTGGATCAATAGTTAGATTAATTGTTATGCCATTAATTTTAATGTGATTGTTGCATTATTATTTGAATGGTGATGTAGTTCATGGACCTAATTTTTGAATCCTTCTTCGATTGGGTTGTAAAGGTCGTTTTGAGCCTATTTGTTTTACTAGAAATATTCGTATCTGGGATGCAATTTTTCAATGGAAAATTTATATGTAATGACGAAGACCGGAGGAAGATCCATTCGAGAGGACGAAGATTCAATACTCAAGACATGTAATTAGATTACGATGTTTTTGGTTCTAGGAACGGTCTATGAACTGTGTTTTATTCATGTGGTATGAATGTCGACAAACGCGCTTAAATGAATTAATTTGCAAAGTGTAACATTAATCGCGAAAATTTTCCCACGACAAAATATTAAGTTTAAAAAGTTTCGAGGTTTTTCCTTCCCTTTGGATGCCTTCGGTTGGAGCAAATTTTATCCCTAGAAACTTGTTCGGTTGCCGGATAAGATTCAATTGTGAAACTGATTAGCATCGACGGTCCATACTTAACTTGTTCATGAACTATAGAAACCGTATAGGTTGAGGGGAGTGAACAAGGGGAAAAAGTGTAACACCCCAAACTAGGTAGATATTACAGTGTCGTGGACCCCCGACTGGGACCCACCAGGAGAGTGAAAATGAATGAAATACACAGGGTAAATGTAGTACCGAACCACATTACATCATTAATTACTCTGATGAGGAGTTTTATTACAACACACTCAAGGAAATGACCGAATACAAGTATATTTTATATGGAGATAAAATATACAACACTGAATGAACTCAAAATCCAAACGGAAATCTGCAGCGGAAATGAAATAAGGAAAAACGGTGAATGAAAGGACTGGGGGCCCCTACTAGTATCACAGGGACTCCTCGCCGTCAACATGCTATTCCCGTGCTTTTGCCTTGCCATGACCTGAAAACAAAATCCCCAAGCGGGGTCAGTTACACAGAACAACAATCCTCAAGAGTCGAATAAACACAACTATATATATATATATATATATATAGCTGTATAAACCACAAGTTCGATCAAAAATGAATCGGTTAGATTATAACCCAACCTTGTTGAAAACATACGCAATCAAACATGCTGTATGAATCAACTAACAGTACGGCTCAAAGGGTGGCGCCACACTACGCCCGAGATGGAAATGTGTCCGTGCACAAGCCACCAATGAGTATCGATCGAATACACGTGTGGTCTTGTACCTAATCAGTCACACGAAGCAATCGACTCGTATGCACAGTCCAATGTGAGGCCAACAACCAACACACGACTTAAATGTGCCCGACATGAAAATCCTACACATACCAACCGGCACGCCAGTATGACCCGGAATGCCACGAGCTAACAAAGTGACATCGAAATCAATAATGACTCACCGAGATGAAATGATAGTGAAATGAATGACAGCTCAATGAAATGATTGGAACCGTCGTTCCTTGTGACTGAAGTGATTAATTGACAATGACAAGTATTGATACGGTTAATACAATGATGAATGAGTTATGATTATGAATTAACAACAACAAAAGGAATGAATATCCTTTTAACCGAGTAAGAATTAACTTACACAACACCGGTGACAATTATCCTTCCACGAACAACGTCCTAATTGAGATATCGGTCGCTCGAACAACCTTGAATAACACAATTACCAACAATCCGTTCAATATACGAATCAAACACGAATATAACGAACTCAAAACGTCGATACGATTAAACCAAGTTTATTGGGGCATTATATCGAACACTTTGTGGCCAAACTTCGATTGTTTACAACCAAACTTCAATAATACCAATATCAATTCCCCAAGAAGTGTTTCAAACCAACAAAACATCTTCAATACGATCAATAATCCAATATGAATATTCAAATTCGTGATTACCACAACGATTAATCGAAAACCCCCAAATCCAACTCAATATTCAAAGTGTTCTTGAATAATCATTCAATAATCCAATGAATAATCAAACATATCCATAATCATGTGTATATCACTTCATACAACATGATCTTAACATCCAAAACATCATAACTCAATACAAAATCAAAATCCAAGATGTTGAAGAAATTACCTCTTGAAGATCCAAGCACTTTTGATCCGAAGAACACGCGTTAGATCGACTATCCGGGCTTCACGATCGAAAGGAGATGAAGAAAACCAAGTACTCAAGTGATAGATGAAGGAAAAATCTCTCCCTCAAGCCTTCTCTCTCGTATAGGTTGAAGAAATGGGAAAGAATGAGTTGTTCCACAGAAAAAACGCAATTATAGTGTTTGACCGTGTGCAGCCCGGCCCAGTGTGCAGCCGCGCACAGGCCCAAAATCGCCCCTGATCGCGGCGTCGCGGCCCGGATGAATGTGCCGCGGCAATGACTCGGTAGTGTGCCGCGGCCCTGTCGGCATGAGCCGCGGCCCACGGTACAGACGGTTGGCCGAAAAATTGCAATATGAGTGTGCCGCGGCCCGGACGGGTGTGCCGCAGCAGTGACTCGGCAGTGTGCCGCGGCAGTGACTCAGCGGTGCCGCCCGCCGCATGAGCCGCGGCCCCGTGCTGTTCGCCAAAACCGAAAATGTGGGTGTCTTAGCTATTTCGACCGTAACTCCCTTGTCCGGACTCCGATTGACTCACCGTTCAAACCATTGGAAAGCTAACTTGATGATCTATAATATTGAAAAGATTCAATATTTTTGGAGTTTCCAAAAATTAATAGTGATTTTACAAAGTCGAACTCTTACGTGGAAAGTTGAAACAATGAACAATATCGATACACAACTCGAAGTTATTCCGAACGCTGAACATGGATGAATGAACATGATTGACAAATGATTATTAATGAGTGAAAATCCACTGAGTGACAATTACTGAATGAAAAATGAATGAATTTACACGCGGGTATTACATACTCCCCCCTTTAAAAATAGTTTCGTCCTCGAAACTAAGGGTGAAACAAATCGGAATAACTCTTCCGCATACTATCCTTGATTTTCCAAGTAGCCTCTTCGACTTCGTGTCTAGACCACTGAATTTTAACCAAAGGAATCGCCTTATTCCTCAACTGTTTGATTTGCCGCTCTAAGACTCGTATGGGACGTTCTTCATACAAATGATCATCTGCGATCTCGATTTCGTCGAACTGAAGTATGTGACTCGGGTCGGCAACATATTTCCGTAGCTGAGAGATGTGAAACACATTATGAATTCGGCTCAAAGCTGGAGGTAAGGCCAAACGATAAGCTAGCTCGCCTACTCGTTCCAAAATCTCAAACGGTCCAATAAATCTTGGACTCAACTTTCCCCGCTTTCCGAAATGAAGTTACCTCGACTCGGGGATACCTTGACTAATACGTGGTCACCTGTCTCAAACTCTAATGGTTGACGACGATTTTCTTCAAAAGATTTCTGTCAACTCTGAGCGGTCAACAAACGACTCCTGATCAAAGCTACCTTCTCACGGGCAGCTATAAGTATATCGGGCTCGGTGCCGATTGATTTTGATAAGTCATCCCAACACAAAGGAGATCGACAACGACGACTGCACAAGGCCTCGTAAGGTGCTATCTTAATCGAAGAATGCCAACTATTATTCTACGTGAACTCGATCAACGGTAGTTGGGCTTCCCAATCATCTTTTTAATCGAGGACACATGCCCTCAGCATGTCCTTCAAAGTCTGAATAGTCCTCTCTGATTGTCCATCGGACTGAGGATGAAAAGTTGTACTGAGATTAAGCTGAGTTCCCATAGCACGATGAACTGATTTCCAAAAGTGGGATACAAAGCGTCCGTCACGATCGGAAACGATACTTTTAGGAGTACCGTGCAATCTCACTATCTCTTTGATGAGCAGCTGGGCAAGTCTCTCGAAACCCCACGTATCCTTAATCTCAAGGAAATGAGCTGGTTTAGTTAAGCGGTCCAGATCGTATTCATGCCACGGCGACTCGTCGGCAAACTCGTGATGAAGCCCATTGAAATATCCTCCCATTTCCACTCCGGAATAGGGAGCGGTTTCAGCATACCCGCCGGTCGCTGATGTTCTATCTTGACTTATTGACAGGTTAAGCATCTCGAAACAAATTCTGCGACTTCTCGCTTCATATTACTCCACCAGAAATTTTGTTTCAAGTCTTTGTACATCTTGCTAGACCCCGGATGAACAGAATAAGGGGTAGCATGAGCTTCTCTCAAAATCGAGTTTTTCAACTCGTCATTCGCCGGTACGCACAACCGATTCTTAAATCTTAAAAGCCCATCCTCGTGGACCACGAATCCAGGGGCTTTCCCCTGAGCCACATCCTCACGGATGCGTAACAATGATGGGTCTGAACCCTGATTCTCTCTGATTGCCTCCTCAAGTGACAATGAAATCTCTAACATGCAAAGTTGCCCTTGTACTCGTTGAAGCCAGACCTCGATCTCGGGTCTAAGGAATTCCTGCTGAAGCTCCTTCTGAACTGTTAAACGAGCAAGCATCTGCTCCTGAATGGACTTACAACTCAAGGCGTCGGTGACAACGTTCGCCTTGCCCGGGTGGTAAAGGATCTCGATATCGTAATCTTTGATTAGTTCCCACCACCGCCTCTGTCGCATATTTAACTCCTTCTGAGTAAATATATACTTCAACTCTTATGATTGGTGAATAACTGACAGGTGACGCCATAAAGGTAATGACGCCAAATTTTCAAAGCAAACACCACGGTTGCTAGCTCCAGGTCGTGGGTCGGCTAATTAACCTCGTAAGGTCTCAATTGCTGTGAAGTATAGGCAATAACCTTCTCATTCTGCATGAGCACACATCCGAGACCCTGCCCGGACGCATCACTATAAACCACAAATCCTTCCGTCCCTTGCGGCAAGGAAAGTACAGGTGCCGACATTAATCGGCTCTTGAGTTCCTCAAAACTCCGTTGACACGCATCGGACCACGTGTATTTCTTATCCTTTCGCAAAAGGTTCGTCAAGGGTTGAGCGATTTTAGAAAATCCTTCCACAAACCGCCGATAATAACCGGCTAATCCGAGAAAACTTCGGATTTCCTTAACATTCTTCGGAGGTAACCAATCTTGGATATCCTCCATCTTCTGAGGATCAACACGCACTCCATCTGATGAAATTACATGCCCGAAAAAAATTACTTCGGACATCCAGAACTCACATTTGGAAAACTTTCCATACAGTTGCTCTCGTCTTAACACGTCGAGAACATGATGAAGATGAACCTCGTGTTCCTCTCGGTCACGAGAATAAATCAAAATGTCATCGATGAAGACAACAACAAACTGATCCAAAAAGTCAATGAAAACCCGATTCATTAACTCCATGAATACCGCAGGTGCATTAGTCAATCCAAACGGCATAACCACAAACTCATTATAACCATAGCGTGTTCGAAACGCCGACCTTGCGATGTCCGACTCCCGAATTCGCAACTGATGATATCCAGACCTTAGGTCGATCTTGGAAAATATTGAATCTCCCCGAAGTTGATCTAAGAGATCATCAATACGGGACAGAGGATACTTATTCTTGATCGCCATCCTGTTCAACTCCCGATAATCAATACACAAGCGAAATGAACCATCCTTCTTTTTGACAAACAACACTGGTGCTTCCCACGGAGACGCATTCGGTCGGATATAACCTTCTCGGTCAAATCTTTTAATTGATTCTTTAATTCCTGCATTTCGGTCGGGGCCATCCGGTACGGTGCTTTCGATAATGGGGACATACCAGGCTCCAACTCTATCGTGAATTCCATATCCCTCGGTGGAGGTAAAACAGGTAGCTCGCCTGGGAGTACATCGTCAAGCGATAATGATGATACCACAAATGGTTGAACCCCTCGATTGCCTGAGAATGGCCAATCGACGACAACGATACAATGAATGATTGAACACCTCGATTGCCTTAGAACAGTCAATCGATGAAAATGATACAATGAATGATTGAACACTTCGATTGCCTTAGAACGGCCAATCGATGAAAATGATACAATGAATGATTGAACACTTCGATTGCCTTAAAACGGACAATTGAAGAAAATAATACGATGAATTATTGAACACGTCGATTGAGTAATTTCACTTCTTCCATCATATTAATGATTCTTTCGGAACAACGGGGATCACCTCCCTGAAGCACACATTCGACCCCCAACGACGGAAATGATAGTGACCATACGTTTACGAACATTGAGGGGGGTATCATTACGATCCATCCCACTAATACCCAATATACATCGTCCTTAAGTAAATCCACCATGATTTGGTCCATCAACCAATCGCGGTCATTTAGACTTAATTCAGTCGGTTCTTAACCTCATGATTTCCGGAAATTCTTCTACCGTCAGGTAGACCCATGATATAAGGTCCACAATTAATAGGACTATCCAAGTGAAGTCTATTCAAACATGATTCGGAAATGAATGAATGCGGTGCACCGGTATCAAAAAGGGTACACACAGGTTTAGATAAAATTACGAGTATACCTGAGATCATTCGGGCCACCGGATCGTCGATCCTCTTCATCACATGAATCCGGGTCTTGTCGGCCCCCGAACCGGATGCTCCCGTCTGATAAATATGAGCTCCGCCTTTATTTGCTTCCATTCTCTTAAACGACGCTGACAGAGCAGTCTGATTCTGAATCGCTGATTGCTTCGGGGCCTGAGATGCCGTCGGAGCCGACTTGGAGTCCTTTCGGAAAAAACGGGCCTTATGCCCAAAATTCCCACAGTTATGGCACGTGATAGACGGTTTCAGACACTTAGTGCTGTAATGACCTGGCGCTCCACAGTTGAAACAAGTGATGGCCAAACTGGCCGCTCGGGACTGAGATCCCGCACGATTATGCGCCGAAGGAGGTCGCTCAGAAATGATAGGACCCGCACGAAGCTTCTTGAAGGTTGACTGACTGCCTTCGGACTGATTACGCTTCGTTGATTTCTTGCTGATGTAACATCCCCAAAACCATATGGGAATATTACACGCCGTAGACCCTTTCCACAAGGATCTACCAGGCTAAACATCCATAAACAACCAAATGCTTGCCCAGCCAGGGTCAAACAATAAAATGATACAGACCGATATGGTCACTTACACGTGAATACACAGACCGATGAGGTCACACAACCCAATCGATAAAACTGACTTAAATAACATAACCCACACAGGGCTCTAAATACAATACATCGGAAGACTGAAATCAAATATTACAAAACAACAAAAATAAAAACAACCCTCGACTCATAATTAGTATCGCACTCGTCATCCTCTTGTGCCAATCCCGTGATCGCTCCCCGAATCTGCATGTACCGGACGCAAAATAGACATCCACCCCCGACACTGGGGTTAGTAAAACTCCACTGTTTTACTAGTGCAAGTATCAAACCATACGAAATGTAACAAGCAAATAGCAACTACGAATTTAATACGGAAATCAATTATCATAATGTTCCCGAGAAGTTTTAGAATTTCGAACTCAAGTAAGAGATATTTGAAAAGGAACACATCATCTCGGGGATTTTTAAAACAGAAATTCTTTTGGACCTCGAGTCCCAATTTACAAAACCTTTTCGAAAACATTAGGGCCTTAGCCTGATTCTCGTTTCAAAGCATACAAAATAATATATCATTATGAGTCCGAGATCCATATTTAAAATGTTACCCGAACAATCACTGCTACACGATCATTGTTCGTACACATCATGTACCGAACTCCGGAGGCCTCGACGGACCTTACCCGGACCACACCCACCGTTCGTACACATCATGTACCGAACTCCGGAGGCCTCAACGGACCCTACCCGGCTACGGATCGTTCGTACACATCATGTACCGAACTCCAGAGGCCTCGCTGACCCTACCCGGATCACCCACCTTGTCCGTACAAGACATGTTCCGCACTCCTGAGGCCTCGTCCGACCCTAAGTGTTTCACTCTCTTTGTTCGTACACATCATGTACCGAACTCCGCAGGCCTCGCGGACCCTACCTGGATCACACACACATCGACTCGACACAATTCATAATCATTAAATGTCAAGTCATTCCACATTACGCCGAAATGTACAATCAAGCATGTAAACCAAAACAACACAAACATCATGATCATCACAACGACTCTTAACCAACACAACACACATTCGGTACACAATACATTGAACAAACACGTGTACAACCATCTCATATGTACATCGCAATCCTGCACAAATGGCACAACACCTAACACGTATACCAATATATCACTATTATCACAAAGCCTTCAAATTTCGGAAAACACAACCAACTCAAACGGAACATATTTACGGAGGCAAGCAAAATCGTTATACATATCATACGTAATTACTATTCACAAGATACAAGTCGTATAATAAGATACTTGCCTTGAATTATTGACGACGCAACGAACGGAAAGGAAAGTCACCGACGAACGCTAGGAACCAACGAAACCGAACCTAACGATTCGAAGCATACAATCACAACCATTTCTAAATGAATACGGAATCGGAATACACCCAAAAACCCGCCTACGATTCATGTATATTCGCATATAAACAACAACGAGGGCGGACCACAACCAAACCCTCTCTTGCCCGTAAAAATCACGAAATATACCATGAATCCGTAGGGAAACTAAGAATACCAACAAGATTAATCATATTCATCATGAATTAATCGACAAAACGGAACAAATCGGACAAAAACGCGAAAACCCCCAAATCTACCCAAAAGTAGGGTTCTAAAGATCTAACCTTGATTCATTTGGATCAAGGATGTTATAGGATGATTGATCGGTGATATAAACTCGAAACTTCATGGATTTGTTGTCCAACAACATGGTTTCGTCTCCTCCAAAACCCCAAACCTCGGACCAAGGGAAATGAAATGAAAATGACCGAGAAAGTCACTGTCTCTGTCATTTTTATATCGGGCCGGAACTAGCGTGCGCTAGCCTTCCGGCCTAACTGCGCTTATCGGCCAAGACGGCCGAGCACTCTCGCCATGGCCCGCATGACCCGGCACCACCGACAATCCCGCCGACCATGACTCGACCGCCCGACTCGCTAGCGTGCGCTACGGCCAAGGCTCGCGCGCTAGCCGAATTGGCCCAAGAGCCACTGGACTAACAAACTCATCCCGGTAACGTACGCTAGTCGGCCGACAGCGTGCGCTACCCCTGCCGGTTAGCGTGCGCCACGACCGACAATAGCGTGCGCTACCTGCCGATCCTGACCGAGTCCAGAACCTCAGAAACCCCACTGTCCGGCCCGATAGCGTGCGTTGGTCGACCAAGCTAGCGTGCGCTATACCTGCCGAGCTAGCGCGCGCAGACTTCCGGCCGTAGCGTACGCTACGCCGGTTCCTGCCGCACTTGTCCGGCCGGTACCCGCAATCATCCGGCCAGAACCCACAACCGTCCGGCTCCCGCAACCGTCGGCGCCCCGCAACCGCTGTGGCTCGACGACTCGATTTCCGAAAACGCATTTTAACGAACACGACGAAAAGTTCGCGGACAACATCAACGACCCTAATGAAAACATAATACCATAATTAGTCATACGCGACCAAGAAACGGGTCGAGACAACAATTACGTATACGTATACCCGTAACTTTGGGTAAATTACAAAATGGCCCAAAACGCCCTAAATCACGATACGTGATCGAATAACCAAACCGAAGTTCACAACACGTCTAACAAGGTTAAACGGACTTACGGGAAACTCGAACAATGATTTGAACGAGATTCGCAAGAACCGAACTCAAGTGCGGAAAAGTCGTTAGAAAGCACGGAACTCAACAAAACGACTCAAACAAATTCGATGTCAAAAAGTGTAGAATTAATCATTCTCGAATGACGAAACGGTCATGAGCGAGTCGTCAAAACGGACTTCGCCAAAAAAGAAATTTACCGAAAATCAAAAATTGCGGATATTACATTCTACCCTCCTAAAAGAAGTTTCGTCTCAAACTTAAAACAAGTAGGGGAAAGAAATATTCCGCCAGAAAACTCAACAAGATACACAAGAATGCGTAACTAACGCCCAACGGCGAAATGTTACAAACAACGCAAAGGAATATACGGGAAAACACGCTCCACGGCGACCAACACAACGCCGCCGTTAGGGATATAATAAAACCAACAAATGACAAGCGCCATCAAACGGATAATATAGCCAAGTCAATTATCCGACAATCACAAAACACAACGAACGAAAATCAATATGATTGACCAACCCAACGGTACATCAATCAAAACGCGAGCAAACCGAACAAATACTAATCCCACCGCCCAAGGGTTGGAAGATCGAAACGAGACTAATTTCCGAACTTAAGGGAATTAGGAAGGAGCCCGAATGCTCAACAATCACGAAACGAGAACAAAACCGAACAAACAAACGATCGAACCACAACGATCGAGGCAACAAAAATCGAACAATCATGTTCAAACACGAAGGATAAGAAAATTCAAACAACAACTCCCGTGATGATCCGTGAGAACAACAAGACGTGCATTCCTATAAGATCCACAGAAAGGGAATAGCGATTGAAAAGCCACAACGACAAATGAATTATTCCAAAACAATACCACACTCGTTCGATCAACAAAAGCAAGGGCGTGACAAGCTCGAAATGTCAACGAACATAATGAGTCGACAGAGTCGAAAACACAAGAGTTCCAAATCCGATCCACTTAGAATAAAAGAACTAATAGAACCAGATGAGGTCACTCCCAACAAGGTTCACAAGAATCGAATCAACCCAAAAAGTCACATCGATAACCGATCGACCCACAACAAGATCACACTGCTCGGACGATGTAACCAAATACGTAACAAGTTCATAAGGTATTAACGAACACGAGCGAATCGATAGACTGAGAAAGAGAAAATATAGAAGTCAAAATAGTACGGTATTACCTTTGACCTCGCCCCAAAACTCACAACAACGGAACCAAGGTAACAATATAACAAGCAATCGACACAACGCGAACAAACACCGATGCACACAATCATACCAACCCGAGCTCTAACACCGCATATATGCGATAATGCATAAACCACTACGAGGCGACAACATCCAATACCAATATCACACCCTCACAGAGGCCACCACGACAACCGTGGCGAACGACTCAACGCTCACACCACCAATTCAACAACAACTCGGGGTTAACACCCTAACGAGAGTACGAACATCACACATATATTCCGGACCACAAATAGGAGTGATAGGTTTTGAAAACGAAACCATCTTTTGAAAATAACTTGCAAGCACCTTGATCTTGAGTATCATATATCAAAAGTAGTACAAACATCGTCATCGAGACTTTTAAAAAAATCATCTTGCGTTTGATAAAAAAATGAAGACACCTTTCGTTAAATTAAAACCTTTCATATATTCGACCTTCTGTCTAAGTGAATGCATTTCTAAATCATTAGAAATATTTCAAAATATTTTGATCCTCAAAGTAAAATAATCTTGAAACATAGCGTGGCGCTAGTAGGCATCTTGAGAACACTGTGAGAAAATAATTCATTTTAAAAGTACGTCTCGAGGCTTATTTATTTATTTTTTTTTTTAAGATACCCAAGGTTTTTCAAAAGTACAATAGGCCAAAATGCCCAAAATTCGCACGTATCAGCATTCACTTAAATACATCATATCACACGCATCAAACCGCTCAAAATCTACGTCTCAAACTCATAGAGGAAGAAGAAGAAATGAAGAAAAATGCAACTTCTAGACTGGTGTCCAAGATTTATATCGACACAATTAGCGTGCGCTAATCATTAAGGTTAGCGTGCGCTATCGCGGCATCAAACAAAACTCCTGACTAAAAAACACCGTTAGCGTGCGCTAACCCCAAGTGTTAGCGTGCACTAACGAGAACTTCAGACCCAGTCCAGTAGCTCCTGGACTGCTCTGAACTACCAGGTAGCGTGCGCTATCCTCCCGTTATATGGTGGTCTCGAATAGTATACAAGCCAAGTTCTAAAGTTTACAAGTCACCAGCACACGTCATGTATTTCAGGATCCAGGAGAGTGGATAGGCATGTATCGGGTCGGCATAAAGATGATGGGCAAGTGTGATGCTATGTCTTGTCACTGGTTATGTTTTGGATTTCCTCCATTCAATGATGTTGTACTTGAATGGTTATGAGTACTCGAGTACTGTTTTTGGTTTCCTTGATGTTTTGGCCTGTATTTCCATGGGATTGATTCCTGATGTGTTGTATTCGGTTTTATTGGATATTGTCTTGAGTGCCAACTTTATTGTTCTCCATTTGATTATGCTTGGACCTTATCGTTCAAAGTTCATGGTTCCGCATGTGAATAGCCTTGTGGGTCCCACGGCAGGGCTCACGACGCTGTAATATACCCTGAATAACTTGGGGGTGTTACAGAATATGGTATCGGAGCTTAGGCTTATGGATACCTAAGTCGTCGGTCTTTTGGGTCGATTGAGTCATCGTTTGTCTACATTATCACCACTTTGCCATCATCACAGTTCCACCGATACTTGTAAGTCCTCTTACGCTTCTTATGTTTTCTTAATCGCTTCGCTTTTAGTTTGGAATTATTGGAAATCGGACACCTCGAGGACGTGCGATTTGGATAATACTTACGTACGTGTGTGTCCTTCAGAATGTCTGCTGATAGGGGACATAGACGAGGCCGTGGTCGCGAATTCGGACTCTTCTTTGAGATATTGTCAAATTGCTAATTGCAATATTGGTGTGTGTTGGTATTGTGTTGAGACTTTGTATGTGAGTCGTGTATGCTGGTATCACAGGAGGTCATCGGCTTCACGCACCTGTAAGTATATTGTTGTGGTTATTCGCTTGTGGCGACGATTGATTGCTCTTGTGATGAGTTTGGAAATTTTGGGTTGATCTGTTGTTGGTGAAAGGATTGCTGAGTTTCGAGGACGAAACTTATTTTAAAGGGGGTAGTATGCAATATCCGGATTTTCGGTATAAATTTTCAGTATAAATTTTTTCGCGTTATTTTATCTGAGATATACTGGATAGCATGGTATCTATACATTATGGATAAATTAATTTGAGAAGTGAGACAATTGTATTTGTATAATTGTCGTACTTGATCGACAATTGCATTTGAGGATATCGTGTATCAGGTTGTTTTAATTTTGATATTGGGTATATCATATGAGAATGTTATTGGAACGAGTATATGTATTCAGTATGTCGTAATACGTGTTCAGTATGTTGAGACGACGGACAGGAATAGTTGGAATTGGCCAAGTATAGCCTAATTTGCGCATGCTAATATTCAAGCATAGCGTACGCTATTGTGCAAGCTTCACACATGCTAAAGGATAGACTAGCGAGCGCAAGGCCATGTCAGAAGTAATCCGAGTGGTACGTAGGGTTGTCGATAGCTTTTGTTTCATGCGTCAACGGCATTTAGCGCACGTTGAACATAAGGTTAGCGCACGCTAAATGTAGATTGGTCAAGGGAATCCCGGCAATCGCAGGTGTTTTCGGCATGTGGGACAAGAGGAATCGATTTCGGCATGTGATTCAACTACGATTAGCGCACGCTACGTGTGGAGATAGCGTATGCTAATAAGTCTTTCACTGTAGCAAGTCAACGACCGTGTAACCTACGTTATGGTATAGGTCTTACGTACGTAAGACATGGCACGAAATGGGGAAGCAGCCTCTGGACTGCGATAACGCACGCTAACAAAGTCAGTTATCACGCTACGGCTGGTAGCGCACGCCATCTAGTGGAGTAGTGAACGCTAATCATGTGAAGTGTTAATATGTGTCGTTGGGCATTGATACTCATTTTCGTCCATTTCTTTCCTTCACCCGATGGAGAGTATTCTTGGAGGAGGTTTTGAGGTTCGAAAACACTTGAGTATCATGGAGTTGATCGTTTGTAACATCATTAAGCTTGGAAATGGATTCAACCTTGAGAATCAACCCATTTATTCGAAGAAGTAATTAACATTCACTTTGGATTTCGTTTTGGATTGAATATTGGTGTTTTTGAGTTGATGATCATCATATAAACAAGTTGATAAGTATGATTGTGAGATGGATTGCCGAATTATGTTGACCTTGTTGTTGATATATGGACATTGATACGATTCTTGTGGTATGAATTGCATTGTTCGTCTTCTGAAGATATGTTGATTAATCCTTCTCCTCATTTTCGGATGTTGATGATGATTGTTGATGTCAAGACACTAGTAGAAAAATACCATTTCCCATCGGACATTTTAGATCGGTTCTATAATAACCTATTTAGAAAGTGATGCGGCCGTTTTCTAAATCGGTTCTAAAATGACCGATCTAGAAAGTCCACTTTCTAGATCGGTTCTAAAATGACCGATCTAGAAAGTGGCATGATCATTTTCTAAATCGGTTTTTTAGAACCAATCTAGAAAGTGAAGTTTCTAGATCGGTTCTAAAATAACTGATCTAGAACTGATCTAGAAAGTGCACTTTCTAAATTGGTTATTTTAGAACCGATCTAGAAACTGGACTTTCTAAATCGGTTATTTTAGAACGTATTTAAAACCCACTCGAGAAATTATATTTAAATTTAGTATAAATACAAGTTTCTCAAACAACTCACCTTAGCCTAGTGGTTGGGACTTCACTCCCCAACCACAAGGTCAAGGGTTCAAACCCTCATGGCAAGAAATTGAAATACATTGATATTTCAAGACTGGGTTGGGCCCGGTCTTGGTTCGGGTCTTGGGCCGGGCTGGTTGTGGTCGGGTCCGGGGCTGTGGTCGAGTCGGACCCGAGCTGGGTTAGGGTCATTTTTTTGAAAAAAAGACTTTCTAGATCGGTTCAAATAGACATTCTAGATCGGTTAAATAACCGATGTAGAAAGCAGACTTTCTAGATCGGTTCTGAAAATCGATGTAGAAAGTCCAGACTTTCTACATCAGCTGGATCTATAATGGTTATTTAACCGATTTAGAATGTCTATTTTACCCGATTTAGAAACTGTTTTTTCTAGGTAGGTGATATGATTTTCGTATGGTCTTGATGATATACAAATGTTGATTATGAATTTGACGAGAGTATTATCCTTCTTTGAATATATGCGTCCATATGAGTTGAATGATCGGAGGATTGGATTAATTGATAATCTTAATGTATAGTATTGGTGTGAGGTTGATAATTATGAACCAGAGTAAAACATATCATGTTGAATTTACGGTTGAATTCGGAATAGGGTATGTTGTGTAATCCTCGTTATCGGGATAAGTTGATGATTATTCATGATAATAACCGGTAATTTGTTTCCTATGGATTTACGAATATGAACAAGAAGGAACCTTGTTAATTCGTATTTAAAGTTGAAGTGGGAGTCGAGTATGTTAAGACACTTGGTTAAATTGATTGTTGATATGATTATCAGATTATGGAATCGTATTATGGTTATGGGTTCGTGATTGTTCGACTTGGGTTGTTCGGATTTGTGTTGAACAGAGATATTATAGAACCGTTGGGTTTGTTGATCGGTTATATTGATTGTTAATTACGATTATCGAGTTGCGGTTTGTATTGTGGATATGAGTTCGTATTTGTTGATTTGGACTATTTGGTTTTGGTCTTTGATCGAGATATTGTTGAGCCGTTGAGTTGATTGGTTGGTTATATCGAGTGTTGATTATTATCGAGTGTGTGTTAATCGAATTTTGCAATAGACTGCGATAATTGAACGTTGATTATGACCGTTGTGTTGCGGTTGAGGTTGAAGAGTTCGTAGATTACTTTTGGTCGGGGTTGAGGAGCTTGTAGACGAAGGCAATGGAATTGGTAACAGCTTTATTGTATCGGTATCGAGGCAAGGTTATACTTGTTCAGTTTATAATAGTTAATGAATGGTTTCACTTTCATTTCATATATAATTCATATAGCAATGATATTATAAATGTAAATTGTCGGGATGATGGTTTGTATATTGTGCCCTAGTCTGAATTAAATCATAATATATATGATTTAATTGTGTTTGATTGAAGACATAGATGTGAATTTGCCTTGGCCTGTAATATGGAATGTCGGATATCGAAGATAGTTTATCGTATCGACATTGGTGTCGGGATGGTGGCTTATTGATATTAATGGGCGGTACCTCATTCGAGATTATTCGAATAACTGTGTATTCGTTCAGAGATGTTGTTGGTGGAAATGGATATTATCTCCGGCATTGAGGTAATTTAAGTGTTGTTCCGTTATGAGGATAATTATTCTGGTAAATTGTTATATATGTTGTATGTTGATGTGCCGTATGATGGGGTTCATGTTGATTGTTTCGTTGAGGGATGCTGATCCCAGGACTGTTTGTATTGAGATCATTGATCGTATTGATCATTCATTGGGGATGATGATCCTAGGATTATTGTTTGGATATTGATTGGTCGTGTCGACTTTTCATTGTCAATTGTCATTGTCCACTTTAGTGAGTCTTTTGATCCTTATTGGATATGTGATTCTTTGAGTTTCGTTGTCATGTTGCATCGTGACATACATGGAGTCATATCTGCGTACCGATTGGTTATTGTGTAGGATTTTTAGCCGGGCACACTATGGTCATGCGTAGATGTTTCTGCATTGGACCGTGCAACCGAGATGTTATTTCGTGAGGCTAATTAGGTACGTGTCCCATGTATATCCTGGATTTCGTATATGGGGTGGACATGTGTACGGACATAATTTCGGATCGGGCATACTGTGACGTCCATCTTTGAGCCACAAAGATTGCTCGTTGATCCTCCATTTATGCTTGGGTATGTTCGACGGGTTGCAACTGGTTGTTCATATGCCCGAGGGGTATGTCCAACAGTCGGGGTTATTTCTTTGAGATCCATTATTATTGATCGTTTGGAGTTTATCATGTTAATGGTATTCTCAGTCGTTGTTGATCCTTTGTTGATCGTGTTGGAGTTTATCACATCGATAATATTCTCGGTAGATTTATTGGTTGATCATTTTTATTGGTATATCGTACCGTTTGAAATTTCGGACAGGGTTGGAAAGTTAGCTTATCGCTTGGCATTGCCTCCAGCTTTGAGTTATGTCCATAACGTTTTTCATGTTTCTCAGTTGAGGAAGTACGTGCCGGATCTAAGTCATATTATTGATCATAGTGAGATTGATGTAGACGAGGCGATTACCTTTTGTAACACTTTACGGAGATATTACAGCGCCGTAGATTCTTTTTGGAGAACCTACCAGGCTTAGACCAAAATAAAACACATTAAACCACAACAAAATCAGAACATTCACACATTAAAAAACAGCTTCAACTTCAACATGACATACATCATAATATAAATCAACATATCGTCCCGTAGGATCACAACCAATATAACCGTTCACAACTGGAATAAAACAACATATTTAACCGTCAACAATGACACGACATACAAAACTGGACAGTACCCGCATGAGTACGAAACCAAAACACGACTTCGACCATGACCATATGACCACTAACTCAAAATGATGCACGATATCAACGCTTCCCACCAAGCTCATGTCCGCACTGTGCTTGCTCTCCCACTGGACCTGTACCTGAATACATAAAAGTATATCCACCCAAAAGGGGGTCAGAAAGAAGCCGGTGCAAGTACAATGATTCTAGAATATGTACAACAAGTGAATAATCCATATAAACCACAGAAACCACAGTGCCATCACAGATATTCTGGAATACATCACATTCTTCATCACAAAACATCAACGGGGGCTGTACAGGTACTGTACCCCACGCGGGATACATACCTCTCCCCAGTGAGTCCTCGTCAGGCCTCCCTGGTTGTACAAACCCAGCCAAGTGAACGGCAGAGGCCTCAGTCTACAGAACCCAGGGGACCCACACTGGTTTTACTTGGCACACGACCACACATCGCACTTTTGAAAACATCACTTTAGCACAAATCACTTTTTCTAAAAAAATCATATTTTCTCAAATCACATTTTTCATATATTCACAAGAAGTACATTAAACACAATCAAAGTACTTGTCTCAATTCGAATGACACGGGAAACAATGAATAGATAAACGTACGGTCTGATTTCCTTCAACAATTCGATCCTAACACATCGAAATACCGAATTCAACACAACACCATGGAAACGGAAGAATTCACCCTAAGTTTTACTCTTACGGCATTTAATCGAACACTACGAAGACAATGTGGTTCGAGTTCAAGCAACGGAGGAAAACATGGGATTTAATCCACGAACTTCATGGAAAAATGAAGGATCATGATTATAACCTCATAATCCAACACCAATTAGAGCTGGGACGGATTAAAATTGAAGATTCAAGCGGAAACCCCAACATATGAAGAACTGGGGATTTGAAGGAAATTTTACCTTGATTCGGACGGAACTCGAGTGGAGGATGATGTTAGACACGAATTAAACTTCCCAAGATGATGCTAAATGATACTATGGATCAAAGTTCCCAACATCTACCGAAGAATCGCGAAGGGGGGAGAAAAAGGAAGAAAATGCCGATATGACCCATCACTCGGCCTTATATAGCCGAGTGTGTTACGGCCGCAACCGGCAGTGCCTTATGGCCGTAACGAGTCCTGACGGACTACTGCCCAAAACACCCAGGCGCACTACGGCCATTACTCGGCCAGGCATTACGGCCGTAATGCTCGACACCTTACGGCCATAATCGGCAGCTACATTACGGCTGTAATCGGCAGCTACATTAAGGCCATACTCGACCTGCACCTTATGGCCGTAACCGGCCCTCTCTTACGGCCATAGTGAGTCCTGCCGAGGCTTCTATCCATTCTGTGTAGGTGCGTTGCGGCCGTAATCGGCAGTGCCTTACAGCCATAACAGCCATTACATTACGGCCGTAACCCCCTTGCCCCAAATCCTGCAGTCCAGCCAGAACGAACACTTCCGAAAATCACAAAACTCGACGATTAACAATCATGAACATTACAAATATCAATTCATCAATACACTTGTCTCCACATAATACACATTACAACAAGATACAACCAAAACAACATACGTAAAACACACAGATATTACACCCTTACCCCCTAAAAAGAAGTTTCGTCCCGAAACTTAAGATTCGAAAAGTTGAAGGTATCGGGAATGCATACTCTCTTTGGTTTCCCATGTGGCTTCCTCAATTCCATGTTTAGACCATTGGACCTTCACTAACGGGATCGCTTTCCGTCGCAATGGTTTCACTCACCGCTACAATATGGCTACCGGTTGGTCTTCATACGAACATCATCATTAACTTCAATCTCTTGATAATCAATAACATGACTAGGATCAGAAACATAGTTACGCAATTGCGAAACATGGAACACATTACGAACATAACTTAGCGTCGGAGGTAACGCGAGTCGATAAGCCTTCAACCTTTTGAGGGTCTACCCGAATACCTTCGGCCGATACAATATGTCCTAGAAAAGAAACTTCTTTCAGCCAGAATTCACACTTAGAAAACTTAGCATGAAGCTTATCAGCCCTCAAAATACTCAACACAGTTCTCAAGTGCTCGGCATGCTCCATCTCGTTCTTGGAATAAATCAAAATATCATCAATAAACACCACCAAAAATTTATCGAGATATTCGATAAAGGTTTTGTTCATAAGTTGTATAAATGCCGCCGGAGCATTCGTCAAACCAAAAGGCATATTCGTAATGCCCATATCTCGTTCGGAATGCCGTTTTCGGAATATCCGAATCCCAAATATGCAATTGGTAATACCCCGATCTCAAATCAATCTTCCAGGAAACCGTAGCCCCTTGTAATTGATCAAATAGATCATCGATTCTGGGCAATGGATACTTGTTATTGATAGTGAGTTTATTAAACTCACGATAGTCAATACATAACCGCAAAGATCCGTCTTTCTTCCATACGAACAATACCGGTGCACCCCACGGAGATGCACTAGGCCGAATATAACCTTTGTCCAGCAGTTCCTCAATTGTTTCTTCAACTCTTCCATTTCTGATGGGCCATTCTGTATGGTGCCTTAGATATAGGCGCTGCTTTAGGCTCTAATTCGATATTAAACTCCACATCACGATGCAGCGGTAACCCAGGTAACTCATTTGGAAATACGTCTGGGAATTCATTAACAATGGGAATAGAGGACAACTGCACCTCACCAACTTCCGACTTCAATACAGAACACCAATAACGGGTACAACCTTGTCGTAATAATTTCATCGTTTTCATGGCTCGGATAACCTTTCAAGAAGTACCAGGTTTCTGCCCTTCAAAAACGTGTTTAGTACCATCTGGCACGACAATCGAAATTATTTTCCAGCGATAATTTACTATCGCTCCATGACGATCTAACCAATCGTCACCAAGGATCAAATCCTCTCCTTTCATGTCAATCACAATCAAATCGGATGACCAATCTCTACCGCCGATGGTCACAGGACAATTGACAATCTCTCGATCCCTAACTATCCTTTCCCCACTCGGCAGTCCAACAATAAAAGGTTCACATGTAGAGAGACCGACAAGACTCAAACGATTCACACAAGACAATGATATAAAGGAATGAGTAGCTCCAGAATCAAACAATACATCTACCAGGTGCATAGAAATATAAACAATACATAACGTAGTTGTAGCCCCTACGTCATGAGTCCGTCTCATTTCGTACAATTGGGTTGGAGATAATCTGGCACTCGGAGCATCCCTGTTCTCGGTTTTACCTCTTCCACTGCCGCATCCGACACTCGGAGTTGGCTGACCCGTAACTGTGCCTGCCGGAGTAAGAGACTGTTTAGAGAAGATTCTGCCCGCTGACTCACAATATAACGCATGATGACCCTGCTTCCCACACTTAAAACAATCAATGGGGTGAAATGTACAACGAGAACTGACATGTCCCAGATTCCCACAATTAAAACAAACTTTTGGCGCTCCTCCACTAGGCTGAGAGGAACCAACAGAAGTTGCATAGAAGGTAGAGGCATACGCGATCCGCTGCCTCGAAAACTACTAGAAAATTTCGGTTTCTTTGAGCTCGAAACCGTAGGAACCGGAACTGACACCATCTTATAAGCAAGCGCTCTGTCTTGATATTCTCTCAAAGTAGTACACCCAAGGCCCGCCATATACTTTCGGACCTCTCGTTTCATCCTAGCATCAAAATGAAGCATCTTGTCTATTTCATCCTTAACTCAATCTTGGACATACACTAGCTGTTTGTTGTACGTCTTGATTGCCTCGGAAATAGGAACATATTCGGGTTGAGCTCTGAAGAACTCACTGACTCTAGCTAACCGTACCAGTGCTGGACAATACTATGCTTCCATTAGTTCTTTAAATTCTTCCCAAGTGACATCATGGTCCCTGGGCTTAACAGCTCGCCACCAGTCCGAAGCATCATCAACTGGCAGATATTGAGCAATCGGGACTCTCTTGGCTTCAGGGCAGCCAATACCATCAAAGATATTCTCCAGCTCAAGTAACCAATGATCCTATTTGTTTGCATCACCGGAACCATTGAATCTAGGGGGATTCATCTTCATAACTTCTTGAAGCCATCGATCTTCAACAGTCCTGCCAGTGTTAATGTTCTACACCACTTGAGCTAATTGGTGCACTTGAGTCACAACTTGCCAGAGGACATTAGGCACTTCGGCCTCTGCACCCCCATCTGCACCTCCCGAAGTGATCGGGTCTGAACTAGCTATAGAATGAGATGCCGAGTTTGAAACAGACATCTCGGACTCAGATACGACTACTCTGCCATGGCCTCGGCCGCGTTGATGAATATCTCTACCTCTCGGCATACTGAGGAATAAGAATAGTTCAACAAGGAAAAAATCACAACAATAGATTGCATGTAATACCCGGTTGTAATTCATTCATTTTCATTCAGTAATTATCAGTCAGTAATTGTCACTCAGTGTATTTTCACTCAATTATAATCATTCATCAATCGTGTTCGTTCACCGTGTTCACCGTTCGGAAAAACTTCGAGTTGTGTATCATTATTGTTCATTGTTTTAACTTTCCTCATATGAGTTCGACTTTGTTAGATCACCATTAATTTTTGGTAACTCCAAAAATTCTAAATCTTTGCAATATTATAGAGCATCGAGTTAGCTTTCCAATGGTTCAAACGGTGAGTCAATCGGAGTCCGGACGAGAGAGTTATGGTCGTTTTAGCTCAACCGCTCATTTTTCAGTTAGTGGCCGATCACTGCCGACCGAACTCGGCCGTGTCGTCCGACACGGCCCGTGCCGTACTCGTCCGCATTGCCGGTTTCGCCTCAGACCCGACCGTGTCGCAGCACGGCCGAGTCGAACCCTTCCGGATAGACTCAACCGTCGCCAGAGGCCCGACCGTGTTCCAGACACGGCCGAAGTCAATGCCGAGCGCCGCGGACGGTCACCGCGGTAGGCCCCTTCGCGCCGCGACTGTCAAGCGGGACACGGCCGAGTCTCGCTGCCGGCAGTGCGCGCCACGACCGTGTCAAAGCGGGCACGGCCGAGCTCACACCGGGTCAACCCCTATAAATTGGTTTTTTTGAGCATTTCAGCTCATTTTTTTCCATCTTCTTCACCTGCAACCGAGAGAGAATAACTTGAGGGAGAGATTTCTTCATCAATTATCATTTGAGTGTGTATTTTTCATCACCTTCAATCATTTGGGAAGCTTGGATAGTCGTTTTTACACGTTTTCTTTGGATTTTAGTACTTGAATCTTCAAGAGGTAATTCCTTCAACACTTTGGACTTCGATTTTGTGTTGAGATATGATGTTTTGGACGTTATAATCATGTTATATGAAGGGATATGTATATGATTATGAGTTTGTATAAGGATTCATTGGATTATTGAGGGATTATTCAAGAACACCTTGAATATCGAGTTGGAATTGGGGATTTTCGACTAATTGATGTTTTAATCACATTTTTGGATATTCATATCGGATTATTGATCGTATTGGAGTTGTTTTGTTGGTTTGAAACACTTCTTGGGGGATTTGATATTGGTATATCGAGGTTTGATTGTAAACAATCGGAGTTTGGATACTACGTGTTTGATTTAATGCCTCTATGGACTTGGTTTAGTCGTATCGACGTTTTGAGTTCGTTATATTCGTGTTTGATTCGTATATTGAACGGATTGTTGGTAATTGTATTATTTAAGGTTGTTCGAGCGACCGATATCTCAATTAGGACGTTGTTCGTGGACGGACATTCTTCATCGTTGTTGTGTAAGTTGATTCTTACTCGGTTAAAAGGATATTCATTCCTTTTGTTGTTGATCATTCATAATCATAACTCATTCATAATTGTATTAATCATTTTGAGACTTGTAATTGTTGGATAATCATTTCATTAGCGAGGAACGGCGGTTCCAATCATTTCATTGAAAACTATCAATCACTTCATTATCACTTTCGTATCGGTGAGTCATTCTTGACTTTGTCGGATTATTATTATTCATTGATATTCATTATGGTCATTCTTGTTCATATGACCTTCTGGGTTCATATTGCGTGGCCGGGTGCGGATGTGTGGAATTTTTAGTCGGGCACGTGATGGCCATGTATTGGGAGTGATACATTGATCGTGCACACGGTAACGATTACCTCCGTGAGACTAATTAGGTACAAGGACGGGTGTGTCCGGTCATCCGTCTTGTACACTTGCACGTAACACTACGGGCGTACTATGATGCTCCTCTTCGCCGTAATTCATAACTAAGGATATTTCATAACTTCGCTTAAATCATGTTTGTGTATTTTCAACCCTTGAGGATTGTTGTTCTCAGTATCGATTCCCGCTGGGGATTTTGTTTTCGTGTCACGGCAAGGCAAAGGTACGGAAGAGCATGTTGACGGCGACGAGTCCCAGTGATACTAGTAGGGGCCCTACCATTCCGTTTGTTCACCATTTTCATCATTTCAGCTTATTTCGTCATTTGTATTTTCCACGCAAATTCCGTTTGTAATGTTTATTTATTCAGGTGGTGTATTTTATCTTCATATAAAATACACTAGTATTCGGTATTGTCCTGGTGTGTTGTACTTAAACTCCTCATCGGAGTGTTTGGTAATATAATGTGGTTCAAGACTACAATTATATTATTTAATTCATCATTTTCATTTGCCTGGTGGGTCCTGGCCGGGGATTCACGGCACTGTAAGATCCGCCTAGTTTGGGGTGTTACAGAGTTGGTATCGGAGCGTGGTTTTGAATACTACCCTCCAAGTCATGTCTCATTTGAAATCATCGTCATCGGACTAGTATCATTGGACTTTCGCGTCACGTGTGACCTGTGCAAATGCCGAGCCAATCGTATCAAGAATCGTAAGATTTCTATTGCCATGGTATAATTTCGCAATAGTCATTCATTCATAATTCATCGATTAACAATCCTCAATCATCATTGTCATTTTGACCAGACGGTCGAGTTAACTCATTAATCAGTCAATTCATTTCATTGTTCAGTTGTTGATCAGGAAGATCGAATCATTAATCTTGTTAACTCATTCAAGATAATCATTTCAATAATTTCATCAGATAATCATGTCACCTCAGTTAATCATTCATGTAATCACCGTGTTAGAGCGCGTATGCTCATTTTCATCATCTCATGTCATAATCATAACGTATATTTCATGCGGTGAATATAATCATCATGTGACTTTCCTACTTCAGTATGGAGAGGGCAAGAAGAGGACGTGGAGGACGAGGCCGTGGAGCGGGCCGAATCCCGAGAGCTCGTGTGAATACCCGTGCGAATGCGAGGAATAATGCTAATTTATCTAGTAGCGATGCTGCTACTCATTCACCTGGACGTGATCATTCTCTATCAGGGAGTCGTACTCGGGACACCGCTCAGTCAGAAGGTGTTCGGATCGATCCACTCGCCTTTATGCAAAGCATGATGGCCCAGATGACTCAGATGACACAACTAATGGAGACGATGCAAAATTCAGCTAATCAAAATCAACAGGCTCCTCCGCCGCCGCCTCAGAGGCAAGAGAGGAATGTGAGCAGTATCATCGGCGACATCTCTCGCCAAAGGCCACCTACTTTTGAAGGCTCATCTGAGCCGGCGGATATTGTTCATTGGCTCGAACACTTCGAGAAGCTATTTGCGATGGTAGAGTGTCCCGAAGGACACAAAGTTTCTGTTGCGGCTTACTACCTGGGTAAGAGCGCACATTCTTGGTGGTTATCGTTGAAGCCCACCGAAGGATCTTGTACTAGGGAT
The DNA here is from genome assembly GCA_033398695.1 of Orobanche coerulescens. Taxonomy (NCBI): domain Eukaryota; kingdom Viridiplantae; phylum Streptophyta; class Magnoliopsida; order Lamiales; family Orobanchaceae; genus Orobanche; species Orobanche coerulescens. The sequence continues at coordinate 203,361,351 of CM065801.1, read as the reverse complement.
CAGTTCAAGACTCTCATGATGGAGAGGTATTATCCGGCCCCACTCAGAGAGGCCTAGCTGTCGGAATTGCTCACCCCCGACCCCTCAGCAGACGAGGATGTTCTCGCCATTGCCGAGAAATTTCAGGAACTTCTTCCTTTCGCCTCATCCATCATTCATTCGGAGGCGGATAAGATCAAGTATTTCAAAGAAGAGGTCAAACCCCGTATGAGACTTCGCCATTTAATCATAATTGCACCACGTTGGTGAATTCATTGAGAAAGCTCTCACTTATGAGCTATCGCTAAGGAAATTGCTAAGCAAAGAACCTTCGTCGCTAGCAAGAAATCGAAGAATCGTAATCGATCAAGGCGGTCGACAACCTTCAAGAAACCCCATGCGGGCTCTGCTTTTTCGAGCGACCTCGGTCGCCTAAACCCGCGAATCTCGGCCACGAGCGGCCGCTCGCCATCACTGTTATAACTGGGGATCTTGGTCATGTCAGCACCAAGTGTCCGAGACAGTCTGTCACGTGTCATAACTGTGGAATTGTGGGACATAAGGCCCGTTTTTGCCGTAAGGACTCCAAACCTACTCAGATGTCATCTCAGGCACCTAAGCAGTCAGCCGTTCAGAATCAGTCCACTCAATCAGCGTCATTTAAAACGACGGGAGCGACTAGAGGTGGAGCTTTTATCCATCAGACGGGAGCGTCCGGTGCCGGGACTAGCAAACCCCGGATTTATGAGATGAAGAAGACCGATGATCCCGAGGCCCAAATGATCTCAGGTACACTCGATATTCTATCTCAACCTGTGTGTGCCCTTTTTGATACTGGTGCATCGCATTCATTCATTTTCGAATCATGTTTGAGTAGACTACGTCTGGGTAGTGCTACTAGTTGTGAGCCTTATGTCATTGGTCTACCTGATGGTAGACGAATCGTTGGTAATCGTGAGATTCAGGATTGTCCTATTCAGTTTCATGGTCGTGTATGGCCAGCGGACCTTATCGTGGTAGATTTGCCGAGAGACAACGTCATCTTGGGTATTGACTGGATGGATCGTCATGATGCCATCATTAGTGTCCGTAAGCGTATGATTACTATCATTTCAGACGATGGGGTTGAATGTGTGTTTCAGGGAGGTAATCCTACTGCTCGTAAGGTCATTAATTTGTTGTAAGCGGTGCGTTTACTCAGTCAGGGATGTGTCGGTTATTGGTGCTATATGACCAAAACCGAGGAATCATCAGTAATGTTGTCGGATATTCCGGTAGTAAGGGAATATGCCGATGTATTTCCAGACGAGTTACCTGGTTTGTCTCCACAGAGGGATGTGGAATTCACGATTGAGTTGGAGCCTGGTACGTCCCCGATATCGAAGGCACCGTACCGAATGGCCCCGACCGAAATGCGAGAGTTGAAGAATCAACTTGAGGAATTGTTCGAGAAAGGTTATATCCGACCGAGTGCGTCCCCGTGGGGAGCACCAGTGCTGTTTGTCAAAAAGAAGGATGGTTCTTTTCGCTTGTGTATCGATTATCGGGAGTTGAATAGGGTGACAATCAAGAATAAGTATCCTTTACCCCGTATCGATGACCTTTTGGATCAAATTCAGGGAGCTTCAGTATTTTCCAAGATCGACTTAACATCTGGATATCATCAGCTACAGATTCGAGAGTCGGATATCGCGAGGACGGCGTTTCGAACACGCTATGGTCATTTTGAGTTCGTAGTTATGCCGTTCGGGCTAACTAATGCACCTGCGGTATTCATGGAACTAATGAATCGGGTCTTCATCGACTTTTTGGATCGATTTGTTGTTGTCTTCATCGATGACATTTTGATTTATTCTCGTAACCGAGAGGAACATGAGATTCATCTTCATCAGGTTCTCGACGTGCTGAGACGAGAGCAACTTTATGGAAAGTTTTCCAAATGTGAGTTCTGGATGTCCGAAGTGACGTTTCTCGGACATGTAATTTCATCAGATGGAGTGCGTGTTGATCCTCAGAAGACGGAGGCTATCCAGGATTGGTTACCTCCGAAGAATGTTAAGGAAATCCGAAGCTTCCTCGGATTAGCCGGTTATTATCGGAGGTTTGTGGAAGGATTTTCCAAAATTGCTCAACCATTGACGAATCTTTTGCGGAAGGATAAGAAATACACGTGGTCCGACGCGTGTCAACGGAGTTTTGAGGAACTCAAGAGCCGGTTAATGTCAGCACTTGTACTTTCCTTGCCGCAGGGGACGGAAGGATTTGTGGTTTATAGTGATGAGTCCGGACAGGGTCTCGGATGTGTACTCATGCAGAACGGGAAGGTTATTGCCTATGCTTCACGGCAGTTGAGACCTTACGAGGTTAATTATCTGACACACGACCTTGAGCTAGCAGCCGTAGTGTTTGCTTTGAGGATTTGACGTCATTACCTTTATGGCGTCACTTGTCAGATATTCACCGATCATAAAAGTTTAAAGTATATATTTACTCAGAAGGAGTTAAATATGCGACAGAGGCGGTGGTTAGAACTAATCAAGGATTATGATATTGAGATCCTTTACCACCCGGGCAAGGCGAACGTTGTCGCCGACGCCTTGAGTCGTAAGTCCGTTCAGGAGCAGATGCTTGCTCGTTTAACAATTCAGAAGGAGCTCCAACAGGAATTCCTTAGACCCGAGATCGAGGTCTGGCTTCAGCGAGTTCAGGGGCAGCTTTGTATGTTAGAGATTTCATCGTCACTCGAGGAGGAAATCCGAGAGAATCAGGGTTCGGACCCATCATTGTTGCGCATCCGAGAGGATGTGGCTCAGGGGAAAGCCCCTGGATTTGTGGTCCACGAGGATGGACTTTTGAGGTTTAAGAATCGGTTGTGCGTACCGGCGAATGACGAGTTTAAAAACTCGATTTTGAAAGAAGCTCATGCTACCCCTTATTCCGTTCATTCGGGGTCTAGCAAGATGTACAAGGACTTGAAACAAAATTACTGGTGGAGTAATATGAAGCGAGAAGTCGCAGAATTTGTTTCGAGATGCTTAACTCACAACAAGTTAAGATTGAACATCGGCGACGGCGGTATCTTTGAAACCTCTTCCTATTCAGTGGAAATGGGAAGACATTTCTATGGATTTCATCACGAGTTTGCCGACGAGTCATCGTGGCATGAATACGATCTGGTGATTGTGGACCGCTTAACTAAATCAGCTCATTTTCTTGAGATTAAGGATACTTGGGGTCCCGAGAGACTTGCCCACTATTCATCAAAGAGATAGTGAGACCGCACGGTACTCCTAAAAGTATCGCTTCCGATCGTGACGGACGGTTTGTGTCACATTTTGGAAATCACCATCGTGCTATGGGAACTCGGCTTAATCTCGATCGCTTTTCATCCTCAAACCGACGGACAATCGTGAGAGGACTATTCAGACCTTAGAGGACATGTTGAGAGCTTGCGTCCTCGATTGGAAGGACGATTGGGAAGCCCAACTACCATTGATCGAGTTCACGTATAATAATAGTTGGCATGCTTCCATTAAGATGGCACCTTACGAGGCCTTGTACGGTCGTCGTTGTCGCTCTCCTTTGTGCTGGGATGACTTGTCAGAATCAATCGGCACCGAGCCCGATATGCTTATAGCCGCCCGGGAAAAGGTAGCTTTGATCAAGAGTCGTTTGTTGACCGCTTCGTAGTCGGCTGAAATCATATGCGTATAACCGCTGCCGACCATTAGAGTTCGAGGCTGGTGACCATGTGTTGGTCAAGGTATCCCCGAGTCGTGGTATCTTCCGTTTTGGGAAGAGGGGAAAGTTGAGTCCGAGATTCATTGGGCCGTTTGAGATTTTGGATCGAGTAGGCGAGTTAGCTTATCGGTTGGCTTTACCTCGGGCTTTGAACCGAATTCATAATGTGTTTCATGTCTCTCAGTTGCGAAAGTATGTTGCCGACCCGAGTCACATACTGCAGTTCGACGAAATCGAAATCGCCGACGACCACTCATATGAGGAGCGTCCTATACGAGTCTTAGAGCGGCGAATCAAACAGTTGAGAAATAAGACGATTCCTTTGGTTAAGATTCAGTGGTATAGACACGGAGTCGAAGAGGCCACTTGGGAAACCGAGGATAGTATGCGGGAGAGTTATCCCAAGTTGTTTGACCCTTAGTTTCGGGGACGAAACTCTTTTAAGGGGGGGTGTATGTAATACCCGGTTGTAATTCATTCATTTTCATTCAGTAATTATCAGTCAGTAATTGTCACTCAGTGTATTTTCACTCAATTATAATCATTCATCAATCGTGTTCGTTCACCGTCTTCACCGTTCGGAAAAACTTCAAGTTGTGTATCATTATTGTTCATTGTTTTAACTTTCCTCATATGAGTTCGACTTTGTTAGATCACCATTAATTTTTGGTAACTCCAAAAAATTCTAAATCTTTGCAATATTATAGAGCATCGAGTTAGCTTTCCAATGGTTCAAACGGTGAGTCAATCGGAGTCCGGACGAGAGAGTTATGGTCGTTTTAGCTCAACCGCTCATTTTTCAGTTAGTGGCCGATCATCGCCGACCGAACTCGGCCGTGTCGTCCGACACGGCCCGTGCCGCACTCGCCTGCATTGCCGAAGTTTCGCCTCGTGACCCGACCGTGTCGCTCGCACGGCCGAGTCGAACCCTTCCGGATAGACTCGAACCGTCGCGAGGCCCGACCGTGTTCCAGACACGGCCGAAGTCAATGCCGAGCGCCGCGGACGGGTCATCGCCGGTAGGCCCCTTCGCGCCGCGACCGTGTCAAGCAGACACGGCCGAGTCTCGCCGGCCACCAAGCGCCACGACCGCCGTGTCAGCGGGCACTGGCCGAGTCACACCGGGTCAACCCCTATAAATTGGTTTTTTGAGCATTTCAGCTCATTTTTTTCCATCTTCTTCACGTGCAACCGAGAGAGAATAACTTGAGGGAGAGATTTCTTCATCAATTATCATTTGAGTGTGTATTTTTCATCACCTTCAATCATTTGGGAAGCTTGGATAGTCGTTTTTACACGTTTTCTTTGGATTTTAGTACTTGAATCTTCAAGAGGTAATTCCTTCAACACTTTGGACTTCGATTTTGTGTTGAGATATGATGTTTTGGACGTTATAATCATGTTATATGAAGGGATTTGTATATGATTATGAGTTTGTATAAGGATTCATTGGATTATTGAGGGATTATTCAAGAACACCTTGAATATCGAGTTGGAATTGGGGATTTTCGACTAATTGATGTTTTAATCACATTTTTGGATATTCATATCGGATTATTGATCGTATTGGAGTTGTTTTGTTGGTTTGAAACACTTCTTGGGGGATTTGATATTGGTATATCGAGGTTTGATTGTAAACAATCGGAGTTTGGATACTACGTGTTTGATTTAATGCCTCTATGGACTTGGTTTAGTCGTATCGACGTTTTGAGTTCGTTATATTCGTGTTTGATTCGTATATTGAACGGATTGTTGGTAATTGTATTATTTAAGGTTGTTCGAGCGACCGATATCTCAATTAGGACGTTGTTCGTGGACGGACATTCTTCATCGTTGTTGTGTAAGTTGATTCTTACTCGGTTAAAAGGATATTCATTCCTTTTGTTGTTGACCATTCATAATCATAACTCATTCATCATTGTATTAATCATTTTGAGACTTGTAATTGTCGGATAATCATTTCATTAGCGAGGAACGGCGGTTCCAATCATTTCATTGAAAAATATCAATCACTTCATTATCACTTTCGTATCGGTGAGTCATTCTTGACTTTGTCGGATTATTATTATTCATTGATATTCATTATGGTCATTCTTGTTCATATGACCTTCTGGGTTCATATTGCGTGGCCGGGTGCGGATGTGTGGAATTTTTAGTCGGGCACGTGATGGCCATGTATTGGGAGTGATACATTGGGTCGTGCACACTGAACGATTACCTCCGTGAGACTAATTAGGTACAAGGACGGGTGTGTCCGGTCATCCGTCTTGTACACTTGCACGTAACACTACGGGCGTACTATGATGCTCCTCTTCGACGTAATTCATAACTAAGGATATTTCATAACTTCGCTAAATCATGTTTGTGTATTTTCAACCCTCGAGGATTGTTGTTTCAGAATCGACCCGTTGGGGGATTTTGTTTTCAGGTCACGGCAAGGCAAAGGTACGGGAAGAGCATGTTGACAGCGACGAGTCCCAGTGATACTAGTAGGGGGCCCCAGTCATTCCGTTTGTTCAGTCATTTCAGTTATTTCTGTCATTTGTATTTTCCGCTGCAAATTCCGTTTGTAATGTTTATTTATTCAGGGTGGTGTATTTTATCTTCATATAAAATACACTAGTATTCGGTATTGTCCTGGTGTGTTGTACTTAAACTCCTCATCGGAGTGTTTGGTAATATAATGTGGTTCGGTACTACAATTATATTATTTAATTCATCATTTTCATTTGCCTCGTGGGTCCCAATCGGGGATTCACGGCACTGTAAGATCCGCCTAGTTTGGGGTGTTACATTGCACAAGGTCAAAGATAATTACTTCCGAAGGAAAGAAACAACCAACATCCGAAGAGTCTTCAAGCACAGGCAGCACGGGGTGGTAGCACGCCAATGATATCGTAAACAGGAACCGACTCATTTTAACAGACCCAAAACACCGACAGTCTAGGTATCTATAAACCTAAGCTCTGATACCATATTCTGTAACACCCCCATAATTTACAGAGATATTACAACACCGTAGATTCTTTTTGGAGAACCTACCAGACTTAGACCAAAATAAAACACATTAAACCACAACAAAATCGGAACATTCACGCATTTAAAACCAACTTCAACTTCAACATGACATACATCACAATATAAATCAACATATCGTCCCATAGGATCACAACCAATACAACCATTGACAACTGGAATAAAATGACATCATTAACCGTCAACAATGACACGACATACAACACTGGACATTACCCGCATGAGTACAAAACCAAAACACGACTTCGACCATGACCATACGACCACCAACTCAAAATAATGCACGATATCAATGCTCCCACCAAGCTCGTGTCCGCCCTGTGCTGGCTCTCCCACTGGACCTGTACCTGAATACACAAAAGTATATCCACCCCAGAAGCGGGTCAGCAAGAAGCCGGTGCAAGTACAATGATTCTAGAATATGTACAACAAGTGAATAATCCATATAAATCACAGAAACCACAGTGCAATCACAGATATTCCGGAATACATCACATTCATCATCACAAAACATCAACGGGGGCTGTACAGGTACTGTACCCCACGCGGGATATATACCTCTCCCCAGTGAGTCCTCGTCAGGCCTCCCTGGTTGTACAAACCCAGCCAAGTGAACCGCAGAGGCCTCAATCTATGGAACCCAGAGGACCCACACTGGTTTTACTTGGCACACGACCACACGTCGCACTATTGAAAACATCACTTTGGCACAAATCGTTTTTTCTCAAAAATCATATTTTCTCATATCACATTTTTCATATATTCACAAGAAGTACATTAAAGACAATCAAAGTACTTGCCTCAATTCGAACAACACAGGAAACAACGAACAGATAAATGTACGGTCCGATTTCTTTCAACAATTCGATCCTAACACATTGAAATACCGAATTAAACACAACACCATGAAAATGGAAGAATTCACCCTAAGTTTTACTGTTAAGGGCACTTAATCGAACACTACGAAGACAACGTGGTTCGAGTTCAAACTGTGGAGGAAAACTTGGGATTTAATCCCTAAACTTCGTGGAAAAACGAAGGGTAGTGATTATAACCTCATAATCCAACACCAATTAGAGCTGGGATGGATTAAAATTGAAGATTCAAGCGGAAACCCCAACATATGAAGAACTAGGGATTTGAAGGAAATTTTACCTTGATTCGGACGGAACTCGAGTGGAGGATGATGTTAGACACGAATCAAACTTCCCAAGATGATGCTAAATGATGCTCTGATCAAAGTTCCCAAGATCTACCGAAGAATCGCGAAGGGGGAAGAAAAAGGAAGAAAATGTCGATATGACCCGTCACTCGGCCTTATATAGCCGAGTGTGTTACGGCCGTAACCGGCAGTGCCTTACGGCCGTAATGGGTCCTGACGGGCTACTGCCCAAAACACCAAGGTGCATTACGGCCGTTACTCGGCCAGGCATTACGGCCGTAATGCTCGACACCTTACGGCCGTAATCAGCAGCTACATTACGGTCGTACTCGACCTGCACCTTACGACCGTAATCGGCCCTCTCTTACGGTCGTAGCGAGTCCTGCCGAGGCTTCTGTCCATTCCGTGCGGGTGCGTTGCGGCCATAATCAGCAGTGCCTTACGGCTGTAACCCCCTTGCCCCAAATCCTGCAGTCCGGCTAGAACGAACACTTTCGAAAATAGAAAAACTCGACGATTAACAATCATAAACATTACAAATATCATTTCATCAATACACTCGTCTCCACATAATCCACATTACAACAAGATACAACCAAAATGACATACGTAAAACACACAGATATTACACCTTTCCGGAGAGACCGGTGAAGATCCTTGAACATCGTGAGAAGCAGCTTCGGCACAAAACCATTCCGTTGGTTAAGGCGCAATGGTCAAGACATGGAATTGAGGAAGCAACTTGGGAGACATAAGAGAAGATGCGATCAGAATACCGTGAACTTTTTACTTCTTAAGTTTCGGGACGAGACTTCTATTTAGAGGGGTAGAATGTAATGCCCATACTTTATATAAATTTTTGGCTCTGACGTTCCTTCACTATTTTCACTCTGTAAAAACTTATTGATATGTTTTTGTTGTTGATTTTAGAGTTTCGTACCTTTTGGATCATGTTCGTATTTTTTGGACGTTTCGGCAATGTTTGAGACAGGCAGATAGCGCACGCTAGGCCTAAGCTAACGCATGATATTTCTATTGAGTAGTGCACGCTAGCGTTGAGTCTTAGCGTATGCTAACGGTCCATGCTTGGCAGAGGCAGTAGCTGATTCTACCCTCTGGACTAGCAGTTAGCGCACGCTAGGCATTAGCTAACGCACACTATTCGTGTTGAGTAGCGCGCGCTAGCATTGCCCGTAGCGCACACTAATGGGCTGAGTCGGAAGGGGCAGTGGGGTGTTGATGTTTTCTGGACTAACAGTTAACACACACTAGGCTTGCGCTAGCGCTTGCTATAGGTATTGCGTAGCGCGCGCTAGTGCCCAAATATAGCGCACGCTAGCGGGTTTGGGCAGTGAATTGGAATTTTTGGCATGATAACAGTTAGCGCACGCTAAGGTGTGGTATCGCGCACTAACATCGCAGGTCAGAAGCTACTGGACTACCGGGTGACCCCGTTAGCGCACGCTAGCCCTGAATTTTAGCGCGCGCTAATCAGGCGCAGTATATAAGTGAGGGTCAACCCTATTCTTCGTCACTTTTCATCCATTTCGCTCATTTCCGACGCGAGAGAGCATGGGAGGGAGATTTGGGAGCGATCTTTCATCATATATCATCATCTTGGGTTGAATAACAAAGATTATACAACATCTAATCCGTTTCTACCTTCCAAATCAAGGTAAATCCCTTAAAACCCTAGCTTTGGGAATTTTTGGGGATCTTCTTAGATTATGATGTATCTACCCCATTTTGGAGCTTGAGATCTTTGAGATTATGATGTATCTACCCCGTATCTACGTTTCCCCTACGATTATATGGATGATTATGTACCTTATTCGGACATGGGAGGGTTTGGATGATTTTCAAACCTCTAGGTGATTATCCTTGTAGTTTTGTGAATCGTAGGTCAGTTTCGGGAGTTTCTTCGTGTGATTTGAGTATGGATTATTAATTATCATATTCCTTACGAATCGTTTAGGTGCCGGAAGCACGTTCTTGGACCTACCGAACTTGTATTCTTTTCCTTCCGATTCTCGATATCTCAAAGGCAAGTATATGTTTATGATTATATGTTCTCGACTTTGAGAGTAAGGTATCTAAATGGAATGATTGTATATATTCACTCTGGGACGGACCGATGGGTCCTCTGAGGGTTCCGTAGCCTTTGGTGTGGTTCCACGAATATTTTGGATTGACCACTCTGGGAGGGTCCGACGGGGCCTCTGAGGGTTCTGTTGTCTTTGGTGCTGTTCCACGGTTAATCACGTATGTATTCAAATGTAATGCTCTGAGATTTAGTTATTCCGGAATACTAGTCTTGAGTTGATGAAATGATGATTATATTTACTTTATTGTCGAGAAGTATTGTGTTTCATATTCGATATACTTGTACCAGCTATTCGACGGCTAATTCCTTTATGAGGGAAATACCTTTCATGCATTTCAGGATCCAGGAGAGTGGATAGGCATGTACCGGGTCGGCATGAAGATGATGGGCAAGTGTAATGCTGTGTCTTGTCACTGGTTATGTTTTGTATTTCCTCCATTCAATGATGTTGTACTTGAATGGTTATGAGTACTCGAGTACTGTTTTTGGTTTCCTTGGTGTTTTGGCCTGTATTGCCATGGGATTGATTCCTGATGTGTTGTATTCGGTTTTATTGGATATTGTCTTAAGTGCCAACTTTATTGTTCTCCATTTGATTATGCTTGGACCTTATCGGTCAAAGTTCATGGTTCCGCATGTGAATAGCCTTGTGGGTCCCACGGCGGGGCTCACGGCACTGTAATATACCCTGAATAACTTGGAGGTGTTACATTAGGGACCTTGAGGGATTCGCATAGTGTTTGAATCCAAATAGTCATATAACCTATATGATTGAAATTATAAGGTGTTGGGAAAAGCTACATCTGGGTATGCCAAACTATATAACAAATGAGCGAAATTGTTGAAGGAATATTATTGATCTGGGAAAATTAAAACTACCAGTAGTAGTTTAAGATCTGGAAGCAACGGGTTCCAATGTCCGATGATCTAAAAAAGTGAGATAACCGTAAACTTGGTGTTATTATAATTGGTGGTTTCTTCTGAAGGCTCACAAAAACCACATGATCCATATTGAATTACAATAAGTAATTTACAGACAATTGAGAATAGAACACAAATGCCAGAGGATCTTTATCTTTATTTTTCTTTTTTTTTCCTTCACAGATAATTGAGAATAGAACACAAATATATTTTATTCTATCATCTTCAACAACACAATGAACATTGCCTACCAATACTGTATAGTTCATTTTACCAACTAGTACAAATAACATCTACTCTTCTCCACCGCGATATTCTAAATCTTGCCACTTGCTACTAGAACAAATGGCAATTTTTTCCAAAAACACATTTATCAAATAAATTTGAAAGATCTAAATTAGATTAAACAAAATCAGAACTTATAACATTTACACAGATTAATTAGTATTTAAATATTTTTAATTTATCAAGTAGAAGCATTATTTGAAATTAAACTATCTAACAGATAAAATTCCATTAAATATACCTTTTTTCGCAGTAAAAACAATCCTTGCTCTTCAAGGAGAGAGAGAGAGAGAGAGAGAGAGAGAGAATATAAAAATAATTCTGAGAGAAAGTCGAATAGATGTTGAGAGTTACTCGAGCATGATATTTATCTATTCGCCCCAATAATTATGTTACTCGAGTGATAAAAATAGATTAGAAAACTTGCACAAATGCTTACTCGCAAAAACTATGATTCCAATATTGCTCCAAAATTTTACTCGAATGCTTACACGTGACAAAATGTGATTCAAACATTTACTCATTTGATTACTCGAGTTACTCAAATTGTGTAAATATGGCTCGAATTTGATTAGAGTGGTGACTCAAATATATAGAAGATGGATCAAATGAAAATGGTTTAGAGAGTAAGAAATAAGAATAAATATACGCAAATGTATGTTACCCTGCTTTACATATGCTATCACTCCTTAATAACGTACGCTATCCCATTCTAGAGGCCACTGCCTCAGCCTGCCAACTTTAGCATACACAACCATCATGATGCAGCCTTTATCAGTTGCATAGTAGCGTACGATAATCCTCCTCAATTAGGTTATGTTAGGCCGTTGACTCATCTATCCTCAGGAACAGCAAAAGTGATCGGCATTACATGGCGAAAGTGATCAGCGACCTTACGTATGTAACCATATCGAGTTAGCGTACGCTATGCGTTGCACTCAGCATACATTATCATCTGCACGTAGCGCACGTTTACTTGGTCAGAATTTCAATACCATAAACCAGCTCCCTCATCCGATTAACAAAACATTACCAATGATAATTATAATTTGTTCAGTCTGATTTAAATGGGTACGATATACAATGAAAATATCAGTTCCAATACAACAAATGGACATTCCAAAATGAATACATTCAGTACAACAGTACATATAACAATCTCATCTGAATACAACAATGAGGATGTATTTTTTTCTCCTGAATTCCTTCACATGATAAAATATCCCGAGTTGCAGAATCATGTGATCCGATTGACGGTTGGTTACTTGATCATGTTGCTTGGGAATATTGATTAGGCGCGAGGTAAAGTAAACAAAATAAAACCACTCATTGATGTATTTAAAAACCAAAATAAATATTGTTATATTGATTTATTCTTTACTTAAGGCATATATTTTTAGAAAATTATAAATATATCAACTTAAAATTTTGTTTAATAATCATATTATAAATTCTCGTATGAAATTCAACTAAGATGCCACATGATGTTTTTATTAATTACAATAAAATCACTTCATATATATGAGTAATAGTATTAAAGTAATACATGAGAACCTTGAATTTGAATTTTCATCTTTTAAAAGTGATTTATTATGAGTAACTCTATTGGATTACTTGTATTCTACAACGGATGAACTTAAGGTGCAATTGTGGTCTTTGATGGTTTGGAATACAAAAATATACTGAAAATATTCGGGATAAATGTAATTGATATCATTTGCAGAGTTGTTGACACAAGGTCCAACTTTAAATGAGCACCATCATTACTTCGAAAATTCAAAAATTACAAAATTTTACAGGAGTCGGAAATTGTGTTAGTTATTTAATAGATCAAACGGCGATTCAATGTCCGGACTAGAGAGATTAATGACCAAACTAGTGGAAACTACCATGACAGGAAAGTTAAAGTACGTTGATAGGGTATCTTATCGAATATTATGACACCTGAATCCAGTCGAAATTGCTTGAAAAATGGGTTGCATATGTTATCTTATCCTTAATTTTTCAAATTGTGGAACTATTATGTAATTAGATCAAATAATAAATGTACTTTATATAAGTCGTCCTATTTTAAATGTGTTTTTCTTACTTGCTTGAAGGTATACTTGATAATATGGTAGATTCCAAATTAAATAGACCAAATTGGGATGAGATTATCTTTCGTGCCGTTCCGTGCCCACCGAGTGTCTTATAGCAACCATCCTTGGCCCACCCTTAGCGGTTAGTGGGTGAAAAAAGCCCGCACTAACTCTGGGAGAGAGAGTATTCTGAAAAGAAAATGGAAAAGCAGTGTAGCAGACCATCATCATCATACATCCACTTTTTTTTTTACTTTAATCAGACACCTCCCCAACATTTCTTGCCATTGATGTGAAATTGCCAATATCACCTTCCAAAATCCAAACATCACCTTGCAAATAATCTTCTCTCACTAGCTCTATTAGAAAGAAATTTACTTACTTTTGAATCACCTTCCAAAAGCCAGACAAAGTAATAGCAAATATTATCTTCATCACTCTGCTTCATTCTAACCCCTTGGGGATCTACTTTTCAGGTAGAGTGAGAAAATCTTGTGTGTGTGTGTGTGTGTGTGTGTGTGTGTGGCTGTTGGTAAGGTGTTAAAACACAAACTGCTTGCTGCTTCTGTGTATGTGTGTGTTGGGCTTGCTCTTTTTATGCCCTTTATGGTTTGCTTGTGCAGTTTGTGGATTTTTCTATATATTTCTTTTTGCATCGAATTCTCGTGATTAAATCAGATTATTGAATCATGTATCTAAGTTTGTCAGCTTGTTCTGCTTTAATTTGCAAGCAATCAACTTTTAGCTTCTAATTAGTTGGATTATTGTTTACTTGGATCAACGACGGGAAATAATCTAAAAGTTATATGGGTGAAAGAACAAAGTGATGGACAACTTTTTTTCTCCGATATGGGACTTCACATATGATTGTTGATGAGTAATTGATATTTATGATCAAAGTTTCGTCTCGAAAAAACAAAAACACAACAGAGGTAGTGTATTATAGGGGTTTTTGGCAGATTACTCCCTGTATTCTTTAAAATAAGCCGTTTACTCCTATGCAATTTAAATAAGCAGGCGAATTGCTCCCTGTGTTTTAAAAAATATGTGTCCTACTCCCTCTTGAGCTCTACAGCTGAGTAAATATGGGTTAATTTGCACCAACATTTAAAACACAAGGGGATAATCAACATATATAAATTACACAGGTGTTTAATAAACTTATTTTTAAAAACACAGGTGGGTGATGAACTTATTTAAATTACATAGAGGGTAGGTTGCTTATTTTGAAGAACACAAGGGGTAATATATCATCAATCCGTATTATAGACGTCCGCTAATGCATACTTCCTCCTATCAAAATATATGTTATTCTGGCTGAATGCACGCATATTAAGAAAATTATTAACTTCCTAATATACCCTTATTAATTGCTTTGAAATTCTAAATGAAACTTTAAAGACTACTACTAACTGGTAATTTGTGGTGATTTTGAGGATAAATCAAGAAAAAACCCAATTAATTATCACTAAAAAGTGCAAAACCTTGTTAAAATTGAAAATTAATGCGAGTTAAAACGACATATAATTTGAACATGAGGATTATATTAGAAGTCAAATGATGCTTTGATGCACATGGAGAGAAGGCAATAATGCTACTTTACGCACTTTGTTTTTCCATCATTAGTGACAAAATATTCTTCATTAGTTAAACAACCTCCAATAGTTTTACCGCACATTTATACACCCATTTCTGCACGTTTTGATGTCCATTGATGCAGACTCGTACGTGTAACATAGTATACGGTAACCAGGAAATTGACTCAGTATATATACACAATAGGTCTTACTCAGTGTATTTCTTACCTGATCTTTTCTTCCAAGTACTCCTGAAACTAAGACGAGCAAACACTTATGCAGTGAAATCAGACATCACTTATGCTGCAAAAAATCGTAATACAACAACCTACATTGGGACGTACTAAGATTATCGTAAAATACGATTCTCGAATTCTCAAAATTTCTTAACACGTTTCTTTTTCTTCTTCTTTTGGCATGGACTTACATGGCGGTTTCTTTCTCTATTCTTAAATATGCATTTTCATAACAAAGTTCATTTCATTCTACAGCTAGAAAAATTCTTGGAGATGACAGAGGAAACATCAAAGAGCAAACAGTGGAGAAAATTGAACCTTTCCTTGGAAGTACCTAACAGACGGTTAGAAATATCTCCTCAAGAATTCGTTCGAATAGATATTCCACCCACGCATATTCCCACTCCTAGAAAAGTTAACTTCCTCTTATCGCCCGGACCTTCTGATCCAAGACTAAATGGATCTTTTGGACCCTCATCAACCAGAGGAAAATCGTCTATCAGGAGCTTGCTTCCAAAATTGGGCTTCAAGAACCGAAGTTCTGTAAATGCCGACGTGGAAAAAGCTGGCAACTTTGATTCAGCTTCACAAGATGAGCTTTCGATATCCCGGTCATGGTCATTCTCGAATTTTTTTACGCCTAGCATAAGGAGGGCATCATCCTTGACTTCATTTGCTAATTCGAATTCAGACAGTAGTCATGGTGGAAGTTTAAACAGTCATGTTAAAGTAAGTTCTACTGAAATTTCTTACTTTAATTTCGTCGTAGCTAAATTACTCGTTTTGATGAAACATTATTTCGTGGAACTCTATTTATCTTTTTTTCATATAAAAAGCCTGCACTGGTTGCTCGAATGAGAAGTGAACGTATGATGGAAGGCTAACAGTTTGTCATGGTAAATGATTCTTGTAGACAAAAGAAGTTCTTCAGATTTCCCGGTCGTTTTCTGTACCCGTCGGCAGAAAAGAAAAAGGGATCCAAGCGACGAATTCTTTCTTCCGTGTAATTCCCTCGACTCCTAGAGTGAAGGAAGAGGACTCTGAAGTGTCTATGACTACAAAAGGAGATGATGGTAATTTAAACAATCTTTGCTTTCTTGAAGCTTGTAACTTGTTTTCATGTATAGACTTAATGCAGTGTAATGGAAAGTTACTGAATTTTCAATAGCATTGATCCATTAGATCTACTCATTTCCATTATTAGTTAAGTTAGTGCTAAAGTTCTTTCTTATCACAATGTTTCTCAAAATGTGTTACCTGTTAGCAATATCCCTTTAAATTTGAGGTTTGAATCAAACCTGTAAGGGTTTTTTCTTGTAAGTTTGAAACTTTATACGGGTACTTTCATAATTAACCCAAACTCAAAGTAAGTTTTGAATATCCAATTTATATCCTCGACCTAGGTCGGTCCATGTCCATGATGCATCATGGGGATAATTATACAAGGATGAATATGCAGGTGATGGTTGTTTTGAATACGCAAGCGACACATGATGAATATACAAGTGGTTAGTGATGAACATGAAAATAATATTCATCCTTACATGTGACGAATATGCAAGTAACATGTGATGAATATGCAAGTGCATCAGTTGTCACTTGCATATGCAAGTAACACGTGATGAATATGTAATGATGAATATATAAGTGATGCATGATAAATATACAAGAGACAAGTGATTAATATGAAATTCATGACCGATCTCCTGTATGTTCATCACGATTTGATATTGACATGGACCCGGATCTATGATATAACGACTCTATAGTGATGGTCAAATATTTGACTGTAATATTATTATTGGCTCTTGGAAAACCATAGAAAAATTCTATATCGATGGTCAGCTATATGATTGTTATCTTTTTTGTTGACTCGCAAAAAAAGATGAAGCCAATAGTCAAGATATACCCGAAGAGGAAGCCGTTTGTCGGATTTGCTTGATTGAACTATGTGAAGGTGGTGAGACTCTTAAGTTAGAATGTAGCTGCAAAGGCGAACTTGCTTTAGCTCATCAAGAATGTGCCGTAAAATGGTTCGCCATCAAAGGTAACAAGACATGCGATGTTTGCAAGCAAGAAGTTCAAAATCTGCCAGTTACACTTCTACGTATTCAAAGCGTTGCAAATCGCGACAGCCGTCCAACTAATTCAACAGATATGGAAATCAACGGATACAGGGAAGTGATTATGTAATAATGCTGCTTCTTTTTTGTATTTTGTATTTTTTGGATTCATGAAATTAACTGATGAATTGGTTTGAAGATTTTTGTTTCTTTTAATGAAGGGTTTGGCAGGAATTGCCTATTCTCGTCATTGTCAGTATGCTTGCCTACTTCTGTTTCCTCGAGCAGCTATTGGTAAGATTATTTTCCTTGAGATCAAAGTAGATCAAGATCCGACGGCTCATGTTTTATTTGACATGCAGGTTAAAAAAATGGATACAAGTGCAATTGCCATATCTGTTCCGTTTTCCTGTGCACTTGGCCTCATTTCATCTGTGACCTCTTCAGCTATGGGTATGTTCTGATTTCAGAGTTAAAAATAGCAAGGGATTTGGTTAAGTCGTGACAACATAATATGTAATCAAACATTCTTAATGTTTTTTTTTTCTAGTGAAGAGAAGATTTGTGTGGGTCTATGCCGCAATCCAGTTCACACTCGTGGTTGTCTTCACTCATATCTTCTACGACCTGGTATTGAAAAATATTTTCAACTCTTTTTTTCATTTTAGAATTTAATATTCATCAACTCTTATGAAGCATGATTTATCTCTTAATCGACAACCTATCTGTGGTTTATAAATGATTAAACAAGACATATTGTTCTGGACATTGTCGTCCTGGTACTACGTTGCCAAGTATTTAAGGTTGCGTTTCTGATGGAACGGTTTGAAACTAAGGGTTTCAAAATCTATGATAACAAAAATCCCATTGAGCTTGTTAAGTAATCTCATAATACAATGGAATCCAAATCCTTGAGCTCCTATTTTGAGTTCTTATCCAAACTCGTCTCATACGTATTCAGTTGGAATTATTTCCCTAGATTCTTCCAACCAAATGCAACCCGAGAGAGATTATCTTTGTGCATTGTATCTCAACTTATCGCCACATTTTTCGATTCATCTTTAGTTTTATTATATGTATGCTATTTTGCAGGTTCATGTGCAAGCAGTTGTATCAATACTCCTATCCACATTCGCCGGGTTGGGTGTGGCTATGAGTGGAGCTTCTATATGTGTAGAGGTCCTGAGATGGAGAGGAAGACATAGTGCTAATGTGGTAAGTAATCAGACAACAATGTCGAATCCTAGTCGAGCCTCATCACCAAGTCTAATAGCAACACCATCCTACACGAGTCCTCGCCTCCATCGAGATGGAGTGTAAAATCCAAGAACCTCTTAGTGGAAGCTAATGAGAAGAAAACTTGTCGTACATTATGAATCAAGACATATATATATACTAGGTCAAATGTAGATGTGGAAAGGGAGACGATCGAAATATTTATGCATGTCTTTCTGATTTTTTTTATAATTTTGTATTATAATGTGGGAACCGCAGCCATGGCTCGTGGGATGGGTGGCCACTAGTACATTCCCTCAGGCACGTGCATGGTTTGAAAAATCACGTGCATCGTCAAAGTTTTTACATGTTATGGAGAACATATATGAACTAAGACTGGGTTTGATGCAATTGCTCAAAGCTTGTGTCTTCGGGAAATTGCAATTTTAAATTTTGATCAATGTAGACACTATTATTGTTTTCATTCCAATTCTATTTTTGATCATTCATGTGGAAGAAATCTGCTATGCAGTGTTTAAAAAGTGCTCGACCTCACTTAGTACTGTTCTTTTGTTTTTTCAGTAAGTTCGGTTACTTTGAATAAATAGTTTGAATGACAAAAGTGATGGTTTTGTTTTATCCCTTGCTTTATATTAAACAACTATTAAAATAAGCTGTCTGTATGGGTTAAGTTGTCTGTATGGATTTAATTGTTTGTATAAATTAAGTTAAATTATTGTTCGGTTATAATGTTGAATAACTAGTCTGAATAACAAAAATGACTATTTTAACCCTCAGTTTATATTAAACACTGATTAAAATAATTATTTGGTAATCATATTAAATGGTTGATTTCAAATGACAAAAAGTATCGATTTAAATGGTTTTACAAAATAAAAAGTTATTGTTCTTTTCAAAATACTATTTATATATTCATATATATTAATATAATATTATGTATATGATTTATGTGTGTGTATGTATGTATGTATGTATATATATATATATATATATATATATATAAATTTCAATGTTATTTTCTTTTAAAAATATAACCTTATATTAATATAATATATGTAATAAAGGATTGAGTAATGATATATTTAATATAATATTATATATATGTGTATTATTCATATATATTAATATTTTTTCTTTTAAAATACAGTTTAGTTATTAATATAATTTTATATATTAACATAATGTATGTAAAAGTAAAATGTGAAGAGGATAAATATTGGAAAAGGATTGAACAAATAGCGAAATCTATATGATTCTCCTTTTCCGACTGATTGATTAAGCTACCAGTTTAATGAATAAGACAACTTAATGAATAAGTAAGAAACGAACATTCACATATGACTGCTTGAATAAGCCATACAGGACATTAAGTCCATTAAGTCATTAACGAACATTCCCTTAGCTCGAGTGTAGATGGGATTAGGTGATGCAATCGAAAGGAAAATGTAGGTGACCAATGGAAATCTAGGTCAATTTTTTGGAATAGTGCTACTTTTGAGAAAGGCGAAAATTACATTATATAACCTCGAGAGGACTAAGAAGTCGTTTGGTTAAAATCAATTGTTTCACTGGAAAATATGAATCATGCATCAATAATCTTTAGGGCTTGCTTGTTATAAAACTCAAAATACTATTCTAAATTTTAGTACCCCTTTGTTTAAAACTCAAATTTTAACTACCCAATCAACAACTTCTTATATACATTTTATATCTACCTTATATCACATTACCTCTCTCTTCCCTCTTTTTAAGTTAAAAAATTCAACCCATTTTCTCTTTTTTTTTCTCCCTTTAAATATTAAAACTATACTATATCGTCATCTAACTACTCTCTCATCTTTTTATGTTTATATTCATTTTGTCCCGTCAAAAGCTTTACATTGAAGTACTTTCACAAATCTTTATCTAAATAATATGATGTTATAGATCGGTAAGTTGTATAAATAGTAATGGTAAGTGTGTGGTGTGGAGATTAAAATTAATACGAGTCTTTGTAATTTCACAGGTCTTTGTCTAAATAATACGAGTTATTGTAATTTGTTTGGTGTGAGTATGTGAGAGTTATAAATATTAGTAAATATACAGCTTTGAGTCGGACGAGGATAATATAATATAGTTAATAATATATAATAATCCAACATCATCCACCTATTTCCTTCTCTAATATTTTTATGTTTTTTGTAGTACACTAAATATTATATGATAATACAACATTGTCCAATTTTTCAGACATGATGTATTCTCGATTATACAACAAACAAGTATTCTACTATTGAAATATTTTCAATACCAAAGATTTCGAAATAGGAATTCTAAATTCCAATAAACCCTATCATAAATAGATGCTAGTAATTGTTTGAGGTGATTTCGTTTTCACCACGAGTCCAGAAACATGTTGTCTTCAGAAGTTCTGAAATTTTGGGCCATACATATTTACGGTCTACCTTCTAAATATCGCCAATTTATTACGTACTCAATGAGACTCCCTGAGTATGTAGCCATATAATATATATACTAGTGCTTGGCCTTACGATGCAGATGATGTAATATAAAATGAGAAGTTTTATATTACAAAAACCAAAACTATACCACCTAGAACTTTATATATTATTAATACTTCTCTATTTACAAATTTTTTTCATTTGGTTGCATTTTTAGTTATCATCGCTGCAACAAGTATCTTGACATTTGCCAGACATCCGCATTTTGAATAACTGTAGGTGGTTCCATAGCTCATAGGTATTTTTCTATATTCCTTTACGAGGAATCCTATTTAGAATAAGGTTGGATGAAAGGATTGATTACACACAAGTTCTGTGGTGAGTCTGAACTTATCAACATGGCGTTCATCATATCCTTAAAGATTCTATTTTTGCATTCAGTAACCCCATTAGACTGAGGCACATAAGGTGCAGTAGTTTGATGAATTGTGCCATTTGCTGCACAAAATTCCTCAAATAAAGCGACGTACTTGACCCTCGGTCACTTTAGATCGCTTTTATCCGGAAACTGAGTTGATTCTGAAATTCACTTTTGAAATTCTCGCTTAAAAAGCTCTATACTTCTAAGTAAGTAGACATAACAAAACCTTACATTTATCAACAAATATTATGAGATACTTCTTACCACCTCTTGTTTGTGAAGACTTAAAGTCTTATATATCGGTATGGGCTAACTCAAGAGGCTTTCTACACCTTTCCACTGAAGGAGAAGGTAACTTAGTCATTTTGCTTCAACACAAAATTCACATCTTCGATTTGATTCAATTTTTTATATTTGGTGACAAATTTAAGTTCACCAATCTTTTTATGGATTTGAAGTTATCATGTCCTATTCTAACATGCCATAGCCCACATAACTCAACCATATAAGAAGAATCAATATTCCTACTCGTAGTATTAGGGGGCGAATAGCCGATACACTTGTTTTGAACAATCCCCTTTCAAGGTGATCATTTCCAAAGAATTGTCCGTTCAACAGACTAAAAAGTTAGTCTAAACCCATGCTGAAAAAGCAGAGACCCCAAACATGAGATTTTTCCTAATATCTAGAACATGCAATACTTCAATCAAGGTGAGATCTTTCCCAGACATCATCTTGAGAACCACATTTCCTAGTCCACCAACAGTAGCAGTCGAAGAATTTCCTATTTGGAGGGTCCGATCAACCACTGTGGTACAAGTTGAGAATGCATCTCGATCAGAGCAAACGTGACAAGTTGTGCCCGCAACAAACGAACCATTTTCTTGAATTATATACGAGACTAGCTTCAAAGAACATTGTACATAAGTCCAAACTAGACATTCCGTTGACCAACAGATTTTCTCCATTGCTTCTCGAATGAGCACAACACTTATTCTTCATCATGTGTCAAGTTTTTCGACAGTTATGTCAGGTACCTTCAAATTTCTTGCTCTTCTTTTGGGTAAACTTGTCTCTATGGTTGCTAGCTTGGTGTTCGTACCTTTTTTCGAACCACTCCCGGCCAAGTTCGCCTTTCCACTGATGCCTTTCCATACTTGTCTATTGCCCTCTTCTATGCTAAGCTCAAATCCGCCAAGCTCATTTGCTTTTTCTTGTACTTGAAGTGGTTCTTGAAGTCTCTCGAAGTTGGTGGAAATTTCTCAATGATAGCAGTCTCTTGGAAATTTTTACATAGATGCATGCCTTCGGAATTGATGCTATGTAAGATCAATTGCAGCTCTTGGAATTGATACATGACTGTTTAGAATCAATCATCACGAACTCTACGAAATATACTGTTAGGAGTATGCCCTCGAATGTCACTCAAAGGATTATGTAAATCATTATCAGAAGGCAATTGTATGTTTCTTTATTTACAGGTAGTCATTCATTGGCATTCCTGACTAGTAAATATATAGATAGAAACTAGTCCTTGTATTTGAGAGCAAAACGTTCCACTCCTTATTGGATAAGGGGATCGGTACTGGAAAGGTTTATGGCTCAAATACTTAATCGTTCACAAGTCGATGAAACTTGACTGGGCGTTAAGTTTATGTGAAGAATTGGATATCATCAGTTGCGGATTCGAGAGTCGGATATCGCGAGGACGGCGTTTCGAACACGCTATGGTCATTATGAGTTTGTGGTTATGCCGTTCGGATTGACTAATGCACCTGCGGTATTCATGGAGTTAATGAATCGGGTCTTCATCGACTTTTTGGATCGGTTTGTTGTTGTCTTCATCGATGACATTTTGATTTATTCTCGTGACCGGGAGGAACACGAGTTTCACCTTCATCAAGTGCTCGACGTGTTGAGACGAGAACAACTTTATGGGAAGTTTTCCAAATGTGAGTTTTGGATGTCCGAAGTGACGTTTCTCGGACACGTAATTTCATCAGACGGAGTTCGTGTCGATACTCAGAAGACGGAGGCTATTCGAGATTGGCTACCTCCGAAGAACGTTAAGGAAATCCGAAGTTTCCTCGGATTAGCGGGTTATTATCGGCGATTTGTAGAGGGATTTTCTAGAATCGCTCAACCCTTAACGAACCTTTTGCGGAAGGATAAGAAATACACGTGGTCCGACGCGTGTCAACGGAGTTTTGAGGAACTCAAGAGCCGGTTAATGTCAGCACCTGTACTCTCCTTGCCGCAGGGGACGGAAGGATTTGTGGTCTATAGTGATGCGTCCGGACAGGGTCTCGGATGTGTACTCATGCAGAACGGGAAGGTTATTGCCTATGCTTCACGGCAATTGAGACCTTACGAGGTTAATTATCCGACCCACGACCTGGAGCTAGCAGCCGTGGTGTTCGCTTTGAAAATTTGGCGTCATTATCTTTATGGCGTTACCTGTCAGATATTTACCGATCATAAGAGCTTAAAGTATATATTTACTCAGAAGGAGTTAAATATGCGTCAGAGACGGTGGTTGGAATTAATCAAAGATTATGATATCGAGATCCTCTACCACCCGGGGAAGGCGAACGTTGTCGCCGACGCCTTGAGTCGTAAGTCCGTTCAGGAGCAGATGCTTGCTCGTTTTATAGTTCAGAAGGAGCTTCAGCAGGAATTCCTTAGATCCGAGATCGAGGTCTGGCTTCAGCGAGTTCACGGGCAGCTTTGTATGCTAGAGATTTCATCGTCACTCGAGGAGGAAATCCGAGAGAATCAGGGTTCGGACCCATCATTGTTGCGCATCCGAGAGGATGTGGCTCAGGGGAAAGCCCCTGGATTTGTGGTCCACGAGGATGGACTTTTGAGGTTTAAGAATCGGTTGTGCGTACCGGCGAATGACGAGTTGAAAGACTCGATTTTGAAAGAAGCTCATGCTACCCCTTATTCTGTGCATCCGGGGTCTAGCAAGATGTACAAGGACTTGAAACAAAATTACTGGTGGAGTAATATGAAGTGAGAAGTCGCAGAATTTGTTTCGAGATGCTTAACCTGTCAACAAGTTAAGATTGAACATCAGCGACCGGCGGGTATGCTGAAACCCCTTCCTATTCCCGAGTGGAAGTGGGAAGACATTTCTATGGATTTCATCACGAGTTTGCCGACGAGTCGTCGTGTCATGAATACGATCTGGGTGATCGTGGACCGCTTAACTAAATCAGCTCATTTCCTTGAGATCAAGGAAACGTGGGGTCCCGAGAGACTTGCTCAACTGTTCATCAAAGAGATAGTCAGACTGCACGGTACTCCTAAAAGTATCGTTTCCGATCGTGACGGACGGTTTGTGTCGCATTTTTGGAAATCACCATCGTGCTATGGGAACTCGGCTTAATCTCAAGACTGCTTTTCATCCTCGGTCCGACGGACAATCGAGAGGACTATTCAGACCTTAGAGGACATGTTGAGGGCATGCGTCCTCGATTGGAAAGACGATTGGGAAGCCCAACTACCATTGATCGAGTTCACGTATAATAATAGTTGGCATGCTTCGATCAAGATGGCACCTTACGAGGCCTTGTATAGTCGTCGTTGTCGATCTCCGTTGTGTTGGGACGACTTATCAGAATCAATCGGCACCGAGACCGATATGCTTATAGCCGCCCGTGAGAAGGTAGCTTTGATCAGGAGTCGTTTGTTGATGACTCAGTCGGCAAATCATATGCAGATAATCGTCGTCGACCATTAGAGTTCGAGGCTGGTGACCATGTGTTGGTCAAGGTATCCCCGAGTCGTGGTATCTTCCGTTTTGGGAAGAGGGGAAAGTTGAGTCCGAGATTCATTGGACCGTTTGAGATTTTGGATCGAGTAGGCGAGTTAGCTTATCGATTGGCTTTACCTCCGGCGTTTAGCCGAATTCATAATGTGTTTCACGTCTCTCAGTTGCGGAAGTATGTTGCCGACCCGAGTCACATACTTCAGTTCGACGAAATCGAGATCGCCGACGATCATTCATATGAGAAACGTCCTATATGAGTTTTAGAGCGGAGAATCAAACAGTTGAGGAATAAGACGATTCCTTTGGTTAAAATTCAGTGGTCTAGACACGGAGTCGAAGAGGCTACTTGGGAAACCGAGGATAGTATGCGGGAGAGTTATCCCGAGTTGTTTGACTCTTAGTTTCGGGGACGAAACTCTTTTAAGGGGGGGTGTATGTAATACCCAGTTGTAATTCAGTAATTATCATTCAGTATTTATCATTCAGTAATTGATACTCAGTAATTTCATTCATTAGTGATCAATTGTCACTCAGATTCAGTCATGGTATTCATCATTCAGAGTAATTGTATCGTGTATCAATCGTCAGTCATCATTTATCTGATTGGAGTTTCGTGCCGTGTTTATCATCATTGTCATTTTCGTTGCGAGCTGTGCGTGAGGAGTAGCGCACGCTACATACTCCTTTTAGCGTACGCTAATTGGGTATAGGTAGCGCACGCTACCACTCAGCTTTAGCGCACGCTAAGGTTACCCTGGCTGCAGTCCAGAAGGTACTGGACTGCAGGTGAGTTATAAGTAGCGCACGCTACGATTGGTAAGTAGCGCGCGCTAGTGGGTTGAAGTAGCGCACGCTAATATGAGGTGTAGCGCACGCTAAGGACGGATCAGGTTGAGTCCAGTGGCTACTGGACTGCACTGGATTAATTCATAGCGCACGCTAATAATGGGTCTTAGCGCACGCTAGTAGTATGGCCGTAGCGCACGCTACAAGAAGGTACGTAGCGCGCGCTACCGTGTTCGGACAGTGGGTACTGGACTACCCAAATTACTCGTTAGCGCACGCTACGCACAAGGGCTAGCGCACGCTAACCTGGACTGACTATAAATTGGACAGTTTAGTCAGAGTTCGTCATTTATTCATCTCATTTCATTCCTTCGGTATTTTGGGCGATTTCGAGCGATTCGGAGAGGATTCTTCGAGGTGTATTCATCAATCATCATCTTCAAGCTCATCTTTCGGACTAATCATCATTTCATCATCTTCATCACATCGAATCAAAGGTATTAATCTCTTGGATCTAGAATTTCGGATTTTTGGGTTTTTCCTTCCGATTTCTTCGTAAGCTTGGATTATCATTGGAATATGTTAGATATGGATTATCTACCTTGGATAAGTATATTCTTACGGATTTAATGGTTATTTTCGGAATTATTTCAAGAACCCTTGGGGTTGACTTCGGTTATTTTGGGGATTTCCGATTGTCGTTATTATAAACTTGAATTGTGGATTTCCATGAGATTATTGATGTCATTGATAATGTTGTGCTGGTTTGAATCAATCATTTTGGAGTTGGTTCGATAATTTGGGTTTGGTTTTAACCAACGGGTATCTCAACGTTTTCGTTAGAGTACATCTACGAGTTCGGATATTGTTGTATCGACGTTTGGGTCGGTTATGATCGTATTTGATTCGTGTATTGATCGGTTGTTGGTAATTGTTGTTGTTCAAGGTTGTTCGAGCGACCGACTTTTCATTTAGGACGTTGTTCGTGGAAGGACATTATCATCGGTATTGTGTAAGTTAATTCTTACTCGGTTAAAAGGATATTCATTCCTTTTGTTGTTGTTCATTCATAATCATAATTCATTCATAAGGTACTAACCGTTTCAAAACTTGTCATTGTCAATTAATCACCTCAGTCATAAGGAACGACGGTTCCGATCATTTCATTGAGCTATCATTCATTTCACCATCATTTAATCTTGGTGAGTCATTATTCATTTTCGTTGTCACTTTTGTCATATTGTGGCATTCCGGGTCATACTGGCGTGCCGGTTGGTATGTGTAGGATTTTCATGTCGGGCACATTATAGTCGTGTGTTGGTTGGTGGCCTCACATTGGACTGTGCACACGAGTTGATGGCTTCGTGAGACTGATTAGGTACAAGACCACACGTGTATTCGATCGATACTCGTTGGTGGCTTGTGCACGGACACATTTCCATCCCGGACGTAGTGTGGCGCCATTCCTTTGAGCCGTACTGAGAGTCGATTCATATAGCATGTTTGATTGCGTATGTTTCGACAGGATAATTCATAATTTCAGATATATCATGATTGTGTATTTTCAAACCATGAGGATTGTTGTTCGTAAATCGACCCGTTGGGGATGCTGCTGTGTCATGGCAAGGCTAAGGCACGGGGAGAGCACGGTGACGACGAGGAGTCCCAGTGATACTAGTAGGGGGCCCCAGTCTTTTCAGTCATTATGTTTCTTTTATTTATTCCGCTGCAGACATTCCGTTTGAATATTCATTTCACTCATTGTTGTATATTTTATCTCCATATAAAATATACTTGTATTCAGTATCATCCTGGGGGTGTTGTATAAAACTCCTCATCGGAGTAATTGATGTTGTAATGTGGTTCGGTACTACATTTACCTGTGTAATTCATTCATTTTCATTCGCCTGGTGGGTCCCAGTCGGAGGTCCACGGCACTGTAATATCCGCCTAGTTTGGGGTGTTACACTTTCAATCCAAATCGAAATCCAAAGGTGAAGAGTAATTACCTCTTTGAAGGAATGGATTGAATCCCAAGGTTGAATCCGTTCTCAATCACTTCCAAGCTCCAAATGTTGTTAGGAACGATCAACTTAAGTGTTTTGGACCTCAAACTCCTCTTTAAGAACTCTCTCTATCGGTTGAAGTGAAGAAAATGGGTGAAATGCATCTTAACACCCGTCTGCCCATATTTATACTGCACATTACTAGCGTGCACTAAAACTTGTATTTAGCATGCGCTACAACCCTAGCGTGCGCTATCATTCCTTGATAATGTGCGCTGTCGAAGTCCAGAGGCTACTTGTAACACCCCAAAACCATCCGGAATATTACAGCGCCGTGGGTCCCGCGCCAGAACCCACCAGGCTAAAAACCATTTCAAAAATGTTTAAAAACACCCAAAGGCCGATGATGGTAATATTTTAAATACTCAAATATTTTCCAAAATATAGTTCTCAAATACAATCATCAAACACTATTTGAAAATACAAGTCAAAATGCAAAATCCCGACAGTTCAAAATGTACGTTAAGCCACCACTTATACGTACCGATAAAATAGTTAGGGAAAGAGGTTTAACGAAATAACCCAAGTTCGCAAAGTGTCAAAAGGCCAATTTAAAGTTAAACACGAGACGGTAAAAATACCGGAGAGCTATTTTAAAATACACACAAGTCGGTAAAAATACCGGAAAGCCATTTTAAAATACACACACAGCGGATATAAACACAGTTCAAAGTACACAATTGCAGCGGAATAAAATAACTAGTCAAAATACTCGGTTCTCCAAAACAAGCCACAACCAATATCACCAGGGAAGCTCACCCCTTCACGACCGCTACTAGCTCGATTTCCGAGTACCTAAAAATAAAGTCCATGACGGGGTCAGCCACAATACTCAACAATGATATCGATCACATCATCATAAATAATTACATACCAATGTACTAATACTGTAACAATACTACTGACATAATATTACCGTCATAACCTTACCAATCCATGGCAATCCATAACAAATCAATCCTTACCATAATTCACATTTCGCATTCTCAAAGGACGAAATAAACTCAACAACAATCATCTGTACTACATTCAAACAATACCAAGTATCCTAAAAACCTCATCATAACTTATAAGTGTGGAATGAACCATCTGTGCCAAATCCTATCCGTCAGATTGCACAATCAAATCTCAACCTAGATAAACCAATAGCATACAACATATCTGTAGATCAACTACCACAAAACAATGAATACAAATCCCGAAACATCAACATACAGTCCGAATGCTCATACGATCAATAACAATGATCAACCAATACATCAACCGAGAATATCATCGACATGATAACTCCAATACGACCAACAAAGGATCAACGATAACCGAGAGTACCCTCAACATGGTAAACTCCAAACACAATCCACAAGGATCAACAACGACCGAAAATACCATCAGCAAGGTAAACTCCAAACGATCAACAAAGGATCAACAACGACCGAGAATACCATCAGCAAGGTAAACTCCCAAATGATCAACAAAGGATCAACAATGACCGAGAATACCATCAGCAAGGTAAACTCCCAAACGATCAACAAAGGACCAACAACGACCGAGAATACCATCAACAAGGTAAACTCCAAACGATCAACAATAATGGATCTCAAAAAAATAACCCCGACTATCGAACATACCCCTCGGGCATATGAACAGCCAGTCGTAAACCGTCGAACATACCCTACCATAAATGGAGGATGAACGACCAATCAATATGGCTCAAAGATGGACATCACAGTACGCCCAATTCGGAAATGTGTCAGTGCACATGTCCACCCCGTATATAGAATCTAGAATATACGTGGGACAATGTACCTAATTAGCCTCACGAACTACATCTCGTGTGCACGGTTCAATGTGGAAATATCAACACATAACCATAGTGTGCCCAGCTAAAAATCCTACACAATAACCAATCAGAAAGCAGATATGATTCCAGATACATCACGATGCAACATGACAACGAAACTCAAAGAATCACATATCCAATAAGGATAAAAAAGACTCACCGAAGTGAACAATGACAAACGGATAATGAAAGATCGACATGACCGACAATATCCAAAACAAACATCCTGGGATCACAATTCCCAAAGAATGATCAACGCGATCAAGAATCTCAACACTACCGTCCTGGGATCAACATCCCTCAACGAACAACCAAATACGAATCTCATTATACGAAATCTCAACATATACAACAACTCAACATACTAATTATCCTCATAACTGAACAATGCTCCATAGCATACGTAATACGTACGTTGACTTGCTACAGTAAAATACACAGTTAACGTACATAATTTACCAATCATAACGTATGTTAACCAAGGGTTGACTCGACTATGCACGTTCTCTGCCGAAAGCTGCCGACCACGGGATCCACATGTCGGCCATCTCTCTGATCCTGCCTGATTCCTCTCGTTACGTATGTAATGCCTTATGCATAACGTATGTAACACGTAGCAACATAGAGTACGTTAGTCCTTAAGCTTAGCGTACGTAATGGCCTTCATCACTTGGGCAAAATCCAACTGTTCCTGTCCGTCTCGACATACTAGATACGAACATACGGCATACTGAATACACATACTTGATCCAATAACATTCTCATATGATATACCCGATATCCAAATCGAAACAAACTGATACATGATATCCTAAAATATGATTGTCGACCAATTACGTCAATTGTACAAATATAGCTGTCTCAGTCTTCAATTTATTTTATCCATACTGTATAGACACCAAGCTATACAATTTATCTCAGATAAAATAATGCGAAAAATTTATACTGAAAATCCGAGTACTACATACTACCCCCTTTAAAATAAGTTTCGTCCTTGAAACTTGCAATCCTGCCACAAACAACAAATCAATCCAAAACTTTCGAAATTCATCACAAAAACAATCAATCGTCGCCACAAGCGGATAACCAAACCAACATACTTACAGGTGTGTGAAGCCGATGATCTCCCATGATACTAGCACGCGACTCCCATACGAAGTCTCAACACAACCAACACACACCAATATCACAACTAGCAATTTGAAAAGATCTCAAAAATTTTGGAACCTCCAAAAATCGATTTGACTCAAAAGTCAGAAAAATCATTTTCAAAAGCCACGCTACTACCGTACTGGTAGAGCCACATAACACACACGCCTGGATTTCACAAAAACCAAGCTCCGATACCATCTTCTGTAACACGCCCAAAACCATCCGGGATATTACAGCGCCGTGGGTCCCGCGCCAGAACCCACCAGGCTAAAAACCATTTCAAAAATGTTTAAAAATACCAGAAGACCGATGACGGTAATATTTTATATACTCAAATATTTTCCAAAATAAAGTTCTCAGAAATGTTAGGGAAAGAGGTTTAACGAAATAACCCAAGTTCGCAAAGTGTCAAAAGGCCATTTTAAAGTTAAACACGAGTCTGTAAAAATACCGGAAAGCCATTTTAAAATACACACGAGTTGGTAAAAATACCGGAAAGACATTTTAAAATACAACGCAGCGGATATAAACACAGTTCAAAGTACACAATTGCAGCGGAATAAAACAACCAGTCAAAATACTCGGTTCTCCAAAACAAGCCATAACCAGTATCACCGGGGAAGCTCACTCCTTCACGACCGCTACTAGCTCGATTTTCGAGTACCTAAAAATAAAGTCCATGACGGGGTCAGCCACAATACTCAATAATTATATCGATCACATCATCATAAATAATTACATACCAATGTACTAATACTGTAACAATACTTCTAACATAATCTTACCGTCATAAACTTACCAATCCATGGCAATCCATAACAAATCAATCCTTACCATAATCCACATTTGTACTGTATTCAAACAATACCAAGTATGCTCAAAACATCATCATAACTCATAAGTGTAGAATGAACCATCTGTGCCAAATCCTATCCGTCAGATTGCACAATCAAATCTCAACCTGGATAAACCAATAGCATACAATATATCTGTAGATCAACTACCATAAAACAATGAGTACAAATCCCGAAACATCAATGTACAGTCCGAATGCTCATACGATCAATAACAATGATCAACCAATACATCAACCGAGAATATCATCGACTTGATAACTCCAATACGACTAACCAAGGATTAATGATAACCGAGAGTACCCTCAACATGGTAAACTCCAAACACGATCAACAAGGATCAACAACGACCGATAATACCATCAGCAAGCTAAACTCCAAACGGTCAACAAAGGATCAACAACGACCGAGAATACAATCAGCAAGGTAAACTCCCAAACGATCAACAAAGGATCAACAACGACTGAGAATACCATCAGCAAGGTAAACTCCCAAACGATCAACAAAGGATCAACGACCGAGAATACCATCAACAAGGTAAACTCCAAACGATCAACAACAATGGATCTCAAAGAAATAACCACGATTGTCGAACATACCCCTCGGGCGTATGAACAACCAGTCGCAAACCGTCGAACATACCCTACCATAAATGGAGGATGAACGACCAATCAATATGGCTCAAAGATGGACATCACAATACGCCCGATCCGGAAATGTGTCAGTGTACATGTCCACCCCGTATATGGAATCCAGAATATACGTGGGACAATGTACCTAATTAGCCTCACGAACTACGTCTCGTGTGCACGGTTCAATGTGGAAATATCAACACATAACCATAGTGTGCCCAGCTAAAAATCCTATACAATAACCAATCGGAACGCAGATATGATTCCAGATATGTTACGATGCAACATGACAACGAAACTCAAAGAATCACATATCCAATAAGGATCAAAAAAGACTCACCAAAGTGAACAATGACAAACGGATAATGAAAGATCGACACGACCGACAATATCCAAAACAAACATCCTGGGATCATAATTTCCAAAGAATGATCAACGCGATCAACAATCTCAACACTACCGTCCTGGGATCAACATCCCTCAACAAACAACCAAATACGAATCTCATTATACGAAATCTCAACATATACAACAACTCAACATAATAATTATCCTCATAACTGAACAATGCCTAAATTACCTCAAAGCCGAAGACAATATCCTTTCCACGAACAAACCATCATCCCGACAATTTAAACTTATAATATCATTGCTATATGAACTATAAATGAAATGAAAATGAATTTCATTAAATATTATAACTGAACAAGTATAAACTTGCCTCGATACCGATACGACAAAGCTGTTACCAATTCCATTGCCTTCGTCTATGAGCTCCTCAGCCCCGACCAAAAGCAATCCATGAACTCTTCCGCCTCAACCGCAACACAATGATCATAATCCATGATCAAATATCTCAACCTATTGCAATAACCGATTAACACACATTTGACAAAAATCAATAACCGACATAGCCAACCAATCAACTCAACGGCTCAACAATACCCCGATCATAAATAAAACCGAACAATACAACTCAAACAATTACGAACTCATATCCACAGTACAAACCGCAACTTGACAATCAATATAACCGATCAATAACCCAACGGTTCTACAATATCCCGATTAAGCACAAATCCGAACAAGCCCAAATCAATCAATCATGAACTCATAACCATAATACGATTCCACAATCCTAAAATCATATCCATAATCAAATTAAACCAATAACAAGGGTCTGAACATTATCGATTCCAAATTCAATCTTAAATACGAGTACAAGTTTCCTCCTTGTAAATTTATAATAAAATCAATTACCGATTATCATCATCAATCCAGATAATCCGATTAATTCAACATTATAGATAATCATATTCCAAGGGTTTCAAATAACTCAATCATCCTAATTGAACACTTGTCCAATACGTATGAACTTCCCAACTTAAAGATCAATAATAATCTCATCGAACTCAAAATCATATTCGTATTCCTATATGAATATTGTACCAAAACACATAACTTAGTTCTAGATATGAATATTCCATATTCATATCCAAAATACCAACACTTCTTAAACATATTAATCAAATCATATAATCCAAGAGTTCCTTAAGAACACTGTTGCGAGGAAATCCCTCACACTATGCCGCAAGTGCATGGTGTCAACAAGTAATAAAGTGATAAGTAAGATATCGTTTCCTCGAGGACTGATTTCACTAAGTACCAAAATATAGTCGACTCGTAAATTTATTTGAAGAAAAATTATATGGAATTTATATCTAAACTAATTGCAGAAAAATAAATAATAATAGCAATAATAATAATAAGGGTGTAGGATTATGATTTTCACCTCAAACAATCAGGAATGATTTTTATTCAATTCAATTCACTTTTATTCAATTGATTGTAAGCGAGGAATTCCTAAATTATTCTAAAGCCTTTCCCAAGGTCGATAGAAAATACTACGAATTATTAACTCGATATATCCCTATTCGAATTAGATAATTAATAGCTAAAACAGTTCAAGAATTCCCACAATAAATAGGCTTCACAATTCCCATGAGTATATCCCTATCTCACGAAAATCATGATTATTCTTACAAGAACTATGCCTAAATTTCATCTCCCAAATCCATAAAGACATTTAAAACAATTCAACTGTTGGCCAGACCATTAAAAAGCATAAAGAACAATGAGAAAAATCCAACTTAATATGAATAACTAGTAAATTGAAATAAAAATAAATAATCAAACCGTCATGTAATCGGCTACAATCACAATCCTACTCAAACAGATCTAGAAACTAAGATGCGGAAAAATTAAGAAAACCCGTAGGGATCCGTGGTCTTGTCGTCGCCCACAAATCTCCTCCTCTTGTGTTCTTCTGTCCCGCGATGTCTACCTCCGATTTTATCTCCCCGGCTCTCCTTTTTTTCTGACCTTCAATGCTTATTTATAGCCGTCCTCAGCCTCCAAAACGCGTCTGGGAATTAGGTTGGGAATAGGCTCCAAAAACGGCCCAGGAACGCGGAATATTCAGCAAATCCGCCCGTTGGGCCGCGGCTCACTTAATTTGTGCCGCGGCCCCTACTGCTCAGCGAGATGCCTGGGCGCTGCATTTTCCTCCTGGGCCGCGGCTCACTTAAGCTGTGCTGCGGCTCACAGTATAGTCCGCTTGGGGCTTCGTTGTGCCGTGCGTGTGCCGCGGCTCACTCTCCTTGTGCCGCGGCCTCTGGCCAAAAATTGCCATTTTCGCCCGTTTTTCGTCGTTCGAGCTTCCGGACTCCAATTTCCTGCAAAACATATAAGAATAGTGCATTAAAAGCTCGTTTATGCATTTTTAGGCTCAAAATGGATATAAACTAATGATAAATAAGCGCATAAAAATACGCCTAACAAATACCCCCAAACTTGAGCTTTTGCTTGTCCTCAAGCAAAAATCAATTTTTAAACAAAAAGTATCGTGAATACTCGTGCAAGTCCGTAGTGCTCAACTTAATCAATACTACCCTGAAAATCTCAAAGAATAATACGAGTGTCGTAATAGTGAGTCACATCCACGGACACTGATTCCAAGAAGTAATCATTTTCAGTCCTAACCAAACGTTCATGAAGAAAATCAAGCTCAAAGAATAACAAGCGTGAATTTAACCGACCGCCAATATGAAGGGTTAAAATAAACAAGCCAATACGCCCAGTCCCACAGTCTAGTGGCAAAATTCAAGAGTTTCATTATCAAAATTAACCCTCGGACAGTATTCCCTTATATATGATTAATAAAATGATTCGAGTTAACCACTAGGTTCGGATCTCGGGATGTTTCATCGGGATAATCCTAGGGTGGAATTCCATTCTCATGTGTTGGGGAACCGTTTGACGTAAAAGACACTCATGGGGCACATGAATGCTTCTAGTTACTAAGTTCCCCTCCACAGTGGAGAAACAACTCGAAAAGCTATTCCCGCATGTCCGATTCAAGGTCGCTGTTTTACGCGAGAGTAAACAACGAGTCACGCGAATACTGTAACACCCCAAACTAGGCGGATATTACAGTGCCGTAGATCCCCAACTGGGACCCACCAGGCAAATGAGAATGAATGAATTACACAAGATAAATGTAGTACCGAACTACATTACAACAATAATTACTCCGATGAGGAGTTTAGTTACAACACACCAGGACAATACCGAATACTAGTGTATTTTATATGAAGATAGAATACACAACACTGAATGAAACGGAGTATTCAAGTGAAAGTCTGCAGCGGAAAAATAAAAGACAATAACATGAATAACTGAAAGATCGGGGCCCCCTACTAGTATCACTAGGACTCCTCGACATCAACATGCTATTCCCGTGCGTTTGCCTTGCCATGACCTGAAAAACAAAATCCCCAAACGGGGTCAGTTAAACAGAACAACAATCCTCAAGGGTTGAAATTACACAATCATGAATTAACTGAAGTTATGAAATATTCTTAATTACGAATTACGCTGAAGAGGAGTATCATAGTACGCCCATAATGTTCTGTGCAAGTGTACAACATCCTTCCGTGTACCTAATTAGTCTCACGAGACAATATGACCCGTGTGCACAGTCTAATGTATCGGTGAACCCAATACAATAACCATCGTGTGCTCGACTAAAAATTCCACACAGCCACACCCGGCCACGCAATATGAACCCAGAAGGTCATATGAACGAGAATGACCATAATGAATATCAATGAATAATAATTAGACAAGGCCAAGAATGACTCACCGAGATGAGAGTAATAATGAAATGAATGATAGCTCAACGAAAAGATTGGAACCGCTGCTCCTTATGGTCAAGTGATTAATTAACAATAACAAGTTTTAATATGATTAATACAATGATGAATGAGTTATGATTATGAATGATCAACAACAAAAGGTATGAATATCCTTTTAACCGAGTAAGAATTAACTTACACAACAACGATGAAGAATGTCCGTCCACGAACAACGTCCTAACCAAGATACGGTCGCTCGAACAACCTTAATTCAATACAATTGCCAACAATCCGATCAATAACGAATTAAACACGAATATAACGAACTCAAGACGTCGATACGATTAAACCAAGTTCATTGGGGCATTATATCGAACACTTTGAGGCCAACTTTGATTGATTACCACTAAACCTCAATAATACCAACTTCAAATCCCCAAGAAGTGTTTCAAAACAACAAAACATCTCCAATACGATCAATAATCCGTTATGAATATCCAAAAACGTGATTATAACAACAATTAATCGGAAATCCCCAAATCCAACTCGATATTCAAAGTGTTCTTGAATAAATCTCTCAATAATCCAATGAATCCTTATACAAACTCATAATCATATACATATCCCTTCATATAACATGATTATAACGTCATACACATCATAACTCAACACAAAATCGAAATCCAAGGTGTTGAAGAAATTACCTCTTGAAGATCCAACCACTACGATCCGAAGAACACGAGTTAAAACGAGTATCCAAGCTTCTCAAAGGAATGAAGATGATGAAGATTACACACTCAAGTGATTGATGATGATAAAATCTCTCTCTCAACCCTCTCTCTCGGATGAAGAAGGAAAAAGAAGAAATGAGGAGAAATGACCCGCCAAGTCATTAAATCTTTGGAAGTTACGGCCGTAACTCGGCCCTCTTACGGCCATAACTTTCCAAGTCAACGGCCCTACGGCCGTAATCGCCAACTCAGCCGTAACTCGGCTTCGTCCGAAAGCCTGCCGACAGACTTACGGCCGTAACCGATCCTGAGTTACGGGCGTAACCCGCCTACGTCAAAAACATCCGTCGACACCCTTACGGCCGTAACCGCACACCTTACGGCCGTAACTCGGATGATACGGCCGTATCCGGCCAAACTTACGGGCGTAAGCCCTCTTCGTCGAAAACGACTGTGTACTGCACAGACGGCCAGAATCGCCAATCCTTACGGCCGTACCTTCCTCGACTTACGGCCGTATGCCGCAACCCTTACGGCCGTAAGTCACCCTTGGTCGACAACACCCAAAATTCACGAACACCACTTACGGCCGTAACTCACCTTCGGCCAAAAATGTCTCGGTAGCCTGCTGGACGCGTACGGCCGTAACCGGCCAGCCTTACGGCCGTACCTGCTCGACTTACGGCCGTACCACAAGACCTTACGACCGTAAGTCCCTTTCGTCCAAATGGCACGAAAACACGAACCCTTGTTACGGCCGTAACCCAAAGTCCTTACGGCCGTAACTCGAAGGCCGCCAAGTTGAAAATTCCGATAACTCCGATTCCTCGCTACGGTGATGAATGATCCAACATAACATACGAATGTTAAAATGAACAAGTCAAAAACAATCCACCGATGAAGCCCCAAAGATATCGACTACCAATCACGATGAAAACAACAATACTCCCGTCGGTCTCTAAACGGAGATGACATGCCGATCGGTAACTGATATACGATTACAACAAGCCAACAGTGAACACAAATGAATGAATCAAGAATGATGAGTGATTATTAACGAGTGAGAAATACTGAGTGACAATTACAGACTGATAATTACTGAATGAAAATGAATGAATTACAACCGGGTATTACATACTCCCCCCCTTAAAAAGAGTTTCGTCCCCGAAACTAAGGGTCAAACAACTCGGGATAACTCCCCCGCATACTATCCTCGGTTTCCCAGGTAGCTTCTTCGACTCCGTGTCTAGACCACTGAATTTTAACCAAAGGAATAGTCTTATTCCTCAACTGTTTGATTCGCCGCTCTAAAACTCGAATAGGACGTTCCTCATATGAATGATCGTCGGCGATCTCGATTTCGTCGAACTGGAGTATGTGACTCGGGTCGGCAACATACTTAGATCGAGAGACATGAAACACGTTATGAATTCGGCTCAACGCGAGGTAAAGCCAATCGATAAGCTAACTCGCCCACTCGATCCAAAATCTCAAACGGTCCAATGAATCTCGGACTCAACTTTCCCTCTTCCCAAAACGGAAAATACCTCGACTGGGATACCTTGACCAAAACGTGGTCACCCGTCTCGAACTCTAGTGGTCGACGACGATTATCTGCATAGGATTTCGCCGACTCGGAGCCGTCAACATACGACTCCTGATTAAAGCTACCTTCTCTCGGGTGGCTATAAGCATATCGGGCTCGGTGCCGATTGATTCGACAAGTCATCCCAACACAAAGGAGACCGACAACGGCGACCGTACAAGGCCTCGTAAGGTGCCATCTTAATGGAAGCATGCCGGCTATTATTATACGTGAACTCGATCAATGGTAGTTGGGCTTCCCAATCGTCCTTCCAATCGAGGACGCATGCCCTCAACATGTCCTCTAATGTCCGAATAGTCCTCTCTCGATTGCCGTCGGACCGAGGATGAAAAGCGATCGAGATTGAGCCGAGTTCCCATAGCACGATGAATCTGATTTCCAAAAATGAGACACAAATCGTCCGTCACGATCGGAAACGATACTCTTAGGAGTACCATGAAGTCGACTATCTCTTTGATGAACAATCGAGCGTCTCTCAGACCCCACGTATCCTTGATCTCAAGGAAATGAGCTGATTTAGTTAAGTGGTCCACAATCACCCGGATCGTATTCATGCCACGACGACTCGTCGGCAAACTCGTGATGAAGTCCATAGAAATGTCTTCCCACTTCCACTCCGGAATAGGGAGAGGTTTCAACATACCCTTGCCCGCCGATGTTCAATCTTAACTTGTTGTGAGTTAAGCATCTCGAAACAAATTCTGCGACTTCGCTTCATATTACTCCACCAAGAATTCTGCTTTCAAGTCCTTGTACATCTTGGACCCCGGATGAACAGAATAAGGGGTAGCATGAGATTCTCTCAAAATCGAGTTTTTCAACTCGTCATTCGCGACGCACAACCGATTATTAAATCTCAAAAGTCCATCCTCGTGGACCACGAATCCAGGGCTTTCCCCAGAGCCACATCCTCACGGATGTGCAACAATGAAGGGTCGAACTCGATTCTCTCTGATTACCTCCTCGAGTGACGATGAAATCTCTAACATACAAAGTCGTCACTGAACTCGCCAAGCGGACCTCGATCTCGGGTCTAAGGAATTCCCGCCAAGTTCCTTCGAATCGCTAGACGAGCAAGCATCTGCTCCTGAACGGACTTGCGACTCAAGGCGTCGGCGACAACGTTCGCCTTGCCCGGGTGGTAAAGGATCTCGATATCGTAATCTTTGATTAATTCTAACCACCGTCTCTGCCGCATATTTAACTCCTTCGAGTAAATATATACTTTAAACTCTTATGATCGGTGAATATCTCGAGTAACGCCATAAAGATAATGACGCCATATTTCAGCGAACACCACATTTGCTAGCTCCAGGTCGTGGGTCGGATAATTAACCTCGTAAGGTCTCAATTGCCGTGAAGCATAAGCAATAACCTTTCCGTTCTGCATGAGCACACATCCGAGACCCTGCCCGGACGCATCACTATAAACCAAAAATCCCTCCGTCCCCTGCGGCAAGGAAAGTACAGGTGCTGTCATTAACCGGCTCTTGAGTTCCTCAAAACTCTGCTGACAC
Source organism: Orobanche coerulescens (assembly GCA_033398695.1). Classification (NCBI taxonomy): domain Eukaryota; kingdom Viridiplantae; phylum Streptophyta; class Magnoliopsida; order Lamiales; family Orobanchaceae; genus Orobanche; species Orobanche coerulescens. The sequence goes on along the minus strand of CM065801.1, from coordinate 203,320,916 downwards.
GCGTCGGACCACGTGTATTTCTTATCCTTCCGCAAAAGGTTCGTCAATGGTTGAGCAATTTTGGAAAATCCTTCCACAAATCGCCGATAATAACCCGCTAATCCGAGGAAACTCCGGATTTCCTTAACATTCTTCGGAGGTAACCAATCTCGAATAGCCTCCGTCTTCGAGGGTCGACACGAACTCCATCGATGAAATTACATGTCCGAGAAAAGTCACTTGGACATCCAGAACTCGCACTTGGAAAACTTTCTAAAAAGTTGCTCACGTCTCAACACGTCGAGAACCAGATGAAGATGAACCTCGTGATCCTCTCGGCTCCGAGAATAAATCAAAATATCGTCGATGAAGACACCAACAAACTGAGCCAAAAACACGATGAAAACCCGATTCATCAATTCCATGAATACCACAGTGTAATAGTTAGCCCGAGCGGCATAACTACGAACTCATAATGACCATAGCGTGTATGAAACGCTGCCCTCGCGATATCCGACTTTCGAATCCGCAATCGGTGATATCCGGATCTTAAGTCGATCTGGAAAATACCGAGGCTCCCGAAGTTGATCTAAAAGATCATCAATACGGGTAAAGGATACTACTCTTGATCATCACCTGTTCAACTCCTGTAATCGATACACCGAAAAGAACTATCATTCTTCTTGACAAACAAAGATCGGGTGCTCCCACGGGACGTAATCGGTCGGAGATAACCTTTCTCGAACTACTCCTCAAGTTGAATCTTCAACTCCTGCATTCAGTCGGGGCCATCCGATAAAGGCCTTCAATAAAGGGGACGTCTGGCTCCAACTCACTCCTGAATTCCCCTACTCTATGTGAAGGCAACCAGATAACTCGTCTGGAAATACTTCGTCAATCGATGACAATGATACCACGAATGATTGAACATTTCGATTGCCCTAGAATGGTCAATCGATAAAAAGAGATACCAATACTGATTGAACAACTCGCTTGCCTTAGAAAGGCCAATTGATGAAGATGATATAATGAATGTTTGAATAACTCGATTGCCCTAGAAAGGCCAATCGATGGAAATGATACAAAGAATGATTGAATAACTCGATTGCCTTAGAAAGGCCAATCGATGAAAATGATACAATGAATGATTGAATGACTCGATTGCCTTAGAAAGGCCAATCGATGAAAATGATACAATGAATGATTGAATGACTCGATTGCCTTAGAAAGGCCAATCGATGAAAATGATACAATGAATGATTGAATGACTCGATTGCCTTAGAAAGGCCAATCGATGAAAATGATACAATGAATGATTGAATAGTTCGATCGCGGAATTGCTCTGCTTACGTCATAATAATACTTCTTCTGGAACAACGAGGATTACTTCCTTGAAGCATACATTCGACAACCAACGACGGAAAGATAGCGACCAAACGCTAAAAACACTGAAGATAGAATCAAGACGGTTAAACCAACTAATACCGAAAATTCCATCGTCCTAAGATAAATTCACCACGATTAGATCCATCAACCAATCGCGGTCATTAAGTAGGACTATCCCGAAATAAGTCTATTCAAGCATGATTCGAAAATGAATGAATGCGGTGTACCAGCATCAAAAGGTACACACAAGTTGAAATAAAATTACGAGTATACCTGAAATCGTTCGGACCACCGGATCGTCGATCCTCCTCATCATATGAATCTGGGACTTGCTGGTCCCCGAACCGGACGCTCCCGTCTGATAAATACGGGCTCCAACTCTATTTGCTTCCATTGCCTTAAACGACGATGACAAGGCAGTCTGATTCTGAAACGCTGGTTGCTTCGGGGCCTGAGATGCCGCCGGAGCCGACTTGGAGTCCTTTCGGCAAAAACGGGCCTTATGTCCAAAATTCCCACAATTATAGCACGTGACAGACTGCCTCGGACACTTGGTGCTGACATGACCAAGATCCCCACAGTTATAACAGGTGATGGCTGAATTGACCGCTCGTGACTGAGATCCCGCACGATTATGCGCCGTAGGAGGTCGCTCAGAAACGATAGGACTCACACGAGGCTTCTTGAAGGTTGACTGACCGCCTTCGGATTGATTACGCTTCGTTGATTTCTTGCTGACAAATGAAGGTTGTTGTTCAGCACTTTCCTTAGCGGTGGCTCATACGGAGAGTTCTCTCGATTAATCCGGTCAGTGGCGCAATGATGATTGAGCAACCGCACATGGGTCATCATTGCCTGCATAAAAGTGAGTTGATCAACCCGAATATCTTCTCGATCGAGCCGAGTCCAGGCACGATTTCCGGCGAGTGTTTATTTCTCGAGTTTCGGTCCGCACCGCGGCCTCTCCCCGTGCATCCCCTGACAGCTCTCTCCATACTGAAGTAGGAAGGTCGCATAATGATTATATTTCCCGCATGATTAACACGTTATGATTTTGTCATGAGATGATGAAAATGAGTATACATGCTCTAACTTAGTGATTATATGAATGATTTACTGAAGTTACATGATTATCTGATGAAATTCTTGAAATGATTATCTTGAATAACTTAACAAGATTGATAATATGATCTTCCAGATTGACAACTGAGTAATGAAATGAATTGAGTGATTAATGAGTTAACATGATTGTCCTAATCACAATGAATGATGATGTTTGAGGATTGTTAATTGATGAATGATGAATGAATGACTATTGCCAGAAATTATACCATGGCGTTAGAAATCTTGCTTCTTAAGTCTCGATTGGCTCGGCATTTGCACAGTCACACGTGACGCGAAAGTCCAATGATACTAGTCGATGACGATGATTTCAAATAAGACATGACTCGGAAGGTAGTATTCAAAACCACGCTCCGATACCAACTCGTAACACCCCAAACTAGGCGGATATTACAAGGCCGTAGATCCCCAACCAGGACCCACCGTGCAAATGAGAATGAATGAATTACACAAGATAAATGTAGTACCGAACTACATTACAACAATAATTACTCCGATGAGGAGTTTAGTTACAACACACCAGGACAATACCGAATACTAGTGTATTTTATATGAAGATAGAATACACAACACTGAATGAAACGGAGTATTCAAGTGAAAGTCTGCAGCGGAAAAATAAAAGACAATAACATGAATAACTGAAAGATCGGGGCCCCCTACTAGTATCACTAGGACTCCTCGACATCAACATGCTATTCCCGTGCGTTTGCCTTGCCATGACCTGAAAAACAAAATCCCCAAACGGGGTCAGTTAAACAGAACAACAATCCTCAAGGGTTGAAATTACACAATCATGAATTAACTGAAGTTATGAAATATTCTTAATTATGAATTACGCTGAAGAGGAGTATCATAGTACGCCCGTAATGTTCTGTGCAAGTGTACAACATCCGTCCGTGTACCTAATTAGTCTCACGAGACAATATGACCCGTGTGCACGGTCTAATGTATCGGTGAACCCAATACAATAACCATCGTGTGCTCGACTAAAAATTCCACACAGCCACACCCGGCCACGCAATATGAACCCAGAAGGTCATATGAACGAGAATGACCATAATGAATATCAATGAATAATAATTAGACAAGGCCAAGAATGACTCACCGAGATGAGAGTAATAATGAAATGAATGATAGCTCAACGAAAAGATTGGAACCGTCGTTCCTTATGACTGAAGTGATTAATTAACAATAACAAGTTTTAATATGATTAATACAATGATGAATGAGTTATGATTATGAATGATCAACAACAAAAGGTATGAATATCCTTTTAACCGAGTAAGAATTAACTTACACAACAACGATGAAGAATGTCCGTCCACGAACAACGTCCTAACCAAGATACCGGTCGCTCGAACAACCTTAATTCAATACAATTGCCAACAATCCGATCAATAACGAATTAAACACGAATATAACGAACTCAAGACGTCGATACGATTAAACCAAGTTCATTGGGGCATTATATCGAACACTTTGAGGCCAACTTTGATTGATTACCACTAAACCTCAATAATACCAACTTCAAATCCCCAAGAAGTGTTTCAAAACAACAAAACATCTCCAATACGATCAATAATCCGTTATGAATATCCAAAAACGTGATTATAACAACAATTAATCGGAAATCCCCAAATCCAACTCGATATTCAAAGTGTTCTTGAATAAATCTCTCAATAATCCAATGAATCCTTATACAAACTCATAATAATATACATATCCCTTCATATAACATGATTATAACGTCCAAAACATCATAACTCAACACAAAATCGAAATCCAAGGTGTTGAAGAAATTACCTCTTGAAGATCCAACCACTACGATCCGAAGAACACGAGTTAAAACGAGTATCCAAGCTTCTCAAAGGAATGAAGATGATGAAGATTACACACTCAAGTGATTGATGATGATAAAATCTCTCTCTCAACCCTCTCTCTCGGATGAAGAAGGAAAAAGAAGAAGTGAGGAGAAATGACCCGCCAAGTCATTAAATCACGGAGTTACGGCCGTAACTCGGCCCTCTTACGGCCGTAACTTTCCAAGTCAACGCCCTACGGCCAGAATCGCCAACTCAGACGGCCGTAACTCGGCTTCGTCCAAAGCTGCCCGGCAGACTTACGGCCGTAATCGATCTGAAGTTACGGCGTAACCCGCCACGTCAAAAACATCCGTCGACACCCTTACTGCCGTAACAGCACACCTTACGGCCGTAACTCGATGATACGGCCGTATCCGCCAAACTTACGGGCGTAAGCCCTCTTCGTCAACGACTGTGTACTGCCGCCAGACGGCCAGAATCGCCAATCCTTACGGCCGTACCTTCCTCGACTTACGGCCGTATGCCGCAACCCTTACGGCCGTAAGTCACCCTTGGTCGACAACACCCAAAATTCACGAACACCACTTACGGCCGTAACTCACCTTCGGCCAAAAATGTCTCGGTAGCCTGCTGGACGCGTACGGCCGTAACCGGCCAGCCTTACGGCCGTACCTGCTCGACTTACGGCCGTACCACAAGACCTTACGACCGTAAGTCCCTTTCGTCCAAATGGCCTGAAAACACGAACCCTTGTTACGGCCGTAACCCAAAGTCCTTACGGCCGTAACTCGATGCTGGCCAAGTTGAAAATTCCGATAACTCCGATTCCTCGCTACGACTGATGAATGATCCAACATAACATACGAATGTGAAAATGAACAAGTCTAAAACAAGCCACCGATGAAGCCCCCAGTATACGACTACCAATCACGATGAAAACAACAATACTCCCGTCGGTCTCTAAACGGAGATGACATGCCGATCGCAGAATCGATATACGATTACAACAAGCCAACAGTGAACACAAATGAATGAATCAAGAATGATGAGTGATTATTAACGAGTGAGAAATACTGAGTGACAATTACAGACTGATAATTACTGAATGAAAATGAATGAATTACAACCGGGTATTACAAATACCCCCGGTTACTAGGCTTCCCATCATCGGTAATGAGATATTTCTAAGCTATTAGTCTATTCAGGGTTGTCGTTTTACGCGAGAGTGAACAACGGGTCACACGAATACCCCCGATTACTAGACTTCCCATCATAGAACAAACATAATATCTCAACTTTTTGGGAAAAACTGTCCGACTCTAAACTCACTTTAAGTTCCAACGAGACTCATGTTACTGGACGACTAGCTAACCGAAAAGTATAACCAAACGTATAGGAGGCGATTTGAAAACACGTATGTCTCCTTTCTTATCTGCTAAGATTTCAACAAAAACGATAAAATTTCTGACCTAATTGAATAATCAACAGAAACAGATATCGCTGACTGCAACTCGACTTAAAGTCAACCGTTTCTTCAAAGAGAAATCAGTATCGTAACATCAGTTTTACACTCGGAAGCACGAAAAAATTCACGAAAAATTCACGTTTTTGACAAAAACCATCAACAGCATGCAAGGACAATAGAGCAATGATGAAATCGCAATTTATAACCAAGAAAAAAAATAAGAAAATAACGCATGCTTCAATTTATTCCACTACACATAGAATCATCAACAATAAAACTCATGTGAAAATAAAAGAGATAAGGAAAAGTGAAACTTATTCTCAATGTCTTCTTGAACGCCATCACATGTCTGAGTGGAATCGTCCGTCAATTCATACTTCAAATAATGCCCAACATCACCAGGGACCCCCAAACTTAGTCTCTAGTCATGAAATAACTGTAGACATTAAGTCAAGAAAGACTAGCATATGAAGGATAATACTCATTGGGGTAAAACAAAATATTAGAGAAATCAGGGCCACCAAGAATACACGAATCTAAACGAAATAACAAAACAAAGGAAAAAATTATTAACTAAAAATCACATAAAAACAACTAACTAGAAAGCAAGTAAAAATGATGGGTTGCCTCCCATCAAGCGCTCTATTTTACGTCTTGAGCACGACATGGCAAAAAAAAAAATTTAACGTGGCTTCTTTCTAGGGAGATTGCCAAATACCCCCTTTGTTGGGCTTCGGTCCAGCATCCTGCCTGCATGGGCTTAAAAATGCACGAGGCGCGGCTTGCGATTCGACCTGTGGGATCTGCACTAGATAGTGGTTAAATGAATTGATTTGGACTACTCATACCAACAAGATGCATCTTCTTTTCTGGTAGCCATCTCATAGAAACTCCAAAGTTAAGTGTGCTTGGCCTGGAGTAGTTATGGGATGGGTGACCCCCTGGGAAGTTTCCCAGGTGCGCGTGAGTGAGGACAAAGCGCGCTAGAAAAGACTCGTGTTGGTACAGTGGGGACAGTCTTCATCATTCTGGGGACCAACAATTGGTATCAGAGCAAGTCACAGGTACGAATTCCCTCGGAGTATCCTACAGTGGAGGCTGCCAGAATGTTGGAACTGAGAGGCGGGCATGCAGCAGATATTGCCACTTGGCCGGAACTGAGATGCTGGTGCAGTGGAGGTTGTCAGGTGCTGGAGGACTATGTGATCAAATCTAGTATGATGGAACTGAGATACTGGCGCAGCGGAAGTAAACGGAGGTGGAACATATGCTGATGTCAAGTGTTGGAGGACTGTGTGAATGAATCCAGCCGCTAGAGGGCTGTGTGATCAAATCTAGTTCGCGGAGGTTTCCAGACTCTGGAGCGAGATGCTGGCAGGTACTGGGAGGGGGATTGTTGGGCTTCGGTCCAACATCCTGCCTGCATGGGCTTAAAAATGCACGAGGCGCGGCTTGCGATTCGACCTGTGAGATCTGCACTAGATAGTGGTTAAATGAATTTATTTGGACTACTCATACCAACAAGATGCATCTTCTTTTCTGGTAGCCATCTCATAGAAACTCCAAAGTTAAGCGTGCTTGGCCTGGAGTAGTTATGGGATGGGTGACCCCCTGGGAAGTTTCCCAGGTGCGCGTGAGTGAGGACAAAGCGCGCTAGAAAAAGACTCGTGTTGGTACAGTGGGGACAGTCTTCATCATTCTGGGGACCAACACCCTTTTTACAATATATAAGCCTCTTATTCCATAAGGGAGGCTTTGGTTCTTGTCTGGTTGCCAAAAATAATGAGTAAGAATAATTATGCGGACAACCAAAAAATAATAGAAGAATATAATAATTGTAAGGCACGAAAAAATAAGCAGAGTTCGAATGGGTAGATAATAAAGACATATCATGAACAACCTCATTAGAACTCAAAGAATCAGCCTCAACAAAATCAAGAGTATAGGAATCAATCTCTCCCATTATGGATTTAGGAAAAATTATGCGCGGCACCGTTAATAAAAATTTTGGCACAAAAGTGTTCACCTTATTAGTCGAAGTTTGATGACAATTTAATGAAATTTCTTTGGAAACATCATCAATGGTAACTTCTTCTATAAGCTCATCACACTTTATGTAATTATCAGGTGCTGGGGGATCGACCCTAAAACTCAACATGTCTTTCCTCTCAACCTCCCCCTCAACTTCACTACTAAATATATGAGTTGGAAAATAACCATAGTGAATCTCAAGACCACGACTTGCACATTCTCGCTCAAGAGGGGTACTATCAGGATTTTTAAGAGCGTCTACACATTGTTCAAGCATGGTCTTTTGTTTCGGGGGAGGGGGCTGACTGATTCTTTTAGGCAAATTATTAAGATTATCGAAATTTATGAAATGCCAAGGGTCACGATAATCAAAGGAAAACATAATGAAACAATAAAAATATAAAGACTAAAGAAAGAAAATCTTCAAATTAAAATTAGAGTCGCTTGGTAATGATATTAGCGAAAAATCAGTCCCCGACAACGGCGCCAAAAACTTGTTGCGAGGAAATCCCTCACACTATGCCGCAAGTGCACGGTGTCAACAAGTAATAAATTGATAAGTAAGATATCGTTCCCTCGAGGACTGATTTCACCAAGTACCAAAATATAGTCGACTCGTAATTTTATTTGAAGAACAATTATATGGAATTTATATCTAAACTAATTGCAGAAAAATAAATAATAATAGTAATAATAATAATAAGGGTGTAGGATTATGATTTTCACCTCAAACAATCAGGAATGATTTTTATTCAATTCAATTCACTTTTATTCAATTGATTGTAAGCCAGGAATTCCTAAATTATTATAAAGCCTTTCCCAAGGTCGATAGAAAATACTACGAATTATTAACTCGATATATCCCTATTCGAATTAGATAATTAATAGCTAAAACAATTCAAGAATTCCCACAATAAATAGGCTTCACAATTCCCATGAGTATATCCCTATCTCACGAAAATCATGATTATTCTCACAAGAACTATGCCTAAATTTCATCTCCCGAATCCATAAAGACATTCAAAACAATTCAACTGTTGGCAAGATAATTAAAAAGCATTAAGAACAATGAGAAAAATCCAACTCAATGTGAATAACGAGTAAATTGAAATAAAAAAAATAAATAATCAAACCGTCATGTAATCGGCTACAATCACAATCCTACTCAAACAGATCTAGAAACTAAGATGCGGAAAAATTAAGAAAAACCGTAGGGATCCGTGGTCTTGTCGTCGCCCACAAATCCCCTCCTCTTGTGTTCTTCTGTCCCGCGATGTCTACCTCCGATTTTATCTCCCCGGCTCTCCTTTTTTTTCTGACCTTCAATGCTTATTTATAGCCGTCCTCAGCCTCCAAAACGCGTCCGGGAATTAGGTTGGGAATAGGCTCCAAAAACGGCCCAGGAACGCGGAATATTCAGCAAAACCACCCGGTAGGCCGCGGCTCACTTAATTTGTGCCGCGGCCCCTACTGCTCAGCGAGATGCCTGGGCGCTGCATTTTCCTCCTGGGCCGCGGCTCACTTAAGTTGTGCTGCGGCTCACAGTACAGTCCGCTTGGGGCCTCGCTGTGCCGTGCATGTGCCGCGGCTCATTCTCCTTGTGCCGCGGCCCCTGGCCAAAAATTGCCGTTTTCGCCCGTTTTTCGTCGTTCGAGCTTCCGGACTCCAATTTCCTGCAAAACATATAAGAATAGTGCATTAAAAGCTCGTTTATGCATTTTTTAGGCTCAAAATGGATATAAACTAATGATAAATAAGCGCATAAAAATACGCCTAACAAACACAAATTATTCCGAAATAACATTCATAATCCCCAAAACGACATAATCCTATGTGTTCTAACATCTAAACAATCCTTATTCACAATTCAAGGTGTATATTATCATGTTCTTCAAAATACACTTCTCCTAACATCATGAATCACAATAATACTACCAAGAACATCAAGAACACTATGATTCCATAAGCATAATTAACATAATCAAAGGTATAAATCATCATATCATCATCCTCCTTAACAAAATTCCCATGAATACCAAGAATCATCACAATAACTCCATAAACTAGCATCATACAAATTAATCATCAACAACAGCATCAAAAATCCGAATTCAAAGAGAGGATTATCCAACATACCTCTTAGAAGATGAAATACACAAGTAACCACCTCAAGAATCAATGATAACTCCACCTCTCAAGCTCCAAATCCATGCCATCAAGCTCAAAATCGACTTAAAAGAACTGAAACTCCATCTCTGAGTGTTGAAGGAGAAAAACGAAATGAAATTTTGAAGAAAAATGAAATGACGGGCGTCCACTTATATAAACTTCCAACTCGTTACGTATGCCACAGTTAACGTACGTAACACCGTGTTATGTACGCTATCTGACCTTGGTAGCGTACGTAATGGCAGTCCAGAGGTCACTGACTCATTTCGTTCAATGCCTTATGTACGTAACCCTTGCTCCATACAGTAAAATACACAGTTAACATATGTAATTTACCAATCATAACGTACGTTAACCAAGGGTTGACTCGCCCAAGCACGTTCTCCGCCGAAAGTTGCCGACCACGGGACCCACCTGTCGGCCATCTCTCGGATCCTGCCTGATTCCTCTCGTTACGTATGTAATGCCTTATGCATAACGTACATAACACGTAGCAACATAGCGTACGTCAGTCCTTAAGCTTAGCGTACGTAATGGCCTTCAGCACTTGGCCAAAATCCAACTATTCCTGTTCGTCTCGACATACTGGATACGAACATACAGCATACTGAATACACATACTTGATCCAATAACATTCTCATATGATATACCCGATATCCAAATCGAAACAAACTAATACATGATATCCTAAAATATGATTGTCAACCAATTACGTCAATTCTACAAATATAGTTGTCTCAGTCTTCAATTGATTTTATCCATACTGTATAGACACCAAGCTATATAATTTATCTCAGATAAAATAATGCGAAAAATTTATACAGAAAATCCAGGTATTACACTACTGCCTTACCTCGTACAATGATTTACGTACGCAATACCCATGCAATAGTGTATGTAAATGCCTCTATTTAGCATACGCAAGTGTCCGAACATAGCGTGCGCTACTCATAGTTGACTCGTTTGTCTGCATACTCCGAATTTGGGTCCACACGCCGAAAGCACCCGACAAAGCCGAGATTCCCTTTGACCGATCTACAATTAGCATGCGTTAAGCCTCATACTTAGCGTGCGCTAATCCTTTGTAGCAAACATCCGTTGACCTTATCGGAACATGTGCCAAAAGTAGCCGGGTCCACATGTAGATTCTCTCTGATCTGTTCTGTACTACCATGCACTATCCTTTACCTTTAGCGTGCGCTAAACCTGCACGATAGCGTGCGCTATGCTTGAATATTAGCATGCGCTAATAAGGCTATACTTAGCCATTTTTATCTATTCTTGTCCAACGTCTCGACATACAGAATATGAACATACGGCATACCGAATACATATACTTATCCCAATAACATTCTCATACAATACCCAACAACCTCAAATGCAATTATCGACCAAGTACGACAATTACACCAATACAGATGTCTCATTCCTTCATTTATTTTATCCATACTGCACAGAGTCCACGCTGTACAATATAACTCGTATAAGATAACATTAAACAACAGTAGTAGAAATTCCAAATATTACATACTACACCACTTAAAATAAGTTTCGTCCTCGAAACCTGCAATCCGGTATCAATCAAAAGTTCAACCATAATATCCAGAATCATCATGAAATCGATCAATCGTCACCACAAGCGAATAAACAAAACAGAATATTTACACGTATATAAAGTCGATTATCTCCCGTAATTACTAGCAATTGACTCCCCTTTAAAGCCTCAATATGCTTATAATCGTAATTTCACGAATTCACAAAATGCATCATCTCAGCATGAAATAATCTATCCGTGTCGAGGCCTGTCTGTCTGATTACACAATCAAGTCCCAATCCTGATAAAACGAATAATACACGATACATCTATGAAACAACTGCCCAAACAATGGCAACAAATCACTAAACATTAACACAAAGTCCGAACGCTCGGATGATCACCAACAATGATCAACCAATAATTAACAGAGAATATCATCGACATGATAAACTCCAATATTACCAACGAACGATCAACAATAATTGGAGTGAATACTCTCACACGGTAAGCTCCAACACGATACGAAAGAATAACTTTCTCAAAATGTTATACCAATCACATACAGTGGATCTCATAGAAACACATCTGACTGATGAACATACTCCTCGGCGAATGAACAACAAGCCGCAAACTGACGAACATACTCCATCCTACATGGAGTGGGATCGACTAATCAATACCCAAAACAACCATCCTGGGGTCACCATCCCCAAATCCACACTTACAAAGGAATCATTCAAAAACCACTATGGTAAAATCACACTACTACCATACCAATGGAATTGCATAGCACATATGTCCCGGTTTCACAAATCCAAAGTTCCAAATCATATTCTGTGCATGTATCTACAACACGCAGTATATTTCTCTTTTCTGATCAACCAATCGATCATCCCTGGATAACCAAACTACCATACTAAAGTTCGAATCTCTTTTCCTCATATCATACTGATGTATTATCCAGTTCGTGATTCACACTCATAACTTCACCATGATATGCACTATGCACTAAATGCATACGTATATCAATCACATTTTCAAAACCAGTTTGGAACCATATAGTCTTGTCAAGAAGGCAAATTTTTTAAAGTTCTTTCAAGAATTTCAAAACTCAAAACATAAATTTTCGTAAGACCACGAAATCAATTTTTGAAAAATTAAATCGGCTTGCTTACGTCAAGTTCTTGATGACAATTCTTTTTGAATACACATGATTAAATAAAATGGAATTGTGCAAATTCTTAACTACATCTATACTCCTGCATACCAGTTCGGCTTGTCACCAAATCGACTGACATTCCATCGAATAACCACACGATATAGTTCCAAAATCTCAATATATAGACTTTGATAAAAACTCCTTTTCCACATATGACTCGCAATGTCAACCATTATCCCATCCTGGATTACCTCAACTATGCTACGACAAAACGTTGAATAATCGTCAAATCAAACACAATGAAAGACTACCTGAGAATTTTCATTTGAACAAGTAAACCAGAACCCCGAAAGGCAGTACTGAAATACATAAACAGTTGGTAAGGTGTTTTACAAATCTCAGGAGTTTTAGAAAATAGAAAAGCCTTTTGACACATTAGGGTCTCATCCCATATCCCGTTCCACATTACAAGAAGTTTATTATGTAGAAAACCCTTTTTGGACCCCAAGTCCTGAGTTATAAAACTATTTCAAAACCGATTGGGTCTCGGCCCAAAAATAATTTTCCGTAAAACATTCGTTTTGAAAAGTATCATTTTCAAATGCTCAAAAATAGTTCATATATCTCAAAATGAACTAACATGACTACATGTTCTTCTCCACTATCCACAACATTTATCCCAAACGCACAACTCTGTTTCCAAAATTTAACCGACATATTGATTTCCAAAATCATAGCTTCTTAAGATCATCAATCCTATCTCAACTCTGTCACCTCATATTGTGACGTATAATATCTTCCGAATCTCAAAGCATATCAACTTAGAACGGCAATAAATCTCAATGCAATTCAAGAATCCAAATAATTACAGATCGTGAAGCCGACGATTCCCCGTGATACTGGCACATGTCTCAACTCTAGAAAATACTCGACACATATATTTTCAAAACACACATTTTGCAAACTCAGTTCAACTCGAGAACACAACACATCCCTATCCGAAGAAACACGTTAATACCATTTGGAAAAGTTACAACAACCTCAGTACCACACTGGTAAATCACATAACGCACAAGCCCGAGTGAACAACAAAAATCCAGGGCTCTAATATTCATCAACCAACAACTCGAATGACATGGGAAAACAGGACTCGACTCGACCCGACAGACTAGGTTTTCTCAACCTAAGCTCCGATACCATATTCTGTAACACCCCTAGAGTCATCCAGGAATATTACAGCGTCGTGGGCCCCGAGACGGAATCCATAAGGCTAAAAGACTTTTTGTAAACATTTGCAAATGCCCAAGAGGCTAACGACGGTACTATATTTTAAAAACATTCGAAGACTTAATAAAATCCGTTTAACAAAACCGTCGTAAAATCTCATTTGAAAATACAAGGCCGAAAATGCTAAAACTCAACAGTTCAAAACGTACGTTAAGCTATCGCTTACACGTACTGACAAAATAGCTTAGAAAACCATTTCTAAAGTAACTCAATTTGCCAAAAACCAAAATGGCATTTAAGAATATTCACACAGCGGAAAGGACAAACAATTAAAAATACTCTAGCAGCGGAATACAACATATAATCAGAATACTCGATTCACAAACACATGTCATAGACAGTATCCTCCGGGAAACTCATCTCTTCACGACCGCTACAACCTTGATATCCAAAGAACCAAAAAAGAAAGCCCACGACGGGGTCAGCCATAATATCCAACAATGATAACAATCACATCACGTCAATAATTACATACCAATGAAAATACCAAGTAAGAATACGACCAATGTAATCTTACCGTCGTAACTTTACTTACTCGAATAATCCTCATCAAAATAACCATTATCATATTGTACATCTCGTAATCTCGATTAACCAATACTCAAACATAACATCTGTATTGTTCCTTAAACAATACTCAAGATTATTAGAATATCCTCACTAACTCATGATACGGAAAATTACCAATTCAATCCATCGGATAACATCATCAACTGCTAACATGATACTCGATTGTCCATCAAAAGACAAATACCAAAGGAAATACGGAACATACCACAAGATATGAAATTCCACGAAGAAATCACGTCAGTTTAATCCAAGATCAGATCAACACAACATACGGACATGGTCCTAACACAAGACCTACAAATGCATACTCATATGACAACGTCAATATGCTCACATCAATAACAACAATGTATACTTATGGAAATCCGATGATCCAGTGCACACAGCATAGATCCCAAGATGACCTTGTTAGATCAACACGAGGTGGATAACCAATAATATACATATGCACAACAACAACACATGGTAATCCAACAATCCAACCCACACAGCATAGATTCCCATGATAATCCCGTCGGACCAACGCATGGTGAAATACCTATTCAACGATCGAGTGCACATAGCTATATATTCCCATGATGATTCCGCCGGACCAACGCATGGTGAACATACGACAACAATGCACAACTGCATAATCACAACAATACACAAATGCACGACAAAGACAATACACAAATGCATCACAACATGATCGACACAAAATGACAAAAATGATATATTACTTGCCCTGGGTCCTTCGAGAGCAATCTCGATGTCAAAACCATCACCAACAATTTCCTCAATATTCGACGATCCAAAAGTACCATAGACTATAGATAACTCATATCCTTGTCTTTACCATAATGTATCCTCGATACCCAGGTATACTAATAACAAAAATAAATCATATACATTATGATTTAATTCCCAAAAATCAGAAAACAACATACAATCCCAAATTTCCAGTGTTCACAATTATAATCATTGCTATACGAATTATAAACGAATGAAACTGAAACCATTCATTAAATATTATAAACTGTGCAAGTAATAACTTGCCTCGATACCAACACGATGATGATGAAGCCGCTACAAATTCCATTGCCTTCATCTACGAGCTCCTCATCCCCGACCAAAGCAATCTACAAACATTCTCGAACACGACCGCAAAGCAAGGTTCTAATCACCGATCAATAATCTCAACCTATTACAATAATCAATAATAATGAACAACCGATATAACCAATCAACAAACCCGACAGTTCTATAGTATCTCTGTTAAACATAGTCTGAACAATCAAACTCAAACCAGCACGAATTCATAACCACAACACGATATACTACACTGCCTGTCCACTTAGCACACGTTAATCATATACCGTAGCGTGCGCTAAGTCATTTCAGTTAGCATGCGTTAGTCAGTTCAACTAGCCGGCGCTCATGTTATATAATTGCATGCCTTACAAGTATCAACTTAACACCTTGCGATTACGGATACGAATGTAAAGGAAATCGTATTTCATGACCAATCATCAATCAACATGACTTAACGAACATTCCATCTTCATATCTAAAAATACCGATAATTCAATATACAATCGTCTTTCTATGTTCTATTTATCAAAAGTTCTTCAAGAACACTAAGTGATTCGAAACCATGTTCATAGTCATCAAAACAACGTAATCCGATAGCATTTAACATGTAAACAATCATTCAAAAATGAGGAGGAGGATTAACCAACTTATCTCATGAAAACAAACAACACAATTCAAACCACAAGAATCATATCAATATCCATATATCAACAACAACCTCATCATAATCCGGTAATCCATCTCATAATCATGCTTATCAACTTGTTTATATGATAATCATCAACTCAAGAACATCAACATTCAATCCAAAATGAAATCCAAAGGTGAAGAGTAATTACCTATTTGATGGAATGGATTGAATCCCAAGGTTGAACCTGTTCTCAATCACTTCTAAGTTCCAAATGTTGTTAGGAACAATCAACTTAAGTGTTTCGAACCTCAAACTCCTCTTTAAGAACTCTCTCTATCGGTTAAAGTGAAGAAAATGGGTGAAATGCAGCTTAACACCCGTCTGCCCATATTTATACTGCACATTACTAGTGTGCACTAAAACTTGTATTTAGCGTGCGCTACAGCCCTAGCGTGCGCTATCCTTCCTTGATAGCGTGTGCTGTCGAAGTACAGAGGCTACTGCCTTACTTTGTACAATGATTTACGTACGCAATACCCATGCAATAGCATACGAAAATGCCTCTATTTAGCGTACGCAAGTGTCCGACCATAGCGTGCGCTACTCATAGTTGACTCATTCGTCTGCATACTCCGAAGATGGGTCCATACGCCGAAAGCACCCGACAAAGCCGAGATTCCCTTTAACCGATCTACAATTAGTATGCGTTAAGCCTCATGCTTAGCGTGTGCTAATCCTTCATAGCAAACATCCGTTGACCTTATCGGAACATGCGCCAAAAGTAGCCGGGTCCACACGTAGATTCCCTCTGATCTATTCTGCACTAGCGTGCGCTATCCTTTGCCTTTAGCGTGCGCTAAACCTGCACGATAGCGTGAGCTATACTTGAATATTAGCGTGCGCTAATAAGGCTATACTTAGCCATTTTCAGCTATTCTTGTCCAATGTCTCGACATACAGAATACGAACATACAGCATACCGAATACATATACTTATCCCAATAACATTCTCATACGATACCCAATATCCTCAACTGTAATTATCGACCAAGTACGACAATTACACCAATACAGATGTCTCACTCCTTCATTTATTTTATCCATACTGCACAGAGTCCACGCTGTACAACATAACTCGAATAAAATAACATTAAACAACAGTAGTAGAAATTCCGGATTTTACATACTACACCACTTAAAATAAGTTTCGTCCTCGAAACTTGCAATCCGGTCTCAATCAAAAGTTCAACCACAATATCCAGAATCATCACGAAACCGATTAATCGTCACCACAAGCGAATAACCAAAACAGAATATTTACACGTATATAAAGTCGATTATCTCCCGTGATTACTAGCAATTGACTCCCCTTTAAAGCCTCAACATGCTTATAATCGTAATTTCACGAATTCACAAAATGCATCATCTCAGCATGAAATAATCTATCCGTGTCGAGGCCTGTCTGTCTGATTACACAATCAAGTCCCAATCCTGTTAAAATGAATAATACACGATACATCTATGAAACAACTGCCCAAACAATGACAATAAATCACGAAACATCAACACAAAGTCCGAACGCTCGGATGATCACCAACAATGATCAACCAATAATTAACCGAGAATATCAGCAACATGATAAACTCCAATATTACCAACGAACGATCAACAATAATCGGGAATACCCTCACACAGTAAGCTCCAACACGATCAACACAGAACCGCAGAAACAGATATACGAACGAATAACATTCTCAAAATGTTATACCAATCACATGCAGTGGATCTCATAGAAACACATCTGACTGATGAACATACTCCTCGGCGAATGAACAACAAGCCGCAAACTGACGAACATACTCCATCATACACGGAGTGGGATCGACCAATCAATACCCAAAACAACCATCCTGGGGTCACCATCCCCAAATCCACACTTACAAAGGAATCATTCAAAAATCACTATGGTAAAATCACACTACTACCATACCAATGCAATCGCATAGCACATATGTCCCGGTTTCACAAAATCCAAAGTTCTAAAACTATATTCTGCATGTATCTACAACATGCAACATATTTCTCTTGTCTGATCAACCAATCGATCATCCCTGGATAACCAAACTACCATACTAAATTTCGAATCTCTTTTCCTCGTATCATACTGATGTATTATCCTGTTCGTGAGTCACACTCATAACTTCACCATGATATACACTATGCACTAAAGGCGTACGTATATCAATCACATTTTCAAAACCAGTTTGAAATCATATAGTCATGTCTAGAAGGCAAATTTTCGAAAGTTCTTTCAAGAATTTCAAAACTCAAAACATAAATTTTTGTAAGACCACGAAATCAATTTTCGAAAAATTAAATCGGCTTGATTACGTCAAGTTCTTGATGACAATTCTTTTTTAATACACACGATTAAATAAAATGGAATTATGAAAATGTTTAACTACATCTATACTCTTGCATACCAGTTCGGCTTGTCACCAAATCCACTGACATTCCATCAGATAATCACACAATATAGTTCCAAAATCTCAATATATAGACTCAGATAAAAACTCCTTTTCCACATATGACTCGCAACGTCAACCATTATCCCATCCTGGATCACCTCAACTATGCTACGACAAAACATTGAATAATCGACAAATCAAACACAATGAAAGACTACCCGAGAATTTTCATTTGAACTAGTAAACCAGAACCCCGAAAGGCAGTACTGATATAGATGAACGACTGGTAAGGTGTTTTACAAATCTCGGGAATTTTAGAAAACAGAAAATCCTTTTGAAACATTAGGGTCTCAGCCTATATCCCGTTCCACATTACAAGAAGTTTATTAAGTAGAAAACCCTTTTTGGACCCCAAGTCCTGAGTTATAAAACTATTTCAAAATCGATTGGGACTCGGCCCAAAAATCATTTTCCATAAAATATCCGTGAAACATTCATTTTGAAAAGTATCATTTTCAAATGCTCAAAAACTGTTCATATATCTCAAAATAAACTAATATGACTACATGTTCTTCTCGACTATCCACAACATTTATCCCAAACGCACAACTCCATTTCCAAAATTTGACCGACATAGTGATTCCAAAATCATAGCTTCTTAAGATCATCAATCCTGTCTCAACTCTGTCACCCCATACTGTGACGCATAATATCTTCCGAATCTCAAAGCATATCAACTTAGAACGGCAATAAACCTCAATGCAATTCAAGAATCCAAATACTTACAGATCGTGAAGCCTACGATTCCCTGTGATACTGGCACACATCTCAACTCTAGAAAATACTCGACACAGATATTTTCAAAACACACATTTTGCAAACTCAGTTCAACTCGAGAACACAACACATCCCTATACGAAGAAACACATTAATACCATTTGGAAAAGTTACAACAACCATACCACACTGGTAAATCACATAACGCACAAGCCCGAGTGAACAACAAAAACCCAGGACTCTAATATTCGTCAACCGACAACTCGAATGATGTGGCAAAACACGACTCGACTCGACCCGACAGCCTAGATTTTCTCAACCTAAGCTCTGATACCATATTCTGTAACACACCCAGAGTCATCCAGGAAGATTATAGCGTCGTGGGCCCCGAGACGGAACCCACAAGGCTAAAAGACATTTTCGTAAATATTTGCAAATGCCCAAGAGGCTAACGACGGTACTATCTTTTAAAAACATTCGAAGACTTAATAAAATCCATTTAACAAAACCTTCGTAAAATCTCATTTGAAAATACAAGGCCCGAAATGCCAAAACTCAACAGTTTAAAACATACGTTAAGCTATCGCTTACACGTACCGACAAAATAGCTTAGA
Source organism: Orobanche coerulescens (assembly GCA_033398695.1). NCBI lineage: Eukaryota > Viridiplantae > Streptophyta > Magnoliopsida > Lamiales > Orobanchaceae > Orobanche > Orobanche coerulescens. The sequence continues at coordinate 203,300,823 of CM065801.1, read as the reverse complement.
AAACCATTTCCAAAGTAAATGAATTTGCCAAAACCAAAAGGGCATTTAAGAATACTCACGCAGCGGAAAGGAGAAACAATTAAAAATACTCTAGCAGTGGAATACAATATATAATCAAAATACTCGATTCACAAACACATGCCATAACCACTATCCTCCGGGAAGCTCATCTCTTCACGATCGCTACAACCTTGATATCCAAAGAACTTAAAAAGAAAGCCCACGATGGGGTCAGCCATAATATCCAACAATGATAACAATCACATCACGTCAATAATTATATACCAATGAAAATACTAAGTAAGAATACGACCAATGTAATCTTACCGCCGTAACTTTAATTACTCGAATAATCCTCATCAAAATAACCATTATCATATTGTACATCTCGTAATATCTATTAACCAATAAACTCAAACATAACATCTGTATTGTTCCTTAAACAATATTTAAGATTATCAGAATATCAGCACTAACTCATGATACGGAAAAATACCAGCTCTAACTAATTCGATCAATCGGATAACATAATCAAATCCCAACACGGTAATCGATTGTCCATCAAAAGACCAAAGGAAATATGGAACATACCTCAAGATATGAAATGCCACGACGAAATCACGTCAGTCTAATCCAAGATCAGATTAACACAACAAACGGACATGTTCATAACACAAGACCTACAAATGCATACTCATATGACAACGTCAATATGTTCACATCAATAACAACAACGTATACTTATGGAAATCCGATGATCTAGCACACACAGCATAGATCCCAAGATGACCCTGTTAGATCAACACGAGGTGGATAGCCAATAATATACATATGTACAACAACAACACATGGTAATCCAACGATCCAGAGCACACAGCATAGATTCCCACGATGATCCCGTCGGACCAACGCATGGTGGAAATACCTGTCCAATGATCCAGCGCACACAGCTATAGATTCCCATGATGATCCCGTCAGACCAACGCATGGTGGACATACAACAACAATGCACAACTGCATAATCACAACAATACACAAATGCACGACAACGACAATACACAAATGCATCACAACATGATCAACACAAAATGACAAAAATGATATATTATTTGCCCCGAGTCCTTCGAGTGCAATCTCGATGTCAAAAATATCACCAACAATTTCCTCAATATTCGACGATCCAAAAGTACCATAGACTATAGATAACTCATATCCTTGTCTTTACCATAATATATCCTCGATTCCCAGGTATACCAATAACAAAAGTAAATCATATACATTATGATTTAATTCCCAAAAATCGGAAAACAACGTACAATCCTAAATTTTCAGTGTTCACAATTATAATCATTGCTATACGAATTAAAAATGAATGAAACTGAAACCATTCATTAAATATTATAAACTGTGCAAGTTAGAACTTGTCTCGATACCAACACGATGATGATGAAGCCGCTACAAACTCCATTGCCTTCGTCTATGATCTCCTCAGCCCCGACCAAAGCAATCTACAAACATTCTCGAACACGACCGCAAAGCAAGGTTCTAATCACCGATCAATAATCTCAACCTATTACATTAATCGGTTAACACACATTCGATATTAATCAACAACTGATATAACTAATCAACAAACCCGACGGTTATACAATATCTCGGTTAAACATAGTCTGAACAATCCACTCAAACCAGCACGAATTCATAACCATAACACAATATATTACATTGCTTGTCTACTTAGCGCACGCTAATCATATACCGTAGTGTGTGCTAAGTCATTTCAGTCAGCGTGCGTTATCCAGTTCAACTAGCGTGCGCTAATGTTATACAATTGCATGCCTTACAAGTATCGACCTAACACCTTGCGATTATGGATACGAATGTAAAGAAAATCGTATTCCAAGATCAATCATCAATCAACATGACTTAACGAACATTCCATCTGCATATCTAAAAATACCGATAATTCAATATACAATCGTCTTGCTATGTTCTATTTATCAAAAGTTCATCAAGAACACTAAATGATTCGAAACCATGTTCATAGTCATCAAAACAACGTAATCCGATATCATTTAACATGTAAACAATCATTCAAAAATGAGGAGAAGTATTAACCAACTTATCTCAAGAAGATGAACAACACAATTCAAACCACAAGAATCATATCAATATCCACATATCAACAACAACCTCATCATAATCCGGTAATCCATCTCATAATCATGCTTATCAACTTGTTTATATGATAATCATCAACTCAAGAACATCAACATTCAATCCAAAACGAAATCCAAAAGTGAAGAGTAATTACCTCTTTGAAGGATTGGATTGAATCCCAAGGTTAAATCCGTTCTCAATCACTTCCAAGCTCCAAATGTTGTTAGGAACGATCAACTTAAGTGTTTGGGACCTCAAACTCCTCTTTAAGAACTCTCTCTATCGGTTGAAATGAAGAAAATGGGTGAAGTGCATCTTAACACCCGTCTGCCCATATTTATACTGCACATTACTAGCGTGCGCTAATACTTGTATTTAGCTTGCTATAGCCCTAGCGTGCGCTATCCTTCCTTGATAGCGTTCGCTGTCGAAGTCCAGAGGCTACTGCCTTACTTCGTACAATGATTTACGTACGCAATACCCCTGCAATAGCGTACGAAAATGCCTCTATTTAGCGTACGCAAGTGTCCGACCATAGCGTGCTCTACTCATAGTTGACTCATTTGTCTGCATACTCCGAAGATGGGTCCACACGCAGAATGCACCCGACAAAGCCGAGATTCCCTTTGACCGATCTATAATTAGCGTGCGTTAAGCCTCATGCTTAGCATGCGCTAATCCTTCGTAGCAAACAACCGTTGACCTTATCAGAACATGCGCCAAAAGTAGCCGGGTCCACAGGTAGATTCCCTCTGATCTGTTCTGCACTAGCGTGCGCTATCCCTTGCCTTTAGCGTGCAGTAAACCTGCACGATAGCGTGCGCTAATAAGGCTATACTTAGCCATTTTCAGCTATTCTTGTCCAACGTCTCGACATACAGAATACGAACATACGACATACCGAATACATATACTTATCCCAATAACATTCTCATACGATACCTAATATCCTCAAATGCAATTATCGACCAAGTACGACAATTACACCAATACAGATGTCTCAGTCCTTTATTTATTTATCCATACTGCACAGAGTCCATGCTGTACAACATAACTCAGATAAAATAACATTAAACAATAGTAGTAGAAATTCCGGATATTACATACTACACAATCAAGTCCCAATCTTGATAAAACGAATAATACACGATACATCTGTGAAACAACTGCCCAAACAATGGAAACATATAACGAAACATCAATACAAAGTCCGAACGCTCGGATGATCACCAACAATGATCAACCAATAATTAACCGAGAATATCATCGACATGATAAACTCCAATATTACCAACGAACAATCAACAATAATCGGGAATACCCTCACACGGTAAGCTCCAACACGATCAACACAGAGCCGCAGAAATAGATATACGAAAGAATAACATTCTCAAAATGTTATACCAATCACATATAGTGGATCTCATAGAAACACACCCGACTGATGAACATAGTCCTCGGCGAATGAACAACAAGCCGCAAACTGATGAACATACTCCATCCTACACAAAGTGGGATCGACCAATCAATACCCAAAACAACCATCCTGGGGTCACCATCCCCAAATCCACACTTACAAAGGAATCATTCAAAAATCAGTATGGTAAAATCACACTACTACCATACCAATAGAATCGCATAGCACATATGTCCCGGTTTCCCAAAATCCAAAGTTCAAAAATCATATTTTGTGCATGTATCTACAACACGCAGCATATTTCTCTTGTCTGATCAACCAACCGATCATCCCTGGATAACCAAACTACCATACTAAAGTTCGAATCTCTTTTCCTCGTATCATACTGATGTATTATCCAGTTCATGAGTCACACTCATAACTTCACCATGATATGCACTATGCCCAGATCCGTATCGCGATCCCACGAGCCCATATCGCGATCCACAGCCCAGACCACGGTCCAGCAGTGCCAGACCTCACGGCAGCCCCTTTCGGTCCATTTCCCAGGCCATCCAACGGCAATTCGGGGATTGATTTTCGATCGGATATCTAATATCAATATTTTTCGACTTTCATATCTTCAATATAAATCATACTTCCAAGAAAATAAAGATTTATATTTTGATATAGATTTACAAAAAATATAACTACAACGAATGAACAAACATATACTACGATTACAATAATAAATGATTTCAATTTATTTACTATATAATCAAGCATTCCAAATGCAATATATCGTATATACGATCGCAAGACCATTCTCTGATACTACTGTTGGGATTCGGTGCCTAAAACGAAGGCGCGACGGAAGTAATATACGAATCAAATTCGATCTGAATCCCTAAAGAGGATCGATCAAGCTACGTATATACGAAAATATAAAAACAAACAAGAGGGAGATTCGAAATCATACCCTTGTAGTCCTTTGATTAAATGGTTGTGAAGATGGTGATCCTCGCCACGAATCCAATCCGCCAAGCTTTAGTTGATCTCCGCCGCAAATCCAATTCGGTAAGCTTTTGGTATCCCGAGCACCGAAACACCGTGCCTCTACTTGCCACGTGCTGGAAGTCGACCGAAATAACTCCCACCATATTATCCTCCAAGGATATGGCTAGAATATGATGGTTGGAGCTTCTAGAAATAAATCGATACACTCCGGTATATTAATTTATTTTCTCTCTTATTTTTCCTAAGCACTCTAAGTGTCAGGGAAAAATTCTTCTCTCTCAATTTTTCTCCAGGAAAGTGAAGAAGAAGCAATGAAGAAGACAATTAAAGGAAATAATACTCTCTCTCCTTTTCAACTCACGGATGGTTCTCAATCAAGAGTGGAGAAGTCTTCTTTTTATTGCCACCAAATCATCTCATGCCCCACAATATTTGATTCTTCATTATTAAAATGAAAAATCACTTTTTTGATTTTCTTTGTTCTTCCACCATATAATAAGGTAGAAATCAAAGACCACTTAATAAAAAATCAAAGGGGGCGGCCATCTAGAAGCAACAGACGAGTTTGGTTCGTTTCGGACTCTCGTGTGTCCAAACAGATAAAACTTCATTCCGTTCCGATATATTTATATCAATTAATTAATCCAATTAATTAATCATATCAAATACAAAATAATATAATTAATTGTTCCAAGAAATAATTATATTCATGAATTAAATTAATCACCCATTATTATATTTAATTCATTAGGCCGTAAATTAATTTATCCAATAGGGGAAATTTACAGCCAACTACCTTATTAGATGGCCTATTTACAATTTAGTCCTTATTATTTCATAAATTACAGTGAAGGACAAAAATCTGGTTTGGTGTTGACTTCCATTAAAAAGACGAAAATGCTCCTCTATTTACTTAAATAATATATTTCTTTTAAAATACATTTCATATGAAACAATTAGCTTATAAGTTATTAAAGTATTTGGCTAATACATTTCTTTTAAAAAATATTACTTGTTTGAGAAAATAAATTATTTTTTCGAAATATAATTTTTTTTCAGAAAATTTATTTTTTATTTTTTCGCAAAAATAATTTTTTTTTCTAAAAATAAAAAAAATCCATAAAATAATTTTATTTTTTCCAGAAAATAATTTTTTGTTTCGAAAAAATATTTTTTTGCCAAAAAATAATTTTTTCTCCAGAAAATATTTTTTAATTTTTTTCGAAAAAATAAAAAATTCCATAAAATAATGTTTTTGCGAAAAGATAATTTTTTTCCCAGAATATAATTTTTTTATTTTTTCGAAAAGTAATATATTTTTCGAGAAAATACTTTTTTTTTTGGAAAAAATATTTTTTCTAGAAAGTTTAAAATTTATTACACTGAAGTCCAAAAGTGTTATATATATTACAATGAGGTTCAGCATGTGCCACCCACGTGAGGCCAAAAATAAATGGGTATAAACAAAAAGGAAAATAAAAGGGCAAATAAGAAATATCAGTACTCTCTCCTGTGACATCATCTGAAAGTTTGACTTTTGTCCTTCGTTGTAAATATAGTTTCTGGACTGAGCAAAGATTGTCCTTCATTGTAATATCTAAAATAATAGGGTCTAAACTGTAATTAGACCATCTAAAAAGGTAGTCAGATATAAATCGCCCTTATCCAATAAATTAATTTAGACATCCAATGTCCCACAATTAATTAGACATCCAATGTCCAATAAATTAGATATCTAATATCTAATATTTATAAAGAGAGAATAAGCTCGATTCACTCCGTCCCCAATCCTATTGCGCGACTCGCTAGGCCCGTCTCAGTTAGAAATGGGAGGAACCAAAGAGTAGTAGCACCACCTAGCCAGCCTGGCGGCCTACACTGTACCCTACCTGAGAAAGAATGATGGGGATCATTTCAAAACCTTTTTGTCGTGAATACCAGTATACGTATAAACCCTTATCTCAAATGTCCCGATCAAGTTATAGGGTCACGGTCAGTCAAACCCCATCTGTACCTGATGCTATGCATGAGTTAATGCAAATTGAGATCACTGAACTCTCGTGTATCCAATACAACTAGCTCCAATGCTTTGGCGAAAGACTTATGATCTCATCTGTCAATAACCGCATATGACATATATCCGTTCACTAACAGGAGAAAAAATCCTATCTTGGTATTTAGTATAACCTGCTACTTGCCCGTCAAGATGCATGTCGAGGTTGACCCCTACATTCCGGATTTTTGGGTCGAACTACTCTAATGAAAATCTTAACGCCACAAGAACATCCCTACTAAATCCTCAAGTTGAAGGTTCACGAATACCTATCACAATCTTTCGATTCCCTCATTGACTGTCCTAGAGTGAAGTCCGTGTGATGAATCGTTGGTGAGTCGGTTCGAGTATACTAATCTCATTAGCATACCTATAACGTGTGCCCACTAACCATTAGCGTTCGATAGGCACTCTCCAAGTCAAATAACACGTCATACAGCACCGCCTATCATCCTCAAACAGACGGACAGACATAACGTATGATACAGACCCTGGAGGATATGTTAAGAGCATGTGTACTCGATTGGGGTAAAGATTGGGCTAAACATCTCTGCTTGGCGGAATTTTCATACAACAATAGTTGGCATGCGAGCATAGGCATGGCGCCTTTCGAAGCCTTGTACGGTAGGAGATGCTAGTCTCCCTTATGTTGGGATGATGCTTCCGATGTCGTCGCCACCGAGTTAGATCTGATCCAAGAATCTATTAAGAAATTTTCCATTGTTTGAAAGTGTTGTTACCCAAAATATTATCCGAAGATAGTATTGCTGGAATGATCGAGTAACAAACAAATGCGAGAACACTTCCGTGAGAAAATAGATGACACAAGATTTGCCGGGGTTGTTAATCCCGGGCTTGAATGCTCTCGCGAGATGTTATTAATAAATATACTGTCGAGTACAAATATTAATGTTAGAATCTATTATAAGGAGTGTAAAGACTTCTAGTTATCTAGGCTTTAGAGCGCGTAGATTGCCGGAAGAACCAGATAAGTAAATCTGTGAGTTCTTGCTTGGATATATGATAAATGCGTATGAATCTAACTATGAATGTATAAGTGGTTGCCAAAAGAGTCTTTGATTCTCTTTTTGTGTGTATTTTGCACTGAATTCACAGTAAATTCGCGTCCCTTTGGCCATTGCAGTGAGTTCTCTATTTATAGGGGACAAGGTAGTTGGGACTCCTCAGGCGATCGCGGGCGACCGCCGTTTTCTATATTAAAATAATATGGCCGATCGTCCCATCACGTGGGCCTGTTCCCTTGAGGTCCGAGGTCGCTGCTGGTGGCCAGCTGGGCGAACCAATGGGAAGCCAGCACGCGTCTTGAGTCGCTGTCCGGAGAGGACCCACTTTGTACCTTTCGGCGGCCTTGTCGGTAGGTGAGGTAGGCGACAGGTTGTGGTCAAATGTCCTATCTGTCGGCGCCTTTTGAATATCCGCACGTGGGCCACCGTCCAAGATTTGGTCTTCGACGACTTTGACGGATGCTGGATCCATACGTGGCACGAGACGATCGCCTCTGGTTCGCTCATTAAAGACGATCGTCAGATATCAAAAGACGATCGCTGGGTACCAAAACACGGTCGCTGTATTGTGCCGAACTCTGGGCGTTTGTTCAGAGTATGTCTTCCATGGTTGGATTCCCTGATCGTGATGCCAATCGCCTATCGAGGCGTATTAATCACCGCACAACAATTGCCCCCCAGCTCGCCTCGATGTTGAAAACACGGGGTGAGGTGGCACTGTTGGCGATCGCCAATGTTTAGCCGATCAGCCGACCTGAATTCAAATCTGGACGATCTCCTTTTGCGCCGGGAGCAGCGGGAAATGAAGGCGGGCTCTCGAAAAGTTGCAAGGACACGCGTCACGCTATTGTTGGGGGAGTCCGACGGTTTGTCAGACTTTGTCGCCTGGCGTGCCCTCGAAAAGACGCGTCCGCGGGATTCGAGGGCAGTATTTAATGCGTCCCCACGATGATGGTTGCGATCCGGCCCTCGAGATTTCACCTATTTGCACTTAGACCCCCGCCTCCATCTATAAAAGGGCTAGGTCTTCTTCTCTTTCATTCTTTACGCGTCCTTGCATCCATAGCCGAAACTCTGCAAAAATTTCTGGAGCTTCTTGTGCCGATCTCCTTCTTTTTTCTAGGTAAGAAAAATTAATCTTCTCTCTCCCTTTACTTTCTAGTATGTCGGGAGGATCCAAAACCTTCGAGACCGAAAGTTCTTCCGCCGCCGCAGCGTCGCCTGAACGGGAGGAGATTCCCGTTGGAGTGGATATGGAGACGGCCGTTGAAGCTATTCGTGCGGGGATTGCACCCGCAGAACTCGAAGAACTTTTCAACGAGGCCGAAGTGGAAAGGACGGCGGCGACGGCAGAGCAGGGGGGCTCGCCGGTGGATGAGGATGATTTGGTGCGGGCGGCCGGGGAACGAGAGAGTAGATTCGGCCCTGCCTATGTGGCTTTCGCTCAGATGATGGAAGCGATCACCGGACCCTGTCCGGAATTCGACTTCGAAGCCTACTCCGCCGCTCACCCTTACGAACATGTGAAGCGGATGGTTTTTCGGGCCGCCGTCCCGTCTCCGTGGACTCTCGGAAAGATCCGGGGTACGGCGACCAAGAAAGACCTGAGCCGTTGGAGGGCCAAATATCACATCCCCTCTGACGTTTCCTTGCACGTGCCCTCGGAGAATGAACGTGCCGATCAACCGCCCGAGGATATGGTTTCCGTCAGCGAGATGATTATGGAGGCCGGTCTGCGATTTCCTCTGCCATTCGCCGTCTCCTACTTGTTGATCGCCTGGAATTTGGCGCCTCTTCAACTGACGCCGAACGCTTGGCTACAGGTCATCTGCACGTTGACACTGTTTGGCGGTCACCGGTTGTTCCGCCTCCTTACTGCGCCGGCCTTTACAACCCAATCGAATAAAACGAACGATTCAAAACTAAGTCCACGAACCACATCCACATTCAAAAGCATTCATCCAATAAATACTATATTAATGCAAAGCGTAGAGATACATTGATCCAATCAACAATACGAACCGATCCAATCGATTCACACAATCGGTAATATGATAACGTTCAAAATAATTCGGTCGACCATAAATATTCCAATTAATCAAATTTTCCTTATAAAATGAAATACCATAAATCATTTTAATCATATTAAATCCAATTTAACATGCGGGAGATTAATTTTCAAGAATACACAAAAAAATCGAGCCTGGTGAAAAATTGGCTGCTCGCCGAAGTCACTGCCGGACCGACACGTGCCGAATGGCACGGCCGTCGAGTCGTGCGGCGATGTCCTAGACCTTCTGCCAGACTCGGCCGTGTCACCGACACGGCCGAGTCACTTCCGGAAGCCGACGGCCGACACGGCCCGTGTCGCCCGACACGGCCGGGTCCGCCTACAGTGCTTTGGCAGATCGCGGACACGGCCCGTGTCACCAGACACGGCCGAGTCACCCTGGCAGCTTCCTGCCCTTTGTCCGAAAAGTCGTCCGGCGACGATTCAGAGCTCGATTTTCGACCGCATATCCAATATAAATATTTTTCAACATTCATATCTTCAATATAAATCATATTTCCCAGAAATTTAAGATTTATACTTAGACATAAACTTACGAAAAATATAACTATAACGAACGTAAAACATGTACCACGATTATGACTAAAATGATTCCAAATCATTCACCATATAATTGAGCATTCCAAATGCCAATATCGTATATACGATCGCAAGACCTACGCTCCGATACCACTGTTGGGATTCGGTGCCTAAAACGAAGGCCCAGCGGAAGCGGTAAAATGAAAATTAATTCGATCCGAATCCCTACGAGGATTGATCGAGCTACGTATATACGAATATATAATCGAAAAGCAGGAGTCATAAGAAACTAACCCTCGAAGTCCGTTGATTAAATGGTAACCTTCTCTTGAGCTATTCCCCAAGCTTTTGTTTGATCTCTACGAGTTTAATCCACTCCAAGCCCTTGAACGATCCAATGCCGAAAGCACCGCGTCTCTACTTGCCACGCGCCGGAAAAACGATCGGAATAACAACACTTGATTAACCTCTAAGGTTACGGCTAGAATCAAGTGATGAAGCTTTTATTACTACACTCTAAGTGTATAATTTATCTCTCAATTTTATCTCTTGATATTTTTTTCTCTAAGAAAAACTCTCAAGAACACATAAAGAAGAAGAACAAGATGAAGAAGTTTTTCTCTCTCCCTTGAAAGCCTTATCTCACGTTGGAAATCAATAATATGAGGGGAGAGATTGTCTTCTTTTTATTCTTCTCACTTTTGGACCAAATCACCTAATATCATATATAATATGATATTGTCCCCTTGGTGGCCATATGTCTTCCACCTAACAAGGAGAAGACCAAGACCAAGGGAGGGGTTAGGTATGGGGCGGCCATCTAGAAGGAGCCGGGATGAGTTCGGTTCGTTTCAGACTCCCGGGAGTCCAAACAGATAAACTCTGATTCCGTTCCGATGTATTTATATCAATTAATTAATCCAATTAATTAATTATATCAAATACATTATAACATAATTAATTTCTCCAAGAAATAATTATATTCATGAATTAAATTAATCACCCAGTAATATATTTAATTCATTAGGCCGTAAATTAATTTATCCAATAAATCAATTTAGACATCCAATGTCCCAAAATCAATTAGACATCCAATGTCCAATAAATTAGATATCCAATATCTAATATTTATAATGAGAGATTAAGCTCGATTCATTTCGTCGTCAATCCTAATGCACGACTCGGTAGGTCCATCTCAGTCAGCAATGGGAGGAACCAAAGAGTAGTAGCACCACCTAGCCAGCCTGGTGGCCTACACTGTACCCCGACTGAGAACGAATGATTGGGATCATTCAAGAACCATTCTGTCGTGAATACCAGTAAACGTATAAACCCTTCTTTCAAATGTCCCGATAAAGTTATGGGGTCACGGTCAGTCAAACCCCATCTGTACTTGACGCTATGCATGCGTTAATGCAAACCGAGATCATCGAGCTCTTGTGTATCTAATACAGCTAGCTCCAATGCTTTCGCCAAAGACTTATGATCTCATCTTCCAATAACCGCATAGGACATATAACCCGCTCACTAACGGGAGAAAGAATTCTATCTTGGTATTCAGTAGGATCTGCTACTTGCCCGTCAAGATGCAGATCGAGGTTGACCCCCGCCTTCCGGTTTACATGGTCGAACTACTCTAATGAAAATCTTGACGTCACAAGCACATCCCTACTAAATCCTCAAGTCGAAGGTTCACGAATACCTATCACAACCTTTCGATGCCGTCATTGACTGTCCCGGAGTGAAATCCGTGTGACGAATCGAGGGTGAGTCGGATCGAGTATACTAATCCAATTAGCATACCTATAATGTGTGCTCCCACTAACCATTAGTGTTCAACAGGCACTCTCCATGTCAAAGAGTACGTCATACAAGTCTTCACATAAACTTAATGCCCAGTCAAGTTTCATCGACTTGCGAACGATTAAGTATTTGAGCTATAACCTTTCCAATGCTCTCCACTCGGGATGATTTCCAAACCTCTAGGTGATTATCCTTGTATTTTTGTGAATCATAGGCGGGTTTCGGGAGTTTCTTCGTGTGATTTGAGTATGGATTATTAATTATCATATTCCTTATGAATCGTTTAGGTGCCGGAAGCGTGTTCTTGGACCTACCGAACTTGTATTCTTTTCCTTCCGATTCTCGATGTCTCAAAGGCAAGTATATGCTTATGATTGTATGTTATTGACTTTGAAAGTAAGGTATATGAATGGCATGATTGTATATATTCACTCTGGGATAGACTGACGGGTCCTCTGAGGGTTCCGTAGCCTTTGGTGCGGTTTCGCGAATATTTTGGGTTAATCACTCTGGGAGGGTCCGACGGGGCCTCTGAGGGTTCCGTTGCCTTTGGTGCAGTTCCACGGTTAATCACGTCTGTATTTAAATGTAATGCTATGAGATTTAGTTATTCCAGAATACTAGTCTTGAGTTGATAAAATGATGATTACATTTACTTTATTATCGAGAAGTATTGTGTTTCATATTCGATATACTTGTACTATCTATTCGACGGATAACCCCTTTATGGGGAAAGTTTTACGTATTTGCGAGAAGGGAGTTAAGACATAGGGGCATGATGATGGTGATGAGGCATTCGAGCGATACTAGTCCCGAGTTGTTCGTGGTTCATGTTAGTCAGTAAGTTGTTAGAGTATTCTCCAGCTTGTCAGTTGTTGTTATTTTGTGTTATCCGAGCAAGGATCGTTGATATTGTTGTATTTTCATTTTGGCCGTGTAGGCTCATCATTGTTATTGAAATTCCATATCGGAATATTGTGTCAGATATCACAGTAGGGACTGTGATTTTATTTTTTGGCTAGTTGACGTATTTTAATCGTGTTCGCCTGGTGGATTTCCTGGTGTAGGGTCCACAACACTGTAATAACCCAATGGAATTTTGGGGTTGTTACACTTTAACGTCCTTCCCATTTCTCTTTCTACCTTTATCTGAAAATGCTTAAAGACCTCAAGTGTTTGATCTTTTATTTTCCAAGCAAAACAACAGACTTTTATTGAAAAATTATCAATGAATGTGACGAAGTATAATGCACCACCAAGAGTAATGTTTTTCATATAGTACAGGTCTGTGTGCACCAAATCAAGAGGCTGAGCTCTTCTTGAGGGAGAGAAGCTTTTAAATGCAACTCTATGTTGTTTTCCCGCCAAATAATCAACATAGGTTTCTAAGTGCACGCATGTTGCATCAGGAAGGAGTTTCATTCTTACCAAAATTTCTAAACCTTTCTGGCTCAAATGCCCGAGCCTTTTATGCCATAACTCAACAGAAGGATTTTTTTTAAGACTGTGTGCACTCCCCCATTGAATAATTTTGCATGCATCAAGTATAGAGAATCTTAATTTCTACCTGTTGCTGCAATAAGGGAGCCTCTGATGAGTTTCCATTTTTCTTCGCCAAAGCGGTTGATGTACCCATCATCGTCAAGCTTGCCAACAGAAATAATATTAAGTCTGATATCAGGGACATGTCGAACATATTTTAAGATAAGTTTACATCCAGTATCAGTAAGCAGGACAATGTCTCCTATACCAGCAACCTCAGTCACACCATGATTGCTTCTCCATCGATCAATATTTTCAGCAACTATCGCCTTTGTCCCAAAAGAAAGATCTTGATCCTTCCTTTTGGATTCTTCATTAAGAAGATAATCTTTGACCATCTGCAAGGCCAAAGCTATTTCTGGAGTAGAGTTGCTGATTGACACTAGGGGTGAGCTCAGTTCGGTTTGGTACGGTTTCTAGCTAAAACCGACACCGAACCGCTTCTTATCGGCATCTAACATTTCAGTACTGAAATGATTCGGTTTTAAATCGGCTGGGTGTGATCGGTTTCAGTGTCGGTTCGGTAGCGGTTCGGTATCAATGGGCTGATTAAATGGGCCACTTAAGTTGGGCTTGCGCCAGACCCAAATTGTACTACTTGGGCTAAATCAGAAAATTATATGTTCAAATAGAAGGATTTAGACATAATTAATCCACTTCAACTCTTGAATAATAATAAAATCTACTTCAATAACATGATAATAACTAAGGATTCAAAAAGTCCAATATCATATTAAACAAAAGTCTTAAATTTCCTCCTCGGCATAAGTCCATCAATTCATAACAACCTGCACAAAGAAAAAACAAAGTTTGCAGAATAGTCATCTGTTTTATCGGTTCGGTTCGGTTTTTAAAGTCGGGATCCATATCTGATGTAATACCCGGTTGTAATTCAGTCATTATCATTCAGTATTTATCGTTCAGTAATTGTCACTCAGTAATTTTCACTCATTAATGATCATTTGTCACTCATATTCAATCATTGTATTCACCGTTCAGAGTATTTGCATCGTGTATCAATCGTCATTAATCATCAATCTAGTTGGAGAATCGTGCCGTGTTTATCATCATTGTCATCTTCATAGTGGACTGTGTGTGAGGAGTAGCACACGCTGAGAACTCTCTTTAGCGCGCGCTAATTGAGTTCAAGTAGCCACGCTACCTCTCAACACTAGCGCACGCTAGTGCAGTTCAAGCAGGCAGTCCAGAAGGCACTGGACTGCAGTCGGGTTGTAAGTAGCGCACGCTACGAATGGTAAGTAGCGCGCGCTAGTAGATCGGAGTAGCGCACGCTATTCAGTCGTGTAGCGCGCACTAAGAGCAGATCAGGCAGAGTCCAGTGGCTACTGGACTGCATTGGATTAATTCCTAGCGTACGCTACGAGTAGATATTAGCGTACGCTAATCGGAGTCAGTAGCGCACGCTGAATATTGTGTGTAGCGCGCGCTACCGCGAACAGAACAGAGAACAGGAGGTTCTGGACTTCAGTACTGGGTAACAGATAAATTGTTAGCGCGCGCTAACATTTTGAGCTAGCACACGCTAAGTATATGGTTGTAGCGCACGCTACAAAAGGTACGTAGCGCACGCTACCGTTGTGAACATAGGGTACTGGACTACCCAGTACACCCGTTAGCGCACGCTACACACAAGAGCTAGCGCACGCTAACTGGTGTTGCTATAAATAGGACACTTCAGTCCTTTCTTCGTCATTTCTTTTCATTCCTTCATCGGTTTTGGGCGATTTGGAGCTTCTTGAGGAGTGTTCTTCGAGGTGAAATCAGCTATCAACATTTCCAAGCATATAATTTGGAGTAATCATCATTTCATCATCTTCAAACATCATAATCAAGGTAATCACCTCTTGAATCTAGAAATTCGGAGTTCAAGTGTTTTATTTCCGATCTATTCATGTGTGCTCGATATTATGTTGGAATGCCTTAGATATGGATTATCTACCTTGAATACACGTATTCCTACGGATTATTCAGTGTATATTTCGGATTTAATGGCTATTTGGAGAATTATTTTAAGAACCCTTGGGGTTGACTTCGGTTAATTTGGGGATTTTCCGATTGATGTTGTTGTAATCTTGAATTGTGGTTCCCTTTTGAATTATTGATGACATTAATGGATTGTTATTGGGTTTAATCATTCCTTGAAGGTTTGGTGTCGATATTTGGGGTTGGTTGTAACCTTAGGGATAACATGTTCACTACGTAGTCGTTAGAATGCCCCAATGAGTTTGGATATTGTTGTAACGACGTTTGAGTTAGTTATAATCGTGTTTGATACGGATATTGAGCGTTTGTTGGTAATTGTCATTCAAGGTTGTTCGAGCGACCGACATCTCATTGTAGGACGTTTGTTCGAGGAAGGACATTCTTCACTAGCGTTGTGTAAGTTAATTCTTACTCGGTTAAAAGGATATTCATTCCTTTTGTTGTTGTTCATTCATAATCATAATTCATTCATAATGTATTAACCGTATTGAGACTTGTAATTGTCAATTAATCACTTCATTCACGAGGAACGACGGTTCCAATCATTTCATTGAGCTATCATTTATTTCACTATCATTTCATCTCGGTGAGTCATTCTTGACTTTGTCGGATTGTTATTCATTATTATTCTTCATGGTCATTTCTTGTCCATATGACCTTCTGGGTTCGTATTGTGTGGCCGGGTGGGGATGTGTGGAATTTTTAGTCGGGCACGTGATGGTCATGTGTTGGGTTCACCGACACATTAGACTGTGCACACGGTAATGTACTTCCGTGAGACTAATTAGGTACAAGGACGGGTGTGTCCGGACACTCGTCTTGTGCACTTGCACTTACCATTACGGGCGTACTATGATGCCTTTCTTCAGCGTCATTTCATAATTAAGATATATCATGATTGTGTTTATTCAACTCTTGAGGATTGTTGTTCTGTTTAACTGACCCCGTTGGGGGATGTTTTTTTCAGGTCATGGCAAGGCTGTGGCACGGGAAGAGAACGTTGACAGCGAGGAGTCCCAGCGATACTAGTAGGGGGCCCTAGTCCTTTCAGTCATTCATGTTTTATTTATCTTATTTCCGCTGCAGATTTCCGTTTGGATGTTCATTTTCATTAAGTGTTGTATATTTTATCTTCATATAAAATATACTTGTATTCTGTATTTCCCTGGGTGTGTTGTACTTGAAACTCCTCATCGGAGTAATTAATGATATACTGTGGTTCGGTACTAAAATTATATCACTTAATTCATTAATTTTCATTCGTCTAGTGGGTCCCAGTCGGGGATCCACGGCACTGTAATATTCGCCTAGTTTGGGGTGTTACAGAGTTGGTATCGGAGCGTAGTTTTGAATACTACCTTCCGAGTCATGTCTCATTTGAAATCATCATTCATCAGACTAGTATCATTGGACTTTCGCGTCACGTGTGACCTGTGCAAGAGCCGAGCCCCTCAGACCAAAGAACAATAAGATTTCTGACGCCATGGTATAATTTCTGGCAATAAGAATCACTCATTCATCATTCAATAGTCAACAATCCTCATTCATCATTTTCATTTGTGATCAAGTCGATCATGTTAATTCATTAATCACTCAGTTCATGTCATTTTCCAGTTGTTGATATGAGGATCATATCATTAATCTTGTTAACTTGTTCAAGATAATCATTTCAAGAATTTCATCAGATAATCACGTCACTTCAGTTGATCATTCATGTAATTATTGTGTTAGAGCACGTATGCTCATTTTCATCATTTCATAACGTATTCATACTGTGATATTCATGCGAGATATATAATTATCATATGACTTTCCACTTCAGTATGGAAAGAGCTAGCAAAGGACGCAGGGGAAGAGGCCGTGGTGTGGGCCGAAACCCAACAGCTCGTGTGAATACACGTGCGAACGCGAGGAATAATGTGAATTCATCGAGCAGCGACGCTGCCACTCATTCACCCAAAAATGATCACCCACTGTCAGGGAGTCGTACCCGGGACACGGCTCAATCAGAAGGTGTTCGGGTTGATCCACTCGCTTTTATGCAGGGCATGATGGCCCATATGACTCAAATGGCACGCCTTATGGAGACGATGCAGAACTCAGCTACTCAGAATCAGCAGGCTCCTCCGCCGCCACCTCAGGGGCAAGAGAGGGGTGTAAGCAGTATCATTGGCGACATCTCTCGCCAAAGGCCACCTACTTTTGAGGGCTCATCTGAGCCGGTGGATATTGTTCACTGGCTTTAGCATTTTGAGAAGTTGTTTTCTATGGTGGGGTGTCCCGAAGGGCACAAAGTTTCAGTTGCGGCTTACTATCTTGGTAAGGGCGCTCAATCATGGTGGTTATCGTTGAAGCCCACCGACGGATCTTGTATTTGGGATCAATTCAAGACTCTCATGATGGAGAGGTATTATTCGGCCCCACTCAGGGAGGCCAAGTTGTCAGAATTACTCACTCCCGACCTCTGAGCGGACGATGATGTTCTCGCCATCGCCGAGAAATTCCAGGAGCTACTTCCTTTCACCTCGTCCATTATTCATTATGAGGCGGACAAGATCAAATATTTCAGCAAGGGGTTGGAGCCTCATATGCGGATGCAGTTGCTTAATCACAATTGCACCACTCTGGCCGAATTCATTGAGAAAGCTCTTACGTATGAGCTTACTGCTAAGGAGATTGCTAAGCAACAATCTTTATCTCCTGGCAAGAAGTCAAAGAATCGTAATCAGTCTGAAGGCAGTCAGGCCACTTTCAAGAAACCTCGTGCGGGCTCTACTTTTTCTGAGCGACCTCCTATGGCGCCTAGACCTGCGGAATCCTCAGTCACGAGCGGCCAGTTCGGCCATCACCTGTTTCAACTGTGAAGAACAGGGTAATTTCAGCACCAAGTGTCCGAGGCAGACTATCACGTGCCATAACTGTGGGATTGCTGGGCATAAGGCCCGTTTTTGCCGAAGAGACTCTAAACCTACTCCGGCATCATCTCAGGCCCCGAGACATTCAGCGGTGTAGAATCAGGCCACTCAGTCCGCGTCGTTCAAGACGACAGGAGCAAATAAAGGTGGAGCCAAAAGCTATCAGACGGGAGCGTTCGGTTCGGGGGCCGGCAAGCCCCGAATTTATGAGATGAAGAAGACCGACGATCCAGAGGCCCGGATAATCTCAGGTACACTCGATATTCTATCTCAACCTGTGTGTACCCTTTTTGATACTGGTGCATCGCATTCATTTATTTCCGAGTCATGTTTGAGTAGACTACGTCTCGGTAGTGCTACTAGTTGTGAGCCTTATGTCATTGGTCTACCTGATGGTAGAAGGATTATCGGGAATCGTGAGATTAAGGATTGTCTGATTCAGATTCATGGCCGTGATTGGCTAGCATACCTAATCGTGGTAGATTTACCGAGAGACGATGTCATCTTGGGTATTGATTAGATGGATCGTCACGATGCCGTCATTAGTGTCCGTAAGCGTATGGTCACTATCATTTCAGACGATGGGGTCGAATGTGTATTTCAGAGAAGTAATCCCAGTTGTTCCGGGAGAGTCATCAACTTGATGAAAGCAGTGAAATTACTTAATCAGGGGTGTGTCGGTTATTGGTGCTACATGACCAAGATCGAGAAACCATCAGTAATGTTGACGGATATTCCTGTAGTGATAGAATATGCCGATGTATTTCCAGATGAGTTACCTGGTTTGCCTCCACAGAGAGATGTGGAATTCACGATTGAGTTGGAGCCTGGTACGTCCCCAATATCGAAGGCACCGTACCGGATGGCCCCGACCGAAATGCAGGAGTTGAAGAATCAATTAGAGGATTTGACCGAGAAGGGTTATATTCGACCGAGTGCGTCCCCGTGGGGAGCACCAGTGTTATTTATCAAGAAGAAGGATGGTTTGTTTTGCTTGTGTATTGATTACCGGGAATTGAACCGGGTGGCGATCAAGAATAAATATCCTCTACCCCGTATCTATGATCTTTTGGATCAACTTTAGGGAGCTTCAGTATTTTCCAAGATCGACTTAAGATCTGGATATCATCAGTTGTGAATTCAAGAGTCGGATATCGCATGGACGGCGTTCCGAACACGCTATGGTCATTATGAGTTTGTGGTAATGCCGTTTGGGTTAACTAATGAGTATGTATGTACGTGTTTGGATATTGACTTAGAATTTTGAGTTATGACCATGACTAAACTTTATTCTTTCAGTATGGAAAGAGGACGTGGCAGAGGGGGTAAAGGCCGCAGAGCGGTCCGGAACCCAGAACCTCATGCTAATGCGTGTATGAACATTGAGATAGATCAGAGTTTGGTGGTGTTACATACGCAACCGATTCTCCTTCGGGATGTCATGCCCGAGAAGCTGATCAGGCCGAGGGTGGACATGTCGACCCTTTCTTGTTTATAAGGGGCATGATGGCCTAGATGACTGAGATGACATGGATAGTGGAGAACATGTAGGCCTCAATGGTTTGCGGTCCACCGCAGCAGGGAACCCCGGTGCCGTTTCATGGGCAGACGGGGAGTGTGAGTCAGATTGTTGGCGATATCTCTCGGCAGAGGCCGCCTACTTTTGAGGGTTCATTGGAACCATCTAGCATTGCTCATTGGCTTGAACATTTTGATAAACTCTTGAACATGGTTCAGTGTCCGGAAGAGCGTAAGGTGGCAGTAGCGACTTACTATTTGTGTAAGGGCGCTTATTCTTGATGGCTTTATGTGAAACTCAGTGATTGTGATTGTGTTTGGGGTGAGTTCAAGACTCTCATGTTAGAGAGGTATTACCCGGCTCCACTTCACGAAGCCAAGTTGTCAGAGGTTTTGAACCCCTAATCCATCGAGGACAAGGGTGTTGCTATCATTGCTGAGAAGATTCATGGACTTCTTCAGTTTGCTTCGTCTATTATCCATACTGAGGTGGATAAGATCAAGTATTTTAGGAAGAGGCTAAATCTGCAGTTGAGGATATAGTTGTTTAATCATAATTGTAACTCACATGGTGATTTTATTAAGAAGTCTCTTAGATCAGAGCTTTTGATCAAAGAGCTTGCTCGGAAGAACTCTTCAGTTTCTTCTTGTAAGAGGACTAGGATGCCGGTTCATTCAGAGGAACTTCAGGCTCCAACATCCAATAGGTCATTTTTTGATCGCTTGTCGCGTTGGGAAAACATCTTTCTCTCAGACGACAAGTTCGACTGTTGTTTACTTTAATTGTGATACAATAGGACATCACAATACCTGGTGCTCGATGCAAACTATTGCTTAGGTAGGGACACCTCCAGAAATATTGCAGGATTCCTGGTGCCAGTAGATCTCAGGAGAGCTCACGGGCATCAAGAGATTTTGTTACTCCAGTCGGTACTTCATCCAAGGGGTCCTATCAGGCTTCGGGAGCCAGAGGTAAAGACAGCCGAGGAGAAGCAGCGAGCTCAGGTTTGGGTCTTCCTCGAATCGAGGAGATGGAGGAGATCGATGATATAGAGGATATCGATGCCAGATACATTTGAGGTGTAGTCTCAATTCGTATATTTATTTGCTTGATTTTGAGATTAATGTTTAACTTAATCTGTATTGTTGTACTGTGATTGTGAATAGTTTGTTGTTGATCTATCTTATAATGATAGTATTTGAGAATCTTGAGATTTAAGATCGTTTGATTCAGTTCTTACCAATTGGTGCTCGTATTTTAGATTTTGTGATAATCTGGGTAAAATCTTAGTTGTGATTTGAGACGTCAAGTCGTGAGGACTTGGCCGTGCAAACAATATGGTCCCGAGGAATGTATATACATTGTTGTTATCCTTATTTTTGCATAATTTAGTGATTGCATGGGCGTCCGATGCTGACAAGACTGGGAAAATGTACACCGATGATTGTGTAGACATATACAATGAGCGGCTCCCTCGGGATGTGTATGTCGGTGTTACAAGTCATATGGGTGGTATAGCTTTCTGTCCGGCCTCTAGGCGGAGGATTCATGATTCAATTGACCGCACACCTGGTTGAGTGTTCTATCACATGATTTTTTGCCTTCTTTAGGCAGAAGAGATGAGGACCCTAGGGTTGACCCAGTTGCTCAGGCGAAATGGTTCGCATTAAGGAGCATTCTTGGAGATATTATTTTCAGATATCAGTGGACGTTTCATATTCCGAGATGTATACCCTTAGTTTCCGGGACGAAACTCTTTTTAAGGGGGGAGTATGTAATATCCCGAATTTTCAAATAATATTTTATTGTTGACTTTGTTGGTAATATGATTTTTATTCCGGTAATAGACATGATATTAAGTACACGGGAGTAAGATGACAGAGTATATATGATCGAACATTTTATGGGAGGTGTCGTGGACAAGGATCGATTTTGAAAACTCATCATGGATTTTGATAAGTTCACAAATCCTAAAATTTAACAGTTTCGTAGAGAATTGAGTTAGCTTTCCAACAGTTTAAACGGTGAGCCAACCGGAGCCCGGACAAAGAAGTTGTGATCGATTTAGTGGAGACTTCAAAACTAGCGGGCACCATGCATCTCTGCCCGTGTAAGCAGTTGGTAGGCATCAGGAAGCTTCCGCGCGGGCCCACGTGCGTAGCTTGGTCAAGGCTTGCGATAGTCAGCGCACAGAACCCGGACAACGCATGCAGAAGTCGTCGACAATGACTCGGCAGCGTGACGTACGGGCTTATGTAGGGCGGCCGAGTCAAGGCTGATGTCATCCGCGTAGTTGACTAGGCACTTGTTTTGTGGCCTATAAATTTAGACCTCGCCCACTCCAAAATTACGTATTCATATACATAAAATTATCCCCTATAAATAGACATCTCTTTATTTTCCGACGATACACGGTCGTCCTCCGGCAGGTCAAGGCAGCTTTTACAGGCCAAGACCGCCAACTGTCCGACGAATTACCCGAGAGAGATTTTCGTTAATTTTTCGACATGAGGACGATTGATTCTCCCATTCTGAAATATTAACTCGAGGTAGGTGTTCAACCTCCAGATTAATTATATTTTGATAAGTTTGTCTATTTTAGAAAGATTATTGACATTATTAAATAAATATATCATATTGAAATCTTCATAAATTAATATTTATTAAGATGGAATAAATATTGATTCTAAGATTTAAGGTACTGATATAATTGACTATTTGGATGTTCTAAATTAATTTTTGAATTGGTGTAATATACTACAAGTTAATTACATTTAATTGATTATTAAAATAATCAATATTTAAATATGGCAAATATTTGGATTTAAACTTGAGTAAAATTCTAAAAATTTCTTCTAAATTAATTACGTAGCTTATAACTGAATTATGAGATTATGGTTATCTTTATGATTATTTAATAGAAGTATTAAATAATCAATATATAGACTGAAGTATAATCATTCCGGCATAGTGAGTATTAACTCTTGTGTGTTGAAAGATAAGATTATGTTGGTCAAATACTTGAACAACCTGTGATTTAGATTATGAATAAATATTTATTTGATTATTAAAGTAAAGATAATCAAATATTAAGTAATTATTGATTTAAGGGCTTAATAAGTCATAAATGTGGATAATTCATATAACGAGAGTAGTTTGACCGACTCAAGAAAATTTATTGTGTTGAATTCATTATCGGATTCGTAGAATTGTATTATTGAATGAATATTTACATTCAAGGTTGTTCGAGTGTTTGTTGATCATTAAAGGACGTCGTTCGTCATTCGTAGGAGAACTTCATCTTCTTCAGTTTGAGGCAAGTTTTATACTTGGTACTGGTCAATGAAATTAATGTTATCATATATGTGTATGTGTTGGATCATTTCGAGACGTAGTCTCTTCATGATTTTTTGATATCAGGGAATTGTTCGATACAATACCCTTCGACAATTATACTAAATATTATTGTTTTTCGTCAATGGCCAGTTTAAGGCATTGAGACTCTTGTTGTAATTGTTGTTGTCGATATACGGTTCGCGGTATCGATTGTTATTATTGATATTGATGTTCGATTAAGACATCGATATGAGTGTTGCTATTGATATTGGTGTTTTGCTATTGATGTTGTATTGGCCGATTGAAGGCATTAATGTATTCGATTATCATCTCTATCATCGGTAACCGATTAGTGGTACTGAGGCATCCTTTATGTCGTTGTTACCCATTGTTCGTTCTAAGCGAATCGAGGTATTAAATTGGGATAGTTGAGGATGGTTCCCATCCATTGTGTCATTGTTATCGATTGGTCGTTCTAAGATAATCGAGGTATTGAATTGGGGCTGTCGAGGCTGGCTCCCATCCGTTATGTTATTTTTATCGATCGGTCATTCTAAGGCAATCAAGGTATTAAATTGGGACTATCGAAGACGGTTCCCATCTATTGTCTCATTGTCATCGATTGGCCATTCCAAGGCAATCGAGGTATTTAAATTGGGACCGCCGAGTATGGTGTCCATCTGTGGTTTATGGTTGTCGTGCTGGCGGACTCAAGGCAGCATACTATCATTCTTATGAATTCGGTAATTTTGTGATCGTTGCCGGTTGTGATATTTGTGTTGGGAGGCTAGTCTCGGCTAGTGCTCGATGGGTAAGCTTGGGGCTTGAACCTTCGCGGTTATTTTCCCAACACTTACAATTCAGTAGGCCACAGTCATTTCGATGATCTCACTCTGGGTAAGCTTAGGGTTTGTCCTGGTGTTTTGTACTTAAACTCCTCATCGGAGTAATTATTGTTGTAATGTGGTTCGGTACTACATTTAACCTGTGTAATTCATTCATTTTCATTCGCCTAGTGGGTCCCAGTCGGGGGTCCACGGCACTGTAATATCCGCCTAGTTTGAGGTGTTACAATAACGATGTGTGAACGGGGATGTTCGACCCTGATAACTGTGATATTAATTGTATGGTGAATTCTATGATTGAGAATGGTCACGTGGTTTGCCTTGAACATATGTGGTTGAACTTGTATGATATGTCGACTGAAACTTGCATGGATTGTAAACGTGAGTCTGTGCTTATGTGATGTTCCGTATCCAAAGTCGAGGAGGGCGGGGAGTGTCGTCGGTTGTACGCTGCAACGAGTGGCTTCTGTCTGGTGGTGAACGGCGGTGAATACGAGAATTAAAGGGGGGATCCCGTCGTGGAGTGACGCTGGTGCGGTGACCTAGTTTCAATGGGGCGGTCCCGACAGATAGTGAACACCGATGCATAATGCGTGTCAATGTACGGCTCCTGCCATGATTCAGAGCGGAGGATACTTGTATGATACTTGCATGATAGTCAGGACCCTGATACCAAATGAAATCGTTTTTCTGAATCCTCATTTGAACCTTTTTGGAATAGTGGTATCAGTAAGAAAATCAAGGGGTTAAACTACCAAGGACTTCCGACGGGATCTCCAAGGGTTAGTTAACCCTTGAGTCTTGAGCAGAATTTCATTGGGAAAATGCGTATTGGGTCAAGGACCCCGAGAGATTTTGAAACTACTTGCTAAAGTGTTTCCATATATTGGGTCAAGGACCCCGAGAGATTTTGAAACTACTTTCTAAAGTGTTCCCGTATATTAGGTCAAGGACCCCAAGATATTTTTAAACTACTTTCTAAAGTGTTTCCGTATATTGTGTCAAGGACCCTGGGAGATTCTGAAGCTGCTTTCTAAAGTATTCCCGTTCGATTTTCGAACCTTCTTGAATCATTTGAATTGGCCCGGGTCAATAATTACATTTTTTAAACTATTTTACTTAAATGTTCTTCAAAGGTACTTGTAAATGATTGAACTAATTCACTTAACTCAATGTGGCATTTCTAGAAGACCTTGTATTTTTATTTCTCTTGTAAGAATGTGACTTTATGAATGCCTGGTATTCCTGCCTATGCATATACCCTTTGGTGATGTGTGGATCTTGTGATTTGTGTTGCATTTGTGACTCGTTTGGAACGGTGTGAATATTTCTTATATAGCTTGTATATTATGTACTTGCACTAGCAAAATTCCAGTTTTCTAACCCTCGAATATTCAGGGGGGTGCCTGTTATGTGTTCAAGTCTTTGCAGCTCGTTAGCGGTCACTGGATTGGCTTGACAAAGGATAAAGTGCAATGATGCTAATCACACAAGAGTCAAAGTCTTTTCTTTTGTCTTTGTTGTAATCAAGGGATATCTTTGTTGATTAATCACCTTTGCATGGGTGCGAGTTATGTAGTGGAAGCTGAGTTATTATATTCTTACGCATCAAAATTTTAGCCTTGATAGAGAGTTGTTGACCATGATGGTCTTTTGTATTGTCGAGTGATCTTCTCAGTTCGTTGTCGCATCTTTTGACCTCGATGGTCACTAGTTTCGTTGTAATTTAAGGTGTCTAGCCTAAAAGATCCTTATGGGAAGGGTCTATGGTGATGTAATATTTCTAGTCCGAAACCGGGGGCATTACAGAATATGGTATCAAAGCTCAAGTTTGCGAAAAACCTAGGCTGTTGGGTCGAGTTCATGTCTTGTGTAAGTCGCACTGCTCGTTATATATTTTGCTACCCGCAAGTGTATGGAGTACATGTAGAAAGTGGCGAGCAAGGTCGTTTTCTACATAGACTAATTACTTCTATTTTATTAATTACTAGATTATAACGGTTCCAATTTTATCTATACGAACTATAGTTTGATGAATGGTGGCCAAAAAGGTAAAATATTAAATTAAATAAGTTATACTAATCGAATTAAAGAGGTTTAAGAATTTTAAAAGGTAGATTCCAAGGCTAGATTTCCATAGAGTGCTAGGTTTAATCGGATTTCAATAGAGTGTTATATGTCTTCCCAAAATAATAATCACAATAATATCTTAAAGTCCCTCTCGAGATGCATTAAAACGTAGATTACACAACCTATAATGACGTCTACATCTATTATAGATTATCTAACTCCAAAAAGTTTATAAGATCATAAATCATCATAAATCATCACCGATTTCTCAATCTCGCAATTAATTATGTTAAATACTCGAAACCGTTTAACGCCCTCTTCTCTCGAATTATGAGCAATTAAGTTAAACATGTAAAAAAATTGATCAAGTATTCTAATATGAATTATAATCAAGTATTTAAAAAGAGTAGAACAATAGATATATAAATAATCATCAATCCTTCAAAACCATAGTAATTCAACGTACTCCCATGCCCAGAATCTAACAAGCTTATCCGGACATAGTGATAAAATAAAGATCAATCATCGTCATGTTCATCATATTCAAGCTAAATAAAACAACAAAATTAGTAAAAGATAGGAAGAAGATAAAACTCGGATGATGTCTTGAGTGGTCTCGATTCAAGCCTTGAAGTGTTCTTGAGGTGTTCTTTCTTGTACTTTGCCAAAATCTCATTCCTTTGATGTATTTTCCTCTCAATCTTTTGTTTTTCAACTCTCTACAACTCTCCCTTGTGAATTGTGTCTCTTAAGTCCAGTCAAGAACCCTTTTATCAAGCCAAAAATAAGCATTTTTCTTGTTCAGACTGTGTTCAAACATCACTCAAGGTGATTAACTCAGAAAAGTAACTCGGTCATGTCAAATGATACAGCCCGTGTCGAAGTCCTCGATTAATGGTAGAAACGGTTGGCAGTGTAACTCGGTTGGGTTCTTGGCGGTGTCAATTGACATGGTCGAGTCAGTAGACATGGCCAATTTGTTTTGACATGGTCGAGGCCGTGTTGTTTTGTTCTGACACTATTTTTCAGTCTTTTTCGGCTGAATCTTTCGTTCATGCATCGCTTGATATGTATCGGGATTTGGGACTTCATTCATGCTTGATAATGGCCAAGTTCTTACAGCTTTTATACTTAACAAGTTTTCATACTTGTTCTGATTTCAGCAATTAAATTCATTTCGTAATCATACAGGAACACAGTAGATTACGAGTTGTAATCTTTCAAGACAGAAAAAATATTTTATTGATGTATGAGAAAAGATTACAATGTATGGGCAAAATAAAGAAACAAAATTTGTTGTTTCAAAAAAAAAGATACAAGTAGGAACTTTCAAGCTAACTCCTGTAGTCAGCATGTCTCCAAGGCCTTCTTGGATCATTTTTGGTTCCCTTCCACCAGTTATGAAAGGCATCCCTATTTCGATTTAAGTAGATAGTTCTTCCTTCAGCTGATTTGTCAAAAACTAGGATCCAGTCCTCCGGGTGGGTAACCAGATCTCCTTTCCTGAGTTTGGTTTTTAACTGGAGCTTTAGGGGGATCTTTCCATCATCCAACCTCTTTTTTAATTCCTCGACAGCTTCCTGCAGTGTTTTATAACTGTTGAATATGAGGGATTCCCTGATAAGAAGTATAAACTATCTTAATAGTTCATTTTTCCTCCAATCTTTTATCTCATGGGCTGTTGGTTGTCTGTTGGCCGGGAGATTTAACACTGGCGGCTTCTGCACGAGGTTTTTCCAAGGTAATTTTCGATCGTGGAATTCTTGACGAGCACCCTGTATCCTAACAGTGTGGGTTCCTGTATTGGAGAGGGATCCCGTACAGGAGTTGGTACCCTAAGGGGAGATGGATCCCTTATGGGTATGGGTTCCCGTTTAGGAGATGTGGCTATTGGCTCCAAAGGGGCAGCCGACTCGCCAGAGTCTTCAACGTTGGCAGATTGTTGTATATTCGTCGTTGCTGCCAATGGCTCGGGATCTACTATTTGCACAGTAGCAGCTATCTCTTCCACAGGGGTTGCGCCCTGGGGGTTTGATACAGTGGGTTGGGCTGCTGTCTTTGATTTGGAAAGCCTCATTACCTTCCTTTTAGGCTTCTCAACAGCAACGGGGTTTTGCTATGAGATCTTTTTCTTTTTCGAGAAGTCTCCTCACTCCCGGACTTCGGAGTTATGTCTCTTGGATCAGCAGAAAGGGGCATCGTTCGGACAGAGGGTCTTTCCCCAATTAGTTTGACTTTGTTGAATACATAGGGCCTGCTCCCTCCAATGTATTTCCGCTGATTTATTTTCTTGGCTCCCTTCGATTGCGGAACACTGCACTTTGTCAGAATATGATTGAGAATCAGACCAAAGGATTTTTTCTGTGAAGCAGGCTTGGAAGCCTCTTCTTGCAGTCTTTTCAGGACAATTTGGCACCAATTGACCTTTTCACCGGACATAATAGCGACCATCATCCTGAACCTCAGATTGGTGCACATCTCGAAAGCTCCAGTCTTATTTTCCACACTATGAAAATAGAAATCGTGTAAATCAACAAAAGGCAGACAAAAATTTTTCTTATGGCAAGATGCATGAACAGTCTCGTTCGATGCTGAGCCAGTGAACAATCCCCAATACTTGGTGAGGATTTCTTGAGACCCAAAATTCTCAAGCTCTTCCATAGATAGCCCGTCAGTAGGTAGCCTATACAAGTCCTGCAGGAACGCCTGGTCGATGCGGATCTCCACTCCGTGAATGGTGGCAGAAATATCAGCGACGTTTCCTCCCTGTGCAAGAGATAAGAAATGAACAGAGGCATTGAGGTAAAATTCCTCTACCATTTGCGCATCGTAGCGCTCAGTGATGTGACTTCCAAGGCGATAGAGGCCTTATTGGCGAATCCTGGTAATGATGATCTCCATGGAGTCAACGTCGTCTCCTTCAGCATGAACACATTCAACAACCACAGATCTGGCAAAGTTCCTTCCGTCAATGATGGTGGCAATCTTTTTGAGAGATGGGGACGAAGTCTGTGATGATGCCATAGTAGTTTCTTAAAGAAAACTAAGTAAGATTCAAAGAAAATCGCAGTAACATGCAGTAAATATTGTAGGCTATTTGCTCAAAAACTCGTTCAATTTGCAGAAAGTGTAAAGAGTCAAAAGGGGCAAAAACAGTCCTTTTATAGTGGGCGGTAGGAAGATTTAGGGTTTCCAGATAGTGAACGGTCAGATTTAAGGTATGGGAACCGTCGTTTTAAATGAACGATCAGGATGGACTGAGCGTAACAGGTACATCTTATCCATCCTATTTTGAATTGATACCGGGTCCCACATCTGTCGTTTTGACTTCCCTTATTGCCCGAAACGGCGGTGCGAAATTATTAAATAATTTGAAAAATCGCGGCATTTGGTATAAAATTATCCCGATGTCATGTAAAGCATTTAATGTAAAAAGACGTTTGAATTTAAAACAGGGCACGTGGACTCGAAATTGTTTTAAAAATGAATTGAATATTAGTATAATATTAATTGATTTCCCATAGTATATGTTGTATCCGCAAAAATACAACGTTCCCCCTTAAAAGGTATATACGTGATTCAATTCCATACAGCAATTTTCGGATTACTGCTGTATTCATGGGTCCTACTGTATTCCCCCTTAATTATTGCACACGTCAGCTGTAGGATGATTATATGTCTCTTTATTCCTACAGTGTTCTTCGGAATGTCTGAGTGTACATATAATTAATGGTGGATACTGTATTCGTGGGTCTTACAGTATTCCCCCTCAATTGTTGCGTAAAAGCATTAAAAACTTGCAGTGAGTCGGGATGTAGCATTCCCAATTCTTGTCAAAGCATACAGAATATTGTTGGAGAGGCTTGGTGAAGATGTCGGCTAACTGGATATGTGTATGAAACTTTTCGAGCCGAACATCCTTGTTCTCAACATGATTCCTAATGAAGTGATGCTTCATGTGGATGTGCTTAGTACGCGAGTGCAATACAAGATTGTGACTTATGGCAATTGCACTCGTGCTATCGCACATGATTGGTGTTTCATTGACTGTGAATCCATAATCTGATAGTTGTTGTTGCATCCAAAGGATCTGCATACAACAACTACCAGCAGCATAGTATTTGTTAGGCATATTTTTATGCGCTTATTTATCATTACTTTATGACCATCTTGAGCCTAATTCGGCATAAATGAGCTTTTAAATGCACTATTCTTATATGTTTTGCAGGAAATCGGAGTCCGGAAGCCAAAACGATGAAAACCGGGTGAAAACAGCAGTTTTTGGTCATGAGCCGCGGCACAAACCAAGTGAGCCGCGGCACACGAAGACAACCAGCAAGCGCTGAGCACACTGTACTGTGAACCGCGGCACAGCCCAAGTGAGCCGCGGCCCAGGAGGAAAAAAGGCGCCCAGGCATGGGGCGCTGAACGTGTGAGCCGCGGCACAGATTAAGTGAGCAGCGGCCCAACGGGCGGTTTTGCTGAATATTCTGCGTTTCTGGGCCGTTTTGGAGTCTGTTCTCGACTTAATCACACGGACGCGTTTTGGAGGCTTAGGATTGCTATAAATAAGCATTGAAGGGCTGAAGAAAAGGGGGATCGAAGAGGGAGGTAGATCGATAGACAGAGAGAAGAACACAAGGAGGAGATTTGTGGGCGACGACAAGACCACGGATCCCTACGGTTTTTTCTGCATCTTAATTCCTAGATCTATTCGAGTAGGATTGTGATTGTAGCCGATTTCATGATGGTTTGATTATTTATTATTATTTCGATTTACTCGTTATTCTATTGAATTGGATTCTTCTTACTGTTCTTAATGCTTTTTAATTGTCTGGCCGATAGTTAATTTGTTTTGAATGTCTTTATGGATTCGGGAGATGAAATTTATGCATAGTTCTTGTGAGACGAATCATAATTTTCGTGAAATAGGGATATACTCATGGAATTGTGAATCCTATTTATTGGGGGAATTCTTGAACTGTTTTAGCTATTAATTATCTAATTCGAATAGGGATATATCGAGTTAATAATTCGTAGTATTTTCTATTGACCTTGGGAAAGGCTTTAGAATAATTTAGGAATTCTTGGCTTACAATAAACTGAATAAAAGTGAATTGAATTGAATAAATATCATTCCTGATTGTTCGAGGTGAAAATCATAATCCTACACCCTTATTAGTATTATTATTATTATTAGTACTATTATTTATTGTCGGCAATTAGTTTAG
The DNA here is from genome assembly GCA_033398695.1 of Orobanche coerulescens. NCBI lineage: Eukaryota > Viridiplantae > Streptophyta > Magnoliopsida > Lamiales > Orobanchaceae > Orobanche > Orobanche coerulescens. Next base: position 203,269,317 of record CM065801.1, on the reverse strand, counting down.
GTATAAATTCCATATAATTATTCTTCAAATAAAATTGTGAGTTGACTATATTTTGGTACTTAGTGAAATCAGTCCTCGAGGGAACGATACTTTACTTATCACTTTATTACTTGTTGACACCGTGCACTTGCGGCATAGTGTGAGGGATTTTCTCACAACAAGTTTTTGGCGCTGTTGCCGGGGACTGATTTTTTCGCTAATATCAATACCAAGCGACTCTAATTTTAATTTGAAGTTTTTTTTAGTCTCTATATTTTTATTTTCTTCATTATGTTTTTCTTTGAGTATCGTGGCCCTTGGCATTTCATGAATTTCGATGTTCTCAATAATTTGCCAAATAGGGTCAGTCAGCCCCCTCCCCCAAAACAAAAGACCATGCTTGAACAATGTGTGGACGTTCTCAAAATTCCTGATAGTACCCTTTTTGAGCGAAAATGTGCAAGTCGTGGTCTTGAGATTCACTGTGGTTATTTTCTAGCTCATATATTTAGTAGTGAAGTTGAAGGGGAGGTTGAGAAGAAAGACATGCTAAGTGTTAGGGTTGATCCCCCCGCACCTGATAATTACATAAAGTGTGATGAACTAGTAGAAGAAGTTACCATTGATGATGTTTCCAAAGAAATTTCATTAAATTGTCATCAAACTTCGACTAATAAGGTGAACACTTTTGTGCCTAAAATTTTATTAACGGTGCCACGCATAATTTTTCCTAAATCCATTATGGGAGAGATTGACCCCATTACTTGTGATGTTGTTGAGGCTGATTCTTCGAGTTCTAATGAGGTTGGTCATGATAAGTCTTTATTATTTACCCATTCGAACTCTGCTTATTTTTTCATGCCTTATCATTATTATATTCTTCCATCATTTTTTAGTTGTCCGCAGAATTATTCTTACTCATTATTTTTGGCAACCGGGCATGAACCAAAGCCTCCCTTATGGAATAAGAGGCTTATAGATTGTAAGAAGGGGGCATTTGGCAATCTCCCTAGAAAGAAGCCTCGTTAAACTCTTTTTGCCACGTCGTGCTCAAGACGTAAAATAGAGCGCTTGATGGGAGGCAACCCATCATTTTTACTTGCTTTCTAGTTAGTTGTTTTTATTTGATTTTTTAGTTATTAATTTTTTTCTTTGTTTTGTCATTTCGTTTGGATTCGTATTCTTGTTGGCCCTTATTTCTCTAATCTTTTTATAACCCCAATGAGTTATTATTCTTCATATTCTAGTCTTGCTTGATTTAATGTCTATTGTTATTTCATGACTAGAGACTAAGTTTGGGGGTCCCTCGTGATGCTGAGCATTATTTGAAGTATGGACTGACAGTCGATTCCACTCAGACATGTGCTGGCTTTCAAGAAGACATTTGGAATAAGTTTCATTTTTCCTTATCTCTTTTATTCTTACATAAGTTTGATTGTTGATGATTTTATGTGTAGTGGAATAGATTGAAGCATGCGTTATTTTCTTAATTTATCTTGGTTATAGATTATGATGTCATCATTGCTTTATTGTCCTCGTATGCTGTTGATGGTTTTTGCTAAAAACGTGAATTATTCGTGAATTTTTCGTGCTTCTTTTTGGTGTAAAACTGATGTTACGATACTGATTTCTCTTGGAAGAAACGGTTGAGTTTTAGTTGAGTTGTAGTCAGCGATATCTGTTTCTGTTGAGTATTCATTTAGGTCCGAAATTTTTCGTTTTTGTAGAAATCTTAGCATATAAGAAAGGAGACATACGTGTTTTCAAATCGCCGTCTATATGTTTGGTTACACTTTTCACGTAGCTAGTCATCCAGTAAAATAAGTCGTGTGGGCACCTAATTTGAGTTTAGAGTCGGATAGTTTTTCCCAAAAGTCGAGATATTATTTGTTCTATGATGGGAAATCTAGTAACCGGGTGTACTCGCGTGACCCGTTGTTTACTCTCGCGTAAAACGACGACCCTGATTAGACTAGTGGTTTAGAGATTTCGCCTGTGCCGATGATGGGAAGCCTAGTAACCGGGGGTATTCACGTGACCCGTTGTTTACTCTCGCGTAAAACAGCAACCTTGAATCGGACATACAGGAATAGCTATTCGAGTTGTTTCTCCGTTGTGGAGGGGAACTTAGTAACTAGAAGCATCCATGTGCCCCATGAGTGTCTTTTACGTCAAACGGTTCCCCAATACATGAGAATGGAATGTCACCCTAGGATTGTCCCGATGAAACATCCCGAGATCCGAACCTAGTGGTCAACTCGAATCATCTTATCGAGCATATATAAGGGAATACTATCCGAGGGTTATTTTTGATGATGAAACTCTTGAAATTTTTGCCATTAGACTGTGGGACTGGGCGAGTTAGCTTGTTTATTTTTAACCCTTCATATTGACGGTCGATTAAATTCACGCTTGTTAATCTTTGAGCTTGATTTTCTTCATAAACGATTGATTAGGACTGAAGATTGGTTACTTAGTGGAATCAGTATCCTGGATGTGGCTCACTATTACGATACTCGTACTATTCTTTGAGATTTTCAGGGTAGTATTGATTAGGTTGAGCACTATTAAATTGCACGATTATTCACGATTATTTTTAATCAATTTATTTTGCTTGAGGACAACCAAAGGCTCAAGTTTGGGGGTATTTGTTAGGCGTATTTTTATGCGCTTATTTATCATTATTTTATGACCATCTTGAGCCTAATTCATCAAAAATGAGCTTTTAAATGCACTATTCTTATATGTTTTGCAGGAAATTGGAGTCCGGAAGCCAAAACGATGAAAAACGGGTGAAAACAGCAGTTTTTGGTCATGAGCCGCGGCACAAACCAAGTGAGCCGCGGCACACGAAGACAACCAGCGAGCGTTGAGGACACTGTACTGTGAGCCGCGGCACAGCCCAAGTGAGCCGCGGCCCAGGAGGAAAAAAGGTGCCCAGGCATGGGGCGCTGAATGTGTGAGCCGCGGCACAGATTAAGTGAGCAGCGGCCCACCGGGCGGTTTTGCTGAATATTCTACGTTTCTGGGCCGTTTTGGAGTCTGTTCTCGACCTAATCACACAGACGCGTTTTGGAGGCTTAGGATTGCTATAAATTAGCATTGAAGGGCTGAAGAAAAGGGGGATCGAAGAGGGAGGTGGATCGATAGACAGAGAGAAGAACACAAGGAGGAGATTTGTGGGCGACGACAAGACCACGGATCCCTACGGTTTTTTCTGCATCTTAATTCCTAGATCTATTCGAGTAGGATTGTGATTGTAGCCGATTTCATGACGGTTTGATTATTTATTATTATTTCGATTTACTCGTTATTCTATTGAATTGGATTCTTCTTACCGTTCTTAATGCTTTTTAATTGTCTGGCCAATAGTTAATTTGTTTTGAATGTCTTTATGGATTCGGCAGATGAAATTTAGGCATAGTTCTTGTCAGACGAATCATAATTTTCGTGAGATAGGGATATACTCATGGAATTGTGAAGCCTATTTATTGTGGGAATTCTTGAACTGTTTTAGCTATTAATTATCTAATTCGAATACGGATATATCGAGTTAATAATTCGTAGTATTTTCTATTGACCTTGGGAAAGGCTTTAGAATAATTTAGGAATTCCTGGCTTACAATCAACTGAATAAAAGTGAATTGAATTGAATAAATATCATTCCTGATTGTTTGAGGTGAAAATCATAATCCTACACCCTTATTAGTATTATTATTATTAGTACTATTATTTATTGTCGGGAATTAGTTTAGGTATAAATTCCATATAATTGTTCTTCAAATAAAATTGTGAGTTGACTATATTTTGGTACTTCGTGAAATCAGTCCTCAAGGGAACGATACTTTACTTATCACTTTATTACTTGTTAACACCGTGCACTTGCGGCATAGTGTGAGGGATTTTCTCACAACGAAATCAGTCCTCGATGGAACGATACTTTACTTATCACTTTATTACTTGTTGACACCGTGCACTTGCGGCATAGTGTGAGGGATTTTCTCACAACAGTATTTTGATTCAGCTGTGGAAAGCGAGTTTGCCAATTGTTTCTTGCTAAACCATGACACAGGTCTATGTCTAAGAAAGTGACAAGTACCGCTTGTACTCTTCCTATCTAGCTTGCAGCCTCCGAGATCCAAGTCGTTGTATCCAACTAAATCGAATACGCCTTCTTTAAGATACCAAAGTCCTACATTGAATGTTCCTTTGACGTACTTCAGGATTCGTTTAGCTGTTGTGAAGTGTGATTCTTTAGGTGCAACTTGATATCGAGCACACACTCCTATATCAAACTGGATATCAGGCCTGCTGGCTGTTAGGTATAGGAGTGAGCCTATAAGCTTCCTGTAGAGTGATTGATCAACCAGATTTCCAGCTTCATCAGCACTAATTTGCATGGAAGTGCTCATGGGGGTTGATGATGATTTGGAATTATTCATTCCAAACTTGTTGAGAAGATCTTTGCTGTATTTTTCCTGGTTGATGAATATCCCTGTAGGCAACTTCTTTACCTGCAACCCTAGGAAATAACTAAGTTTTTCCATCATACTCATTTCAAATTTACTTTCCATGAGATGAGAGAACCTTTGACATAAAGCAAGGTTAGTTGAACCAGATATTATATCATCTACATAAATCTGAACCATCAGGAGGTCATCACGTTCCTATATTTTAAATAAGGTCTTGTCCACATCACCTTTCTCAAATCCATTATCGGTTAGATACAGGGACAGGGTCTCATACCACGCCCTAGGTGCTTGCTTGAGTCCATACAGCACTTTCCTTAGCCTGTATACAAGTTGTCCGCCTTCTGTGTTGACAAACCCTGGTGGTTGTTCAACATAGACTTCTTCGGAAAGGTCTCCATTCAGGAATGCGCTTTTGACGTCCATTTGATATACAATAAAGCTCTTATGGGCGGCAAAGGCTAAAAATATCCTAATGGCTTCTAGTCTGGCAACAGGGGAAAAGTTTCATCGTAGTCTATGCCTTCTTCTGTCTGTAGCCTTGTGCGACTAGACGGGATTTGTATCTAATAATAAGTCCATTTCTATCCTTCTTGTTTCTAAATACCCATTTGGTTTCTATTACGGATTGATGCATTAGTCTGGGTACTAGATACCATACATTATTTCTTTCGAAACCATTTAGCTCTTCTTCCATAGATGTAATCCAATGAGAATTGTCTAAAGCTTCTTTGGTAGAAATAGGTTCAGATTGGGCTAAGAATACTGACACGCTCTTAGTGTAACTATCGCAAGTGCACGATATCTTATCAAGTAGCAAGTGGACTTTTTGAGTCCGGTTTATCGATCCCACGAGGAAGTTTGGTTATAATTTGAATTATACACTATTAGTCTATTTTTATAGATACTAAGATGAGTGAAACACACAATTAAAGAGTTTGGTTTAATAATTGCAAAGATAATGCAATAATAGTTCTAATATTATAAGGAAATAAAAAGATAGCAATAATAATATATTGATTAACGATAAAATGAAATAGTTTGGATTACAAACTTAGTTCGTCATTAGTAATAGAAGATGTATAGGAGATCATAAAATGAATTTACTTATTATGTTGTGTAGATTCGATTTTCCTTAAAAAGACGATTTCTCTTTCGAACTATAAAATGCCCCTTACATATTGAATCAATCCACTATATTTCTATGTTGATTGGCTTCAATACATAACATTAGGATTTATAAAAATAACTCAAAGAATCATATAAGGTCTAGAGGTATATTTCTATCCCCTAGAACAACTTAGAGTGAAGATCATTTGATCTAATCAAACATATTTTCTTTCGAAACATATGAAGACCATAAATATCATCATTTATTGGCCAAATAAATAAAGATTGTTAAAACAATGAAAATCACACACAATAATAAGTAATTCACAATAGATCTTTATACAAACATAAATAACATGACTAACATTGTTTATAATCCCAACTAAAGGTAACTTAGCCATGAAGGGTTTAATATACATAATACAAGCTTTGGTGGTCATTATTAGTTGAATCAAGAGAAAGAATTGATCCTCACTCCCTTAGTAGATAAAGGAGAAAGAAGCAATAAACTCTCTGAACAACATATGATGTACCACACTTACACAAATCACTCAAGAACACAAGTGTGTTCTTCACACAAAAAGAAAATATTACAAAAAGTGGAAAAATTATATGATGAATGATGAATGATGAAGGATCTAAGGGGTCTATTTATACACCTAAAGTCATATAATAGCTCCAAAACTCCAGCATTATTACAATAGATCGGATCAATGCCAGCCATCCCCTCAATAATACACAAAAAGTATAAAAAATTAGATAAATTTTAACAATCTGTCAAGAGTTACGGCCGTAACATTAAGGAGTTACGGCCGTAACTTGGATGGCTTACGGCCGTAACATTCAGTAGTTATGGCCGTAACTTGGCTTCGTCAATTTGCTCACTGGTTGCTTTGAGAGTTTATGTTTTCAGCCCAGAATTTCTCAAACTTTGCGTTTTTGCCCCAAATCTTCTTTGGATGATAACTTTTGATATATAACTCTGATTTTGAATCTGGAAAGACTGCCGAATTCGTCTCGGAAAGCCCTACAACATGAATATATTAAAATTCCATAAAGAGAATATTTTATAAACATGTTATTTCTTGAGTAAATCAGTTATTCAATTCGATTAAGACAAGATTTACATCATCATCCGATAAAAATAAAATTATTAAAAACTAATTAATTAAAAGCAAAAAACGAGTAGACTTGCTCAATTATGGGTGATATTTATCGATACAAACCATGGATAAGTATCTAAAACTGACACTTATCAAATACAGCGATAGTGCACATGTTAAGTATTCTAAGTTGAGCTAGAGACTTCCATACAGGGAATGGAGAAATCTCAGATTCTGGTTCTTCTTGCGCACATAGTACATTTCCTTGTGTACTCTGTATTCTCCTATGGGTAGTTACTCCAGCATCAATGTTTCCTATGATCAACTCATGTGGGTGATCTTTCAACCATCTTCTTTCGGTTTATAATTTGGCGTCCCATATTGTATCCTGAGGTGTTGTAGTTTCAGCTTTAGTTTGTACAACATCAGCTTCAACTACCTCTGTTCTTACAGCTGCGAGGTTGATTTCTAAATCAATGACAGGCTCTATAAGAGTTGGAGGGTCAATGATAGAGAGTTGTTGGATGTTCTGAGTAAGATCTTCTATTCCTATAGGATCATGGTGTGGTTCATCGAACACTATATGTACTGATTCCTCAATTGTCAGCTTTCGTTTATTAAAGATCCTGTAAGCTTTGCTGATAGAGAAATATCCTACGAATATTCCTTCATCCGATTTCTCATCGAAGGTTCTAAGTTGATCTTTTCCGTTGTTCAGAACACAACACCTGCATCCAAATATATGAAAGTACAAAACTAGTGGAGTCTTGTTGTTCCATACCTCGTATGCTGTTTTGTTTTGGTGTTTGTTCACGATACAACGGTTTTGTGTATAGCACGCTGTATTGGTGGCTTCACCCCAGAAACGTTGCGGCAACTTGCTTGCGGCAATCATTGTCCTTGTTGCTTCTTTCAGCATCCTGTCCCTACGTTCAGCAACACCGTTTTGTTGAGGTGTTCGGGAAGCTGAGTATTCGTGTTGTATCCGATTTTCCGAACAGTATTGCTCTATAAAGCGGTTAGTAAATTCTATCGCTACACCAGAACGATAACAAAACACAACGAATGAAATCAATATGATTAACCAACCCAAACGGCACAACAATCAAAACACGAGTTAGTCGTTGAACTATGAAATTCCAATGAACCAAGGTTTATAAGATCGAATATGAAGTTAATTTCCCAAACTTAAGGAAATTACGAAGTGATCTGACTGCTATCTAACGGGCTTAATATCAATTGTGGAATAAGTACTTTACTCTCAAAATTGTTCCCCGAATTTTTTGTTCAATAATATGGTTACGGATTTGGATAATTATTAATGATGTGATATTTCATAATCATGATGATTGATCCATATTTTGAATTAGCATAATTGAGACTCTAACTTACGATTTCAAGATGTGATTTGGAATTCTATAACATTTGATGCTATTCAAAAAAATCCATTGAATATACTTGATTTTGACTTTAGAGGTCGCAGAGATTTTGCATATACTATCAGAACTGAGATATATCCATTTGTCTTTTGAAATTATAGACATCACGTAATCGTCTACTCTCTCCACAATGTCGTTTGTTGGCGTCACGGTTGCTCTTTCTTCAGAAAATTACTTTATGAAAAGTTACTTATATGTGAATGATAGTGCTTTCAGCAAAGGCTGCAATATGATCTTCAGCATTCCAGATTAATAAATATCAAGAATATCAATCAAGATTTCTCTATCGACTTCTTCACCCACCTCACCATCTATAATTTTGAGGATTCATTCGGAGAAGTCCTTAATTTCTTATAGATGGTGAGATGACATTGTCTGTCCAATAATTAATCTCATATTCTTGGTGAGTCTTATGAGTTTGCAATGATGTCAAAGTGAAGAAGAACTCATACTTGAATAAACGATATTTATTGTCCTTTAATACAACTCCATATGTAGAATTATACTAAATAATTGTGGCTAGTTTTAGTAATATTTTTGGAATTTAAAAAAAATTTGGAAATACATAATAAATCTTGACTTATAACTTAAAATAAAGCACTTCTCAATCTTTATATTTGAAAAAAATACATAAATAGTTTGGATATAATTTAAAATACAAAAGAAAATTCAAAACTTTCAAAAATATATAGTTGATTTCAAAAGTAGATAAATTAATAAATCTTTTAAAACTTAAAACATAAAAAGTCACGTAAAATTATTTAAAAAATCATACTCCAATAATCAAAACCACAAATCCGAATAATACAGGGTTTGAATACAGATGAAATACACCGTAATAAATCCGGATATTACAATGGGAGACATGAAGGTAAGGGAACTCGTGGTGTGAAAGTCCAAACTAAAAGTCGAGACGAACTATTTCAAGCGCATTTTTATATATTAAATAATACTGACGAGGTCCTCCCTTACTTGACTGCTCACAAAAATCTTCTAAAGATGAATTATCCTCACATGAACGAAAAATAGTTGTTGAACGAGCATAACAAGACCTTATTTAAGTGGTTTAAAGAAAAAATTATCTTGATAAGTGCTTCTGATACATTAAAACGGTTGGCACACGGGCCTAAGTTTTATTTCATCACTTGGAGCGGATATGATATCAATAATTGCTCCTTCTACACAAAGGCGGCGCGGGATGACAAGAGTATTGTTCAAAATAGTGGGGTCACTCTTCAAGCCGAGTCCATGCACTTCTCTACTTCTGAAGATAAAAATCTTGATGGTATCTGTAAGTTATTTTGGAGTCATTGAAGATATTTGGGAGGTTGATTGTGTCATATTTCGAGTGCTTGTTTTGAAGTATAAATGGGTTGATAATAACACAGGTTTGCGAATTAATGAGTTGGGATTTACATTGGTAGACCTTCGCAAGGTAGCTTGTATAGATGAGCCTTTCATTATGGCATGTCAAGCAAAACAGGTGTTGTATATCAACGATACATGTGATGAAAGATGGTCAGTGGTTCTTCAATGTAGAAGCATGGATGTTATTCATGAAGACATGTCTAGTTTTGGCTTTTGAAATTGATATTGGTGCATGTACTATGAAATGTGTAAGCGATTGGTTTGCCTTGAATACTTGTACTAGCGTAATTGCTAACCCCTTTGGGGACCCGTTTTGGAGAAATTCTTGTTATGGATTTCAGATTATGTTCAGTCATACGATCGGGCGCTGGGATGGTACGAGGATGTCGGCCAAGGTTGTTGACATGTGCAATTGAGTCTTGTTATTTCCTACTATCTCTTTTGATGTGGATGTTTTCCAAATTGTAAACTTATAGATTTTACTCGCGAGTACTTAGGCTTTTCCTTTCAGATTGTGATTGGTCTTCGTTGGAGTTACTGTATTTGTCGGTTGATGTTTATTATGCCGGTTGTACCGGACGTGTTGTTTTATGTTCTTGTTGTTAACAATTGTTTCCTTGCTAACCGAGGCGGTTAGTCGAGTGGTGTTTTCTTGTGTTAGCCTGGTGGGTCCCATGTAGGGGTCTACGGCGTTGTAATACACCTCGAATATCTTGGGGGTGTTACAGAAAATGGTATCAGAGCTCTAGGTTTATAGATACCTAGGCTTGTTGGTTATTTGGGTCTAGTTGTGTTTTGTTTTGCACATTGTCACACCGCTGCCGGCATCTCAGTACATCCAGTGCTCGTAAGTTTTCCTTACTCGATTCTCTTGTTTTCTCGTATTGAATTTCCACTTCTTGAACTGTGATTGCCTCTCTCGTACTTATCGTCAAGTTGTTTTTCGATCCATCCGGTTCGTGTACTTTTGATTCTAGTATTGCGCAGTCCTTTATCTCTCTGGAGTATGTGCGCCGTTCTGGGCTTGATCGTTTGTCGTCTTGCGAGCCTTCCATCGCTAAACTTCCTAGCGTTGGTGGGATCATTGGTGATCGAAAGATCCGAGATTTGCTCCGTGGTATACTGTGAGAGGGCTTGACCCTCTAGTATTTTGTTGTATGATGGAATTTTTGTTTGGTAATTGCGATATACTAAATGTATGTTGAGCCGAATGTACTGATGGGTTGGACACCGAGGGGTGCAGTATGATGTGGAAGTTTTGAACATTGATATGTTCCGGAAAAGGTATCGATGGCAGAGTTTGTTGAGAAACTCACATAGATGGTTTCGACATGTGTTCGAATCGGTGTTCATTAGTTATGCTGTTAAACTTGAAGAGATAAGTTTGACATATGCTTGGAATTAGTATTTCCGAGTTGCGCTTGTTGAACTGGTGATTTTTGAATGCCGTATATGCGTGTGTTCGGAAATTGTTAGTACTTGGCTAATTATTATTATTTACAACCAATGTGTTACTATTAATAATAATACATGCGGCGTGCATGCTTGAAAATCTCTGAGACTTGATCGTATTGTGGGTTTTTGAAAGTGACGTGAATTTGGGCGAGCCAGCCTTGCATTTCCAAATAAAACCTTGTGTCGGTATTTAAAGGTCGTGTATAAAAGTGTTTAGGATATTTTATAAAATGTTACCGCTGTTAAACCCTTGTCGTATTTGAAAGGGTCTTGAAAATGATTTTTAACTTATCGGTTTTATTTTCGAATAACTAGAGTATACGATTTAAAAATCAGATTACCTTGGGGAAACCTAGGCTGTTGAGTCAAGTTGTGTTTGTTGAGTTTTGTCTCATCGGATTTTGTCTGACTTAGTCGCATCGCAACGCGTCGTTTGAGATCATTGGTCGTGATTAGTATCGAGGGACGGTCATCACTTACGTGCGACCTATGGATGTAAAACTCCCTTCCTTGTGTTGTGCCTCGTGTGACACGAGTTATTTGTATGATTAGTCGTTAAATGATGGAATCCTTCTGTGGATTTTGATTTCAAGATACATGTTTATTAGACTCTCGTATTTGGTTTATACGAGGAGTGTCGTCACTGCTGATGTATTTTCGAACCGCATTTTATCCGCTGCGTGAGTTCTTTTAAAACGGCTTTCGGCATTTTGCAAACTGAGTTTTATTTCGTAAAACCGATTCCCTAAATCAAGTTTTGGCATTTTGGCCTTGAACGTTTTATGACGGTTTGACAAATGAGTTTGTAAGTTTTGGAAAATATTACCGTCATTGGTCTTTTTAGCATTTTCGAAATGACGTGGGAATCGTGCTCAGCCTGATAAATCCTTGTGAGAAAGGTTTACGGCATGTAATTTTTCTGATATGTTCTGTTGTTGTCTTTGTGGGTCGTTAGCGCACGCTACGCTTTGCGGCTAGCGCGCGCGAGAGTGCGTTGGTAGCACGCTAAGGGGAGGATAGCGCACGCTACCTGGTAGTTCAGGGCAGTCCAGGAGCTACTGGACTGGGTTTGAAGTTCTCGTTAGCGCACGCTAACACTTGGAGTTAGCGCACGCTAACAGTGTATTTTTGGTCACGAGTTTTGTTTGGTGCCGTGATAGCGCACGCTAACCTTAATGATTAGCGCACGCTAATTGTGTCCAGTATAAATACTGGACACCAGTCTAGAAGTTACATTTTTCTTCATTTCTTCTTCTTCCTCCATGAGTTTGAGACGTAGCGACCAGGGTTCGCATCTGGGCTGATTTTTCTTCCATCCAAAGGTGTTTTGGAGTATCCTAGATGATTTTTAACATCATCTAATCCATTGTTCTTCGCCGAATCTAGGTATTTTCTTGAATCCCTAGAGTTGACTTTTTGGAGTTTTGTTCTTGATATCGTTTTCCATCCAGTTTTGATAAACCGATTGTTGTTTTAACGATGTTGTTAAACATATCCTAGGGATTGTATATCACTGTCTTGATTTTGAACGATTTAATGAGTGTGCTATGATGTGTTTAAGTGAATGTTGACACGTGTGAATTCTGGGCATTTTGGCCTATTGTACTTCTGAAAAACTTTGAGTATCTTAGAAAATAAATCTCGAGGCGTACTTTTAAAATGAATTATTTTCTCACAGTGTTCTCGAGATGCCTAATAGCGCCACGCTATGTTTCAAAATTATTCTACTTTGAGGATCAAAATATTTTGAGATATTTCTAATGATTTAGAAACGCATTCGCTTAGACCCGAAGGTCGAATATTGCTGAAAAGTTTTAATTTAAAGAAAGGTGTCTTCATTTTTTTTTATCAAACGCAAGATGATTTTTTAAAAAAGTCTCGATGACGATGTTTGTACTACTTTTTGATATATGATACTCAAGATCAACTGGTGCTTGCAAATTATTTTCAAAAGGTGGTTTTCGTTTTCAAAACCTATCATTCCTATTTGTGGTCTGGGAGTATATGTGTGATGTTCGTACTCTCGTTAGGGTGTTAACCCCCGAGTTGTGGTTGAATTGGTGGTGTGAGCGTTGAGTCATTCGCCACACAGTTGTCGTGGTAGCCTATGTGAGGTGTGTGATGTTGGTATTGGATGTTGTCGCCTCGTAGCGGTTTATGCGTTATCGCATATATGCGAGCTGTTAGAGCTCGGGTTGGTATGATTGTGTGCATCGGTGATTGTTCCGCGTTGTGTCGGTTGCTTGTTGTATTGTTACCTTGGTTCCGTTGTTGTGAGTTTCCGGGGCGAGGTCAAAGGTAATACCCGTACTATTTTAACTTCTATATTTTCTCTTTCTCCAGTCTATCGATTCGCTCGTGTTCATTGATACCTTTTGAACTTGTTCTGTACCTTGGTTTCATTGTTTGAACGAGCTGTAATCTGGTTTTGAGTCGATCTGGTTATCGCTGTGACTTTTCCGAATTCGGTTCGATCCTTGTGAACCTTGTTCGGAAGTAACATCCTTGGGTTCTAATAGTTCTTTTATTCGAAGTGGATCGGATTTTGAACTTCTGTATTTTTGGCTCTATCGACTCGTTTATGCTCGTTAACATTTCTGAACTTTCCCTATCCCTTATTTTTGTTGATCGAACGAGGGTGATATTGTTTCGGAATAACTCGTCTGTCGTTGTGGCTTTTCAATTGCTATTCCCTTTCCTGTGGATCTTATGGGAATGCACGTCTTGTTGTTCTCACCAGGTCATCCTGGGAGTTGTTGTTTGAATTTTATTATCCTACGTGTTTCGGACATGATTGTTCAATTTTTGTTGTCTCAATCGTTTGTTTGTTCGGTTTTTGTTCTCGTTTCATGATTATTGAGCATTCAGGCTCCTTCGTAATTCCCTTAAGTTCGGGAAATTAGTCTCGTTTTCGATCTTCCAACCCTTGGGCGGTGGAATTCCGTACTTGTTCAGCGTTTGGCTCGCGTTTTGGTTGATGAACCATTGGGTTGGTCAATCGTATTGATTTTCGTTCGTTGAGTTTTGTGATTGTTCGGATAATCGACTCGATTGTATTGTCTGTTTGATGACGCTTGTCACTTGTTGATTTTATTCCGTCTCTATCGATAGCGTTGTGTTAGTCGCCGTGGAGCGTATTTTCATGCCGTATGTCTCTTTGCGCTTCTTGCAGCGTTTCGCCGTCGGGCACGAGTTTTCAGTTTTTGTGTATCTCGTTGAGTTTCCTAGCAAGCGATATTGCTTCTCCCTACTTATTTTAAGTTTCGGGACGAAACTTCTTTTAAGGAGGGTAGAATGTAATACCCGTAATTTTGATTTCCGGTAATTTCTTTTCTCGGCGGAAGTACATTTTGACGACTCTCTCATGATCGTTTCGTCATTCTGAGAATGATTAATTCTACACTTTTTGCCATCCGAGTTCGTTTCGGTGTTGTTTTGTTGAGTTCCGTGCTTTTTAGCGACTTTTCCGCACTTGAGTTCGATTCTTGCGAATCTCGTCCGAAACTGCTGTTTCGAGTTTCCCGTAAGTCCGTTTAACTTTGTTAGACGTGTTGTGAACTTCGGTTTGGTTATTCGATCACGTATCGTGATTTCCGGGCGTTTTGGGACATTTTGTAATTTACCCAAAGTTACGGGTATCCATATCTGTATTTGTTGTCTCGACCCTTTTCTTGGTCGCGTATGATTAATTATTGCATTATGTTTTCAATTCGGGTCGTTGATGTTGTCCGCGAGATTTTCGTCGTGTTCGCTTCAGACGTTTTGGAAATCGAGTCGCCGGATCATGACGGCCGAAAGTACCGCCGGACGGTGGCGGGTCTGGCCGGACGATTGTGGGCATCGCCGGCCGACGCGGGCAGAACCGGCATAGCGCGCGCCATCGTCGGAAGGCTGCGTGCGCCGACCGACAGAGTAGCGCACGTTACGCGGCCGGCCGACGACGCCATCGGCCGGGCGCGAGAGGTTCTGAGGTTCTGGACTCGGGGAGGATCGGCAGGTAGCGCACGCTACTGGCGGTCGTGGCGCACGCTAACCGGCAGGGGTAGCGCACGCTGTCGGCCGACTAGCGTACGTTACCTAGGCTAGCTGTTTAGTCCAGAGGTTACTGGACAGGTCGGTTAGCGCGCGCAGGCTTCCGACCGTAGCGCACGCTAGCGGGGGTCGGACGGACAGTTCACGGTCGGCAGGATTGGTCGGTGGTTCCGGGTCGTGTGGGCCCTGGCCGAGGGTACTGGGCCGATACTGGCCGATAGCGCACGCTAGTCCGGGAAGGCTAGCGCACGCTAGTTCCGGCCCAGTATAAATGTGGCAGAGCAGTCACATTTCCTCTCGTTTTTCATTTCCTCCCTTTCTCTTCCGCGGCTGGAGACTTGGAGATCTTGGAGCCATGATGTTTGGCAACAAATCCATGAAGTTCTTGAGTTCATAACATCAATCAATCATCCTATAACATCCTTCGATCCAGCGAATCAAGGTTAGATCTTTAGAACCCTACTTTTGGGTAGATTTGGGGGTTTTCGCGTTTTTGTCCGATTCGTTCCGTTTTGTTGATTAATTCATGATGAATATGATTAATCTTGTTGGTATTCTTAGTTTCCCTATGGATTCATGGTATATTTCGTGGTTTTTACGGAATCGAGAGGGTTTGGTTGTGGTCCGCCCTCGTTGTTGTTTATATACGAATATACATGAATCGTAGGCGGGTTTTCGGGTGTATTCCAATTCCGTATTCATTTAGAAATGGTTGTTATTGTATTCTTCAAATCCTTAGGTTCGGTTTGGTTGGTTCCTAGCGTTCGTTGGTGACTTTCCTTTCCGTTTGTTGCGCCGTCAATTATTCAAGGCAAGTATTTTTGGAAACCTTTATGCTTAACGTGGAATGGTAATGTATTTTGTGTGTGATTTGCTCACCTCGGGTTGGTCCGACGGGATCACGGAGGGAATCCAAAGGGTTGAGTCCTGGATTCATGAGTTTGTTTAGCTAGCCAGCTCGGGAGGGTCCTTAGAGGCCTCAAGCGGATCTATGATATTACTCGTTCCCAAGGCGATGCACGTGCGTGTTTTGTTTTATAATATGGCCACCTGGGAGGGTCCTTAGAGGCCTCAAGGGATCTATGATATTACTCTGTTCCCAAGGCAAATTGTTTGACTGTTTGTTTCCGGAAAAGATATGTCTAGTTTTGGCTTTTGAAATTGATATTGGTGCATGTACTATGAAATGTGTAAGCGATTGGTTTGCCTTGAATACTTGTACTAGCGTAATTGCTAACCCCTTTGGGGACCCGTTTTGGGGAAATTCTTGTTATGAATTTCAGGTTATGTTCAGTCATACGATCGGGCGCTGGGATGGTACGAGGATGTCGGCCAAGGTTGTTGACATGTGCAATTGAGTCTTGTTATTTCCTACTATCTCTTTTGATGTGGATGTTTTCCAAATTGTAAACTTATAGATTGTACTCGCGAGTACTTAGGCTTTTCCTTTCAGATTAGGATTGGTCTTCATTGGAGTTACTGTATTTGTCGGTTGATGTTTATTATGCCGGTTATACCGGGCGTGTTGTTTTATGTTCTTGTTGTTAACAATTGTTTCCTTGCTAACCGAGACGGTTAGTCGAGTGGTGTTTTCTTGTGTTAGCCTGGTGGGTCCATGTAGGGGTCTACGGCGCTGTAATACACCTCGAATATCTTGGGGGTGTTACACAAGCCTCAAATAGGTCGAGTATGGCATGAGATTCACACTTGCCCCCAAATCTAACATCCCACGAGCAACTCTCTTGTCTCCCATAGTAATGTCGATCATAAAACTTCCGGGATTGCCTTTCTTTTGACCCCTTGCTTCTACCTCGTAGAGCACCACTTTATCGTTCCCATTGTATCTTCTTTTGTTCGAGGTCAACTCTTTGAAAAATTTTGTATAAGCGGGAATGTTTTTCACAACATCCAAAAGAGGTAAGTTGACATGAACCTTCGAAAGCATGTCGTAGATTTCGGAAAATTGCTCATCTTGCTTTGCTTTTCTAAGTCGGCTCGGAAAAGGAATTGGTGGCTTATATGGTTGAGCGGATTTGTGAAGCTTGGAAGTTGAAGTTGCTTTGTCTATTTTCTCTTCTTGATTTCCCGACTCGTCTTCTTTCTCATCGCCTCTTTCTTTTACATCGAAATTAACTTCTTTATTAATCACTTTACCACTTCGGAGAGTGGTAATGGCTTGAGCTTGCTCGGGTTGACTCGGTAGTTTACCCCTTTATTGTCTACGTGCCTCGGTAGCAAGTTGCCCAATTTGGATCTCCATTTTCTTCATCGAAGCTTCTAAAGATTCGAACCTTTTATTGTTCTCCTCTCGGTTTTCCTTGCTCTCCTTAATGAATGCCGCTATACTCTCCTCAAGAGAGTTCCTTTGTTGTGGAGGTGGTTCACTTCGCGTTGGTTGTTGGGCTTGGTTTCCTCCGTTGTATTGAGCTTGGGCGCTTGTGTCGTATGGCACTGGGTTGTTGTTTCTCCATGAGAAATTCGGATGGTTTCTTAGCCCAGGAAGATAAGTATTTGGGAGAGGTACATTTCTTGCGTTTCCGCCATAATTATTTCTCCTCTCTTCCCATTCGGGCCTTCCCGTGCTATGTCCCATAGCCCAATTAACTTGTTCGGTTTGTTCTCCCGGAAAAGTATGAGGGCATGAATTGGCATCATGTCCGGGTGCTCCGCAAATCTCGTAAACTCGTGAGCTAGAAGGTTTATTTTGAGTCTTGAGTTGTCTTAGTTCATTTGTCAACTCATCGATTTTAGATTACATCTCGTCCTTCTCGCTCACTTGGTGCACGGCTCCCCTACGAACACGTACACTTTTTTGTTGAGAATTTGCTCCCAATGTTTCATACACATCATACGCTTGCCTCTCCGTCAAACCCCAAAACGAACCACCGGCTGCATTATCTACCGCTCCTTGGCAATATTGAGTCAATCCGTCATAGAAGAATTGATTAAGTAGTTGAAGCGGATAGTGATGGTTTGGGCATTGAATAAGTAGCATTTTGAATCGATCCCATGCTTCGTGAAATGCCTATCCGTCTTGTTGTCCGAAAGTTGAGATTTGAGTTCTCAATTGCGTAGTCTTTGAATGGGAGAAGTACTTGGTAATGAATTTATCGTAAACTTCATCCCATGTTCTTAGTGATCCGGACGCCAAAGTCATCAACCATTGTTTTGCCCCATCCTTGAGTGTATAAGGGAAGCACTTCATCCGTAGTTGATCCTCGCTCAATCCGTTCAATGGGAAGTTATCAATCGCCACATAGAAGTCTCGGATGAATGATAACGGATCCTCTCGTGCTAATCCGTGAAATGAGGGCAATTGTTCGATGTGAAATCTGCTTATGTGGTAGTTCCTTGCGGCCGGTGCTAATTGGATGCATGAAATGGCGGTGTTCACCACGGGTTTTGCATAGTCCCACATTAGATGTTCGACCGGAGGTTGTTGCGGCATGTTATAGTTTGCCTCCATCCCATATTGAGGTCCGGGATAATAATTCGCTCCATATTGCATTCCGACGGGTGGTTGTCTCGGATAGAAGTATCTCCCTTGTTGAGATTCGGGTATCCCTTGATTGCGCCCAACATTATCATATCTCGGAAACCTTGGTTGACGAATTTCTTCCTCATCTATATTTTGTGCAACATTCTCAACTCTCGGTTGACGAGTGTTTTCTTCTTGGATCAAAAGTCGCTCTTCAAGGTCCGGATTCACCTCGTCGTTTGCCATTGATGTTGTGGCCATTATTTTTGATAATCTAATCCTTTGAACTTCGTCTATGGGCGGAAGAATCGGGTTGCCCAACGATCTTCTACCAAGCATAAACAAAGGAAGTAAGAGCAAATTTTAAACTTTTATCGAAAATAATGAAAACGGAGAAATGATCAAGAAAAACAATTCAACTATTATTAAAATAAGATCAAAAATTAAACGTTAATTCCCCGGCAACGGCGCCAAAAACTTGATGATTCAAATTAAGGGTTATTATACAAACAGGTTACTAAAGTTTACCAAAAATGACAATTTTCTTACTAAAGTTTTTTTTGTTACAAAAAGGTTACTAAAGTAAACGGGTTTGTCAACTGGGTTACTCAAAGATTAAAATCTTACACAAATGTAACTGCGAGAGTGGGCAACCGGATGATTACCGGTTCCCCTTGTCCACGTCAGCACCATAGTTTTAAATGTTACAAAGAAGTTACTATAGTTTACGGGGTTATTAAATAGGTTACTGAACTTTACAAAAAGTTACTATGCATGTTTTTTTTCTTTTTTTTTTAATTATTATTTTTTTTTACTTTTAAGTTTTCTCCTTCGCATGTCTTTATATATTTTCATACATTTCTATCCGTTTTTATACGTTTATGTACGTTTTTCTCTCTTGTCGTACTTTTTTTACATTGTTTTATGTTTATGTACGTTTTTATCCAGTTTCGTACGTTTTTGTCTATTTTTGTACGTTTTCATCTGTTTTCGTATATTTTCATACGTTTTCATAGGTTTTCATAATTTTTTATTACATTTGTGTGCGCATTTATACACTTGTGTACGTTTCATAGGTCTTTTTACGTTTTCATACTAGTTTTACGTTTTTCTACACCTTTGTATGATTTATACGTTTGTATGTTTTATACTTGTTATGTTTTATACGTATGTAAAAATGTGTATAAAAACGTGTATAAAAAGTGTGTAAAAATGTGTGAAAACGTGTAAAAACACACAAAAACGTATGAAAATGGAAAAAAAGGTAAGAAAAACAGAAAAAAAAACATCTGAAAACAAAAAAAAAAAAGTAAAAAAGCAGATAAAAATGTAAGAAAAACATACAAAAACGTAAGAAAAACGGACAAAACGTAACGAAAAACGGATGAAAGTGTAAGAAAATGGGCGAAAACGTATAAAAACGAACGAAAACATATAAAAACGTATGAAAACGGAAAACCCGTGAGAAAAAAGTTCAAAAAACGTAAGAAGGACGGACAAAAATGTATGAAAACCAAATTTTGAGTTAAGTATAAACGGTCGTTAGGATAAAGGACTAACAGTGTAACGACAGTTAGTCTAAGGGATCATTTTTTAAATTAACGAAAAAATTAACCTGTAGTAGAAGGTTAAAACATACAGAGTAACTTATATAACTGGTTACAAAACTTGAGTAACCTCTTTGTAACAAAAAAAACTTTAGTCAGAAAATTGTCATTTTTGGTAAACTTTAGTAACCTGTTTGTATAATAACCCTTCAAATTAAATTCTCGCAAGTGTACGAATCGCTTTTGTAGGAAGCGGTAAGTAACTCCGAGGTCGATCTCTCGAGGAATTGGAAACGGTTTAAAATTCGAAAATATTCGGCAAATAGTCGAATGAACAAAAGTAAAATGAATTAAAATACATCATTGGTTCGATTGGATTAAAATTACTAGTGCGTAAAATTTAAATAAATTAAGTGGTAACAACACCAATTCGATCGTTGGATAAATGAGAGATAACAATAATGAGATTGATATGGGAATTTAGATTCACCGACACACACGTAATCAATTATTAGTTCCGATACTTAAATAAATAAGGTTTGGAATTATCGATTGCTCACGATTAAAAGAAATCCGTTTGATGGCGGTAATCCTAAAAATCACGATTGTTCTCAATGAAAATTAAGAGATACTCTTTTGATTGGGATGAATCCCTAACTAACAATCAATTAACCGACTACTTTTGATGAGGTAAATCGTTAAAAGATCGTGCGAAAAAGCTCGAGAACATTCACAATCGTTTCTTTCGGGTTGTTTGATGGCGAACACCGATAAAAACCCTCGATTCGAATAATAATAACAACAATGAAAAAGGTTTGATGATCTAATTCAAAATTTCTTAAACGAAGAACGAACAAGAAGCACAATCCCAAACTTTTACCCGGAAAATCAAAAGGAACCAACAATCAAAAACATGTGTGTGGCTATATCTAAAAACCCATATGAAGTGTTTAGCCACACATGATTAATTCAACAACAATAATGGAAATTTAAGAACAAAACATGGTAAAAACTTCCCTTGTAAATGCCGAAATCGAACTCCCGATGAAGGTTTGATGATCTTCTTACAAGAATTCACAACAAAATTATACAAGGAATTATTATATCTCACAAAAGTATTTTTCACTCCAAGAACATACAAGGAAGATGATGAAATAATCTCACCCAATCCTCACTTTTTGGTGTTTTCTCCCTCAATCTTGTGTTTTTCACCAAAATATCTTTTCCACAAGATAAGTGTATCTCCTCAAGGGTCACCACCCTTTGTTTTATAGCCAAAAGATGAAGAATAAGGCTTAAAGTTGTGCAAAAATGTCAAGGAAAGTGACATGAACCGAAAAGTGACACGGCCCGTGTCCTGGGACACGGCCGTGTCGTGCTACGCAGGATTAACGAAAAAGGTTCTGTGCTGAGGCTCGGCCGTGTCCCATGACACGGCCGTGTTGTACTGCACACAAAACACAAATTGGCCGATCGTGACTCGGCCGTGTCCCAAAAGGCACGGACGAGTTCTTCTCATCCGGAAAATGCAGTTTTGACTGGAATGAGACCCGGCCGTGTCCTGTGACACGGCCGAGTTACCTGATGTGGCTCGAGTCGCCTGGTGCAGCCAAGTCGAGTTGCCTGGTGCAGCCAAGTCCAGTTTTTGGTCTTCTTCGGCTTGATCCTTCGTTCATGTATCAATACACCTCGGATTTTAGCATATGATATACCGTTTCGAAGCTAATTTCACGAGGAATTTATATCAAAGGAGAATACATCTCAATTCGGAGTGGAGATTCTGGGATTTAGGAAATTTGACCGATACTGCTTAAATCTTTCGTCGTTTTAGGCCCCGTTTTAGCTTTTGATCGTCATAGACTCCAATATTAGCTATGAAAGCGCATATATCACCACAATCTTCGCTTGGTTACCTATAAATTAAAAACACAATATACCACATATAAAAGGGAACAAAAATACTAAAAAGCAAACAAAAACACGACTAGATAGAACAGAATGAGTCGATCAAGAATCGACTCATCACTGGGCAGTGCTCCGGCCGTGTTTTTCGACTCCGTTTTTATATTTCGTTCGATAATTAATTTCTCGCAAATTAAATTGGATTTAATTTGACTAAGATTTAATTATGGTAATTTTAATCGTAGGGGAATTAATTTAATGAAATATTTTATCGTCCGGAACAAGTTAATAGTGATGGTTATTTGAATTAATTGGATTAATTCATTTTGTTATGAATCGATTGGATCGGTTCGTATTTTTGATTGGATCAATGTATCTCTACGCTTTCCATTTATATAGTATTTATTGGATGAATGCTTTTGAATGGGGATGTGGTTCGTGGACTTAGTTTTTTGATTCGTTCGTTTTATTCGATTGGGTTGTAAAGGCCGTTTTGAGCCTATTTATTTTACTAGAAATATTAGTATCTAGGGTGCAATTTTCAATGTAAAATTTATATGTAATGACGAAGACCGGAGGAAGATCCGTTTCGATAAGCCGAAGATTCAAGACGAAGACTTGTAATTAGATTACGGAATTTTTTGTTTTCTAGGAACGGTCCATGAACCACATGTTGGTAGCAACTAGATTGTGAATGGTTGTTCATATTGTATGAATGCTACACACACGCTTAAATGAATTAATGTGCAAAGTGTAACATTAATCGCGATAATTCTCCCACAACAAATTATTAAGTTTATAAGGTTTCAAGGTTTTCCTTCCCTCCATCGAGCTTTCGGGAAATTGAAATCCAAACCGGATGTGCTATGCTTCCGAGTTATCGGGGTAGTCGTTCAGGGAGGATGGATAAATTACCGGGAGCGCATTGGATGCCTTCAATTGGAGCAAATTTTATCCATAGAAACCTGATAGGTTGCCGGATAAGATTCAATTGTGAAACTGATTTGCGTCGATGGTATAAACTTAACTTGTTCACAAACCATAGAAACCGTATAGGTTGAGGGGAGTGAACAAAGGGACAAAAGTAGATCGAATCATCCATTAGATGGGTTGGTATTGGACACCACTTTATGAAAATTAATAGACTAGAAACCTGTTCGGTTGCCCTCTATTAAGATTTATAAAGAACTCGATCACCACTGTGAAGTAGAGCGACGATACTTCTGGATTTCACATGGGAGTGTGTTATTCCGATGAAAATAGTGGGAGCTGGGTAACAAGAATAAAAAGACCTTAATTCTATACTCAGAACATAATTGAATGAGTCACTAATTAATCTATCGTACTTAATGCAGACTCAAATCTAAATATGACAATGAATCCACTCGCAATTCTACTCGAAAAGAACACCTTAATGGGACCTAACTTTGTGGATTGGCTCTGCAATCTGATGATTGTCCTCAGTATAGAGTCACTGGGATACGTCTTGGAGACGGACATTCCGGCGCCTCCTGTGCGGACCCGAGCCAATCAAGAAGAGATTGAAAACTACGAAAAGTGGGTTAAGGATGACGTGAAAGTCCGTGCTTATATGATGTCTTCCATGTCTAATGAGCTTCAGAGAGCTCATGAGAAAATGACTTCTGCTAGGCAGATTCTATCTCACTTAACCGAGCTTTATGATGAGCACAGCAGAACTGCTAGATATGAGATATCCAAGCAACTGTTCGATGCAAGGATGAAGGAAGGTGAGAAAGTTGGGGAACACGTCCTCAAAATGATATCCATGATCGAGAGATTGGAGGCTCTTGATTTTAAAATGGATACTTCTCTCCAAACCGACCTTATCCTACAGTCTCTCCCTGAATCCTTCTCACAGCTTGTTATGAACTTCAACTGCAATGAGATTGCATGTAATTTAGCTGGGCTAATGAACAAACTTGTGACCGCTCAGTCTCAGATGAAGACTCCGCGGATGAAGGAGTCTGCTCTTGTGATTTCTTCTGGACCTCGGAGGTCTAAGAATAAGAAGAAAAATACCAAGAAGCAAACAGGACCACAAGTTAAGAACCTTAAGGGAAAGGCAAGGCCCCGATGGTTCCGAAGAATAAGAAGAAGAAGGATACTTGTCTCAAGTGTGGTTAGCTAGGCCACTGGGCTAGAGACTGTCCGATTCTTCATGGCACTTCAGGTACAGAACTTTTAGTTTTGGAAACAAATTGTTCTGCTACTGTATTTTCTACTTCCTGGATACTGGATTCTGGTGCTAGTTCTCATATTTGTATCGTGAATCAGGATCTGGAACAAAGTAAGAAGCTTGGAGCTGGAGAAGTTATGATCACAGTCGGAAGCGGGCATAGTGTCTAGGCGACCGACATAGGATCACTTCTTTTGGGTTTAGAATCCGGCTTTGTTTTGACTTTAGAAGATGTACTTGTTTTGCCCAAGGGGCACAAAAACATTGTATCCATTCCGGTCATGGACCGAAAAGGCTTTTCATTTTTCATTGGTGATGGTTCCTGCAAAATTTATTTTAGAAATAAACTAGTGGGTACTGCTACATTGTTGAATGGATTGTATCATCTAAGTCTCAGCAACAAAGTAGTTGTGAATACTATGACTAGAAAACGTGGTAGGGATGAAACCAATCAAGTTTTGAAATGGCATCTTAGACTTGGTCATGTTGGTCAGACCAAGGTTTACAAGATGGAAAAAGATGGACTTATGGGTCCATTGGGATCGGATCCCTTTTCCTACTTGTGAATCTTGCCTTAAAGGCAAAATGACTAAGTCCTCCTTCACAGGGACTTTTGAAAGAGCCGCTGATAAACTGGGTGTTCGCTAAATTTTTAAACAATCCGATTTTGTGATCAATCTTTCGTTTTCATAGGGCGGTCGAAAACTTTTCGGAGTGGGGATTGTGTAGTCCCTGTGTTAAATTTTTCGAAACTACAAGAGCATTAATCAGTGGTCCCTTTCAAAAGAGTAGTCTATGTTTTCGCCGAGTTTCGAAAAGTGTAGTCTATGTTTTCAAAAGAGAGATCCGATTTCACTTTAGTCTCTTTTGTGATCAATCTTTCGTTTACACTTTCGAGTGGGGATTGTGTAGTCCCTGTGTTAAAAATCACAATCTTTCCAACTATGAGATTGTGATCAATTTTTCGTTTTTGTTGTTTAGCCGAAATTCCAAGGCGGTCGGCTCATGCGAAATTGGATCTCTTTTAACAGAGAGTGTGCTAAGAAATTCCAACGTGAGCCAGCGGTAGGTGGGCCAATGTTGGGTCATTAACATCGTCCAACTTATTCGTGCAAGTAGCCTTATGACATCATCTCTTATCCCCATTGCCGTCATGCACTCATCGTCCGGCCATCGAGTGGGGAGCATTTTTTTCTGCCCCAATGTCTCCCATCGTGTTAGGCGACTCGGCAGAAGTTCAATTCCATACGTATTGGGCAACTCGACAGCCCCTTGAGTAGGTATTCTATCCGGTTGTTCAATTTCTGTTGTGGGTCTTCCTCGTCCTCGTTGAGCTGCGCCCCGTCCGTGTTGGGCATTTCCTCGTCCTCGTTCCCTGGCCATTTTTCTGCAAGAGATTCATCAATTATCATTTGTTTCACAAAAGTTCAAATTACACATTTGCCCTAAAATAAGCGTTTCTTCAAAAATACCCCAACCGTAAATTTCAACGCCAATCGCATTTGTAAGTAATATCCCAATAATTTCAAACATGTAATAACATCTCTCAATCATATATATCCAACATGTAAATCATGATAATCACCAACAAAATTTCAATGTATTTTTACTCATGACAAATTCCACCAAAAAATCTATTTAAGAACCCTAATTTCCTCAATAAATCATATTTCACATAATCTCAATGCAATGAAGAATTAAACCATCCAAAATCGTGAATCATACCTTGAATTCGGAGTGAAAATTGAAGAAAAAATTCAGAAAAAAATCGCGACCCAAACCCGGATGAATTCGTCCGATTCGTATCCTTTGAAGCTTTAGGATTGTGGAATAATGATGAACACTTTGTTATTATGTGAGATTTGACACGATTTTTGCCTGATTTTGCCGGATTTAATGGGATTCGGGGCTAGGGTTTATGATTTGGGGGAGAAGGAAATTTGGGGAAGAAGGTAATGGAGAGTCGGCCGAGTTGCATCCTTTTATACTGCACGACAGACACGGCCCATGTCATACCTGTCTCCTTTGTCAAAAACACTGCTGTCCACATGACCCGGCCGTGGCAAATGACACGGCCCGTGCCGTACTGCTCCAGAAAGTTATATTTCCACTGGATACCTGACTCGACCGTGTCAGATGACACGGCCCGTGTCGTACTTGCTTGGAACGTCCAAATCGACTGGCCATCAGACCCGACCGTGTCAATTGACACGACCCGTGTCATACTTGCACAGAAAGTGATAAATGATCTGCCTGCATAACCCGACTGTGTCATATGACACGGCCCGTGTCGTACTGGCCTGTAAAATGAAGTTTTGATTTTCGGGTCTTTTTCCTGCGAATTGAACACCAAAAATTGAACCGGTTAGTTTTACAAGTAGTAAAAATACAAAAAAAAATGCGAAAAAGATCAAAATATGAAAATGAAAACTATTGGGTTGCCTCCCAATTAGCGCTAAGTTTAATGTCTTCAGCCGGACGTCTTCAACTGGAAGTTTTTATAGCTCGATTAAAGTTATTACGGATACGGCTTCCTTTTGATTAGGATGATAGTAGTGTTTGACTCGTTGTCCGTTAACTTTAAATAGCTCTCCGTCTCTGCTCATGAGCTCGACTATTCCGGGTGGAAGTACTTTCTTGATCACGAATGGACCCGACCATCTTGATTTCAATTTTCCGGGGAACAATTTTAGTCTTGAATTATAGAGAAGTACTTGTTGTCCCGGCATAAATTCACGTTTAACGATCATCTAATCGTGCCATCTTTTAGACCTCTCTTTGTAGATTCGAGAGTTTTCGTTGCATTCATCCCGGAATTCTTCCAATTCATTTAGCTCTAGCAATCTTTTCTTTCCGGCGGCCTCAAAATCCAAGTTTATTCTTTTCACCGCCCACATCGCTCTATGCTCCAATTCCAAGGGTAGGTGACATGATTTCCCAAAAATGAGTTGATAGGGAGATGTTCCCAAAAGAGTTTTGTAGGCCCTACGATAAGCCCAAAGTGCATCGTCGAGCTTGGATGACCAATCTTTCCGAGATGTACTCACCGTCTTTTCCAAGATTAGCTTAATCTCTTTGTTGGCAGCTTCGGCTTGTCCATTTGCTTGTGGATGATAGGCCAATGATTTCTTTGATCGGACCCCATATTTCTGAAGGAGTTTATCCATGATTTTGTTGACAAAATGCGATCCCCGATCACTGATTAATGCTCTTGGAGTTCCGAATCGGCAAAAGATGTTTTTCTTTAAAAAATTCATTACTACTTGAGCATCATTTGTTGGGGAAGAAATTGCCTCGACCCATCAAGATACGTACTCGACCGCTAGTAGAATGTACTTATTTTCGAATGATGATGAGAATGGACCCATGAAGTCGATGCCCCAAACGTCAAATAGTTCAACCTCAATTACGTTGGTTAGGGGCATCTCATGACGTCTTGAAATATTTCCTACTCGTTGGCATCTATCACATTGTTGAATGAAGAGATAGCAATCTTTGTATAGCGTAGGCCAATAAAATCCGCTTTGCAACACCTTTGCAGCAGTCCGTGTTGCTCCGAAATGTCCTCCGGTTGGTGATGAATGACATTGTTGAAGAATTTCATCCCATTCCTCTTGTGGTACACATATCCTTACGATCATGTCGGCACATCTCTTAAAAAGTAGTGGATCATCCCACATATAGAACTTGATATCATGTAGGAATTTCTTATTTTGATAATGAGATAAATCCGGGGGTAGCACACCTGCGACCAAAAAATTAGGAATGTCACCAAACCACGGAAATTTAGCTTCTACCATAAAAAGCCGCTCGTCCGGAAATTCTTCTTTAATCCCTTCGATCTCGGGCTCTTCCTCCTTTTTGTGCTCGAGGCGAGATAAGTGGTCGGCTACCACATTTTCACAACATTTTATGTCTCGAACTTCCACGTCAAACTCTTGTAAAAGAAGAATCCATCGAATTAGGCGAGGTTTAGAGTCTTTCTTTTCGAACAAGTATTTGATAGCTGCGTGGTCCGTGTGTACTATCGTCTTTGTCCCAATTAAGTATGATCGGAATTTATCAAAAGCAAACACCACGACAAGCATTTCTTTCTCCGTTGTTGTGTAATTTTGTTGGGCTTCGTCTAATGTTTTGCTTGCATAATAAATAGCCCGAAAGAGTTTCTCACGACATTGTCCCAACACAGCTCCGACCGCATAATCACTTGCATCACACATGATCTCAAAAGGTTTAGACCAATCCGGTACCACGAGGATAGAAGCACTCACTAATGCCTTCTTTAAAGTCTCAAATGCCTGCAAACATTCGTTAGAAAGAATGAAAGTGGTATATTTTTCTAACAATTTACTCAAAGGTTTAGTGGTTTTTGAAAAGTCTTTTATGAATCTCCTATAAAAACCCGCGTGCCCAAGAAAACTCCTAATTGCTTTTTCATTCTTCGGTGGGGGAAGTTTCTCAATGCCGACAATTTTCGCCCTATCAACCTCCAAATCGGAGGCGGACACTCGATGGCCTAGGACAATTCCTTCTTGCACCATAAAGTGGCATTTCTCCCAATTCAACACGAGATTAGTGTCTTCACATTGCTGCAAAACTAAAGTAAGATTATGCAAGCAATGATCAAATGAATTTCCAAACACCAAAAATCATCCATGAAAACTTCCATTATATTTTCGATCAAACCGTGAAAGATAGCCATCATACAACGTTGAAACGTGGCCGGCGCATTACATAAACCAAACGGCATTCTACGATAAGCATAAATTCCATAAGGACATGTAAAAGCCGTTTTTTCTTGATCTTCCGGTATTATGTAAATTTGATTATATCCTGAATATCCATCGAGAAAATAGAAAAATTCATGCCCCGCCAATCTATCAAGCATTTGATCAATGAAGGGAAGGGGAAAATGGTTTTTGCGAGTAGCCGCATTTAAAGCCCTATAGTCTATACACACTCGCCATCCCGTAACTACTCTCATAGCAATTAATTCATCTTTCTCATCTTTGGTTACGGTCATCCCTCCCTTTTTTTGATACAACTTGCGGAGGACTCACCCACTCACTATCAGAAATTGGATATATCATCCCGGCATCTAAAAGTTTTAGTACTTCCTTTTTCACCACTTCTTTCATTATGGGATTAAGTCTTCGTTGATTTTTCACTTTAGGTTTAAAATTTTCTTCACGCAAAATCTTATGCATGCATATGGAAAGACTAATTCCCTTCAAATCTGAGATAGACCATCCAATAGCTGACTTATGTGCTCTCAATATACGAAGAAATTTATCTAGTTGAGTGGATGAAAGTGAAGAGGATACAATTACCGGGTTGGTATTGTTATCATCTAGAAATGCATACTTGAGGTGTTCCGGGAGGGTTTTAAGGTCCAAGCTTGGTTGAGATGAATCCGATTGAGATGAAACGGACCCCAAATTTTTGTCCATGTCGTTAGACATGTTCGAGTCGTCCGTTAGCTTGATTTCTGCAACTACTTCATGCTCCCTTTTGTCAAAATCATCGAATGTATTGATTTGCATTTTTTCCTGTAGAGAATTTAATTCAGAAACATAATCAAACAAGTCAGAATCGTCAAACTCCAAAGTTGAATTACTAGAAAAACATGAGTTCGTAAGAGCAAACTCTAACGGATCCGAAGAAAATGAATGTAAGATTTTTTTCTTTCCATACGAGCTTATATGGTCAATAACATTGCAATATTCCGTATTATCATGAAATTTATAGCTTTAAATATAGAAAATAGAACATGCTCATCGTTAACACGTAGTGTTAATTCTCCCCTTTCAACATCAATAAGAGCCTTTCCCGTTGCTAAAAATGGACGTCCAAGAATAAGTGGTAAATCTCCGTCTTCTTCCATATCAAGGACAACAAAATCCGCTGGAAATATAAATTTGTCGACTTTTACAAGCACATCTTCGACAATTCCCTTGGGATGTGATATGGATCGATCCGCCAATTGTAGCATAACCGTTGTGGCTTTCATTTCTCTGACACCTAATTTCCTGAAAATAGATAACGGCATGAGGTTAATCAAAGCACCTAAATCACACAAAGCTTTATCGAATGAGACGTTTCCAATAGTGCATGGAACGGTAAAGCTTCCGGGATCCTTAAGCTTTTGAAGCAATTTGCGTTGGATAATAGCGCTACATTCTTTGGTTAGTTTAACCGTATCATGATCTTCCATCTTTCTTTTGAACAGGCATTTGTTCCAAAGCATCTGCAAAAGAAATATTGATATTAATTTTCTTGAAGATATCTAAAAACTTTGCGAATTGTGCATCTAACTTTTTCTTTTTGAAACGTTGAGGAAAAGGGAGAGGAACGTTAGGAGTAGAGTTAGGAGATATTTTAGGCTTCTCAGCCCCCTTGGATGTATCATGCCTCCCTTCTTCTTTTTCAATTTCGAATTGATTCTCCTTGACTTCCTCCGTTGGCATCTTTGGCCCTTCATAATTCGTTCCACTTCTTAAGGTGATCGCTTGACACGACTCTTTTGGATTCACTTCGGGATTGCTCGGAAATTGTCCTCGTTGATGTTGACTCCTGACAACTTTAGCTAATTGTCCAATTTGAGTTTCGAGATTTTTCATTTGAGCTCCCATGGTGGTAGCTAATTGAGTAACATGGCCTTCGATTTTGTCCAATTTTTCCTCATCTCGACTAAATCGGCTTTTCGTCTCCATCATGAAGGTAGCTAGAATATTCTCGAGATTTGACGTCGGCTTTGCTTCTTCAATTATCTCACCATTCGACACCTTGAATCCGGCCGGTGGTTGTAAAGCATTCTTTGGATTAGCATAGCTAAAATTTTCATGATTTCGATTGGAGGGATGGTAGAAGCCCGGTGGTGGATTATTCCAGAAATTGTTGTAACTCCGATTATTAATGTAATGTGCCTCCTCCAATGGGTCGGATGGTAGTGAACTTGAACTTCCTTGAGAAACTCCCTTCGAATCACCTCCTTTTGTTAGAGCCCCCAATTGAGTAGTTAACATCGTCATTTGCGCGGTTAATGCCTTTATAGGATCCGAATCGGATATCTCAGCCACCCTTCTAATATTTACTCTTTCCATTGGCCATTGATAGCTATTCATAGCCATTTCTTCGATCAATCCATATGCTTCTTCAGCGCTTCTTGCTAGTAATGCCCCTCCCGCGGAAGCATCAATAAAATTTCTTGTTTCCCCCATAAGACCATTGTAGAATAAACACATTTGTTGGTCTTCGGGGAAACCATGTCGAGGGCATCGCCTTAGTAGATCTTTGAAACGTTCCCAAGCTTCATATAACGGTTCGGAGTCCAATTGATGAAATTGAGTAATCTCACTTTTTAGCTTCATTGTCTTGTTTGGTGGGAAAAATTTGAACAAAAATTTTTCGCTCAATTCTTCCCATGTCTTTATACTTCCGGGAGCTAAAGTTCCAAGCCAATTTCTTGCTTTCTCCCTCAAAGAGAATGGAAACAATCGTAAGCGTATGGCATCATCCGAGACTCCATTCATTTTGATAGTATCACATATTTGCATGAAATGAGTGAGATGGGCATGTGGATCTTCGACAGCAAATCCTCCAAATTGATTTTGTTGAACCATTGAAATTAAGGCGGGCTTCAACTCGAAATTTAGAGCGTTGATTGGAACATGAGTGATTCCTCCAAAGTTTCGGTCTAGTTTTGGTCGGAATCCATCCCGAATTGATTGCACCCTAGTTGTTGGATTTTCAATCCTTCCGCCCTCGTTGTCTTGGATTATTGCATTCTCGTTCTCGTTGTCCCTTCCCACGTTATCTCCAGCTCTCTCCATGTCTTCAAAAAGATCCCTTCTTAGTTTCCTTGAGGTAGCACTTGTTCTTCAGGCAAATGCTTCTACTTCCGGGATGAAAGTTTCTAAAGGCACTCGAGATGAACGAGTGTTCATGCACTCCCTGAGTAGAAATTGTATGAAATGAGTTAAGTAACAAATAAGAAAATGTCTAAAGTAAGACTAGAAATACTTATCATAATATCAACACTAATCAAATTAATTAAGTCCCCGACAACGGCGCCAAAAACTTGTTCGTTAAACAATCCGCAAGTGTACGGAGAATATGTAGAAAGCGGCGAGCAAGGTCGTATTCCACAGAGACTAAATATTCTTATTGTGTTGAGTACTAGATTATAGTGTTTCCGGTTTTATCTAGACGATCGAAAGGTAAAATGGATGGTTAATGAAATAAAATACAATGATCACAATAAATTAAAACAATTGAAAATATCCGAATTAAAGCGAATTGCAAGAGTTTAGAAAGGTAGATTCCAAGGCTAGGTTTCCGTTGATTACTAAATTTAGTCGGGATTGGTTCCAAAAGGTTCTAAGTGCGTCTCCAAAATGATGATCATAACAATATTTTAAAGTCTCTCTCGAGATGCATTATAACGTAGTTTAAACAACCTATAACAACGTCTCCGTCTATTATAAATTATCTAACTCCAAAATGTTCATAAGATTAGATATCATCATAGTTCATTACCGATTTCTCAATCTCGTAATTTACTACGTCAAATACTCGAAACCTATTAATTCCCTCTTCTCTCGAATTATGAGCAATTAAGTTTAACATGTAAAAACATTGATCAAGTGTCTAAACATGAATCAAAACCAAGTATTTGATAAAGAAATCACAATAGATAAATATAATCATCAATCCCTCAAAATCATAGCGATTCAACGTACTCCCATCCCCGGAATCTAATGAGTTTAGCCGGACATGGTAATGAAAGAAAGATTAATAACAATTATATTCATCATGTTCATGCTAAATAAAACAACAAAATAGATAAAAGATAGGAAGAAGATAAAAACTCGTAAGGTGTCTTGATTGATCCCGGTTGAAGCCTTCAAATGTTCTTGAAGTGTTCTTCAAGAATTTCTTCAAATCTCCTTTTTTGGAATGAAAGTCCCTCAATCTTTTGTTTTCTCTCTCTCTAATCTCTCCAAATTCAGCATATCTCCCAAGTCTTGCCTAATATCCCTTTTTATAAAGCCAAAAACATTACTTTTCATACACAAATCTTGCAAAAATGTCAAAAGGTGATTTTTCCACCAAAAAGTGACACGGCCCATGTCATACTGTGCTTAAAACTCCGAAACTTGCTGGACAGGGAACTCGACCGTGTCAATTGACACGGCCGAGCAAATGACACGACCGTGTTGAATGACACGGCCCGTGTCATACTCGTCTGGATAAGCAGAAAAATATGGATGTGGAACCTGACCGTGTCAATATGGCACGGCCGAGCTTATGACGCGGCCCGTGTCAATTGACATGGCCGAGCTCGTATTGACTCGTTTTGACACCGTTTTGACTCCTTTTTAGGCCCGATCTCTCGTTTCCACATTGCTTGATATATATTGGGGTTGGAGACTTCGTTCTTGCTTGATATATGTCCATAAAGTACCTATAAAATCAATAAAATGTACCCTAGCATGATCGAGTCCAATAAACACAATATGAGCATAAACGACACAGTTCTACACATTTTAGGATCTTAAAACCTGGAAAATTGGTGCAAAGATATGTGTAAAAATGAGTGTTATCACTGGGATTAATCCATACCGACGTATGTGGTGCTTTGGAAGCAGCACGTGACGGATATCAATATTTCATTACGTTTACAGATGATCATACTAGGTATGGTTAGTATACTTAATGAAACATAAATCCGAGGCCTTTGAGAAATTCCAGGAATTCAAGGCCCTAGTCGAGAAACAAACTAGTAATCATATCAAAGCACTTCGGTCGGACCGAGGTGGTGAGTATATGAGTATGGAGTTTGACGAGTTCCTTAAGGAACATGGAATAGTTTCACAACTAACACCTTCAGGTACTCCTCAGTTAAATGGTGTGTCAGAAAGAAGGAATCGGACCTTGTTGAACATGGTCCGTTCCATGTTGGGCTATACTGACTTACCGATTTACCTGTGGGGGTATGCACTCCTGACTGCTGCTTACATCTTGAACAGATGTCCTTCCAAATCCGTTCCTAAAACTCCACATGAGATGTGGGAGGGCAGTAAACCAAGTCTTAATCACATTAGGATTTGGGGATGTCTCGCCTATGTCAAGAAGACTAAGGTGGAGAAGTTGGAAGCTAGGTCCGCGAAGGGACGTTTCATTGGATTCCCATCTGGGACGATGGGATATCTATTCTACATACCCGAAGATCGAAAGATCTTTGTTGCTTTACAAGCACACTTCCTGGAAGATGAGTTCATTCAGGAAGGCGGAGCAGGTAGAAGTATTTCTTTAGAAGAATACAATGAAACTCCTCGGGAGACACCTGTGCAAGAAACTGGAACCGAACCTTCTGAAACACAAGTACAACCACCTCGTAGGTCTAATAGGGTGTCTCATTTACCTGAGAGGTATGGGCTTGTGCACTTGGAGGAGCTGGGTCTCCATGAGGTTCCAAGTGATATCCAAGAGACCGAACCGATGACCTATGACCAAGCGATGGTGGATGTAGACTCCACGAAATGGCGTGAAGCTATGGAAGCTGAGATAGACTCGATGCATGTCAATCAGGTCTGGACTCTAGTAGACCGCCCCAAGGGCATAGTGCCTATTGGGAACAAGTGGATCTACAAGAGAAAGACTAATGGTGATGGCAAGGTTGACGCCTATAAGGCCAGGCTTGTGGCAAAGGGTTATACCCAGAAGGCAGGGATCGATTACCATGATACCTTCTCGCCCATAGCCATGATCAAGTCTATTCGCATGATGCTTGCTATAGCTGCCTACCACGATTATGAGATATGGCAAATGGACGTAAAGACGGCTTTCCTTAATGGATTCCTCGAGGAGGAAATCTATATGGAGCAGTCTAAAGGCTTTGTGTCCAAAGTCGATATTCAGAAAGTGTGCAAGCTTCAGCGTTCCATTTATGGACTGAAGCAAGCGTCGCGTAGTTGGAACCTTCGTTTTGACGAGGCGGTCAAAGAGTTTGACTTCGTGCAAAATGAAGAGGAACCTTGTGTATACAAGAGGTTTAGTGGGAGAAAGATCGCATTCTTAGTACTATATGTGGATGACATTCTACTAATAGGAAATGATATGGGAATGCTCAGTTCTGTGAAAGCTTGGCTTTCGAGTAATTTCTCCATGAAAGACTTGGGAGAAGCTACCTATATTCTTGGTATTCGGCTCTACCGGGATAGAACGAAGAGAACAATAGGTCTTTCCCAAGTCCTCTATATAGATAAAATCTTAAAGCGATTTAACATGGATGATTCTAAAAGAGGGTTCCTACCGATGCGACATGGAATAAAACTCTCCTTGAAGATGTGTCCTCAAAGTGAGGAACAACGAAAGGAAATGAGTAACATACCATATGCTTCGGCCGTGGGTAGCCGTATGTATGCTATGTTGTGTATGAGACCTGACATTGCGCATGTTGTAAGCGTGGTGAGTAGGTTTCAGGCAAACCCAGGTAGGGAACATTGGACTGCCGTAAAGAACGTTCTCAAGTACTTGAGAAGGACTAGAGGTATGGTTCTGATGTATGGCGGTGGAGAATTGGATGTGGTGGGATTTACTGATTCGGACTTCCAAGGACTGAAGGATGACTCGATGTCTACTTCTGGCTACATATTTATGATGGAATTCGGTGATTAAAAACGAGTTACGCAGCGGAAATAAATCGGTCAAACCGGATAAAAACCAAACCCCAAAACCGGATCGATCAAGCATCGTATAAACGAATATAAATATACGAAGATAAATTAAGAAATCATACCCTCGTAGACCTTTGATAATATCTTCTTGATTCCGAGTACGAACACGAATCCAATCGAATAAGCTTTTGGAAATTCCCGAGCACCGAAAACACCGTGCCTCTACGTATCACGCGTCGGAATATGACCGGAAAATATTTCTATCAATTTATACTCTAAGTATACGGCTATAAATTGATAGAATTAACTTATATATATTTTTATAAATACTCTAAGTATTTTTTATAAAAATTGTTTTCTCTCAAAATACACTTAGAACTCAAAATGTATAAAGTTAGAAAACTTTTCTCTCACTCCCTTACTCAACTCACGGCTGATCACTTCAATCATAAATGAGGGAGATGGTGTTTATTTTATAAACAAAACACACACCTCATCAATTATTTCAAAAATAAATAATGAAGTAATAATACATCAAATGTATTATTAAGTCCCCACATTTATAAAAAAAAAATCACCAAGTCAATTGATGAAAGTGGGGTGGTGGCTAAGGGAGGAGAAAAAGAAGTTGGTTCGTTTCGGTCCGTGAAACGGACCCTCGTGTATCTAATCCGATAGATAAACCTTGGTATGTTTCAATATTAATATAATTAATTAATCTAATTAATTAATTATATTAAAAATAAATTCTCTAAGAAATAATGTGAATAAATTAATTACCCAGTAATTTATTTAATTCACGAGACCGATTTAATTTATCCAATAAATTGAATTAGACATCCAATGTCCAATATTAACCAAGAGAGAATAAGCTAAATATAATCCGTCGTCAATTCCTCGTGCCACTCAGAGGTTCGTCTTAGTTAGCATTGGGAGGATCCAATGAGTGTTAGCACCACTTAGCCAGTCTCGTGGCCCACACCGTAACCTAACTAAGAACGAATGATAGGATCATTCCAAAACCATTATGTCGTGAATACCATATACGTATAAACCCTTCAATCATATGTCCCGGTCAAGTATTAGGGTCACGGTAAAGTCAAACCCTACTATAATTTGACTCTATGCTTTCTGTTAATGCAAACTGAGATCATCGAGCTCTCGTGTATCAAATATAACTAGCTCTGAATGCTTTGGCCAAAGACTTATGATCTTATTTGCCATTAACCGCATAGGACATTTACCTGCTCACTAACAGGAGAAAGAATCCTATCTTGGTATTCAGTAGAGACTGCTACTTGCCCACTAAGTTGCATTTCGAGGTTGACCCCACCAACCGGCGATTGGATCGAACTACTCTAATGACTAACTTAATGTCACAAGCTCATCTCCTACTGAAACCTCAAGTCAAAGGTCCACGTATACCTATCACTATCTTTCGATTCAATCATTGACAATCCCTGAGTGATGACCGAATTGAGTTGAGTCGTGTTCGAGTATACTAATCCCATTAGCATACCTATAACGTGTGCTCCCACTAACTGTTAGTGAAGA
Organism: Orobanche coerulescens; assembly: GCA_033398695.1. Classification (NCBI taxonomy): domain Eukaryota; kingdom Viridiplantae; phylum Streptophyta; class Magnoliopsida; order Lamiales; family Orobanchaceae; genus Orobanche; species Orobanche coerulescens. The sequence goes on along the minus strand of CM065801.1, from coordinate 203,232,003 downwards.
CAGGCACTCTACATGTCAAAGTACACATTATACAAGTCTTGTCTAAACTTACTGCCCAGTTAAGTTTTATCGACTTGCGAACTAGTTAAGCATTCGAGCTCTAAACACTTCTAGTGCCTATCTCCTTATCTCCATAAGGAGTAGAATGTTCTCTCTCAAATGCAAGGACTATTATTCTATATACCAAATCACAATGCCAGTGATATACAATAATATAGAAATAATAATTTCCTTATTAAATATAATATTCATAATTACAATACAATTGCTCTCATTCTCTCATCCTCTGAGTGGCATTCGAGGGCATATTCCTAACAATCTCCCACTTGCACTCAATGCCACAAACTATGGTATCTAATACCCATACTCTCTAGATGTCTCTCTAAGACCTTCTGAGATAGTGGCTTGGTAAGCGGATCAGCAACGTTATTTGCTGTGTCTACTCTCTGCAGTGTAACATTCCCATCCCGAACCATTTCTCTAACAAAATGATATTTTCTCGCAATATGTTTGGTGTTGTGGTGAGCCCTAGGCTCCTTAGACTGTGCAACAGCTCCGTCGTTGTCAAAAAACAGTGTCACGGGCTTCTCTGCGTTAGGAACCACTTGAAGTTCCTCAGTGAACTTCTTTATCCAAAAAGCTTCTTTAGCGACCTCCGTGCCGCTGATATTCGGCTTGACATGTAGAGATAGCAATCGAACTTTGCTTGGCACTTCTCTAAGAAATCGCCCCACCATTCGAGTAAAGATATACCCTGATGTGGACATCTGAGCATCCATGTCCCGCTGATAATCTGAGTCTGTATAACCCATCACTCTTAGTTCTCCACCGCCGTATGTAAGAACCAAGTCTTTAGTCCTCCTTAGGTACTTAAGAATGTTCTTTACAGTAGTCCAATGTTTCTGTCCTGGATTTGACTGAAACCGACTTACTACGCTCACAGCATAGGCAATGTCCGGTCTAGTGCAAATCATTGCATACATAAGGCTACCTACTGCCGAAGCATAAGGTACCTTGCTCATTTCCTTTCTATCTTCCTCACTTTGAGGACACATCTCTAAGGAAAGTTTTGCACCATGTTGCATAGGTAGAAACCCTCTTTTAGAATCTTCCATCCTAAATCGCTTCAGGATCTTTTCTATGTAGAGGGCTTGGGAAAGACCTAACATTCTTTTCGCTCTATCCCGGTAGAGACGAATACCCAGAATATAGGTAGCTTCTCCCAAGTCTTTCATTGAGAAGTCTTTAGAAAGCCAAGCTTTCACATAACTGAGCATTCCTACGTCATTTCCTATAAGTAGAATGTCATCTACATATAGTATTAAGAACACAATTTTGCTCCCACTAACCTTCTTGTAAATACAGGGCTCCTCTTCATTTTGGACAAAATCAAACTCTTTGACTGTCTCGTTAAAACGAAGATTCCAACTCCGTGAAGCTTGCTTCAGTCCATAAATGGCACGCTGAAGTTTGCATACTTTATGAATATTGGTTTGAGATATGAATCCCTTAGGCTATTTTATGTAAATCTCCTCTTCGAGGAATCCATTTAGGAATGCCGTTTTCATATCCATTTGCCATATTTCATAATCTAAGTGGGCTGCTATGGCAAGCATCATGCGAATAGACTTAATCATAGCTACAGGCGAGAAGGTCTCGAAGTAATCGATTCCTTCTCTTTGGGAATAACCCTTTGCCACAAGCCTGGCCTTATAGGTATCAACCTTGCCATCTCCATCAGTCTTTCTTTTATAGATCCATTTGTTTCCAATAGGCACTATGCCTTTAGGACGATCTACTAAAGTCCAGACCTGATTAGCATGCATTGAGTCTATCTCAGCTTCCATAGCTTCTTGCCACTTTGTGGAGTCAACATCTACCATAGCTTGGTCGTATGTAGAAGGATCATTCTCTTGACTACTTTCTGTCATCTCATGGACACCCAGTTCTTCTTGATGCAGATAGCCATACCTCTCAGGTAATTGAGAAATTCTACTAGACTTGCGAGGTTGTGTTTGTATTTCAAAAGGTTGGGTTCTAATATCTTGCATAGGTGTCTCATTTGGTGTTTCTTTTATTTCTTCCAAAGAAATATTTCTACCTGCCCCTCCTTCCTGAATAAACTGATCTTCCAGGAAGTGTGCTTGTATAGCAACGATGATCCTATGATCTTCATCCATGTAGAATAGATATCCTATGGAATTCCCTGGATATCCTATGAAACGACCTTTCACAGACCTAGCTTCCAATTTCTCTACTTTAGTCTTCTTGACATAAGCAGGGCATCCCCAAATCCTAATGTGATTAAGACTTCATTTCCTACCTCTCCACATCTCATGGGGAGTCTTAGGAACGGATTTGGAAGGACATCTGTTCAAGATATGCACAAAGAAGAGGAGCGCGTAACCCCACAGATAAATCGGTAGATCAGTATAGTTAAGCATGGAGCGAACCATGTCCAACAAGGTTCGGTTCCTTCTTTCTGATACACCATTTAATTGTGGAGTAGCTGGAGGAGTGAATTGTGAAACTATTCCTAGTTCTTTTAAGAACTCATCAAATTCGGTACTCATGTACTCACCACCTTGGCCCGACCAAGAGTCTTAACACTGGTTACTGCTTGATTTTCAACTAGGGCTTTAAATTCCTTGAATTTATCAAAAGCTTGGACTTATGTTTCATTAAGTACATGAATCCATACCGTATGGTCATCGGTGAATGTAATGAAATCTAAAGCCGTCTAGTACCACTTCAAAAGGGCCACGACGTCGGTATGGATCAATCCAAGTTTTTCAAAGACTCTTTCAAAAGTCCCTGCGAAGGGTAACTTAGTCATTTTGCCTTGAAGGCAAGATTCACAAGTTGGATAGGGATCTGATCCCAATGGACTCGTAAGCCCATCTTTCTCCATTTTATGAACCTTGGTCTGACCGATATGACCAAGTCTAAGATGCCACTTAAGTGCTTGGTCTGCTTCATCCCTACCACGCTTCCTAGTTATAGTGTTCACATTGTCTTATTCTTTAAATTTAAATGGTATAAACCATTTAATAATGTAGCAAGACCAACCAATTTATTTCAAATAAATACGACAGACCCATCTCCAATAAAGAAGTGAAATCCCTTTCGGTCCATTACCTAATTGATACAATATTCTTGTGCCCCTTGGGCAAAACAAGTACATCTTCTAAAGTGAGAATAAAACCAGATTCTAAATCCAACATAAGGGATCCGATATCGAAGCCTCGACACTATGCCCACTTCCGACGGTGACCATCACCTCCCCGAATCCAGCCTTCCTACTTCGCCCGCATCCCGATTCATTGTACAAATGTGAGAACTCGCACCGAATCAAGTATCCAAGAAGTAGAATATACGATTCTGAGAACAATTTGTTTCTAAAACTAATAGTTCCGCACTGACGGCGCATTACGGTCAAGCTTTGGACAAGACCTCTTCCAAAGGGCCTAGCTCACCGCATTGAGGCATACATCCGCTTTTCTTGGCCCCCTTACTCTTTTGAACCATTGGGGCCTTGCCCTTTCCCTTATCGATCTTGGCTATTGGACCTAACTGCTTCTTGTTCTTTTTCTTCTTATTCTTGGACTTACAAGTCCCAGAAGAAATCACTAGTGTAGCTTCTTTTCCCTTTGTCTTCATCTGAGACTGGGCAGTCGTCAGTTTGTTCATTAGCCCAGCTAAGTTACATGCAATCTCATTGCAGTTGAAGTTCATGACAAATTGTGAAAAGGAGTCAGGAAGTGACTGCAGGATAAGGTCAGTTTGGAGAGATGCATGCATCTGAAAATCAAGAGCTTCCAATCTCTCAATCATCGAGATCATCTTGAGGACATGGTCCCCAACCCTCTCTCCTTCCTTCATCCTGGCGCCGAATAATTGCTTCGATATCTCATATCTAGCAGTTCGGCTATGCTCTCCATAGAACTCAGCCAGGTGCGATAAGATGGCTCTTGAAGACGTTATCTTTTCATGGGCACGTTGAAGCTCATTGGTCATTGAGCCTAACATGTACCCTCGCACTCTTATGTCGTCTTTTACCCATTTCTCATGGGCATCGACATCTTCCTGATTGGCTCGGGTTCTTGCAGGAGCCGGGATGTCCGCCCAAGACGTATCCCAAAGATTTCCATAGTTAGAACAATCCTCAAGTTCCGGCCACCCACATAGTTCGGACCGATGACGTTCTTTTCAAGTAGTATAGCGAGTGGGTTCATTGTCATATTGAGAGTTTTGTTAACTGCAGAGAATAATTTGAGATTCGTTAGTGATTGTTTAATTATGATCCGAGTAAAGAATTTAAGGACTTTCTTTATTCATAACTCGGCTCCCACTATTTTATCGGCATTTACACACTCCCATGTTAAATCCGGAAGTCTTAGGTGACTTCATAGTGGTGATCGATTTCTTTACAAAGTTTAATAGAGGGCAACCCATACGGTTTATATTCTATTATTCTTTATAAAGTGGTGTCTAATACCAACCCATCTAATGGATGATTCGATCTTCTTTTACCCCTAGTTCACTTGCCCTCAACCCATTCGGTTTCTATGGCTCGCTGAACTATCTAAGTTTAAACCGTCAACTCCTATTAGTCTGACAATTGAATCTTACCCGGCAACCCATACGGTTTATAGGGGTTTGATTTGTCACAACCAAAGGCATCTAATGCACTCTAGGAATTTATCAACTTTCCCCAAAAATATTACCCCGACATACTCGGAAGAATAATATTCCGGTTTAGATTTCAATTTTCCATGAGTTTGACGGAGGGTAGGAAACCTCGTAACCTTTATAACTTAGTGTTTGTAAGTGGGAGTATTAACGCGATTATATGTTACACTTTGCACATTAATCCGTTTATAAGCGCGGTTTGTCGGTTTGTTTGTTTGTCATACAATATGAAAACATACACAACCTAAAACTAACAACATGTCTTCATGGACCGTTCCTAGAACAAAAACATCGTAATCTAATTACATGTCTTCGGTCTTGAATCTTCGTCTTCTCGAGCGGATCTTCCTCCGGTCTTCGTCATTACAAATAAATTTTACATTTGAAAAATTGCATCCTATACAAATTTTCTAGTAAAATAAATAGGCTCAAAACGGCCTTTACAACCCAATCGAACAAAACAAACGATTCAAAACTAGGTCCATGAACTACATCCCCATTCAAAATTAATGCAACAATTACATTAAAATAAATGGCAATAATGATTAATCTAAAATTGATCTAATCAACAAAAATAATCCAACAATTAGAATTAATCCAATTAATTCACTTAACCGTTAATTTTAATTTGCTCTAGGACAAAATAAATATTTCATTAAATTAATTCCCTTAAAATAAATTACCATAATTATATTTTAGTCAAATTAAATCCAATTTAATTTGCGGAAAATTAATTTACCGAACGAAATATAAAAACGGAGTCGGAAAACACAAGGCTCGGGCCAAGCCGTGGCAAGGCCATTACCAATGACCAATGACCAAGAAATTTGAGTCCGGTCCGCCAATTTTCCGCTCATTTTTTTCGTCCCGAATCCAAAAATAATATTTTTCTAATTTTTATATTACATAATTAAATCAGTTTTTCAAAAGAAAAATAGATTTATATTGTAACATAAAATCATGAAAAATAATTTTTAGATGAACAATTAAACATCAACAATTAAAACAATTATGATTCTAAATCATAAAAAAATAATCAAGCATTCCAAATGCAAATATCGAATATACGATTGCATAGACCTCGCTCCGATACCACCGATGGAATTCGGTGATTAAAAACGAGTTACGCAAATGAAATAAACCACCAAACCGATAAAAACCAAACCCCAAACCGGATCGATCAAGCATCGTATAAACGAATATAAATATACGAAGATAAATTAAGAAATCATACCCTCGTAGACCTTTGATAATATCTTCTTGATTCCGAGTACGAACACGAATCCAATCGAACAAGCTTTTGGAAATTCCCGAGCACCGAAAACACCGTGCCTCTACGTATCACGCGTCGGAAGATGACTGGAAAATATTTCTATCAATTTATACTCTAAGTATACGGCTAGAAATTGATAGAATTAACTAATATATATTTTTATAAATACTCTAAGTATTTTTATAAAAATTGTTTTCTCTCAAAATACACTTAGAACTCAAAATGTATAAAGTTAGAAAACTTTTCTCTCACTCCCTTACTCAACTCACAGCTGATCACTTCAATCATAAATGAGGGAGATGGTGTTTATTTTATAAACAAAACACACACCTCATCAATTATTTCAAAAATAAATAATGAAGTAATAATACATCAAATGTATTATTAAGTCCTCACATTTATAAAAAAAAAATCACCAAGTCAATTGATGAAAGTGGGGTGGTGGCTAAGGGAGGAGAAAAAGAAGTTGGTTCATTTCGGTCCGTGAAACGGACCCTCGTGTATCTAATCCGATAGATAAACCTTGGTATGTTTCAATATTAATATAATTAATTAATCTAATTAATTAATTATATTAAAAAGAAATTCTCTAAGAAATAATATGAATAAATTAATTACCCAGTAATTTATTTAATTCACGAGACCGATTTAATTTATCCAATAAATTGAATTAGACATCCAATGTCCAATATTAACCAAGAGAGAATAAGCTAAATATAATTCGTCATCAATTCTCGTGCGACTCGTAGGTTCGTCTTAGTTAGCATTGGGAGGATCCAGTGAGTGTTAGCACCACTTAGCCAGCCTCGTGGCCCACACCGTAACCTAACTAAGAACGAATGATAGGATCATTCCAAAACCATTATGTCGTGAATATCGTATACGTATAAACCCTTCAATCATATGTCGGTCAAGTATTAGGGTCACGGTAAAGTCAAACCCTACGTAACTTGACTCTATGCTTCTGTTAATGCAATCGAGATCATCGAGCTCTCGTGTATCAAATATAACTAGCTCACGAATGCTTTGGCCAAAGACTTATGATCTTATTTGCCATTAACCGCATAGGACATTTACCGCTCACTAACAGAGAAAGAATCTATCTTGGTATTCGAGAGATCGCTACTTGCCCACTAAGTTGCATTTCGAGGTTGACCCCACCAACCGCGATTGGATCGAACTACTCTAATGACTAACTTAATGTCACAAGCACATCTCCTATCGAAACCTCAAGTCAAAGGTCCACGTATACCTATCACAATCTTTCGATTCAATCATTGACAATCCTGAGTGATTTCCATGTGACCGAATCGAGTTGAGTCGTGTTCGAGTATACTAATCCCATTAGCATACCTATAACGTGTGCTCCCACTAATCGTTAGTGAAGACAGTACTCTACATGTCAAAGTACACGTTATACAAGTCTTGTCTAAACTTACTGCCCAGTTAAGTTTTATCGACTTGCGAACTAGTTAAGCATTCGAGCTCTAAACACTTCTAGTGCCTATCTCCTTATCTCCATAAGGAGTAGAATGTTCTCTCTCAAATGAAAGGACTATTATTCTATATACCAAATCACAATGCCAGTGATATACAATAATATAGAAATAAGAATTGCCTTATTAAATATAATATTCATAATTACAATACAATTGCTCTCATTCTCTCATCCTCTGAGTGGCATTCGAGGGGATATTCCTAACAATTTACTCTTAATGGAGGAGCAGTATCTTGGCGTAGCGCCAAGCAAAGCGCGATCACGATTCCACTGTCAGCCGAGTATCAAGCGGCCTGAGGCTTCCAAGGAAGGGTTCGGATTAAGAAGTTTCGGGAGAACTTCAAGTGATACCATGTCCGAGCCGCTGTTCATTGTCATCGCGACAACGACGGAGCTGTAGCGCAGGCCAAGGAGCCGAGGTTTCACAACAGCACCAAACATATTGAGAGGAAGTATCATCTTGTAAGAGAATTTGTTCGCAAGGGATACATTGTGCTTCACAGAGTAGACTCGGCCGACAACGTCGCCGATCCACTGACCAAGCCACTTTCTCAGACTAGCTTGGAGCGTCATCTGGAGAATATGGTTTTAGATACCATAGTGTGTGGCATTGAGTGCAAGTGGGAGATTGTTAGGAGTATGCCCTTGAATGCCACTCAGAGGATGTTGAGTGAAGGAATTGTACTTGTAATTATGTAAATCATTAATATAAGGCAATGGATGTTTCTTTATTTACTGGCAGTTACTGGCATTCCTAACTCGTAAATATACAATAGAAACTAGTCCGTGTATTTGAGATCAAAACGTTCCCCTCCTTATTTGATAAGGGGGTCGGGACTCGAAAGGTTTATAGCTCAAATACTTAATCGTTCGCAAGTCGATGAAACTTGACTGGGCGTTAAGTTTATGTGAAGACTTGTATGACATGTTCTTTGACATGGAGAGTGCCTGTCGGACACTAATGGTTAGTGGGAGCACACGTTATATGTATGCTAATTGGATTAGTATACTCGAACCGACTCACCCTCGATTCGTCACACGGATTTCACTCTAGGACAGTCAATGACGGAATCGAAAGGTTGTGATAGGTATTCGTAAACCTTTGACTTGAGGATTTAGTAGGGATGTGCTTGTGATGTTATGATTTTTATTAGAGTAGTTTGACCCTATAAACTGGAAGACGGGGGTCAACCTCGACGTGCATCTTAACGGGCAAGTAGCAGGTCCTACTGAATACCAAGATAGAATTCTTTCTCTCGTTAGTGAGCGGGTTATATGTCCTATGCGGTTATTGGCAGATGAGATCATAAGTCTTTGGCCAAAGCATTGGAGCTAGCTGTATTAGATACATGAGAGCTCGACGATCTCGATTTGCATTAATGCATGCATAGAGTCAAGTACAGATAGGGTTTGACTGACCGTGACCCTATAACTTGATCGGGACATTTGAAATAAGGGTTTATACGTATACTGGTATTCACTAAAGAATGGTTCTTGAATGATCCCAATCATTCGTTCCCAGTTGAGGTGCGGTGTAGGCCGCCAGGCTGGCTAGGTAGTGCTACTACTCTTTGGTTCCTCCCATTGCTGACTGAGACGGACCTACCGAGTCACGCAATAGGATTGACGACGGAATCAATCAAGCTAATTCTCTCATTATGAATATTAGATATTGGATATCTAAATTTGGGACATCGGATGTTTAAATCAATTTATCGGATAAATTGATTTACGGCTTAATGAATTAAATATATCACTGGGTGATTAATTTAATTCATGAATATAATTATTTCTTTGAGAAATTAATTATGTTATTTTGTATTTGATATGTTTAATTAATTGGATTAATTAATCGATACAAATACATCGGAACGGAATCGTCGTTTATCTGTTTGGACTCACGGGAGTCCGAAACGAACCGAACTCGTCCGTTTTTGCATAGTAGCCGCCCCCCTTTGTTTCCACTCACTTTCCTCTTGTCTTGTTGCTTTTATTTTATATGAAAGAATATGACATTGTGGGGTTTAAAATAATGTGGCATGATTTGTATTATTGAAGTGAGAGTTGAATAAAAGGAAGAAGACATCTGATATCACAAGCACCTTTTGATTCCTTGTGTGAAATCAGCCGTGAGATATATTGGAGAGAGAGAGAGAGAGAGAGAGAGAGAGAGAGAGAGAACTTTGAGTTCATTTCATAACTCTTTAGTCTTCTTCTTCTTTTATTCATTTTGTTCTTGATAGTTCTTAGAGAAAAATCAAGAATTCAAAGAGAGATTGTGAGTTAAACACTTAGAGTGTTATAATCAATAGCTTCATCACCTAGCTCTAGCCGTATCCTTGGAGGATAGCAAGGTGTTGTCATTCCGTTCGTTTTTCCGGCGCGTGACAAGTAGAGGTGTGGTTTTTCGGTGTTGGATCATTCAAGTGCTTGGAGTGCTTCGGATCATAGAGAATTCAACTAAAGCTTGGGGAATAGCTCAAGAGAAGGTTATCCATCTAATCAACGGACTACAAGGGTGAGTTTCTATATCTCTTGTGAATTCGTTTATGATATTCGTATATACGTAGCTCGATCGATCCTCGTAGGGATTCGGATAGAATTAATTTTCGTTTTACCGCTTCCGCTGGGCCTTCGTTTTAAGCACCGAATCCCAACAGTTTTGGCAAAGGAGTGTGGAAACTCACTCGAGGTTCTTTGATTTTCGGGAGAGGAGAAAAGGAAGGGAAATTGTACGTGACATTTCCAAAGGTCACGATTAATTCCGTGAACACAATCGACAATAATGACATGTCCGAGCTATGGCATAAGAGGCTCGGTCACATGAGCGAGAAAGGTATGGTGCTATTATCGAAGAAGGAGGCATTGTCCAGGGTTCATAAGGTACATCTTAAAAGGTGCTCTCATTGTCTAGCCGGGAAGCAAAGAAGAGTTACATTTAAGAGTCATACTCCTTCATGGAAGGAAAATGTTCTTGATCTTGTTCATTCCGATGTTTGTGGTCCTATGAAGACTAGGACGCTCGGTGGTTGCCGATACTTTGTTACATTCATCGACGATCACTCGAGGAAGGTGTGGGCATACACCTTGAAGACCAAAGATGAAATTTTAGATGTTTTCAAACAATTTCATGCCTCGGTGGAAAGAGAGACTAGGAAGAAGCTAAAGTATATTCGGACGGACAATGGTGGAGAATACATCGGGCCCTTTGATGAATATTGCCGAGAGCAAAGGATCCGACATCAAAAGACGCCACTGAAGACTCCGCAACTCAATGCTTGGCGGAGAGAATGAACCGGACTGTGGTCGAGATAGCTCGATGTTTGCTCTTGTTGTGAGGAAATCCCTCACACTATGCCGCAAGTGCATGGTGTCAACAAGTAATAAAGTGATAAGTAAGATATCGTTCCCTCGAGGACTGATTTCACTAAGTACCAAAATATAGTCAACTCACAATTTTATTTGAAGAACAATTATATGGAATTTATTTCTAAACTAATTGCAAAAAATAAATAGAAAATAATAATAGTAATAATAAAAATAATAATACTAATAAGGGCGTAGGATTATGATTTTCACCTCAAACAATCAGGAATGATTTTTATTTAATTCCCATTCACTTTTATTCAATTGATTGTAAGCCAGGAATTCCTAAATTATTCTAAAGCCTTTCCCAAGGTCGATAGAAAATACTACGAATTATTAACTCGATATATCCCTATTCGGATTAGATAATTAATAGCTAAAACAGTTCAAGAATCCCCACAATAAATAGGCTTCACAATTCCCATGAGTATATCCCTATCTCACGAAAATCATGATTTTTCTCACAAGAACTATGCCTAAATTTCATCTCCCGAATCCATAAAGACATTCAAATCAATTCAACTATTGGCCAGACAATTGAAAGCATTGAGAACAGTGAGAAGAATCCAATTCAATACGAATAACCAGTGGATTGAAATAAAAATAAATAAATCAAACCGTCATGTAATCAGCTACAATCAAAATCCTACTCGAATAGATCTAGGAACTAAGATGCGGAAAAATTAAGAAAAACCGTAGGGATCCATGGTCTTGTCGTCGCCCACCAATCTCTTCGTTTCTGCTCCTCTGGTGTCTCCGCTCTATCTATCCATGCCTTGATGCCCTTGGTGTTTTCTGCTTTTTCTCCTTGATGATGATCGATCCTCTGATGATAATCTCCCTCAATTATGACCTTTAATGCTTATTTATAACTCTCCTCAGCCTCCAAAATGCGTCCGTGTGATTAGGTCGAGAACAGGCTCCAAAACGACCCAGAAACGCGGCAATTTCTATCAAAACCGCCCCGTGGGCCGCGGCTCACTTAATCTGTGCCGCGACTCACGCTGTTCAGCGCAGATGCCTGGGCGTCTTTTTTCTTCCTGGGCCGCGGCTCAGCATCCTTGTGCCGCGGCTCACAGTACAGTGCGCTCGGTGCTTGTTGGTTGCCTTCGTGTGCCGCGGCTCACTTAGTTTGTGCTAGGCTTGGAACTTTTCGGTTCCTGGGAGAAAAATACAGGAACCGGAACCGAACCGCATAGTTTTTTCGCAGTTCGGTTTTTCCAATTTTTTTTGTCCGAACCGCACAGGAACCGAACCGAAGCGGAACCGATTTTGTATGGTTTGGACGAAATTTATTATATTATATTTTATTTTATTAAGAATATATTATATTATTTTATATTATATTAATTATGTTTAATAAGAATATATTATATTATATTATATTCAGAGGGTCGGTTTCCCGATTCGGTGCGGTTCGGACGGTTCCTTGCGGTTCAGATCGGTTCCTCTTTAAAACAGACAGGAACCGCGAACCGAACCGAACCGAATACTAACAGTACGAACCGAACCGAAAAAAAAAATTATTGCTAGGAACCGAACCGAACCGTCGGTTCCAATGCGGTTCGGATCGGTTCTGCGGTTCCCAGTTCCAAAAGTCCCAGCCCTAGTTTGTGCCGCGGCCCCAGGCCAAAAATCGCCTTTTTCGCCCGTTTTTCATCGTTCGAGCTTCCGGACTCCAATTTCCTGCCAAACATAAAAGAATAGTGCTTTAAAGGCTCATTTATGCAGATTTAGGCTCAAAATGGATATAAAATAATGATAAATAAGCGCACAAAAATATGCCTAACAAATACCCCTGAGCCTTTGCTTGTCCTCAAGCAAAAAAAATCAATTTTCAAATAAAAAAAAGTATAGTGAATGATCGTGCAAATCCAGAGTGCTCAACTTAATCAATACTACCTTGAAAATCTCAAAGAATGATACGAGTATCGTATTAGTGAGTCACATTCACGGACACTGATTCCAAAAAGTAGTCATTTTCAGTCCTAACCAATCGTTCATGAAGAAAATCAAGCTGAAAGATTAACAAGCGTGAATTTAACCGACCGCCAATATGAAGGGTTAGAGTAAACAAGCTAACTCGCCCAGCCCCACAGTCTAGTGGCAAAATTCAAGAGTTTCATCATCAAAAATAAACCTCGGACAGCATTCCCTTATGTATGATCATAATAGAGATTCGAGTTAACCACTAGGTTCGGATCTCGGGATATTTCATCGGGATAATCCTAGGGTGGACTTCCATTCTCATATATTGGGGAACCGTTTGACGTAAAAGACACTCATGGGGCACATGGATACTTCTAGTTACTAAGTCCCCCTCTACAGCGGAGAAAAAACTCGAATAGCAATTCCCGCATGTCAAGGTTGCTGTTTTACGCGAGAGTAAACAACGGGTCACGTGAATACCCCCGGTTACTAGGCTTCCCATCATCGGTAATGCGATATTTCTAAATCATTAGTCTATTCAGGGTTGTCGTTTTACGCGAGAGTAAACAACGGGTCACGTGAATACCCTCGGTTACTAAACTTCCCATCATAGAACATATAATATTCGACTTTTTGGGAAAGACTGTCCGACTCTAAACTCAATTTAAGTGCCAACACGACTCATGTGACTGGATAACTAGCTACGCGAAAAGTATAATCAAACATATAGACGGCGATTTGAAAACACGTATGTCTCCTTTCTTATCTGCTAAGATTTCTACAAAAACGAAAAATTTCGGACCTAAATGAATACTCAACAGAAACAGATATCGCTGACTACAACTCAACTAAAACTCAACCGTTTCTTCAAAAAGAAATCAGTATCGTAACATCAGTTTTACACACGGAAGCACGAAAAATTCACGAAAAGTAAAACAATGATGAAATCGCAATTTATAACCAAGAAAAATTAAGAAAATAACGCATGCTTCAATCTATTCCACTACACATAAAATCATCAACAATAAAAATCATGTGAAAATAAAAGAGATAAGGAAAAGTGAATCTTATTCCAAATGTCTTCTTGAACGCCAGCACATGTCTGAGTGGAATCGTCTGTCAATCCATACTTCAAATAATGCTCAACATCACCAGGGACCCCCAAACTTAGTCTCTAGTCATGAAATAACTGTAGACATTAAGTCAAGAAAGACTAGAATATGAAGGATAATAACTCATTGGGGTTAGAAATAAAAATATTATAGAAATCAGGGCCACAAGAATACACGAATCCAAACGAAATAACAAAACAACGAAAAAAAATTATTAACGAAAAATCAAATAAAAACAACTAACTAGAAAGCAAGTAAAAATGATGGGTTGCCTCCCATCAAGCGCTCTATTTTACGTCTTGAGCACGACGTGGCAAAAAAAAAAAATTAACGTGGCTTCTTTCTAGGGAGATTGCCAAATACCCCCTTCTTACAATCTATAAGCCTTTATTCCACAAGGGAGGCTTTGGTTCATGCCCGGTTGTCAAAAATAATGAGTAAGAATAATTATGCGGACAACCAAAAAATAATGGAAGAATATAATAATTGTAAGGCACGAAAAAATAAGTAGAGTTCGAATGGGTAAATAAGACTTATCATGAACAACCTCATTAGAACTCAAAGAATCAGCCTCAACAAAATCAAGAGTAATGGAATCAATCTCTCCCATTATGGATTTAGGAAAAATTATGCACGGCACCGTTAATAAAATTTTAGGCACAAAAGTGTTCACCTTATTGTTCGAAGTTTGATGACAAATTAATGAAATTTCTTTGGAAACATCATCAATGGTAACTTCTTCTACAGGCTCATCACACTTTATGTAATTATCAGGTGCTGGGGGATCGACCCTAAAACTCAACATGTCTTTCTTCTCAACCTCCCCCTCAACTTCACTACTAAATATATGAGCTGGAAAATAACCATAGTGAATCTCAAGACCATGACGTGCACATTCTCGCTCAAGAGGGGTACTATCAGGATTTTTGAGAGCGTCTACACATTGTTCAAGCATGGTCTTTTGTTTTGGGGGAGGGGGTTGACTGACCTTATTAGGCAAATTATTGAGATCATCGAAATTTATGAAATGCCAAGGGTCATGATAATCAAAGGAAAACATAATGAAAAAATAAAAATATAGAGACTAAAGAAAAAAACTTCAAATTAAAATTAGAGTCGCTTGGTAATGATATTAGCGAAAATCACCCCGACAACAATAAAAATTTGTTGTGAGGAAATCCCTCACACTATGCCGCAAGTGCACGGTGTCAACAAGTAATAAAGTGATAAGTAAGATATCGTTCCCTCGAGGACTGATTTCACTAAGTACCAAAATATAGTCAACTCACAATTTTATTTGAAGAACAATTATATGGAATTTATTTCTAAACTAATTGCAAAAAATAAATAGAAAATAATAATAGTAATAATAAAAATAATAATACTAATAAGGGCGTAGGATTATGATTTTCACCTCAAACAATCAGGAATGATTTTTATTTAATTCCCATTCACTTTTATTCAATTGATTGTAAGCCAGGAATTCCTAAATTATTCTAAAGCCTTTCCCAAGGTCGATAGAAAATACTACGAATTATTAACTCGATATATCCCTATTCGGATTAGATAATTAATAGCTAAAACAGTTCAAGAATCCCCACAATAAATAGGCTTCACAATTCCCATGAGTATATCCCTATCTCACGAAAATCATGATTTTTCTCACAAGAACTATGCCTAAATTTCATCTCCCGAATCCATAAAGACATTCAAATCAATTCAACTATTGGCCAGACAATTGAAAGCATTGAGAACAGTGAGAAGAATCCAATTCAATACGAATAACGAGTGGATTGAAATAAAAATAAATAAATCAAACCGCCATGTAATCGGCTACAATCAAAATCCTACTCGAATAGATCTAGGAACTAAGAGGCGGAAAAATTAAGAAAAACCGTAGGGATCCGTGGTCTTGTCGTCGCCCACCAATCTCTTCGTTTCTGCTCCTATGGTGTCTCCGCTCTATCTATCCATGCCTTGATGCCCTTGGTGTTTTCTGCTTTTTCTCCTTGATGATGATCGATCCTCTCATGATAATCTCCCTCAATTATGACCTTCAATGCTTATTTATAACTCTCCTCAGCCTCCAAAACGCGTCCGTGTGATTAGGTCGAGAACAGTCTCCAAAACGGCCCAGAAATACGGCAATTTCTATCAAAACCGCCCCGTGGGCCGCGGCTCACTTAATCTGTGCCGCGGCTCACGCTGTTCAGCGCAGATGTCTGGGCGTCTTTTTTCCTTCCTGGGCCGCGGCTCAGCATCCTTGTGCCGCGGCTCACAGTACAGTGCGCTCGGTGCTTGCTGGCTGCCTTCGTGTGCCGCGGCTCACTTGGTTTGTGCCGCGGCCCCAGGCCAAAAATTGCCTTTTTCGCCCGTTTTTTATCGTTCGAGCTTCCGGACTCCAATTTCCTGCCAAACATAAAAGAACAATGCTTTAAAGGCTCATTTATGCATATTTAGGCTCAAAATGGATATAAAATAATAATAAATAAGCGCATAAAAATACGCCTAACAGCTCTCACTGCCGGATTGCCAAAGTCATTTTGGGGAGAAGCTTTGAACACGGCGGTTCATGTTATTAATTTGACGCCTTGTGTTCCTTTGGAGTTTAATGTCCCGGATAAAGTGTGGAGCGGTAAAGACATCTCATACCGCCACTTAAGGGTTTTCGGATGTAAAGCTTTTGTACACATTCCAAATGATGAGAGATCAAAGCTTGATTCCAAGACGAAGCCATGTATTTTTATTGGTTACGGGATTGATGAGTTCGGGTATAGATTATATGACCCGGTGACAAAAAGGCTTGTTCGGTCAAGAGATGTTGTCTTTGTTGAAGATCAAACGATGAAAGATGTTGAGAATGGAGAGTCGGATCCACAACACGACTATGATCTTATTGATTTGGACCCCGTTCCCCCACAACATGTTGAGACACCCGGTGGAGAGGATGTCCAAAATGATGAACAACATGATGCCGGTGACAATGATGAGTTGAGACAAGATGACACCGATGGAGCTCATCTCGAGCTACCCGTGACGAACATGCCATCTTTTATTCCACATAGGCGGTCGACGAGGGACCGTCATCCCTCCACTTGTTATTCGGCCGATGAATATGTCTTACTCACCGACGAGGGAGAGCCCGAATATTTTGCGGAGGCTATGGAGGATGAAAAGAAGAAAGAGTGGATGGATGCCATGCAAAATGAGATGAGTTCCTTGCATGATAATAACATATAAGAGTTGGTAAAGTTGTCGAAAGGCAAGAGAGATTTGAGAAACAAATGGGTGTATAGAGTGAAGTCGGAGGAACATATTTCGTTGCCCCGATACAAAGCTAGACTCGTAGTGAAAGGATTTAGTCAAAAGAAGGGCATTGATTTTGATGAGATTTTTTCTCCGGTTGTGAAGATAGGATCGAGCAAATGGATGTCAAGACGGCTTTTCTTCATGGAGATCTTGACAAAGAAATTTATATGAAGCAACCGGAAGGATTTGAGGTCAAAGGCAAAGAGGATTATGTTTGTAAACTCTGGAAGAGTTTATACGGGTTGAAGCAAGCACCACGGCAATGGTACAAAAAGTTTGAGTCGGTTATGGGGGAACAAGGCTACCGGAAGACGACTCTAGACCATTGCGTATTTTTCAAGAAATTTAGAGATGATGATTTTATCATCTTATTGCTTTATGTGGATCACATGTTGATCGTTGGCAAGAATGCCGAGTGTAACACCCCAATTCACAACTGGGACATTACACGCCGTAGAACCCTCGTGAGGTCTACCAGGGTAACACATGACATAAAAACCACAATATAATCCCGAATGATGCACTCGAAAATAAATAAGGTCGTGGCCTCGGCCAAAACATTTATAACGTAATACACGAACAGAGGTTAAATACCGATTCTTTGCCCACGCAGGGGACTTAAACTAATTTTCAAAATGATACCTAACTTCAATACTCGACAATGCAATGACAAAACATAAAAATGCACTGAGCCACATCATCAAGCCACCATCCTTCGCGTGCGTGTCCCGTGCCTCGCCTCGGCCCTCCTGCACTAAATGCATAAGACGCATTTCCCCCATTTAAGGGGTCAGCATTCGAATAGCTAGTGCAAGTACACAATTACACAACATTATATACAAAAACGGTTTTACACAATCATCTCAAACATAAGTCATTTGCCACATATATATTCCGGAATACTACATTGGCAATCACATCGATTTTCAGTCATCACGATATCACAAAATCACAACTGGTATCCCGTGGCCGTACCCCTTAGTATCGACCCCCAGACATCCCGTCGAACACTCCGGGTGGGATACCACTTCCGCGGCCGTACCCCTTAGTATCGACCCCCAGACATCCCGTCGGACACTCCGGGTGGAAGTTCAATCACGCATGCACTCAAGTCCACTTCCGCGGCCGTACCCCTTAGTATCGACCCCCAGACATCCCGTCGGACACTCCGGGTGGAAGGAACACAACTCACGCACCCAAAAATCACCATTCATCGTTCATTTCGAGAATCACAATGTACATAATGAAATGTAATACATGTACTTGCCTTGAACACGATGAAACAAGGGAAACAACGAAGGAATAGGTTTTGGTCCGAACAATCCTCCCAAATCCGCTCCTAACACAACAACGGTATACAACAAGTCTCAATAATGCGGAAAGGTAAGAATTAATCCTAATTCTACCCGTTGGGACAATTCATCGGACACCAAGAGTGCATAAGGAAATGAAATCGGTCAATGGTATAACAACGGGATTTCATCCCAATCAAAAACAAGAAAACCATGGGTCGCGTGAATACTATCAAAATCTAATAACAACATCGGTTAATTCGAATTAAAACACAAGATCACCACCAAACCCTCCCCAAAATCATACTAGGGTTGAAGGAGTTCTTACCTCTTGAAGATTCAAGCCCTATAATCCGAAGAACACGTGCTAAATCCACAATCCGAGCTACACGATCGAAGGAGGATGAAGAAAATCAAACACTCAAATGATTTGTGAAGGAAAAACCCTCCCTCAAGCTCTCTCTCGGTTGAAGGTGAAGAAAAGGGAAAAAAATGAGCTGAAATGCTCAAAAACGAATTTATAGGGTTGACTACCTGCCGGACACGGCCCGTGCCGATCGGCACGATCGTGTCGCATACCGCCGACAGGACTCGACCGTGTCGCTTGACACGGTCGCGGCGCGGAGGGCCTTCCGATAGTGACCCGTCCGGCGACTTCGGCATGACTCGGCC
The DNA here is from genome assembly GCA_033398695.1 of Orobanche coerulescens. Classification (NCBI taxonomy): domain Eukaryota; kingdom Viridiplantae; phylum Streptophyta; class Magnoliopsida; order Lamiales; family Orobanchaceae; genus Orobanche; species Orobanche coerulescens. Next base: position 203,212,860 of record CM065801.1, on the reverse strand, counting down.
GTGTCCTGGAACACGGTCGGGCGTGTCGGCGATCGGTTCTCGCTTATCCGGAAGAGTTCGACTCGGCCGTGCCAAGCGACACGGCCGAGTCACGTAGGCGAGACTCCGGCATTTCCGGACGAGTACGGCACGGGCCGTGTCGGACGACACGGCGAGTTCGGTCGGCGATGATCGCCAAATCAAAAATGAGCGGGTGAGCTAAAACGACCATAACTCTCTCTTAGGACTCGATTGACTCACCGTTTGAACCATTGGAAAGCTAATTCGATGCTCTATAATATTGCAAAGATTTAGAATTTTTGGAGTTACCAAAAATTAATGGTGATCTAACAAAGTCGAACTCATAAGAGGAAAGTTGAAACAATGAACAATAATGATACACAACTCGAAGTTTTTCCGAACGGTGAACACGGTGAATGAACATGATTGATGAATGATTATAATTGAGTGAAAATACACTGAGTGACAATTACAGACTGATAATTACTGAATGAAAATGAATGAATTACAACCGGGTATTACATTATCTCCCCCTAAAAATAAGTTTCGTCCCGAAACTTACAACACGAATAACTCGGGGTATCTCGACCTCATACTCTCCTTCGTTTCCCACGTGGCTTCCTCGGATCCATGCCTCGACCACTGTACTTTGACCAAAGGAATAGTTTTGTGCCTGAGTTGCTTCACTCGACGCTCTAAGATCTGAATCGGCCTCTCCTCGAAGGTAATGTCGGGCCCCAACTCGATCTCTCCAAAATCAATAATATGGCTAGGGTCCGATACGTACTTCCTAAGCTGGAAAACATGAAATACGTCATGCACGTGGCTCAGGGACGGCGGCAAGCCTAACCGATACGCAAGCTCTCCAACTCTATCTAAAATCTCGAACGGCCCGATATATCTCGGACTAAGTTTACCCTTCTGACCGAAGCGGTAAACTCCCCGTGTCGGCGACACCTTAAGCAAGACCTGATCTCCCAACTCAAACTCCAACGGTCAACGACGTGTATCGGCATAAGACTTCTGCCGACTCTGGGCCGTCAGCAATCTACCACGAATCAGGGCAACCTTCTCTCTCGTCTCAACTATCATGTCGGGCTCGGTACCGATTAGCTCAGACGTATCATCCCAACACAACGGCGATCTGCACCTCCTCCCATACAACGCTTCGAATGGTGCCATTTTAATCAAGGCGTGCCAACTATTGTTGTACGTGAACTCGATTAACGGTAAGTGCGATTCTCAATCATCCTTCCAATCTAAAGCACAGGCTCGTAACATATCCTCTAGCGTCTGTATCGTCCGCTCAGACTGTCCGTCTGTCTGAGGGTGGTAGGATGTACTAAGTCTCAACTCGGTTCCCAAATCTCTATGAACGGCCTGCCAAAAATGTGATATGAACCGGCCATCACGATTCGAAACAATACTCTTAGGGGTCCCATGCAATCTCACTATTTCCGCAACAAACACTCGTGCAAGCCTCTCCGGCCCCCAAGTGTCCTTAATACTTAGGAAATGAGCTGATTTGGTTAGTCGATCAACAACGACCCAAATCATGTTCATTCCCGTCCGAGTCTTAGGCATACTGTAATGAAATCCATAGAAATATCCTCCCATTTCCACTCCGGGATAGGAAGTGGTCGTAATGACCAGCGGGTCGCCGATGCTCAATCTTAACTCTTGTGTGTCGGACACCTCGACACAAACTCGCTAACGTCTGCCTTCAAATTACTCCACCAGTAGTTGCTCCTCACATCCTTGTACATTTTACTCGTACCAGGATGTATGGAGTAAGGTGAAGCATGAGCTTCACTCAAGATTTTCTGTCTCAGCTCAATATCACTCGGTACACAAAGTCTGCCGCGAAACCTCAAAACTCCATTATCGTGAACCACAAATCCAGGGGCTTTCCCTTTCCTCACATCCTCCCTCAACTGGACCAAAAACAGATCGCCATACTGCTTCGCCCTGATATCATCAGTCAAGGACGAAGTGATCTCTAACGCACATAACTGGCCCTGAACTCTCTGAACCCAAACCTCAATATTCTGACAGATGAAATCTCGTTGGATCCTAATCTGCGGTGTAAGTACTTCTAACATCTGTAAAGCCATCGGTTTTCGGCTCAACGCATCAGCCACTACGTTGGCCTTACCCGGATGGTAAAGTATCTCGAGGTCGTAATCTTTAATTAGCTCTAACCACCTACGCTGCCTCATATTCAACTCTTTCTGGCTGAAGATGTACTTCAGACTCTTGTGATCCGTAAAAATCTTACACGATGACCCATAGAGGTAATGCCTCCAGATTTTTAAGGCGAAAACGACCGCAGCTAACTCCAAATCGTGCGTGGGATAATTTACTTCATAAAGTTTCAATTGGCGGGATGCATAAGCAATCACTCTGTCTCTCTGCATCAAAACACATCCTAGACAAAGGCCCGAAGCATCACTATACACTACGAAGTCCTCGTTCCCCTGAGGCAATGCTAAAACGGGTGCGGTAGTCAGACGTCTCTTTAACTCGTCAAAGCTGTCCTGCCTGTCTGCAGTCCACTCGAACTTCTGAGTTTTCTGGAGCAACTGAGTGAGTGGTCTAGCGATCTTAGAAAATCCCTCAACGAATCTGCGGTAATAGCCGGCAAGACCCAGAAAACTCCTCACCTCCTTCACATTATTAGGCGGCTCCCAAGCCATCACTGCCTCTATCTTCTACGGATCTACCCGAACTCCCTCTGCTGAAATCACATGCCCGAGGAACGTCACTTCCTCGAGCCAAAACTCACACTTAGAGAACTTCGCGTACAACTGCTCTGCCCTCAAAGTGTCTAATACAATCCGGAGATGCAAGGCGTGCTCCTCCCGATTCCGTGAATAGATAAGAATATCGTCGATAAAAACGACTACGAATTTGTCTAGATACTCAATGAAAACTTTGTTCATCAACTGCATGAACAACTGTGGGGCATTAGTTGGCGAAAGGCATAACCACAAACTCGTAGAGGCCATATCTCGTCCGAAAGGCGACTTTGAATATCGACGTCCGAATTCTCAATCGTAGTAGCCCGATCGCAAATCAATCTTGAAAAGACCGTCGCCCCAAGCCGATCAAACAAATCGTCAATCACGGGCAAAGGGTATTTATTTTTGATGGACAACTTGTTTAATTCTCGAAAATCGATGCATAAACGGCGACCCATCCTTCTTCTTAACAAAGAGTACAGCGCACCCCAAGGCGATGCGCTCGGTCGAATATACCCTTTATCTAACAATTCTCCCAACCGATTCTTCAACTCTAACATCTCCGACGGTGCCATACGGTGCGGTGCTCGAGAAAAATGCATTCGGCTCAAGATCGATAGGAAACTCCACCTCTCGCTGCGGTGGTAACCCCGGCAAGTCGTCTGGGAAAACATCGGGATACTCACCAACAACTGGAATTGACGACATGTCAACTCCACCATCTTCCGCCTTCAGAGCGTAACACCAGTAGCCGACACAACCCTGGTTCAGAAGTTTCATGGCCTTCAAGGCGTTAATCACGCTCCCCGATCTACCCGGCTTACAGCCGACGAGAGTATGCTCGGTGCCATCCTCGGCCACGATCGAGATAGTACGAGTCCGATAGTTCATGATAGCACCGTGACGCTCTAACCAATCGTCCCCGAGGATTAAATCCTCACCCTTGAGGTTGATAACAATGAGGTTCGAGGGCCAGTCTCGGCTCCCGATCCTCACGGGGCAATCCCTAACTTCCCGGTGCCCAACCATGCGATCCCCGCTAGGCGTACCCACCACAAACGGTTCACATTCAAACAAGCAGTTAAAGCCAATACGATTCACACAATCCGATGCAATAAAGGAATGGGTAGCACCCGAATCAAAAAGCACGGAAACTGGATGAGTAAGGATCTGAGTGGTACCTGACGCCACCGGAATGTCCGCCTCCTCTGTGCGCCTCATCTGGTACAATCGGGGGTGGACTGAACCCGAGCTCGAGGCTGCGCGGCGATCCGGCTGTCCCCGACCTCTACCGCGACCCGAACCCTGCGGAACCTGAATAGCTGGAGTGTTAAGATCCCTCTGATCGGTAGTGGTAGTCGGAACTCTAGCGGCCCTGGTGGCTCTCTCACAATGAGTCGCCCGATGTCCGGTCTGCCCGCAAGTGTAGCAAGTAACTGGAGGAAAAGGACAATCCTTCATCAAATGCTCATATTGGTTGCAGTTAAAACAAACCCTGCCACCAGAGGCAACGGTCTGAACTGAATGGTTACCCTGAGATTCACCGGCCTGATGGAACGGCCTCTTCCCCGGCATGGGAGCAGAACGAGACCTCGAAAACTGACCACCCTTCCCGGTCGAGAATCCACCGGTAGTCTTCTGCTTCTTAACTTTCGAAACCGACTCGATTAGGAATCGCCATCTCGATCGCTAGGCGCGATCACGGTATTCCTTCAAAGTGGCACACATGAGCGGTGCCATACTGCCTAATATGCGGCTTCATGCGCATATTGAAGTAACGGATTTTATCACCTCTCGATCTCACTTGATCTCTTACGAACCCCAATGCCGATTGTAAGAAATGATGGCCTGAGAAATAGGCACATCCCGAGGTGTAGCGGTGAAGAATTCCACAATTCTGCGCTCCTTGATCAAGCGGCGGACAATACTCTGCTTCCATAGCGGCCTTGAATTCCTCCCAAGTAGCTCGACGGTCTCTGGGCACAACGGCCTCCCACCATTCCGCAGCCTTCCTTATCCAGAGGTACTGGGCAATATGTACCCTCCTGTCTTCGTGACAAGCTACGGCATCGAAGGTCCTGGACAACCGAAAGAGCCAATTCTCCCAACCGAGGGAGTCGGAGGATCCGGAGAAACGAGGAGGGTGCATCTTAGTCACCGCTTGAAGCCACTTATTAGCCTCCTCTTAGGTGTCGGGGCGGATTAAGCGTCCACCCCGAGCTATCGAGTAAGTTGGGCTACCAATTCTTGAAGTACGGCGAGAGCCAGCGTCGGCATTATTACCCGACGGCACCGAGTGAGAGGCCGAGTCCAGCTGGGTGAGAAAGTGAGCCCTCCTCATTATCGGCACCCGACCACGGCCTCGGCCGCGTCCCCTAGCCGGTCTACCACGACCTCTCAACATACTGAAGGAAAATAAGAAAAGGACAAGATTAGAAAGATTCACAATTCACAAAGTTGGTAACACAAGTCACGATTCCGAACAGCGCAAGAAAACGAATTACAGAGATATAAGAGTTCGAGGAGACTTACAGCCACGGGTCGCACGAAAAGACGGTAGCATGATGATATTAGGCTCAACGACTGACTCTAATGACGCAACTGACAGACCCAAAATTCACCGACAGCCTAGGTATTCAAAACCTAAGCTCTGATACCATAAATGTAACACCCCAATTCACAACTGGGACATTACACGCCGTAGAACCCTCGTGAGGTCTACCAGGCTAACACATGACATATGTAACACCCCGAGATATTCGGAATAATTACAGCGCCGTAAACCCTTTAGATAAGGATTTACAAGGCTAATTTTAAAAGAAGTGTAAAAATAATTCAATCGTACAACTGAAGTTCAAATACAGATTTGATTCAACCGATCAAATGCGTTAACTTATACAACCATATCGAATGACCTTATTGAAACAGACGTACTCGAGTACTAAACGAACCAAGAAGACAAATCACAATAATAATAACATCAATCACATCACTGAGCCATTCCATCGTCCTGTCGGTACTGTGGTTGCTTCCCCGCTCCTCGGCTACCTGAACATCAAAACAATGTCCACCCCCGAAGGGGTTAGCAAAACAATGCTAGTACAAGTATCATCATACAATAAATCATCAATGTATCATAAAACTTGCAAAACGGACTTCCGCCACCGGAATCCAACGATGCGAATCCTCACGATTCCATCAATACAATACAAGGTAATACAGCGATCCAGCGCCCTCAGCATAGATCCCCATGATGATCCCGTCGGACCAACGCATGGTGGAAAACCCGTCCAACGATCCAGCGCCCTCAGCATAGATCCCCATGATGATCCCGTTGGACCAACGCATGGTGGACATTCGATCCAGCGCCCTCAGCATAGATCCTCATGACCCCCCTCGGATCATTTATACCATAATCAATCAATTATGCATACACATATGCATTTCAATATGTTCATCAATACGAACAAACAACAACGAATATCACGAGAATTCTCAGAAATACATCTCATATTCAACAATATGAATAAAACCACAAGCATGATAAATCGAACTCGACATATGATACTTGCCTCGAAAATGGCAAGGACGAAACACTTCAATGTTCTCGACACACTCGAAGGCCGCCTCCTTCGATCAACGTAACAAGCTCGAACCTTAACAAAAGGAACGATATACAAATCATCTCAAGTCGAACGATGGCCTAACAATTCGTTCTATGGCCGAAAAGCTCAAAATAACCAATCTGCCTGGACTGCTTAGCGTGCGCTACGTACTCTACGTAACGTGCGCTAAGCAGGCCTGTTAGCGTACGCTATCGTGTGAGACTAGCGTGCGCTAGTTACGAACTGACTGTATGAACCGGCCGATACATAACGCACGCTACGTACGTATCGTACGCTAACTGAACCCCGATAGCGCACGTTAACTCATATATGTTAGCGTGCGCTAACCCTGCATGGCAGAATACTGCTAACGGAAAAACTGGGTTGAAAGGTGGTGAATTCATGAATTCTATGTTGATATAACATGTCATCCTCAAGCATGTCATTCTAAAAAGGTTTGTGGAAGTTCCATGATCATGAGGTACTAATATACGGATAATCAACTCAACATCATATCTTTTCTAAGATCTTCAAGAAATATTCTAAGTTCCGATTATTCCAAGTCCCAAAACATATGATTCCTTACGTAAAACATACGAACTAGGAAATATCCGATTACTGATCATAAATCGATTTGAAAACGCTTAGGAGTCCACAAACTGAGATGGTTCAAAGGTTCATACGATAAATAGTGCCGATACGTCAAAAGTATCCTTCTAACATGTGATGACCGATCATAAACGAAATGACTGGCTATCAAAACATGATCAGGCGTCCTTAAAAACATTACTAACATCGGTGAAGAATCACCTACCTCAAAGTAGTGAAGAACACGGAGGAAGTTGAAGCAATCCAACACCGAAAGCTTGAACACCAATCTCCAATGATATACGATCTTCAATCACGAACTAGGGTGTTGATATGAAGTGTTTAGGATGAAGGAAGTTATGTTCTAAGTGTAAGAATTCGGGTAATGGGAGAAGAGAGAACTGAAATCACGAATAGGATCTTTGTCTATTTATAATAAATGGTTATTAGCGCGCGCTAGACCCTGTTCGTAGCGTGCGCTAACGGCTCACTGACTAAACTGTACTCGGCACCTAGCGTGCGCTACGCATATACCTGTAGCGTGCGCTAAGGCGTTGACTCGGCTTTTCCCCGAAAGCCGTCCAGGTACATCCCGACACTATCCGACAGGGGTCCCCCGGCCAGATCTCACCTACCGCACGTCCCAATCAATCTGACCACGCATAGCGTGCGCTAATGACCCTCAGTAGCGTGCGCTATGAACCCTCGTTAGCGCACGCTAAACATATCCGGTAGCGTGCGCTATATGCGCAGATTTACAATCTTTAAATCACAACCACGAAATTAAACGCTCGACAACATCGGATTATGAAATACGGAAAATAATACTCAGACCAAGTACAATCATTACAATATCACCAGTTCCAATTACATAGAAATCTCGGGTATTACATCCTTCCTCCCTAAAAAGAAGTTTCGTCCCGAAACTTAAGATGAAAACAACTCCGGATATCTAGTCTTCATACTGTCCTCCGTTTCCCAAGTGGCCTCTTCGACTCCATGTTGTGACCATTGTACTTTAACCAAGTGTATTGGTTTATTCCTCAATTGTTTGATCCGGCTCTCAAGTATCTTGATTGGTCTCTCTTCGAAGGTGCCATCATTAGCTATCTCGATCTCGTCGAAATTAATGACGTGACTGGGGTCCGGTACATACTTCCGCAATTGGGATACGTGAAACACATTGTGAACGTGACTCAGCGATGGCGGTAAGGCCAACCTGTATGCTAAATCTCCCACTCTCTCGAGGATCTCGAATGGTCCGATATATCTCGGACTAAGTTTGCCTCTCCTCCCAAAACGGAAAATCCCTCGTGTAGGAGACACCTTCAATAGTACATGGTCTCCTACGTCGAACTCTAAAGGGCGACGACGTACATCTGCATAAGACTTCTGTCGACTCTGGGCAGTCAACAATCTCTCTCGAATCGAAGCTATCTTCTCTTGAGTCTGAATAATCAATTCCGGTTCCGTCCCGATCAAATCCGAAGAATCATCCCAACACAGGGGTGATAGGCATCTTCTCCCGTATAAAGCTTCAAATGGGGCCATCTTAATAGAAGCATGCCAACAGTTATTATAGGTGAACTCGATCAAGGGCAAGTGAACTTCCCAATCAGTCGACCAATCTAATGCACAAGCTCTAAGCATGTCCTCTATTGTCTGTATAGTTCTTTCAGACTGACCATCCGTTTGGGGATGATAAGCTGTGCTAAAGTTGAGCTCAGTCCCCAAAGCCCTGTGAAATGCTTTCCAGAAGTGTGACACGAAACGACCATCTCGATCCGAAATAATGGTCTTCGGCGTCCGTCAATCGACTATCTCCGCAATAAATATTCGTGCCAATCTCTCGGGTCCCCATGTATCTTTAATTCCCAGGAAATGAGCCGACTTGGTTAGTCGATCAACTACAACCCAAATCATGTTCATTCCCGTTCTAGTCCTTGGCATACTAGTAATGAAGTCCATCGAGATATCCTCCCACTTCCACTCAGGGATCAGAAGCGGTTTTAGCATTCCGGCAGGTCGTTGATGTTCAATCTTAACCTGCTGACAAGTCAAACACTTCGAAACGTAGTCTGCTACGTCCTTCTTCATATTCCCCCACCAGAAGTTTTGCTTTAAATCTTTATACATCTTACTACTGCCTGGGTGAATAGAATAGGGCGCGCTATGAGCTTCCTTCAAAATTGTCCGTCTCAAATCATCATCCTTGGGAACGCAAAGTCGACTCTGAAATCTCAGAACTCCATCATCTTGTATCACGAATCCTGGGGCTTTTCCTTTCTTTACTTCGTCATATAATCGAAGAATCAGAGAATCGTTCAGTTGTTTAGACTTGATCTCCTCGACTAGTGATGAAGTCAGTTCCATCACATAAAGTTGCCCTTGGATTCCTGGTGCCCATACTTCAATCCCCTCGCGGATCAGTTCTCGTTGAATACTGGTTTGGGACGTAAGTGCTTCCAACACTCGAAGAGAAACAGGTTTACGGCTCAAAGCATTAGCTATTATGTTTGCTTTCCCCGGATGATAGAGAATCTCCAAGTCGTAATCCTTGATCAATTCCAGCCACCTTCTCTGCCTCATGTTTAATTCTTTCTGACTGAAGATGTACTTGAGGCTCTTATGATCTATAAAGATCTGATAATGAGTGCCGTACAAATAATGTCGCCAAATTTTCAAGGCAAAGACCACAGCTGCTAGCTCCAGATCATGAGTCGGGTAATTTATCTCGTACGGTTTCAATTGCCGAGAAGCATAAGCAATCACTTTATCCTTCTGCATCAACACACAACCCAAACCCTGATTTGAAGCGTCGCTGTATACCATGAATCCATCAGTCCCCTCTGGAAACGCTAATATAGGTGCTGTCGTCAGCCTCCTCTTAAGTTCGTCAAAACCAGCCTGACACTTCTCATTCCACATGAACTTTTGAGTTTTCTGTAACAGTTGGGTGAGCGGACGAGCAATTTTGGAAAATCCCTCTACAAAGCGGCGATAATATCCAGCAAGTCCTAAGAAGCTTCGGACTTCTTTCACGTTTTTAGGAGCTTCCCAATCCAAGATTGCTTCGACTTTCTTCGGGTCCACCTGAACTCCGTCGGCTGATATCACATGCCCAAGGAAGGTTACTTCCTTAAGCCAGAACTCGCATTTTGAAAATTTTGCATACAGTTGTTCCTTCCTCAAGGTGCTCAAAACCACACGTAAATGTTCAGCATGTTCCTCTGCGTCCCTCGAATATATCAGGATGTCGTCAATGAAGACGACCACAAATTTATCCAAGTATTCCAAGAATACCCGATTCATCAATTGCATGAATACTGCAGGAGCATTGGTAAGTCCAAACGGCATCACTACGAATTCATAATGCCGTCTGGGATCTGAAAGCAGATTTCGGTATATCCGATTCCTTAATTCTCAGCTGGTGGTATCCTGATCGCAAGTCAATCTTCGAGAATACCCTTGCCCCTTGCAGTTGATCAAACAAGTCGTCGATCCGAGGTATAGGATACTTATTCTTGATTGTCATCTTGTTGAGTTCCCTGTAATCAATACATAGTCGGAGGGATCCGTCTTTCTTCCGGACAAAGAGAACGGGCGCTCCCCAAGGAGAAACACTAGGTTGGATATAGCCCTTCTGTAACAATTCCTCCAGTTGCTTCTTGAGTTCATACATCTCGGTTGGCGCCATGCGGTATGGTGCCCTCAAAATAGGGGCTGCTCCAGGCTCTAATTCGATAGTGAATTCCACTCCCCTCTGCGGAGCTAACCCAGGTAGTTCGTCAGGAAATACGTCCGAGAACTCACTAACAACTGAAATAGACGAGAGCTCTACTCCTTCCTCTTTTCTCATGGCATAGCACCAAAGTCCGTGACATCCCTGCTTCAGTAATTTCACAGCTTTCATTGCCTTGATCAATTTTCCCGAGCTTCCCGGTCTCCATCCTCGGAATAAGTGTTCAGATCCGTCATCAGCAATGATGGAAATGACTCTCTCTCGGTAATTGTAATGACTCCATAACGGTTGAGCCAATCATCTCCGAGAATTAAATCGTCACCGTAGATGTCAACTACAATAAGATTCGATGGCCAATCTCTTCCTTCTATAGATACTGGGAAATCCCTAGTTTCTAGTGTTCCCACAATTTTCTCTCCGCTTGGTAATCCCACAACATAAGGTTCACAATTATACAAGCACGAGATTTTCAAACGATTAACACAGTTCAAAGATATAAAAGAATGCGTAGCTCCCGAGTCGAACAAGACACTAACTGGTTGCAAAAGGATCTGAATCGTACCTGATGCAACAGCTGTGTTCTGATCATCAGATTTCCTCATTTCGTACAGGCGCGGAGGAACAGACCCAGCACTGGATGCCTCTCTCTTCCCAGCGTTCTGCTGCTGAAATCCACTTTGCTGCGTCTGGTTCACACTCGTCTCCTTCGGGACTGGAGCTGGAGTGCGAGTACCAAAAGATCGGGTCGCATTCCCACAAAATGTTGCGCGATGTCCTTCCTGTCCACACTCGAAACAGGTCACAGCAGGCGCGAAACAATCACGTCGAACATGTCCCGCCTTGCCACAGTTGTAACACTTCTTTCCTGCGTCTGAAACAGTCGGTGCTGCCCGGAACTTCTTTCCACCTCGAGAAGGATGCGGAGGTCTCCTGGATGAATGAAAAGAGGATCGACCTTGCGAGGTCCGCTACTCTTATCCTCCGTGAAGTTGCCACCACCTTCTGTTTCTTTGCTTTCGTCGCTTTCTCTCTGCTGCCTCCTTCATATCATAGGCCAACGCCTTGTCCTGATCTTGTCGCAAGGTGGTACATTCAAATCCGACATATACCGCTGAATTTCCGGCTTCATTCGCATGTCAAAATGAAAAATCTTCTCGCCTCGGTCGACCAAGTGGCGCACATAAGTCATTTGGTGATTAAAAGTCTTAATCACGTCCGTCACGAATGCTTCCAATTTTGTGGTGAGAAAAACTCCCGAACTCGGGCTTCTCTAATCGGACGAGGACAATCATGTGCCTCCATCATCACTTTGAATTCCGTCCGACCAACATTGTGCTCCTCTGGTCGAATGGCCTCCCACCGGTCGAAAGCCTCCCCTGTCAAAAGATCTTGGCGGCCGGAACCTTCCTATCGTTGGGACAGTTAATCCGCAAAAATCTTCTCTAATTCCTTCACCGGTGATCCACGAAAGCGTCTCGTGGGCAATCAAATTTCGGAGGATGCAATTTGACCACCTCGGTAAGCCATTTATCTCCCGATTATCCACGTTATTCTCATTGTCCCATCGCCTCGCATGCGATCCACAACTTGAGCAAACTGGTTTATCTGGGCAACCACCTGCTGAAGCACTCCCGGCACGTTAGGATCTGCATTATTATTTGCCGATCCCTGCTGTCCCCCGGAATGTGAATCCGTTCGACTAGCGGCTATCTTTGGAGTAGATACCGACTCTTCTTGCCTCGCATTTCCATGTCCGCGTCCACGACCGCGTCCGCGTCCACGACCTCCTCTCAACATACTGTAAACATAAATACTCAATATCCAGGACAAACTTTCTCAAGTACATCCATTAATGTTTACAAGACGTGAATTAAATAAAACAGTAGTATTCGAGATTAGGAAACTTACAACCACAGTCCACACGATCTTTGGCTCGGCAGGTGATGTTACGAACTATAAATAATCAATAACGTAAATATACCAAACTAACCCGACTGCCAAGATATCCATAAATCTTAGCTCCGATACCATATTCTGTAACACCCCGAGATATTCGGAATAATTACAGCGCCGTAAACCCTTTAGATAAGGATTTACAAGGCTAATTTTAAAAGAAGTGTAAAAATAATTCAATCGTACAACTGAAGTTCAAATACAGATTTGATTCAACCGATCAAATGCGTTAACTTATACAACCATATCGAATGACCTTATTGAAACAGACGTACTCGAGTACTAAACGAACCAAGAAGACAAATCACAATAACAATAACATCAATCACATCACTGAGCCATTCCATCGTCCTGTCGGTACTGTGGTTGCCTCCCCGCTCCTCGGCTACCTGAACATCAAAACAATGTCCACCCCCGAAGGGGTTAGCAAAACAATGCTAGTACAAGTATCATCATACAATAAATCATCAATGTATCATAAAACATGCAAAACGGACTTCCGCCACCGGAATCCAACGATGCGAATCCTCACGATTCCATCAATACAATACAAGGTAATCCAGCGATCCAGCGCCCTCAGCATAGATCCCCATGATGATCCCGTCGGACCAACGCATGGTGGAAAACCCGTCCAACGATCCAGCGCCCTCAGCAAAGATCCCCATGATGATCCCGTCGGACCAACGCATGGTGGACATTCGATCCAGCGCCCTCATCATAGATCCTCATGACCCCCCTCGGATCATTTATACCATAATCAATCAATTATGCATACACATATGCATTTCAATATGTTCATCAATACGAACAAACAACAACGAATATCACGAGAATTCTCAGAAATACATCTCATATTCAACAATATGAATAAAACCACAAGCATGATAAATCGAACTCGACATATGATACTTGCCTCGAAAATGGCAAGGACGAAACACTTCAATGTTCTTGACACACTCGAAGGCCGCCTCCTTCGATCAACGTAACAAGCTCGAACCTTAACAAAAGGAACGATATACAAATCATCTCAAGTCGAACGATGGCCTAACAATTCGGTCTACGGCCGAAAATCTCAAAATAACCAATCTGCCTGGACTGCTTAGCGTGCGCTACGTACTCTACGTAACGTGTGCTAAGCAGGCCTGTTAGCGTACGCTATCGTGTGAGACTAGCGTGCGCTAGTTACGAACTGACTGTATGAACCGGCCGATACATAACGCACGCTACGTACGTATCGTACGCTAACTGAACCCCGATAGCGCACGTTAACTCATATATGTTAGCGTGCGCTAACCCTGCATGGCAGAATACTGCTAACGGAAAAACTGGGTTGAAAGGTGGTGAATTCATGAATTCTATGTTGATACAACATGTCATCCTCAAGCATGTCATTCTAAAAAGGTTTGTGGAAGTTCCATGATCATGAGGTACAAATATACGGATAATCAACTCAACATCATATCTTCTCTAAGATCTTCAAGAAATATTCTAAGTTCCGATTATTCCAAGTCCCAAAACATATGATTCCTTACGTAAAACATACGAACTAGGAAATATCCGATTACTGATCATAAATCGATTTGAAAACGCTTAGGAGTCCACAAACTGAGATGGTTCAAAGGTTCATACGATAAATAGTGCCGATACGTCAAAAGTATCCTTCTAACATGTGATGACCGATCATAAACGAAATGACTGGCTATCAAAACATGATCAGACGTCCTTAAAAACATTACTAACATCGGTGAAGAATCACCTACCTCAAAGTAGTGAAGAACACGGAGGAAGTTGAAGCAATCCAACACCGAAAGCTTGAACACCAATCTCCAATGATATACGATCTTCAATCACGAACTAGGGTGTTGATATGAAGTGTTTAGGATGAAGGAAGTTATGTTCTAAGTGTAAGAATTCGGGTAATGGGAGAAGAGAGAACTGAAATCACGAATAGGATGCTGTCCTATTTATAATAAATGGTTATTAGCGCGCGCTAGACCCTGTTCGTAGCGTGCGCTAACGGCTCACTGACTAAACTGTACTCGGCACCTAGCGTGCGCTATGCATATACCTATAGCGTGCGCTAAGGCGTTGACTCGGCTTTTCCCCGAAAGCCGTCCAGGTACATCCCGACACTATCCGACAGGGGTCCCCCGGCCAGATCTCACCTACCGCACGTCCCAATCAATCTGACCACGCATAGCATGTGCTAATGACCCTCAGTAGCGTGCGCTATGAACCCTCGTTAGCGCACGCTAAACATATCCGGTAGCGTGCGCTATATGCGCAGATTTACAATCTTTAAATCACAACCACGAAATTAAACGCTCGACAACATCGGATTATGAAATACGGAAAATAATAATTAGATCAAGTACAATCATTACAATATCACCAGTTCCAATTACATAGAAATCTCGGGTATTACAACATAAAAACCACAATATAATCCCGAATGATGCACTCGAAAATAAATAAGGCTGTGGCCTCGGCCAAAACATTTATAACGTAATACACGAACAGAGGTTAAATACCGATTCTTTGCCCACGCAGGGGACTTAAACCAATTTTCAAAACAGACAGTCTAACTTCAATACTCGACAATGCAATGACAAAACATAAAAATGCAGACTCGAGCCACATCATCAAGCCAGCCCATCCTTCGCGTGCGTGTCCCGTGCCTGCCCCTCAGCCCTCCCGGTACCTGAAATGCATAAGACGCATTTCCCCTATTTAAGGGGTTAGCATTCGAATAGCTAGTGCAAGTACACAATTACACAACATTATATACAAAAACGGTTATACACAATCATCTCAAACATAAGTCATTTGCCACATATATATTCCGGAATACTACATTGGCAATCACATCGATTTTCAGTCATCACGATATCACAAAATCACAACTGGTATCCCGTGGCCGTACCCCTTAGTATCGACCCCCAGACATCCCGTCGAACACTCCGGGTGGGATACCACTTCTGCGGTCGTACCCCTTAGTATCGACCCCCAGACATCCCGTCGGACACTCCGGGTGGAAGTTCAATCACGCACGCACTCAAGTCCACTTCCGCGGCCGTACCCCTTAGTATCGACCCCCAGACATCCCGTCGGACACTCCGGGTGGAAGGAACACAACTCACGCACCCAAAAATCACCATTCATCATTCATTTCGAGAATCACAATGTACATAACGAAATGTAATACATGTACTTGCCTTGAACACGATGAAACAAGGGAAACAACGAAGAAATAGGTTTTGGTCCGAACAATCCTCCCAAATCCGCTCCTAACACAACAACGGTATACAACAAGTCTCAATAATGCGGAAAGGTAAGAATTAATCCTAATTCTACCCGTTGGGACAATTCATCGGACACCAAGAGTGCATAAGGAAATGAAATCGGTCAATGGTATAACAACGGGATTTCATCCCAATCAAAAACAAGAAAACCATGGGTCGCGTGAATACTATCAAAATCTAATAACAACATCGGTTAATTCGAATTAAAACACAAGATCACCACCAAACCCTCCCCAAAATCATACTAGGGTTGAAGGAGTTCTTACCTCTTGAAGATTCAAGCCCTATAATCCGAAGAACACGTGCTAAATCCACAATCCGAGCTACACGATCGAAGGAGGATGAAGAAAATCAAACACTCAAATGATTTGTGAAGGAAAAACCCTCCCTCAAGCTCTCTCTCTCGGTTGTAGGTGAAGAAAAGGGAAAGAAATGAGCTGAAATGCTCAAAAAACGAATTTATAGGGGTTGACTACCCTGCCGGACACGGCCCGTGCCGATCGGCACGGTCGTGTCGCACAGCTGGCCGACAGGGACTCGACCGTGTCCTGCTTGACACGGTCGCGGCGCGGAGGGCCTTCCGATAGTGACCCGTCCGACAGCGACTCGGCATGACTCGACCGTGTCCTGGAACACGGTCGGGCGTGTCGGCATTAGGTTCTGGCTTTTCCGGAAGAGTTCGTATCGGCCGTGCGAAACGACACTGTCGAGTCTGTGGCGAGACTCCGGCATTTCCGGACGAGTACGGCACGGGCCGTGTCGGACGACATGGCCGAAGTTCGGTCGGCGGTGATCGCCAAATCGAAAAAATGAGCGGGTGAGCTAAAACGACCATAACTCTCTCGTCCGGACTTCGATTGACTCACCGTTTGAACCATTGGAAATCTAATTCGATGCTCTATAATATTGCAAAGATTTAGAATTTTTGGAGTTACCAAAAATTAATGGTGATCTAACAAAGTCGAACTCATAAGAGGAAAGTTGAAACAATGAACAATAATGATACACAACTCGAAGTTTTTCCGAACGGTGAACACGGTGAATGAACATGATTGATGAATGATTATAATTGAGTGAAAATACACTGAGTGACAATTACAGACTGATAATTACTGAATGAAAATGAATGAATTACAACCGGGTATTACACCGAGAGGATTGCCAACTTGAAGAAAGAATTGAATAAGTCTTTTGCCATGAAAGACTTGGGGGCGGCTAAACAAATTCTTGGAATAAGAATTACTCGGGATAGAGCAACCCGAAAATTACACATGTCGCAAGAGCAATATATTGAGAAGGTGCTTAAACGCTTCAACATGGACAAAGCTAAAGTTGTTAGTTCGCCTCTTACTAACAATTTTAAATTGACGAGCAAGGATTGCCCTACTACTAAGGAGGAGATTGAGGATATGGATAAAATTCCTTATGCCTCGGCGGTCGGGAGTTTGATGTATGCTATGGTATGTACTAGGCCCAACATTGCTCATGATGTGGGAGTGGTGAGCCGGTTTCTATCGAATCTGGGAAAGAAGCATTAGGAAGCTGTAAAATGGATATTTAGATATTTACGGGGTACTTCCAAATTGGGGATTACGTTTGGAAATGGGAAAGCAATGCTTGTTGGTTATTCCGATTCGGATATGGCCGGTAATGAAGATAACCAAAAATCTACTTCCGGTTATTTGATGACATTTGCAGAGGGAGCCGTGCCATGGCAATCAAGATTGCAAAAGTGCGTTGCCTTATCTACAACGGAGGCAGAGTATATTGCGGCGGTGGAAGCGAGTAAAGAGCTCTTATGGTTAAAAATGGTTTTACGAGAGCTAGGCTTCCGACAATGACGTTATGTGGTTCTTTGTGATAGTCAAAGTGCGATTCATTTGGCTAAGAATGCGACTTTTCACAAGAGAACGAAACATATCGATGTGAGGTACCATTGGATCCGAGATGCATTGGAGGATGGTTTATTTGAACTTGATAAAGTTCATACCGATGATAATGGTTCCGATATGTTAACCAAGGCGTTGAGTAGAGAGAAGGTGAAAGTGTGTTGTTCGATCGCCGGGATGGCGAACTCTTCCTATATTCCGAAAAGGGGGAGATTTGTAGGAGTAATTTCCAAAATATAGGCCATTTTTCTCACCCTGCACAGCCGGGCCGCGGCACAAGACTGCCGAGCCGCGGCCCCTGGATCACCCTTCAAATGGCCGAGCGGCCTGTACTCTGGGCCGCGGCACCCTCCTGCCGGGCCGCGGCCCCTTCGCAATACCTGGGCAATCTTTTTATGAGTGTGCCGCGGCACACTTGGCCCGGGCCGCGGCACACGGGGTCAACCCAACAATGGGGATCCTTTTTAATAGGTTTGCTGCGGGATTTTCATCACTACTTCACCTACATTTTTGAGAGAGGAACAAGAGAGAGATAGAGAGAGAAACAAGAGAGAGAAATACATTTCTTTACTTTCCCGGAGAGTTATCGGTCGGACTGTCGTGATATTTTGACAAGAACTTGGTAGCTATTGGGCAAATATTTTCACCGGAGTAGATCGAGTTTTTTGAGTCCGAAAGTTTGGGTATTTCGTTAGCTTTTTGTGTAAGCTATTTACGGTGTTTTCTTTTCTTGATCTTGTTGTTATTGTGTATTCCAAATACTTGAAGTTTGTTTATTACCATGTATTTGAAGATTATTGGTGTATACCCCTAGTTTGTATTAGGGACAAATCGTTTATTGTGTATTGGCGATAGTGGATTTAAGCGGCTTCGGTCCCGTGGTTTTTACTCTCGGCTTGAGGGGGTTTCCATGCTAAAATATTGTGTCTCGTGTTAATTATTTTTCGGATATCATTTGTATTGATTATCGAGTTGTAATTGATTTGATCTATTCGTCGGTAACCACAAAGTTACAATTGAAGAGTGGGAAGTTGTCAAACGAGGTTCCGTATTTTTTGTTGTGACGTGACGTTAGTCGTGTTTTTCCCAACAAAGTGGTATCGGAGCCACAAGATTTGTTGTTTCGTGATTGTTTAGTATCTCAATTGTAAGATGGAAGCCAATACGAGTAGAATGTTTAACTTGAATGGTTCGAACTACTACGTATGGAAGGGGAAGATGGAAGACCTTCTATATGTGAAGGATTATTATTTACCGGTTTTTAGCAAAGATAAACCGGAACGCAAGTCCGACGCGGAGTGGAATATTTTACATCGCCAAGTTTGCAGATATATTCGACAATGGGTTGATGACAATGTTTTGAACCATATTAGTGGAGAGAAGGATGCTCGAGAACTATGGCACAAGCTCGAGCAATTGTATGCTCGGAAGACGGGGAATAATAAGTTATTCATCATTAAACAAATAAGAGAGGAACCAACATTGTGCACGTCGCATGTCCCTAGTATAGAAGAAAATAAGAGAGATACATGTGCAAAGGGAGTTCTTGAAGTATTAGGATTGATATCGTGATACGTATCTTAATAGATAATTACTAACTAAATTTTGGTACTTATTCTAATAGATAATTATCATATTAGGATAATTATCAATTAATTTTGATACTTATTCTAATTCGATAGTTTTGAATTTTATTAATGAGACGGTTTGGACAAAATAAACTTGCCAAATAAATTTTAGAAAAAAGATAGCCATCCATTCGAGACGTCGGGATATTTGTCGAAATCGCTCTTTGACACGAGTAGAGCCGAGCAGGTCGGTGGTGACGCACTTTTGTTTGCATGTACGCGCAATGGCTATCAGTTACACATCCACTCATGTTTTCAATTGTTATGAACAAGAGTTTCAGCATATGAGCATATATGCACAAATATCTTCCTACATTTTTTCAATGTAGGGCAAAGTCCCACACTCATTTCAAGCGAGGCTTTTTTGGGACATCACTTTTCATTCATACTTCCATCATCTTGAATGTTATTACATATTTTGAAAAGCTCGAGAAGCAATATATATTCCAATTAAATTTTAGTGTTAACTCGTTATTAGGCTCACTCAAAATCGCACCTCAAGCGTCGAACAACCCCTATTCAGCTCATTTTCCAACAATATCAAGCAAAAAAACTACTTCTAAGTTATAATGTAGACTACATTCGTTTTCTAGAAATTGCAAAAAATTGATTTCTATACTACTTATTTAGTAACTTTATTTTTTTTATTAATATAAAAATAAGTTTTAGCATATAGTTAAATTTGTCTCGATATATATTTTTAAATTATTATCTTATGTAATTTTTATTAATATATAAATAGAAATACTAAATATTAAAATTATACTACTTCTCTATCTCTTTGAAAGCTTGACATATGGTGTATATTTGATGTATCCTAGGCAATAATTAGTGTAAGTAGTAACGATAAATGTGTGGTGGAGATGAGAAGGTAAAATTATTGATGAGAAGTGTGTTGTGGAGATTAAAAAATAAAAGACAATTGTTTGATTTGATCTTGCAAAAATACATTAAATCATATGAAAGTGAAACAAGTGCTTGAAGATACGAATAAGATATAGAGGAAAACGTACAATGTCTACTTAAATATAAGAATATGTTCCGGGAATTATTATTCCCGTGATGTGCCTTACCTAATACTGATTGTAGATACATAGATGGAAAGTTCTAGATCCTTCTAGAGGTAGTAGGATCCTATTAGATGTCTTACCTTATCTAGGAATCCTATGTATAGAAGGACTCTCATTGTAATGCCTATATAAAAGGCCCCTCTATCAGTGTTATGAATGAATTGATTTGCTGTCTTTTAGTTTCTCCTCAAACACGTTATCAGCACGTAGCTCGAACGAAAAAAAAAAAAAAATGGCCAAGCCGACCGCTGCCAGACGCCCGCCGAGCACCGCCGCCTCCGCCGCCGGACCACCGCCGCCTCCGCCGCCGGACCACCGCCGCCCGCCGTCTGCTGCCAGCCACCACCGGATCGCAACATCGCTGGCCGCCCGGACCGCCGCGCCGCCAGATCATCCAAAGCCGCCCAAGACCTGCCAGCCGCCGCCAAGACTGCCGCCGACTGCCGTCGCCGACTGGCCTGGGCCCAGTCAGACTCCGACCAAAGTTGCCGACCCGATCCGCTTCGACAATCCGTTTTCATCCAAGCCAATCATTGCCTAAGTGCGACCCGATCCGATCGAAGCATCGCCGGATCGTCGAAACGGTTTTATGCACGTGATATTTAATGCTTGAAAACCTAGTGCAATCGAGACAAAACCTATCAAAATCGAAAAAAAAAAAAAAGCCGAGACGAGAATTTCCGCGCGCGTGAATTTTCTCGCAGCGCAGTGCACGAAAATCACGTTTTCCGTTTCGTTAACCGTCGGATCGGTGTGAAATTTTGGCAGAAACTTCCCAACACAAATATCTGTATATTCAACGGTGGAGATCGGATTCTGTGTAATATTGATTACTGAATCTAGTGCCGAACAGAAGCAGATTTTTACGAAGAAATTTGGAGATCCGACCTCATCCAATACCGAGCTGCTGCATCGCCGCGCTCGAGTCCTTTGGCCGAATTATTGAGCCCTGTAGCCATATCCGGTCGTTTCTCAACTCTCCATTTTTTTTCCTACTCAATGATTCATTTGTTCATTAATTTGTACACTTATGAATCTTACATGTTTATGTTTTACTTGTATATAGGAAAATACGTCGCTCATGATGATGTGCACGCTATGGAGAAAAAGCCATATTTATCCCGTTCAAGGATCAAAGTAAATATAGAACGGAGTACCCACGGAAATATGTTGCTCATATGGAGATAATCTCCCGTTCAAGGATCAAAGCATATATGAAACCAAGTACCGTAAGACTTTATTAAAGTTCTCGTTTTCAATTCCTCTCTTTTGGGAAATTTTTTTGGGAATTGGGTATTTGGGTTCTTTATCTCCCACGCTACTTTGTGGTGGATGAGACAATGAGAGGTGGTATCACTCTCGGATGTC
Source organism: Orobanche coerulescens (assembly GCA_033398695.1). Classification (NCBI taxonomy): domain Eukaryota; kingdom Viridiplantae; phylum Streptophyta; class Magnoliopsida; order Lamiales; family Orobanchaceae; genus Orobanche; species Orobanche coerulescens. The sequence goes on along the minus strand of CM065801.1, from coordinate 203,190,974 downwards.
GAAGTAAAGCGTGTGACGGTCTGGGGAGTCACGGATAATTGTTGAAAGTCGATAGTTGTGGTTGTTGCATACACCACGTTTTGGGTGCGATTTGATGTCGCCGTTTTGTCGATTTTAAACCAACAATTAAATAAAACGAACGTTGTCGTAACGGTAAAGTTATGACTGCTCATGATTAGTCACGGATTTGTGACATACAAATGGGACAAACATCGATTGCGACGGATATGTCGTGGTTAAAATCGATTTGTGACGGAATTGTCACGTTGAATTGGCGACCACCACGTTGGTCTTGACCCAATCCCATACTTGGAAAACTCCATCTTACTGATTATTAAAAATAAAATATTGCATGTGGGTGTAGACATGTATCGTCTCCTTGCAATATGATATATGGAAGAATGTACGAGTAATTCTCATGAATTTTAACATGTAAGGCAATGGCATATTGCGGTAAATACATGAATTCGTTGACCTCGATTATAGTTCGTATGACTATAGGTCCGAATACTTTTCCGAGTATTTGTAAAGGCATGTGCCTTATATATTTGACTATGTTTAGTCGATCTTATTGGATGGTCAAGACAAGTTGGTTATGGTATATTCATTATGTCTCATGGTTCAAAATGCTTAATTATGATGCACCGCGTTGTATCTATATAACATGGCTATTATGACCTATACTTGCAAATTGAGAATTAAAATACTTGGTTGATTGATGCACTTCGGTGGATTTTGTCTACACTTTTGATCATGACTAGGCGCATCCTTCTTGGTATTTGTTTATGCTTTGAAAGTTCAAACGGAATCAGTGGTTTTTAAACGGCTTATTTAGTCACCGACATTCCTACTTTCTCTGCAAGTCTACCAAGTTGGAGTTACCGAAAGGATCATTAGTCGAAGATAAGAAATCGAACACCCTGCTGCGTTTAAACGCACATATGGCTGTCATTGCCATGTTTTTGCATCAACACTTATGCCATTGGATATGGTCTCAACCTTGTTTTCTCACTAAACTTGGGAAAAACTAAACAGCCAATTAAAACATGCACTGTGATCTGAGTTTAATGATCCGTGTGGTGCACAATATATGGATAGAAAGATACGGAAGTCTAGTTTCCAGAACATCTGACCGTTCGTCCATAGCCTTCTTAACAAGGGAGTTATCGCTGTTTTAGTGAACAAAGGTCAAGCTGCGCGGAATTTTATTTCCAGCGATTGTGCTAACTTTTGTCCCAACCAACTTGGTTCCCATCTTGGATTTGCAAGTGATCTTATGACACATATTTTTCAACCTCTTTCTGGCCGAATTTGCCATAGATGATGCAGTTTTTGGTATGTGTTGTACGCTAAACTATCATCTTTCAAATGTTGAAAAACAGTTTCCTTAGGGAAGTCCAAAATACGCACCCTTATAAGAAGGTCGAGCGTGTGCATGGTAGTGTTACACCATGCTTGTGTCGTAATTTTGCCCCTTAGGCATATAACCTTGCCATGTTATGCACTCAATATGATAGATCATTTTGATCATATCAAGTATAAAATCTCTATGTTGTTAGAGTGTTCGCTATGCTTATATTTGTAAAATTTTGCAAGCGAAACTGAGTGCGTATTAAGCTATTTTCAAGGAACGCGATATTTTTGGATTTCGGTTTATAAATCCATTGTGACTATGATGAGTAGGTCATCACAATCAATGAGCGGTATGATGCTCAAGTTGTTGAATGGCGTTTTCTAGTCACATATGTTCCGTAACAATTGAACCATGTTATGACTCGATGATATATATGCCAAAGTGTATCACTCATAGCATCTCATTGTGATTTGTGAGAATAAAATCTTATGCATCACTTGTATTGGATATGTGAAAAGAAAAATATTCATGAGTCAATATGGTCCGGCTTGCATCGGTTTTGGTAACCAGAAGATGTATTGGGACATTGACACATTTAGGCTTTAATAGTCCGGAGTTTGGACAGTTTGATAATCCATATACCACGGTATTGTCATGGACATCATTTTCTTTGAACAAAGAAACTAGTTGGATCAAAGACACCAAAGTACATTGGTGGAGTTGTGAGCAGGGCTCATGCCGATGATGATATTTATGTCATCCGCGTCTTGCTTTCATAACCATGTGTGACGCCAAAGACCCCCCCGATGATCCTTCTTAGACATGTCCATTTATTAAAGCCTATTCTTTGGCACGATTAGGAGACGACACCCTCCTATGCTAAAGAGAATAATGTAGCGACTCGCATAAGCATGGTGCTGAGTCCTCCCTTTTCACCGAGTCCTTATACATACATGATCATAAGTATTAGCCTGGGTGGCTTATGATGATATGATGGTGTTCACAAATGGTCGTACTCAAGTGATAACATTTATATGTTATGTTGTTCCTTTGACAATGATTAATAAGTTGATGAAACCTGAGTTGTGGTTGTCCAACTTGCGGACCAGTCATTGTAAAGGTCGGTTCACCCACTTTTTAGACCAAGTCTTAAAGTGAAATTTTAACAAATACTTCCTAACATCCAAAGGCTACCTTCTCACAAATTTTGGTGCCATTTGGAGACTTGGAAGGAGGTGAACCACTTAAATGAAGTTTTCACATACCACCAGCCGCCCCAACAACCAGTTCGATGTCATTTCGATTGGTTTTTGACCACAAGGTTGATGGTTTTGGAATCCTAAACACCCGTTTATACATGCTCACGAAATTTTGAGGTGTTTGGGGCTAGTGAAGGGAGTGAACTCTTCAAGAAAGTATTAGAGGTTCGATAAAACCAACGGCCTATCATCGGTTCAATCGTTTCTTTATGTTCGATCCCGGTGGTGCATGGTGGCGGTTTTGTTGAATTCTCAAGACCAGTAGCTACGGCTATGTAGCATAGGTCAACATGTCATATTCACCTATACCTATCATCATTCAAATGCTTAGTTACGAGTGTAACAATATGCATTTTGTTAACTGGATTGTGTTAACACTGAAAACCTTTATCGTCCACATGTTCATGTGCCAAAGTGCGTCACCACAACGCATTATGACGGGTTATAAATGATGAATATGACATGCGCTTTCACTCATAGTCCGCTTAAAATGTACCTTGGCAGACGATCTCGTAAGTCACTTTGATGAGCCGCCTTCCGTCGTTAGGGGAGATGCGAACGATCATGTTCGAGTAGAACGACTTGGAATTGTCGTAGTTTGTCCCTACTGTGCCTCACCAAGTTCCCTAAAGTGACGAGATTAAATACATGCTGCAAACATGTCTGCAAGGATTGTGTCCGGTCATGGACGTTCGTCACCTATAAATGGTGATATGGTAACATCACAAATTGTGGTAGATGGTGTTACTAGGCCGTGGATCTCATCGAGTATTGGGATGCCACTTGGTTCGATAAATACTCTCGCTAAGAATGTATGCGAGTTTGGTACATGAAACTTGATCATCTGATCAAATGAACTCATCCGTCTCATGTGATTCTGGATTATAGTCATCATTGGGGGATGCCTCAATGAATGCCAATCCATAAAGAGTACTCTATGAATAAAGCTGGTACATGAGGATGTGGAATGTGAGTTTAATCGAACCATACTTCGTTGAAAATCTACAACATTGTAGCCTTGGCCTAAAATGGAAACATATGCGACTCCAGTATAAACAAAGTGATAGCCCTTTGTTGAAGTGGTACCGACACTCCAAAGATAAGATCTATCCGTAAACTTTGTTAAAGCGAGTGAGAGAAGGAGTTAAACTCACCTCATGGCGCGAGGTTTCTCATGAACGCACTGGAATCGACTACGATGACACGAAACTTAGTTGTGCTATCGTAATGGATGTTATAGCATCCACTATCTTTTCAGTTAGATAGTTTCCCAAAAACTGACGTGCAGCTTGTGGTTAAATCTTATCTTAGTGGGGAACTAAGTTAAGTGATTAAAGGATCTCGTGGTGGATCAGACTCAAATCAAGTGGCTCCTGACCACGGAGCGCGTCGACAAGTGATTGTCGGGAACGCATACTAAGTATATACTTGATTTGGAAGAGATATGAAGCTTTTGCGTGTAAAACTAAGGCTTTATAGTGATGTACTCTTGTGAGACTAAGAGATTCCGCTAAATCCAAAGTTAAGAATGAAAGGATCTTGGGGACACTTGATGATGCGTATTCATCAATCGGTTTAAGGCAATCTAAGGGACGGTTTCCCTAAGAGACGATAAAGTAATGCATATATGATTCCCAATGACTAGTCGAAGTCATCATAAGACTTGGCTCACTTAAGTGATGATGCAGTCTTAAGAGAAAAGTACGGTATTATGTACTCATGTTTGACTCGATGTACTCATTCGTAATAATCCGGTAAAGCCACTGTGATGATGGCCTAGGATGCGCTCATGCAATGTCTGTGATTGACAAGAAGCTTGAAGCTCGCTCTATCTCGATAAAAAGGACACTTGAAAACTGATACCCGAATCTGCCCAGAATATGTTGGTCTATCTCCCATATGACCTACAGGGCAGCTCACTTGATGGAAAATGGTGAAATTGGTGCCATTGGAAAGGTTAAGGAAACCAACCATTTGATCACATCCATCATGTTGAGTGACATATGACTATTGTTGCAAAGTAGGACATGATATGTCCGGTAATTTGCTGAGTCAACTTCGATAGAGCTTTGTGATCTGCTCAGGTCGATCTAGGTTACGTACTGTATGTGAATGAAAAGCTATGGGTGTCTAGTTTTCATAAGTTCTTACAGTTTCATTGATACCTATTGAATCGAAGAAGTTATGACTGATTTAGTGCATGGAGGTCAAGACTTTGGAAAACTTGATAAGTCTTTAGCGACTCTGCACTTTGGATGTGTCGCGCTCTTTTTGTCCTTAGACCAAGGTTTGTTTTTCCCATTGGGTTTTCACTTGGTAAGGTTTTTAACGAGGCGACCTATGAAAACATCCATACAAATGATGCGTTGTACTTCTGTTCAACTTAGACCAAGAGGTATTTTCCCACTGGGTTTTTCCTTGGTATAGTTGTGAGGGCAACTTGGCATCTGACTCCTATGATTTGAGGTACTCATCAGGGGGAGTCGTTATGTATACATCAGGGGGAGTATACACGACATGTTATGTTGGTGCGTTGCAATCTTTTCCTCATCAAGCCTTTGTTTTTCCCATGGGGTTTTGTTTTGGCTTGGAATAGGTTTTTACGAAGGCAACATCTTCTGCACCATTGTTGTATTAGTGCTCGACACAGGGGGAGTGTTTCGGGAATTATTATTCCCGTGATGTGTCTTACCTAATACTGATTGTAGATACATAGATGGAAGGTTCTAGATCCTTCTAGAGGTAGTAGGATCCTATTAGATGTCTTACCTTATCTAGGAATCCTATGTATGGAAGGACTCTCATTGTAATGCCTATATAAAAGGCCCCTCTATCAGTGTTATGAATGAATTGATTTGCTGTCTTTTAGTTTCTCCTCAAACAGAATAGTCTTTCTTGTTCAAAGTTTAACAATAACCAAATTGTTAGATTTCTTACCTTTCTTTTGGAGTTACCTATTTGAATAATATATTCGAGTCATCTATTCGAGTAACACAAAATACATCTGAATCACATACTCGAATCATCTAAATTACATTCTAATTACATATTCGGGCCACCTAATATACTTCCGAGTCACTTATTTAAATCACTTAAATTACATCCAAGTCACCTAATTATATCTGAGTCACTTAATTATATCCAAGTCACCTATTCGCGTCACCAAATTATATCCGAGCCACGTATTCGAGTTACCTAATTACACACGAATCACTTATTCGAGTCATCTAATTATATCCGAGTTACTTATCGCGTCACCTAATTACATCTGAGTCACATATTCGAATCACGTAATTATATTGGAGTGATTAATTATATTTGAGTCCCAAAAGTAGTGATTCGAATATAAATGGGTGACTCAAGTGTCTTTGAATAAATGTAAATCTGATATTTGAGTATTAAAAGAATTATGACTAAATTTAGGTTAAACAAATATTATTATATCTAAACAGTTATATATATATATATATATATGTATGTGTGTGTGTATGTATGTATGTGTGTGTATATTATGTCATTTTATGCACCTATACTGTCAAATGCACGGGCGGATTTACATGTTGCCTGATGGTGCACATGCACCACCCCCCCAAAAAAAAATTTATAAGACATAAATTCCTCCCATAAAGATGTTAATCGGGCTCGGACTCGGCGGGCTGGACCATTTAACCCGCTAAAAAAATGGGTTAGGGCCAGAATAATAAGGGGCTGTTTGGCAGTAGCTGAATGATTTAGTGCAGAATGGTTGAGAGGCCAGAATGGTTGAGAGGCTCTGTATGGTTGAGAATGGTCACAGATTACCATTTTATCCTTCTGTATAAAGTAGCGATTAAAAGTCTCATTTTTCCTCCCCTTGCGTACCAAAACCTCTCCATTTTATAAATAAAAACCCTATTTTTTATAAATAATTGTGTATAATATTTTTAAATTTAATTCATTTAAAATAATAATAATAATAATTATTATTATTATTATGTATAATATTTTTAAATTTAATTCATTTGAAATAATAATAATAATTATGCATAATATTTTTTTAATTTAATTAATTTAAAATAATAATAATAATTATGTATAATATTTTTTTAATTTAATTCATTTAGAAAATTATAATAATAATTATGTCTAATATTTTTTTATTTAAATTCATTTAAAAAATAATAATTATAATTATAAATAATAATTCTTAATTTAAGAGGAGGGGTAAATCTGGAAATTATTTGTCTCTTAATGGTTGAGAGGGGGTATGGATGTTTAATGGTTAAGAGGTTATGGATGCTTAATGGTTAAGAGGTTATTGTAACCATTAAGAGGTCATATATTTATTGCCAAACAGTCCTGACCTCTTAGCGATTCAGATGTAGGCTCTTAATGTAACCATTAAGAGCCAAACAAACAGCCCCTAAAGGGTGCTTTAAAATTGAATCCTTCACACACCCACCAGCATCTATATATAATTGCCTATTGACCTTCATTTTCTATAAGCCAGCAATGTGGGATAAGATAACTCCCACCATTCCCTTCCTAAGCAATTGATTTAGTCCCACATCGGATGACTATTAAACAACAACCATCACTAATCTTCTATATATAGGTAGTTATAGCTCCTCCTAGTTTCAGATTTGTCCAACATGGCTTGGCTATTGCTTGTAGGGTCATTATAGTTGTTTTATAAAGTGAAGCCAATGCTACTTCTGGTGCTAAGGTGGCTTTGCCCCAATATTATAACTTATATATTATTATTATATATTTGAACGGTTCGAAAATTCAAGCCGAACCTCAAATTCTGAGGTTCGAAATTTTCGAACTATAAAAAAAACTATAACGATGTTCGAACTATAAAACAAAAAAAACTACCCTTTGAGCCAAAGTTCACATTCTGAGGTTCGAAATTTTCAAGCCGAGTCAAACCTAGGGCTCCTTCTCGTCGATCCCCTCCCCTCACGTCTACACCACCAATATTTTAGGTGTAGATCCACCAATGATCAAATGCTCTTGGGGGAAATCTCATAAGCCAATTTACCTATTTCTTCCTTTTTTTTCGATTGCTTTTTGCGCTTGATTTTCCCGCTCAATCACAGGTGTCTTTTTTCTATTTCTTTCTCTTTTTTTCTTTTTCTCGTTAATTATATATAAAGGCTCCTGTGGCCCAACAGATCACGCATTTATCACACACGCACGCGGGCACACACACGTTAGAGGCCGCAGCTGAGTAGCTCGACAGACCACGCATCTCTCTCTCTCTCTCTCACACACACACACTTGAGGAGAAATCTAAGTTATGCAAATCGCTGAAGAAGGATCCACAACGATGGCGAAGAATCACAGGAAGCTGGCCATGGAAGATTATATTGATTTCATCGACAACCGTACTCTCCCTCTTACCGCCTCCAAACTCGGTCAGGTTAATTTCACCTCTTAATTTCCACTTAGACAAGCAAACAGTACTACTGTTTGTTCCATCGTTTATGCTTTTGATTTCCCAAATACTTTCTTCATTTTGGTTCTGGTCAGTGGTCACTCCGCGATTCATGCCATTCGATCTGTTTATTGTATGATTGCTGAATCCATTAATTTCGAGTGTTTTTTTTCCTTTTCTTCTTTATTTTTAACAGATCATCGGCATGCACGGCTACAAAACGAGTGGATTCCGAAAGGCAAATCGAATCCTTCTATTGTTTAGTTTTAATTCTCGTCAAAATAATGATGTTTATCTGAATTTTTTTCCTGCTCTCGACAATTTTATTGCTGTCTGCCTATTTAATCTCAGAATTTATTAATCGAGATGATATCGACGATGGATCTGATGGATCTCCACCGCTCGACGCTGCTAGACGACGGCGTATCAGGCGATGCTTGTTTCACCCTGAAAGAAGTGATTCAGGACCTCAAAGACCTCGACTGGCAAGAGTGCCACGTCACCTCTATCCTCACACAAGTCACCGGCGTTTATGCCTCCGACAGCACCGGCGGCGGCGCCGTTTCAGTGAAGCGGAGAAAAAAGAAAGGGTTAGGAATGAAGGCGATCGATGTCGGGATCGGTAATTCTGCTGTTTCCGCTAGTACAACTGTTGCAGCTGGAAGTACTACTGAGAGCTTGAGGTCCGTGGACTGTGATTCCTCAGCCGCGGTAAGTTGCCCTGCTTCCCCACCGATTATTTCTCTAAAACAAACCCGCCGCCGCTTGAAGAAATCTAAGAAGCTTTAGTTCGTAATGTTTGGTATATAAATATTATGGTTGTGTGGCATTGAACAATGTAATGTTAGCTTCAGATTTGGGGATTTTGCTCAAGTGCCGCATATCCGGCAGAAGATGGATTGTGAACATTATGTCCTGATCTTTTTCTTTTTAATTGCCGTCTATTTTTTTTAGGGGATGAAAAGTTAATTTGAAAAATTGCTTGGAAATGAGTATGTGTTTGGATGACTGAATTAAAGTAAAATTTTATATTATTTTAGAAAAAAAGAGAATCGGAAATCAAAATATATTTGGTCAGAGAGAGTTTTGAATCTGATAAATGTGTAGTGATATTGTTTTATATTTGGTTGGATGTGTTTATGTGTAAAATTTCAATAGATATATAGTATTTTTTCTTCCATTTGCGAAGTCTACTTTAGCTAAAGTAAGTTTTTAAATGAATGATACTTTTATTAAAATAAGTTTTTTAATTTTAGTTATTTTAATAAAAGTATCATTCATTTTAAACCATCTGCTTTCATGTATTTTTATAATTCTTTCAATCTACTAATATTATAATTATATGATAAAACTTTGAAGAGTGTTGTAGATAATATTAGTCACATATTAAAGTTTTATTTTAAAAATATATATTTTTCTACTGAGACAAATTCATATTTTTAAAATATTCTTTAAATGGGACAAAGTGATTAATATTGTATTAAGTAAATATGGAGAGTTGCTTCCACGAAAAAGAAGTAAATATAGAGAAGGGGTGGATTTTATTATTAGGTTACTTGGTATTAAAAGAGGAGAAGAATAATGGATTTCGGGCACTTGCGATGTTTAGGTTTGTCAGATCGAATTATAGTTGGAAGGTGACCTTAATGTGGAAAAAAATAGTACTCCCTCTGTCCCAGATAAAGGTTGACAGATGGTGTATATTTGGTGTATTTTAGGTAATGATTGGTATAAGTAATGATGGTTAAATGTGTGGTGAAGATTAAAAAGTAAAAAATATTTACGATGAATGAGTGGTGGAGATTAAAAAGTAAAAAGTGATTGTTTGATTTGATTGTAAAAAGTGATATATGTAAACTTACTAAAATGACTATTTTTTGATAGAAATGTAAACATTTGGCCGGGACGGAGGGAGTATAAGATATGCAATGTCTTTTTTATTTTACTTTTTGTATTTATCTATTCTGGCATTGTGTATATGCACAATAATATTTAGTCATTGTATATTCAAAAAATATGTGCACATGTGCTATTTATAGGTATATTATCCTTCTAGCTCATTTGATATTCTGCTTTTTTTTATCTCTTTCAATTTGTTTTCTCTATAACTTTTACATACTCACGTTAAATAATCATAATCTTAATTCCATTACAAATTTACTATCAACATCTGTTATCTTTCGATCTCCAACAATCTATCACGTCCAATTATTTATCTACAAATTTGTGAAAATATATCAATTTAAAACTTGCGGAGGACGGCAGGAGTATATAGGAAAAATATATTTAATAGTGAAAAATAGTCTAATTGATCATTATATATGCATATATAGCGTATTTATTGGATAACCCATAGCTCGTGTATTTTATTGCCAAAGGTATAACTCCCATATGATTTAAATCACCCCTCTATTAATGACTTTTCATGACAAAACTTTTCGAAAATAATATCCCGAAATAAACTTGGCCGAACATATCGTCTTGGGGCGAAACGGGTTGAAATGACGTCCCGGGACAACATGGGCTGAAAATGACTCCAGAACAAATAGGCCGAAAATGACGCTCAAAACAGAACAGGTCGAAAATAACGTCCCAAAGCAAAACGGGTCAGAAATAACGTCACATGACGAAACGGGTCAAAAATGACGAATGCGGATAATAATGACGTCCCTAGGTGAAACAGAACTAAAATGGCGTCCCTGCAAAAAAAAACGATCGAGAATAACGTCACATGGCGATAACGGTCGAAAAAGACGCCTGCGAAACATGTAGAAAATGATGTCCGGGGCCGAAAATGTCGTGCCATAGTGAAACAGGTCGAAAATGATGTCCCGTGGAAAAAACGAGCCGAAATATTGTCTCGGGGTGAAACCGGCAAAAAATAACGTCATCAGAGCAAAAATGATCGAAAATGACGTATCGGAACAAAGCGGGTCGAAAATAACATTGGGGACAAAATGGGTCAAAATATGTCTCTCGGCAAAATGAGTCGGGAATGACATTTCTGAGCGAATCGGACCGAAAATATCATCCCTTGCGTAACTGGTCAAAAATAATATCCGAGAGTGAAACGAGTCGAAAATAACGCCCGTACGAAATGGACCGAAAATAATGCCCCAGGACGAAGTATGTCGAAATAATATTTCATAAAATGGGCGAAAAATATCATCCCCAAGCCAAAAAATATTGAAAATAACGTCATATGTTAAAACTAGTCGAAAATATAATCACGAGGGAAAACATTCGAAATGTCGCCTTGGGACAAAATGGGTAAGAAATAATATCCCGGTGCAAAACGATTCGAAAATAATATCTCGGAATAAAAGGAGTCGGAAATGTCTTTTCGGGACGAAAAGGTTGGATACGACATTCCAAAGCAAAACGGGTCGAAAGCATGGACTAAACAAACGGATTGAAAATAACATCCGAAAGCGAAACGGATCAAAAATTTCATTCTGTGACAAAACTGATCGCAAATGAAGTTCAGATATAAGGGTCGACAATAGCAGTAATTTGGTGTCTTTCATGAGGTACGATGATTTATTGAATACGTATAATTTGATTATAATGATAAATAAGTATTTAAAAGATAAACATATTTTGGGAGTTAGAAAAAAGTTAAACCTCGTACTTGGAAAAAAGTGAATAATATGTCAAAGGTAAAATGAGAAAGTAGGTCAACATAAAATCCTTTATGACCGGATAAAATGAAAACATATCACTTAAATTGAGAAGGAGAGAATATAATATAATATGTGTATAAATAACTAGACCAAACATCAAATAAAAAACTAAATTCATAGCTGAAAAAACGGAAGATATTAGAGAAAATAACTAACTTTACCATATTACATATAATATTATTTTTTTTGCCTCAAGTTTAACACAAACTCTTTTTGCTACCCAAATTATCGGATTTGACCTTTACTCGAATACATTTGAGTCATATATTGTAAACTCGAGTAAGAGAAATTTGAGTAATCTTTTCAAAATATACAATATCAGTTTTCGGGTAACACGAATTACATAATCGAGTAACATAATTGACTATCGGGTAACTCGAAATCAGACTCGAGTACGAAATCAAGTAATACGGGTACGATAACTCAAAAGGTAACTCGGGTAAGAATTCGAGTTACCCGAAAAGGGAAACGGATTACTCGAGTGGATACGAGTTACTCGAATGGGGCTAGTAACTCGTTAAATATCGTAGCGCCTTCGACTTCCCAGTCATTCGGACAAGAAGCACGAGTTTCAAGAGTGAAAAATCCACACTAAATCTTTCGATTTACCTCTTTTATCGATGGCGAATTAAACTTACCCGAATGTGAGACGTTCCCTGAATGGCGCAGCTCACGCCGCTGCCAACTCCGCAGCTATCGCCAGCGCCAACGCCGCCGCTAACTCCGCCTCTATCGCCACCGCCAACGCTGCCGCTAACTCTGCCGCTGGATCTGCCGAAAACCAGGTAACACGAAAATTAACTTGAATAACCTAGTTTATCGAATAGATTTACTCGATTGTGAACTCGACCTACAGTTTAGGTTACTCGACTTTGAGTTATTCAGATTGTTTTTAATGTTACTCGAATTAGTTTTCAATGTTACTCGAATAAGTTTTTCGATGTTACTCGAATGTTAGTTTTCAATGTTACTCGATTGTTTTCCATACTCGATTTGTTAACTCGAACTATTTAGGACTACTCAATTAAATGTGACTCGATTTACCTGTATTACTCGATTTTTACTCGATTTGTGAAGTCGAACTTTACTCGATTTCTGCATTTCAATGTCACTCGACTGGCGGCGTTTCAATGTTACCCGAATATGTCAGTCTTTTCGAATAAGCTTATTATTACTCGAACATATAGTTATTGTTTTTTCACAATATTATGTAACAATTAATGTTACTCCCTCCGTCCCTGAATTGACTGCCTATTTGACTTTTTCTCATCAAACTTTTTAATTTTTTACCATAAATTATTAAAAATATATATTTAATTATGATGGGACATTATTAGAAATAGATTTCAAAAAATATATTTTTCAAAATATTATGATTTTTATAATTTTGTGATTGCAATATTAAATAATCATGGTCAAAAGGTATTGTCAGTTTGAACAGAAAAAAATCAAATGGACAGTCAATTTTGGGATGGAGTGAGTATTTTTTTTTATTTAGAAATGTAGATAATTAGTTATTTTATATATTAGTTAGTTATTATTTTATGATAATCTGTTTAGTTACTTTATTTTATTTTTTCTGTTTGATTATTCATATATAGTTTACATGTTACTCAAATTAGATTAATTGACCAACTAGGATTTCTCAAATTGATTTAGATGATTAAAATTGAATTAAGATGACTCGAATTGAATTAGATGATTGGAATTGAATTAGATGATTGGAATTGAATTAGAATAACTCGATGGAAATAAACCGAATAAATTTTATGGTTACTCGAATTGCCCAAGTTACTTGTTACTGATTATATATTACCCGATTACACCTTCTCAAAGCAAATTTAAGATATATTTTAATCGTCAAGTTGTTTGGAAGAGGCCGAATATGCGGGGTTCGAAATGCTCGATAAATGAGTGTGTTAGATTAGGGATTGCTAAGACTATCATTGATGAGCTGCAGAGTGTAGGTGATGATACCATTAAAGAGTTTAGAGAGTCGTGTCTTGGACATTTTATTCGAGAGGAGTGGGGGGTTTGTCTCTAATGCCGTAATGCATGCCTTGTTCTAGAACAAGGTGGTTAGACTTGATGCAAAAGCCGATGAGTTCTGGTTTAAGAAAGGTCATTGCTCGATTCGATTTTCTAGATATGAGTATGCGTTAGTCAGCGGCTTATGAGTCGGTGATTCCCACTTTGATGTACACTGGGACGATGTTCCACCTAAGGGGAGTGTGTATGGTCGGTATCCGTTGCTCGGCCGTGGGGGCAGATGTTAGACCGTATCCGTGATAAATTTGCTGTTGGATATTTTAGAGAACAGTCGGGTGATGTGTTGAAGGTCGCTAAGGTACTTTGCATATGCTATTTGATATTTGGCGTGAATGGTGGGAAGTGCATTGTTGATCGGTGGTTGTGGACGTTGATTGAGGACCAGACTCGGTGGGAGAGTTTTCCATGGGGCTTATATTCATACCAGATATTGGTTACGTATTTGAGCAAGGCCCCCACTGAGGTCCCCCTAGTCAAGATCATAGTTACCATTTTTATGGTAACACATATGCTATCACTACTACAAAATATGCATTTTACGACGCTCAATTTACATCGGTTTAAAGAAAACCGATGTAAAAATTTAAAATACGGTCAATTTACATCGGTTATCAAATAAAACTGATGTAAAAATTAAAATTTCGGTCAATTTACATCGGTTTTAAAATAATTGATGTAAAATTATTCTATTTTTACATCAGTTGTTCAAATAACCGATGTAAAATTCTAAAATACGGCAAATTTACATCGGTTGTTAAATAAAATAGATGTAAAAATTAAAATTATAAATTTTTACATCGGTTGTTAAAATAATCGATGTAAAATTATTATTTTTCTACATCGGTTGTTCAAATAACCGATGTAAAAATATGGTAAATTTGCATCGGTTATTCCAAAACCGATGTAAAAAAGTATTAATTTTACATCGATTTTAGAATAACTGATATAAAAATTAAAAATATGATAAATTTACATAAATTATTGCAAAACCGATGTAAAATTAATACTTTTTACATCGGTTTTGGATTAAAAATAAAAATGGGTAAATTTTACATCGGTTTTTCTAAAACTGTGATACAATCCTTTTTTTGAAAATATGTATTTATATTTACGATGATTCTTTAAAATATAAAAGAAATAAAAAATAAAAAAAAATAAAAACTCATTTTTCAAAGTAATACAAAAAAGAATAAAATTGACTAACGTGAAAATTAAAAATGCGGTAAATTTATATTAGTTATTCCAAAACTGATGTAAAAATAGTAATTTTACAATGATTTTAGAATAACTAATGTAAAATTAAAAATATGGTAAATTTACATCAATTATTCTAAAACCGATATAAAATTAATACTTTTTTCATCGATTTTGGAATAATCGATGTAAAACATAAAAAGGGGTGAAATTTACATCTATTTTTCTAAAACCGTCATAAAATCCTTTTTTAAAAACATATATTGATATTTATGATGATTCTTTAGAACATAAAAAAAAGGTGAAAAATAAAAAACAAACTAAAAAAATTATATTTTTCAAAATAATTCAAAAAAAGAATAAAATTGATTTTTTATTTTTATTTAAAAAGTGGAAACCAAAATATATTTAAATATATTATAAATATAAATTGTTCAAACAAATAACTATAGCCTAGTGGTTGAGACTTGACTCCCCAACCCCAAGGTCGAGGGTTCGAATCCTAATAGTGATAAAGTGCAATATATTGTTATTTCAGGTGCGGGTTCGGGTCGGGTCTGGGAGGGTTTCGGGTTGGGCCTGGGAGGATTCGGGTTGGGGTCGGGTTGCCAAAACCTCCATAAAACATAAGACATTTACATCGGTTCTTTTCAAAATTGATGTAAATTGTGGATATTTACATCGGTATTTACAAAACCGATGTAAATTGTGGACAATTTATATCGATTCTTATCAAAACTGATGTAAATTGTGGATATTTTACATCGGTTTTAAAAAGAACCGATGTAAAATGTGTATGTTTTATGATGGTTTTGGAAGAACCGATGTAAAATATATATTTTTTATGACGGTTTTAAAAGAACCGATGTAAAATGTGAACTTTTACTACAGTTTTAAAACCATCGTAAAATGTGCCCACTTTCTACGGCAGTGGATTTTACGACGGTTCCAAAACCTTCGTAGAAACCCTTCCAGAACCGTCGTTAAAATTCCTTTCTCTAGTAGTGTATTATGGTACATCCTCGTATACATTAACTTAATTATATATTGAAATGGTCAGTAAATATTGTTGTTATTTCATATGTTGAGATTCAATTATTATTTTCATGTATGGGATTGCGAGGCTACACCTTCGTTAGGTGCCATATGTGGGCCAGGCTCGAAGCTTTTTTCATTCAGCGACCTCGTTGTACATGCTGGAAGGTGAAGAAGCTGGGTCACATTGCTTTTACCACATTCTTCGATCAGGAGGTAATCAATTATAGATTTTCAATACGTAAATACTCTTGTAGATGTTTAAGGTAACAATTTCTGAAAATATATCTTTGAATTACATTTAGATTGACTGTCTTACGGTGTTAGCTCTGACACCTGAGGAGGAGCCAGAGCTACATATGCAGTCCATTGACACTGCTGTGAGCGAGCGGGTGACGTATATGCACAGGATGGCCATATGCAAGAAGGGGGAAAGGGGAATAGGAGGCCTCGTGATGATTATGATTTTGCCGGTGATCCAGCATGAGAGCGTATTGTCCAACAGTGGAAACCCGATCCGGTTATTTCTGAGCCTACAGATCTTATTTCTGGATGTGAGCCATTAGGAGAGCCTCATGAGCCTGTGCATATTGATTTACAGTGCCAGAGTTCTCCAGCACGGGCTACTCACCAGACTGCACCTTCTCCGGCATGGGGTACTCACTAGACTGCACACATTACGAATTATGATACCCTATTCAACCGCCTGTATGGGTATATCGATTCAGCGTGTGATGGGGTGGTCCAGTAGCTGCGTAGATATGTCGATGATGCGTTGGGCTAGAATGCTCGTCTTGCTACGCCACCATTGGACTATGGAGGCATTAATGATTTATACGTGATTCTCCACATCACGCCTCGGTTCCGACAGAGCCTTGATTTGGTGGAGCACCGACTCCCCCCGAGCAGACTGAGAGCATCCCCGACATTGGCGGAGCATCGATACCGAAAGAGACTCGTGATGACAGAGCGTTGACTCCTACCAAGCAGACTAAGGGTATCACCGACACTGGGAGCATCGATCCCGGTAGAGCACACTCAGGGCCTCGATCCCGTGCTGATGGAGCCTCGATTCTGACAGTTACCCCCTCCCCCCAATTGGTCCTGCTGAGATGTTGGTGACACCACTAGAGGTTGCCACTAGGGTTCGTCCATTCTCTTCCACTGTGGATGTGAGCCCTATCCCGCTTGAGTATTCTGTTATTCCTAATCGAGCAGGTATGTTTGATTTGCCTAGACCACAGTATAAGTCATACAGACCGCATTCCCCCTTCTCGACCATTGTGGTTCGAAAGAGGGAGGACATGGATGAGTAGGCGTATAGGAGGTGGTTGGCCAGCGGCGAGAGGTGGTTAAATTGTAGATTTAATATTATTTACTAAATATTGTACATGTCTAAACAAAAAAGTAAAATGTAGTGTCAATATGAGTTCTGCATGCATAGCTACTGCCTCACGATTTTTGATGATACCGGGCGGATCCAGATTGATAGATGCAGAAGTAAGTCTTGCAATTTATATGTATATAATCTACTATTGAAATTTGTTGTTATAGAAAATGCTTCATTTGTTTGAAATTTAAATGATATCCAGCATTTGGATGGATATATGGGCATCCTACAGTTTGATCCAGGATTTGTTTTCGTGCGATGGCTCGATGATTGGGCTGCCCAGAAGGTTTTGGTTCATACGAGGTAGTGCAAAAATATTAATTTATCAACTTCTTCCAAATTAATTGAATCCTTCGTTACTGATAAAATTATTTTATATTAGGCTGCATGTATGAATATATAGAATAATTATAATAGGACAGGTACATTGAGAATTGATGATGAGGATATGAATTTCTTGATCAGCCACGTTCACGGCTTGAGACCGTTTTGGGGTGATCATCGCCCTTGGTGGAAGTTACGCGAGGTGATGATTTATTATATGCTTTGTTATTTATTTGTATTAGTTATTCGTTACTGTTGTGTTGACAATGTACCTTTTTGAACAATCCAGATGTTGACCATCTGAAATACGTCTCTAGAGTCCTCGAGTGCACATTAGGTTGTACTCCGCATTAGGCTTGAGGAGGGTATCATCATGCACGATTCTTTAACACAGGAACACGATGCATGGGGGAAATTAAGATCGCGGCAGTCATCGGGTATATGTTGCTTAATTCCTATAATTCTACAGCATTTTGGATTTTACGAGCGCCGCCCTGATATCACACCAGTTGCTATAGCGAGGAGGGACTTATGCTATATACATGATGACTGACTTCTTGTGGTACGTTTTCTATATGGACTTTAGGCTCTTGTTAGCCAGTCTTTCTCTCATTGGAAGACCGAAATGGATATTAGCGCATTTAGAAGATGTATGGCATGAGCTATCTAGAGGTTTAGCGATGATGTAGATAATGTAGTACATGATCCCACTAGTTTGCATATAGGGTTGGGTGATGAGGATTAGTGAGTAATTATTATATATAAATATTCCAAATCAGTAAGTAACGTTTCTTTTTTATATAATGATTATTGTGTCTGAATACCTAAATTGTAGTTCGGTATATTATAAATACACAATGGAAATACTTCAACATTAAATAAATCTAAAATTATAAATATAAAAAAAACTACTATTTCAGTATTCCGTATAATAAATACGAATACAGTCATGTCATATGTTGTACTTTCGAGTAACAAAATTTCGAGTAATCTTATGAAAATATACAATAACGGGTAAGATTAATATTTGGGTAATAGGAATGAGCAATCGAGTAAGACGAATGCACCACAGAGTAACACGATAAGAAACACTACGAGTAATATAGTAATTGATTAACTCAATTAAGAAATTTGGGTAACCCGATTGAGTTACACGTGTTATTTGATGAAACCGAGTTACTCGAATAAGATTTTTGAGTAACTCGTGATTGTGCTACCATGTAAATCGAACGGGTATCGAGTTACTCGAATAAGGTTCTCGAGTAACTCGTGTTGGTGCTACCGTGTAACTCGAACGGGTATCATGTAACTTGAACGGCTATAGAGATGAGTAATTCGAGTTTTTGGGTAACTATTAAATAAATACAAAATAATAAATATGAAAAATACAACTACTTATTCTTGTATTGACTATAATAAATACGCAATGAAAATACTTAAGCTTTAAATAACTATGAAATAATAAATATAAAAATATAAATACTTCAAATAAATATAACTACTTTTATATCGGGGGCTCATTTAGGTCGAAACGATGCCTTGTTGGACATTTTAAAGCAATGTAGTCATCTGAGTTACATATACTACACTATTTTTTGCACATCCCTTTTTAGACAGAGTTGGTTGCGTTGTGAAATCCTCAAAGAGTTGGAGAATAACTGCAGTGCAAGTCTTTCTATTGTGCCCTATCCATTCACATCTAAGGCATGTTTTAACTTTACAAGTATGAGTCGACGACTCACCCCCTAGTGTGTATCTCCTTTCTTTTGGTCGCCTTGCCTTCCTCGGATTGTCTGGTGGTTCACAAACTTTCACCTTGATATTAGCAGGAATGAACTAATTACTTGGGTGAGGTACTAGAATCACATACCGTCCCCACTTTTGGTGAAGCATGGACACTTTGTAGTAATCACATACCGTCCCCACATTGAGGTACCTTATCGTTGCAGCGGCATGCTTGCACGAGATCATATCATGCTGGAACATCATATAATTGCATTTTTGCTCTCTCAAGTCCACAACATAATATTTCCGGTTAGAGGTCACCTTGAACACCCCATCCCTGAGGAATTGAACGCCCATGTTAGATCCAGCTCCAACCGCCTTCATCAATATCTTGTATGCATGATTCGTTAAGGGTCCAGGACACTAATTTACATTTTTATGTCGATCAGATATCCATTATTCTACCACAGTTCGACATACCTAGAGAAGTGCGGAAATGGGCAGCCTTTTAGCCCATAAAAGACGGTTGTTCATGCTTTCCACGACATACGAATTCATAAACTCAAATCGCCTAAATGGGCACTTCCCACGAGCCCATATATTTTCACGGACAGCTTTTTTCAAATGGGTAACTGCAGCTGGCCATGCTATTTCTAAACTTTCCATATGCCTATTATCGTCCTCAATACGATAGTTGTAAGCAGTAGCATATGAAAATTGCCAGCACACGTTGACCATATTTAGCCAAATTCTTCTGAAAGTGGTAACAACACCTGTGAGGGGCAAGTGGGAATACCTCTCATGTAGCATTTGTTATGGATTTATGCCCCTATAAAACAATGAAGAGGTCCCTTGGACAGCCAAAGACTTCTTTTAATTTGTACATGAAATACTTCCACGACTCATCGCATTCGACATCGCCAATTCCGAAAGCAAGTAGAAAAATCTGATTGTTGCCATATTTTGTAGCAACAACAAATAATACTTCTCGATTCTTACCCTTAAGGTGTGTCCCATTAACAACATTAATTGGTCTAGCATAACAAAATCCAGATACCGAAACCCCCAAAACATAAAACATGTACTTAAATTTTCCAGTATTAGCATCAAGCACATAATCAGTTATGGTACCTGGATTCGTCGCATCCAATAGTTCTGAAGGAATCTTGATGGTCTCCATATATCGCCGAAATAGCATGGTTGTGAATGCTCAATGCCAAGCCATAACAGATTGTTAAACAATGCTCCTTCTTAAGTTGAGCCTGCATTAGCTTCGGGGTCATAATCTGCCCATCCATTAATACTTTTTCGGATATGTATTCACCGAGCATCTTAAAAGGCAACTGCTTAAGTGCCCTGCACTTTGGGTTAAAATGGCAGGTATGCTCGTTCAGTGAGTGCACTCTCCAAAATCCATCCCTCCTGGAGGCGCTCGACAAAAAATTACAAGTTTCATATATACAAGCGGTAGAATAGCACTTCTTATCAGATTTTAGAGTACGATAGTCAGCTTTCTTTTCCAAATGATACCGCCCAACAGCGTTCTTTAATCTATCTTTAGAGAGAAATACAGATCCTCTTTGTAAAGGTATTTCATTTGCAGGATCAAATATCTCATCCATATCATCATCAGCTCCAAAATGTGACACATATGGAGGTCTGTCTGGAATTTTCCACCCAGAACTAGAGGGGGGAGCTGGAGCATCTTCTTCATCTACTAATTGATCCAAATCAATTCGTCTCCATTCTGGTTCTGCCTTCTTTCCATATCCTTTATTGAACATGCCTTTTTTCTCACAATATTTGCAACGTTTCTCAAACCAATGTTCTTGAACTTCGACATCTTCAAGATCGATATCATCGATATTTATATCTTCATTATTGTAATATCCATCATTTTTATAATATAATATTATTATTTATAATAATATTAATAATGCATTTTCATTTCATTTAATCTCATTTAGAGGATCATGAATATTTATTTCGATGTATCACAAGTTTTAACCCGAGTCATTTTGTCAGTTATATTCAAGTAGTCATTATTATAATCGTGTTATTATTTATTCAAGCATAATACTAACACTACTATTATTAACGTTATCATTATTATTATTAATAATAATATTATTACTATTATTATTAGTACTAATATTATTATTATTATCATTATCATTTTTCCGATATTATTATCAATATTACCAAATTATTATTTTTACATTTACTATTATTACTATTATTATTATATCAATTATATTTAACCATGTGTTTTAAATTTAACTAACTATGATTAAACTTAATTAACCATAATTAAGAACTCTCCTTCCTCATCGATCGATCCCCTCACCACAATTCCTCACTTCACCAAACTCCTTGATGTTTATCCTACCACAATCCTACATCAACCAAACTACTTCAAAACCTATATCTATAAATATACTAATTCTGCAGTACAGAATCCTTTACAAATCGGCATTGATCATCCTAAAAGAAAAAAAAATACACTCAACTATCAAAAAAATCTTTTGAATATATACTACACACTGCAAAAAGGGAGGAGACAAGAGTGTTTCCGCCGCTCGACATCCGATTGGTTCTGGATCGAATTTCGTTCAACTCCAGCAACCAAATTTCATTCTACTTAAGTTCATAACCTCTTCATTTTCATTTTACGATTTTATCTTCATAATTTTAGTTATGTTTAGAGATGTTAAACGGGCTCGAGTAAGTCAGCCGTTAATTAACTTAAACCAAAGTTAGGTAGATATTCTGCCTCGCTTAAATCCAGAACTTTTGGCCGACTGAATTAGCCGAAGCCGCTAGAATTATTCCATCAGGCTAATTGGCTCGATATATATATATATATACACACTATATTAATATTATATATAATATATATATACATATATATTAATATTATATATAATATATATTATTACTGTATTTGTTAATATAGTGTGTATATAATATATATATATATACATAAAAGTGTATTTTTTGGTATATTTATTATAGTATAGTTGTTACTATATATATAAAATATATTGTTATTGTTTTTTTTTTGACTTATTAAAAATAAAAATAGATTTTTAAATATTTAAATGCGTTTAAAACCGTTAGGGTTAGGGTTAAGCAATATTTCTAGCCGTTAAATCCGAACTTTTTAGCGAATGAAATTTCTTAGCCAGCCATTAAGCCGCAGGGAAACTTAGCCTAGTCTGCTTAACATCTCTAGTTATGTTCGTCAACCCACGAATCCAATTCCAATCCTGTTCACAGCCCTAAAACCCAAACATATATCCGGGATAGGGCCTAATAACCCAACAGCATCTCAGCCCCCAATTGTACATTCATCATTCGTTCACCACACCACCCGTCATGAAAGGTTCAGCCCGGACCGAGCCTGAACTCAAATTCAGAAAAAAAAAATCAACAGCAGAAACCAAATTGGAGTCAAATCCGACTCACCTTTTTGCCTAGTTCGCCTGAATCTAAACCCACGGCCGAAACCCAAATCGAGAGATTTCCGACCTTTCAAACCCGTAATCTGAAATCAAATTCGGGAACCAGAAACTCAATTTTCATTATCGCTGCCATCCTGTACTTGTAACACCACCGATCGACTTCTTGTGTTCGTTTGTCAGACCGAAGTGTGTGTGTGTGTACGCGCGCGTAGTTCCGTGTTTACAGGCCATGAGGGATTTTCAAATCAGAGAGAGGATTAGGGATCTTAAGATCCGAGTGTGTGGATGTGTGTGTTTCTCTCGGCCAAGAATTTTGAGAGAGAGAAGAGAACAGAGAGAGAGCCCGAGTCGAGATGTTAGAGAGAGAGGGAGAGAGAGGGAGAGATAGAGAGAGGGACGAGAGAATTGTGAGGTTATGTCGGCAAAAACTTGGGGCAAGGTTTTTATACCCTTTAATTTTAGGATTAATTCAATTTAGCCCCATATTTCTCAGATCTTACAATTTGACCCAAATCCACTTTTTAGTTCATTCAATTTGAGTCTCAGTTTTTCCAATTTATTCAATTTAGCACACACAGTTTTTAGACTTTCAAATTCAGCCTTATTTTGACCAAGCTAGTAAAATATTAACTTTAATTTATATAATAATTATTTTTAATATATGCAAAATATTTTATTTTCGCTCATTATATAATGATGATAAATTATAATAATTGTAATTATTATCTGTAGATAATAATCAGGAATTACGGGCTTAGGACTGTGAGTCAAACATCTTCATATTCAAGTTGAAGCAACATCATTTTATTCAAGTGAGAATTTTTAAGGACTGCTATATGATATTCTATTTATGTTTAAATTTGAGGATACATGATGTAAATCAGGCTCACCTGTGCACGTGTAAAAAGGCTATCTTAAGATATATGTTGTGTGGGGACACCTGCACAACCTCAATATTCACATGCGTGCTCGATTCATGTTATATGTGATATTGTGCGTATGTATTCATGTTGAGGAAAATATTATTGATAGAATAATCATTAAATTGCTTTCCATGAATTAGTATATTATTATGATATGTGTGATTTCCACGAGCTGAAGGAAGCTCACCCCCACCTATATTGATCCCGCAGGTTAAACCGAGTCGGATGGACGAAGGAGCAAGCCGAGAGGACCTATGATGATATTTTATTAAAATAGTGTTTTTTATTTATGTCTCATGTTTTGAAATATTTTTGGGGAAACTCTTGATTAGATATAATAATTTATAAATTTTTCTTCTGCCGCAATTATTATCTCTTATCTATGACATGTCGTTGCCTTAATTAATGGGTATCTATTTTAGTCAGTGTAGCGACTTGACTTTGTAGGCGAGAATTTTAATACTCTCAAAAGAATTTATTTTACGTCAAAATTCACCTTTTCACTTATTTTCCCCCAAAATTATTCATAGAAAGTCGGGGCGTTACATAGTGGTATCAGAGAGGATTTTACCTTTCTTTAGACTCGCTAAAATATAAAAGTACCATATGCTCTCAGCTTCGCCACTTCGTCACTCCATCAAAGGTACCGAATTTCAATTTAAAACTATCATTATTCATGCATCTATCATTTTATTTTATATGTACATTGTTAGGCGTATTTTTATATGCTTATTTATCATTATTGTGTATTCTTTTTGTAAGTAAATATGCATAAATGAGCTTGTAATGCCCTATTCTTTTATGTTTTGCAGGAAATTGGAGTCCTAAGCTAAAAGCATTGAAAACGATTTAAACTTGACAAATTTTGGCCTGGGGCCGCGGCACAAGGCAAGCGGGCCGCGACACACGCAGGTGACCAGCGACCCCCCGAGTAAACTGTACTATGAGCCGCGGCACAGATATAGTGAGCCGCGGCCCAGAAGAAATAAACAACGCCCAGGCATCCCGCTGTACCCCGTGAGCCGCGGCCCACGGGGCGGTTTTGACAGAAAGCCCGCGTTTCTGGGCCGTTTTGAAGCCGATTCTCGACCTAATCACACGGACGCATTTTGGAGGCTGCTGGAAGTTATAAATAAGGGTTTAAGGTCATAATTGGGAGGATCTTGGGATCTTGGAATCAGAGGGGGTTATCACGGAAGAGAGGAATCGATTACAAGAAGCAGAAGACACCAAGAGCAGAGGGCGGAAGCCAGAAGAACGGAGGAATCCGAGTCTTCATCTGCGTTTGATTTCAATGCTTTCATTCATTAATTCTGTATTTTTATCTTTTAGCATGTCAGGCTAAAACCTTGTTCTAGGATTTTGATGAAACCAAAGTTTTGACGGATTTACTTTTGATTATCTATATAATTCCCTTTTCTGTTGAGTTTTCCCAATCGATTTTAATGCTTTCAATTGTATGGCCAATAATTGGATTGTTTTAATTACGCAACTCGAATCGGGAGAGGAGAGTAGGTGAGGAACTATTGGTGAGAACCGTTTTATCTTGTGAGATAGGGATATACTCATAGGAACTACGTGGCCTTTTGAGGATTTTGTACTTTTTGCCTATTGTCGAATTAATTCACCTAGGGATAGAGTGCGTTATTCGCCTTTAGAAAAATCTATTGACCTCGGGAGAGGCGGTAGAGTATTTTAGCAATCTTCGCCTTCAATAAATTGGGGAAATCATTAACTTCAGATAATCGAAAGTAAATTCGGATAAACCGAGGTGGATTCACAATCCTAGACCTTTTCATTATTTGATTTTCTTTCTTCGAGTGATTATTTTTCTGTTTATTATTGATTTTCTTTAGTCATTAATTGCAACCCAAATTTCGACTGTTCAAATAAAATTAGAATACATATAAATCGGTACTTAGTGATTCAGTCCTCGTGGGAACGATACTCACTCATCACTTTATTACTTGTCTACGATAACGTGCACTTGCGTTTAACGAAATATCGCAACAAGTGTTTGGCGCCGTTGCCAGGGATTGATTATTTCTACTAATACCGATTTCAGTATTTCTAGTCTTAGTTTGAACATTTTTATTGTTTTTTGTGTAATTTTATTTATTTGTTTGTTTTTCCTTTCAGGAGTTTCCGGTTAGTGCATGTGAAAATTCGGTAACGAAGGCCTACTACCTTTGGATACCGAACTCGAGTGCACTCTTCGGAGAAGCAGGAAGGAGAAACGAGAGCTACCGACAACAATCACCATGGCCGATAACACGAGAAATCACGAAGCAGAGAACCCCATGGTGCAAGCTCAACCGGCATTAGCACTCCGCGATTATGCTATGCCGCAAATCAACGCGAACTTTTCGGGGATTCGGCGTCCCACCATCCAGGCAAACAATTTCGAAATCAAGCCTGCAATTATTCAGATGGTGCAAGCGAGCTAGTTTTATGGATTGCCGAACGATGACCCCAACGCACATATTGCGTCATTTCTCGAGATTTGTGACACCTTCAAGAACAATGGTGTCACCGATGATGCTATCCGTCTATGGCTTTTCCCTTTCTCTTTGAGGGACAAGGCCAAATTTTGGTTAAATTCTTTACCGCCGGGCTCGATCACGACATGGGCATAATTAACGCAAGCCTTTCTGGCCAAATTCTTCCCACCATCGAAGACGGCGAGGTTACGGAACGAGATCACTATCTTTGGGCAATTTGATATGGAGTCGCTTCACGAGGCGTGGGAGCGATACAAGGATTTACTGAGAAGATGACCACACCACGGCCTACCGGATTGGCTCCAAATACAAACATTTTACAACGGATTCAGTGCTTCTACACGCACTCTCGTCGATGCGGCCGCTGGAGGAGCCTTAATGGGAAAAACTATGGCCGAGGCACACTCTTTATTGGAAGCTATGGCTGCAAATGCTTATCAATGGCCATCCGAACGAGTAAACCCGAAACGAGTAATGGAAATCTCAAATAATGATCCAATCTCTACATTATCAACTCAAGTCACCGCCTTGACGCAGCAACTTCAAGCCTTTTCACATGCTCCTTCCCCCGCTACCATTGAATCGTGCAATTGGTGTAATGGATCTCATCCTAGCGCAGAATGCCAAGTCGGAAACCCTTTCGAGCAACCGTCGATGGAACAAGCTCAGTTCGTGGGGAACGGGAACCGGCAGAATAATCCTTACTCCAACACTTATAATCCGGGATGGCAAAATCATCATAACTTCTCATGGAGGAACGGACAAAGCTCGAACCAGTCTCAATTTTCTCAACACCAACATCAACCTTCTTCTGCTCCAAAAATGTCTCTAGAAGAAGCAATGGCGAAATTGGCAGCGAACACGAGTCAATTCATGGCCCATACGGAGGCGACCTTGCAGAACCATTCCGCTTCTATCCGCAACTTGGAAGTCCAACTGGGCCAGATTGCTAATGTATTAACAGCCCGCCCGGAAGGTACCTTGCCAAGTACGACTGAAACGAATCCCAGAGAGAGTGTCAATGCCATTGGTTTGAGAAGTGGCAAGGAATTGTGGGAGCTGCCCGGGCAGAACAAAAAGAGAAGTGAGGATGAGGAGAAGAAAAATTCAGCGACTAAGGAACCACAAGATTTGAAACCCTCGATACTGTTTCCGAACAATCCAAAAGCATATGTACCACCCGTCCCATTTCCGCAGCGATTACAACAGAAAAAGGTGGACAAGCAATTCTCAAAGTTCCTTGACGTCTTCAAGAAACTGCATATTAACATCCCATTTGCCGACGCCTTGGAGCAAATGCCGAGTTACATGAAATTCATGAAAGAAATCTTGTCAAATAAAAGAAAACTCGAGGAGTATGAGACAGTCGCATTGACGGAGGAGTGCAGCGCTATTCTTCTGAAAAAGCTTCCGCCAAAATTGAAGGATCCGGAAAGTTTTAAGATACCTTGCACTATAGGAAATCTGATTTTTGATAAAGCGTTATGTGATCTCGGGGCCAGTATTAATCTGATGCCTCTTTCTATTTTCAAGAAGCTTGGAATTGGAGAAGCGAAACCGACGACTGTCTCTTTACAATTAGCCGATAGATCGATCACATATCCAAGGGGAGTGATAGAGGACGTTTTAGTAAAGGTTGATAAATTCATCTTTCCGGCCGATTTCATTGTTCTTGACATGGAGGAGGACCACGACATCCCAATTATCTTGGGAAGACCATTTTTGGCAACCAGCCAAACTTTAATCGACGTGGAAAAAGGGGAACTAACTCTACGGGTTCAAGACGAGCATGTCACTTTCCAAGTGTTTAAATCCTTTCCATGTCCAGGTGGTGTTGAGAAGAGCTCGTAAATTGAAAGTGTGGATACCGTTGCGAAAGACACACACCGGAAGAATCGTCGGTCGAAAAACTCAGAATCCATTTCAGAGGGTCCGACTTCTAAGAAAAATGTAGAACGAGTTGCATATCTCAAGCATGTGGACATGCTGTCATCATCAACCGTTCATCCATCAATTAGAAATTCCGATGCTGTCATAAGTTCGTTCGAAAAAAAGGAGAATAAGCCGGACGTAAAACGGAGGCCAAATCATGAGAAAAATGGGTGCTTCGGAAAGTTGGAAAAACCTTTTCGCAAACAACATTGGGTGTCCAAACCAAAAATCGGATCGTTAAGGACCAATGGTCAAAATTTTAAAACACACATTAACGGTTCGATGGACGGGGCGGAGTTCAAATAGAGTTTGCGAAAAGCGAACTGACTTTTCAATAGGTCCGGCTGAAGAATATAAACTTAGCGCTTCTCGGGAGGCAACCCAAGTTTTAGTAGTAGATTTTTGTGTTTCATTATTTTCTTGCATTTTTTAATTTTTATTTTTCATCATTTTTGCTTTGATTTGCTTATCCCTCTCGTTCTTGACGTTTTCCTTTGAAAATTCTGTGCAGAAAAAGTCCTAGGGGAAAAATTTATGCCTGAGCCGCGGCACACACAAATTGAACTAGAAGGCTAAACATCCTGTACTATGTGCCGCGGCACAACCTTACTGAGCCGCTTCACACTTGATCGCTGAGCCGCGGCACGTTGCTGCTGAGCCGCGGCACACCAGATGCACCAGTTATGCCCAGGGATCTGTACTCTGTGCCGCGGCACATATGTGATGATCCGCGGCACACTAACATTTTGAGCCGCGGCACCCGTATGCTGAGCCGCAGCGCATGGCGATGGAACAAAGAAGACCAGGCGGACTGTACTCTGGGCCGCAGCTCACTTAAGCTGTGCCGCGGCCCCCGTTCGGAATCTGAACAGCCCAAGTATTCTTCTTATACTCGATCGGACGGGACCCAAGGTAAACTCTTTTCCTTCCTTTGCACAAGCGATCGGCCGACCCCCTATCCTCTTCTTCTTCTTGCACTCTTCAAGATCTAAGCAAGGTAACTCTGAATTCCTACTCTTAATTGCCCTATGAATTGAAAGGAGAAGTTTGCTATTAATTTGATGATTAATTATGTTGTTAGTTTTCCCTTTTTCAAAATTCTATCAAGAATTTAGATGAGAATATGAAGTTGTTGATTGATCAGAATGTTATATCTCGATTATGAATAATGTGTTTATGTTATTTGTCGTTTGTCATGACGATTGAATTGTGTTGTTGTTTTTGGGGATTTAATGAAGCTATAGTCATATTTGTTCTTCAATTAAAAGGATGCACTCAAGGTGTTTGATGAAAAGCTTGAATGAAAATTTTTCTTTGGTAAGACAATGTTTTGAAACTAGTTGCAACAAATTCGTTTCTGGGAATTACAGCGTACCCCAACCAACGTCAAGTTTAAACGTTAAAGCTCAATTTTGTTTTTCTCTCACGGCGGTGCTAGCTCATTAAATTCTTGATTCACAGTTGGATATCCTTAGCCGAGTAATGTTATTCTCATTATTGCTTAAGTACGTAAACTCTGGTGTTTATCTTTTCAGGACTCGCTATGGCTAGAACCAAAAAGATTAGCAAAAGGGCCAGGACGCAATCGTCCCCCACTCGAGGGGAAACGTCTCAGAGCCGAGCCGAGATGGAGGCACACCAATTCTCCGACCCGGAGATTTATAAAATCTTTAATGAAAAGATCCGTCCTCGACCTCTGATCCCGGAGAGGGGATTCACCCCAGCCCCCCAGGACGGGGAGCTTCTGACCATGATCGACGAGATGGGGTGGGCCTGTTTCGCTGCACCTCCTGAGCCGGCGGTGATATCTATTGTGCAGGAGTTTTATGCGAGCGCTTTGTTGAAGCACATTCGGGCGGGGCAGATGATACATCAGTTAGATACTCGGACTCAGGTCGTAGTCCGAGGCATTACGGTGGATTTTTCAGTAGCTGTTATTCGGAGGTTATTTGAGCTGCCTGTGGTTGATGAGATGGCTTATACGCGAGTTATGGGTAGCCTCACGAAGGAGGCTCTGCTCGAGACTCTTACACAGTCCACTCCGACTGGGAGAGGCGCGCCCCGACTTCTTCCACTTTCTACTTTAAGAGCTCGCGCCTCAGTCGGCTTGGGCGAGCCTGGTTGTATTTCATCTGCGCTCGTATAGATCCCACCTCGCAGATCCGATCTGTTTTACTCTCTCGAGCCCGTACATTATATGCTATCACCTCCGGGATGCGATTCGATGTGGCTCCTGTCCTGGTCCGATCTATTCTTCTATGTATTCAGGGAGGGGCCAAGACGGGGCTGAAGCACCCCTCGCTCATCTGCGCTCTATGCTGACAGTCGGGGATGACGTGGTCGGATGACGAGCCGATGTTAGCTCCCCAGGGTCCGATTGATCATCGCATCATTTCTCACTTCGATCAGTGGGGAGGAGCACCGGCACATGCTCGGGGGCGAGGATTTCTACTTGATGAGGCACACGATCAGTCCCCCGAGCCTCTTCTTCTGACACAGGGGCAAATGGAGTCCAGCCCGCCGCCCGACAGAGAGCACTTGCAGGCGATGTTCGACGGGTTGAGAGAGGAGATGAGGATAGAGAGAGAGAGCCTTTTGGCTGCACTGAGAGAGGAGAGGCAGACGGAAAGGGAGAGCATCATTGCTGCCGTCCGACATGAGATGAGAGAGCAGGCCCGCCGGGCCAACCGGCGTGAGATGAGGCGCTTGGCAGCGAGGGATGCCTACCACTAGGAGCACCTTGCTGCATGGACGGCCCATATTATGCACCCGGACGGTCCATTCATTCCACCTATTCGGCCAGCCACACCACCCTCCTCGCCGGACGACGCCGGCACCAGTTTGTGAGCAGAATGTAGGGGAGTACTTGACCTTTTTCTCTTATTGCATATTACATTTTGTGTACATCGAGGTCAATGTACGTCCTAAGTTTGGAGGGGTTGTTTACTTTTTGTTGCTATTATTATTGCTGTCCTTATTCGTTTGCACTTTTGTTATTTTTAGTTATATTTTTGTTGCTAGCCTTGCTTGTCGTGTTTTTAATTGCATTCGTGAATTTTTCGTGCTTATTTTTGTGTAAAACTGATGTTACGATACTGATTTCTCTCTGAAGAAACAGTTGAGTTTTAGTTGAGTTGTAGTCAGCGATATCTGTTTCTGTAAAGTCTTCATTTAGGTCCGAATTTTTTTTTTTTTGTAGAAATCTTAGCGGATAAGAGAGGAGACATACGTGTTTTCAAATCACCGCCTATACGTTTGGTTACATTTTTCCCAATAGCTAGTCGTCCAGTAACATAAGTCGTGTTGGCACTTGCTTTGAGTTTAGAGTCGGACAGTTTTTCCCAAAAGTCGAGATATTATTTGTTCTATGATGGGAAGTCTAGTAACTGGGGGTATTCACATGACCCGTTGTTTACTCTCGCGTAAAACGATAACCCTGATTAGACTTGTGGTTTTGAGATTTCGCATGTGCCGATGATGGGGAGCCTAGTAACCGGGGGTATTCGCATGACCCGTTGTTTACCCTCGCGTAAAACAGCAACCTTGAATCGGACATGCGAGAATAGCTATTCGAGTTGTTTCTCCGCTGTGGAGGGGAACTTAGTAACTAGAAGCATCCATGTGCCCTATGAGTGTCTTTTACATCAAACGGTTCCCCAATACATGAGAATGGAATTCCACCCTAGGATTATCCCGATGAAACATCCCGAGATCCGAACCTAGTGGTCAACTCGAATCATCTTATTGAGCATATATAAGGAAATACTGTCCGAAGGTTATTTTTGATGATGAAACTCTTGAAATTTTTGCCACTAGACTGTGGGATTGGGCGAGTTAGCTTGTTTATTTTAACCCTTCATATTGGCGGTCGATTAAATTCACGCTTGTTAATCTTTGAGCTCGATTTTCTTCTTGAACGATTGATTAGGACTGAAATTGGTTACTTTGTGGAATCAGTGTCCTGGATATGACTCACTATTGCGATACTTGTGTTATTCTTTGAAAATTTCAGGGTAGTATTGATTAGGTTGAGCACTATGAGTTGCACGATTATTCACGATATTCTTTTGTTGAAATTGATTATTTTTGCTTGAGGACAAGCAAAGGCTCAAGTTTGGGGGTATTTGTTAGGCGTATTTTTATACGCTTATTTATCATTATTGTGTATTCTTTTTGTAAGTAAATCTGCATAAATGAGCTTGTAATGCCCTATTCTTTTATGTTTTGCAGGAAATTGGAGTCCGGAAGCTAAAACGATGAAAACGGACCAACAATTTTGGCACAGGGCCGCGGCACAAGGCAAGCGGGCCGTGGCACACGCAGGTGACCAGCGACCCCCCGAGTAAACTGTACTCTGAGCCGCGGCACAGATATAGTGAGCCGCGGCCCTAGGCTCTTCAAGACCCTTGATCAATAAACAGCGCCCAGGCATCTCGCTGTACCCCGTGAGCCGCGGCACAAATTAAGTGAGCCGCGGCCCACGGGGCGGTTTTGACAGAAAGCCCGCGTTTCTGGGCCGTTTTGAAGCCGATTCTCGTCCTAATCACACGGACGCGTTTTGGAGGCTGCTGGAAGTTATAAATAAGGGTTTAAGGTCATAATTGGGAAGATCTTGGGATCTTGGAATCAGAGGGGGTTATCACGGAAGAGAGGAATCGATTACAAGAAGCAGAAGACACCAAGAGCAGAGGGCAGAAGCCAGAAGAACGGAGGAATCCGAGTCTTCATCTGCGTTTGATTTCAATGCTTTCATTCATTAATTCTGTATTTTTATCTTTTAGCATGTCAGGCTAAAACCTTGTTATAGGATTTTGATGAAACCAAAGTTTTGACGGATTTGCTTTTGATTATCTATATAATTCCCTTTTCTATTGAGTTTTCCCAATCGATTTTAATGCTTTCAATTATCTGGACAATAATTGGATTGTTTTAATTACGCAACTCGAATCGGGAGAGGAGAGTTGGTGAGGAACTATTGGTGAGAACCGTTTTATCTTGTGAGATAGGAATATACTCATAGGAACTACGTGGCCTTTTGAGGATTTTGTGCTTTTTGCCTATTGTCGAATTAATTCACCTAGGGATAGAGTGCGTTATTCGCCTTTAGAAAAATCTATTGACCTCGGGAGAGGCGGTAGAGTATTTTAGCAATCTCCGCCTTCAATAAATTGGGGAAATCATTAACTTCAGATAACCGAGAGTAAATTCGGATAAACCGAGGTGGATTCACAATCCTAGACCTTTTCATTATTTGATTTTCTTTCTTCGAGCGATTGTTTTTCTGTTTATTATTGATTTTCTTTAGTCATTAATTACAACCCAAATTTCGACTGTTCAAATAAAATTAGAATACATATAAATCGGTACTTAGTGATTCAGTCCTCGTGGGAACGATACTCACTCATCACTTTATTTCTGGTCTACGATAACGTGCACTTGCGTTTAATGAAATATCGCAATAGACGTGCGAACTGTTAGAATGGCCAAACCTAGGATGACACTACGTAAGAGGATTCCTGCTATGTTTGACTCGCGTCTTCTGGCACGCAAGGATTGGTAGGATGATCCGAGTTTACAGAAAATGCACCGCACTATGTCATCAACAGGCTTAACAAGTGGCTGCAGTCCGGAAACAAGGTTCTATCTCGCAACATATGAACCACCTAATGCTAAAAATACTCGATGATTGGAGTTATTGCATTTTCCAGCTTTAGCAAGAGTCCATAAAAAGGACACCAGAAGATCGGGAGGCCACTGATGATTTCCAGTTTGTAGTCGGGCGTTTATTAGATATGTACGCTCGAGATGTGATACCAGCTGTAAAATGGAGTTCCGACTCTCCGGATGAAGAAGACCCATAAGAGGATCCCGGAGAAGACCCTGAGGAGGATCCTGAAGAAGACCCCGAAGAAGATCCCGAAGAGGATCCCGAGAAAGATCCAGAGGAAGTTCCTGATGAGAGCTCAAAGGAAGACTTCGCAGAGAATATGAAGTATGTTTTGATGGCAGGCATTGAGTCTGATGATGATGTTACTTCGTGGATTGAGCTGCGACACCCTGTTCCTGTTATAGAAATTATTAGAAGTGATGATGAGGAGTAGCCGTAGGCTTATTTCATTTTATTATATAACTATTATGTTGAGATTTATGGTGGATGTTTCCAGTTTCATTTCTTTAAAACATATTATATATAATGAATATCAGTTATTCTATTGCATTATATTTTTATGCGTTGTGACTAGTATATGCGTACTATCAGTATCATCTGATTCTTTATTTCTCGCACTGCGTCGACTAATGGGTTTTTATAACTCGTTGGCAGGCTCATGGCTAACCGTGGTAACCGCAACGCTCAACCTACCCAAGATCAACTTTTGGCTGGATTAGCCACATTGCTTCAAGGCGCGACCATCTTACCGCCTAACAATCCTGAGCAAGTTCAAGCTCAAGTCATCAAGCGGTTTAATTAGTTCAAGCCACCCGTCTTTCTTGGTCGTGAGGGACCAGCAGCCATAGAAGAATGGTTGTTGAACCTAGACAACATCTTTGATTACATGGCATGCATCGATGCTCAGAATGTGTCATGTGTCGTGTTTTATCTCAAGAAGGATGTTACAACATGGTGGATTGGAGTGTGGAGACTCAAAACCCAATACTAGAAGGATGCGTTTACTTAAGATCAGTTCAAGGAAATGGTTATGGATAAGTACTACCCAAGGGTGTACAAAATCAAGATGCAAAAGGAATTCCTTGACCTGACTCAAGGAGGAATGTCGGTCATTGACTACGAGCGCAAGTTCAATCACATGTGCCATTTTGCTCCTCATATGTTTGAGACTCACATGAAGTCTCAAAAGTTCTGGGACGGACCGCGTGACCAGATTCGTCATCACTTGGCTGGTCATGGGCGTTTGACCTACAATGAAGCGGTTGCCAGGGCCGAGGATATATCTGCCAATTTGGATGTGGAAAAGGCAAGAGCACCACCAGTCGCAGCTAATAATAAGCGCAAGTGTCACGATCAAGAAAATGGTAGTAATAATAATGCTAAGACTGGATTTTCAGGGGCGAAACCCCAGTCCGATAAACCTGCTTGTGCTACTTGTGACAAGGGACATAAAGGTATATGTATGCTTGGTCAGAATCGGTGCTACTTCTGCCGTGAGGAAGGACACATGGCCTCAGCATGTCCGAATAAAGGAAAAGGTCCCAGCAAAGGTGTGCAAGGTCAAGTCTCAGGAGGCAAAGATCAAGTGTATAGCATGGCCGAGTCCGAGGAAGAGATTGAACTGCAGACCATGTCAGGAAGAGATACGGGTGCATCTCATTCATTCATCTCTAGGAAGCTTTGTACTAGGATTGGTTGTATAAGTAGTAAAGCTCCTAAATCTCTGTTAGTTAGCATGCCTGCGGGGGAAGTAGTGCGTGTAGACTCTATAGCTAACAATGTGAAGATAGAGATTAACGAACATAGCTTCTAGCTGACTTGCACATAGTTGAACTCAGCGATTTGATGTTATTTTGGGTATTGATTGGTGGGACAAGCATAGATCTGTAGTGGAGTGCTACGAAAGGAGGGTAACCATATGTCCGTATGATGATATCAAGACCATATTCGAGGGAGTAAGACACTGTAGTACCCGGAAAGTGATATCAGCTATGAAAGCTGTGAAGATGTTGAAGAAGCGCAGTTGCCATGGGTTCCTGGTGAATGTGATGGGGAAAACAACTTCGGAGAAGATGGTAGCTGATGTACCTATCGTAAAGGAGTATCCAGATGTTTTTCCCGAAGACTTGCCGGGAGTTTTGCCGAGTCGTCAAGTTGAGTTGTCGATCGATTTAATGTCAGGAGTGGCACCAATATCGAAAGCCCCCTATAGAATGGCGCCCAAGGAATTACAAGAGCTGAAAGTACAACTTCAGGAACTCCGTGACTCTGGATTTATTTAGCTGAGTGTATTGCCATGGGGTGCGCCAGTACTATTTGTGAAGAAAAATGATGGAAGTTTGAGGATGTGCATAGACTATCGTGAGCTTAATCGACTCATGATAAAGAATAAATATCCACTTCCTAGAATAGAGGACCTATTCGATCAACTTGGAGGATCAGGAGTGTTCTCGAAAATAGATTTGAGATCTCGATATCACCAACTAAGGATTAAGGATGATGACATCTCGAAGACAGCATTTCGAACTCGATATGGACATTATGAGTTTACAGCGATGTCATTGGTTTGATTAATGCGCCAGCAGTTTTCATGGACCTCGTGAACCGTGAATTTCAACCTTATTTGGATAAGTTTGTCATTGTGTTCATAGATGACATACATGTGTATTCAAAGAGCAAGGTTGAACATGAGCAGCATCTTAGAACAGTATTGAGAATACTGCGCAAGGAGAAGCTGTATGCGAAGTTTAACAAGTGTGAATTCTAGTTTAACCGAGTTGCATTTTTGGGACATGTGATCACTTCTAGAGGAATCGAAGTTGACCCGGTTAAGGTAGAGGCAGTTAATGATTGGAAGGTACCGAGTAATGCAAATGAAGTTCGCAGCTTCATGACTTTAGCCGATTATTATCGAATATTTATCGAGGAATTTTCAAAGATAGCTGCACCAATGACTCGATTGACAAGGAAGGGAGAAGCTTTCTTATGGAATGAGAAGTTCGATAAGAGTTTCCAAGAACTTAAGCGAAGGTTGACTGCAGCACCAGTTTTGACTATCCCCGATCCGACAAGGGAATTCATCATCTACAGTGACGCAACCAAGCAAGGCTTGGGATGTGTATTGATGCAGGAGGGCAAGGTAGTTGCCTATGCTTCGATGTAACTAAAACCGCACGAGCTGAACTACCATACTCATGATTTGGAATTAGCAGCGGTAGTTCATGCCTTGAAGATTTGGAGAAATTACCTGTATGGAGGTAAGTGTGAAATGTATACAGACCACAAAAGTCTGAAATATATTTTCACACAGAAGGAATTGAATATGAGACAGCACAGATGGCTATAATTGGTCAAAGACTACGATTGTACAATCCATTACCACCCTGGTAAAGCAAATGTAGTTGTTGATGCACTGAGCCATAAGGCGAGAGGAGACCTAACCAGTATGTTGACCAAAGAGGAAAGCTTGGTCAAGGAATTTGCAAGAATGAACCTTGAGATGGATACACCATCGAATCCCGTTGAGTCGTTAATGGCTAGTTTGGTGGTACAACCACGCTTGAGGAAGCAGATCAAAGAAGGTCAAGGACAAGATGACTTTTTGTCCAAAATGAAAGAACGTACTCTTTCAGGTGAGGATAAGGGATTCAGTGCGTCCGATGATGGCACAATGTACTATGAAAGGAATATTTGTGTGCCCAATGTTGTTAAGCTGAAAGAAGCAATATTGAATGAGGCACATAATACTCTATATACAGCACACCATGGAAGCACAAAGATGTACCAGGACCTTAAGAGGACATTTTGGTGGGAAGATTTGACGAGAGATGTGGCATACTTTGTCAGAAAGTGTATAGTTTGTCAACAAGTGAAGGCAGAACACCAATGCCTATTTGGACTACTTAAATCACTTCATATTCCGAAATGAAAATGGGAACATATTATGATGGATTTTGTAGTAGGTTTGCCTCGAACGGAAATAGGGAATCACTCTATTTGGGTTGTTGTGGACCGACTCCCAAAGTCAGCTCATTTCATCCCAGTTAAGATGAATTTACGAATGGATCAGTATGCTAAACTTTACATCAGTGAGATTATAAAGTTGCATGGAGTGCCGGTCTCTATAGTATCGGACAAAGATACTCGTTTCACATCGTGTTTTTGGGAAAGTTTGCAAGAAGCTTTGGGAACACAGTTGAATTTTAGTACGGCCTATCATCCTCAGATTGACGGTTAGTCTAAGAGGACTATTCATATTCTTGAGGATATGTTGCGAGCGAGCGTGTTAGAAATGGGAAATAATTGGGAACGACTGTTGCCTTTGGTAGAATTTGCTTACAACAATAGTTATCGTTCGACGATTGGTATGGCGCCATATGAAGCCTTATACAGTAGGAAGTGTCGATCACCACTGTATTGGGATGAAGTATGTGAAAGGAAAATCTTGGGTCCCGAGATGATTGAATAGACAGTAGGTGTGGTGGATAAGATTCGTGAGAGGATCAAGATAGTACAGGATCTTCAGAAGTCTTACGCCGACAAGCGTAGGAAAGATCTTGAATTCTGTGTTGGCGACAAGGTATTCCTGAATGTATCTCATATCAAGGGAATTGTTCGTTTTGGTCCAAGGAGCAAGTTGAGGCCTAGATATATTGGACCGTTCGAAATTCTTGAAAAAATTGGAGAATTAGCTTATCGTTTGGCTTCACCCCCAGAACTTTCGGCTGTGCACAACATTTTTCACATAACGTTGTTGAGGAAGTATGTGCACGATCCCGGCCACGTCATCAACTATGCCGCCGTGGAGGTGAACAAAGATCTTACTTACGAAGAACAACCATAAGTTATTCTCGACCGATCAGTCCGACAGTTGAAGAACAAAGAGAAGGTGTTTGTCAAAGTCCAATGGCATAACCACAATAAAGATGAAGCCACTTGGGAGCGCGAAGAAGAACTTCAAGCTCATTAACCGAATTTCTTCAATCGAGGTATGTCATTTATTTTCGAGGACGAAAATTTTTCTTAGAGGGGTAGGATGTAATATCCACCATTTTCATAATATAATATTATTATTTATAATAATATTAATAATACATTTTCTTTTCATTTAATCTCATTTAGAGGATCAGGAATATTTATTTCGACGTATCACAAGTTCTAGCCCAGTAATTTTGTCAGTTATTTTCAAGTAGTCATTATTATAATAGTGTTATTATTTATTCAAGCATAATACTAATGCTACTATTATTAATGTTATCATTATTATTATTAATAATATTATTATTAATACTTGATAGGACGACAAATGTAGACCTCCTAAAAACCCGGTCTAAAGAAGCCTAATATAAACCGACGTACCGATCTCTGAGTAAAGGAGGAGAGACCTAGACGAATGGAGTCCGACCTATGGGCTCGGAGAAGAGTGTCCCGATCTAAGGGGTCTCGCCGACCTATGGACTCAGATAAGAGTGTCCCGACCTAAGGGGTCTCGCCGACATCTGGACTCGAATAAGAATGTCCCGACCTAAGGGCCCCCCTTATAATATGAACCCACCTGCCTAACCATACCCGGGGTCAGAAATCGCCGGGCTCATGAAGGTTAAGCTCTCGAAAAGGTAGATGTTGACCTACCTGACAGAATCCCAGAAATTCAGGGGCTGGTAAACCATAGTCCCCAAATCCCGGATATCCAGGGATGGAAAATCGCAGCCTAAATCCCTGAATATCTAGGATCTTCCCTAAAATCAGGAAAAGATCTCAAGGACAGGCAACCCCCCCTTCTATAAATAGGGTAGAAGCCTTTCTTTCAAAGGTTAATCATAATTTTGAGATTACAAAGAAGTATTTTAGAGAGAGAAAGAAATACAGAGAGAGAGAGCAATACTTTACATATTCGGGTTTTCTTAGATAAACTTCTGAGATTAACCCGGTTCTTGGTGACCGATCAGCTCGGTTCCATCAAGTGGCGCCGTCTGTGGGAATTGTGACATCGAGTCACTCTTTAAGTTGAGACGTGAGATCGGTAATGGCGGAAGACACAAACCAGAAGAAAATTAGGAGTTGATACCCCGAAATTTGGAAGAAGAACTAGCAACTGCGGGTGGAGAATTGACTCTGGAAAAAACACCCCTCAACCCATGAGAAGAAGCTGCACCCAGCACAATCACCCTGACAAAGGAAGCCTTAGCCGACATAATTGCTATTGCGATCCAGAAGATCCGAGAGGTCTAAAAACAAAAAATACCACAAAAAGTAATACCCATTTTCTCGGATGGGCTGGAGGAAATCGATCAGTAGGAAGAACATGGGGAAAGCTATCCAAGGGCATGGGAACGATCTAGACAGGAAAGAATGCTGGATCCCTTGATATCCAGTATGCAAGACGAGCTAGAGGATTTGCGACAAAGGGTTGCGAGGAAGGACACAGAGAGTCATCCAGGCCACCCCTTCTCGAAGAGCATACTACAGGCTGAACTCCTGTACGGATTTAGGGCTGTCACCTTCACCTACGATGGGCTCTCGGATCCTACCCTACATTTGTACCGATTCGAGAACATGGCCGTATTACACCGATATTCGGATGTCGTAAGCTTTAGAGCATTCCTGGCTACACGGACAGAGTCAGCTCAGGACTGGTTCCACCAGATACCCCCAGGGATGATTACTAGCTTCAAGACTTTTAGCTCGGCATTCCTGACTCACTTTGCAAGCACTAGGCCACACCAAAAGACATTCATGTCCTTGTTCAGTATCAAGCAATACTCTGGAGAAGTACTGAGAACTTATGTAACTCGGTTTAGAAAAGCGTGTCTGGAGGTACCCTCGTCATCTGAAGAAGTAAATACGAGTGCTTTGATGCAATGATTAAAACCTGGGATGCTATGCACGTCGTTGGCTAAAAAGCCAGCCAAAACTTATGATGAGGTCCTAGCCCGATGTTCAAAATACATCAATGTTGAGGAAGCCGAGAAAGATATGGAAGAATTGCAAGAAAAATCCGAGGATGGGGAAGGAGGAACTAGCAGGGTGGTACAGCGCGAGGTATATACCTTTCGAGGAAATATACCCCGGGAGGAAATGCTACGTGGAAATATAGATCGAAACACGGACCAAAGGAAGAGCGATACCAGCCTAAAGCGACCGAGATTTGACCAATACAGTCCATTAACAATGAGAATAGCGCAGGTTTTGGAAGCAGTTGAGGGTAAGATGAATAAGGTTATTGAGTGGCCTACATCTCATTTTAATGGGCCTACTCAGCCAAAGTCCGAGCTTTATTGTCGATTCCATAATGATTATGAACATAATATAGATGAGTGCAAACACCTCAAAAACGAGATCAAAATGTTGGTCCGAGCGGGGCATCTAATGGAGTTCACATATCAGCAAAGGAATAGAGGCCGGAGGAAACCACCTATGCCCTAGGAGGGTACGTGGATGAAAAGTGAAGCTCCTCGGGGACCCGCTGCTCCCCCAGCTAAGAAGGTAGTGATTCACATGATATCGGGAGGACCAACTGATGAAAGTTCTAATCAGTCCAGAATAGCTCACACGCGAAAGGCTATGTCTCATCAGTTTAAAGAGGTCGCCTCTGTGAGTAGCGGGCCTGTCATCCAATTTGGCCCTGTGGACTATAGCGGGATACATGTGCCCCATAACGACGCACTGGTCATCACAGCAGAGATTGCTAGTTATGACGTCCACAGAGTCTTCATCGATACGGGAAGCTCGGTGGATATATTGTTCTATGACTGTTTCAAACAAATGAACCTCGAAGTGGAATTAAAAAAGGTGGATACAGCACTTTATGGGTTCTACATGACCGAAGTGCAGCCAGTCGGAGAGGTGGTACTCCCGGTAGCACTGGTCCGAATACCTCATCGGAAGGTCAATACACTCAGTTTTTAGTGGTGGACACTAAATCGGCCCATAACGCTATTTTAGGGCGGCCGGGGCTCAACAAGTTCGAGGCGGTGGCGCCCACCTCGCACATGAAAGTAAAATTCCCCGTAGGAAGCGAGGTAGGGGAGGTAGCCGTGGATCAGTTTGTTTCCCGATCTTGTTACCAAAAAATGGTAAAACAGAGAGAACAGTGCAGTAAAAGTGCGCCCGAGCTGAGAGGCCCGGATCCAGAGTTTAAGAAGAATAAAAAATCAAAAGCGCCCGAGGAAGCTGAGGAAGAAGGTGTCAAGCCTAATGAGGAGTTGATGGAGATAGAATTAGTACCAGGAAAGCCAGAAACAAAAACCCGTGTGGGAAATTGGTTGGATGACGGGATAAGGGAAAGCCTTATCCACTTGCTAAGAAGATTTGTGGACATTTTCGCATTCACGGCCGAGTATCTGGTGGGAATCAGCCCAGCAGTCGCCGAACACAGATTATACATCGACCCAACAGTAAGGCCGGTAAAATAGAAGAGGGGGCATTTTGGGCCGGAGATGGATGGAATCATTGGGGGAGAAGTTGACAAGCTCCTCCGAGCTGGGCACATAATGGAAATTCAGTTTCCGGAGTGGTTATCCAACGGTGTCATGGTAGGGAAAAGCCAAGGGAAGTGGAGAATGTGCATGGATTTCCGAGATCTAAATAAAGCATGTCCGAAGGATCATTACCCGTTACCCCGCATAGATCAGCTAGTGGACTCGACCCCAGGGTGCGAATTGTTCAGCATGATGGATGCATCTCAGGGATATCATCATATTCCCCTCGCACCCGAGGATAGAAAGAGGGTCAGCTTCGTGGTATCAAAAGGAACCTTTTGTTACGTGCGCATGCCTTACGGGTTAAAGAATGCGGGAGCCACATATCAAAGGATGGTCGATAGAATATTCAAATCCCAAATCGGCAGAAATATGGAAGTCTATGTGGATGATATGCTAGTAAAAAGTGTGAAGGCATGAGAGCACATCAGAGATCTAGAGAAAATGTTCGAAAATCTGCGCACATACGGAATGAAGCTCAACCCATCAAAATGTTCTTTTGGAGTAAAATCGGGAAAATTTCTGGGGTACGTGGTCACAGAGCAAGGTGTTGGAACATTTTGTTCCATACATGCTATAATATTGTTTTGATGATTTATGTTGATACACAAAATAAAACAACAAAAAGACGAAGCCAAGCATCAAAGAAAACAAAGTGCAAAAAGCTGGATTTTTACAAGGCTAACGTACGTAAGGGCTGAAGCATAGCGTACGTAACTAGTGCGAATTAACGTACGTAGGGATGGTACTTAGTGTACGTAAAGGTGTTCAAACGAGAAGAACGCTGGGAAGAGTCAAAGTAAAAAAGGCAGCAACGGATATATGATGTCAGCAATGACGTAAGCTTAACGTACGTAATGCAAGATTGGCTAACGTACGTAAGGAAAATAACGAATACTACTGAACTAAACTGCATACACGTTAACATACGTAACTATGATGATATAACGTACGTAAAGTGTCTTACGTACGTAATGGAAAGCAGATAGCGTACGTAATCAATGCACAGGAGGCTAATGGCTAGTAAGGCTATAAATACCATTCCCTTGGTATTATTCCAAACAAAAACTTCAAGCAAACATCTCATTGATCAGATATTCATATTGATATTATTGTTGTTGTGATATTGAGCTTATATTTTTAGTTTGAGTGGTTATACATTCAACATCATACACGAGAGGTAAAAGAAAAGGTACGATTGGATTCGGTGTTATTAGGATCAAGGATCCAGCATTATTAGAATCGTAATCGCTATCTAGTGAGGTTTATCTAGTACCGATATAAAGCTAGAGTGGTTGATTCCTTGTCCAATAGGAAAAGAAAACGGTTTAACTTGGACCGACACAAAGACAAGTACGAGTGGTTAATCACGGACCAATAGAAGA
Source organism: Orobanche coerulescens (assembly GCA_033398695.1). NCBI lineage: Eukaryota > Viridiplantae > Streptophyta > Magnoliopsida > Lamiales > Orobanchaceae > Orobanche > Orobanche coerulescens. Next base: position 203,147,189 of record CM065801.1, on the reverse strand, counting down.
CGTGATTGTAACGGTTATCCCTCGACCGATAGAAGAGAGGTGCAGAGGTTTTTATCTTGAACCTATAGAAAAAGATACCGAGAGAGGACGTAAGATCATTTATATCCGAACCTCTATAAATCCGTGTGTCGTTTATTTTCCGCAATTTAATTTATGCTTCCGCAACACGACGCATATCCCGATCTCGATCCAACAATTGGTATCGGAGCAGTACCTCCAATACACGGCTTAACATCCGAGGAGTCGATCCAAATGGTATTTCAATTTGCTCCAGTCGAAGGCCTTGCTCTTAACCGACCACCATTTCTTGACGGCGCAAATTTCATGACTTGGAAGAAAAAGATGTCAATATTCATCCGAGCGTATGACATCGAGATTTGGAAGATCATTTGTCTTGGCCTGAAAGTTCCAATCAAACCTGACGGATCTCTTAAGAGTTTCGAAGAATATAATGAAGACGATTGGAAGAACGACCATCTAAATTGTAAGGCTACTCAATTTCTTTATTGTGCCTTAAATCCGAAAGAGGTCAATCGTATCTCATCGTGTGAAAGTGCTAAAGAGATATGGAAAATTCTTGAAATCACACACAAAGGGACAACTCAAGTCAAGGAGACGAAGATCAATATGCTCCATGACTACGAGTTATTCATGATGAAAGGTGACGAGTCCATCACCAACATGCTCGACCGATTCTCGGTCATCACCAATGGGCTAGCTTCATTTGGAAAACCATTATCTAGTAGTGAAAAAGTCAAGAAATTTTTACGATCAATACCTAGCGAATGGGACGGCACCGTGACCGCGATCATGGAATTTAAAGATCTCAATACGCTTGATTTTAGCACCCTAGTTGGTTCGTTAATTAATTATGAGATAGTTCTCAAATCACGAAGTGTCAAACCGAAGCCAAAGGAAAGATCGATAGCCTTGAAGGCTAAGATGTCTAAAAGAGAAGAAATTCCGGTGGACGATAGCGACGAAGAATCGGCATATTATGCCAAGAATATTGATAACACTCATTTTTACACATATTTTTATAAGGTTTTTCTGGATTTTAAGATCCTAAAATGTGTAGAATTGTGTCGTTTGTACTCATATTATGTTTGTTGGACTCGATCATGCTTGGGTATATTTTATTTGATTTTATAGGTGTTTTAAGGACATTATCAAGCAAGACCGAAGTCTCAATCCCCAAATACATATCAAGCAATGCAGAAACGAGAGTACGAGGCCTAAAACGATGAAGATTGAAGCACTACCTGTCGTATTTTTTAATTTCCAGATTCATTACTTCGAATCAGGATATGTTCTATATATATATGGATTCCTCATGAAATAAGCTTCGCAACGGTATATCATACGCTAAACTCCCAGGTGTATTGAGGGAGATATGACTTCTAGACCACGACTTCACAGTTCAGAAAGTTTTTGCATTTTTTGGGACAGTATGACACGGGCCGTGTCAAATGACACGACCGGGTCTGCTGTCCAGAAAATTTTTGCATTTTATGGGACAGTATGACACAGGCCGTGTCATTTGACACGGGCCGTGCCACTTTTCGGTGGAAAAATCACTTTTTGACATTTTTGAAGATTTGAACATGAAAAAGATGATATTTTGGCTTTATAAAAAGGTCTTGGGGCTGGACTTGAGAGAAAATCTTGATTTAGAGAGTCTTGGAGAGTTGGTGAGGGAATAAAAACACAAGATTAAAGAAGAAACCAACCAAAAGAAGGAGACTTGGAGGAAGAAAATGATGAACTCTTGAAGAACATTTTGAATGCTTGATCCTACATCCATTCAAGACACCATTCGAGTTTTATCTTCTCCCTATCTTTTACTTATTTTCGTTGTTTTATTTAGCATGAACATGATGAACATGAGGATTATTAATCTTTCTTTCATTACAATGTCCGGCTAAACTTGTTAGATTCCGGGCATGGGAGTACGTTGATTTGCTATGGTTTTGAGGGATTGATGATTATATATATCTAGTGTGTTTTCTTTATCAAATGCTTGGTTTTAATTCATGTTTAGACACTTGATCAATGTTTTTACATGTTAAACTTAATTGCTCATAATTCGAGAGAAGAGGGCATTAATAGGTTTCGAGTATTTGACGTAGTAAATTACGAGATTGAGAAATCGGTGATGAACTATGATGATGTTTAAATCTTGTGAACATTTTGGAGTTAGATAATTTATAGTAAACAGAGACGTTGTTATAAGTTGTTTAATCTACATTTTAATGCATCTCGAGAGGGACTTTAGAATATTATTGTGATTATCATTTTGGAAACGCACTTAGAACTTTTGGAACCAATCTCGACTAAACTTAGTGATCAACGGAAACCGAGCCTTGGAATCTTTCTTTCTAAACTCTTACAATTCTCCTTAATTCGGATATTTTCTTTTATTGTCATAATTTTTTTTATTTCGTTAATCATCCATTTTACCTTTCAATCGTCTAGATAAAACCGGAATCATTATAATCTAGTACTCAACACAATAAGAATATTTAGTCTTCGTGGAATACGACCTTGCTCGCCGCTTTCTACATATTCTCCGTACACTTGCGGATTGTTTAAAAATATAGCGAACAAATATTAATAAGTTTCAAACCTTATTAAACCGGAGAAAGAAAGATATCTCGGGTGAATTTAAGAAATTCGACAACAATTGTCGACTATGTGGTAAACCAGGCCACTTTGCTAGGAATTGCCGAGCTAAACCCAAGAAGGAGGTTCTCGTTGCAACATGGAGCGATGACGACGAGGATGGTGATTTTATCAATCAAAATAATCTCGCTCTCATGGCCCGAAGTTCATTCGACGATAGCGACGTCGAAAGTCAAGTAAGTAATTCTCATGATGAAATATTTGAAGCATTCGAGTTATTATATACCGATTATCAAAATGCTTTAAATGTAATTAAATCCCTTAAATCCAAAAATAAATCATTGGAAAATGAGATTTCCAAAATTCTTGAGAAAGGGAAATTTGTCGAAATCGATCATTCTAAATGCCTTGAAAATGAAAATATTTTAAAGGATGATATTGTTAAAATTCAAACCGAGCTCAAAAATTTGACGAAGAAATTTTCTCTCGGAAACGAGAAATTTGAAATATGCTCTCGGTGCAAAAGTTTACTTTAAATAAACAGGGATTGGGATTCACACCTCGTTCTAAAAATGAATCCTTAAATTTAAAGATACCCCGTTGCGAAAAATGTTTGAAAATCGGGCATCACATTTTTAACTGTAAAAGCCCACGCCGGATGATTAAAATTAAAAAGATTTGGGTTCCTAAAGGAACAAATATTTCAAATATCATCTATGTTTCAAATGAAAAATCAACTATAGGTTGGATCCCCAAAAATTGATTTTTTTATCAAAATATTTTACTTAGGGGGAGTAATAATTTTTTTTAAGGGGAGATAATATTTCCAGGGGGAGTTTATACCCTATTATTGCATATAATTATATTTATCATTTGGTATCATGTACATTTTATATTTGGTATCATTATATTTATTTATTACACTTTTTTGATGAAAGCAAAAAGGGGGAGAAAGGAGAAAAGAAAAGAGAATGGGATTAACCCTGCAAGTGGGAGAAAAATCGAAATCGAAGAAATGTCGAAAAGTTGAAATTGAAAAGAAAAATGGGAGTTGAAAAGAAAAATGAGGAGACGTCGAAAAGATGATGAAAATTCGAAAAGAAAAAGAAAATGAGAGAAGGAGTCGAAAAAGAAATGGGAGAAGAAACTAATGAAGCGGACAAAGTCGAAAACTTTGGTCTGTAGACATATACATATATCTGTATTTTTGCAGGTAAATCCTGTTGTGTCGAGATTTATTCACCTCGACAGGCGATCGACTGCAAGGCCGAGCGACCGAGTCCACAACCAATCAAGCTACGGAGAACTCACCTAAGCGAAGATACCAGACCGCCTTCAGGTATCTAGCGATCGACTCCCCAGGCGATCGCCCTTTGGCACCTAGCGATCGACTCTGGTGACCGGTTAAGGACGACCGTCCTACGCCCCGAACAGAGACCATCGTCCATCAAAGTCTACAAAGACTGGATCTCAAAACAGCACCCATGTGCAGATCCGAGACAAGATCCGCATTTCATGGATCATTGACCACCAACAGCTGTCTCTGACAAGGGCGGCTTTACCTACCGACAAGCCCGCCGAAAGGCACAAGGTGGGACCGCCCGTGACAGCGACTCAGACGCGTGCAGGCTTCTCATTGGACCGCACAGCTGACTGCCATCTACTCCTGCAGACTTTAAGGGGACCAGCCCATGTGCTAAAGACGATCGCCCGCTTATTATAATACAGCAAAGGCGATCGCCCGGCAGATCCAAGTCCTATAAATAGAGAACCTCCTTCTACTAGAAAAAGGTTCCACGTTCAGTTCACAAATTCTTCATTCGGTTCATACATTCTCCATTAAGTTCAGAGAAAATACATACAATCATACATACTATCAAGCTCCCAGCTTCTTCTCCCGAATCTACCTGAGGATTTCTCTCTCAGTACCTCTCATCCAGAAGACGGTCGGTAGAGGGAAGAAGTTTCCACAGTGCAGATTCAAAGAGACTCACAAGCCAAGGAGTTCAAACATACAGCTTATACACGCCGTGAGAGACTATCGATCTCTCACCACCGTCACAGCTCATCAACGTTGTTACAAGAACTCACAGAGCATCATATCTGGTTCTTCCGGCAATCTACACGCCCACAAGCTTAGATAACTAGAAGGCTTTACACTCATTGTAATATATTCTAACATTAATACTTGAATCCCAGAATATTCGTATTAATAACATCTCGCGAGAGCATTCAAGTCCGGGACTAATAACCCCGGCAAATCTTGTGTTTTTACTTTTCCCACGGAAGTGTTCTCGCATTTGTTTGCTATCCATCCATTCCAGCAATATCTATCTCCGAATAATATTTTGGGTAGCAATAATTGGCGCTAGAAGAAGGGGATCTATACCTTCATTTTTCATCCCTACCGTCCCGAAGAACACTCACTGTTCTCGGGGCATATACTTGAAGTGACACTCACTGCGCTTCAAAGAAAGCCTTCAGAATCATGACGTCCGCCGGTACATCGAAGAGAGCGACTCTCCGAACTGCCGGACACCATATCCCGGCTCAATCCGAACCCCAGCCGACGACCGGGGGAAGCCGCGGCAACGCGAGACTCTTGATCCCGCACCCGAGGGGTGGCCCCAACCTCTCACTCGACCAGTTCCAAACCGAGGAAGAAATTGAGGAGGCTATGGCCATCCTAGAGGAGCGACGGAGAGCATGCGCGTCGCCTGCACTAACTCCCTCGACCATCCGCCGCATGGGAAAATGGAAATTCAACGGGCTACTGGGCGAGCGATCGTCAGAAAGCCCCGATTCGCGAGAAAAGGCTCTCGCACGACCGGACGGATCCGTATTCAGTCGCCTAGGATGCGACCCATCATGGCGACCGGGGCATTCTGGCCCCAACCACGAAACGACGGAATCCGAGTCCATCACCAAGAGTTCGGCCTACCCAATTCTCAGCCGAACGCAGATCAACCGTTTGGCTCCCGCTCCGATCTCCAGAGGATCAGTACTTGATTGCCTCGGCTCCCGCTTCGGGCGCCGAGCCGCGAGCAGCCAGGCCACGGCGATGGCCGCTATGCAACGCCAGCTCGATGAGATGAAAGCACTCTTGGACACTGGGGCAAGCACCAGCAGAAAGATCATCGGGCCGACCGAGCTACTCGCGGTCCACATCGAGCTCGCCCCCGTGCAACCAAGGATCGCTCCTCCCAAAACACCTCTGTATGAAGGGAGATCGGACCCCGAAACCCACCTAAGTAAATTCCGAATCTACATGACTGGGTGTGGGGCATCAGACGCAACCAAGTGCCGGATCTTCCCATTAACATTGGGTGAGCTGTCCCATAGGTGGTACGTCTCGCTACCACCACGATCGATCATCTCCTTTGAGAAACTGGCGAATGACTTCACGTCATACTTCGCCAACAAGGTCGCCAGACCAGAAGGCCCCCAACGCGTGATGAAAATCAGGCAGGGGGAAGATGAAACCGACACAGATTACATCGACCGAGTAGACAAAATCATCCTCACCGGCGAACCCGTCAGTGACCAGCTCGCCCTCTATTCGGTCCTGGGGGGATTCTATGGGCATTCACCCATGTTTAGACATCTCAACAAGGATATCCCCCCAACCTACGCGATCTTCCGCGCTAAGGCTGCCGACTTTCTGGCCAGGCAAAGGCTACTCACCCTCCGCCTAGGCGAGGAAATGCCTTCTCCTGCACGAAAAACGGCGATCGCCAAAGCCAAGAAGGCGGTCACCACGCCATCCGGCGGCCTCAGGGCCATCGAAGATGTGGAAGCCCATCTCCTCCACAAGTTCAATCGAACTCCGGCCCATATTTTTTACGCCATCAAGGGGCACGAACCACTAAACAAGCCAAAGGCGATAAGGGACCACAGTCATCTGGACCGCAATCTATATTGTGCTTACCACAAGGGTCCCGGCCACAGCATCAACCAATACCGCGACCTCCTCAAACAGCTCTGGAGATTGTTCGAGGAGGGCAAGTTGGACAGTTTACTGGCTTAGTCGGAGCCCCACCAATCTCCCAACACGGTCGAAAGCGAACAGGCCGGAAAGCTCATACGAGCCGACCCCTCGATCAACCTCGGCGACCGTATCTACATGCTTCAATCAAGAGAAGGGAACTTCGGAAGTCTCTCCCTGATTTCCCACCTCATTGAACACAAGGCTACTACCTGAACTAACGCTTAAAAAGACTGTAGGACTCGCTCGCCATCTACAGTCCATCATCTAACATGTTGGACTAAGGCACGAGATCGCCTCCCCCACACAACGTACACCGTCGACGGTCGGCATTTAACATGACGATCCGAGGTGGAAGAGTGTAGCCATGGTCCTGTGGTCGATGGAACCGACTGCTTAGGCCATGCAAGGTTCCTTTGGGCTGAGATCGCTCGCCCTTCTTTTAAATACGAGGCGGGCGTAGTCGAAGGACCCTCCAAACAAATCAGTGGACATGATCGCCCGCCCTCAAAGGTTCATCATCTAACTTGGTGGACCCGGACAATGCGATGCGTCTCTACCCCCATCTCAACGTACACCGTCGATGGTCGCCATCTTCATGGCGGGCCGAGGTGGAAGTAGAGCTAACAAGCCGCGGAAGTGGAGTTGATTAATCCAACGACGCCCCGCGCAAGGACTCCTCCAGACCAAGATCGCACGCCCTTCGTTTAAATACGAGGCGAGGCGCAGCCTAACGGAGGACCCTCACAATAAAATGAGTCACAAGACAGATGATGTCGCTCGCGCACAAGACATGGTCGTGGAGATCGGTCCATCGAACTCCGCGATCGTGCACGGCTCCTCAGGACCGAGATGGACGACCTTCCCCGAGGATTCGACAAGGTTGAAGACCGCTCACTCAACGAGTTATTTTCATCCCATTACTTTCACTAAGTGAACAAAAACAAGGGGCAAGAGTGCGGACTACCTATACGACGATCGTCCCTATCCGATCACATACGGAGATCGCCATTTTTCAGATGTTGTGCAGCGATCGAATTTGTTGTAAAAGTTATCTATATGAGTTTATCAATTCACGTAGACCTACACTTGCAACGATATCTCCTCACACATTTATACGAAGTCAAACAAAAGACTCAAAAATAGCAATCATTCAAGTGATAAATCGAAGAATCAAACATTCATTTCATTGCTTCAAAGATCAGAATACATGATCGCCCGAAGGCCTAAGTACTACAAAAAGAAAGCTACGAATTACAAGGCAATAAGCTAAAACATTAAAAATGAAGTGCCTCAGGCCCCTGCCTGGCCTTCGCCTTCAGCCTCCGGAGCGGCCTCCCCATCCTCCGGAGCGTCGGGATGAACAAGGTTGGCCAGAGTCGGATACCAGCTCAAGTCCACGCTGATATCCGCGAGATCCAAGATCGGCAAGGAGAAAGCAGAATGGAGAGGATGCTCCAACGCGTACGCCTTGAAGTTCTCAGCAAGAGGGCCGACCTCCAAACCTCCCTTCTTAGCAGCTCGGATCGAGTCGGCGAACACCATATAATAGGCAAACTCGCTGACAAACTCCATGTTTTGAAAGGGATCGGCCTTGGTCGCCTCTACCTCCCCTTTCAGCTCCGCCATCGCCTGCTGCGCGCCTTGGAGCTCGGCCTCCCTTGCAGCCGTCTTTTCCCTCGACTCCGCCAGCTTGCTAGTCAGCCGAGCGATCGTCACCTTCATTCGATCGGCCTCCTTCTCAGCGACCGTCTGCGAGCGTACGGCTTCTGTCATCCGGTCCCGGAATCGATCAACCGTCACCCGAGCCATCTCGGCCTCCCGTCTTGCCTGCTCAAGTTCTTGGCTCGCCCGCTTCGCTGCATCCAAGGAGTCCTTCTCCATTGCCACAATCTTGTCGGCGAACTCGGCGTTCTCTTTCCGAGCCGCCTCGAGATCCGCCTGCAGGCGAATTGTGGAAGGACGCCCCTCATACTCCTGCACAGCCTGGGAAGCCATGGTCGCCGCCTGAAGAGAAAGGGCGAAAGCAGCCTGCATTGTACTCCTAGATCGCTGACGAGCGATCGCATCCATATCGGTCGTCCAGGCCTTCGGTAAAGCGGAGACGGCCCGGTTGACGTACAACGGGATATCACAGGATTGGCGAGGAGATCGAGTCGCTAGGAAATCCCGCACCATCGGCGGACAAGACGGATCAGTGCTACGGATCCTGCATCAAAACAACAGAGTTAGCACATCTCCCACGCAAATGACAAGTTTCAACCCAGCAAGCAAAGTCTACCTCTTGACTCTCTCAGGATCGCGACCGAAGTATGGCTTCTCGCGAGGGCTCTCAGCTTCGGCGATCGCCATCTCCCACAGGAAAGTCGCAGAAGGCGTAGGCTCATTCTCCAGAGGAACAATGGTGATCGGAGGAGCGGCGATCGGCACCTCGCTGGCAGGGGCAGAAACTGGAGTCTCTCCCGACCTCTGCCATTTTCGATTCGTCCGAAGCCCCTCCTCACGAACTTCCTCCTCAGCTACGATCGGATCCACACGAGGCTCCACCTCTGGGATGATAGGTAACGCCACAGGAGGAACCCGAGATGACTTCGTCTGGCGGAGACGACCCAAAACTCCAGGGTTAGACATAGCTATCTCCGGTGGGGGCTCCAGAAAACGAGGAAAGCGAACCTCTGTAATAAGAACAATCAAGCCAAAGTTAGTCATATTCCTCTAACAGGACGATTGCCCAGCAAATGGAGATCGTAGAAATTCGTAACTGAGACCGAGAGATGTCTCGGAAAATGGAATAGGCGAGCGAAAAACCAACAACTCTCCTTGTTGATCCGGCTAGCGTTCAAGTCATCGTCCGACAAACTTCGTATCCGCTCCCAGACGACCAGGAAATCAAAAGGCAACTCCTCGATTGCCGGAATGTGGAAACCTGCAAAAAACAAAATCAAATTAGATCAGTTCAGAACATATCCGAACAAAGGGAGAGTCTGAACCCTTACCGGGATTTCTCTCCCGAAAACCAGTGGGAATCTCCAGCTCGCCAGTGGGGTTGTCACTCGCTGAGGCTTTCCAGGCACCATCGACCCAGAACCACTTCGCCGGATCGCCCCGCGCCTTGTTCGGGACTCCAAGGATCACCCGACCGGATCGGCCTTGTATATGATGGACTCCGACCGACCCTTTCTGAGCCGTCAGCTTGAACATGTGGTTCATCTCCGACGGCGAAGGGAGGCGGTACATTCGGTGACCGCCGAACAAGGTGAGAGTGCAAATTATCTAGAGCCAAGCATTTGGCGTCAGCTGGAGTGGCGCCACGTTCCAAGCAGCCAGCAGATGAGATACGGAGAACGACAAAGGAAATCGCAACCCTGCCTCCATGATTGCTTCGTTCACAGTGACCATCCCCTTCGGAGGCTGGTCGGCTCTCTCATTCTCAGCCGGCACAAAAAGACCCACATCTGAAGGGATATGAAACCTCGTCCTCCAGACAGCCAGATCCTTCCTGGTCGCCGAACTCCTGATTTGGCCAAGAGACCACAGAGATCGCTGAGCAGCCCGAAATAGCGATCGCTTGGGAGGTTGATAAGGATGAGCGATCGAATACTCCCAGAAATCGAATCTTGAATACGGACCGGCCAGCCTCTCCATGATCTCAGCAAAAGCCACATAAGCCTGGCTAAAGGCACTATGCCGCTCCCAATAGGCCCTCATCGCCAGATCTCTCTCCGTATGCGAGCGTCTGTGTTCAGCGGCCGCATACTTAGCCACGTCGGCCTCATTGAACAACGCCTCGACTTCCATAGGGTCGATACCGGCTCGAATAGCCTCAGCGGCCGTCTCCAGATGGAACTCAGTGGAGGATCCTCCCCGAACATTAGAAGTCCCAGCGGCGGAGGAAGTGCCCACTCCGTGTGAAGAAGATGTTCCAGCCATTTTTTGAAGAAAAGAGGAGAAAAGGAGTGTTCGTCTTACCCAAGATTGAATCGATCGACGATCGGCAGCAGAGTCTCCAGAAAAATCTTCAGCAAAACCTTCTTTCTCCGATAAATGCGCGTAAGAATGAACACTGCAACACTACGCCTTTTTATAGGAGGTGGCAGGGGCTCGTGTGCAATTAAGGAGAATCTCAGGGGTCGGAGCGCAACCGTCGCATTTATTGAGCCCCTTGAAACCCGCGTGCGCGTCTTTTCAAGGACGCGTCAGACGAGGAGTCATAAATGACCGTCGGTCTCCTCCAACAGGAACCCGACACGTGTCCCGGAGACTTTTCCACATCCGATGCCATTTCCCGCTCTTTTCAGCGACCTATCGGGTCGTCCAAATTCAGAATCAATCAGCTCAAAGACGATCGCCAGTTCAGTAAAGCGCAGAGTTACTCGTCATAACTTAGCGATCGCCAGCAGAACCACCTCACCTCACGTTTCCAACATAGGAGCGAGCTGGGGGGCAATTGTTGTGTCGAGATTTATTCACCTCGACAGGCGATCGACTGCAAGGCCGAGCGACCGAGTCCACAACCAATCAAGCTACGGTGAACTCGCCTAAGCGAAGATACCAGACCGCCTTCAGGTATCTAGCGATCGACTCCCCAGGCGATCGCCCTTTGGCACCTAGCGATCGACTCTAGTGACCGGTTAAGGATGACCGTCCTACGCCCCGAACAGAGACCATCGTTCACCAAAGTCTACAAAGACTGGATCTCAAAATAGCACCCATGTGCAGATCCGAGACAAGATCCGCATTTCATGGATCATTGCCCACCAACAGCTGTCTCTGACAAGGGCGGATTTACCTACCGACAAGCCCGCCGAAAGGCACAAGGTGGGACCGCCCGTGACAGCGACCCAGACGCGTGCAGGCTTCTCATTGGACCGCACAGCTGACTGCCAGCTACTCCTGCAGACTTTAAGGGGACCAGCCCATGTGCTAAATACGATCGCCCGCTTATTATAATACAGCAAAGGCGATCGCCCGGCAGATCCAAGTCCTATAAATAGAGAACCTCCTTCTACTGGAAAAAGGTTCCGCGTTCAGTTCACAAGTTCTTTATTCAGTTCATACATTCTCCATTAAGTTCATAGAAAATACATACAATCATACATACTATCAAGCTCCCAGCTTCTTCTCCCGAATCTACCTCAGGATTTCTCTCTCAGTACCCTCATCCAGAAGACGGTCGGCAGAGGGAAGAAGTCTCCACAGTGCAGATTCAAAGAGACTCACAAGCCAAGGAGTTCAAACATACAGCTTATACACGCCGTGAGAGACTGTCGATCTCTCACCGCCGTCACAGCTCATCAACATTGTTACAAGAACTCACAGAGCATCATATCTGGTTCTTCCGGCAATCTACACGCCCACAAGCTAAGATAACTAGAAGTCTTTACACTCATTGTAATAGATTCTAACATTAATACTTGTATCCCAAAATATTCGTATTAATAACATCTCGCGAGAGCATTCAAGCCCGGGACTAACAACCCCGGCAAATCTTGTGTTTTTACTTTTCCCATGAAAGTGTTCTCGCATTTGTTTGCTATCCATCCATTCCATCAATATCTATCTCCGGATAATATTTTGGGTAGCAACAAATCCCATTGACGAAGTGTTGTTTTGTAATCATCAAAAAGAGGGAGATTGTTGGAACATTTTATTCCATACATGCTATAATAATGTTTTGATGATTTATGTTGATACACAAAACAAAACAACAAAAAGACGAAGCCAAGCATCGAAGAAAACGAAGTGCAAAAAGTTGGATTTTTACAAGGCTAACGTACGTAAGGGCTGAAGCATAGCGTACGTAACTAGTGCGAATTAACATACATAAGGGATGGTACTTAGCATACGTAAAGGTGTTCAAACGAGAAGAACCTTGGGAAGAGTCAAAGTCAAAAAGGCGGCAATGGATATATGACGTCAGCAATGACGTAAGCTTAATGAACGTAATGCAAGATTGGCTAACGTACGTAAGGAAAAGAACGAATACTACTGAACTAAACTGCATACACGTTAACGTACGTAACTATGATGATATAACGTACGTAAAGTGTCTTACGTATGTAATGGAAAGCAGATAGCGTACGTAATCAATGCAGAGGAGGCTAACGGCTAGTAAGGCTTTGGAGGCTGTAAATACCATTTCCTTGGTATTATTCCAAACAACAACTTCAAGCAAACATCTCATTGATCAAATATTCATATTGATATTATTGTTATTGTGATATTGAGCTTATATTGTTAGTTCGAGTGTTTATACATTCAACATCATACACGAGAGGTAAAAGAAAAGGTACGATTGGATTCGGTGTTATTAGGATCAAGGATCCGGCATTATTAGAATCACAATCGCTATCTAGTGAGGTTTATCTAGTACCGATAGAAAGCTAGAGTGGTTGATTCCTTGTCCAATAGAAAAGGAAAACAGTTTAACTTGGACCGAGACAAAGACAAGTACGAGTGGTTAATCACGGACCAATAGAAGACGTGATTGTAACAGTTATCCCTCGACCGATAGAAGAGAGGTGCAGAGGTTTTTATCTTGAACCTATAGAAAAAGATACCGAGAGAGGACGTAGGCTCGTTTATAGCCGAACCTCTATAAATTCGTGTGTCGTTTATTTTCCGCAATTTAATTTATGCTTCCGCAACACGGCGCATATCCCGATATCGATCCAACACAAGGAATTGAAGTTAATCCAGAAAAAGTCAAAGCAGTATTACAAATGAATCCTCCGAAAAAAGGATCCCCATTTTTTAAACTCTTAAGAGAAGGGAACAAGTTCGAATGGACCTCCGAAGCACAAACAAATTTCGAAAAATTAAAGGAATATTTGGCCGAGTTGCCTCTGCTCACCAAGCCAATACCAGGAGTGGAGCTCATACTCTAGTTATCCGTTGGAAAGGGGGCGGTTAGCTCGGTGTTGTTAAGAGAAGAAGCGAACCAGCAAAAGTCTATCTATTATACGAGCCGAATTTTGCAAGGGGCAAAACAGAACTACTCCGATCTCGAGAAGGGATCACTAGCATTAATAGTTATAGCTCGACGATTGAGACCTTATTTCCTAGCCCATCGCATAAAACTGCGAACCAACTTACCCTAAAGAGAGACACTAGGGCAACCTAACGTGTCAGGTCACCTGGTTAAATGGGCAGTAGAAATGGGGGAATATGACATGGAGTATGAACCGAGAACGGCGATCAAAGCTCAGGCTCTAGCGGATTTTATCCAAGAGAGGGCCACACCATCGCTGCCATAAGGGCAGTGGCTTCTACATGTTGATGGATCAGCAATGACTGGTGGATCCGGGGCAGGGATAGTCCTCACTACTCCGGAGGGTGAGCAGCTAGAGTATGCCGTAAAATTTGATTTTAAAGCCTCCAACAACGAGGCAGAGTACGAAGACCTAGTTAAAGGAATGCAGCTGGGAATAGACCTAGGCGCGTGACGACTTATAGCTTACTCTGATTTTCATCTGGTCACGCATCATGTAGGAGGAAAATTTGAAGTAAATGAGGAGCGGGTGAAGAGGTATGTTGAAGAAGTGAAAGAAGCCACCAAAAAACTAGGGGAGTGGGAGTTGATCTATATTCCCAGGGCGGAAAATGTAAAAGCTGATTACTTAGCAAAAATGGGAAGCTCCTTAGTGGATTGTCAATCGCGAACAGTAACGATTTTAGGAGCAACACGAAGTAACATCACAAAACAGGTGATGGAGGTAAACGAGATAACGGACTAGCAAACTTCCTTGTTGGCATATCTGAGAAGAGCGGAGCTACCAATTGAAAGGCAGGAAAGAGCAAAAATTATGCAGAGGGCAGCGAGGTTCTGTTGCATTAACGATGAATTATACAAGAGATCATACCTCGGCCCATACCTGAGGTGCCTCTCGGAAGAAGAAGGGCGGGGCATACTGGAAGAAATTCATGAAGCGTGCTGCGGTGATCACACTAAAGGAAGGGCTCTAATTAGCAAAACACTAAGAGCTGGCTTTTTCTGGCCGACAATGAGCAAGAAGGCAGTTGAGATGGTTAAGCGGTGCCAAAAATATCAAATACACGCACCCTTAATACACATCTCAGCAGAAAATATGATCACCATGGGAGCACCCTGCCCTTTTGCTAAATGGGGAATCAACATCATGGGACAGTTTACACCTGGCTCGGGAGGAAGGAAGTTTTTAGTAGTAGCCATAGACTACTTCAGCAAGTGGGTAGAGGCCGAGCCCGTAGCCACCATCACCGAGCAAAGAATCATAAGCTTTTTGTTTAACAACATCTGCTACAGGTACGAAGCACCTCAAATACTTATCTCAGATAATGGAACTCAATTCAATGGGAAAAGAACCTAGTCCTGGTGCGAGGGGATGCACATCAAACAAAGGTTCTCCGCGGTAGCTAATCCGCATACCAATGGAAAGGTGGAGGTAACCTACAGAACAATCTTGCAAGGGATCAAAACCCACTTAGATAAAGCCGAAGGAGGATGGGTGGATGAACTTAGCTCAGTGTTATGGTCATACCGAACCACACCTAGGTCATCAACAGGGGAAACACCCTTCAGTATGGTATATAGGTCCGAATCTGTCATCCCGGCAGAGGTTGGAGAAATGTCACATCGGGTCTGATGGTTCAACGAGGAGGAAGACGAAGGGATGATGAGGGAGGCGTTAGAAACCATAGAAGAAAGGAGAGAAATGGCTTCAGATCGAACAAAAAGATACAAGAGCTTGACAAAAGCAGCTCATGACAAAAGGGTAAGGAAGAGACAGTTCCAAGTCGGCGACTTGGTGCTAAGGCGAGCTGATGCTCTCAGAAAAATAGGAAAACTGGAACCAAACTAGGAAGGCCCTTATAAGGTAATCTGAATCTATGCAGGGGGAGCTTATGAGCTCGAGGATATGTAGGGACACCCATTAAGAGACCTTGGAACATATGCCATTTAAAAAAATATTTTGTTTGAAGAAATATTGGGAAAAGCTTGTAATGTTTTAGTAAAAGTCTATTACGAAAGAAATCTGAATGTGCGGTTCGAACAAACTAGAAAGAAAATCTGATTAGGTGAAATGCCTTCAGATCCAAGTAAGGGTAAACTGCCCTAGAAAATCTGATGAGGTGAAATGCCTTCAGATCCGAGCAAGGGTGAACTGCCCTAGAAAATCTGATGAAGTGAAATGCCTTCAGATCCGAGCAAGGGTGAACTGCCCTAAAAAATCTGATCAGGTGAAATGCCTTCAGATCCGAACAATCTGATCAGGTGAAATGCCTTCAGATTCAAACAAGGGTGAACTGCTCTAAAAAAATCTGATCAGGTGAAATGCCTTCAGATTCAAACAAGGGTGAACTGCCCTAAAAAATCAGACCAGGTGAAACACCTTCGGATTCAGATAAAGGCGAACGGCCCTAAAACCCAAGCTCGAAAAATATCATCAGACCTAAAGTTTAACCCGAGCTATATTCCACGCAAAAAAGTTGGAAATATCCGGGATATATTCTACTCAGAAGAATTGAAAGTATCCGAGCTATATTGAATTGGAAAGAGTTTTCTATGAGTTTTCCACCCCAAAAAAAGTTATTTTAAAGCAGCTGAGCTACATTAAACTCCGAAAGACTATTCGAAGGCTCCAGCCTATATTAAGGTCGTTGATAAAGACAAGTTGTGTCAACCTAAATATAACACCCCCAAAACCATCCGGGATATTACAGCGCCTTGGGCCCTGCGCCAGAACCCACCAGGCTAAAATCCATTTTCAAAAACGTTCAAAAACGCCAAAAAGGGCCGATGATGGTAATGTTTTCAAATATTCACAAAAGTCATTTATAAAGTATCAAATACCATCATGAAAATATCGTTAAAACATTCAAAGCCATGCCAAAACTCAATTTAGGGAATCGGTTTTACGAAATAATCTAAGTTTACGAAGTACCCAAAAAGCCATTTTAAAATATACGCACGATTTGGTAAAAATACCGGAGGACATTTTGAAATATACACACGCAGCGGAAATAAAACAACCAGAAAAGAATACTCGATTCCCAAAATAATGCCACAACCAGTATCACCCGGGAAGCTCATCTCTTCACGACCGCTACTAGCTCGATCTCCGAGTACCTAAAAATAAAGCCCACGACGGGGTCAGCCACAATACTCAATAATGATAATGATCACATCACATAAATAATTACATACCAATGTAATAATACTGTAAGAATACTACCAACGTAATCTTACCGTCATAACCTTACCAATCCAAAGCAATCCATACCAATTCAATCCTTACCATAATCCACATTTCGCATTCTCAAATGACGAAATGAGCTCAACAACACACATCTGGACTGAACCAAAACAATACTCAAAATCCTCAAAACATCATCATAACTCATAAGCGGGAAAATAATCTATCTGTGCCAAATCATGTCCGTCGGATCGCACAATCAAATACCAATCCTGATAAGAACCAAACATACACAATACATCTGTAGATCAACTACCACAAAATAATAATAACAAATCCGAAACATCGATGCATAGCCCAAACACTCGTACGATCAATAACCAGATCAGCCAATACGTCAACTGAGAATATCACCAACATGACAAACTCCAAGCAAGACCAACAAAGAATCAATAGCGACCAAGAATCTCATCAACATGATCAGCTCCAACATGACCAACAAGGATCAACGATGACCGAGAATACCATCAACATGGTAAAATCCGACACGACCAATAAAAGATCAACAACGACTGAGAATATCATCAACATGGTAAACTCCAACACGAACAAATATAATGGATCTCAAAGAAATAACCTCGACTGTCGAACATACCCCTCGGGCGTATGAACAACCAGTCGCAAACTGTCGAACATATCCATTCATACATGGACTATGAACGGCCAAAATAATATGGCTCAAAGATGGACGTCACAGTATGCCCGATCCGGAAATGTGTCCGTGCACAAGCCACCCCGTGTATCGATCAAATACACGTGTGGTGTTGTACCTAATCAGTCTCACGAAGTAATATTCTCGTGTGCACAGCCCACTGTGAGGACATGACCCCATCACACGTCTATATGTGCCCGCCCTGAAAATCCTACACATAACCGATCGGTACGCAGATATGACTCCAGATATGTCACGATGCAACATGACAACGAAACTCAAAGAATCACTTATCCAATAAGGATCAAAAGATTCACCTAAGTGAACAATGAGACATGGGTAATGAAAGATCGACACGACCGACAATATCCAGAACAACCATCCTGGAATCACAATCCCCGAATAATGATCAACACAACCCTTAATACCAAACAACAGTCCTGGGACCAACATCCCGCAATGAACAACCAATACAAATCTCATTAAACGAAACCTCAACTTACAACATATACAACAACTCAGCAGAAATAATTATCCCCATAACTGAACAATACTTACACTACTTCAAAGCCGAAGACAATGTCCTTTCCACGAACAAACATCCCTCTACGAATGCAGAGTTATACGAATAATCTTAAATAAGGTACCGTCCATTTAATACCAATAAACCTTTATCCCGATACTCATGTCATCACGATAACTACCCTCGATATCCGACATTCCATATCATAGATCAAAGATATCTCACATATCTGTCTTCAATCAAACACAATTAAATCATATACATTATGATTTATCCCAAACCACAGCATGATAAACAAATCATCATCCTGACAGTTTATATTTATAATATCATTGCTATATGAATTATAAATGAAATGAAAACGAAACCATTCATCAAATATTATAACTGAACAAGTATAACTTGCCTCGATACCGATACCACGAAGCCGTTACCAAAATATGTTGCCTTCGCCCACGAGCTCCTCAGCCCCGACCAAGAGCAATCTACGAACTCTTCAGCCTCAACCGCAACACAACGGTCATAAACCACGATCAAACATATCAACCTATTGAAGTAATCAATCAACAACAATCCGATAACAATCAATAACCGACATACCCAACCAGCAAACTCAAAAGTGAATCATAATCTTATCAATCCCGGAACCATACTCGTATTCCTATACGAATATTGTACCAAAACACATAACTTAGTTCTAGATATGAATATTCCATATTCATATCTAAAACACCAACACCTCTTAAACATGTTCAACAATTCATATAATCCAAGAGTTCCTTAAGAACACAACTTATTCCGACATCACATTCAAAATCCTCAAACGACATAATCCGATATGTTCTAACATTTAAACAATCCTTATTCACAATTTAAGGTGTATATAATCATGTTCTTCAACATATACTTCTCATAACATCATGAATCGCAACAAATCACCAAGAACATCGAGAATACTACGATTCCATAATCATAACAACAATAATCAAGGCATTTGATCATAAATTCATTATCTTCCCTTAACAAAATTCCCGTAATTACCAAGAATCATCATAACAATATCAATTCAATCACCATTCATACGAAAACGTGTAGAATTTCCCAAGTTCTACTCATTGAGGCATTTTATCGAACACTTTGAAGGCATAGTCTAAATTAATCGATTTAACGAAGAAATTCTCGAATTTGTTCCACAAAACTTCAAGAGAAATGAATAATCTCAAGAATACGACAAGGTTCCATCAATAATCTGAGTTAAAACGAATCAAATCGGCCAAAACATCAAGAAACTCCAAAAATATCCAAAACCAAGTGTTTAGGTGTTCTTACCTTCGATCCGGGCGGAAGAAGATGTTAAACACGAATCCAACTTCCAAAATATGTTGCTACATGATGTTCTTACTCAAATCCATCAATTCTTGTTGAAGGAATCGCGAAAAAACGAAGAAAAAATGAAAAATGCCGAAGTGACCCGGTCCAGGCCTTTAAATAGCCGGGACCTGTCGGTTCCTTACGGTCGTAACCGGCCATGGCTTACGGCCGTAACCGGCCATGGCTACCCTACTGCCCAGTTTGGTCGACACCCTTACGGCCGTAACCGGCACCAGCTTACGTACGTAACGGGCCCTTACGGCCGTAATGCCCCTTGTTACGTACGTAATGCCTTATGCATAACGTACGTAAAGCGTATAATTTAACATACATAAGTCCTTGAGCTTAACGTACGTAATGGCCTTATGTACCTAGCCAAAATGCAACTGTTCCTGTCCGACGTCTCGACATACATAATACAAACATACGACATACAGAATACATATACTGGATCCGAAAATATTCTCAATATAACTGTCAATCAAAAACGTCAATTACACAAGTATAACTGTCCCGGTTCTCAATTTATTTTATCCATACTGTATAGACACCAAGCTATACAATATACCTCAAATAAAATAACGCGAAAAATTTATACTGAAAATCCGTATATTACATACTAAAAATCGGGGTATTACACTCTACTCCCCTTAAAATAAGTTTCGTCCTCGAAACTTGCAACCTGCCACACCCAACATATCAACCAAAATTTCCAACTCATCACAAAAATAATCAATCGTCGCCACAAGCGAATAACCAAAATGACATACTTACAGGTGCGTGAAGCCGATGATCTCCCGTGATACTAGCACATGACTCCCATACGAATTCTCAACACAATACCAACACACACCAATATCGCAAATAGCGGTTTGAAAAGATCTCAAAAATTTTGGAACCTCTAAAAATCGGTTTGACTCAAAATTCAGAAAAATCATTTTCAAAAGTCACGCTACTACCGTACGGGTAGAGCCACATAACACACAAGCCCGGGTTTCACAAAACCTAGGCTCTAATACCATCTTCTGTAACACCCCCAAAACCATCCGGGATATTACAACAGAGTCCGTAGGCCACGGAACCCACTGTGCTAAAATCCATTTTCAAAAACGTTCAAAAATGCCAAAAAGGGCTGATGATGGTAATGTTTTCAAATACTCACAAAAGTCATTTATAAAGTATCAAATACCATCATGAAAATATCGTTAAAACATTCAAAGCCAAAATGCCAAATCTCAATTTAGGAAATCGGTTTTACGAAATAATCCAAGTTTACAAAGTACCCAAAAAGCCATTTTAAAATGTACACACGATTTGGTAAAAATACCGGAGGACATTTTGAAATATACACACGCAGCGGAAATAAAACAACCAGAAAAGAATACTCGATTCCCAAAATAATGCCACAGCCAGTATCACCCGGGAAGCTCATCTCTTCACGACCGCTACTAGCTCGATCTCCGAGTACCTAAAAATAAAGCCCACGACGGGGTGAGCCACAATACTCAATAATGATAATGATCACATCACATAAATAATTACATACCAATGTAATAATACTGTAAGAATACTACCAACGTAATCTTACCGTCATAACCTTACCAATCCAAAGCAATCCATACCAATTCAATCCTTACCATAATCCACATTTTGCATTCTCAAATGACGAAATGAGCTCAACAACACACATCTGGACTGAACCAAAACAATACTCAAAATCCTCAAAACATCATCATAACTCATAAGCGGGAAAATAATCTATCTATGCCAAATCCTGTCCGTCGGATAGCACAATCAAATACCAATCCTGATAAGAACCAAACATACACAATACATCTGTAGATCAACTACCACAAAATAATGATAACAAATCCAAAACATCGATGCACAGCCCAAACACTCGTACGATCAATAACCAGATCAACCAATACGTCAACTGAGAATATCACCAACATGACAAACTCCAAGTAAGACCAACAAAGAATCAACGGCGACCAAGAATCTCATCAACATGATCAGCTCCAACATGACCAACAAGGATCAACGATGATCGAGAATACCATCAACATGGTAAACTCCGACACGGCCAATAAAAGATCAACAACGACTGAGAATACCATCAACATGGTAAACTCCATCACGAACAAATATAATGGATCTCAAAGAAATAACCTCGACTGTCGAACATACCCCTCGGGCGTATGAACAACCAGTCGCAAACTGTCGAACATATCCAATTATACATGGACTATGAACGACCAAAACAATGAGACATGGGTAATGAAAGATCGACACGACCGACAATATCCAGAACAACCATCCTGGAATCACAATCCCCGAATAATGATCAACACAACCCTTAATACCAAACAACAGTCCTGGGACCAACATCCCGCAATGAACAACCAATACAAATCTCATTAAACGAAACCTCAACTTACAACATATACAACAACTCAGCAGAAATAATTATCCCCATAACTGAACAATGCTTACATTACCTCAAAGCCGAAGACAATGTCCTTTCCACGAACAAACATCCCTCTACGAATGCAGAGTTATACGAATAATCTTAAATAAGGTACTGTCCATTTAATACCAATAAACCTTTATCCCGATACTCATGTTATCACGATAACTACCCTCGATATCCGACATTCCATATCATAGATCAAAGATATCTCACATATCTGTCTTCAATCAAACACAATTAAATCATATACATTATGATTTATCCCAAACCACAGCATGATAAACAAATCATCATCCTGACAGTTTATATTTATAATATCATTGCTATATGAATTATAAATGAAATGAAAACGAGACCATTATGTTAGGAGTATGCCCTCGAATGCCACTCAGAGGATGTTGAGTGGGGGCATTGTACTTGTTATTATGTAAATCATCAATATAAGGCAATGGATGTTTCTTTATTTACTGGTAGTTACTGGCATTCCTAACTCGTAAATATACATATAGAAACTAGTCAGTGTATTTGAGAGCAAAACGTTCCACTCCTTATTGGATAAGGGGGTCGGCACTAGAAAGGTTTATAGCTCAAATACTTAATCGTTCGCAAGTCAATGAAACTTGACTGGGCGTTAAGTTTATGTGAAGACTTGTATGACGTGTTCTTTGACATGGAGAGTGCCTGTCGAACTCTAATGGTTAGTGGGAGCACACATTATAGGTATGCTAATCGGATTAGTATACTCGAACCGACTCACCCTCGATTCGTCACACGGATTTCACTCCGGGACAGTCAATGACGGAATCGAAAGGTTGTGATAGGTATTCGTGAACCTTTGACTTGAGGATTTAGTAGGGATGTGCTTGTGACGTCAAGATTTTCATTAGAATAGTTTGACCCTGTAAACCGGAAGGTGGGGGTCAACCTCGACTTGCATCTTGACGGGCAAGTAGCAGGTCCTACTGAATACCAAGATAGAATTCTTTCTCCCGTTAGTGAGCGGGTTATATGTCCTATGCGGTTATTGGCAGATAGGATCATAAGTCTTTGGCCAAAGCATTGGAGCTAGTAGTATTGGATACACGAGAGCTCGATGATCTCGATTTGCATTAACGCATGCATAGCGTCAAGTACAGATGGGGTTTGACTGACCGTGACCCTATAACTTGATCGGGACATTTGAAAGAAGGGTTTATACGTATACTGGTATTCATGACAGAATGGTTCTTGAATGATCCCAATCATTCGTTCTCAGTCGGGGTACAGTGTAGGCCGCCAGGCTGGCTAGGTGGTGCTACTACTCTTTGGTTCCTCCCATTGCTGACTGAGACGGACCTACCGAGTCGCGCATTAGGATTGACTACGGAATGAATTGAGCTTGTTTTCTCATTATAAATATTAGATATTGGATATCTAATTTATTGGATATTGGATGTCTAATTGATTTTGGGACATTGGATGTCTAAATTGATTTATTGGATAAATTAATTTACGGCCTAATGAATTAAATATATTACTGGGTGATTAATTTAATTCATGAATATAATTATTTCTTGGAGAAATTAATTATGTCATTATGTATTTGATGATTAATTAATTAGATTAATTAATCGATATAAATACATCGGAACGGAATCGGAGTTTATCTGTTTGGACTCACGGGAGTCCGAAACGGACCGAACTTGTCCAATTCCTTCTAGAGGCTGCCCCACCTCATACTTTTCCCTCATGGTCTTGGTCTCATCCTTGGTAGGTTGATGACTAAAGACATTTTGAGATATCATATCTCATTTTATATAGAAAGGTGATTTGAGGTGGTTGAAATGAGATAATATTGAAGACTTTGAAAACACTCACACACCCAAATAAAACCATATCCAGCCGTGGGTTTAGAGAGTGGGAGAGAGAATATAGTTTTCATTTTAGTCTTCAACTTCATCTTCATCTTGTTCAACTTTCTTAGAGAAAGATTGAGAAAAAATAGAGAGAACAAGATTATACACTTAGAGTGTAATAATAATAAAAAGCTTCATCACTTGATTCTAGCCGTAACCTTAGAGGTTAATCAAGTGTTGTTATTCCGGTCGTTTTTCCGGCGCGTGGCAAGTAGAGACGCGGTGCTTTCGGCG
Source organism: Orobanche coerulescens (assembly GCA_033398695.1). Taxonomy (NCBI): domain Eukaryota; kingdom Viridiplantae; phylum Streptophyta; class Magnoliopsida; order Lamiales; family Orobanchaceae; genus Orobanche; species Orobanche coerulescens. The sequence continues at coordinate 203,123,199 of CM065801.1, read as the reverse complement.
TTGGATCGTTCAAGAGCTTGGGGAATAGCTCAAGAGAAGGTTATCCATTTAATCAACGGACTACGAGGGTATGTTTCTCGTATCTCTTGTATTTCGTTTTTGATATTCGTATATACGTAGCTCGATCGATCCTCGTAGGGATTCGGATCGAATTAATTTTCGTTTTACCGCTTCCGCTGGGCCTTCGTTTTAGGCACCGAATCCCAACAGTGGTATCGGAGCGTAGGTCTTGCGATCGTATATACGATATTAGCATTTGGAATGCTCGATTAGATGGTGAATGATTTGGAATCATTTTAGTCATAATCGTGGTATATGTTTTTACGTTCGTTGTAGTTATATTTTTCGTAAGTTTATGTCTAAATATAAATCTTAATTTCTTGGAAATATGATTTATTGAAGATATGAATGTTGGAGAATATAAATATTGGATATCCGGTCGAAAAACTACTCCCGAAATGCCGTTGGACGGTCCGGTAGGGGTCCGGAAGTCGGGGGCCGCGGCCCAGGGCTGTTGTAGACGGCACAGGCGGCAGATCTTGTGGGCCGCGGCACGATCTCGAGGCCGCGGCACGGTGTTAGGCGGCCCGGCCGGCATGCCGAGCGTGACTCGGCCATGCAGGCTGTCTGCCGGCATCTGCCGGCGATGACTTCGGCCATGGCAGCCTTTTTCGCCCACTCGTTTTTCCGTGTATTCTTGAAAATTAATCTCCCGCATGTTAAATTGGATTTAATATGATTAAAATGATTTATAGTATTTCATTTTATGAGGGAAATTTGATTAATTGGAATATTTATGGTCGACTGAATTATTTTGAACGTTTTCATATTACCGATTGTGTGAATCGATTTGATCGTTCGTATTGTTGATTGGATCAATTTATCTCTACGCTTTCCATTTATTTAGTATTTATTGGATGAATGCTTTTGAATGGGGATGTGGTTCGTGGACTTAGTTTTGAATCGTTCGTTTTATTCAATTGGGTTGTAAAGGCCGTTTTGAGCCTATTTATTTTACTAGAAATATTTGTATCTAGGATGCAATTTTCAATGTAAAATTTATATGTAATGACGAAGACCGGAGAAAGATCCATTTCGAGAAGACGAAGATTCAAGACGAAGACTTGTAATTAGATTATGGAGTTTTTTTTTTCTAGGAACGGTCCATGAACCACATGTTGGTAGCAACTAGGTTGTGAATGGTTGTTTCATATTGTATGAATGCCACAAACGTGCTTAAACGATTAATGTGCAAAGTGTAACGCTAATCGCGAAAATTCTCCCACGATAAATTATTAAGTTTATAAGGTTTCAAGGTTTTCCTTCCCTCCATCGAGTTTTCGGGAAATTGAAATCCAAACCGGATGTGCTATGCTTCCGAGTTATCGGGGTAGTCTTTCGGGGAGGATGGATAAATTACCGAGAGCGCATTGGATGCCTTCGGTTGGAGCAAATTTTATCCCTAGAAACCTGATAGGTTGCCGGATAAGATTCAATTGTGAAACTGATTTGCGTCGATGGTATAAACTTAACTTGTTCACGAACCATAGAAACCGTATAGGTTGAGGGGAGTGAAAAAAGAAGATCGAATCATCCATTAGATGGGTTGATGTTGGACACCACTTTATGAAAATTAATAGACTAGAAACCTGTTCGGTTGCCCTCTATTAAGATTTATAAAGAACTCGATCACCACTATGAAGTAGAGCGACGATACTTCCGGATTTCACATGGGAGTGTGTTATTCCGATAAAAATCTTTGGGAGGCTGGGTAACAAGAATAGAAAAGACCTTAATTCTATACTCAGAACATAATATAACTAGTCACTAATTAATCTGTTATGCTTAATGCAGACATAACTCAATATGACAATGAATCCACTCGCAATTCTACTCGAAAAGAACACCTTAATGGGACCTAACTTTGTGGATTGGCTCCGCAATCTGATGATTGTCCTCAGTATAGAGGCACTAGGATACGTCTTGGAGACGGACATTCCGGCACCTCCTGTGCGGACCCGAGCCAATCAGGAAGAGATTGAAAACCACGAAAAGTGGGTTAAGGATGACGTAAAAGTCCGTGCATACATGATGGCTTCTATGTCTAATGAGCTTCAGAGAGCTCATGAGAAAATGACTTCTGCTAGGCAGATTCTATCTCACTTAACCGAACTTTATGGTGAGCACAGCAGAACTGCTAGATATGAGATATCCAAGCAACTGTTCGGTGCAAGGATGAAGGAAGGTGAGAAAGTTGGGGAACACGTCCTCAAAATGATATCCATGATCGAGAGATTGGAGGCTCTTGATTTTAAAATGGATACTTCTCTCCAAACCGACCTTATCCTACAGTCTCTCCCTGATTCCTTCTCACAGTTTGTTATGAACTTCAACTGCAATGAGATTGCATGTAATTTAGCTGGGCTAATGAACAAACTTGTGACCGCTCAGTCTCAGATGAAGACTCCGCGGATGAAGGAGTATGCTCTTGTGATTTCTTCTGGACCTCGGAGGTCTAAGAACAAGAAGAAAAAGACCAAGAAGCAAACTGGACCACAAGTTAAGGACCTTAAGGGTAAGGGCAAGGCCCCGATGGTTCCGAAGAACAAGAAGAAAAAGGATGCTTGTCTCAAGTGCGGTGTGCTGGGCCACTGGGCTAGAGACTGTCAGATTCTTCATGGCACTTCAGGTACAAAACTTTTAGTTTTGGAAACAAATTGTTCTGCTACTATATTTTCTACTTCCTGGATACTGGATTCTGGTGCTAGTTCTCATATTTGTACCGTGAATCAGGATCTGGAACAAAGTAGGAAGCTTGGAGCTGGAGAAGTTATGATCACAGTCGGAAGCGGGCATAGTGTCGAGGCGACCGACATAGGATCACTTCTTTTGGGTTTAGAATCCGGCTTTGTTTTGACTTTAGAAGATGTACTTGTTTTGCCCAAGGCACAAAACATTGTATCCATTCCGGTCATGGACCGAAAAGGCTTTTCATTTTCATTGGTGATGGTTCTGCCAAAATTTATTTTAGAAATAAACTAGTGGGTACTGCTACATTGTTGAATGGATTGTATCATCTAAATCTCAACAACAAAGTAGTTGTGAATACTATGACTAGAAAACGTGGTAGGGATGAAACCAATCAAGTTTTGAAATGGCATCTTAGACTTGGTCATGTTGGTCAGACCAAGGTTTACAAGATGGAAAAAGATGGACTTATGGGTCCATTGGGATCGAATCTTTTCCTACTTGTGAATCTTGCCTTAAAGGCAAAATGACTAAGTCCCCTTCACGGGGACATTTGAAAGAGCCGCCGATAAAGTGGGATTAATCCATACCGACGTATGTGGTGCTTTGGAAGCAGCACGTGACGGATATCAATATTTCATTACGTTTACAGATGATCATACTAGGTATGGTTATGTATACTTAATGAAACATAAATCCGAGGCCTTTGAGAAATTCCAGGAATTCAAGGCCCTAGTCGAGAAACAAACTGGTAATCATATCAAAGCACTTCGGTCGGACCGAGGTGGCGAGTATATGAGTACGGAGTTTGACGAGTTCCTTAAGGAACATGGAATAGTTTCACAACTAACACCTCCAGGTACTCCTCAGTTAAATGATGTGTCAGAAAGAAGGAACCGGACCCTGTTGAACATGGTCCATTCCATGTTGGGCTATACTGACTTGCCGATTTACCTATGGGGGTATGCACTCCTGACTGCCGCGTATATCTTGAACAGATGCCCTTCCAAATCCGTTCCTAAAACTCCACATGAGATGTGGGAGGGAAGGAAACCAAGTCTTAATCATATTAGGATTTGGGGATGTCCCGCCTATGTCAAGAAGACTAAGGTGGAAAAGTTGGAAGCTAGGTCTGCGAAGGGACATTTCATTGGATTCCCGTCTGGGACGATGGGATATCTATTCTACATGCCCGAAGATCGAAGGATCATTGTTGCTTTACAAGCACACTTCCTGGAATATGAGTTCATTCACGAAGGCGGAGCAGGTAGAAGTATTTATTTAGAAGAATATAATGAAACTCCTCAGGAGACACCTGTGTAAGAAACTGGAACTGAACCTTCTGAAACACAAGTACAACCACCTCGTAGGTCTAGTAGGGTGTCTCATTTACCTGAGAGGTATGGGCTTGTGCACTTGGAAGAGCTGGGTCTCCATGAGGTTCCAAGTGATAGCCAAGAGACCGACCCGACGACCTATGACCAAGCGATGGTGGATGTAGACTCCGCGAAATGGCGTGAAGCTATGGAAGCTGAGATAGACTCGATGCATGTAAATCAGGTCTGGGCTCTAGTAGACCGCCCCAAGGGCATAGTGCCCATTGGAAATAAGTGGATCTACAAGAGAAAGACTGATGGTGATGGCAAGGTTGACGCCTATAAGGCCAGGCTTGTGGCAAAGGGTTATACCCAAAAGGAAGGGATTGATTACCACGATACCTTCTCGCCCGTAGCCATGATCAAGTCTATTCGCATGATGCTTGCTATAGCTGCCTACCACGATTATGAGATATGGCAAATGGACGTAAAGACGGCTTTCCTTAATGGATTCCTCGAGGAGGAAATCTATATGGAGCAGCCTAAAGGCTTTGTGTCCGAAGTCGATATTCAGAAAGTGTGCAAGCTTCAGCGTTCCATTTATGGACTGAAGCAAGCGTCGCGTAGTTGGAACCTTCGTTTTGACGAGGCGGTCAAAGAGTTTGACTTCGTGCAAAATGAAGAGGAACCTTGTGTATATAAGAAAGTTAGTGGGAGCAAGATCGCATTCTTAGTACTATATGTAGATGACATTCTACTAATAGGAAATGATGTGGGAATGCTCGATTACGAAAGCTTGGCTTTCGAGTAATTTCTCCATGAAAGACTTGGGAGAAGCAACCTATATTCTTGGTATTCGACTCTACCGGGATAGAGCGAAGAGAACAATAGGCCTTTCCCAAGCCCTCTATATAGATAAGATCTTAAAGAGATTTAAGATGGATGATTCTAAAAGAGGGTTCCTACCGATGCAACATGGAATAAAACTCACCTTGAAGATGTGTCCTCAAAGTGAGAAACAACGCAAGGAAATGAGTAATATACCATATGTTTCGGCCGTGGGTAGCCTTATGTATGCTATGTTGTGTACAAGACCTGACATCGCGCATGCTGTAAGCGTGGTGAGTAGGTTTCAGGCAAACCCAGGTAGGGAACATTGGACTGTTGTAAAGAACGTTCTCAAGTACTTGAGAAGAACGAGAGATATGGTTCTTATGTATGGCGGTGGATATTTGGATGTGGTGGGATTTACTGATTCGGACTTCCAAGGACTGAAGGACGACTCGATGTCCACTTCTGGCTACTGAATACCAAGATAGAATTTTTTCTCCCGTTAGTGAGCGGGTTATATGTCCTATGCGGTTATTGGCAGATGAGATCATAAGTCTTTGGCCAAAGCATTGGAGCTAGTTGTATTAGATACACGACAGCTCGATGATCTCGATTTGCATTAACGCATGCATAGCGTCAAGTACAGATAGGGTTTGACTGACCGTGACCCTATAACTTGATCGGGACATTTGAAACAAGGGTTTATACGTATACTGGTATTCACGACAGAATGGTTCTTGAATGATCCCAATCATTTGTTCTCAGTCGGGGTACAGTGTAGGCCACCAGGCTGGCTAGGTGGTGCTACTACTCTTTGGTTCCTCCCATTGCTGACTGAGACGGACCTACCGAGTCGCGCATTAGGATTGACGACGGAATGAATCGAGCTAATTCTCTCATTATGAATATTGGATATTGGATATCTAAATTTGGGACATTGGATGTTTAAATCGATTTATCGGATAAATTGATTTACGGCTTAATGAATTAAATATATCACTGGGTGATTAATTTAATTCATGAATATAATTATTTCTTGAATAAATTAATTATGTTATTTTGTATTTGATATGCTTAATTAATTGGATTAATTAATCGATACAAATACATCGGAACGGAATCATAATTTATCTATTTGGACTCACGGGAGTCCGAAACGAACCGAACTCGTCCGTTTTTGCATAATAGCCGCCCCCCCTTTGTTTCCACTCACTTTCATCTTGTCTTGTTGCTTTCATTTTATATGAAAGAACATGACATTGTGGGGTTTAAAATAATGTGGCATTATTTGTATTATTGAAGTGAGAGTTGAATAAAGGGAAGAAGATATCTCATTTCACATGCACCTTTTGATTCCTTGTGCAAGCCTTCCTACATGAGTGAGATTGAGAGAGAGAGAGAAAAACCATTTTCTCAATTATCTTCATCTTCTTCATTCATTTTCTTCTTCATTTTTCTTGGAGAAAAATTGAGAGAAAATCATATAGAGAGAGTAAGATTAAAACACTTAGAGTGTAGTAATCTTTACATATATAGATTCATCACTTAGCTCTAGCCGTATCCTCGGAGGATAGCAAGGTGATCGTCGTTCCGGTTGTTTCTCCGGCACGTGGCAAGTAGAGACGCGGTGCTTTCGGCGTTGGATCGTTCAAGAGCTTGGGGAATAGCTCAAGAGAAGGTTACCATTTAATCAACGGACTTCGAGGGTTAGTTTCTTACGACTCTTGCTTTTCGTTTATATATTCGTATATACGTAGCTCGATCGATCCTCTTAGGGATTCGGATCGAATTAATTTTCGTTTTACCGCTTCCGCTGGGCCTTCGTTTTAGGCACCGAATCCCAACAGACTGGTGGTCCATCGTGGCGGCGGTCGTGTGGCATGGTGGTTGTGAGACATGGGAAGCTGGATCTCGATCCGGTAATGCTGTACTAGCGACAATCAGGGCTGCCAAAACTGGGGAAGACGGCGGTGGCGGCACAGGTAAATTTTTGTCATCCCATTGACAAGAACTGTCAAAAACTCCATCAATGGCGGTAGCCAAGTGAGACCAGAAGAAATCAAATTCCTCCATTTTAGTTCCAGAATCGGTATGGCTAGAGTCAAGAGATAGTTCTTCACAAGAAATCGTTGAAGAAATCGCCCAAGGAGATGACCCTGGGCTCCGATACCACTTATGATGCGAATTCTCAGGGGAGGTGGATACGTATTGTTCGGAGTGTACGTATGAATATCGTAGCGGAAGTCTTTTTACGATTAGGGTGTTTTTGGATGTATTTTGTGATGTAATATCGAATATGGCAATGAAAATTCGAACAAATAGAAAATGGAAGTAATATCGGGAAAAGTGATAATATCGATCAAGAAGACTTGAACGATCAAGAACAAGGGTTTATCGAATTAGACCTATAATTCGATAAGGTGATTTATTCTCAAGACCTATTGAGAATCGATCGGATTAATACTCAAAGACGCGTCGAATAAAAATCAAGTTTCGGTAAAAATCATTTACCAATGATAGAAACACAAAGTGTATTCTTTCACATTCAAATTCATACTACTCTTTATTACAAATGATAATCAACTCCTACTTATAGGAGGTGAAGTCTTAGTCTAAGGAATCAAACAAAAAAAAAGAAAATAATTCAAAGATTTATAAAATCTTTGAATAATAAAAAAAAATCAAATAAAATACATACAAGAAACATAAATCACAAAATGGGGGAAACATAATCCCTAAAATAAGTAAAAAGGAAAAGAGAAGTAAAAAATACACAAAAGTGTATAAAATATGTGGGCCGGCGGGACTCGACCGTGTCCGTGACACGGCAGCGCTGATCGGCAAAGTGCCGCGAGGACTCGACCGTGTCCGCTTGACAGTCGCGGCGCGACAAGGACGTCAGCAGATGACTCGGCACGGCGCGCGGCGCGACAGAGCCAGCGTGCTTTCGGCCGTGCGGCGTGACAAGGGCGTTTGGCGAGACTCGCACGGCGCGTGCGCGACAGGCCGCGGCGGCTTCGACCGTGCGGCGTGACAAGGACGTTTGGCAGGACTCGATCGTGTCCTGGAACACGGTCGGGCGTCTGGGCAGTAGGTTTCGGTAATTGTGGGCGAGTAGGACTCGATCGTGTCTCCTAGCACGGTCGGGTTCGGCTGACAGCGACCTTGGCTATTCCGGACGAGCAAGACTCGACCGTTCCCCGACGACACGGTCGAGTCCGGCCGGCAGCGCTCGGCATTTTCCGGCAGGCGTGACTTTTTCCGGCAGGCTGGATATTTTCCGGCCGGTTGGACATTTTCCGGCAAGTTGGACATTATTTTTACGTCTTATGTCCGTTTTCTCGCCTAAAAATGTCGTCGTATGTGCAGGACATGTCGTAAGGCCATTTATGTCGATCCGTGCTTCGTTTTCTTTATTTGGACTACTCAATTTCATATCAGTGGATGTGTGTGTTTCTCTGGGCCAAGAATTTTGAGAGAGAGAGAAGAGAACAGAGAGAGGTCAAGTCGAGATGTTAGAGAGAGAGAAGATAGAGAGAGTGACGAGAGAATTGTGAGGTTATGTCGGCCGAAACCTGGGGCAAGGTTTTTATACCCTTTTAATTTTAGGGTTAATTCACTTTAGCCCCAAATTTCTCAGATCTTGCAATTTGACCCAAATTCATTTTTTAGTTCATTCAATTTCAGTCTTAGTTTTTCCAATTTATTCAATTTACCCCACACAATTTTTAGATTTTTAAATTCAGCCCTATTTTGACCAATCTAGTAAAATATTAACTTTAATTTATATAATAATCAATTTTAATATATACATAATATTTTATTTTCGGTCATCATATAATGATAATAAATTATAATAATTGTAATTATTATCTGTAGATAATAATCAGGAATTACATGCTTAGGACTCTGAGTCAAACATCTTCATATTCAAGTTCAAGCAGCATCATGGGAATTGGTTGGTGGTCCAGTGGTAGGACACCTACCCTTAAAGACACTCCTTTGGGAGGTCTTGGGTTCAATTCCCACCAAGGAGGTGAAAGAGGAGGTTTTTTCTCTTTATGATCTTCTAGCTCCCCGGGGCTAGCTCGAGCGACCGCTAATCAATGTTTAATCTCGCGTCAAGCGGCAGTGTGGGAGTATTTCCTTGTTGGGAACCCGGTGGTGCTGACCAATCGATGGTCATTCTCCCGAAGCATCTTTGAAACCCGAGGCGTTAATCGCTTAAGGGCTTCTCCTTGTGCGCGCAGTACGTAAAAGGCATTGGGAACCCTCGAATTGCTCGAGCGACTCGCGATTTACTTCTCTCAATGGGTTAGGAGTGGGTTCATTGAGGGACTAGGATTAGTCCGGCTAAGCTGGGATCACCTAGTTATCAAAAAAAAAAAGTTCAAGCACCATCATTTTATTCAGCTGGGAATTTATCACTTTAATTGGTTTACTTGGACTGCTATGTGATATTCTATTTATGTTTAAAATTGAGGATATATGTTGTAAATCTGGCTCACTTGTGTATGTGTAAAGAGGCTATCTTAATATATATATATATATATATATATATATATTGTGTGGGGACATCTGCACAACTTCAATATTCACATACCTGCTCGATTCATGTTATATGTGATATTGTGTGTATGTATTCATGTTGAGGGAAATATTATCGATAGAATAATCATTAAATTGCTTTCCATGAATTAGTATATTATTGTGATATGTGTGATTTCCACGAGCTGAAGGAAGCTCACCCCACCTATATTGATCCTGCATGTTAAGCCGAGCCGGATGGACGAATGAGCGAGCCGAGAGGGCATACGATGATATTTTTTTAAAACAGTGTTTTTTATTCATGTCTCATGTTTTGAAATATTTTTGGGGAAACTCTTGATTAGAAATAATTATTTATAATTTTTTATTCCGCCGCAATTATTATCTCTTATCTATGACATGTTGTTGTCTTAATTAATGGGTATTTATTTTAGTCAGTGTAGCGACTCAACTTTGTAGGCGAGAATTTTAATATTCTCAAAAAAAATTATTTTTCGTCAAAATTCATATTTTTTAATTATTTTCCCCAAAAATTATCCCTAGAAAGTCGGGGTGTTACAATTATCATCGTCACTACTACATCATCAGCACTACCACCACCACCAACATCACATATGTTATTTAAAGGAGTGCAACTATCAAATCAAGAACCATCAAATTCCTGAGGAATTTGCATGCTTGAACCCCAATCAGTCATATAATCCATACGATTAGAATTGTGAGGTACGAAAAGAGCTAGATCCATGTAAGTCAAATTGTGGACCAAATGAGGGAGGTGTTGGAGGAATATTTTGGAACGGGAAAAGATTAAAATCAGCAGTAGTATTTTTGAACTGGGTATTACTATAATTGGTAGTTGTATTCTGAAGGATAATAAAAATCACAGGCTCTGTATTGAATTGGAGCAAGTAACTTTTATCAGAATCATTCTTTATCTTCATTTTTCTTCTTTTTTTTTCCCATCATAAATAATTGAGAATAGAACATAAACATGTTTTGTTTTATGAGCTTCAACAACACATTGAACATTTTCTACTAATGTTCCATAGCTCACACGAACATGCACAGGTAACCTTTGTTCTTCTCCACCGCAATAGTCTAAATCTTGCCACTTGTCATTAAAACAAATGGTAACCTTTTTCCAAAAATTCATTTATCAAATAATTTGAAAATTTCTTATATTATAAATAAAACCAAAATTTATAATATTTACACAGATTAGTTAGTATTTGAAAATTTTCTGACATTTCAAGTATACACATTATTTGAAATTAAGCAACAGATATACCTTTTATTTTTTGCAGTCGAAATAATCCTTGTTTTTCGAGGTGAGAGAGAACTCCTGATGTGAGATAATTTATCAGAAGAAAAGGTAAAAATATTTCTGAGAGATAGTTGAATGAATGTTGTGGCTTGCTCGAGCATGGTATTTCTGTAACACCCCCAGAATATGACCGGAAATGTCACACGCCGTAGACCCTTATCGCAAGGATCTACCAGGCTAAACTCCAAAAGACTACTCGATGATTGACCGACCGGGGTCAAAATTAAATAGAAAACAGACCGACAAGGTCATAAACCAATTCAGAAACTAACGACATTCATATTACAATGACCACAATAAACTTGAACATAGAAAAGAATGACAACTCAATTTAATAAATGATAACTACACCCATGCAAGGGTGAATACTCGAACGACCAAGAAATACCGACCAAAATGATACAAAAGAAAAGACTCTGACTCTGGTGTGATTAGCATCGTCGTCTTCCATCTCCTTCCAAGCCAATCCGTGATCGCTCCCGAGCTGCCAAAACCTGAGCGCATAACAGGCACCCACCCCCCGAAAACTCGGGGGTTAGCAAACTGGAATTTTGCTAGTGCAAGTACATAATATACAAGATATACGAACAGTAACAACATAAAATTCAACCGCCGTGAAGCCTTAACATAAACCATACATTCCCATAATCAACACAGAGTAACACTCGCATACACAAGGTGCAAGATAATCACATAGCCATATTCTCTTTACGAAACATAACATCAATAAAATTTTAACCAAGCCCAAGGAGTCCAGAAAATCCCTTTTGGAAAAAGGAAAAAAAAATGTTTTGATAAGGTAGTTTGCAAACGTTATTGTTGACTCGGGCCGTCTGGGGGTTTTTAAAATCGAAAGGGAATACTTTTGAAAATAATTTCAAAAACTCTCGGACCCTTGACCCAACGTATGGAAAACGATTTACACAAAAACCAAGTCAACTTATTTGGGGTTCTCGACCCAATTTATAGAACACCGTCACAAACGAAATCATTACAACATCTCATAGGGTTCTCAACCCATTCCAAATAACATCATCATGAAATCAATCATCTCAACATTCCACAGGGTCCTCGACCCAAAACACAGAATAGCACCACAATACAATCAAAGGTACAAAACTCTCATTCGACATATCCTGCTCAAGACCCCCGATTAATTAACCCTCGGAGATTTCGTCAAACCTCCGTGGTTAACTAACCTGATACCAACGCTTTAAAAACAATTTGAAACAAGCTTTCAAAAACATGAATTGCGGTCTGTATCAAGACAAATATTAAAAAGTGAGTTGAAAGAATTTGAGATACGAACATCGTTCGGTAACGGGGTCTTAGCTAACACTCGAATACCCGTAACCAATAAGCCTGCCAGGCGCCTCCACTGCACACCTGTGCACCGGCGTTCACTCCACTATGTCGGTCGCTCCTTGAACATGTCACTGCGCCGGCGATCACTCCCGCAAGAGCCGCCCCTTGACACACGCATTATGTAACACCGGCGTTCACCACCCATATGGAGCCGCACATTGCAGCGTACACCGTGGAGTACACCGCCCCGCCCTCAGAGGTTCCCGGATATGACGTTTCTCACAACAAGTATCCACATTGTTCAAACATCAAGCACACGGACAAACGTCACAACAATTTTCAACTCGGTACATCAAGTCACACAATTTATCCGCCAGTCCATATCCACACAAATAAACAATAACACGCACGTTATCAATCAAACTCAATCAACACCGCACATATATCTCTATGTTGCGACTCAACCGAATATATACACATTTATATATATATATATATATATATATATCCTTACTATATTATATGAGTAACTATAGTTCGTCCATCAATCCAAGTTGAGTACGTCAATTAATGTTAGAATTCAACACTCGTCGATCACCGACATAAACATATATATCAATATACGTATATACATACATATATTTAACCTGTAACTATATATAAACACATATATATATACACATACGTATATATACATCCACATAAACTCATACACTTCGACAACAATGATCTCACGCAGTTACAATTCGTATATCGAGGTACTTGCCTTGGTAATACGACGCAAAGGAGACGACGAAGGAATAGGTTTCGGTCCAAACAATCCTCTCAAATCCGACCCTAACACAATAATGATATACAATCAATCTCAAGATCATGAATACGAAGAAATTACTCCTAGTTCTACCCGTTGGGACAATTTATCGAACACCAAGAGTGCGTAGGGAATTGAAATCGGTTAACGGTGAATTAACGGAATTTCATCCCAACCATAAACAAGAAAACCAAGGGTCACGAGAGCACTATCAAAATCTAACAACAACATCGGTTAATTCGGATTAAAACACAAGATCACCACCAAACCCTCCCCAAAAATCATACTAGGGTTAAAGGGGTTCTTACCTCTTGAAGATTCAAGCCCTATAATCCGAAGAACACGTGCTAGATCCACAATCCGAGCTACACGATCGAAGGAAGATGAAGAAAAACACACAATCAAAAGGGTAGATGGAGAAGAAATCCCCCTCTCAACCCTCTCTCTCTCGCGCACGGTTGGAGAAAAGGAGGAAATGAGCGAATCTCGCTGAAAACACACAGTTATAGCGCTGACCGCATTGTGTGCCGCGGCTCAGCTAATCTGTGCCGCGGCACAGGGCCAAAAATTGCGCCCAGTGGTCGGCTGACCGCTCGTTGTGCCGCGGCTCATTCGGAGTGTGCCGCGGCTCAGACTCGGCATGTGCCGCGGCATCACGGGATCTTGCCGGGCACGCGGCAGAGGTTTTAGCCGGCAGTGCCACAGGTGTGCCGGCCGGACAAGTGTGCCGCGGCACTCGGCTATGTGCCGCGGCGCACAATCCTTGTGCCGCGGCACACGGTCATGACTGCTCGGCCAACAATCAGTAGTATGTGTGCCGCGGCGCACAATCCTTGTGCCGCGGCTCACACCCCCTCGGGTCCCAAAATGACGAAAAAGATCCGGAAGAGAATAAAAGCAATAGGAATCGATATTTGGGCAACAATAACACGAAATGGAAGTACGGAACCCCAAAAGCGATCTGAGGTACACAACCAAAGTTGAACAAGGAACAAATTCCCTAAATTTCTAGGAAATTACAAAAACGGCCCAAACATCCGAAAATCACGACACAACGTCGGATTAACCATCCGAAACTCACAACATGCTCTAATCAAGCATACTAACTCATGGAAGTAAGAAAGTGACGGAATCGAACGAGTTTAAGGAGAATCGAATACGCATGAGACAAAATATACCACAAGATGAAATTACGTAAAAGCATCATCGAGACCGTCTAAGCGGAGAAACTCCAAGAACAAAATAGGTTCAGAATTCCAAAAGCGATTGCCAAGCGAGTTATCCAAACGAATATACCGAAAATAGAAATTAATAAACATAGAAAACGCGTATATTACATTCTACCCTACTTAAAACAATTTTCGTCCCTTAACTTAAAATAGAGAGCGGCGGAACAATCAAGGAAATAACTACTTGCTCAGCCCCAAATCATCACGAGCAAAGCGCGAATGCAAGGTTCCGAATACGATGAACCGACCTAGCAAGCATCGATACGTGAGTCGAGACGATAAAGCGTATGGGAACACGATAAGTTGAGGTGGAGGAGTATGAATTTGGATACCAAAGCTCCCAGAGTGAAGAAAATCACAAAATAGTTCAGACGTCCTGAAAATCATGTTTCGAGCTCAACCAACCGCATCCAAGTTCATAATACATCCGGAAATGTTAATTGCACACGAGGGAATATTAGCTTCGAACAAAATTTCTGCAAGAATCAAGCTCAGATGTGGAAAGACCATAATAATTCACGGAGTCTAACAACACGGTTCTGAAATTCGTTCGGAGAACGGTAGGCTAAGTACAACAGGGTAGTTTAAAAATTATCGAGAGGGTCATAGATGAAGTACCAGCAATGAAAGTCACCCAACACTGAAAATACTATGAAGAGTACGGGTAGTACATTTCCCCATACTAAGAAAACATTTCGATCCCGAACTTAGAACAGCAAGAGTTGGTAACATAGAGCAATGAAATGAAGAACGATCAAAGTCACGATTGTCCAAAACAGCAACGATTAGGGCATATTACAAAATATTCATCCTCCCATGTTAGGTTCTTCAGAAGGAGACATAGGGTTTCGGGACATTCTCCAGTCACTTGCTCTGCTCGCCAATAGGGTAGCATTCTTTGCCAGTTCGGAAATTATCTCACAATGCTTCTCCCGATGACCTTCACACCCGCACCGGTAACAAGTCAAGAGTGGAAAGGGACAATTTGCACGAACATGTCCCTGACGATTGCAGTTGAAGCACCCTCCCTTCTTACCGAGAGTCACCGATGCTGGCTTGGGATTCCAAGCGCTCACTCCCGATCGCGAAGACGACGCGTTCGAACGACGTGGGGGTTTGGGAGCCTTAGACTCTTCACCGCCCAAAAACTTCCCAGATATCCTCGGTCTATTGGCTTCGCTCGTGGGCTCGACCACTAAGGAGATTTCATAGGATATCGATTGATCTAGATACTCCTTCACCGTAGCATGGATCGTGGTCGTACGAACCACCTTGCCGCTTCCATTTCCATCATCACGTCCACGTCCGCCGAGGCTTGACATACTAATACGGATAACACCGATCAACAGTATTAGTTTATCACTGTACAATATACCACAATTATCAACCCGAGTTTTAGTTAGCATCCTTAGAATAACGGTACTATCGTAAAGCATAAAGTTTTATGAAGTCAATTTCGAGTTCCTCGACGAGGACGGTCATTATATGTATGCACTTAATGAAAACAAATTTTTGAAAAAGAGGGCTAGTCACGTTGCGCCCAAGACTTGTAAACACTGTCTTTTATTTCGGAAGAGGAAGTTTATATAACGACTCTAAAAATTATTTTCGAGTGATGTATAAAATAAAAAAAAAAGAAATTGAAAATAATTTCGTAACTAATTTGCAATATTTCAAGAATGTTGAGTCCCAAATACCACAATTTTGAAAATCTTTCCTCTTCTTCCAAAATGTTTATTTGAAAGAATTTTCCACCGAGATACGTGACCAATTAACATGACGATATTAAATCATGGCTTTACACAATGTTAGAAAATTTCAAAGCATCACTTTAAAATATTCGTGATACTACAGCGCCGTGGGTCCCGTGCCGAACCCACTGTGCTAAAAATCATTTTAAAAAAAAAATGATCAAAATGCCAAAAAGGCCGAAGTCGGTAATATTCTCAAATACTCACAAAAGTCATTTATAAAACATCAAATACCGTCATAAGAATACTATCAAAACATGCAAGACCAAAATATCAAAACTCGGTTTGCAAGATACTAAAAGCCATCTTAAAATACTCATGCGGTGGATAAAATTGTCATTCGTAAATTCATTCTAATAAAGTACCGAAACAGATAAACATGTTCGACTTCCATGTAATATCCTAAAACGATAATATCACCAACAAGTTCCAATTCCTAGTTCACATTAAGCATATTAGCACAATGTAATCAAATACGTGAATAAGGGGACTTACGATCGGGAGGCTTACCATCACGGATTGCCGGAAGATGATGTCGGAACCACGATACTAATCACAACTCTGATGCGCGCGACTTACACAAGACATGGACTTGACCCAACGGCCTAGGTTTTTCGCAAACCTAAGCTCGATACCATAAATGTAACACCCCCAGAATATGACCGGGAATGTCACACGCCGTAGACCCTTATCGCAAGGATCTACCAAAGCTAAACTCCAAAAGACTACTCGATGATTGACCGACCGGTCAAAATTAAATAGAAAACAGACCGACAAGGTCATAAACCAATTCGAAACTAACGACATTCATATTACAATGACCACAATAAACTTGAACATAGAAAAGAATGACAACTCAATTTAATAAATGATAACTACACCCATGCAAGGGTGAATACTCGAACGACAAAGAAATACCGACCAAAATGATACAAAAGAAAAGACTCGACTGTGTGATTAGCATCGTCGTCTTCCATCTCCTTCCAAGCCAATCCCGTGATCGCTCCCGAGCCGCCAAAACTGAGCGCATAACAGGCACCCACCCCCGAAAACTCGGGGTTAGCAAACTGGAATTTTGCTAGTGCAAGTACATAATATACAAGATATACGAACAGTAACAACATAAAATTCAACCGCCGTGAAGCCTTAACATAAACCATACATTCCCATAATCAACACAGAGTAACACTCGCATACACAAGGTGCAAGATAATCACATAGCCATATTCTCTTTACGAAACATAACATCAATAAAATTTTAACCAAGCCCAAGGAGTCAGGAAAATCCCTTTTGGAAAAAGGAAAAAAAATGTTTTGATAAGGTAGTTTGCAAACGTTATTGTTGACTCGGGCCGTCTGGGGGTTTTTAAAATCGAAAGGGAATACTTTTGGAAATAATTTCAAAAACTCTCGGACCCTTGACCCAACGTATGGAAAACGATTACACAAAAACCAAGTCAACTTATTTGGGGTTCTCGACCCAATTTATAGAACACCGTCACAAACGAAATCATTAAAACATCTCACAGGGTTCTCAACCCATTACAAATAACATCATCATGAAATCAATCATCTCAACATTCCACAGGGTCCTCGACCCAAAACACAGAATAGCACCACAATACAATCAAAGGTACAAAACTCTCATTCGACATATCCTGCTCAAGACCCCCGATTAATTAACCCTCGGAGATTTCGTCAAACCTCCGTGGTTAACTAACCCTGATACCAACGCTTTAAAAACAATTTGAAACAAGCTTTCAAAAACATGAATTGCGGTCTGTATCAAGACAAATATTAAAAAGTGAGTTGAAAGAATTTGAGATACGAACATCGTTCGGTAACGGGGTCTTAGCTAACACTCGAATACCCGTAACCAATAAGCCTGCCAGGCGCCTCCACTGCACACCTGTGCACCGGCGTTCACTCCACTATGTCGGCCGCTCCTTGAACATGTCACTGCGCCGGCGATCACTCCCGCAAGAGCCGCCCCTTGACACACGCATTATGTAACACCGGCGTTCACTACCCATATGGAGCCGCACATTGCAGCGTACACCAGGCCGGAGTACACCGCCCCGCCCTCAGAGGTTCCCGGATATGACGTTTCTCACAACAAGTATCCACATTGTTCAAACATCAAGCACACGGACAAACGTCACAACAATTTTCAACTCGGTACATCAAGTCACACAATTTATCCGCCAGTCCATATCCACACAAATAAACAATAACATGCACGTTATCAATCAAACTCAATCAACACCGCACATATATCTCTATGTTGCGACTCAACCGAATATATACACATTTATATATATATATATATATATATATATATATATATATATATATATATCCTTACTATATTATATGAGTAACTATAGTTCGTCCATCAATCCAAGTTGAGTACGTCAATTAATGTTAGAATTCAACACTCGTCGATCACCGACATAAACATATATATCAATATACGTATATACATACATATATTTAACCTGTAACTATATATAAACACATATATATATATACACACATACGTATATATACATCCACATAAACTCATACACTTCGACAACAATGATCTCACGCAGTTACAATTCGTATATCGAGGTACTTGCCTTGGTAATACGACGCGAAGGAGACGACGAAGGAATAGGTTTCGGTCCAAACAATCCTCTCAAATCCGACCCTAACACAATAATGATATACAATCAATCTCAAGATCATGAATACGAAGAAATTACTCCTAGTTCTACCCGTTGGGACAATTTATCGAACACCAAGAGTGCGTAGGGAATTGAAATCGGTTAACGGTGAATTAACGGAATTTCATCCCAACCATAAACAAGAAAACCAAGGGTCACGAGAGCACTATCAAAATCTAACAACAACATCGGTTAATTCGGATTAAAACACAAGATCACCACCAAACCCTCCCCAAAAATCATACTAGGGTTAAAGGGGTTCTTACCTCTTGAAGATTCAAGCCCTATAATCCGAAGAACACGTGCTAGATCCACAATCCGAGCTACACGATCGAAGGAAGATGAAGGAAAACACACAATCAAAAGGGTAGATGGAGAAGAAATCCCCCTCTCAACCCTCTCTCTCTCGCGCACGGTTGGAGAAAAGGAGGAAATGAGCGAATCTCGCTGAAAACACACAGTTATAGCGCTGACCGCATTGTGTGCCGCGGCTCAATAATCTGTGCCGCGGCACAGGGCCAAAAATTGCGCCCAATGGTGGTGACCGCTCGTTGTGCCGCGGCTCATTCGGAGTGTGCCGCGGCTCGGACTCGGCATGTGCAGCAGCACTGCCGGACTGTGCCGGCACGCGGTATAGGAGGTTTTAGCCGGCAGTGCCACACGGGTGTGCCGCGGCCGGACAAGTGTGCGGCGCACAATCCTTGTGCCGCGGCACACGGTACAGCCTGATCGGCCAACAACTGGGTAGTATGTGTGCCGCGGCGCACAATCCTTGTGCCGCGGCTCACACCCCCCTCGGGTCCCAAAATGACGAAAAAAAGATCCGGAAAGAGAATAAAAACAATAGGAATCGATATTTGGGCAACAATAACACGAAATGGAAGTACGAAACCCCAAAACGATCTGAGGTACACAACCAAAGTTGAACAAGGAACAAATTCCCTAAATTTCTAGGAAATTACAAAAACGGCCCAAACATCCGAAAATCACGACACAACGTCGGATTAACCATCCGAAACTCACAACATGCTCTAATCAAGCATACTAACTCATGGAAGTAAGAAAGTGACGGAATCGAACGAGTTTAAGGAGAATCGAATACGCATGAGACAAAATATACCACAAGATGAAATTACGTAAAAGCATCATCGAGACCCGTCTAAGCGGAGAAACTCCAAGAACAAAATAGGCTCAGAATTCCAAAACAGTGCCAAGCGAGTTATCCGAAACGAATATACACTGAAAATAGAAATTATTAAAAATAGAAAACGCGGATATTACAATTTCTTTATATTACTCGATAAATGAGTTAAAAACTGACTCAAAACTGTTGACTCGAACTTTACTCGATTTACTCAAGTGGTTACTCATGTTACTCGTGTTAGTATGAACGAGTCACTCGATGACAACATCGAGTTACCCGAGTAACATTTCGAATAACTCGATTATTTTTTAGTCAATCAATTAACAAGTCAATTAACTTATTGAGTAACTCGACCATTATACATGAGTTATTCGAGTCACCTGTGACGAGTTACTCGATTTTCTCATTCGAGTTACACGATAATTTATCTCGAGTAACACGGGTTGTGAACCGAGTTAGCCTAGTTTCTTAAATGAGTTGATCGATTATAGATCGTGTTACTTGTTTATGTTATCGTGTTACTCGACGAGACATTCATGTTACTCGAATGTTAACCTTCAAAAATATTGTATATTTTTGCAAGTTGACTTGAAATTTTGTTACTCGAAAGTACAATATATGATTCGAACGTATTCGAGTAAAGATCAATTCCGATAGTTTACGTATCAATAGAGTTATTGCTAAACTTGGGAAAAAAAAGAATAACAATATATTTACATGGGCACTGCAAGTTTTAACCCAAGATATTACTATTTTTTAACTTCTAGAATTGCATTGTTGTTGCATCTAGAAATCTCGGGAAGATGAAAACTGAACTAGTTTGTCCTGTTCGGTGGGATGGAGGAAGGGAAAAATCTGAAAAATAGAATGAGACTTTCTCCACTCAAAATCACCAGTACCTAAATTTTATTAAAACTCGTGCTTATAAAGAGTGAACACACTCTTTTGGGACGGAGGTAGAGGTGGCCACAGGACCCGGATCCGACGGAGTCAACCCGGACCTGTGTACGACCCGGTCCATCGGACCCATGGACCCCAACCTATAAGTACCCCCAAACCCCCTCATTTCTCACACTCATTCCCAATCTAATTTATCTATCTCTCAATTCTCATTTTTATAATCTAATATCTCCCTCTATCTATTCTCATTTTATCATTATGTCGAACTATGACAAGGGAAAGGGTATTGCTATATCTCCCAAAAAATCCAAAATATCTAAGTTAGAATGAATAGCTCTTTGGGGCAAATCGAAGATCATATGGCATAACTATTCGGGAGCCTCAAAATCAACCTCCACCCAATTTTAAAAATGAAAGTTAAAAAGATGAATATGATGCTATGATACATGAAAGTACCTATTATCGTAGTACAACTACTAGTGAGTAGCGAAGAAGAAGTTGACCCTAGAGATTTCGACGTATCCAAATCGTCAACAACTGCATAACATTGATGAAGAAATAGAGCACACAATCGATGAAGCTATGTTAACAGAAACATATGCAATGTTTGAACGCACTATTTATGGCGTACCAACTCCAATGCAAACATCAAGAGATTCTTGCAGTACTTGCGTCCACAGTCCCCGTTGAGAGCTTTCAGTGAAGAATGTTATATGTCGAACGAGC
This sequence comes from Orobanche coerulescens, assembly GCA_033398695.1. Classification (NCBI taxonomy): domain Eukaryota; kingdom Viridiplantae; phylum Streptophyta; class Magnoliopsida; order Lamiales; family Orobanchaceae; genus Orobanche; species Orobanche coerulescens. The sequence goes on along the minus strand of CM065801.1, from coordinate 203,101,858 downwards.
GGAGATCCAAAATAATGCCAAAAAATCCTGAGGCTGAAATGATGCTTAAAGCCGCAATAAAAGTCGAGCTACGAGATCAAGAAAATAAGTACGATGACCTATTAACGGGTCCTATCAAGAAGGCACCACGAGTCTAGTCAAATGAGTCAAACTGACGACAAAGACGATGACCATCGACTTCGGCTAAAGGTAAGTAAGGTAAGTCAAAGAACTAAGTAGGCTTTGGTTTGGGGGAACGGCTGGAATCCTTAAGGCAATGTCCGGGGATGAAACCATTAACCTTGAACCGAGCTCAGTAAACGGGGGATAATGAGGCGAACAGGTCATGCTGGAAAACTTACCTCTAAATCGGGGGTGAGCTCGAGCCTCTTGGGGGATACTCAGGACAGGGAACGATCCCCCTCGTGTGCGTGTGTAGAAAAAAAAAGTAGGCTTTGGTTTTTCACGAGGAGACGTGAGCAATTTAATTTTAAGTGAAAACTTAAAATTGAATACAAGCCCATATTTTTTTATTTTTTTTATGTAAAGTAGGGCTTTGATTCCTCACAAGGATATGTAGGGCATTTAATAAATTTTAAGTGAAAACTTAAAATTAAACACAAACTCATTTTTTCAATTATTTCTTTTATTCATTAGTTGTGTTTTCAGAGGCCCAGACCTGGGCATAGGCCTAAGAGGCCTGTGCCCAGGGCCCAAAATTTGTAGGGGTCCATTTTTTTTTAATTTCTTACTATATATAATTATTAGTAGAGATAAACAAAAGACTAATTGAGTGCAATGGTAAATTAGATGGTTTAAAAGTCATTGATCCTGATATTGACCCACATCAGGCTCTGATATATATTTTTATAGTAGGCGCTCTTTCACTTTTTATTTTCCTTACGTTATCTACTTCTATTTATTTTATAATATATACAAATAAGAAATCTATATTCTTTTCTAGTTTATATTTATAATGGGCCATTCAATTTTTTATTTTAATTTTCCTTCTATTTTGTCATCTGCTTTATTTGTTTGTATATACATTGTTTGCAAAACTATATATATATATAAATATTTTTTTTCTACTTGTTATTCATTCAATAGTAAAAAATATTATTTTTGTTGTACTTTAATAATTGAACAAGGGAAACCACACCATTCTTTTTATTTATTTTAACATTAAATACAGAAACAATGTAGCAATTATTTTTTTTTGGGTTAGTTATAATAAGTTAAATTAGATACTTTTCAATAAAAAATTCAAAAATATAATTCACAAAGCAAATAATATAAATTATAATTAATAAAACTTAAAGAGCTAGAAGAAATTATGTTTTAAAGTGTTAACTTAATTTTAATTTTTATATCATATCATTTTTGCGTTGCTTTTGGATATTTTCCCAATTTTGAGGGCTTATTTTAAATTTCTGCCTAGGACACAGTGAGACACAAGACTGGCCCTGTGTTTTCATGTATAAAATGATAATAAATAAAATTTTAAAAATATATTTTCAAAAAAAAAAAAAAACAGGTCGGACCCGGACCCGTGGCCGACCCGTGAAGACCCGGGCCCATTCATTTCATATGTACGGATGCGGTTCGAGTCAAGATTGGCCGATCCGTGGAAGCGACAGGTCGAACCCGGACCCGTGTCCGACCCATGAAGACTCAGACCCGGTCATATGTATGGGTGGGATCCGGGTCCAAGTTGACCGACCCACGGACCTGACGGGTCGGACCCAAACCCGAACTCGGGCACGTCTAGAAGGAGGGAGAGTTTTCTTGGAGGCGAATCTTGTAGAAATTAATTTATTTTAGTCTAAAACAAAGTCTCACATAAGACTTGTAACTCTAGATCTAACAACAAAATATATGATCAGTAATTGAAGCAACATAAATCCAAATTATTCATAAGCAGTAAAGAATCAAACAAATCAACGACCTGATTCACAAAAACAAGCAATCTGTGCGTAGTAACTACCACAATACTGATTCTTGAATTCATCTCATACATTGGAGATACATATTTGCTTCTACAGACTACAGCATCTCTCTCCGGCCGGCATAACCGTACTGCGAGCGTTGGATATTCCGCTGTCTCTTTTTATACACCAGAGCGCCGACTCCAACAATGCACACCGCCGCAATGACTCCGATCGCGACGCCGGTCTTTTTCCCTCCGCTCATCCCGCCGGAGGAGTTATCCTTCGTCTCCAGATCAACGCCGCTCGACTGATCTTCGTGGCTGACGTCTCCAGCAACCACCGGCGCCGGAGACGGGGAATTCGGAGCGAGATCTGACGGTGGCGGTGCCGGCGGAGAGTTGGGGACTGCGGGAGAAGGCGATGGAGTGAAAGGAGGCGGGGAGATGTCATCCGTCGGAGGGTGTGGGGACGGCGAGGGAGAATATTCGGAAGAATCGGCGGAGAATGTTGGGCGTGCGGAGAGGATGAAAGCGAAGAAGAGAGTTGCAAATAGAGAATGAATTACTGACGCCATTTGCGGTGAAGTGAGAGATCTAGAAATGGGAGTTTAGGGTTGTGATGGATGGGATTAAAGAGAGTGATTAGAGTGGAGTTGAAGTTTCGTGGGTTTGAAGGATTTGGAAAGCAGAGAGAAACGGGATGAATGTGAGAAGAGTTTTGTTTCAAATTAAAGGCAACATGGGGTGCACTGTGTGAACGGTGTGGGCGTGTGTGTGTGAGAGAGAGAGAGAACTTGTAAGTAAGAGATTACGGACGGAGAAAGAATCCGCGTAACTAATGTGTATTGGTTGTATTTAAAATGATTAAATTATTTACTATTTAAAAGAACAGATCTGACGGGAGAAGGGCAGTGGAAAGTTGGGGTCGCTTATAATAGAAGGGAAAATCAAATTAATTCGTTATAAAAAATAAAACAATTGGTAACAAATTAGAATAATTAAATATTAGGGTAATTAAATATTAGGGGATTCAAGCGGTAGGATGGAAGGTCAGATTTCGGTGGTGTTGGCAGCCCATCCAACTTGGAATCTACGTAGACACTCCAGACAGCTAAACCGGCCGAGCAGAACCTGAAGTCGGACCGGGCAAAAACCCGATTTCCTCCCGGGCTCGCTAAAAACCGGACCGGACGGTGACGCCAAGGCCGACCCGGTATCCGATCCGGGAGCGCCGAGCAGAGAGGGGACAAAAATGCTCCGATTCAAGATTACAACAAGGCCGACCTGAACGGCGGGAGACCCGAGGACCGACCCCATCGGATAAGCACCGCCAAGAGTCGGCAAGGCAGGCCCGCATGCCAATTAACGCATGCAGTCACGCCCCTTCCCAAGGCGCTCCTTAAAGGCCGCCACGTGTCCTAGACGTAAATGCAGACTGACAAGTGTTTTGGGCATATTCCCCAAACATTCGCCAGCTGTCATCTCTCCACTGGCCCAGATTGTCTATATATAGAAGAAATGTACAATGAAAGCAGATCTTTGGATTTTGAGCATTTATAACAGAGAGAGAAAAAAGAGAGAATTCAGATTCATCGCCAAAAAGAAAATAAGACTTGTAATTAACAAGCAAACAAGATAGACCGGCATAAAATATCCTGCTCGGCTCTACTCTATTTAAAGGTCATTAATAAAATTTAGTGATCAAACATCGTCCCTCTTGTTATATTATTTTCTACGTGTCTTCGATCCATTCGTCCAGATCAGCACACGTGACGTTGACCAAATCAGACGTCAACAGATTGGCGCTAGAAGGAGGGGCAACCTCCGATAAAGAAAGATATATACTACTCACCGGAAATGTCTCACGACAGTTCGAAAAACCCTCAGCCCGCGACGGAGGAAGAAAACCTCCTTAAGGTGGTAGAGTGCTTTAAACACCCTGCCTTCATCCAGGGCATGACGGACCTTATGGCAAGGGTTACAGGGGGCGGGACCCTTCAAAAACCCGAAAACCATGTCGGGGCGGAATCTCAGATGACCCGCCCCGCTGCCTCGGGACGAAACAAAATAAGGACGGCCTCTCGGGTCGCCGGAGAAAGGGCGGAAAGCCACGACGAAAGCTCACATCCCTCTCGGAAAAGTAAGCCTTCGCGCCCCCCATCCGTTTTTGACCGCCTTGGGGCGGGGAAGAAAATTGAGAAGGCAGCGCCGGCTCCTACTGTCCAAAGTCAGAGCCGTAAGGAAGAAAAAGCTCCCCATCAGTCCCTAAATCCAACGCAAGTATTACCTCCGACTCCGGGTGATAACTCGAGTGAGATCGAGTTTCTAAAAATGCGCCTTACGGAGCTCGAAAATAAACAACTCCAGCCATCCCAAAGTTCGGAATGGCTCAACAGCCAGGAGAGTCCCCTGGCCCCCAGCGTTCTGGCGGAACCCCTCCCGGAGAAGTTCAAAATTCCTCAAATTCCGCCGTACAACGGGGAGACAGACCCCAACGCCCATCTTGGGCATTATAATTCCTGGATGGACCTGCATGGGTCTCAGGACGCATTCCGATGCCGAATGTTCTCCCTGACTCTGGGAGAGAGGGCCCAGAGATGGTATCGGACGCTGCCCCACCATTCGGTTCAAACATGGGCTCAGCTCTCGACGACGTTCCGATCCCATTTCATGGGGTCCCTTGTGCGAGTCGCCCCACGCTCATCCATTGCTTCCGTTGTCCAGGGGCCGAAAGAGTCCCTTAAAGATTATATATCCCGTTTCAATAAACGGAGACGGAACCTATGTCCGACGATGCGCTGGCCATTATTGCCCAGGCTGGCCTTCTCAAAAATTCTTTTTTTCGCTGGACGGTGTGCCAGAATGTTCCACACACCTACCAGGAATTCTTGGAGCGCGCCAGCTCCCACAAAGCGGCCGAGGAAGCTATGCCAGCACCAATGTTAGTCATGCCCTCCGATCAGAAAGGATCATATAAGAAGAAAGAGGATAGACGTGACTACAAAGAGGTCCGACAAGAATCCCGTCGGGAAAATAAGACTCCCGCCTCTTCCTCGACAGTCCCCACAACTCCGAGTTATCGGGAGCGTAGGCCCGAGCTCATGGCTAATTTCACCGAAATATATTCCGTCGGAGCCGCGACCATTTTCGATCAAATAAAGGACAAAAACCTGCTCCCAGTTCCTCGGCCGATCTACAAAGATCAAAAGGACATGGATCATACCCGCTTTTGTAAATATCATGAATCAGCGGGTCACAACACCGAACAGTGCCGAGACCTCTTCGCCGCCTTGATCGCGGTATGCGACGAGACAGGCTTGAGGCAGTTTACCCGGAACCCGCCTCGGGATCGCCAAGATCGGGCCGACCCGACGAGAGCCAAGAATGATCGGGTGCCTCCAGCCCCCAAATCCCCCCGGGAAATTTTAACCATTATGGGAACTGCTGAGGTCGATGACCATCGATCAAAGCGCCAGAAAAAGGCATCCATCCGAGAAACCACCACCTCCTACCAACGGACAGAACGCCGAGCAGAGGGGTTCCTATCAGTGGCCGAAGAAGCCCCCAAAAACCCCCAGCTGGCAATTACTTTTGAGGAGTCCGATGCAGACGGCTTGGACCATCCCCATTCAGACGCCCTTGTCATCACCCTGCCCGTAATGGGGATCCCGGTCCACAGGGTGTTGGTGGACTCCGGGGCCTATGCCAGCATCATCTACCTTCATACCCTTCGTAGAATGAAGGTAGATGTCCGGCCCTGCAACGAAGATATTCGGGGATTTGCCAACTGCCGCACCTCCCCACTGGGGGAAATCGACCTCGCCTTGGAATTTGGTCAGGGGCCGATCAGAAGGACGATGATCACAACCTTTAAGATCATCGATGTGCACAGTGACTATAATGCCATCATAGGCCGACCCGTGATGTCAAGGCTGAGGGCCACTCAGTCTACCTATCACCTGTGCATGAAATTTCCCACCCCGGACGGCGTCGGGGTACATAGAGGGGATCAAAGGGCCGCTCGGGAATGCAACCTCAGCATCCGGGCTCGCGAAATCAACGCCGCAGAAGGCATCCCGGAAAATTTGCCGGAAGAAATGGAGACTACCATCTCCGAACAGCTGGCGGAAATCACCCTGCTTGAACAGGGGTCCGACGGTCCTGGGGCCGCGCAAACCCCCGAAGTGGGAACCGGACAGGAAACGGACCGGGGCCGCAGGCCCGGAAAGGAGCCGATCCTAGAAGAAGATCCTGTCGACCCGCGATACCAAAATCCGAAAGGAAAAATTCGCCATGCTGAACCAACAGAGGAGTTGGACCAGGTCTACATGGACCCATCTAATCCAACCCGACGACTAAAGATCGGCCACAACCTCTAAGAGCCGATCCGTTCCGAGCTGATCTCCCATCTGAGTCAAAACCTGGATGTCTTTGCTTGGACTCATTCGGATATGTCGGGGATTGACCCGGAACTTGCATGCCACCGGCTAAACATCGACCCCAGTTCAAAGCCGGTTATTCAGAAAAGGAGGAAAATGGGGCCGGAACGGCAGAAGGGGCTGGAAGAGGAGGTAGAAAAGCTGATCGACAATGGATTTATTCGGGAAGCCTAATACCCGACCTGGGTAGCCAACCCGGTCTTGGTAAAAAAGCCGACCGGGCTATGGAGGCTCTGCATTGACTTCTCCAACCTGAACAAAGCCTGCCCGAAAGATAGCTACCCCCTCCCCCATATCGACTACATGGTGGATGCAACGGCCGGGCACGAGCTAACGAGCTTTATGGATGCGTATTCTAGATACAACCAGATCCCAATGCATCCCGCTGATGAGGAAAACACCTCCTTCTACTCAGCCCGCGGCCTATACTGTTACCGGATGATGCCTTTCGGGCTCAAGAATGCCGGCGCGACATATCAACGCCTGGTAAATAAAATGTTCAATAGCTTGATAGGCCATACTATGGAGGTATATATAGATGACATGTTAGTAAAATCTTTGCGCTCGGCCGATCATGTACATGACCTCAATAAAATATTTGCTATTTTGCGAGAGTATAAGATGAAGTTAAATCCGAAGAAATGTTCATTCAGGGTAGGTTCTGGAAAATTCCTCGGCTACATGGTAAGCCAAAGAGGGATTGAAGCCAACCCCGATAAAATTACGGCAGTGACCGAGCTTGTCCCCCCAAATTCGGTCAAAAAGGTGCAAAGCCTAATCGCCGGGCTAGCCGCAACAGTCGCTTTATCTCTCTCTCAACTGATAAATGCAAACCTTTCTTTGAGGCGATAAAAAAGAACAAAGATTTTCAATGGACAGAACCCTGCCAAAGAGCCTTCGAAGCTATCAAGAAGGTCCTGGCAGAAGCTCCGATCTTGCAGCGACCGACCCGAGGGGAACTTCTTAGCCTATATCTCGCGGTCTCCGACTCGGCGATCAACGCCGCTCTGATTCGAACGGAGAATGCAATGCAACATCCGGTCTATTATGTGAGTCAGGCCTTCCACGATGCCGAGCTCAGGTATGCCCCAATGGAAAAACTGGCCTATGCGCTCATAATGGCATCCCGGAAGTTAAGACTCTACTTTTTGGAACATCAGATAGTCGTCTTAACCAACTACCCTTTGAATCAAGTCATGCACCGACCTGACGCTTCCGGCCAGATGGTCAAATGGGCCGTCGAACTTGGACAATTCGACATAACTTATGAATCGCGCACTGCCATAAAGGGACAAGTCCTGGCGGACTTCATTGCAGAGTTCACACCAGCAATCGCGCAGGAGGACGACCGATCAGAAGAGTGGTCACTCTATGTAGATGGGTCCTCAACCGCGGACCGATCGGGTGCAGGAATAGTCCTCGTTAGCCCCGGCCAACGTCTGTTCTGCTCAGCTATTCGCCTGGATTTCCCGACCACCAACAATGAGGCAGAATATGAAGCTCTCTTGGCCGGTCTAGAAATGGCGACCTCCCTCGGCCTTGCCCGCCTCACCATCTTGAGTGATTCTTAGTTAGTGGTCAACAAGATCAACGGCGAATACGAAGCCAAAGAGCCCAAACTGATTAAGTACCTCAACCTGGCACGGGCCCGACTGCAAGATTTTCAGGGAACAATACAACATATTCCCAGAACTGAAAACATCCAAGCCGACTCTTTGGACAAACTCGCATCTAGCTCCGGGGCCGAACATATGGATGAGGTCAGCATAGGGTATCACACCTCATCGGCCCTGGAAATGGCCAAAATCCGGGCAGCCGAACAGTCAGAACCGCAAGGATGGATGCAGCCTATAATGCAATACCTTCAAAGCGGCATTTTACCCGAGGACCGAGCCCAAGCAAGATCCCTACGAACTCAGTCTGCCCGGTTCACCATCGTGGATGGAACCTTATATAAAAGAGGATATTCGGTTCCGCTGCTGAAATGCCTGTCCGAATCAGAAGCCGAATATGCCCTCAGGGAGGTGCACGAGGGTATATGCGATAATCATTCCGGCGGCCAAGCATTGGCCTATAAATTAATCCGGCAAGGCTATTATTGGCCCAATCTCAAAAAAGATGCCATCACGCTCGTACGGAAGTGCGTCCGGTGCCAAATCTTTGCTCCGCAGATCCGGTCCCCGCCGGAAACTCTCACTTCCGTATATTGTCCATGGCCATTCGCCAAGTGGGGAATCGACTTGATCGGCCCTCTACCTAAGGGACGGGGAGGAGTGCAATACACCATCGTCGCAGTCGATTATTTTACGAAATGGGCCGAGCCCGAACCTATGGCATGAACAACCGAACAGAAGATAGTCGACTTTATATGTAAGTTACTCATATGCCGGTTCGGGATCCCTCAATCTATTGTCTCGGATAATGCAAAACAATTTGACAACAAGAAGTTTCGATCTTTTTGCGACGGCCTCCAAATACGAAATAATTTTTCCACACCTTACTATCCACAATCCAACGGGCAGGTCGAGGCGGTCAACAAGATCCTGAAACAACATTTCAAGACCCGCCTAGAGGAACTTAAGGGTTCCTGGCCCGAGGAACTCCCCGGAACCTTATGGGCCTACAGAACAACGCATCGGTCCGCCACCGGGGAAACGCCTTTCTTCTTGGCTTTCGGCTCTGAAGCCGTCATCCCGGTTGAAATCGGAGCACCTACATACCGAGTAGCCCATTTCGAAGAACAGGATAACGACTTGGCCCTCCAAATAAACCTGGACCTCCTTGCCGACAAACGAGCTCAGGCGGAAATACGAAACGCCGTTTACAAAAGAAGGAGTGAAAAATATTACAACTCCAGGGTTCACCCTAGAAGCTTCCAAGTCGGCGACCTCGTCCTTAAACGTGTATTGGGCCCGGATCCCGGACCACTCAAGCCCAAATGGGAAGGACCATATAAAGTTAGTGAAGTACTTCATAATGGAGCCTACCGGCTGGAATATCTGAACGACCAGAAATTAACTTACCCATGGAATGCTATGTATTTGAAAAGGTATTATCAATAAAATTTGATGTTATTCCATTTTTAAAAAATGATTTTTTAATATTGGTACACCTCATAAGACCGGCTCCTCCGGCACCATAAGACCGAGCTCGTCTCGGCACCTCATAAGACCGGCTCCTCCGGCACTATAAGACCGAGCTCGTCTCGGCACCTCATAAGACCGGCTCCTCCGGTACCATAAGACCGAGCTCGTCTCGGCACCTCATAAGACCGGCTCATCCGGCACCATAAGACCGAGCTCGTCTCGGCACCTCATAAGACCGGCTCCTCCGGCACCATAAGACCGAGCTCGTCTCGGCACCTCATAAGACCGGCTCCTCTGGCACCATAAGACCGGCTCATCCGGCACCATAAGACCGAGCTCACCTCGGCACAATCAACAAATGATGAACATGATAAAAAGGCAACGACCCATTCAACTGGGCCCAAACATCTAAAAGAACAACAAATACTGCAAGGAAGATTTTATTTAATCAAGTCGTTGTTACAAATTACAAACGGTGACAACAAACCAAGGCGGATTGGCACGCAGGCCGTACATCAGATAAAATAAAAGAAAGACAAAGACGGGCACGCAGGCCATGCTAGAAGCAAAATTAAAGGAAACTACTCGGCCCCACCCTCCTGGCCGGCCGCCTGAAAGGACTGCCCCTCACCTTCGCCGTGCGGAGCCAGACCGGCATCCTCAACCCCAGCGACCTTTGGCTCATCGGCTCGAGTGATGTCAACATGAAGATCGGACGCTTGAGATGTGATGTAGGCCTCGATCTCCTGAACGGTCTTACCACCCTTCATGAGATCTAAAATCTCGTAACAGGTGGAGACATAATTCAGATTGATCAGCTCCTCAAAGGCAGGTGTCTCCTTGAAGGCCTCCGCCCCTTCGGCATGACCCCTAGCGTAGCTCGAAGCCTCGCAGGTGTTGATACGCTCGGTCAGGCTTTCAACCTAGGCCTTGGTCTCCTTCAGATAAGCCTCGTGCTCAGCCCGGGTATCCAAATACTGCCTGTGCGCCTGCTCGGCTGCCTCGGTCATCTCTTCGGCCTTCAGCTTCCATATGTCGGCCTGGAGGGCCCGATTGTCTAGGAGCTCTATCTCACCCCTCATAGAGGTTATCTCCCCCTCCAGAGACTTGATCAAGGAAGGACATAGGTGGTGCTCCTCCTGCAAAGCTTTGAGGTCGGCCTCCGCCTTCTTGTGCTTCTCAGACAAGGCCGAAAACTCATTGGAGGCCTTCACAATGGTGCACATGGCAGGCCGACCAGAGCGTTTCCAAACTGGATCTGCTCAACCGGATCCATGTCATTAGTCATCATCTCCAACTTGGGCATCCAACCCCTGATCGGAATATGACTAGAGACGGACACCACAGGAGGAACCCGGTTGAGCATCTCAGGAGTCGGGGTAGCTGACCGGACATAGTCAAGGAACCAGCGTGGCCGTCGCCCCTTCATCTGGTCGCACGGTTCCACCCGCTCCTAGTTAACCGGGAGATAATGGCCCTCTAAGTCAATGACGGGCTCCTCCCGACCCGTCCGGACAGGAGTCGGGGCGGACACGACGACTTCAGGAGCAGACGAACCCTCAGCCTTGGTCGCGCTGTCCTCAGGCCCGGTCTCCACCCTCTTGCACTTACCGGCCCGCTCCCTCCACTCGGCGGCCTCAACTGCCATCCTCGCCACACGCTGCGCGGGCGTCTCTTTCCGCCCGGACGGAGTCTTGGCCTTAGGAGCTGGAAAAAGAAGACATGTCAAAAAAAAATGATCGAAAAAGAGGGCTACCTGAAGAAGACATTATACTCGGATCGGTCGATCTAAGTCCGGCCGCCCAAAGGTTTTCCTCGGTCACCAAAAGATGAGACTTCCTTTGTTCAAGAGGAAGATCCAAAAGCTGCTCAACCCAGTCGTCGAACTCGGGAGAGGTCTCTGGCACCGTGATGCGTTCTGCACATGCAACAAATGATGAGCGTTAGACAAAAAAAGGAACAAGAATAAAAAATACGACACCCACTCATTTTGGCCGTAAAGTGCTCAGGGACCCGCAGCTCGGCATCTATCACCCCAGGCTCCCACTCATCCAACGAGCTCCTCCACGGTCCCCCAATGAAGAACCACTGTTCCTTCCAGCTATGGATGGTCTCGGGCACCCCCACTAACTCCTTGTGCATAGCATGCCGGGCCGTCAGGTAAAACCAACCCGAGCCGGATCTACCAACCGACCTCCATAGAAAAAGGCTGTTAAACTCCTCGAAACTGGGCTCGGGCCAGCCGTGCTGATTAAAAAGAATAAAAAGGCCCACCACCCGAGCCAGGAATTCGGATGGATCTGGGGGACAGGAAGGCCCCACTGCCTTAGCCACCGGGAGAAGGCTAACGGGAGCGGAAACCTAAGTCCGGACAACAAAGAGCGGTAGTACACCGCCGTACAACAAACAGGCGGAGTATGAGGCCTCTCCTCAGGATTTGGGACGTACATCCGCACCGTCGCCGGAACCTTGAATCGCAGCCGCCAAGCTGCTAATTGCTCCTCTGTAACAGTGCTACGAATCGAGGCCGAATCCCACTCCGCCTCCACAATAGGGGACGACCGAGGCCGAGTTCGAGCCACCACCGACTCGACTCTTTCTTCCGCCAGAGTCCCTCCGACGGCCGTCAACGACACCGCCCTTTCCACCTCGCCAGATTCCAGCGACTTCACAACTTCGTCTCCTTCTTCCTCGACACTCCAGTCCACAGGAGCTTCGCCCATCGACAGATCCGCCACACCGGTGCGGTCCGGCGACACGGTCAAATCCGTCTCTGTCTCGCCCCTCATCTCCGACATCTTAAATAGAAAAGAAAAAAGAGGAGGAAAAGCAAGCTTACCAGGAAAGTCTTTGTGAAATCGGAAAAGAAAAAAATCGCCGGAAAAGTTCTTTCTCTCTGCAACAGGTAAGTTTCCCTTCCCTTTCCTCTCCCTTGCGCGCGCGATCGGCCAACCTTCGTCTCCCTTCTTCTTCTTGCAATTTTCTTGCACCTTTCACAATCCAAGCAAGGTATGTCCAAATCTCTAATCTCAAATTGTTCTATGAATTTAAATGTGAAGTTGTGTTATGCATTTGATGGTTGAATATGTTTATTTTTTCTTTCAAAAGTTCTATGGTGGTTAAGTGGAGGATATGATGGTTTTTGGTTAATTTGTCATGATTATTTTCGATTATGAATGAGTCGAATGTATCGTTTGTCATGGCGATTGAGTCGTGTTTTTGTTCTTGGGGATTAAATCGAGCTATTGCCATATTTGTTCTTCATGTGAACTCTTGCCCTTTAAGTGTTTGATGAAATGTCTGAATGAAAAAAAATTCTTTGTTAAGGCAATATTTTGAATCTATGTGCAACGTATTCGTTCTGGAATTACAGCAACCCCAACCCGTACGTCTAGTTTAAACGTTATGGTTCAATGTCATTTTTCTCTCACGGTTGTGCTATCTCATAAAATTTCTGATTTACGACTGGATAACCTGAGCTGAGTGATGATTGTTCTCGTTATTGTTTGATTAAGTAAACTCCGGTGTTTAATTTTTTTCAGGACTCACTATGGCTAGGACTAAGAAGCTGAGCAAGAGGGCCAGGACTCAGTCATCCCCCACTCGAGGGGAAACCTCTCGTAGTCGCGCCGAGTCGAAGGCGCACCAATTTTCTAACCCGGAGATCCACAAAATCTTCAATGAGAAGATTCGGCCGCGACCTATTATCCCGGAGAGGGGATTCACTCCAGCCCCCCAAGACGGGGAACTGATTGCTATGATAGACGAGATGGGGTGGGCCCGATTTGCTGCACCCCCCGAGCCAGCGGTGATATCGATAGTGCAGGAGTTCTATGCCAGCGCGCTATTGAAGCACATTCGGGCAGGCCAGATGTTGCAGCAGTCAGACACTCGGACTCAGGTCGATGTCCGAGGTATTATGGTTGATTATTCCACAGCTGCTATTCGGAGGTTGTTTGGGCTGCCGGTGGTAGATGAGACGGCTTATGACCGAGTTATGGCTAGCCTCATGAAGGAGGCTCTGCTCGAGACTATTACGCAGCCCGACTCCGACTGGGAGCGGCGCGCACCGGGTTCTTCCACTTTTCACTTCAAGAGCTCGCCCCTCAGTCGGCTCGGGCGTGCCTGGCTATATTTTATCTGCGCTCGTATAGACCCCACATCTCAGATCCGCACTGTTTTTCTCTCCCGCGCCCGGACACTATATGCTATCACATCCGGGCTGCGATTCGATGTGGCCCCTCTCTTGGTCCGATCTATATTCCAGTGCATTCAAGGAGGGGCCAAGATGGGGTTGAAGCACCCCTCTCTTATCTGCGCTCTGTGCCGCGATCGATGGCGTGGTCGGACGACAAGCCGATGCTGGCTCCCCATGCCCCGATCGACCACCGCATCATCTCACATTTTGACCAGCGGGGAGGAGCGCCGACGCACGCTCGGGGGAGAGGATTTCTACTGGATGAGGCCCACGAGGGGTTCCCCGAGCCTCTTTTGCTGACACAGGGGCAGGCAGATGCCGGCCCGCCGCCCGACAGAGAGAGATTGCAGGCGATGTTCGACGGGCTGAGGGAGGATATGAGGAGAGAGAGAGAGGAGACGAGGAGAGAGAGAGGATATGAGAGAGGATATGAGGAGAGAGAGGGAGAGTATGCTGGCTGCCATGAGAGAGGAGCAGCGGACGGAGAGAGAGAGCATTATTGCTGCCGTCAGGGGTGAGATGCGAGAGCAGGCCCGCCGGGCCAACCGGCGTGAGGCGAGGCGTCTGGCAGCGAGGGACGCCTACCATCAGGAGCACCTTGCCGCATGGACGGCCCATATCATGCACCCAGACGGGCCATTTATTGCACCTGCTTGGCCAGCCACACCACCCTCCTCACCGGATGATGCCGGCACCAGCTCGTGAGAGGACTGGAGGGGAGTACTTGACCTTTCACTTTTTATTGCATATTATATTTTGTCCATTGAGGTCAATGTACGTCCTAAGTTTGGGGGGGGGGGGTTTACTTTCTGTTGCTACATTTATTGCTGTACTTATTTCGTTGCACTTTTCATTACTTTTTGTTATTTTTGTCGATAACCTTGCTTGTCTTGATTTTACTCTATTCGTGAATTTTTCGTGCTTCTATTTGTGTAATACTGATGTTACGACACTGTTTTTCTCTCTGAAGAAACGGTCGAGTTTTAGTCAGGTTGTAGTCAGTGATTTCTGTTTCTGCTAATTCTTCATTTAGGTCCGAATTTTTTTCGTGATTGTAGAGGTCTTGGCGGATAAGAGAGGATACATACTTGTTTTAAAATCACTGTCGATACGTTTGGTTACATTTTTCGGTTAGCTAGTCGTCCAGTTACATAAGTCGTGTTGGCACTGAGATTGAGTTTAGAGCCGGTCAGTTTTTCCCAAAAGTCGAGATAATTTTTGTTCTATGATGAGAAGTCTAGTAACCGGGGGTATTCACGTGACCCGTTGTTTACTCTCGTGTAAAACGATGACCCTGATTAGACTAGTGATTTAGAAATTTCACATGTGCCGATGATAGGGAGCCTAGTAACCGGGGGTATTCACGTGACCCGTTGTTTACTCTCGCGTAAAACAGCAACCTTGATTCGGACATGCGGGAATTAGCTATTCGAGTTGTTTCTCCACTGTGAAGGGGAACTTAGTAACTAGAAGCATCCATGTGCCCCATGAGTGTCTTTTACGTCAAACGGTTTCCCAATACATGAGAATGGAAGTTCCACCCTAGGATTATCCCGATGAAACATCCCGAGATCCGAACCTAGTGGTCAACTCGAATAAATTTCTTGAGCATATATATAAGGGAATACTGTCCGAGGGATATTTTTTATGAAACTCGTGAAAATGTTGCCATTAGACTGTGGAATGGGGCGAACTAGCTTGTTTATTTTAACCTTTCATATTGACGGTCTATTAGATTCAAGTTTGTTAATCTTTGAGCTGGATTTTCTTCATGAACGAGTGATTAGGACTGAGTTTGGTTACTTTGCGGAATCAGTGTTCTGAGTGTAGCTCGCTATTACGATACTCGTATTATTCAGAGAGAATTTCAGGATAGTATTGATTAGGTTGAGCACTATGAGTTGCACGATTATTCACGATATTCTTTTGTTGAAATTAATTCTTTTTGCTTGAGGACAAGCAAAGGCTTAAGTTTGGGGGTATTTGTTAAGCGTATTTTTATACGCTTATTTATCATTATTTTGTATTATTTTGGCGAGTAAATTTGCTTAAATGAGCTTTTAATGCCTTAATCTTGTATGTTTGACAGAAGATTGGAGTCGGGAAGCTAAAACGAGGCGAAACGGGCGAAAACGGTGAATTTTGGCCGTGGGCCGCGGCACAAGGCAAGTGGGCCGCGGCACAGGAAGGCAACCAGCAGGCACCAGAGTAAACTGTACTCTGTGCCGCGGCACAGTCCAGGTGAGCCGTGGCCCAGACGTAACACCCAGCGCCCAGGTTTTAAAGTACACGCCATGTGCCGCGGCACACTAGGCGGTTTTGGTGTGCTCCGCGCGGATTTGGGCCGTTTTGAAGCCAGTTCTCGACCTACTCACATGGACGTGATTTGTAGACGGTGAGAGCTATAAATAAGGGTTTAAGACCCTAATTAATTATCTTGGAATCTTGGAGGCTTGGGAAAAGGAGGAACAGAGAAGATTATCGCAGACGAGAGAAGCAGAAGACATCAAGGGCAGAGGGCGGAAGCCTGAAGAACGGAGGAATCCGAGCTCTTCATCTGCATTTGATTTTCATGCTTTTATCTATTAATTCTGTATTTTCATTATTTAGCATGTCAGGCTAAAACCCTAATCTAGGATTTTGATGAAACCTATGTTTTGACGGATTTGCTTGAGATTATCTATTTAATTCCCTTTTTGTTGAGTTTTCCCAATCGTGTTTAATGCTTTCAATAATCTGGACAATAGTTGTATTGTTTTAATCATTCAATTCGAATCGGGAGAGGAGAGTTGGTAAGGAACTATTGGTGAGGACCGTTTTATCTTGTGAGATAGGAATATACTCATAAGAACTACGTGGCCTTTTGGAGATTTTATGCTTTTTGCCTATTGACGAATTAATTCACCTAGGGATAGAGTGCATTATTCGTCTTTAGAAAAATCTATTGACCTCGGGAGAGGCGGTAGAGTATATTAGCAATCTTCGCCTTCAATAAAATTGGGAAAATCATTAACTTCAGATAATCGAGAGTAAATTCGGATAAACGGAGGTGGATTCAGAATCCTAGACTTATTCATCATTTGATTTTCTTTCTTCAAGCTATCGTTTTACTGTTTAGTATTTTATTAATTTTCTTTAGTAATTAATTGCTACCCAAAGTTCGAATGTTCAAATAAAACTGGAATACACAAAAATTGGTAGTTAGTGATTCAGTCCTCGTGGAAACGATACTCACTCATCACTTTATTACTTGTATACGATAACGTGCACTTGCGTTCAAGAAATATCGCAACACCTGCCGACATCCATACGGCCGTACCCGCACACCTTACGGGCGTAACTCGACCGATACGGCCGTAACTCGGCCAAACTTACGTGCGTAAGCCCCCTTTGTCGAAACTGACCAGGCACCTACCTGTAACGTACGGCCGTATTGGGCCAAGCCTTACGGCCGTACTTGCCTCATCTTACGGCCGTATGCCGCAACCCTTACGGCCGTAAGTCCTTCTCATCCGACACATCCTGAAAAATACGAACACCCCTTACGGCCATATCCTGCCCATCTTACAGCTGTATCTCGCCTTCGGCCAAAAACGCTTGGGCACCCTGCTCGACACGTACGGTTGTATCTGGCCAAGCCTTACGACCGTACCTGCTCAACTTACGGCCGTATGCCGCAACCCTTACGGCCGTAAGTCCCGTTCGTCCAAAATGGCCTGAAATCAACGAACGCTGCTATGGCCGTATCCGACAATCCTTACGGACGTAACTCGTTGCTGGACAAGGTGAAAATCCGACAACTCCGATTTCTCGATACGATTGATGAATGATCCGACATACCATACGTATGTGGAATTAAATAAGTCAAACACATGCCAAAAATGATACTTCCAACACAAGACTACCAATCACGATGAAAATGATAATACTCCCGTCTCAATCTGCAAACGGAGATGAAATGACGATCGGTAACTGATACACGGTTACAACATGCCAACAATAAACGCAAATGAATGAATCATGAATGATGAGTGATTAATAATGAGTGAAAATTACTGAGTGACAATTACTGACTGATTAATATTGAATGATAATGAATGAATTACAACCGGGTATTACATACTCCCCCCTTAAAAAGATATTCGTCCTCGAAACTAAGGGTCAAACAACTCAGGATAATTCTCCCGCATACTCTCCCCGATTTCCCAAGTAGCCTCTTCGACTCCGTGTCTAGACCACTGAATCTTGACCAAAGGAATCGTCTTGTTCCTCAACTATTTGATTCGCCGCTCTAAAACTCATATAAGACGCTCCTCATACGAATGATCATCCGCGATCTCGATTTCGTCGAACTGAAGTATGTGGCTCGGGTCGGAAACATACTTCCGCAATTGAGAGACGTGAAACACATTATGAATTCAGCTCAACGCTAGAGGTAAAGCCAATCGATAAGCTAACTCGCCTACTCGATCCAAAATCTCAAACGGTCCAATGAATCTCGGACTCAACTTTCCCCGTTTTCCAAAACGGAAAATACCTCGACTCGGGGATACCTTGACCAACACGTGGTCACCTGTCTCGAACTCTAGTGGTCGACGACGATTATCTGCATATGATTTCTCTCGACTCTGAGCGGTCAACAGACGACTCCTGATCGAAGCTACCTTCTCACGGGCGGCTATAAGCATATCAGGCTCAGTGTCGATTGATTCTGATAAGTCGTCCCAACACAAAGGAGATCGACGACGATGACCGTACAAGGCCTCGTAAGGTGCCATCTTAATCGAAGCATGCTAACTATTATTGTACGTGAACTCAATCAACGGTAATTGGGCTTCCCAATCGTCTTTCCAATCGAGGACGCATGCCCTCAACATGTCCTCCAATCTCTGAATAGTCCTCTCTGATTGTCCGTCGGACTGAGGATGAAAAGCGGTATTTGTAATACCCGAGATTTCTAACTTGTGATATTGTAATCGTTGTACTTGATCTGAGTATTATTCTCCGTATTTTATAATCCGATGTTGTCGAGCGTATGATTTCATGTATGTGATTTACAAATTGTAATTCTGCGCATGTAGCGCACGCTATCGGCTATGTGTAGCGTGCGCTAACGTGGATTCATAGCGCACGCTACAGAGGGTCATTAGCGCACGCTATGCGTGGTTAATTTGATTGAGACGTGCGGTAGGTGAGATCTGGCCGGGGGACCCCTGTCGGATCATGTCGGGATGTACTTGGACGGCTTTCGGGAAAAGCTGAGTCAACGCCTTAGCGCACGCTACAGGTATGTGCATAGCGCGCGCTAAGTGCTGAGTACAGTTAAGTCAGTGAGCCGTTAGCGCACGCTACGAGCAGGGTCTAGCGCGCGCTAATAGCCATTTCTTATAAATAGGACAGCATCCTATTCGTGATTTCAGTTCTTTCTTCTCCCATTACCCGAATTCTTACACTTAGATCATAACTTCCTTCATCCTAAACACTCCATATCAACATCCTAGTTCGTGATTGGAGATCGTATATCATTGGAGATTGGTGTTCAAGCCTTCGGAGTTGGATTGCTTCAATTTCCTCCGTGTTCTTCACTACCTTGAGGTAGGTGATTCTTCACCAATACTAGTAGTGTTCTAAAGGATGTTGATCATGTTCATCTAGTCAGTTAAGATTCGTTATTAGTCGTACCTCATGTGTTAGAAGGATATTTTCGACGTTTCGACACTTATTCATCGTATGATCCATTGAACCTTTTAGTATGTGGATTCCTAAGCATGTTATGTATATTCAAAACCAATCGACCAGTATATGAATATTACCTAGTTTGTATGTTTTACGTAAGGAATCATATGTTTTGGGACTTGGAATAATCGGAACTTGGAATATTTCTTAAAGATTGAAGATGAATTATGATGTTGAGATGATTATCCGTATATTTGTACCTCATGATCATGGAATTTCCACAAACCTTATTAGCATGATATGCCCGAGGATAATTTGTATTATCACCATAGAGTTCATGAAATCCACCACCTTTCAACCCAGTTTTTCCGTTAGCAGTATTCTGCCATGCAAGATTAGCGCACGCTAACATATGTGAGTTAACGTGCGCTATCGGGGTTCAGTTAACGCACAATACGTATGTAGCGTGCGTTATGTATCAGCCGATTCAAACTGTCAGTTCGTGGCTAGCGCACGCTAGTCTTACACGATAGCGTACGCTAACAGGCAGGCTTAGTGCACGTTACGTAGGATACGTAGCGCACGCTAAGCAGTCCAGGCAGATTGTTTATTTTGAACTTTTGGGCCGTAGAACAAATTGTTAGGCCATCGTTCGACTTGAGATGATTTGTATATCATTCCTTTTGTTAAGGTTCGAGCTTGTTACGTTGATCGAAGGAGGCGGCCTTCGAGTGTGTTGAGATCATCGAGGTGTTTCGTCCTTGCCATTTTCGAGGCAAGTATCATATGTCGAGTTCGATTTATATTGAAACTTTGATCATGCTTGTGGTTTTGTTCATATTGTTGAATATGAAATGTATTTCTGAAAATTCTCGTGATATTCGTTGATATTTGTTCGTATTGATGAACATATTGAAATGCATATGTGTATGCATAGTTGATTGATTTATGGTATAAATGATCCGAGGGGATCATGAGGATCTATGCTGAGGGCGCTGGATCGAATGTCCACCATGCGTTGGTCCGACGGGATCATCATGGGGATCTATGCTGAGGGCGCTGGATCGTTGGACGGGTTTTCCACCATGCGTTGATCCGACGGGATCATCATGGGGATCTATACCAAGGGCGCTGGATCGCTGGATTACCCTGTATTGTGTTGATGGAATCGTGAGGATTCGCATCGTTGGAGTCCGGTGGCGGAAGTCCGTTTTGCATGTTTTATGATGCA
Organism: Orobanche coerulescens; assembly: GCA_033398695.1. Taxonomy (NCBI): domain Eukaryota; kingdom Viridiplantae; phylum Streptophyta; class Magnoliopsida; order Lamiales; family Orobanchaceae; genus Orobanche; species Orobanche coerulescens. Next base: position 203,081,322 of record CM065801.1, on the reverse strand, counting down.
TTGATGATTTATTGTATGATGATACTTGTACTAGCATTGTTTTGCTAACCCCTTCGGGGGTGGACATTGTTTTGATGTTCAGGTAGCCGAGGAGCGGGAGGCAACCACGCATCGGCGACAGACGATGAAATGGCTCGATGATGTGGTTGATGTTATTGTTATTGTGAATTGTCTTCTTGGTTCGTTTAGTACTCGAGTACGTCGGTTTTTAATAAGGTCATTTCGATATGGTTGTATAAGTTAACTCATTTGATCGGTTGAATCAAATCTGTATTTGAACTTCAGTTGTTCGATTGAATTATTTTTACACTTCTTTTAAAATTAGCCTTGTAAATCCTTATCTAAAGGGTTTACGGCGCTGTAATTATTCCGAATATCTCGGGGTGTTACAGAATATGGTATCGGAGCTAAGATTCCTGGATATCTTGGCAGTCGGGTTAGTTGGGTCTGTTTACGTTATTTGATTATTGGTAGTTCGTAACATCACTGCTGAGCCAACATCGTCGTGTGGACCGTGGTTGTAAGTTTCCTAATCTCGAATACTACCGTTTTATTTAATTCATGACTTGTTAGCATTGATGAATGTATTTTGAGAAAGTTTGCCCTGGATATTGAGTATTTATGTTTACAGTATGTTGAGAGGCGGTCGTGGACGCGGACGCGGTCGTGGACGCGGACGTGGAAATGCGAGGCAAGAAGAGTCGGTATCTACCCCAGAGATAACCACTAGTCGAACGGATTCCCATTCCGGGGGACAGCAGGGATCGGCAAATAATAATGCAGATCCTAACGTGCCGGGAGTGCTTCAGCAGGTGGTTGCCCAGATAAACCAGTTTTCTCAAGTTGTGGATCGCATGCAAACGGCGATGGGACAGCAGCATAACGTGGAGAATCGAGGAGATAGATGGCTTACCGAAGTGATTAAATTGCACCCTCCGAAATTTGACGGTTCTGCCGAGACGCTTTATTGGGATCACTGGCTGAAGGAATTAGAAAATATTTTTGCAGGGATTAACTGTCCCAACGATAGGAAGGTTCCGGTCGCCCAGTATCTTCTGACCGGGGAGGCTTTCGACTGGTGGGAGGCCATTCGACCGGAGGAGCACAATGTTGACTGGACGGAATTCAAATTGATGATGGAGGCGCAGTATTGTCCTCGCCCAGTTAGAGAGGCCCGAGTTCGAGAGTTTTCTCACCACAGAATTCAGAAGCATCTGTGACGGACGTGATTAAGACTTTTAATCACCAGCTGACTTATGTGCGCCACTTGGTCAGGACCGAGGCGGAGAAGATTTTCCATTTTGACATGCGAATGAAGCCGGAAATTCAGCAATATATGTCCGGATTTGATTGTACCACCTTGCGACAGTATCAGGACAAGGCGTTGGCCTATGATATGAAGGAGGCAGCAGTAGAGAAATCGAAGGAAGCAAAGAAACAGAAGGTGTCTGGCAACTTCAGGGAGGATAAGAGTAGCGGGCCTCGCAGGGGTCAGTCCTCTTTTCATTCATCCAGGAGACCTCCGCATCCTTCTCGAGGTGGAAAGAAGTTCCGGGCAGCACCAACTGTTTCAGACGCAGGGAAAAAGTGTTATAACTGTGGCAAAGCGGGACATGTTCGACGTGATTGTTTTGCACCCGCTGTGACCTGTTTCGAGTGTGGACAGGAAGGACATCGCGCAACATTTTGTGGGAATGCGACCCGATCTTTTGGTACTCGCACTCCAGCTCCAGTTCCGAAGGAGACGAGTGTGAACCAGACGCAGCAGAGTGGATTTCAGCAGCAGAACGTTGGGAAGAGAGAGACATCCAGTGCTGGGTCCGTTCCTCCACGCCTATACGAAATGAGGAAATCTGATGATCAGAACACTGCTGTTGCATCAGGTACAATTCAGATCCTTTTGCAACCAGTTAGTGTTTTATTCGATTCCGGAGCTACACATTCTTTTGTATCTTTGAACTGTGTTAATCGTTTGAAAATCTCGTGCTTGTATAATTGTGAACCTTATGTTGTGGGATTACCGAGCGGAGAGAAAATTGTGGGAACCCTAGAAGCTAGGGATTTCCCAGTATCTATAGAAGGAAGAGATTGGCCATCGAATCTTATTGTAGTTGACATCTGCGGTGACGATTTAATTCTCGGAGATGATTGACTCAACCGTTATGGAGTCGCTCAATTACCGAGAGAGTCATTTCTATCATTGCCGATGACGGATCTGAACACTTATTCCGAGGATGGAGGCCGAAGCTCGGGAAAATTGATCAAAGCAATGAAAGCCGTGAAATTACCAAGCGGGGATGTCACGGACTTTGGTGCTATGCCATGAGGAAAGAGGAAGGAGTAGAGCTCTGCCTATTTCGATTGTGAATGAGTTCTCAGATGTATTTCCTGACGAACTACCTGGGTTACCTCCGCAGAGAGAAGTGGAATTCACTATCGAATTAGAGCCTGGAGCAGCTCCTATTTCCAGGGCACCATACCGCATGGCGCCACCCGAGATGTATGAACTCAAGAAGCAACTGGAGGAATTGTTACAGAAGGGCTATATCCAACCTAGTGTTTCTCCTTGGGGAGCGCCCGTTCTCTTTGTCCGGAAGAAAGACGGATCCCTCCGATTGTGTATTGATTACAGGGAGCTCAACAAGATGACAATCAAGAATAAGTATCCTATACCTCGGATCGAAGACTTGTTTGATCAACTGCAAGGGGCAAGGGTATTCTCGAAGATTGACTTGCGATCAGGATACCACCAGTTGAGAATTAAGGAATCGGATATACCGAAATCTGCTTTCAGATCCCGGTACGGGCATTATGAATTTGTAGTAATGCCATTTGGACTTACCAATGCTCCTGCGGTATTCATGCAATTGATGAATCGGGTATTCTTGGAATACTTGGATAAATTTGTGGTCGTCTTCATTGACGACATCCTGATATATTCGAGGGACGCAGAGGAACATGCTGAACATTTACGTGTGGTTTTGAGCACCTTGAGGAAGGAACATTGTATGCAAAACTTTCAAAATGCGAAGTTCGCTTAAGGAAGTAACCTTCCTTGGACATGTGATATCACCGACGGAGTTCGGGTGGACCCAAGAAAGTCAAGCAATCTTAGAATGGGAAGCTCCTAAACGTGAAAGAAGTCCAAGCTTCTTAGGACTTGGCCGGATATTATCGCCGCTTTGTAGAGGATTTTCCAAAATTGCTCGTCCGCTCACTCACCAAGGTAAAACTCAAAAGTTCACGTGGAATGAGAAGTGCCAGGCTGGTTTTGACGAACTTAAGAGGAGACTGACGACAGCACCTATATTAGCGCTGCCAGAGGGAACTGATGGATTCATAGTGTACAACGACGCTTCAAATCAGGGTTTGGGTTGTGTGTTAATGCAGAAGGATAAAGTGATTGCTTATGCTTCTCGGCAATTGAAACCGTACGAGATTAATTACCCGACTCATGATCTGGAGCTAGCAGCTGTGGTCTTTGCCGTGAAAATTTGGCGACATTATTTGCACGACACTCATTGTCAGATCTTTACAGATCATAAGAGCCTCAAGTACATTTTCAGTCAGAAAGAATTAAACATGAGGCAAAGAAGGTGGCTGGAATTGATCAAGGATTACGACTTGGAGATTCTCTATCATCCGGGGAAAGCAAACGTAGTAGCCGATGCTTTGAGCCGTAAACCTGTTTCTCTTCGAGTGTTGGAAGCACTTACATTCCAAACCAGTATTCAACGAGAACTAATCCGCGAAGGGATTGAAGTATGGGCACCAGGAATACAAGGGCAACTTTATGTGATGGAACTGACTTCATCACTAGTCGAGGAGATCAAGTCTAAACAATTGAACAATTCTCTGATCCTTCGATTATATGACGAAGTAAAGAAAGGAAAAGCCCCAGGATTCGTGATACTAGACGATGGGGTTCTGAGATTTCAGAGTCGACTTTGCGTTCCCGAGGATGATGATTTGAGACGGACAATTTTAAAGGAAGCTCATAGCGCGCCCTATTCTATTCACCCAGCGTGATAAGATGTATAAGGATTTAAAGCAAAACTTCGGTGGGGAATATGAAGAAGGACGTAGCGGAGTACGTTTCAAGTGTTTGACTTGTCGAGGTTAAGATTGAACATCGACCACCGGATGTTAAAGCCGCTTAGATCCCTGAATGGAAGTGGGAGGACATCTCGATGGATTTCATCACCAGTATGCCAAGGACTAGAACGGGAATGAACATGATTTGGGTTGTAGTTGATCGACTAACCAAGTCGGCTCATTTCCTAGGGATTAAAGATACATGGGGACCCGATAGATTGGCGCGAGTATTTATTGTGGAGATAGTCAGATTGCATGGGACGCCAAAGACCATTATTTCGGATCGATATGGCCGTTTCGTGTCACACTTCTGGAAAGCAGTTCACAGGGCTTTGGGGACTGAGCTCAACTTTAGCACAGCTTATCATCCCCAAACGGATGGTCAGTCTGAAAGAACTATACGATGAGAGGACATGCTTAGAGCTTGTGCATTAGATTGGTCGACTGATTGGGAAGTTCACTTGCCCTTGATCGAGTTCACTTATAACAACAGTTGGCATGCTTCTATTAAGATGGCACCATTTGAAGCTTTGTACGGGAGAAGATGCCGATCACCCCTGTGTTGGGATGATTCTTCGGATTTGATCGGGACGGAACCGGAATTGATTATTCAGACTCAAGAGAAGATAGCTTTGATTCGAGAGAGACTGTTGACTGCCCAGAGTCGACAGAAGTCTTATGCAGATGTACGTCGTCGCCCTCTAGAGTTCGACGCTGGGGACCATGTACTATTGAAGGTGTCTCCTATGCGAGGGATTTTCCGTTTTGGGAGGAGAGGCAAACTTAGTCCGAGATATATCGGACCATTTGAGATCCTCGAGAGAGTTGGAGATTTAGCATACAGGTTGGCCTTACCGCCATCGCTGAGTCACGTTCACAATGTGTTTCACGTATCCCAATTACGGAAGTATGTACCGACCCCAGTCACGTCATTTATTTCGACGAGATCGAAATAGCTAATGATGGCACCTTCGAAGAGAGACCAATCAAGATACTTGAGAGCCGGATCAAACAATTGAGGAATAAACCAATACACTTGGTTAAAGTACAATGGTCACGACACGGAGTCGAAGAGGCCACTTGGGAAACGGAGGACAGTATGAAGGCTAGATATCCAGAGTTGTTTTCATCTTAAGTTTCGGGACGAAACTTCTTTTTAGGGAGAAAGGATGTAATACCCGATATTTTTGACTTGTGATATTGTAATCGTTGTACTTGATCTGAGTATTATTCTCCGTATTTTATAATCCGATGTTGTCGAGCGTATGATTTCATGTATGTGATTTACAAATTGTAATTCTGCGCATGTAGCGCACGCTATCGGCTATGTGTAGCGTGCGCTAACGTGGATTCATAGCGCACGCTACAGAGGGTCATTAGCGCACGCTATGCGTGGTCAATTTGATTGAGACGTGTGGTAGGTGAGATCTGGCCGGGGGACCCCTGTCGGATCGTGTCGGGATGTACCTGGACGGCTTTCGGGAAAAGCCGAGTCAACGCCTTAGCGCATGCTACAGGTATGTGCATAGCACGCGCTAAGTGCTGAGTACAGTTAAGTCAGTGAGCCGTTAGCGCAAGCTACGAGCAGGGTCTAGCGCGCGCTAATAGCCATTTCTTATAAATAGGACAACATCCTATTCGTGATTTCAGTTCTTTCTTCTCCCATTACCCGAATTCTTACACTTAGATCATAACTTCCTTCATCCTAAACACTCCATATCAACATCCTAGTTCGTGATTGGAGATCGTATATCATTGGAGATTGGTGTTCAAGCCTTCGGAGTTGGATTGCTTCAATTTCCTCCGTGTTCTTCACTACCTTGAGGTAGGTGATTCTTCACCAATACTAGTAGTGTTCTAAAGGATGTTGATCATGTTCATCTAGTCAGTTAAGATTCGTTATTAGTCGTACCTCATGTGTTAGAAGGATATTTTCGACGTTTCGACACTTATTCATCGTATGATCCATTGAACCTTTTAGTATGTGGATTCCTAAGCATGTTATGTATCTTCAAAACCAATCGACCAGTATATGAAGATTACCTAGTTTGTATGTTTTACGTAAGGAATCATATGTTTTGGGACTTGGAATAATCGGAACTTGGAATATTTCTTAAAGATTGAAGATGAATTATGATGTTGAGATGATTATCCGTATATTTGTACCTCATGATCATGGAATTTCCACAAACCTTATTAGCATGATATGCCCGAGGATAATTTGTATTATCACCATAGAGTTCATGAAATCCACCACCTTTCAACCCAGTTTTTCCGTTAGCAGTATTCTGCCATGCAAGATTAGCGCACGCTAACATATGTGAGTTAACGTGCGCTATCGGGGTTCAGTTAACGCACAATACGTATGTAGCGTGCGTTATGTATCAGCCGATTCAAACTGTCAGTTCGTGGCTAGCGCACGCTAGTCTTACACGATAGCGTACGCTAACAGGCAGGCTTAGCGCACGTTACGTAGGATACGTAGCGCACGCTAAGCAGTCTAGGCAGATTGTTTATTTTGAACTTTTGGGCCGTAGAACGAATTGTTAGGCCATCGTTCGACTTGAGATGATTTGTATATCATTCCTTTTGTTAAGGTTCGAGCTTGTTACATTGATCGAAGGAGGCGGCCTTCGAGTGTGTTGAGATCATCGAGGTGTTTCGTCCTTGCCATTTTCGAGGCAAGTATCATATGTCGAGTTCGATTTATATTGAAACTTTGATCATGCTTGTGGTTTTGTTCATATTGTTGAATATGAAATGTATTTCTGAAAATTCTCGTGATATTCGTTGATATTTGTTCGTATTGATGAACATATTGAAATGTATATGTGTATGCATAGTTGATTGATTTATGGTATAAATGATCCGAGGGGATCATGAGGATCTATGCTGAGGGCGCTGGATCGAATGTCCACCATGCGTTGGTCCGACGGGATCATCATGGGGATCTATGCTGAGGGCGCTGGATCGTTGGATAGGTTTTCCACCATGCGTTGATCCGACGGGATCATCATGGGGATCTATACCAAGGGCGCTGGATCGCTGGATTACCCTGTATTGTGTTGATGGAATCGTGAGGATTCGCATCGTTGGATTCCGGTGGCGGAAGTCCGTTTTGCATGTTTTATGATGCATTGATGATTTATTATATGATGATACTTGTACTAGCATTGTTTTGCTAACCCCTTCGGGGGTGGACATTGTTTTGATGTTTAGGTAGCCGAGGAGCGGGGAGGCAACCACAGTACCGACAGGACGATGAAATGGCTCAGTGATGTGGTTGATGTTATTGTTATTGTGAATTATCTTCTTGGTTCGTTTAGTACTCGAGTACGTCGGTTTTTAATAAGGTCATTTCGATATGGTTGTATAAGTTAACTCATTTGATCGGTTGAATCAAATCTGTATTTGAACTTCAGTTGTTCGATTGAATTATTTTTACACATCTTTTAAAATTAGCCTTGTAAATCCTTATCTAAAGGGTTTACGGCGCTGTAATTATTCCGAATATCTCGGGGTGTTACAGTATTGAGATTAAGCTGAGTTCCCATAGCACGATGAACTGATTTCCAAAAATAAGACACGAACCGTCCGTCACGATCGGAAACGATACTCTTAGGGGTACCATGCAATCTCACTATCTCTTTGATGAACAACTGGGCCAGTCTCTCGGGACCCCACATATCCTTAATCTCAAGGAAATGAGATGACTTAGTCAAACGGTCCACAATTACCCAGATTGTATTCATGCCACGACGACTCGTCGGAAAACTCGTGATGAAGTCCATGGAAATATCTTCCCACTTCCACTCTGGAATAGGGAGCGGTTTCAGCATACCTGCTGGTCGCTGATGTTCTATCTTGACTTGCAGACAGGTCAAACATCTCGAAACAAATTCCGCGACTTCTCGCTTCATATTACTCCACCAGTAATTTTGTTTCAAGTCTTTGTACATCTTGCTAGACCCCGGATGGATGGAATAAGGGGTAGCATGAGCTTCTCTCAAAATTGAGTTTTTCAACTCGTCATTCGCCGGTACGCACAACCGATTCTTGAATCGCAATAGGCCATCCTCGTGGACCACAAATCCAGGGGCTTTCCCCTGAGCCACATCCTCACGGATGCGCAACAATGATGGGTCTGAACCCTGATTCGCTCTGATTGCCTCCTCAAGTGGCGATGAAATCTCTAACATGCAAAGTTGCCCTTGCACTCGCTGAAGCCAGACCTCGATCTCGGGTCTAAGAAATTCCTGCTGAAGCTCCTTCTGAACTGTTAAACGAGCAAGTATTTGCTCCTGAACGGACTTACGACTCAAGGCATCGGCAACCACGTTTGCCTTACCCGGATGGTACAGGATCTCGATATCATAATCTTTGATTAGTTCCAACCACCGCCTCTATCGCATATTTAACTCCTTCTGAGTAAATATATACTTCAAACTCTTGTGATCGGTGAATATCTGACAGGTGACGCCATAAAGGTAATGACGCCAAATCTTCAACGCGAAAACCACGGCTGCTAGCTCCAGGTCGTGGGTAGGATAATTAACCTCGTAAGGTCTCAATCGCCGTGAAGCATAGGCAATAACCTTCCCATTCTGCATTAATACACATCCGAGACCGTGTCCGGACGCGTCACTATAAACCACGAATCCTTCTGTCCCATGTGGCAAGGAAAGTATAGGTGCTGAAATTAACCGGCTCTTGAGTTACTTAAAACTCCGCTGACACGCGTCGGACCACGCGTATTTCTTATCCTTTCGCAAAAGGTTCGTCAATGGTTGAGCGATTTTAGAAAATCCTTCCACAAACCGCCGATAATAACCGGATAATCCGAGAAAGCTTCGGATTTCCTTAACATTCTTTGGGGGTAACCAATCTTGGATAGCCTCCGTCTTCTGAGGATCAACACGCACTCCATCTGATGAAATTACATGCCCGAGAAACGTCACTTCGGACATCCAGAACTCACATTTGGAAAACTTTCCATAAAGACAACCACGAACTGATCCAGATAATCGATGAAGACTCGATTCATTAACTCCATGAATACCGCGGGTGCATTAGTTAACCCAAATGGCATTACCACGAACTCATAATGACCATAGCGTGTACGAAATGCTGTCCTTGCGATATCCGACTCTCGAATTCGTAACTTATGATATCCAGATCTCAAGTCGATCTTGGAAAATACTGAAGCTCCCTGAAGTTGATCTAAGAGATCATCAATACGGGGTAGAGGATACTTACTCTTGATCGTCGCCCTGTTCAACTCCCGATAATCAATACACAAGCGAAATGAACCATCCTTCTTCTTGACAAAAAATACTGGTGCTCCCCACGGGGACGCACTCGGTCGGATATAACCTTTCTCGAACAAATCCTCAAGTTGATTCTTCAACTCCTGCATTTCGGTCGGGGCCATCCGGTACGGTGCCTTCAATATCGGGGACGTACCGGGCTCCAACTCAATCGTGAATTCCACATCTCTCTATGGAGGCAAACCAGTTAACTCGTCTGGAAATACGTCGGCATATTCTCTCACTACCGGAATATCTTCCAACATTATTGATGATTTCCCGGTCTTGGTCATATAGCACCAATAACCAACACACCCTTGATTGAGTAATTTCACTGCTTTCATCAAGTTAATGACCTTACCAGAACAGCCGGGATTACCTCCCTGAAAAACACATTCGACCCCATCGTCTGAAATGATAGTGACCATACGCTTACGGACACTAATGATGGCATCGTGACGATCCATCCAATCAATACCCAAGATGACGTCGTCTCTCGGTAAATCCACCACGATTAGGTCTGCTAGCCATACCCGGCCATGAAACTGAATCGGACAATTCTGAATCTCACGATTTCAGGTAATTCTTCTACCGTCAAGTAGACCAATGACATAGGGCTCACAACGAGTAGCACTACCCAGACGTAGTCTACTCAAACATGACTCGGAAATGAATGAATGCGATGCACCAGTATCAAAAAGGGTACACACAGGTTTAGATAGAATATCGAGTGTACCTGAGATCATCCGGGCTTCTGGATCGTCGGTCTTCTTCATCTCATAAATTCGGGGCTTGCTAGTCCCGGCACCAGACGCTCCCCTCTGATGACTATAGGCTCCACCTTTATTCGCTCCTGTCGTCTTGAACGACGCAGACTGAGTGGCCTGATTATGAACAACTGACTGTTTCGGGGCTTGAGATGACGCCGGAGTAGGTTTGGAGTCCCTTCGGCAAAAACGGGCCTTATGCCCAGCAATCCCGTAGTTATGGCATGTGATAGTCTGCCTCGGACACTTGGTGCTGACATGACCAAGTTCCCCACAGTTGAAACTGGTGATGGCCGAACTGGCCACTCGGGACTGCGATTCCGTCGGTCTGGGTGCCACAGGAGGTCGCTCAGAGAAAGTAGAGCCCACACGAGGCTTCTTGAAGGTTGTCTGACCGCCTTCAGACTGATTATGATTCTTTGACTTCTTGCTAGCAGATGAAGGTTGCTGCTTAGCAATCTCCTTAGCAGTAAGCTCATAAGTAAGAGCCTTCTCAATAAATTCGGCCAGAGTGGTGCAATTGTGATTAAGCAGCTGCATCCGCATACGGGGTTTCAGCCTCTTGCTGAAATACTTAATCTTATCCGCCTCAGAGTGAATGATAGATGAGGCGAACAGAAGAAGTTCCTGAAATTTCTCGGCAATGGCGAGAACATCCTCGTCTGTTGAGGGGTCGGGAGTGAGTAATTCTGACAGTTTGGCCTCTCTGAGTGGGGCCGGATAATACCTCTCCATCATGAGAGTCTTGAATTGATCCCAAGTACATGATCCGTCGGTGGGCTTCAACGACAACCACCAAGAATGAGCGCTCTTACCCAGGTAGTAAGCCGCAAATGAAACTTTGTGTCCTTCAGGGCACTCTACCATAGCTAATAACTTCTCGAAATTTTCGAGCCAATGAACAATATCCGCCGGCTCAGATGAGCCTTCAAAAGTAGGTGGCCTTTGGCGAGAGATGTCGCCGATGATACTGCTCACACTCCTCTCTTGCCTCTGAGGTGGCGGCGGAGGAGCCTGTTGATTTTGATTAGCTGAGTTATGCATCGTCTCCATCAGTTGTGTCATCTGAGTCATTTGGGCCATCATGCCCTGCATAAAAGCGAGTGGGTCAACCCGAACACCTTCTGACTGAACTGTGTCCCGGGTACGACTCCCCGATAGTGAATGATCACGTCCAGGTGAATGAGTGGCAGCGTCGCTGCTCGATGAGTTAGCATTATTTCTCGCGTTCGCACGTGTATTCAAACGAGCTCTCGGGATTCGGCCCGCACCGCGGCCTCATCCTCCGCATCCTCTGCCTGCTCTCACCATACTGAAGTAGGAAAGTCAGATGATGATTATATCTCTCGCATGAATATCACATTATGATTACTGTAATACCCGAGATTTCTGCTATGTATTTGGAACTTGTGATATTGTAATTATTGCATTTTGATCTGAGTATTCTTCTCCGTATTTCATAATCCGGTATTGTTGAGCGCATGATTTCATGAATGTGATTTAAATTGTGATTCTGCGCATGTAGCGCACGCTATCGACTAAGTGTAGCGTACGCTAACTTGGATCCATAGCACACGCTGTGAAGGAAGCTTAGCGCACGCTATACGTGGTCAATATGATAGAGACGTGTTGGTAGGTGAGATCAGGCCGGGGATCTTGGTCGGATTGTGTCTGGATGAACCTGGACGACTTTCGGGAAAAAGCCAAGTCAACGCGTTAGCGCACGCTACTCATATGAGGATAGCGCACGGTAAAGGCTGAGTACAGTGAAATCAGTAACGTTTCAAATAGCCGTTAGCGCACGCTATGAATATGGACTAGCGCGCGCTAATAACCATTTTCTATATATAGGACAACATCTTTTTTCATATTTTCAGACTTTTCACTCCCCCATCCGAATTCTTGAACTTAGAAAGTCACTCTCTTCATCCTAAACACTTCTTGCCGGCATCCTAGCTCGTGTTGAAGATTGTAGATCATTGGGGATTGGTGTTCAAGACTTCGGCGTTGGATTGCTTCGAATTTTCTCCTTGTTCTTCACTACTTTGAGGTAGGTGATTCTTCACCAATATTAGTAGTATTCTGAAGGACGTTTTTGATCATGTTTTGGGGTTTACCTAGTCAGTTAGATTCATAAGTAGTCGAACATCATGTGTTAGAAGGATATTTTCGATGTTTCGGTACTTATTCATCGTATAAACCATTGAACCTCTTAGTGTTTGAACTCCTAGCATATTCTGAAGCTTCAAACCGATTTGTAACCAGTATATGGAGATTTTCAAAGTTCTTATGCCTTTACATAAAGGAATCATACGTTTTGGGACATATAACGGATTGAACTTAGGATATTCCTTGAAGATCAAAGATGAATTATGGTGTTGTGATGATTATACGTAACCTTGTATCTCGTAGTCGTTTAATCCGTATAGAACTTTCACAAACCTTATGAGCATGATATACACGGGGATGACATGTATTATCACCATAGAATTCATGAGTTCATCACCATTAGATCAAGTTTTCTGCCAGTAGTAATTTGCCATGCACGGTTAGCGCACGCTAACATACGTAAGTTAACGTGCGCTATCGGGAATAAGTTAACGCACGCTACGTTTGGTACGTAACGTACGTTATGTTATCGATGAGTCGATCGGTGATCGAGAGAATCGGTTACCCATGGCTAGCGACGCTAGACTTAGACGATAGCGCGCACGCTAAGCGAGCTTAGCGCACGTTATGTAGAGTACGTAGCGTACGCTAAGTGGTTCAGGCAGATTGCATATTTAGAGCTTTTGGCCGTAGACTGGATTGATAGGCAATCGTTCGACTTGAGATGAATTCTATATCATTTCTTTTGTTAAGGTTCGTGCTTGCTACGATTGATCGAAGGAGGCGGCCTTCGAGTGTGTTGAGATCATTGAAGTGTTTCGTTCTTGCCATCTTCGAGGCAAGTATCGTAATGTGTTAATATTGGTATTTTGAGCATGCGTGTGGTTTATTCATGTTGATGAACATGAGTTTTATTTCGTTGAATTGTCATGATATTCGTTATCTAGTGTTTGTACGTTCATGTTGATGGACATAGCGATTTGGCATATATGTATGCATGGGTTGTGTTTGTGTATGTTGTGCGATCTATGCTGAGGGCGCTGGATCGGATGTCCACCTCATGTTGGTCCGACGGGATCATCTTGGGATCTAGGCTGAGGGCGCTGGATCATTGGACGGGTTATTTCCACCTCGTGTTGGTCCGACGGGATCATCTTGGGATCTATGCTGAGGGCGCTGGATCATTGGAATACCCTTGCTGTGTTAATGGAATCTTGAGGATTCGCATTATCGGATTCCGGTAGCGGAAGTCCGTGTGGTGTATCTTGTTATGTATTGTTGATGCATATTTGATTCGTTTTAATGATACTTGTACTAGCATCGTTTTGCTAACCCCTTCGGGGGTGGACATTTGTTTTGATGTTCAGGTAGCCAAGGAGCAGGGAAACAGCCACAGTACCAATGTGACGACGAAGGGGTTCAGTGATGTTTTTTGTTGTTGGTGATTTGTCTTTCTTGGTTTGATTTCAGTACTCGAGTACGCGTGTCTTATTAATATCATTTCGATATGGTTGTATTAATTACTCATTGAACCAGTTGGACCAGTTTTGTAAACTTGAATTTCCGTGGTATTGATGTCTTATATTTACATTTCTTTTATTTAGCCTTGTAAATCCTTACTTAAAGGGTTTACGGCGTTGTAATTATTTCGAATATCTCGGGGTGTTACAGAATATGGTATCAGAGCTAAGATTCATGGATATCTTGGCAGTCGGGTTTTAAGTTGGGTCTGTTTACGTTATTGATTTACGAGTCGTTCGTAACAGCACTGTTCAGCCAAAAGTCGTCATGTGGACCGTGGTTGTAAGTCTCCTAATCTCTTGTACTACCGTTTTACTTAATTCTGTTTTGTGAGTATTGACGGGCTTTATTTTTGAAAATTTTGTCTTGGATATTGAGAAGTTGTGTTTTCAGTATGTTGAGAGGAGGTCATGGACGCGGACGTGGTCGTGGACGCGGACGTGGAAATATGAGACAGGAGGATTCCGCAACTACCCCAGAATTATCGGCTAGTAGAACCGATTCCCATTCTGGAGGGCAGCAGGGATCGGCGAATGACGACGCAAATCTTAACATGCGAGGAGTGCTTCAACAGGTGGTGGCTCAAATAAACCAGTTCGCTCAGGTAGTTGATCGCATGCAGACAGCGATGGGACAGCAGCACCACGAGGATAACCGGGAAGACAGATGGCTTGCTGAGGTGGTCAAATTACACCCGCCAAAGTTTGACGGATCTGCTGAGGCACTTACTTGGGATCATTGGCTAAAGGAGTTAGAGAAAATATTCATGGGTATTAACTGTCCCGAGGACCGGAAGGTTCCCATTGCCCAGTATTTTCTGACTGGGGAGGCCTTTGACTGGTGGGAAGCTATTCGACCCGAGGATCATAATGCGGATTGGACGGAATTCAAACTAATGATGGAAGCACAATATTGTCCTCGTCTAGTTAGAGAGGCAAAAATCCTAGAGTTTTTCTCACCACAGAGTTCGGAAGCAACTGTAACAGACATAATCAAAACTTTTAATCATCAGCTGACGTGTGTCCGACACTTGGTCAGAACGGAGGCAGAAAAGATTTTTCATTTCGATATGCGAATGAAGCCGGAGATTCAGCAGTACATGTCCGGATTTGAGTGTACTACGTTGCGACAGTATCAAGACAAAGCGCTGGCCTACGACATGAAAGAGGCGGCGGTGGAGAAATCAGTGGAGGCAAAGAAGCAGAAAGTGACCGTGACTTCTCGTAAAACAAGAGTGGTGGGCCCCGCAAGGGCCAATCTTCCTTTTATTCGGCTAGGAAACCTCCACATCCTTCTAGAGGTGGAAAGAAGTTCCGGACTACATCAGCAGTTTCGGACGCATCAAAGAAATGCTACAATTGTGGTCGAGCAGGGCATATTCGACGTGATTGCCCCGCATCTTCTGTGACTTGTTACGATTGTGGGCAAGAAGGGCACCGTGCGGCTTTCTGTGGAGTTGCTATTAGATCTTTTAGTACTCGCACTCCAGCGCCAGTTCCAAAGGAGATAAGTGTGAACCAGACGCAGCAGAGTGGATTTCAGCAGCAAAATATTGGGAAGAGAGAGACATCCAGTGTTGGGTCCGTTCCTCCGCGCCTGTACGAGATGAGGAAATCTGACGATCAGAACACTGTTGTTGCATCAGGTACGATTCAGATCCTTTTGCAACCAGTTAGTGTCTTATTCGATTCCGGAGCTACACATTCTTTCATATCATTGAACTGTGTTAATCATTTAAAAATCTCGTGCTTATTTGATTGTGAACCATATGTTGTGGGTTTGCCGAGTGGAGAGAGAATTGTGGGAACCCTAGAGGCTAGAGATTTTCCAGTGTCTATAGGAGGGAGAGATTGGCCATCGAATCTTATTGTAGTTGACATCTACGGTGACGATTTAATTCTCGGAGACGATTGGCTCAACCGTTATAGAGCTATTCTGAATTACCGAGAGAGACTCATTTCTATCATTGCTGATGACGGATCTGAACACTTATTCCGAGGATGGAGACCGGGAAGCTCGGGAAAATTGATCAAAGCAATGAAAGCCGTGAAATTACTGAAGCAGGGATGTCATGGACTTTGGTGCTATTCCATGAGGAAAGAGGAAGGAGTAGAGCTCTCGTCTATTTCAGTTGTGAATGAGTTCTCAGATGTATTTCCTGACGAACTACCTGGGTTACCTCCGCAGATAGAAGTGGAGTTCACTATTGAATTAGAGCCTGGAGCATCTCCTATTTCCAGAGCACCATACCGCATGGCGCCAACCGAGATGTATGAACTCAAGAAGCAACTGGAGGAATTGTTACAGAAGGGTTATATTCAACCTAGCTTTTCTCCTTGGGGAGCGCCCGTCCTCTTTGTACGGAAGAAAGACGGATCCCTCCGAATGTGTATTGATTACAAGGAGCTCAACAAGATGACGATCAAGAATAAGTATCCTATACCTCGGATCAACGACTTGTTTGATCAACTGCAAGGGGCAAGGGTATTCTCGAAGATTGACTTGCGATCAGGATACCATCAGTTGAGAATTAAGGAATCGGATATACCAAAATCTGCTTTCAGATCCTGGTACGGGCATTGTGAATTTGTAGTGATTCCATTTGGACTTACCAATGCTCCTGCGGTATTTATGCAATTGATGAATCGGGTATTCTTAGAATACTTGGATAAATTTGTGGTCGTCTTCATCGATGACATCTTGATCTATTCGAAAGACACGGAGGAGCATGCCGAGCATTTGCGTGTAGTCTTGAGCACTTTGAGGAAGGAGCAGCTGTATGCAAAGCTTTCGAAATGTGAGTTCTGGCTTTAGGAAGTAACCTTCCTTGGGCATGTGATATCAGCGGACGGAGTTCAGGTGGACCCGAAGAAAGTCGAAGCAATCTTGGAATGGGAAGCTCCTAATAACGTGAAAGAAGTCCGGAGTTTCCTAGGACTTGCTGGATATTATCGTCGTTTTGTAGAAGGATTTTCCAAAATTGTTCGTCCGCTCACTCAGTTGTTACAGAAAACTCAGAAGTTCACGTGGGATGAGAAATGTCAGGCTGGTTTTGATGAACTTAAGAAGAGACTGACGACAGCACCTATATTAGCGTTACCAGATAGAACTGATGGATTCATGGTATACAGCGACGCTTCAAATCAGGGTCTGGGATGTGTGTTGATGCAAAAAGATAAGGTGATGGCCTATGCTTCTCGGCAGTTGAAACCGTATGAGGTTAATTACCCGACTCATGATCTGGAGCTAGCAACTGTAGTCTTTGCATTGAAAATTTAGAGACATTATTTGTACGGCACTCATTGTCAGATCTTTACAGATCATAAGAGCCTCAAGTACATTTTCAGTCAGAAAGAATTAAACATGAAGCAGAGAAGGTGGCTAGAATTGATCAAGGATTACGACTTGGAGATTCTCTATCATCCGGGTAAAGCAAACATACTAGCCGATGCATTGAGCCGTAAACCAATTTCTCTTCGAGTGTTGGAAGCACTTACATCCCAAACCAGCATTCAACGGGAACTGATTCGCGAAGAGATTGAAGTATGGGCACCAGGAATCCAAGGGCAACTATATGTGATGGAACTGACTTCATCACTAGTCGAGGAGATCAAATCTAAGCAGTTGAACGATTCTTTGATCCTTCGGTTAAGTGACGAAGTAAAAAAAGGAAAAGCCCCAAGATTCTTGATACAAGATGATGGAGTTCTGAGATTTCAGAGTCGACTTTGCGTTCCCGATAATGAGGAATTGAGACGGACAATTCTGAAGGAAGCTCACAACGCTCCCTATTCTATTCACCCGGGCAGCAGTAAAATGTATAAGGATCTTAAACAAAACTTCTGGTGGGGGAATATGAAGAAGGACGTAGCAGAGTACGTTTCGAAGTGTTTGACTTGTCAGCAGGTTAAGATTGAACATCAGCGACCTGCCGGAATGTTAAAGCTGCTTTCGATCCCTGAATGGAAGTGGGAGGATATCTCGATGGATTTCATCACTAATATGCCAAGAACCAAGACAGGACTGAACATGATTTGGGTTTTAGTTGATCGACTAACCAAGTCGGCTCATTTCCTAGGAATTAAAGATACTTGGGGACCCAAGAAATTGGCGGGAGTATTTATTGCCGAGATAGTCAGATTGCATGGGACGCCGAAGACCATTATTTCAGATCGAGATGGTCGCTTCGTGTTGCACTTATGGAAAGTAGTTCACAGGGCTTTGGGGACTGAGCTCAACTTTATCACAACTTATCATCCCCAAACGGACGGTCAGTTCGAAAGGACTATTCAAACAGTAGAAGACATGCTTAGAGCTTGTGCGTTGGATTGGTCAACTGATTGGGAAGTTCACTTGCCATTGATTGAATTCACCTATAACAATAGTTGGCATGCTTCTATTAAGATGGCACCATTTGAAGCTTGTACGGGAGAAGATGCCGATCACCCTTGTGTTGGGATGATTCCTCGGACTTGATCGGGATGGAACCAGAATTGATAGTTCAGACTCAAGAGAATATAGCTTTGATTCGAGAAAGAATGTTGACTGCCTAGAGTCGACAGAAGTCTTATGCAGACGTACGTCGTCGCCCTCTAGAGTTCGACATTGGGGACCACGTACTATTGAAGGTGTCTCCAACACGAGGAATTTTCCGTTTTGGGAAGAAAGGCAAGCTAAGTCCAAGATATATCGGACCATTTGAGATCCTCGAGAGAGTCGGAGATTTAGCATACAGGTTGGCCTTACCGCCATCGCTGAGTCACGTTCACAATGTGTTTCACGTATCCCAATTGCGGAAGTATGTACCAGATCCCAGTCATATCATTGAGTTTAATGAGATCGAGATAGCTAATGATGGCACCTTTGAAGAGAGACCAATCAAGATACTTGAGAGTCGGATCAAACAATTGAGAAACAAACCAATACCCTTGGTTAAAGTATAATGGTCACGGCACGGAGTTGAAGAGGCCACTTGGGAAATGGAGGACAGTATGAAGACTAGATATCCAGAGTTGTTTTCATCTTAAGTTTCGGGACGAAACTTCTTTTTAGGGAGGAAGGATGTAATACCCGAGATTTCTGCTATGTATTTGGAACTTGTGATATTGTAATTATTGCATTTTGATCTGAGTATTATTCTCCGTATTTCATAATCCGGTATTGTTGAGCGCATGATTTCATGAATGTGATTTAAATTGTGATTCTGCGCATGTAGCGCACACTATCGACTAAGTGTAGTGTACGCTAACTTGGATCCATAGCGCACGCCGTGAAGGAATCTTAGCGCACGCTATACGTGGTCAATATGATTGAGACGTGTTGGTAGGTGAGATCAGGCCGGGGATCTTGGTCGGATTGTGTCGGGATGAACCTGGACGGCTTTCGGGAAAAGCCAAGTCAACGCATTAGCACACGCTACTCATATGAGGATAGCGAACGCTAAAGGCTGAGTACAGTGAAATCAGTAACGTTTCAAATAGCCGTTAGCGCACGCTATGAATATGGACTAGCGCGCGCTAATAACTATTTTCTATATATAGGACAACATCTTTTTTCATATTTTCAGACTTTTCACTCCCCCATCCGAATTCTTGAACTTAGAAAGTCACTCTCTTCATCCTAAACACTTCTTGCCGGCATCCTAGCTCGTGTTGAAGATTGTAGATCATTGGGGATTGGTGTTCAAGCCTTCAGCGTTGGATTGCTTCGAATTTCCTCCTTGTTCTTCACTACTTTGAGGTAGGTGATTCTTCACCAATATTAGTAGTATTCTGAAGGACGTTTTTGATCATGTTTTGGGGTTTACCTAGTCAGTTAGATTCATAAGTAGTCGAACATCATGTGTTAGAAGGATATTTTCGATGTTTCAGTACTTATTCATCGTATAAACCATTGAACCTCTTAGTGTTTGAACTCCTAGCATATTCTGAAGCTTCAAACCGATTTGTAACCAGTATATGGAGATTTTCAAAGTTCTTATGCCTTTACATAAAGGAATCATACGTTTTGGGACATATAACGGATTGAACTTAGGATATTCCTTGAAGATCAAAGACGAATTATGGTGTTGTGATGATTATACGTAACCTTGTATCTCGTAGTCGTTTAATCCGTATAGAACTTTCACAAACCTTATGAGCATGATATGCACGGGGATGACATGTATTATCACCATAGAATTCATGAGTTCATCACCATTAGATTAAGTTTTCTGCCAGTAGTAATCTGCCATGCACGGTTAGCGCACGCTAACATACGTAAGTTAACGTGCGCTATCGGGAATAAGTTAACGCACGCTACGTTTGGTACGTAACGTACGTTATGTTATCAGTCGAGTCAGTCGGCTGATCAGAGAGAACTGTCAGTCCATGGCTAGCGTACGCTAGACTTAGACGATAGCGTACGCTAACAGGCAGGCTTAGCGCACGTTATGTAGAGTACGTAGCGTACGCTAAGTGGTTCAAGCAGATTGCATATTTAGAGCTTTTGGCCGTAGACCGGATTGATAGGCAATCGTTCGACTTGAGATGAATTCTATATCATTTCTTTTGTTAAGCTTCGAGCTTGCTACGATTGATCGAAGGAGGCAGCCTTCGAGTGTGTTGAGATCATTGAAGTGTTTCGTTCTTGCCATCTTCGAGGCAAGTATCGTAATGTGTTAATATTGGTATTTTGAGCATGCGTGTGGTTTATTCTTGTTGATGAACATGAGTTTTATTTCGTTGAATTGTCATGATATTCGTTATCTAGTGTTTGTACGTTCATGTTGATGGACATAGCGATTTGGCATATATGTATGCATGGGTTGTGTTTGTGTATGTTGTGCGATCTATGCTGAGGACGCTGGATCGGATGTCCACCTCGTGTTGGTCCGACAGGATCATCTTGGGATCTAGGCTGAGGGCGCTGGATCATTGGACGGGTTATTTCCACCTCGTGTTGGTCCGACGGGATCATCTTGGGATCTATGCTGAGGGCGCTGGATCATTGGAATACCCTTGCTTTGTTAATGGAATCTTGTGGATTCGCATTATCGGATTTCGGTAGCGGAAGTCCATGTGGTGTATCTTGTTATGTATTGTTGATGCATATTTGATTCGTTTAAATGACACTTGTACTAGCATCGTTTTGCTAACCCCTTCGGGGGTGGACATTTGTTTTGATGTTCAGGTAGCCGAGGAGCAGGGAAACAGCCACAGTACCGATGTGACGACGAAGGGGTTCAGTGATGTTTGTTGTTGTTGGTGATTTGTATTTCTTGGTTTGATTTCAGTACTCGAGTACGCGTGTCTTATTAATATCATTTCGATATGGCTGTATTAATTACTCGTTGAACCAGTTGGACAGGTTTTGTAAACTTGAATTTCCGTGGTATTGATGTCTTATATTTACATTTCTTTTATTTAGCCTTGTAAATCCTTACTTAAAGGGTTTACGGCGCTGTAATTATTCCGAATATCTCGGGGTGTTACAATTACGTCATGAAATGATGAAAATGAGCACACGCGCTCTAGCACAGTGATTACATCAATGATTAACTGAGGTGAGATGATTATCTGATGAAATTCTTGAAATGATTATCTTGAACAAGTTAACAAGATTAATGATATGATCCTCAAGATCAACAACTGAACTGTGAAATGAACTGAGTGATTAATGAGTTAACATGATCGTCCTGATAAAAATGAATGATGACAAGGATTGTTGGCTGTTGAATGATGAATGAATGATTAATGCCAGAAATTATACCATGGCGTTAGAAGTCTTACAGTTCTTTTGGTCTGATGGGCTCGGCATTTGCACAGGTCACACGTGACGCGAAAGTCCAATGGTACTAGTCCGATGACGATGATTTCAAATGAGACATGACTCGGAAGGTAGTATTCAAAACCATGCTCCGATACCAACTCTATAACACCCCAAACTAGGCGGATATTACAGTGCCGTGGACCCCCGACTGGGACCCACCAGGCGAATGAAAATTAATAAATTAAATAATATAATTGTAGTACCGAACCACATTATATCCCCCAACGGGGTCAGTTACACAGAACAACAATCCTCCAGGGTTGAATATACACAATCATGATATATCTTTAGTTATGAAATACCCTTAGTTATGAATTTAAGATGAAGAGGAGCATCATAGTACGCCCGTAATGTTCTGTGCAAGTGTACAAGATGAATGACCGGACACACCCGTCCTTGTACCTAATTAGTCTCACGGAGGTAAGCATTACCGTGTGCACAGTCCAATGTATCGGTGAACCCAACACATGACCATCGTGTGCTCGACTAAAAATTCCACACATCCACACCCGGCCACGCAATATAAACCCAGAAGGTCATATGAACGAGAATGACCAAAATGAATATCAATGAATAATAATCCGACAAGGTCAAAAATGACTTACCGAGATGAAAATAATAGTGAAGTGAATGATAGCTCAATGAAATGATTGAAAACATCGTTCCTCGTGAATGAAGTGATTATTCGAGAATTACAAGTCTCAATACGGTTAATACATTATGAATGAGTTATGATAATGAATGAATCAACAACAAAAGGAATGAATATCCTTTTAATCGAGTAAGAATTAACTTACACAACACCGATGAACAATGTCCTTCCACGAACAAACGTCCTAAATGAGATGTCGGTCGCTCGAACAACCTTGAATAACACAATTACCAACAATCCGTTCAACATACTAATCAAACAAGAATATAACGAACTCAAAACGTCGATACGACTAACACAAGTTCATTGGGGCATTATATCAAACACGTTGAGACCAATCTCCGATCGTTTACAACCAAACCTCAATTATACCAATATCAAATCCCCAAGAAGTGTTTCTAACCAACAAAACATCTTCAATACAATCAATAATCCAATATGAATATCCAAATTCGTGATTTCAACAACAATTAATCGAAAACCCCCAAATCCAACTTAATCTTCAAAGTGTTCTTGAATAATCCTTCAATAATCCAATGAATATTTATACAAACTCATAATCATATGTATATCTCTTCATACAACATGATTAAAACGTCCAAAACATCATATCTCAATACAAAATCAAAATACAAGATGTTGAAGAAATTACCTCTTGAAGATCTAAATACTTCGATCCGATGAACACGAGTTAAATCGAGTATCCAAGCTTCCCAAACGAATGAAGATGATGAAAATCTAACACCCAAGTGATAGATGATGGAAAAATCTCTCCCTCAAGCTCTCTCTCCCTCGGATATAAGTTGAAGAATGAGAAAATGAGTAAAAAGTCCCGTCCAATCCCTTATAAACTGCTGGAAGTTACGGCCGTAACTCGGCCAACTTACGGCCGTAACATCCCAGGTCAAAGGCCTTACGGCCGTAACCAGCCATCTCGTACGACCGTAACTTGGCTTCGTCGCCGACATCCATACGGCCGTACCCGCACCTGAATTACGGGCGTAACTCGCCCTCGTCCAAAACATCTGCCGACATCCATACGGCCGTACCCGCACACCTTACGGGCGTAACTCGACCGATACGGCCATAACTTGGCCAAACTTACGGGCATAAGCCTCCTTCGTCGAAACTGACCAGGCACCTGCCTGTAACGTATGGCCGTACCGGCCAAGCCTTACGACCGTACTTGCCTCATCTTACGGCCGTATGCCGTAACCCTTACGGCCGTAAGTCCTTCTCGTCCGACACATCCTGAAAAATACGAACACCCCTTACCGCCGTATCCTGCCCATCTTACGGCCGTATCTCGCCTTCGGCCAAAAATGCCTGGGCACCCTGCTCGACACGTACGGCCGTATCCGGCCAAGCCTTACGGCCGTACCTGCTCAACTTCCGGCCGTATGCCGCAACCCTTACGGCCGTAAGTCCCGTTCGTCCAAAATGGCCTGAAATCAACGAACGCCTGTTACGGCCGTATCCGACAATCCTTACGGCCGTAACTTGTTGCTGGACATGGTGAACATCCGAAAACTCTGATTTCTCGATACGATTGATGAATGATCCGACATACCATACATATGTGGAAGTAAATAAGTCCAACACACAAGACTACCAATCATGATGAAAATGATAATACTCCCATCTCGATAAATGACGATCGGTAACTGATACACGGTTACAACATGCCAACAATGAACGCAAATGAATGAATCATGAATGATGAGTGATTAATAATGAGTGAAAATTACTGAGTGACAATTACTGACTGATTAATACTGAATGATAATGAATGAATTACAACCGGGTATTACAATATATACTTTGGACACACACACACACATCAACCGTAAGAAAAGAGAGAGAGAGAGATAGAACTTGGAGTTAATTTTTCCATAGTCATCACATTCTTCTTCATCTTCATATATTTTTCTTGGAGAAAATAAAAGTGAGATAGAAAAATCAAAGATTAAACACTTAGAGTGTTGTAATTTTGATTAGAAAGTTTCCATCACTTGGTTCTAGCCGTAACCTTGGAGGTTAATCGGGTGATTATCGTTCCGTCCGTTTCTCCGGCGCGTGGCAAGTAGAGACGTTGCCTTTTCGGCGTTGGATCATTCAAGTGCTTGGAGCGCTTTGGATCGTAGGGAATTCATTTAAAGGTTGGGGAATAGCTCAAGAGAAGGAATCCATTTAATCAACGGACTACAAGGGTGAGTTTCTAATATCGCTTGTTATTTCGTTTATATATTCGTATATACGTAGCTCGATCGATCCTCGTAGGGATTCAGATCGAATTAATTTTTGTTTTACCGCTTCTGCTGGGCCTTCGATTTAGGCACCGAATCCCAACAGTGGTATCAGAGCGTAGGTCTTGCAATCGTATATACGATATTGGCATTTGGAATGCTTGATTAGATGGTGTATGATTTGGAATAATAATCGTATTAATCGTTGACTTTCTATTGTTCATCCAAAAATTATTTTTTCTTGATTTTATGTTACAATGTAAATCTATTTTTCTTTTGAAAAACTGATTTAAAGTGTAATATAAAGATTAGAAAAATATTATTTTTGGAATCGGGGTGAAAAATGAGCCAAAAACGCAATCGGACCCGGCTGAACTGGGTGGCAGGCCGCCTCGATCGAGGCGGCAGACGCGATCTGGACCCGTGATCATCCACGCTCGGCGATCTGTGCCGCGGTGCTCAGCGGCCGTCTGCGGGCATGCTCAGCGGCTTCTTGGCGGTGCTCCGGCCGTGTTTTTCGACTCCGTTTTTATATTTCGTTCGATAATTAATTTCCCACAAATTAAATTGGATTTAATTTGACTAAGATTTAAGTTTTGGTAATTTTATCTTAGGGGAATTAATTTAATGAAATATTTTGCATCCAGAACAAGTTAAAATTAACAATTGATTGAATTAATTGGATTATTCGTTTTGGATGAATCGATTGGATCGATTCGTATTGTTGATTGGAACAATGTATCTCTACGATTTCCATTTATATAATATTTATTGGATGAATGCTTTTGAATGCGGATGTGGTTCGTGGACTTAGTTTTTGAATCATTCGTTTTATTCGATTGGGTTGTAAAGGCCGTTTTGAGCCTATTTATTTTACTAGAAATATTTGTATCTAGGATGCAATTTTTCAATGTAAAATTTATATGTAATGACGAAGATCGGAGGAATATCCGTTTCGAGAAGACGAAGATTCAAGACGAAAACTTGTAATTAGATTACGGAGTTTTTGTTTTCTAGGAACGGTCCACGAACCACATGTTGGTAGCAACTAGGTTGTGAATGGTTGTTCATATTGTATGAATGCTACAAACGCGCTCAAATTAATTAATGTGCAAAGTGTAACATTAATCGCGAAAATTCTCCCACGAGAAATTATTAAGTTTATAAGGTTTCAAGGTTTTTCTTCCCTCGATCGAGCTTTCGGGAAATTGAAATCCAAACCGGATGTGCTATGCTTCCGAGTTATCGGGGTAGTCATTCGGGGAGGATGGATAAATTACCGGGAGCGCATTGGATGCCTTCGATTGGAGCAAATTTTATACCTAGAAACCTGATAGGTTGACGGATAATATTCAATTGTGAAACTAATTTGCGTCGATGGTATAAACTTAACTTGTTCACAAACCATAGAGACTGTATAGGTTGAGGGGAGTGAACAAGGGGAAAAAGAAGATCGAATCATCTATTAGATGGGTAGGTGTTGGACACCACTTTATGAAAATTAATAGACTAGAAACCTGTTCGGTTGTCCTCTATTAAGATTTATAAAGAACTCGATCGCCACTATGAAGTAGAGCGAATGATACTTCCGGACTTCACATGGGAGTGTGTTATTTCGATAAAAATAGTAGGAGCTGGGTAACAAGAATAGAAAATACCTGAATTCTATACTCAGATCATAATTGAATGAGTCACTAATTAATCTGTCGTACTTAATGCAGTAATAACTCTCAATATGACAATGAATCCACTCGCAATTCTACTTGAAAAGAACACCTTGATGGGACCTAACTTTGTGGATTGGCTCCACAATCTGATGATTGTCCTCAGTATAGAGGCACTCGGATACGTCTTGGAGACGGACATTCCAGCGCCTCCTGTGCGGACCAGAGCGAATCAGAAAGAGACTGAAAACCATGAAAAGTGGGTTAAGGATGACGTAAAAGTCCGTGCTTACATGATGGCTTCTATGTCTAATAAGCTTCAGAGAGCTCATGGGAAAATGACTTCTGCTAGGCAGATTCTATCTCACTTAACCGAACTTTATGGTGAGCACAGCAGAACTGCTAGATATAAGATATCCAAGCAAATGTTCGGTGCAAGGATAAAGGAAGGTGAGAAGGTTGGGGAACACGTCCTCAAAATGATATCCATGATCGAGAGATTGGAGGCTCTTGATTTTAAAATGGATACTTCTCTCCAAACCGACCTTATTCTACAGTCTCTCCCTGATTCCTTCTCACAGTTTGTTATGAACTTCAACTGCAATGAGATTACATGTAATTTAGCTGGGCTAATGAACACACTTGTGACTGCTCAGTCTCAGATGAAGACTCCACGGATGAAGGAGTCTGTTCTTGTGATTTATTCTGGACTTCGGAGGTCTAAGAACAAGAAGAAAAAGACCAACAAGCAGACTGGACCACATGTCAAGGACTTCAAGGGCAAGGGCAAGTCCCCAATGGTTCTTAAGAACAAGAAGAAAAAGGATGCTTGTCTCAAGTGTGGTGAGCTGGGCCACTGGGCTAGAGACTGTCCGATTCTTCATGGCACTTCAGGTACAAAACTTTTAGTTTTGGAAACAAATTGTTCTGCTACTGTATTTTCTACTTCCTGGATACTGGATTCTGGTGCTAGTTCTCATATTTGTACCATGAATAAGAATCTGGAACAAAGTAGAAAGCTTGGAGCTGGAGAAGTTATGATCACAGTCAGAAGCGGACATAGTGTCGAGGCGACCGACATAGGATCACTTCTTTTGGGTTTAGAATCCGGCTTTGTTTTGACTTTAGAAGATGTACTTGTTTTGCCCAAGGGGCACAAAAACATTGTATCCATTCCGGTCATGGACCGAAAAGGCTTTTCATTTTTCATTGGTGATGGTTCCTGCAAAATTTATTTCAGAAATAAACTAGTGGGTACTGCTACATTATTAAATGGATTGTATCATCTAAATCTCAGCAACAAAGTAGTTGTGAATACTATGACTAGAAAATGTGGTAGAGATGAAACCAATCAAGTTTTGAAATGGCATCTTAGACTTGGTCATATTGGTCAGACCAAGGTTTACAAGATGGAAAAACATGGACTTATGGGTTCATTGGGATCGGATCCCTTTACTACTTGTGAATCTTGCCTTAAAGGCAAAATGACTAAGTCCCCCTTCACAAGGACTTTTGAAAGAGCCGCTGATAAACTGGGATTAATCCATACTGACGTATGTGGTGCTTTAGAAGCAGCACGTGACGAATATCAATATTTCATTACGTTTACATATGATTATACTAGGTATGGTTATGTATGCTTAATGAAACATAAATCCGAGGCCTTTGAGAAATTCCAGGAATTCAAGGCCCTAGTCGAGAAACAAACTGGTAATCACATCAAAGCACTTCGGTTAGACCGAGGTGGCGAGTATATGAGTACGGAGTTTGACGAGTTCCTTAAGGAACATGGAATAGTTTCACAACTAACACCTCCAGGTACTCCTCAGTTAAATGGTGTGTCAGAAAGAAGGAACCGGACCTTGTTGAACATGGTCCGTTCCATACTGGGCTATACCGACTTATCGATTTACCTGTGGGGGTATGCACTCCTGACTGCCACTTACATCTTGAACAAATGTCCTTCCAAATCCGTTCCTAAAACTCTATATGAGATGTGGGAGCACAGGAAACCAAGTATTAATCATATTAGGATTTGGGGATGTCCCGCCTATGCCAAGAAGACTAAGATGGAGAAGTTGGAAGCGAGGTCCATGAAGGGACGTTTCATTGGATTCCCATCTGGGACGATGGGGTATCTATTCTACATGCCCGAAGATCGAAAGATCGTTGTTGCTTTACAAGCACACTTCCTGGAAGATGTGTTCATTCAGGAAGGCGGAGCAGGTAGAAGTATTTCTTTAGAAGAATACAATGAAACTCCTCGGGAGACACCTGTGCAAGAAACTAGAACCGAACCTTCTGAAACACAAGTACAACCACCTCGTAGGTCTAGTAGGGTGTCTCATTTACCTAAGAGGTCTGGGCTTGTGCACTTGGAGGAGCTGGGTATCCATGAGGTTCCAAGTGATTGCCAAGAGACCGACCCAACGACCTATGACCAAGCGATGGTGGATGTAGGCTCCGCAAAATGGCGTGAAGCTATGGAAGCTGAGATAGACTCGATGCATGTCAATCAGGTCTGGACTCTGGTAGACCGCCCCAAGGGTATAGTGCCTATTGGGAACAAGTGGATATACAAGAGAAAGACTGATGGAGATGGTAAGGTTGACGCCTATAAGGCCAGGCTTGTGGCAAAGGGTTATACCCAGAAAGAATGGATCGACTACCACGATACCTTCTCGCCCGTAGCTATGATCAAGTCTATTCGCATGATGCTTGCTATAGCTGCCTACCACGATTATAAGATATGGCAAATGGACGCAAAGAAGGCTTTTCTTAACGGATTCCTCGAGGAGGAAATCTATATGGAACAGCCTAAAGGCTTTGTGTCCAAAGTCAATATTCAGAAAGTGTGCAAGCTTCAACATTCCATTTATGGACTGAAGCAAGCACCGTGTAGTTGGAACCTTCACTTTGATGAGGCGGTCAAAGAGTTTGACTTCGTGCAAAATGAAGAGGAACCTTGTGTATACAAGAGGGTTAGTTGGAGCAAGATCGCATTCTTAGTACTATATGTGGATGACATTCTACTAAAAAGAAATGATGTGGGAATGCTCAGTTCTGTGAAAGCTTGGATTTTGAGTAATGTCTCCATGAAAGAATTGGGAGCAGCAACCTATATTCTTGGTATTCGGCTATACCGGGATAGAGCGAAGAAAACAATAGGTCTTTCCCAAGCCCTCTATATTGATAAGATCTTAAAGTGGTTTAAGATGGATGATTCTAAAAGAGGGTTCTTTCCGATGCGACATGGAATAAAACTCACCTCGAAGATGTGTCCTTAAAGTGAGGAACAACAACGGGAAATGAGTAATATACCATATTCTTAGGCCGTGGGTAGCCTTATGTATTCTATGTTGTGTACGAGACCTGACATTACGCATGCTGTAAGTGTGGTGAGTAGGTTTTAGGCAAACCCAGGTAGGGAACATTGGACTGCCGTAAAGAACGTTCTCAAGTACTTGAGAAGAACTACAGACATGGTTCTTATGTATGGCGGTGGAGAATTGGATGTGGTGGGATTCACTGATTCGGACTTCCAGGGACAGAAGGATGACTCGATATCTACTTCTGGCTACATCTTTACTCTTAATGGAGGAGCAGCATCTTGGCATAGCGCCAAGCAAAGCGCGACTGCTAATTCCACATGTCAGGCTGAGTATCAAGCAGCCTCAGAGGCTTCCAAGGAAGGGTTCTGGATTAAGAAGTTTATGGGAGAACTTCAAGTGATACCATGTGCTGAGCTGCCTATTCCGCTGTACTATGACAACGACGGAGTTGTAGCGCAGGCCAAGGAGCCGAGGTTTCACAACAGCACCAAACATATTGAGAAGAAGTATCATCTCGTAAGAGAATTTGTTCGCAAGGGATACATTGTGCTGCACAGAGTAGATGATAGAACGAAAATAGTGTGCTAAAATCATTGTTAATTATAAGGTTTTAATGAAGCTTATGTTGGCACACTTGGTTATTTTCTATCTATTTATATTTTGGATGCAATTTACTTCACTTGGAAAATTGTTGTTTAAATTAGGTGTTTGATGGAGTTTTTAAGCTTAAGGAATAATTTGGATCATCAAACGGACCAAGCCAAGGTGATTTGGGCTTAAATGAAGAAAATGCCGTGCGACACTGGGTGGCCCAGTGTCAGTCCTGTTCCGAAAATAATCTTACTTGGGGCCCAAGAAACGACTCCAAACCGCCCCAATCAGTTCCACAAGGCAATAAATCGGTCCCTAGACTGGGAAAAGGAATTGGAATAGATTTGGGAAGAAAAAATCCAAGGAAATTAAAACACAAGAAGGATAAGAAGGAAGGAGATCCAATTAAAGAAGGAAACTAAGAGATAAAGAATTATTATAAAAGGAGAGGGGAGCTGAAACCATTATCATCTTTGATCACCCAATTTTTACGGCTGGAGCAGAAGAAGCAAAAGAGGACGACCAAACCGAATTCTCGCCGGAGCAACCGAGCCGATTACGACGTGCGAAGAAGAAGACTACACCGTTTGAATTTCTTTCTTCTTATATCTATTATTAATTTGCTGTTTTCTAAAGCCAACATGTCCGGCTAATTTTCTATTCTAGTTCCTAGTGAAGTTTGAAACCGTATTTGAATTATTGATGTTTTGATTCCACAGCATATTCTCAATTCGGATTCTCTTGAATTACTTTTGTGTTATTGAATTCACTATTATGCCATATAATTTCTTGATTTGGTTTGGCCAACTAAATTAGGAGTTTTATGTCTCATGCTAGAAATTAAGTTGTAATCCATAATTGTTGCAATTTTAATTTCACAAGTAGCAAACAATTGATTTTTCCCAATTGAGTAACACAAAATCGAGATCCCTTAAGTCGAGCTTATGAACTTAATATCTTGCCTATTCCATTATTTTGGTTTTTAATGCATCTAGCGAGCGAGATTTGAAGAGCTTGTTT
Source organism: Orobanche coerulescens (assembly GCA_033398695.1). Taxonomy (NCBI): domain Eukaryota; kingdom Viridiplantae; phylum Streptophyta; class Magnoliopsida; order Lamiales; family Orobanchaceae; genus Orobanche; species Orobanche coerulescens. Next base: position 203,050,210 of record CM065801.1, on the reverse strand, counting down.
TGAATCCACCGCATAGATAGGTTCGATTAAAGAGCTTGTTTTAATTGAATAAACTTAAGAAATAATTGAGGTCAACAGAGCTTGTTGTTGGCTTCGGAATAGGAGTTCATGAGATTAAAGAAGAGATAAGCGCTGCATTGAAACTTAAATTAATTCGAAACAGTGGATAATGGAGCTAAGGACTAGATTATTCCTCAATTGATATTTTTGAATTTTATTTCCTTTGTTTGTTTTAATTTAATTTATTTTATGCAATCTATTTTAGTTAAGATCAGAAACAAACCCCCCATCCCTTTTCGTTTTATTTTATTTTAATTGCACAAAGTACTTAATCCTTAAATAGTATAATTGATTTACCGTTCTCCGTGGGATCGACCCTTACTTGCCGATACTACTAGTTAGTAGAAGTAAGCCAAGGATACAAATATAAATAACTAATTTTGACGCGTCACGACAACGCGGCCAAAATTTTGGCGTCGTTGCCGGGGAGCGGTGTTAAATTAATTTTACTTATTTTGGGTTAAAAACTTTCTGCAATTTTGACACTGGGTGACCTAGTGTCACTTCTGGAAATTCATTATAATTGTCAGTTGTGCACTAATCCGTTTGTTTTAGCTTTGCATGAATACAAGGTCCCGAGGGGATAAAGACTTACAATACTTTCCAGAAATCACCAAACGAGATCGAGTTTTCAGGCGAAAAGCAAAAGAAACCAAGGAAGCACTCAGGCACTTACCATTTTCTTTCGAAACATCACCCAGTGAATCAGAGAACGAGAGCGAGATCATGGAAACTAACGCTGAAAAGACATTGAAGCAATTAGACAACCCGGAGCTACCTCAACAACCACTGTGCATCACGATCCCGGCTATTGACAACAACAACACCTTTGAATTGAAGTCGGGATTGATTCACTTGCTACCTGCATTTCATGGTCTATCAGGAGAGGATCCGCACAAACATCTCAAGGAATTCCATGTCGTTTGTTCAAGCCTGAAGCCAAACGGTGTCACTGAAGAGCAAATCAAGCTTTGAGCCTTCCCATTCTCATTACAAGATTCGGCTATGGATTGGTTATTTTATTTACCGTCGGCCACTATCACAACGTGGAATGAGATGGAGATCTTATTTCTGCAAAAGTATTTTCTGGACTCTCGAGCAGCCAACCTAAGGAAAGAGATATGTGGTGCAAGGCAAATGACCGGAGAAACATTGCATGAATATTGGGAACGATTCAAACAATTGGTATCTCGATGCCCGCAACATCAAATTAGCAAACAACTCCTTATTCAGTATTTCTACGAAGGACTTAATCCGAAGGAGCGAAACATGATAGATGCGGCTAGTGGAGGAGCCCTAGTTGACAAAACTCCCACAGCTGCAAGGGCTCTCATATCCAACATGGCGGCCAATTCACAACAGTTTGGTTGTCGCGATGCACCAATCAGGATGGTGAAGGAGATGCATGACTCATCCCTTGAGGATAAATTGAATGAGCTAACCACTTTTGTTAGAAAACTTGTTGTAGGTAATAGCACGCCAGTCGTACCCTGTCGCATTTGCAAAACCACGGAGCACACAACGGAGAATTGTCGGATCTTGCTTGATGAAATCGAGGTGCACTCCAACGCAATTGGAACCGAAAATTCCTATGGGAGGAAGAACGATCCGTACTCAAACACATACAACCTAGGATGGAGGGATCACCCTAACTTTCGATGGAAGAACCAGCAAGAAGCGCCTCCCCAAAATAGGGGACAATTCTACAAGCAACCCACCGGAAATTCGACACCATTTTTGGAGGAGATGATGAAGACCCTTGTGGCAAACACTATGCAATTCCAGCATGACACTAAATCGAGAATCAAAATTCTCGAAAATCAAATGAGTCAACTAGCCACCACTATGAGCCGCTTGGAGAGCCAAAATAGTGGGAAATTACCATCCCAACCTGAGCCGAATCCAAGGAACGTGAGTGCTGTAACTCTAAGGAGTGGGAAGCAGCTTAAGGAGCCTAAGAAGGTGGAGGAAGCTGAAAACGAGGTGGAAAAATCCACTGAACAAATCAACACTAGGACATCCAGTGCAGAATCAGCACCCAGTGCAGAACAGCCGGACAACAAGGTAAATTCATCTAAAACCGCTCCTTTTGAGACTAACGAGTTACCTTTTCCATCTAGGGTCAAAAAAGCAGCGATCGTGAATAAAGAGAAGCAAATCCTCGACGTATTCCGAAAGTTTGAGATCAACATTCCCTTACTCGACGCAGTTCAACAAATTCCGAAATACGCAAAGTTCCCTAAAGACTTATGCACCAACAAGCGGAGATTAAAAGGGAATGGGAAGGTAGTAATGGGAGAAAATGTGTCCGCTGTATTCCAAAAGAAATTGCCACAAAAACGGGAAGATCCAAGTATGTTTTCTATTCCTTGTCGGATTGGAAATATGGGTTTTAAACGAGCTATGCTAGATTTGGGAGCATCAATAAATGTTATGCCACGCTCTATTTACACCTCCTTAAATCTAGGACTTCTTCGGGAAACAAGGATAATTATACAATTGGCGGATCGTAGCCTTGTGTACCCCGAATGTGTAATTGAGGACGTTCTTGTCCAAGTCAATAAGCTCGTATTTCCAGCCGACTTCTACATTCTTGATATGCAACACGAGTTATCAAATTCAACACCACTTTTGTTAGGAAGACCATTTTTAAATACTGTCAATACCAAAATAGATATTCGTGAGGGATCTCTCACGATGGAATTTGATGACCAAATCATACAGTTTAATATTTATGATGCTATGAAATTTCCTCGGGAAGATTGCTCTACTTTTGCACTAAGCGTGATTGACCCTCTTGTCGAGGAAGTGTTTGAGTTGCATTGCAGGGGTAGACTCGAAGTGGTGCTTACTAAAAACTTGGAGGATGATAAAGAAAATGATTTTGCGGAGCTTCAAAGAGAATTACAGCCAATATATGAGGAATTATATGGAAAAAGTGAAACAGAGTTAGCCTTCGATGAGCATCGCAAGGGAGGAAAGTTTTCAATAAACACTCCGAGAAAATTTGGTGTGGTTCAAGAAGACGAGTCATCAGTCGTACATTTATTGAGATCCATACCAAAACCTCCTTGGTGTGTTCACTAAAAAAGGAAGTTTTTCATCGAGCCAACGACGTAAAAAAAGGCACTTGTTGGGAGGCAACCCAATTTTTTTTTTTATTTTCGCATTTTTTTTCTCTTTTTCGTTTTTTTATTTGCTTGCTAGGAGTCAGTTTTTTTTTCCAGTAATCTTTTTTTATAAATTAGAATATTATTCTGCCCCTCTTTTAATTTTCTTAATTGCTTATTTCCTTTAAAATTTTATTTTCTTTATTATTTTTCCACTACTTAATTGTTACCTTTATTATTATTATTAGTTATTTAATTTATCCTTAAATCCCGTCCCTTTCTCCCTTCTTTCTATACCCTCGCCCCCGCTCGGTGTCAGAAATCTAACCTCCTTTCCCATCTCTTCTGCAGCTTAAACACCACACATCGCCGACCGATCGCGAACCAATGGACGACCCACAACCTATGGCCGAGCAAGAAAATGAGGCTAAGGCCGAGCAAGAGAGCGCACTTCAGACCAAGGTGGATCATTTGACCGAGCAGCTGGAAGCCCTTTTCCCTCATTAGCCCGGTGATTCCTACTCTAGACTTTTCACTATCCTTTATTTTTCTTCTTCTTTTCCTTCTTTTATTTGGAGTTGTGTACTTAATTTTAAGTTTGGGGAAGTTGGATTTGGAATGATTAATTGAATTAGAAATTGTGATGAATTTAAATTTATGTCCTTAACTAAATTTGTGTGATTGAATCAAGTTCGTGTATTGGGGATTTTATGGCCTGACATAGGAAATGGATATGATTGACTAGTTTGATTTTAATTAGGGTAGTTCACTATCTTGATTTTGAATTTGGATAAAAGTGTGAGGTATTCATGGCACAAGCCCTTTTTATTCGTGAGTTTTGAGCCGTAGAGCAATATATATATATATATATATATTATACATATACATGCTCACTATTTCTTCTTGTGGGGTCGAACGTGTTGTATTCATACTAAAACTTAATCAATTATTCATGTCAAGGCTATGTTAGTGTTCTCATGCAGTAAAGTGATAAAGGCAAATTAGGAATAACCTACTTAGCTTATATTTTCCCACCTCGACATAATCGCCATTAGAAGCCCATTTGGACCTAAGCCTTATTCTTTGATCCAGCACATTTTATTAGCCATTATCTAATTTTTGGTGAAAATTCATCCGTTTGAACCCTTGGTCAAGATTTGGTTGTGAATTAGGTGTATAACACGTCGAGGGAAGGACGAGGAATTATTAAAAAGTGGGTGGTGAAGTGAAAAGAAAAAAAGTGCTGAAATTAAGATGAAAAAAATAAAGGCCGAAACAAAAAAAAATAATATAATAAAAAAATAGGGGGCGGCCGTAAAAATACCCCCCTCGAATGTTGTTAAAGCCACTGACCTCAATTGATCTTTTGTGGCTATGCGATTACATGTATGTACCCAAAAGGGTGCGAAAGGAAGGACGGTGATTCATTGCTTGTAGGATTTGTTATGCACTTAATTTCATGATTAGTCTCGACCAACGAATCCTTTATTTATTCTTTTTATCCTACCCATACCTAAAGCCCCGCTACAACCATAAAAGCCCTTTTGATTATATGTATGAGTTCATCCAAGTAGTGGAGATTTGATTTTTGTGCGAGTATGTGGTAATGACATACCATGTTTTGACGTGAGTGATTGCTTAATAATCCCTATATCTACTTGAGCGAGAGTGACCCTTGTGAGGCCATCGAATTTTCTCTCACTTGATGCCAATGAAGATGTTGAGATTGGTTGAGGTACTTTAATTTTCTTCTTACTTGTTCATGATTATTTGTTCTCCCTTGAATATGGCTATCATCTTGGATTTTTCAATACATGCTTCTTGAATTTCTTTCACTCGAATTATGCTTGAGGACAAGCATTGGTTTAAGTTTGGGGAGATTTGATAGAACGAAAATAGTGTGCTAAAATCATTATTAATTATAAGGTTTTAATGAAGTTTATGTTGGCACACTTGGTTATTTTCTATCTATTTATATTTTGGATGCAATTTACTTCACTTGGCAAATTGTTGTTTAAATTAGGTGTTTGATGGAATTTTTAAGCTTAATGAATAATTTAGATAATCAAACGGACCAAGCCAAGGTGATTTGGGCTTAAATGAAGAAAATGTCGCGCGACACTGGGTGGACCAGTGTCAGTTCGGTGACCCAGTGTCAGTCCTGTTCAGAAAATAATCTTACTTGGGGCCCAAGAAACGACTCCAAACCGCCCCAATCAGTTCCACAAGGCAATAAATCGGTCCCTAGGCTGGGAAAAAGAATTGAAATAGATTTGGGAAGAAAGACTCCAAGAAAATTAAAACTCAAGAAGGATAAGAAGGAAGGAGATCCAATTAAAGAAGGAAACTAAGAGATAAAGAATTATTATAAAAGGAGAGGGGAGCTGAAACCATTATCATCTTTGATCACCCAGTTTTTACGGATGGAGCAGAAGAAGCAAAAGAGTACGACCGAACCGAATTCTCGCTGGAGCAACCGAGCCGATTCCGACGTGCGAAGAAGAAGACTACACTGTTTGAATTTCTTTCTTCTTATATCTATTATTAGTTTGCTGTTCTCTAAAGCCAACATATCCGGCTAATTTTCTATTCTAGTTCTTACTGAAGTTTGAAACGTATTTGAATTATTCATGTTTTAATTCCGCAGCGTATTCTCAACTCGACTTCTCTTGAATTACTTTTGTGTTATTGAATTCACTACTATGCCATATAATTTCTTGATTTGGTTTGTCCAACTAGATTACGAGTTTTATGTCTCATGCTAGAAATTAAGTTGTAATCCGTAATTGTTGCAATTTTAATTTCACAAGTAGCAAACAATTGATTTTCCAAATTGAGTAACACAAAATCGAGATCCCTTAAGTCGAGCTTATGAATTTAATATCTTGCCTATTCCATTATTTTGGTTTTTAATGCATCTAACGAGCGAGATTTGAAGAGCTTGTTTTGAATCCACCGCATAGATAGGTTCGATTAAAGAGCTTGTTTTAATTGAATAAACTTAAGAAATAATTGGGGTCAACAGAGCTTGTTGTTGGCTTTGGAATAGGAGTTCATGAGATTAGAGAAGAGATAAGTGCTGCATTGAAACTTGAATTAATTCGAAACGGTAGATAACAGAGCTAAGGACTAGATTATTCCTCAATTGATATTTTTGAATTTTATTTCCTTTGTTTATTTTAATTTAATTTATTTTACGCAATCTATTTTAGATAAGATCAGAAACAAACCCCCCCTTTTTCGTTTTATTTTATTTTAATTGCACAAAGTACTTAATCCTTAAATACTATAATTGATTTACCATTCTCCGTGGGATCGACCCTTACTTGCCGATACTACTAGTTAGTAGAAGTAAGCCAAGGATACAAATATAAATAACAAATTTTGACGCGTCATGACAGCGCGACCAGTAGACTCGGCCGACAACGTCGCTGATCCACTGACCAAGCCACTTTCTTAGACTAGCTTGGAGTGTCATCTGGAGAACATGGGTATTAGATACCATAGTGTGTGGGTTTGAGTGCAAGTGGGAGATTGTTAGGAGCATGCCCTGGAATGCCACTCAGAGGATGTTGAGTGAGGGCATTGTACTTGTAATTATGTAAATCATTAATATAAGGCAATAGATATTTCTTTATTTACTGGTAGTTACTGGCATTACTAACTCGTAAATATACATATAGAAACTAGTCCGTGTATTTGAGAGCAAAACGTTCCACTCCTTATTGGATAAGGGGGTCGACACTTGAAAGGTTTATAGCTCAAATACTTAATCGTTCGCAAGTCGATGAAACTTGACTGGGCGTTAAGTTTATGTGAAGACTTGTATGACATGTTCTTTGACATGGAGAGTGCCTGTCGAACACTAATGGTTAGTGGGAGCACACGTTATAGGTATGCTGATTGGATTAGTATACTCGAACCGACTCACCCTCGATTCGTCACATGGATTTCACTCCGGGACAGTGAATGACGGAATCGAAAGGTTGTGATAGGTATTTGTGAATCTTCGACTTGAGGATTTAGTAGGGATGTGCTTGTGACGTCAAGATTTTCATTAGAGTAGTTCGACCATGTAAACCGGAAGGTGGGGGTCAACCTCGATGTGCATCTTGACGGGCAAGTAGTAGGTCCTACTGAATACCAAGATAGAATTCTTTCTCCCGTTAGTTAGCGGGTTATATGTCCTATGTGGTTATTGGCAGATGAGATCAAAAGTCTTTGGCCAAAGCATTGGAGCTAGTTGTATTGGATACACGAGAGCTCGATGATCTCGATTTGTATTAATGCATGCATAACGTCAAGTACAAATAGGGTTTGACTGACCGTGACCCTATAACTTGATCGGGAAATTTGAAAGAAGGATTTATACGTATACTGGTATTCACGACAGAATGGTTCTTGAATGATCACATCATTCGTTCTCAGTTGGGGTACAGTGTAAGACGCCAGGCTGGCTAGGTGGTGCTACTACCATTTGGTTCCTCCCATTGCTGACTGAGACGGACCTACCGAGTCGCGCAATAGGATTGACGACGGAATGAATCGAGCTTATTATCTCATTATGAATATTAGATATTAGATATCTTAATTAGGACATTGGATGTCTAAATTGATTTATTGGATAAATTGATTTACGGCCTAATGAATTAAATATATTACTGGGTGATTAATTTAATTCATGAATATAATTATTTCTTAGAAATTAATTATGTTATTTTGTATTGGATATGTTTAATTAATTGGATTAATTAAATGATGTAAATACATCGGAATGGAATCAGAGTTTATCTGTTTGGACTCACGGGAGTCTGAAACGAACCAAACTTGTCCGATTCCTTCTAGAGGTCGCCCCACCTTGATTCCTTGCCTTTTGTCTTAGTCTTGATTTGGTTGGTGAAATACTTATGACTTGAGAGATTTGATATCTCTTAAAATAAGGTAAAAGGGGATTTTGTGGAAAAGGAAGAAGAATAAATGTGAATACATATCTTGAAGATATATACTTTAGACACACACACACCAACCGTAAGAAAAGAGAGAGATAGAACTTGGAGTTCATTTTTCCATAGTCATCACATTCTTCTTCATCTTCATATATTTTTCTTGGAGAAAATAAAAGTGAGATAGAAAAATCAAAGATTAAACACTTAGAGTGTTGTAATTTTGATTAGAAAGTTTCCATAACTTGGTTCTAGACATAACCTTGGAGGTTAATCGGGTGATCATCGTTCCGTCCGTTTCTCCGACGCGTGACAAGTAGAGACGTTGTCTTTTCGGCGTTGGATCATTCAAGTGCTTGGAGCATTTTGGATCGTAGGGAATTCATTTAAAGCTTGGGTAATAACTCAAGAGAAGGAATCCATTTAATCAACGGACTATGTTGGCCACTAAGTATACTGGATACAGCTTGGGAAGTGGTTTAAACAACAAGCTGTACTGATTTTAAATCTGAGTGCGTAGCGGAAGTCTTAGATACAGTAAGTTGCTGTGGATACAACAACTAGGTGTACACTGTATACTTAAGTAATCACAGTAAATAAAACAGTAAAAACTGAAGGTAAATAACACAGTATTTAAAGTGGTTCGAGGTAAACCCCTCTACGTCCACTGGTCCTCCACACAGGAGTAAAATGTTTATTATAATTACTACGTACACAACTACGTAATTATAATAGTTATACAATCAATATATCGTTCACACAGATTGATATAAAGATCTTAGCTTCAACCGTTCACACAGATTGGTTTGAGCTAAAGCTTGACTGACTTCTTCACACGGAGTTCTGAAGCTACGTCTTCCTCAGTCCACACAGGGCTGATCTGGGTTTGTTCAAGGTATAGAACAGAGAGTGAACAACAGCTTTGACTTTATGAGCTTGTAGCTGATGAAGTGTTGTTCGATGAGGATGAGCATTGTATATCTCTTTTATCTAAGTTGCAGTAAGCTTGGAGATATATTTTGCTGTGATGATAACTTGCTAGCTTTTAATGATATCAGTTTTGGTAACTGATCTTCAATGCCTTCATGATATATATATAGTTTCTGAAATATATATCCGTTGACATGTATCCGTTGAGCAAGATTCCGTTCCAACGGGATTAAAAAGCACGATCCGGTTTTAGCGGGATTTGAAGATATGTTTGACTGATAGTATTTAAATTCTTTATCCTTGAGTATTTAAATACTTCTTTATTCAACGGGACTTGACTTCTGAAGATTCCTTCTTGTCCTGTTGAGAGCTGTATAGAAGATAACTGTATTGGAGATTCGAGACAGTTTCCATACTTGGTCTTTATAAGGTTTCTTTGCTGTATTGAAGGGTTCCACTATATGCTGGATTCGAGACAAGTCTTCGATACAGGTTGATGCCTCAATACTTCGATACAGTTTACTGTATGCAGATTGGCATATATGTCAAAACCTCTTATCAAATTCTATTCGATACAGGGATTGAATATTCCGGCTGTTTCGATACAGGTTTCTTGTTTTCCCAATAATTTCCCCCTTTTTGACAATTTGCCAAGATTTTAACTTTCTAATATTCAAGTCTTCTTGATGATGCCAAAACCTTTTTCATGAAGTAATCTTCTTTGATGACTTCTGGCAAATTTCTTGGTCTTTCATCAAAATGTCTGTCTTTCAGCAACTTAGTCTATTTAATGAACTGCTCGCAGGCGAGTTCGATACAGCTAAGAAATTTTTACAACTTAAGTTTATGATTGGCGCGCAGGCACAATCTTACAATGCTTTCTAAGTTCACAACTGAAATCATGAACTGTTCGTAGACAAGTTCGTACAACTTAATTTTCAATTCAGTTTCTATACTGAGATTGTTATCAAACAATTTAAGTAATCATATATCAACACAGTAGATTACGAGTTGTAATCTTTCAAGACAAACAAACACTTTTATTGATATTCAAAACAAATTGAGTACATAGTTTGCTGTTTCGAAGAGAAATTACAAAAAATAATATACAAGGATTTTAGCTCCTATCTGTAGTCCGCATGCCTCTATGGCTTTCTCCCTGGATCATTATCGGTACCACGCCACTAGTTCTGTAGGGAATCGTTGCCTCGATCCTGGTATATAGCTCTTCCTTCATAGGATCTATCAAAGGCAAGAATCCAGTCTTCTGGATGGGTGATCCGATCTCCTCTTATGTGCTTGCTCTTCATATCAAGCTGGAGAGGGAGTTTTCCTTCTTCTAGCATCTTCGTAAATTTGTCTGCAGCCTCCGCTAAAGTCTTATAGCTCTTGAAGATGGCGGATTCCCTGATGAGTTTTACAAAGTATCTCATCAGTTCGTTCTTCCTCCATTGCTTCACTTCATCGGCAGTGGGATGGCGGTTGGTCGGCAAACGAATTTCAGAAGGTCTCTGGATTAGACTTTGCCACGGAACATTTGGATCATGAAATTCTGGTCGGGAGCCTGAAATCTTAAAACTTTGAGAGGGAGGGGCTAGCTTGTTTAACTCAGCAGTGATGCTGTCTTGAGCGGCCTCAAATTCTCTTTCAGGCTGTAACCTGATTCTTCTAGCAGCTTCTCTTGCTTCTTCCCCCTTTTTGGCGTCATCAAGACGTTCTAGGATCTCTAATGCAGCATACTGTTTCGTCTCGATGTTAGTCATTCTTTCGACAAGGGAGGAGAGTGCCTGCGACATGTCTTTTATACATTTGTCGTGGGCTCTCAATTGAGAACTGTTTTCTATCATAGCACATGCGGTCTTGGCTTCAGCGATTCGTGTTTTGGATGCTTCTTCCTTCAGGAGTTGCTCTTGCTTGTCTTCCATGATTTTTAGCGCTTGTTTGAATACTTCTGGCAAAATGATGAAGGCCTCGACTACTCGAGAAACTTCATGTTGTAGGGTGGTCATCTCTTCCACGGCAAAAGTATGCATCCAATTCAAGGCTTTTTCTACTGAAGACAGAGCATTCACTGCATCCTGAATGAATACAGTTTGAAGACCAAGAGCACGCATGCGCTCTTTCCTAGCGGCAGAAATTGGAGAATCTGGTTGAGCAAAATCTTCAGAGCAGTTCAACCTCCTCAAATTTGCGGTTAGGCGTAAATTGAGTTGGACATCCTCAGGTGTATTACCGTCCTCGGATTCCACGGTTGATGGGACGGGAGCAGCTTGTTCTTGTTCGGCGGCAGGGGGTTGTGTGTCCTCCTGTTGCGAAGTTTCGTTGGTAGACATGGATACAGGAGGGACTGAATCCTCCTGTTGTCTCTCAGTGACAACTAATTTTTCTTGAGCTGCGACAGGCTCGGGTTCCTGTTCCATAACTGTTCCTTCCTCCTCGACTTGAGGGACTGATTCCTCTTCGTCGGGGATGTTTTCTTGCTATGGCTAAGGGGGCTTGCTTCGAGTTGATGGCCCTTCGTCATCCTTTGGTGGAGAGGCGTTTCTATCTTGAGCCTTTTCACGACTCATTCTCAGACCAGCTTGTAAAGCATCGTCGTCGTTGTCTGAGTCGTTGTCATCGTCGTCTTTTGGATTTGGGGGAGAGTCCTCTGACTTATCTTTACCTTTCCTCCTCGCGTCAGATTTCTGCAAAAGATGGCTTTCAATCAGCTCTTTGCAGGAGAGATTGTCCCATCGGATCAGGGCCTCAATTTCTGTTGAGTTCGTCACTTCTGATACAAATCTTTCCTCTTGGCTCCAATCGCTCCAGTTGTATAGCGTGTCATACGGAGCTATCCTGTAGCCTTTTCATTGTAGGAATCTTTCATATGCATGGTCAATCTGCACGGAGAGAAGAGTTTTGTGGATAATTGTGTCAGGGGAGGGACTTCGTACAACGTCTGGGTCCGCTGTATCGAGGGGTTCCTCTACAGGTGTGGGATCCTGTAGGGAAGTGGGATTCCTTACAGGGGATGGGGCCCCGAAGGAAGATTGATCCTGTATGGGTGTGGAATCCCGCATAGGAGAGGTAGCGTTTGGCTCCGAGGGGGCAGCTGACTCGCTAGAGTCTTTTTCGTTGGCAGATGTCCCATCATCCTTCCTAGCCGCCAAAGGCTCAGGATCTACTGTCGATACAGTAGTGCACATCTCTTTCACAGGGGTTGGGCCCTAGCGTTGTTCTTCAGTGGGTTGCGCCATGATGGAAACTGTTTCGGAGGGTTTGGCAGATTTGACTTTAGAAAGCCTCCTCAGTTTCTTCTTTGGCTTCTCACCAGCACTGGTTTTCTTGCTGTGATATCTTTTTCTCTTCTTTGAAGATTCCACGTCCTGGGACTTCAAAGACTCATCTCTTGGGTTTGCAGAAACTGGCATATGTTTGGTTTTCGGGTGGTTGCAAACCAAGGTGCTCTGGTTATACACAGGGCTTGACGCCTCCTAGGTATATCCTGGAGCTATTCTTCTTCGCATCAGCAGATTGCGACAGTCCGCATTTTGTCAGGATATGGTTTAACATTAAACCAAAAGATTTCTTCTGGGTGGCAGGCTTGCACACCTCCTCTTGCAGGCGCTTCAGGATTATCTGGCACCAGTTGACCTTTTCACAGGTCAGAATAGCCACCATCATCCTGAACCTCAGATTAGTACACATTTCGAATGCACCAGTTCGATCTCAATAATCCTGCAGCAGAAATCATGCAAATATACATAAGGTAGACAAAAATTCTTTTTGTGACAGGTGGTTTGAACCATGTCAACAACAGTTGAGCCGGTAAACAACCCATAAAACTTGGTTATTAGCTCGTGAGACCCAAATGTCTCAAGTTGATCCATTGTCAGGCCATCAGCAGGTAGCCTGTAGATATTCTGGAGCAGATCGCTATCAATACAGATCTCAACTCCTTGTATGGTAGCGGTAATGTCAGCAACGTGACCTCCTTGGGCCAGTGACAAAAAGCGTACGACGGCGTTGAGGTAAAATTCCTCAACCAGATGAACATCATACTCGTCAGCAGTCTGACTTCCAAGGCGATAGAGGCCTTGTTGACGAAGACGAGTGATGATGTACTCCATGGGTTCTACGTCATTGGTTTCAGACAGAATACGTTCGATGACAACAGATCTTGAAAAGATCCGTCCATCGACGATGTTAGCGGTTTTCTTGAGAGCGGGAGAAGAAGTTTGTCCAGCCATTTTTCAAGAAAAAGTGAAGAAGAAAACACGTAATATGCAGTAAATAGCAGAAAGCTGTGTAGGCTGTTTTTTCTTGAGAACTCTTAATTTTTGCAGAAAGCGTAAAGAGTCTCTAATGGCAGATTCAGTCCTTTTATAGTTGGGCGGCGAAATAGGGTTTTGCAGAGTACGAATGTTTAGATTTTAAGGGATGGGAGCCGGTTTTTGAAATCAACGGTTAAGATGGACTGAGTGTAACTGGTACGCTAATCCATTAAAATGTTTAAAAATATAAGCGGGTCCCACTTCTGACATTTGTGTTACCCTAAATGCCTGAAACGGCAGTTTTAAAACAATAAATAATTTAAAAACATCGCGGCTTTTGAGATTCAGTTGTCCAGATGTCGTGTAAGGCATTTAATGTACATGACGTTTGACATAAAAACAGGGCACGTGGACAAAAATCATTTTAAAGAGAAATGATATAATATTATATATATACTGAATCAAAATCCTATAGTATGTGCTGTATTCGCGTCGATACAGCGTTCCCCCTTAAAAGGTACATATAGGTTTTAAATTCCATACAGCAAGTTGTGGACTAATGCTGTATTCATGGGTCCTACAGTATTCCCCCTTAATTATTGCACACGTCAGCTGTAGGATTCATATGTCTTCACTCACTACAGTGCTGTATTGACGATTCTGAGTGTACAAATAATTAACGTTGGATAATGTATTCTTGGGTCTTACATTCCCCCTCAATTTTTTGAGTAAAACAGTAAATTAGTTACAGGGAGTCGGGCTGTAGCATTCCCAATTCTTGTCTAAGCATGTTGAATCTGGCTGTGTCGAGCGGCTTGGTGATGATGTCGGCCAACTGAATGTCTGTATGAACTTTTTCAAGGCAAACATCCTTGTTCTCGACGTGATTCCTTATAAAATGATGCTTCATGTTGATATGCTTAGTGCGCGAGTGCAGGACAGGATTGTGCGTTATTGCAATTGCACTCGTGCTATCACACATGATTGGAGTCTCTCTGGCTTCAATTCCATAATCTGACAACTGTTGCTGCATCCAAAGGATCTGCATACAGCAGCTACCAGCAGCATAGTATTCAGATTCAGCCATGGAAAGAGAATTAGCCAATTGCTTCTTACTGAACCAAGAAACGAGTCTAGGTCCAAGAAAGTGACAAGTTCCACTTGTACTCTTCCTATCTAGCTTGCAGCCTTCGAGATCCGAGTCGCTGTATCCAACTAAATCGAATCCGCCTTCTTTAGGATACCATAGTCCTACATCGACTGTTCCTTTAATGTACTTCAGGATTCGTTTAGCTGTATTGAAGTGTGATTCTTTAGGTGCTACTTGACACCTCCCACACACTCCAACAACAAACTGGATATCGGGCCTGCTAGCCGTTAGGTACAGGAGCGAACCAATTAGCTTCCTGTAGAGTGATTGGTCAAACGGCTTTCCGGCTTCATCTGCACTAATTTGCACAGAAGTGCTCATGGGGGTTGACGATGATTTGGAATTGTTCATTCCAAATTTGTTGAGAAGCTCCTTGCTGTATTTTTCCTGGTTGATGAAAATACCTGTAGGTAATTGCTTTACCTGCAAACCTAGGAAATAACTAAGTTCCCCTATCATACTCATTTCAAATTTACTTTGCATGAGGTGAGAGAACCTTTGACACAAAGCAAGGTTAGTTGAACCAAAAATTATGTCATCCACATAGATTTGTACCATAATAAGGTCATCACCTTCCTGTATTTTGAACAAGGTCTTGTCCACGGCACCTTTCTCAAATCCGTTGTTGGTTAGATACTGGGACAAGGTTTCGTACCAGGCTCTAGGGGCTTGTTTAAGTTCATACAGCGCTTTCCTTAGCCTGTATACTAAGTCGACCGTCTGTGTTGGCAAACCCTGGTGGTTGCTCAACATAAACTTCTTCGGCAAGGTCTCCATTCAGGAATGCACTTTTGACGTCCATTTGGTATACAATAAAGCTCTTATGGGCGGCAAAGGCTAAAAATATCCTAATGGATTCTAGTCTCGCTACAGGGGCGAAGGTTTCATCATAGTCTATGCCTTCTTCCTGACTATAGCCTTGTGCGACTAGTCTGGATTTATTCCTTATAATAAGTCCATTTCGATCCTTTTTGTTTCGAAATACCCATTTGGTTCCTATAACCGATTGATGTGTAGGTCTGGGTACAAGATACCATACATTGTTTCTTTCGAAACCGTTAAGCTCTTCTTCCATAGATGTTATCCAGTGAGAATTATTAAGAGCGTCTATGGTCGAAACAGGTTCGGACTGGGCTAAGAATACAGCGATAGTGCACATATTGAGTCTTCTAAGCTCGGATTGAGATTTCCATTCAGGAAACTATGATATCTCAGTATCAGGTTCTTCTTGTGCACAAAGTACATTTCCTTGTGTACTCTGTATTCTCCTACGAGTAGAAACACCAGCATTTATGTTTCCAATAATCAAATCTTGCGGGTGATCTCTCAACCATCTTCGGTCGGGTTCTAATTCAGGATCCCGTATCTGTGGATACCGCTTCAGCTTGTACAGTGTCGGCTTCATCCAAGTCGATTCTTACAGCTGCGGGGTTGATTTCTAAATCAACGACTGGTTCTGTGGGAATTGGAGGATCCAAGATAGAGAGTTGTTGGATGTTTTGGGTAACATCTTCTACTCCTGTAGGGTCATGATGAGGTTCGTCAAACACTACATGAACTGATTCCTCAATCGTCAGCTTCCTTTTATTGAAGATTCTGTAAGCTTTGCTGATAGAGGAGTATCCTACAAATATTCCTTCATCTGATTTCTCATCAAAGGTTCTAAGTTGGTCCTTCCCATTATTCAACACATAACACCTGCATCCAAAAATGTGAAAATATGAAACTAACGGAGTTTTGTTGTTCCATACCTCATATGCTGTTTTGTTGTGGTGCTTGTTGACGATACATAGGTTTTGAGTGTAGCATGATGTATTGGTTGCTTCACCCCAGAAATGCTGTGGCAACTTGCTTGTGGCAATCATTGTTCTTGTTGCTTCTTTCAACGTCCTATTCTTTCGCTCGGCAACACCATTTTGTTGAGGTGTACGGGCACCTGAGTATTCGTGTTGTATCCCAATTTCCGAACAGTATTGCTCTATAAAGCGGTTAGTAAATTCTGTACCTCTGTCGGTGTAACACCCCCGATATATTCAGGAATATTACAAGGCCGTAAATCCTTTACATAATGATTTACAAGGCTGAAGAATTGAACAGACATTAAAAGGTACTAACGAATGGAAATAACGGAATTAAGATACAACAGTTCTGACCAAATACTGAAAATACAATTGTTCAACAGAAACTTAATAATACATCACCAAATTCAAATTCATCATAAATGACTTCGTACTCGAGTACTTATTGAAATAACCAATAAACAACAGACAAATAAACCCGGCCGGAACATCACTCTGCACCCTCGTCGTCATGCAGCTCCAGTGGTTGTTTTCCCGCTCTCCTGGATCCTGAACATAAACAAAATGTTCACCCTCGAAGGGGTTAGCACAACGATGCAAGTACAAGTACCACAATACATTATTCAACGTCACACGCAGAATAATAATAACAGCGTAAATGATCAAATGTCAAACGAGTCTTCTCCTGCGAGAAACTCATACATAACATACACAACTGATAATCACAACATGATATCATAACATACACATGGTAATTCCGGCGATCCAGCGTTCACTGCCTAGAACCTACGATGATCCCGTCAAACCAACCCGTGGTGGAAAAACCCGTCCGATGATCCAGCACACGCTAGCATAGATCCCCCGATGATCCCGTCGGACCAACGCGAGGTGGACATACAATAACGACATACAAGCACGACAATATGTATAACATAAAACAAATAAGGTACTTGCCTAGATTCGAAGACAAGAACAATACTTCCACGAAAGCGAACACTCAAAGGTCGCCCCCTTCAATCAATCACGTAACGAGCTCGAACCTTAACAAAAGAAATAATATAGAATTTATCTCACGTCGTACGAATGTCTAACAATTCGATTTATAGCCAAAAGCTCATAACATGCAATCTGCCTGAACTTCTTAGCGCACGCTAAGTACTCAGTGTAGCGTGCGTTACGTTTGCTCGATAGCGCACGCAAACAACAAAGCCTAGCGTACGCTAACTATGCATGGTCAGTACTTCACTGATCAGCCAACTGACTCGTCTGAGGGCCTAACGTACGTTACGTACCAAACGTAGCGTACGTTAACTCATGCTCGATAGCGCACGTTAATCTACATAGCTTAGCATGCGCTAACTGTGCATGGCAGGTTACTATTGGGCAGTAGACAGATCTCAACATGATCAAGCCAAATGAAATCCTTAGTGTTGATTCATGTTACCTCCATGAATATCATGTTCATACGGTTATGAATGATCTTACGGATAACAACAACTTCGGATTCAGGAATATGTATACTATTATGAAACTATATTCCATTTCAAATACAATTCTTCATGCGATGATTCGGAAGGCTTGACGGTTGATATTAACACCTTTACCTCAATCAAAAACTATCATTCTGTAGTTTGATTAACATTCCATCTTAACAAGATAAATTCCTTCCATGATAAATCCTTGATATCCGTCTAACAATAGTGATGCTAAAGTCAAGTCCATGATTGTTACGAAGACACCTACTAAATTCGGATTTACCAATGATAGAAACTTCCTCTACTTGTTCAATGTAATAAGATTCGAATCATGATGTTCATAATCAAGGTACTTAAGGCCTATTCATCTCAATATTCCAAACATGATGTACTTTGGATAATTCCTCCAAGAAGATCAATATTTGCTAACATGATCATCTTATTCTCCATAACACGAATCTAGAGTTGAAGATAGAATCAACATACCTTAATATGACGAAATCACTGAACCACAAGGTATAATCCGACTCCGGTTGGTTATGTGCCACTCCAAGGTGTTACTTCTCTTTAATGATCACTCACAAGTGATAACCAATATTTAAGGATCACTAAGATGTGTTCTAAGTGTATTAGAAGGATGATTATAGCTCTCTGGCCTCTCAAGAATGAAGAATGGACGAAGGAAATGTAAGCCAAAATGGGTTGTTGTCTCATTTATAATATTCTGCACTTTAGCGAATTAGCGCACGCTACAATACATACTTAGCGCGCGCTAATAAGCGTTGACTCCAAATCTGTCCAGGTTCGTCCGCGGGAATCTTATCCGGACCCACGTCCCAGCTGGCGCATGTGCTAGCCGTCTACCTCAATAATTCAGTGTCTAGCGCACGCAACTCCTACATACGTAGCGTGCGCTAGTAATAGCTGATAGCGCGCGTTAAGCTACATTCTTAGCGTGCGCTATCACGAGTTTGCATGAGAAAATTTGCATGTTGTTATACTTAAGTACAAGGATGCCAATGCAAGAAATATCATACTCCAATAATCAAAACCACAAATCCGAATAATACAGGGTTTGAATACAGATGAAATACACAGTAATAAATCCGGATATTACAGTCGGAACGAATGTACACAATACTCAACGTCTTTTCATTTTGCAACTTTCTCAGGAGCTCGGGCAGCTTTGATGATGTTTCCTTCTTCTTGCTAAGGAAAATTCTCCAAGCATACCTGGAATAATCATCAACAACAACCATGCAGTATTTCTTACCTCCCAAACTTACTGGGTCTACAGGACCGTAGAGATCCATATGTAGCATTTCCAACACTCTTTGGGTTGAAAGGTAGGATTTGCTCTTCAGGGTTGACTTGATTTGCTTGCCTTTCTGACACGGTCTGCAGACGCTGTCCTTCTTAAATGATACATTTGGCAAACCTCTAACCATTCCCTATCTTGAGAGCTTGTTGATTGTCTTGAAGTTGACGTAAGACATCCTCTTGTTCCATAACCACCTAAGATCTGCAGTGCCTTTGGCAACAAATCATGGAATTGAGGAGCTCATAGGCTTCCAGTTAGCAATATACATGTTACCTGATCTGCTTCCTGTAAGCACAACTTCCTTGGTTTGGATGTTCTTGACTCTACAGCGATCTATATAGAATTTCACCGAGAACTGTTTATCACAGAACTGGCTAATACTAAGTAGATTGTACTGTAAGCCTTCAACATATGCAACATCGGTGACTTTGAATTTTCCGACAAGTAGGTTTCCTTTCCCTCTTGTTCTTCCTTTAGATTTATCACCAAAACGAACTTTTGGACCGCAACCTTCTACAAAATCTGATAGCTTGCTCCTATCTCCGGTCATGTGCCGAGAGCATCCACTATCAAAGTACCAGGTATCCTCCTCTAGAATGTCCTGTAATAAAGAAATTAAGTAGATTTAGGTCCCCTTTGATTTTTGGGTCCATGTATGTTAGTTCCTCTAGGTACCCAAGTTTTCCTGACAGCAATTGGTTTACTGAAGGTCATACTCGGTACAGTGTTGCGATATCTACGAGGTTCATATCCGTAGTTGTTATAACCATGATAATTATTATGCATGAAAAATTCAGGGTTATTATTATTAATCCAGTACGAGTGCTGTCTCGGAGGTGGAGCCATTTTCTTAGGCCTAACAGCTTGCCTTCTGGGTCTCCAGTTGGATTCCCAATGCTGTTGTTGATAATGAGTGGGCACTTGCTGTCTCGAGGAATAACGGGGCTCCTGTATCCAATACCTAGGCGTGATGTACTGATAGTACTGCCGTGCGGGCCTTTGGTAATTGGATACAGCCTTCCTTCTGAATGGCTGTTGGCGCTGTTGATATGCTCGGGGAACATGCTGTTGAGTGCGCCTCACAAGTTGGAACGACTTATGATTCCGCTGTCTGGAATAGGATTGCGAGGGCAGAATGGCAGCCTTCAGTTTTCGCGGTGCAGCAGGTTCCTTCACGGGACTAGGGGTATATTTTGATACTGGAATGTGTTCCACACTCTTGACAAACACTGTACTAGTTTTCCCTTTGTTTGAACATGAGCTATATCCTAAGCCATTTTTGTCATGAGCATGTTGCCCACTGCTCAGAATTTCTTCCATTCTTTTGGATGATTTCTCGAACGATTTGAGAGTGGTCTCAAGTTCAATTTCTCGTTTTTCGAGAGTTGTAACTTTGGCTTGAAGTAGAACTAAATCATTTGTCTTGCTCTCGTTGTGAGTTTTAATCTCACTTAGTTCATGAGCAAGTTGATGATTGTTCTCCATGAGTTTTTCAAAATCGACTTTGCTGGTTTCACAATCAAGGGACATATTTTTATAATTTATCTTCAGCAAATCATTTTCATCTTTCAGCTCTAAGTTAGATAGCTGGAGCTGCATATTCTCGTTTTTCAATGTCTCATGGGCCTTTTGAATGTTTTTAAATTCATTCATAATGTTTTCAAAAGTATGAGATGCATTTGATGGAATAGCTGAGGTTGAACTTACCTCATCATCGCTATCTTCACCTTCCGGAATGTCTTTGGCCATAAAGCACATATATGCTTTATCATCGAACTCATCATCAGATGAATCACTTTCGGTGACCACCTGAAGACATTCTTCAGATTTGGATGGTGTGGGGGAGGCTTATGATTCTCCAATCAGGGCCTTGAGCTTGTTTTTCCAAGCACGTCTTCTTTCATCTCTCTCTTGTTGCTCGGCCTCCGGCAACTTTTGAACTTTGGGATGAGGACATTTATTTGCATAATGCCCTAGTTTCCTGCAATTATAGCACAGGTTAGAATTACCGGATGAATTTTCGGTACTTACCTTTTGGACAGGTTTGGGCCTGTAGGGAGTCTGCTTGATGAACTTTTTGAATTTGTGCATGAGAAGCACCATTTCATCTTGAGATAGGATGTCGTCGTCACTGTCAGCATTCTTATGACTAGGCTTCGACGAGCTGGGCATGCTGTGTCGACGACTCGATACAGCGCCTAGTGCTGTGACCTTTGAAGGAGATTCTTCAGCTTTCTCTCTTCTGTCAATATCATACTCAAAAGCTTTGAGGTCAGAAAAGAGGTCAAAAGTAGTTATTTCATTAAGATTGCAAGACACACGCATAGCTGTGGTCTTAATGTCCCATCGGGCTGGGAGAGATCTGAAATTTTTTAAATTCTTCTCCTTTTGGGTATAAATTTTGCCCAACGCTTCAAGTTCACCAACAATACCAGTGAATCTGAGGTCAAGTTCCTCAAGTGTCTCAGTTGGTTTCATTTCGAAGGATTCAAATTGCTGAGTCAGTTTTGAAATCTTATTTTCTTTTGAGACCTCAGTTCCCTCACAAATTAACTTGAGTTTATCCCAGATTTCCTTGACTGTTTTGCAGCTCTTTACCTTCGAGAACGTGCCTTTGTCAAGGGTGACAAATAACGCGTTCTTAGCCACATTGTCAAGGTTGGCTCGCTTTCTTTCATCTGTGGTCCATTGCTCGCGATCCTTCTCGAGCATCTCAGCATGGGCTTGACCTTCAATCCTTGCGGCCGTGTTTACCTTCATGATCTTGATAGGACTATCCTGTATCACAACAATCATCTCTTCGTGCATTGCTGCAAGATGAGCCTCCATCCTAATTCTCCAATCATCAAATTCGTTAATAGAGAACATAGGCACTTTGTTGATCATAGAAGTATCCATGTGAAAGTAAGGAAATGAAAGAGACTGTTTATAAAGAGTAAGTGATTATGGATCTGATTCGATTAAAAATACGACTGATTCTTTTAGAATCAACAGCTCCGATACCACTTGTTGGCCACTAAGTATACTGGATACAGCTTGGGAAGTAGTTTAAACAACAAGCTGTACTGATTTTAAATCTGAGTGCGTAGCGGAAGTCTTAGATACAGTAAGTTGATGTGGATACAACAACTAGGTGTACAGTGTATACTTAAGTAATCACAGTAAATAAAACAGTAAAAACTGAAGGTACATAACACAGTATTTAAAGTGGTTCGAGGTAAACCCCTCTACGTCCACTGGTCCTCCACACAGGAGTAAAATGTTTATTATAATTACTACATACACAACTACGTAATTATAATAGTTATACAATCAATATATCATTCACACATACTAATATAAAGATCTTAGCTTCAATCGTTCACACAGATTGGTTTGAGCTAAAGCTTGACTGACTTCTTCACACGGAGTTCTGAAGCTACGTCTTCCTCAGTCCACACAGGGCTGATATGGGTTTGTTCAAGGTATAGAACAGAGAGTGAACAACAGCTTTGACTTTATGAGCTTGTAGCTGATGAAGTGTTGTTCGATGAGGATGAGCACTGTATATCTCTTTTATCAAAGTTGCAGTAAGCTTGGAGATATATTTTGCTCTGATTATAACTTGATAGCTTTTAATGATATCAGTTTTGTAACACCCCCAGATCCGACCGGGAATATTACAGCGCCGTGGGCCCCGAGATGGAACCCACAAGGCTGAAGGAAATTTTCGCAAACATTTACAAACGCCCAAGAGGCTAACGACGGTATTATCTATTAAAAACATTCGAAGATTTATAAAACTCGTTTATCAAACCGTCGTAAAAACTCATTTGAAACCACAAGGCCCAAAATGCCAAAACTCAACAGTTTAAAAACATACGTTAAGATATCGCTTACACGTACCGACAGAATAGATTTAGAAAATGATTGCCAAAGTAACCTAAGTTCTAGGATACCAAAAAGGCCATTTAAAAATACTCACGCAATGGATAAAGACAAACAATTAAAATACTCTAGCAAATGAATACAACAACCGATCGAAACTCAAAACACAAATACATGCCCTTGCCGGTATCCTCCGGGAAGTTCATCTCTCCACGACCGCTACAAACTTGATAATCCAAGAACCTAAAAAGAAAGCCCACGACGGGGTCAGCCATAATATCCAACAATGATAACCATCACATCTCGTCAATAATTACATATCAATGGAAATACTAAGTAAGAATACGACCAATGTAATCTTACCGTCGTAACTTTACGAGAATCCACGATTCGTATCCTTAACAAAACATTATAATAATACCGAAATATCTGTACGGTATCTCAACAATACTCAAGGTTCTCAAAACATTATCATAACTCGCGATACGGAAATTCTATCAACTCTGGCCAATTCAATCCATCAGATAACATCGAAAATTCCAATACGATAATCGATTGTCCATCAAAGACAAGTACCAAGGAAATACGGAACATACCTCAAGATACGAAATACCATGACAACCACGTCAGTCTAATCCGAGATCAGATCAACATAACATACGGACATGGTCCTAACACAAGACCTACAAATGCATACTCATATGACAACGTCAATATGATCACAACAATAACGACAATGTATACTTATGGCAAACCCATAATATACATATGCACAACAACAATACATGGCAATCCGATGATCCAAATTCCTTGCCTAGATCCCCCGATGATCCCGTCAGACCAACCCGAGGTGGAAAACCCGTCCGTTGATCCAGCGCACGCTAGCATAGATCCCCCGATGATCCCGTTGGACCAACCCGAGGTGGACATACAACAACAACGTACAAATGCATATAACAATGATACACAATGCATGACAACAACGATACACGCATGTATCACAACATGATCGACATGAAATGACAAAAATGATTAGAGTACTTGCCCCGAGTCCTTCGAGAGCAATCTCGATGTCCAGACCATCACAAACCATTATTCTGAATATTCGACGATCCGAAATGTCACGGATGGTAAATAATTCACGCCTTTGTCTATAGCATGATGTATCCTCGATACCAAGTATGCCAACAATAATGTAAATCATATACATTATGATTTAATTCCCAAAACTCAAATACAACCTATAATCTCAACTCTCCTGTGATTACGATTTATAAACATTGCGATACGAATTATAAACGAATGAATATGAAACCATTCATTAAATATTATAAACTGAGCAAGTAATAACTTGCCTCGATACCAATGAAGCCGTTACCAATTCCTTGCCGTCGTCTACATGTCCCTCGGCCCTGATCAAAGCAATCTACGAACATTCTTGAATACGACCGCAAAGCATGGTTCTAAACATCGATCAATAATCTCAACCTATTACAATAATAGATTTAACATACATTCGATAACAATCAATAATCGATATAACTAATCCACAAACCCAACGATTCCAAAATATCTCGATTAAACACAAGTCCGAACAATCTAACTCAAACAATTACGAATTCATTCCCATGATTCCACAAAGCCCACATATCGATTCGATAAGGCGAGTATACAAACTTAACCGAAATATTCCAATCAATTTCTCTTTCAAAACTTCAATCAAACACCTTGAAGGCGGAATTCAAAGGTATATTCGAATAATCAATCAACAAACACCAACCACATCAAGAACACGAAGAACATAATCACAAACATATATATCCTTCAACATTACATGATTCTAGCCATCGATACGAACTAAACCACCAAAATATATCAAGAATCTCAAACATCCCAAAATATTAGAGTTCAAGCCAATTACCTTCAATCCGGCGAAAGAATCAATAATGATGTTATAATCCTTGTTCCAAGCTTTCCTAGATGTTATCACTTGATAAACCAACTCAAAAGCTGAGGTTTAGGGGTTAAAAATCGAGTTTAGGTGATTTGGGACGAAAGGGGATCGTTTAGGATGGGTTGGGAAATGAAATTCCCGACTGCTTTACGTTTTTATACGCCCAGGCATGTTAGCGTACGCTAACTTCATCAATAGCGTGCGCTACTTGTTCCCAGAATACAGAGAGTATAGCTTTTGCCATTTTGAGCATAACTCAATCATCCGTACTCCGATTAACTCACCGTTTGAACCATTAGAAAGCTAACTCGATGCTCTATTATACTATTATGTTTCAGAGTTTTTGGAGTTTTCAAGAATCGGTGGTGATTTTCCAAAGTCGAACCTTATACACATTACTTTCCAAACAAGTGTCCAAATCTTATTTCCACTAACATTTCAACATATAGTCTTCTTAATCATATCATATACACCAAGAATCATAATCACTTGCATGTTCATCAACATACGAAGTAAACAATAACAACAACATTAAAAACCCGAAATGAAGGGAGATATTAACCAACATATCTCTTGAAGAAAAACAACACCGTTCAAAACCACACGAATCATATCAATATCCGCATATCAACCATATTGTCAACATAACTCAGTAATCCATCTCATAACCATACTCATCAACTCATAAACATGACGATCATCAACTCAAGAACATAATATACAATCCAAAATGAAATCCCAAAGTGGAGAGTAATTACCTCTTTGAAGGAATGGATTGAATCCCAAGGTTGAATCCGTTTTCAATCACTTCCAAGCTTCAAATGTTGTTAGGAATGATCAACTCAAGTGTTTGGAACCTCAACTTCTCTCTAAGACCTCTCTCTATCGGTTCACATGAATAAATGGACGGAAATGACGAATATTGGCCAACCGCACTTATATATATATCAGACATTACTAACGACGCTAACATCTTCGCTAACGTCGTTACACACTTAGCGTGCGCTAAATGTCTATGTTAGCGTGCGCTATCAAGTCCGAGAGGCAAATCGTCTTATCGCATGAAGTGATTTACGTACGCAATGCCCATGCAATAGCGTAAATGCCTCTATTTAGCATACGCAAGTGTCCTACCTTAGCGTGCGCTACTCATAGTTGACTCGTTTGTCTGTATGCTTCCGAAGACAGGTCCACACGCCGAAAGTGCTGACGAGGATAAGATTCCTTTTTGTCCGATATACAGTTAGTGTGCGCTAATCAACATGCATTAGCGTGCGCTATCACTACATTACAACATCCGTTGACTTATCAGAATGTGCGTCGAAAGTGGCCTGGTCCACACGCAGATTCCTTCCGATCTGACTGCATTAGCGTGCGTTATCTTATATCCGTAGCGTGCGCTAAACCTGCACGATAGCGTGCGCTACTCATGATTATTAGCGTGCGCTAATAATGTTACACTTAGCCATTTTCAGCTATTCTTGTCCAACGTCTCAACATACAGAATACGAACATACGACATACTGAATACATATACTTCTTACATCCAATTGTCGACCAAGTACGACAATTATACCAATACTGACATCTCAGTCCTTCATTATTTTATCCATACTGTACAGATTCCACGCTGTACAACATAACTCGGATAAAATAATATTAAACATCAGTAGTAGAGATTCCGGATATTACATTCTACACCACTTAAAATAAGTTTCGTCCTCGAAACTTGCAATCCGTCATAAAAACAAATAAACCGTTCAACCAAAATATCCCGAAATAATCACGACAACGATGAATCATCATTATTACCGAATAACCAAAATAGCATACTTACATATGCGCCAAGTCGACGATCTCCTGAGATACTAGCAAGTGACTTCACTGAAATGCCTCAACACGCTTACAATAACAATTCCATAAGTCCCAACCAGATATATTATCGTCAGATGAAATAATCTATCCGTGTCAGATCTTGTCTGCCTGATCGCACAATCAAATCCCAATCTAGATACAAATCAATAATACACGATACAACTGTGAAACAACTGTCCAAAACAATGACAACACACCCCGAAATATCGACATAACGTCCGAACGCTCATATGATCGTTAACGATGATCAATCAACATATTAGCCAAGAATATCATCGACATGATAAACTCTAATTCGACCATCCAAAGGTCAAAACACACTTCGAGAATACTTTCACACGGTAAGCTCCAACACGGTCAACATAGAACCACGAAAACAGATATACGAAAGAATAACATTCTCAAAATGACACACCAATCACGTACAGTAGATCTCAATAAACATACCCGACTGGTGAACATATCCAATCCTATATGGAGTGGGAACGACCACTCAATATTCAAAGCAACCAGCATGGGGTCACCATATCCAATGTCTCAGTTTCACAAAACCCACAGTTCCAAAATTACATCCTGTGCATGAATTCTACATTCTGTAGCATATTCTTCTTATCTGATCAATCAACCGATCATCCCTAGATAACCAACTACCATACTGAAGTTCGAATCTTTATTCATCGTACCGTACTGATGCCTTATCCAGTTTGTGAGTCACACTCATAACTCCATCATGATATGCATTATGCACTAAATGCGTATTTATATCGATCATATTTTCAAAACCAGTTTGAAATCATATAGTCTCACAAAAGATAAATTTCCGAAAGTTCTTTCAAAAATTTCAAAACTCAAAACATAATTTTTCGTAAGTCCACGAAATCAATTTTGAAAAAAATTAAATCGGCTCATTGGTGCCAAGTATTCGATAACGATTTCCTTCGATTCTACACGATTTGAAGTTTCAAATGAAAATTATGCAAATGCTAGACTACATTCATATTACAGTATACCAATTCGATTCGCTATTCCATCGGAAAACCACACGATAAAGTTCCGAAATTTTCAATATATAAACTCCGACTAAAAACTCCTTTTCCACATATGACTCGCAACGTCAATCATTTTCCATCCTGGATCACCTCAATTATGCTATGACAATGCATTGAAACAAATCAACACAGCGAAAGACTTCCCGAGAAGTTTCTTTTGAACAAGTAATCCAGAACCCCGAAAGGCAGGAACGACATAGATAAACGATTGATAAAGTGTTTTACAAGTCTCGGGAGTTTATAAGAAAACAGAAAAGTCTTTTGAAATATTAGGGTCTCAGCTCGTATCTCGTTCCGCATTACAAGAAGTTTAAAAAAAAGTAGGAAACTCTTTTTTTTCGGACCCCAAGTCCTGAGTTATAAAACAATTTCAAAAATCTATTGGGTCTCGGCCCAAAAATCATTTACGGTAAAACATCCGTAAAACATTCATTTTGAAAAGTATCATTTTCAAATGCTCAAAAACAGTTCATATATCTCAAAATGAACTAACATGACTACATGTTCTCCTGAACAATCCACAATATTTCTCCGAAATGCACAACTCCGTTCCAAAACTTAATCGACATATTGATTTCCAAAATCATAACTTCTCAAGATCATCAATCCTGTCCCAACTCTGTCATCTTATACTGTAACGTATAATATCTTTCTGAACCTCAGAACATATCAACTTAGAACGACAATAAATCTCAATGCAATTCAAAAATCCAATACTTACAGATCGTGAAGCCGACGATTCCCCGTGATACTGGCACATGTCTCGACTCAAGAAAATACTCGACACAGATATTTTCAAAACACACATTTTGCAAACTCAGTTCAACTCGAGAAAACAACACAGCTCTATCTCAAAAAAAACACGTTAACACCATTTGAAAAAGTTACAACAATCCCAGTACCACACTCGTAAATCACATAACGCACAAGCCTGAGTGAACAACAAAAACCCGGAGCTCAAACACTTGTCAACCGACAACTCGAATGACACGACAAAAGCACGACCCAACTCGACCCGACTGCCTAGGTTTTCACAACCTAAGCTCCGATACCATATTCTGTAGCACCCCCAGATCCGACCGGGAATATTACAGCGCCGTGGGCCCCGAGATGGAACCCACAAGGCTGAAGGAAATTTTCGCAAATATTTACAAACGCCCAAGAGGCTAACGACGGTATTATCTATTAAAAACATTCGAAGATTTATAAAACTCGTTTATCAAACCGTCGTAAAAACTCATTTGAAACGACAAGGCCCCAAATGCCAAAACTCAACAGTTTAAAAACATACGTTAAGATATCGCTTACACGTACCGACAGAATAGATTTAGAAAATGATTGCCAAAGTAACCTAAGTTACCGGATACCAAAAAGGCCATTTAAAAATACTCACGCAGCGGATAAAGACAAACAATTAAAATACTCTAGCAGCGGAATACAACAACTGATCAAAAACTCAAAACACAAATACATGCCCTTGCCAGTATCCTCCGTGAAGTTCATCTCTCCACGACCGCTATAAACTTGATAATCCAAGAACCTAAAAAGAAAGCCCACGACGGGGTCAACCATAATATCCAACAATGATAACCATCACATCTCGTCAATAATTACATATCAATGGAAATACTAAGTAAGAATACGACCAGTGTAATCTTACCGTCAGAACTACGAGAATCCACGATTCGTATCCTTAACAAAACATTATAATAATACCGAAATATCTCATGCGGTATCTCAACAATACTCAAGGTTCTCAAAACATTATCATAACTCGCGATACGGAAATTATATCAACTCGCCAATTCAATCCATCGATAACATCGACAATTCCAATACGATAATCGATTGTCCATCAAAGACAAGTACCAAGGAAATACGAACATACCTCAAGATACGAAATACCATGACAACCACGTCGGTCTAATCCGAGATCGATCAACATAACATACGGACATGGTCCTAACACAAGACCTACAAATGCATACTCATATGACAACGTCAATATGATCACAACAATAACGACAATGTATACTTATGGCAAACCCATAATATACATATGCACAACAACAATACATGGCAATCCGATGATCCAGCGTTCACTGCCTAGATCCCCCGATGATCCCGTCAGACCAACCCGAGGTGGAAAACCCGTCCGTTGATCCAGCGCACGCTAGCATAGATCCCCCGATGATCCCGTCGGACCAACCCGAGGTGGACATACAACAACAACGTACAAATGCATATAACAATGATACACAATGCATGACAACAACGATACACGCATGTATCACAACATGATCGACATGAAATGACAAAAATGATTAGAGTACTTGCCCCGAGTCCTTCGAGAGCAATCTCGATGTCCAGACCATCACAAACCATTATTCTGAATATTGGACGATCCGAAATGTCACGGATGGTAAATAATTCACGCCTTTGTATATAGCATGATGTATCCTCGATACCAAGTGTGCCAACAATAATGTAAATCATATACATTATGATTTAATTCCCAAAACTCAAATACAACCTATAATCTCAACTCTCCTGTGATTACGATTTATAAACATTGCGATACGAATTATAAACGAATGAAACTGAAACCATTCATTAAATATTATAAACTGAGCAAGTAATAACTTGCCTCGATACCAATGAAGCCGTTACCAATTCCTTGCCGTCGTCTACATGTCCCTCGGCCCTGATCAAAGCAATCTACGAACATTCTTGAATACGACCGCAAAGCATGGTTCTAAACATCGATCAATAATCTCAACCTATTACAATAATAGATTTAACATACATTCGATAACAATCAACAATCGATATAACTAATCCACAAACCCAACGATTCCAAAATATCTCGATTAAACACAAGTCCGAACAATCTAACTCAAACAATTACGAATTCATTCCCATGATTCCACAAAGCCCACATATCGATTCGATAAGGCGAGTATACAAACTTAACCGAAATATTCCAATCAATTTCTCTTTCAAAACTTCAATCAAACACCTTGAAGGCGGAATTCAAAGGTATATTCGAATAATCAATCAACAAACACCAACCACATCAAGAACACGAAGAACATAATCACAAACATATATATCCTTCAACATTACATGATTCTAGCCATCGATACGAACTAAACCACCAAAATATATCAAGAATCTCAAACATCCCAAAATATTAGAGTTCAAGCCAATTACCTTCAATCCGGCGAAAGAATCAATAATGATGTTATAATCCTTGTTCCAAGCTTTCCTAGATGTTATCACTTGATAAACCAACTCAAAAGCTGAGGTTTAGGGGTTAAAAATCGAGTTTAGGTGATTTGGGACGAAAGGGGATCGTTTAGGATGGGTTGGGAAATGAAATTCCCGACTGCTTTACGTTTTTTATACGCCCAGGCATGTTAGCGTACGCTAACTTCATCAATAGCATGCGCTACTTGTTCCCAGAATACAGACAGTATAGATTTTGCCATTTTGAGCATAACTCAATCATCCGGACTCCGATTAACTCACCGTTTGAACCATTAGAAAGCTAACTCGATGCTCTATTATACTATTATGTTTCAGAGTTTTTGGAGTTTTCAAGAATCGGTGGTGATTTTCCAAAGTCGAACCTTATACACATTACTTTCCAAACAAGTGTCCAAATCTTATTTCCACTAACATTTCAACATATAGTCTTCTTAATCATATCATATACACCAAGAATCATAATCACTTGCATGTTCATCAACATACGAAGTAAACAATAACAACAACATTAAAAACCCGAAATGAAGGGAGATATTAACCAACATATCTCTTGAAGAAAAACAACACCGTTCAAAACCACACGAATCATATCAATATCCGCATATCAACCATATTGTCAACATAACTCAGTAATCCATATCATAACCATACTCATCAACTCATAAACATGACGATCATCAACTCAAGAACATAATATACAATCCAAAATGAAATCCCAAAGTGGAGAGTAATTACCTCTTTGAAGGAATGGATTGAATCCCAAGGTTGAATCCGTTTTCAATCACTTCCAAGCTTCAAATGTTGTTAGGAATGATCAACTCAAGTGTTTGGAACCTCAACTTCTCTCTAAGACTTCTCTCTATCGGTTCACATGAAGAAATGGACGGAAATGACGAATAATGGCCAACTGCACTTATATATATATCAGACATTACTAACGTACGCTAACATCTTGATTAACGTCGTTACACACTTAGCGTCGCTAATTGTCTTTGTTAGCGTGCGCTATCGAAGTCCAGGCAAATCGTCTTACTGCATGAAGTGATTTACGTACGCAATGCCCATGCAATAGCGTACGTAAATGCCTCTATTTAGCGTACGCAAGTGTCCTACCTTAGCGTGCGCTACTCATAGTTGACTCGTTTGTCTGTATGCTTCCGAAGACAGGTCCACACGCCGAAAGTGCTGACGAGGATAAGATTCCTTTTTGTCCGATATACAGTTAGCGTGCGCTAATCAACATGCATTAGCGTGCGCTATCACTACATTACAACATCCGTTGACTTATCAGAATGTGCGTCGAAAGTGGCCTGATCCACACGCAGATTCCTTCCGATTTGACTGCATTAGCGTGCGTTATCTTATATCCGTAGCGTGCGCAAAACCTGCACGAAAGCGTGCGCTACTCATGATTATTAGCGTGCGCTAATAATGTTACACTTAGCCATTTTCAGCTATTCTTGTCTAACGTCTCAACATACAGAATACGAACATACGACATACTGAATACATATACTTCTTACATCCAATTGTCGACCAAGTACGACAATTATACCAATACTGACATCTCAGTCCTTCATTATTTTATCCATACTGTACAGATTCCACGCTGTACAACATAACTCGGATAAAATAATATTAAACATCAGTAGTAGAAATTCCGGATATTACATTCTACATCACTTAAAATAAGTTTCGTCCTCGAAACTTGCAATCCGTCATAAAAACAAATAAACCGTTCAACCAAAATATCCCGAAATAATCACGACAACGATGAATCATCATTATTACCGAATAACCAAAATAGCATACTTACATATGCGCCAAGTCGACGATCTCCTGAGATACTAGCAAGTGACTTCACTGAAAAGCCTCAACACGCTTACAATAACAATTCCATAAGTCCCAACCAGATATATTATCGTCAGATGAAATAATCTATCCGTGTCAGATCTTGTCTGCCTGATCGCACAATCAAATCCCAATCTAGATACAAATCAATAATACACGATACAACTGTGAAACAACTGTCCAAAACAATGACAACAGACCCCGAAATATCGACATAACGTCCGAACGCTCATACGATCGTTAACGATGATCAATCAACAAATTAGCCAAGAATATCATCGACATGATAAACTCTAATTCGACCATCCAAAGGTCAAAACACACTTCGAGAATACTTTCACACGGTAAGCTCCAACATGGTCAACATAGAACCACGGAAACAGATATACGAAAGAATAACATTCTCAAAATGACACACCAATCACGTACAGTAGATCTCAATAAACATACCCGACTGGTGAACATATCCAATCCTATATGGAGTGGGAACGACCACTCAATATTCAAAGCAACCAGAATGGGGTCACCATATCCAATGTCTCGCCACAAAACCCACAGTTCCAAAATTACATCCTGTGCATGAATTCTACATTCTGTAGCATATTCTTCTTATCTGATCAATCAACCGATCATCCCTAGATAACCAACTACCATACTGAAGTTCGAATCTTTATTCATCGTACCGTACTGATGCCTTATCCAGTTTGTGAGTCACACTCATAACTCCATCATGATATGCATTATGCACTAAATGCGTATTTATATCGATCATATTTTCAAAACCAGTTTGAAATCATATAGTCTCGTCAAAGATAAATTTCCAAAGTTCTTTCAAAATTTCAAAACTCAAAACATAAATTTTCGTAAGTCCACGAAATCAATTTTCGAAAAAAAATTAAATCGGCTCGCTGGTGCCAAGTATTCGATAACAGTTTCCTTCGATTCTACACGATTTCGAAGTTTCAAATGAAAATTATGCAAATGCTAGACTACATTCATATTATTGTATACCAATTCAGTTCGCTATTCCATCGGAAAACCACATGATAAAGTTCCGAAATTTTCAATATATAAACTCCGACTAAAAAATCCTTTTCCACATATGACTCGCAACGTCAATCATTTTCCATCCTGGATCACCTCAATTATGCTATGACAATGCATTGAAACAAATCAACACAGCGAAAGACTTCCCGAGAAGTTTCTTTTGAACAAGTAATCCAGAACCCCGAAAGGCAGGAACGACATAGATAAACGATTGATAAAGTGTTTTACAAGTCTCGGGAGTTTTTAAGAAAACAGAAAAGTCTTTTGAAATATTAGGGTCTCAGCTCGTATCTCGTTCCGCATTACAAGAAGTTTAAAAAAAAGTAGGAAACTCTTTTTTTTTCGGACCCCATGTCCTGAGTTATAAAACAATTTTAAAAATCTATTGGGTCTCGGCCCAAAAATCATTTACGGTAAAACATCCGTAAAACATTCATTTTGAAAAGTATCATTTTCAAATGCTCAAAAACAGTTCATATATCTCAAAATGAACTAACATGACTACATGTTCTCCTGAACAATCCACAATATTTCTCCGAAATGCACAAATTGCTCCAAAACTTAATCGACATATTGATTTCCAAAATCATAACTTCTCAAGATCATCAATCCTGTCCCAACTCGTCATCTTATACCTGTAACGTATAATATCTTTCAACCTCGAACATATCAACTTAGAACGACAATAAATCTCAATGCAATTCAAAAATCCAATACTTACAGATCGTGAAGCCGACGATTCCCCGTGAAACTGGCACATGTCTCGACTCAAGAAAATACTCGACACAGATATTTTCAAAACACACATTTTGCAAACTCAATTCAACTCGAGAAAACAACACAGCTCTATCTGAAAAAAACACGTTAACACCATTTGAAAAAGTTACAACAATCCCAGTACCACACTGGTAAATCACATAACGCACAAGCCTGAGTGAACAACAAAAACCCGGAGCTCAAACACTTGTCAACCGACAACTCGAATGACACGACAAAAGCACGACCCAACTCGACCCGACTGCCTAGGTTTTCACAACCTAAGCTCCGATACCATATTCTGTAGCACCCCCAGATCCGACCGGGAATATTACAGCGCCGTGGGCCCCGAGATGGAACCCACAAGGCTGAAGGAAATTTTCGCAAATATTTACAAACGCCCAAGAGGCTAACGACGGTATTATCTATTAAAAACATTCGAAGATTTATAAAACTCGTTTATCAAACCGTCGTAAAAACTCATTTGAAACCACAAGGCCCAAAATGCCAAAACTCAACAGTTTAAAAACATACGTTAAGATATCGCTTACACGTACCGACAGAATAGATTTAGAAAATGATTGCCAAAGTAACCTAAGTTACCGGATACCAAAAAGGCCATTTAAAAATACTCACGCAGCGGATAAAGACAAACAATTAAAATACTCTAGCAGCGGAATACAACAACTGATCAGAAACTCAAAACACAAATACATGCCCTTGCCAGTATCCTCCGGGAAGTTCATCTCTCCACGACCGCTACAAACTTGATAATCCAAGAACCTAAAAAGAAAGCCCACGACGGGGTCAGCCATAATATCCAACAATGATAACCATCACATCTCGTCAATAATTACATATCAATGGAAATACTAAGTAAGAATACGACCAGTGTAATCTTACCGTCGTAACTTTACGAGAATCCACGATTCGTATCCTTAACAAAACATTATAATAATACCGAAATATCTGTACGGTATCTCAACAATACTCAAGGTTCTCAAAACATTATCATAACTCGCGATACGGAAATTATATCAACTCTGGCCAATTCAATCCATCAGATAACATCGACAATTCCAATACGATAATCGATTGTCCATCAAAGACAAGTACCAAGGAAATACGGAACATACCTCAAGATACGAAATACCATGACAACCACGTCAGTCTAATCCGAGATCAGATCAACATAACATACGGACATGGTCCTAACACAAGACCTACAAATGCATACTCATATGACAACGTCAATATGATCACAACAATAACGACAATGTATACTTATGGCAAACCCATAATATACATATGCACAACAACAATACATGGCAATCCGATGATCCAGCGTTCACTGCCTAGATCCCCCGATGATCCCGTTAGACCAACCCGAGGTGGAAAACCCGTCCGTTGATCCAGCGCACGCTAGCATAGATCCCCCGATGATCCCGTCGGACCAAGCCGAGGTGGACATACAACAACAACGTACAAATGCATATAACAATGATACACAATGCATGACAACAACGATACACGCATGTATCACAACATGATCGACATGAAATGACAAAAATGATTAGAGTACTTGCCCCGAGTCCTTCGAGAGCAATCTCGATGTCCAGACCATCACAAACCATTATTCTGAATATTCGACGATCCGAAATGTCACGGATGGTAAATAATTCACGCCTTTGTCTATACCATGATGTATCCTCGATACCAAGTATGCCAACAATAATGTAAATCATATACATTATGATTTAATTCCCAAAACTCAAATACAACCTATAATCTCAACTCTCCTGTGATTACGATTTATAAACATTGCGATACGAATTATAAACGAATGAAACTGAAACCATTCATTAAATATTATAAACTGAGCAAGTAATAACTTGCCTCGATACCAATGAAGCCGTTACCAATTCCTTGCCGTCGTCTACATGTCCCTCGGCCCTGATCAAAGCAATCTACGAACATTCTTGAATACGACCGCAAAGCATGGTTCTAAACATCGATCAATAATCTCAACCTATTACAATAATAGATTTAACATACATTCGATAACAATCAACAATCGATATAACTAATCCACAAACCCAACGATTCCAAAATATCTCGATTAAACACAAGTCCGAACAATCTAACTCAAACAATTACGAATTCATTCCCATGATTCCACAAAGCCCACATATCGATTCGATAAGGCGAGTATACAAACTTAACCGAAATATTCCAATCAATTTCTCTTTCAAAACTTCAATCAAACACCTTGAAGGCGGAATTCAAAGGTATATTCGAATAATCAATCAACAAACACCAACCACATCAAGAACACGAAGAACATAATCACAAACATATATATCCTTCAACATTACATGATTCTAGCCATCGATACGAACTAAACCACCAAAATATATCAAGAATCTCAAACATCCCAAAATATTAGAGTTCAAGCCAATTACCTTCAATCCGGCGAAAGAAT
Source organism: Orobanche coerulescens (assembly GCA_033398695.1). Taxonomy (NCBI): domain Eukaryota; kingdom Viridiplantae; phylum Streptophyta; class Magnoliopsida; order Lamiales; family Orobanchaceae; genus Orobanche; species Orobanche coerulescens. The sequence goes on along the minus strand of CM065801.1, from coordinate 203,013,015 downwards.
CAATAATGATGTTATAATCCTTGTTCCAAGCTTTCCTAGATGTTATCACTTGATAAACCAACTCAAAAGCTGAGGTTTAGGGGTTAAAAATCGAGTTTAGGTGATTTGGGACGAAAGGGGATCGTTTAGGATGGGTTGGGAAATGAAATTCCCGACTGCTTTACGTTTTTATACGCCCAGGCATGTTAGCGTACGCTAACTTCATCAATAGCGTGCGCTACTTGTTCCCAGAATACAGACAGTATAGCTTTTGCCATTTTGAGCATAACTCAATCATCCGGACTCCGATTAACTCACCGTTTGAACCATTAGAAAGCTAACTCGATGCTCTATTATACTGTTATGTTTCAGAATTTTTGGAGTTTTCAAGAATCGGTGGTGATTTTCCAAAATCGAACCTTATACACATTACTTTCCAAACAAGTGTCCAAATCTTATTTCCACTAACATTTCAACATATAGTCTTCTTAATCATATCATATACACCAAGAATCATAATCACTTGCATGTTCATCAACATACGAAGTAAACAATAACAACAACATTAAAAACCCGAAATGAAGGGAGATATTAACCAACATATCTCTTGAAGAAAAACAACACCGTTCAAAACCACACGAATCATATCAATATCCGCATATCAACCATATTGTCAACATAACTCAGTAATCCATCTCATAACCATACTCATCAACTCATAAACATGACGATCATCAACTCAAGAACATAATATACAATCTAAAATGAAATCCCAAAGTGGAGAGTAATTACCTCTTTGAAGGAATGGAGTGAATCCCAAGGTTGAATCCGTTTTCAATCACTTCCAAGCTTCAAATGTTGTTAGGAATGATCAACTCAAGTGTTTGGAACCTCAACTTCTCTCTAAGACCTCTCTCTATCGGTTCACATGAAGAAATGGACGAAAATGACGAATAATGGCCAACTGCACTTATATATATACTGTACATTACTAACGTACGCTAACATCTTCAGTTAACGTACGTTACACACTTAGCGTGCGCTAACTGTCTTTGTTAGCGTGCGCTATCGAAGTCCAGAGGCAACTGTCTTACTGCATGAAGTGATTTACGTACGCAATGCCCATGCAATAGCGTACGTAAATGCCTCTATTTAGCGTACGCAAGTGTCCTACCTTAGCGTGCGCTACTCATAGTTGACTCGTTTGTCTGTATGCTTCCGAAGACAGGTCCACACGCCGAAAGTGCTGACGAGGATAAGATTCCTTTTTGTCCGATATACAGTTAGCGTGCGCTAATCAACATGCATTAGCGTGCGCTATCACTACATTACAACATCCGTTGACTTATCAGAACGTGCGTCGAAAGTGGCCTGGTCCACACGCAGATTCCTTCCGATCTGACTGCATTAGCGTGCGTTATCTTATATCCGTAGCGTGCGCTAAACCTGCACGATAGCGTGCGCTACTCATGATTATTAGCGTGCGCTAATAATGTTACACTTAGCCATTTTCAGCTATTCTTGTCCAACGTCTCAACATACAGAATACGAACATACGACATACTGAATACATATACTTACATCCAATTGTCGACCAAGTACGACAATTATACCAATACTGACATCTCAGTCCTTCATTATTTTATCCATACTGTACAGATTCCACGCTGTACAACATAACTCGGATAAAATAATATTAAACATCAGTAGTAGAAATTCCGGATATTACATTCTACACCACTTAAAATAAGTTTCGTCCTCGAAACTTGCAATCCGTCATAAAAACAAATAAACCGTTCAACCAAAATATCCCGAAATAATCACGACAACGATGAATCATCATTATTACCGAATAACCAAAATAGCATACTTACATATGCGCCAAGTCGACGATCTCCTGAGATACTAGCAAGTGACTTCACTGAAATGCCTCAACACGCTTACAATAACAATTCCATAAGTCCCAACCAGATATATTATCGTCAGATGAAATAATCTATCCGTGTCAGATCTTATCTGCCTGATCGCACAATCAAATCCCAATCTAGATACAAATCAATAATACACGATACAACTGTGAAACAACTGTCCAAAACAATGACAACAGACCCCGAAATATCGACATAACGTCCGAACGCTCATACGATCGTTAACGATGATCACAACAATTAGCCAAGAATATCATCGACATGATAAACTCTAATTCGACCATCCAAAGGTCAAAACACACTTCGAGAATACTTTCACACGGTAAGCTCCAACATGGTCAACATAGAACCACGGAAACAGATATACGAAAGAATAACATTCTCAAAATGACACACCAATCACGTACAGTAGATCTCAATAAACATACCCGACTGGTGAACATATCCAATCTTATATGGAGTGGGAACGACCATTCAATATTCAAAGCAACCAGCATGGGGTCACCATATCCAATGTCTCAGTTTCACAAAACCCACAGTTCCAAAATTACATCCTGTGCATGAATTCTACATTCTGTAGCATATTCTTCTTATCTGATCAATCAACCGATCATCCCTAGATAACCAACTACCATACTGAAGTTCGAATCTTTATTCATCGTACCGTACTGATGCCTTATCCAGTTTGTGAGTCACACTCATAACTCCATCATGATATGCATTATGCACTAAATGCGTATTTATATCGATCATATTTTCAAAACCAGTTTGAAATCATATAGTCTCGTCAAAAGATAAATTTCCGAAAGTTCTTTCAAAAATTTCAAAACTCAAAACATAAATTTTCGTAAGTCCACGAAATCAATTTTCGAAAAAAAATTAAATCGGCTCGCTGGTGCCAAGTATTCGATAACAGTTTCCTTCGATTCTACACGATTTCGAAGTTTCAAATGAAAATTATGCAAATGCTAGACTACATTCATATTACTGTATACCAATTCGGTTCGCTATTCCATCGGAAAACCACACGATAAAGTTCCGAAATTTTCAATATATAAACTCCGACTAAAAACTCCTTTTCCACATATGACTCGCAACGTCAATCATTTTCCATCCTGGATCACCTCAATTATGCTATGACAATGCATTGAAACAAATCAATACAGCGAAGGACTTCCCGAGAAGTTTCTTTTGAACAAGTAATCCAGAACCCCGAAAGGCAGGAACGACATAGATAAACGATTGATAAAGTGTTTTACAAGTCTCGGGAGGTTTTAAGAAAACAGAAAAGTCTTTTGAAATATTAGGGTCTCAGCTCGTATCTCGTTCCGCATTACAAGAAGCTTAAAAAAAAGTAGGAAACTCTTTTTTTTTTCGGACCCCAAGTCCTGAGTTATAAAACAATTTCAAAAATCTATTGGGTCTCGGCCCAAAAATCATTTACGGTAAAACATCCGTAAAACATTCATTTTGAAAAGTATCATTTTCAAATGCTCAAAAACAGTTCATATATCTCAAAATGAACTAACATGACTACATGTTCTCCTGAACAATCCACAATATTTCTCCGAAATGCACAGCTCCGTTCCAAAACTTAATCGACATATTGATTTCCAAAATCATAACTTCTCAAGATCATCAATCCTGTCCCAACTCTGTCATCTTATACTGTAACGTATAATATCTTTCTGAACCTCAGAACATATCAACTTAGAACGACAATAAATCTCAATGCAATTCAAAAATCCAATACTTACAGATCGTGAAGCCGACGATTCCCCGTGATACTGGCACATGTCTCGACTCAAGAAAATACTCGACACAGATATTTTCAAAACACACATTTTGCAAACTCAGTTCAACTCGAGAAAACAACACAGCTCTATCTGAAAAAAAACACGTTAACACCATTTGAAAAAGTTACAACAATCCCAGTACCACACTGGTAAATCACATAACGCACAAGCCCGAGTGAACAACAAAAACCCGGAGCTCAAACACTTGTAAACCGACAACTCGAATGACACGACAAAAGCACGACCCAACTCGACCCGACTGCCTAGGTTTTCACAACCTAAGCTCCGATACCATATTCTGTAACACCCCCAGGTCCGACCGGGAATATTACAGCGCCGTGAGCCCCGAGATGGAACCCACAAGGCTGAAGAAAATTTTCGCAAACATTTACAAACGCCCAAGAGGCTAACGACGGTATTATCTATTAAAAACATTCGAAGATTTATAAAAATCGTTTATCAAACCGTCGTAAAAACTCATTTGAAACCACAAGGCCCAAAATGCCAAAACTCAACAGTTTAAAAACATACGTTAAGATATCGCTTACACGTACCGACAGAATAGATTTAGAAAATGATTGCCAAAGTAACCTAAGTTACCGGATACCAAAAAGGCCATTTAAAAATACTCACGCAGCGGATAAAGACAAACAATTAAAATACTCTAGCATCGGAATACAACAACTGATCAGAAACTCAAAACACAAATACATGCCCTTGCCAGTATCCTCCGGGAAGTTCATCTCTCCACGACCGCTACAAACTTGATAATCCAAGAACCTAAAAAGAAAGCCCACGACGGGGTCAGCCATAATATCCAACAATGATAACCATCACATCTCGTCAATAATTACATATCAATGGAAATATTAAGTAAGAATACGACCAGTGTAATCTTACCGTCGTAACTTTACGAGAATCCACGATTCGTATCCTTAACAAAACATTATAATAATACCGAAATATCTGTACGGTATCTCAACAATACTCAAGGTTCTCAAAACATTATCATAACTCGCGATACGGAAATTATATCAACTCTGGCCAATTCAATCCATCAGATAACATCGACAATTCCAATACGATAATCGATTGTCCATCAAAGACAAGTACCAAGGAAATACGGAACATACCTCAAGATACGAAATACCATGACAACCACGTCAGTCTAATCCGAGATCAGATCAACATAACATACGGACATGGTCCTAACACAAGACCTACAAATGCATACTCATATGACAACGTCAATATGATCACAACAATAACGACAATGTATACTTATGGCAAACCCATAATATACATATGCACAACAACAATACATGGCAATCCGATGATCCAGCGTTCACTGCCTAGATCCCCCGATTATCCCGTCAGACCAACCCGAGGTGGAAAACCCGTCCGTTGATCCAGCGGACGCTAGCATAGATCCCCCGATGATCCCGTCGGACCAACCCGAGGTGTACATACAACAACAATGTACAAATGCATATAACAATGATACACAATGCATGACAACAACGATACACGCATGTATCACAACATGATCGACATGAAATGACAAAAATGATTAGAGTACTTGCCCCGAGTCCTTCGAGAGCAATCTCGATGTCCAGACCATCACAAACCATTATTCTGAATATTCGACGATCCGAAATGTCACGGATGGTAAATAATTCACGCCTTTGTCTATACCATGATGTATCCTCGATACCAAGTATGCCAACAATAATGTAAATCATATACATTATGATTTAATTCCCAAAACTCAAATACAACCTATAATCTCAACTCTCCTGTGATTACGATTTATAAACATTGCGATACGAATTATAAACGAATGAAATCAAACCATTCATTAAATATTATAAACTGAGCAAGTAATAACTTGCCTCGATACCAATGAAGCCGTTACCAATTCCTTGCCGTCGTCTACATGTCCCTCGGCCCTGATCAAAGCAATCTACGAACATTCTTGAATACGACCGCAAAGCATGGTTCTAAACATCGATCAATAATCTCAACCTATTACAATAATAGATTTAACATACATTCGATAACAATCAACAATCGATATAACTAATCCACAAACCCAACGATTCCAAAATATCTCGATTAAACACAAGTCCGAACAATCTAACTCAAACGATTCTGAATTCATTCCCATGATTCCACAAAGCCCACATATCGATTCGATAAGGCGAGTATACAAACTTAACCGAAATATTCCAATCAATTTCTCTTTCAAAACTTCAATCAAACACCTTGAAGGCAATTCAAAGGTATATTCGAATAATCAATCAACAAACACCAACCACATCAAGAACACGAAGAACATAATCACAAACATATATATCCTTCAACATTACATGATTCTAGCCATCGATACGAACTAAACCACCAAAATATATCAAGAATCTCAAACATCCCAAAATATTAGAGTTCAAGCCAATTACCTTCAATCCGGCGAAAGAATCAATAATGATGTTATAATCCTTGTTCCAAGCTTTCCTAGATGTTATCACTTGATAAACCAACTCAAAAGCTGAGGTTTAGGGGTTAAAAATCGAGTTTAGGTGATTTGGGACGAAAGGGGATCGTTTAGGATGGGTTGGGAAATGAAATTCCCGACTGCTTTACGTTTTTATACGCCCAGGCATGTTAGCGTACGCTAACTTCATCAATAGCGTGCGCTACTTGTTCCCAGAATACAGGCAGTATAGCTTTTGCCATTTTGAGCATAACTCAATCATCCGGACTCCGATTAACTCACCATTTGAACAATTAGAAAGCTAACTCGATGATCTATTATACTGTTATGTTTCAGAATTTTTGGAGTTTTCAAGAATCGGTGGTGATTTTCTAAAGTCGAACCTTATACACATTACTTTCCAAACAAGTGTCCAAATCTTATTTCCACTAACATTTCAACATATAGTCTTCTTAATCATATCATATACACCAAGAATCATAATCACTTGCATGTTCATCAACATACGAAGTAAACAATAACAACAACATTAAAAACCCGAAATGAAGGGAGATATTAACCAACATATCTCTTGAAGAAAAACAACACCGTTCAAAACCACACGAATCATATCAATATCCGCATATCAACCATATTGTCAACATAACTCAGTAATCCATCTCATAACCATACTCATCAACTCATAAACATGACGATCATCAACTCAAGAACATAATATACAATCCAAAATGAAATCCCAAAGTGGAGAGTAATTACCTCTTTGAAGGAATGGATTGAATCCCAAGGTTGAATCCGTTTTCAATCACTTCCAAGCTTCAAATGTTGTTAGGAATGATCAACTCAAGTGTTTGGAACCTCAACTTCTCTCTAAGACCTCTCTCTATCGGTTCACATGAAGAAATGGACGGAAATGACGAATAATGGCCAACTGCACTTATATATATACTGTACATTACTAACGTACGCTAACATCTTCAGTTAACGTATGTTACACACTTAGCGTGCGCTAATTGACTTTGTTAGCGTGCGCTATCGAAGTCCAGAGGCAACTGTCTTACTGCATGAAGTGATTTACGTACGCAATGCCCATGCAATAGCGTACGTAAATGCCTCTATTTAGCGTACGCAAGTGTCCTACCTTAGCGTGCGCTACTCATAGTTGACTCGTTTGTCTGTATGCTTCCGAAGACAGGTCCACACGCCGAAAGTGCTGACGAGGATAAGATTCCTTTTTGTCCGATATACAGTTAGCGTGCACTAATCAACATGCATTAGCGTGCGCTATCACTACATTACAACATCCGTTGACTTATCAGAATGTGCGTCGAAAGTGGCCTGGTCCACACGCAGATTCCTTCCGATCTGACTGCATTAGCGTGCGTTATCTTATATCCGTAGCGTGCGCTAAACCTGCACGATAGCATGCGCTACTCATGATTATTAGCGTGCGCTAATAATGTTACACTTAGTCATTTTCAGCTATTCTTGTCCAACGTCTCAACATACAGAATACGAACATACGACATACTAAATACATATACTTCTTACATCCAATTGTCGACTAAGTACGACAATTATACCAATACTGACATCTCAGTCCTTCATTATTTTATCCATACTGTACAGATTCCACGCTGTGCAACATAACTCGGATAAAATAATATTAAACATCAGTAGTAGAAATTCCGGATATTACAAGTTTCGGTAAATGATCTTCAATGCCTTCATGAGATATATATAGTTTCTGAAATATATATATCCGTTGAGATGTATCCGTTGAGCAAGATTCCGTTCCAACGGGATTAAAAAGCACAATCCGGTTTTAACGGGATTTAAAGATCTGTTTGACTGACAGTATTTACATACTTTATCCTTGAGTATTTAAATACTTCTTTATTCAACGGGACTTGACTTCTGAAGATTCCTTCTTGTCCTGTTGAGAGATGTATGGAAGATAACTGTATTGGAGATTCGAGACAGTTTCCATACTTGGTCTTTATAAGATTTCTTTGTTGTATTGAAGGGTTCCACTATATGCTGGATTCGAGACAGGTCTTCGATACAGGTTGATGCCTCAATACTTCGATACAGTTTACTGTATGCAGATTGGCATATATGTCAAAACCTCTTAACAAATTCTATTCGATATCGGGATTGAATATTCCGGCTGTTTCGATACAGGTTTCTTGTTTTCCAAACAGACTACAAGGGTGAGTTTCTAATATCTCTTGTTATTTTGTTTATATATTCGTATATACGTAGCTCGATCGATCCTCGTAGGGATTCAGATTGAATTAATTTTCGTTTTACCGCTTCCGATGGGCCTTCGATTTAGGCACCGAATCCCAACATTATTTCCCTGCCAAACAATCAACACAAGTTTCTAAGTGCACGCCTTTTACTTCAGGGAGGAGGTTTCGTCTTGCCAAATATCTAACCCTTTTGGCTGAAATGTCCGAGCCTCTTATGCCATAACTCAGTAGAGGGATTTTTGATGACTGTATTCACCTCTCTATTGGATAATTTTTCATGCATCAAATATAGAAAATTTTCTTTTCTACCTCCTGCTGCAATAAGGGAACCTCTGATGAGTTTCCATTTTCCTTCGCCGAAGTGGTTGGAGCTCCATTGGATCTTTTTCTCCTCGGATGTTAAGCCGACTTTTAGAGATACCGCTCTGAATTGTTAGAATTTCCCACTCTTGTCATCGATTTCGGTAAGATCTAAGTAGCTATGATGGCACGTTCGAGGAGAAGTCAATCAAGATACTCGAGAGTCGAGTCAAGCAATTGAGGAATAAACCCATCTCCTTGGTTAAAGTTCAATGGTCACGACATGGAGTCGAAGAAGCAACGTGGGAAACTGAAGATAGTATGAAGTCGAGATGCCCGGAATTATTTTCATCTTAAGTTTCGGGACGAGTTTCCATTTTCCTTCGCCGAAGTGGTTGGAGCTCCATTGGATCTTTTTCTCCTCGGATGTTAAGCCGACTTTTAGAGATACCGCTCTGAATTGTTGGAATTTCCCACTCATGTCATCGATTTCGGAAAGATCTAAGTAGCTATGATGGCACGTTCGAGGAGAAGCCAATCAAGATACTCGAGAGTCGAGTCAAGCAATTGAGGAATAAACCCATCTCCTTGGTTAAAGTTCAATGGTCACGACATGGAGTCGAAGAAGCAACATGGGAAACTAAAGATAGTATGAAGTCTTGATCCTTAATCGGATATGTGATTTATTGAATTCGTTGTCATGTTGTATCGTGACATATCTGGAATCATATCTGCGTTCCGATTGGTTATTGTGTAGGATTTTTAGCCAGGCACATATATAGTCATGCGTGGATGTTTCCGTATTGGACTGTGCACACGAGACGTAGTTCGTGAGGCTAATTAGGTATATTGTCCCACGTATATCCTGGATTCCGTATACGGGGTGGACATGTGCACTGACACATTTCCGGATCGGGCGTACTGTGATGTCCATCTTGACTCGTACTATTTTGGTCATTCATAGTCCATTTATATATTTGGATGTGTTCGACGTTTTGTGATTAATCATTCATACGCCCGAGGGGTATGTTCGTTAGTCGGGATGTTTTCCTTGAAATCTAATATATGTGAATTGTATAATATCTTGAGAAATCATTTATCATGTATATCTGACCCTGTGTTGGGCGAAATACTTGTGTTGTATTTTAGGTCGAGAAAAAGGCAAGGCACGGGAAGATCATGGTGACGGCGAAGGGTTCAAAGGATACTAGTTCGGGGGGCCCAAGTATTTTGTTGTTCGTTTTTGTTCGAACCGTGTAATGTTATCTTTCCGCTTTATTTAAATTGTGAACAAATGTATTGTTATTTAAGGTATATTCCATCTCCATATGGATTATACTCGTATTGTAAGTACTATGTATTGTGGTTCGGTATCACAAGTATTGTGTATTTAATCTGTATTTTGGGTATCGCCTGGTGGGTCCCAGTGTGGGGTCCACGACACTGTAATGGCCGCCTTTTTGGGGTGTTACAAGATTTTGACACAATTGTTTTATTAGGTGTAACTATTTAGTACACTTTAGTCACATGAAATAATTAGGGAAAAATGCACCAATGTACCCTGTGTTCTCATAAATCTACACGGATGTACCCTATGTTTTGTAAATTGCACAGGTGTACCTCGTGTTCTTTATAACCATGCACGGAAGTGCCAAACCGTCCAACATAATGGAGAGTGTTCTTCACTCGCCTGGTCTGCAACTATGGGAGTAAATTTAGGTATTTTAATGACTGAATTGACCAAAATACCCTTTAAGTAGTAAAATATATAACCTCTTTTAATCTCCTAAGTATCTCTTCAGATTGTGCATATAAATATATTCTTTTTAAATATTCAAAAACATGATAATTTTTTATCATTGTAATTTAATATTTCAACGAGCACAAACTGAAAACAATATCAATACCTTTCTTTACCATTTCGAGAAGTTTAAATTTTCACCATAATACATATAATAAATAGAAAATTCATAAGAAGATAAAGTTTAATATAAAATAAAATATTAAATTAGTGTATGGTGAAAATAAAAAAGAAATTGTATTAAACTCAAAAAACAATTTAAGACAGAGCTTGCAACGACAAAGTTTAAAAATCAAAAGATACTATTTTATAATTACAAATTTTTTATAGAATTTTATATTAAAATATAGGAAACTTTGTCTTCTTATGAATAGGAACACTATTTTATAATTTGTTTAATATAAGAAAAATTATGGTAAAAATCGACTCAAAGCTCAAAGTTTAAATTACACTAAAAATAAACAAATTTTATTTTATATTAAACTTTGTCTTATTATGAATTTTCCTATTTATTATATGTATTATGGTGAAAATTTAAACTTCTCGAAATGGTAAAGAAAGGTATTGATATTGTCTTCAGTTTGTGCTCGTTGAAATATTAAATTACAATGATAAAAAATTATCATGTTTTTGAACATTTAAAAAGAATATATTTATATGCACAACCTGAAGAGATACTTAAGAGATTAAAAGATGTTATATATTTCACTACTTATAGGGTATTTTGGTCAATTCAGTCATAAAAATACCTAAATTTACTCCCATAGTCGCACACCAGGCGAGTGAAGAACACTCTCCATTATGTTGGATGATTTGGCATTTCAGTGCATGATTATAAAGAACACGAGGTACATCTGTACAATTTACAAAATACGGGGTACATCCGTATAGATTTATGAAAACACAGAATACATCTGTGCATTTTTCCCCATGAAATTATAATAAAGTGACATATGCCATCATTTTGACACACTAAAAATGAAATAAATTGTGACCATACGTATTTTGTGGACACACAATTTAATTTACCGTAAATAATGTATATACAATAGCCACAAGAAAATATTACTAAGATTACGTTAGTTTTCATTTTAAGACAAATTTTTTTTGTAAAGTGACCATTGTATACGTTTTAGTGACCAATAACAAATTTAAATGTGGCATCAGTTGTTTATTGTAGATACACGAATTATTTTGAGCGTGGCTTTTGTCTACCCTTTAGCCACATTAATTAGTTTTTACTATTACATTTGCTATGTTTTAGACACATTAAAAATTAATGTGAAGTGATTGTAAACAAAAACCGACAATGTGAAATGATAAACGAATACCAATATTAACAATAAAAGAGAATCCATACATAAGTTCTGAATATAAATAGCAAAGCAAAAACTTCTAACCCAAACAAATCTACGAAATTGTAATACCCGAGATTTCAGTATATATCAGATTTATCGCATGAGAATATTATTGGAATGAGTATACGTATTCAGTATGTGAGTATACATATCCAATATGTCGAGACGGACAGGAACAGTTGGATTTTGGGCCAGTATAGAGCCCTTAACGTACGCTAAGGGTAAGGACTTACGTACGCTAATTTCTATGTTTTACGTACGTTATGCATAAGGCATTACGTATGTAACTAAGGGAATCGGACAGGACCGAGCTGTGGTCGGCAGGTGGGGCCCTGTGTCGGTAGCTTTCGGTGGAGAACGTGCATGGGCAAGTCAACTATGTATTACGTACGCTATACAGAGTGTATTACGTACATAATATGAGCTTTTACAGTAGCAAGTCAACGTACGTATTACGTACGTTATGGAGAATGTGTTACGTATGTAAGGATGTGAACGAAATGAGTCAGGAGCCTCTGGACTGTCGTTACGTACGCTACCAAGGTCAGATAGCATACGTAAAAGTTGGTTACATACGTTAACCTTGGCATGTTACTTACGTAACTAGCTGGAAGTTTATAAAAGTGGACGCCCATCATTTCATTTTCTTCAGAATTTCATTTTCGTTTTTCACCCTTCAACACTCAAAGATGGATTCTTGGTCCTTCTAAGTCGATTATGAGCTTGAAGGCATGGGTCTTGAGGCTTGGATATGAAGATATTGATGATTCTTGAGGTGGTTACTTGTGTACGTCATCTTCTAAGAGCTATGTTGGATAATCCTCTCTTTCAATTCGGATTTTTGATGTTATTGTTGATGACTAATTCGTATGATGCTAGTTTATGGAGTTGTTGTGATGATTTATAGTATTCACGGGAATTTTGTTAAAGGACAATGATGATATGATTATCTATGCCTTGATTATGTTGGTTATGATTATAGAATCATAGTGTTCTTGGTGTTCTTAGTAGTAATGTTTTGATTCTTGATTCTAGAAGAAGTGTATGTTGAAGAACATGATAATATGCATCTTGAAGTATGAATAAGGATTGTCTAGATGTTAGACCACATCGGATTATGTCGTTTTATGGATTATGAACATGATTTCGGTATAAATTGTGTTCTTAAGGAACTCTTGGATTATATGGTTTGATGAATATGTTTAGGAGGTATTGGTGTTTTGAATATGAATATGGAATATTCATATCTCAAACTAAGTTATGTGTTTTGGTATAATATTCGTATAGGAATACGAATATGATTAAGGGTTTGATAAGATTATTATGAGTTTGGAAGTTCATACGTATTGAAAAAGTGTTCAATTAGGATGATTGAGCTATTTGACACCCTTGGAATATGATCATCTATATGTTGAACTAATTGGATTATCCGGATTGATGATGATAATCGGTAATTGGGTTTTATTATGAATTTACAAGGAGGTAACTTGTACTCGTATACGTATGTAAGATTGAATTTGGAATTGGTAACATTTAGACCCTAGTTGGTTTAATTTGATTATTGATATGATTATCGGATTATGGATTGTGTTGTGGTTTTGAGTTCATGATCGATTGATTTGGTTGTTCGGATTTGTGTTTAATCGGGATTTGTAGAACCATTAGATTTGTTGATCGGTTATATTGATTATTAATTATGATGTATCGGATTTCGGCTTGTATTGTTGATATGAGTTCGTAATTGTGTGAGTTATATTGTTTGGTCTTGTTGATGATCGAGGTATTGTTGCGCCGTTGAGTTTGATTGGTTGGTTATATCGATTGTTGATTATTATCGAATGTGTGTTAATCAGTTATTACAATAGGTTGAGATATTTTATCATGGATTATGATCGTTGTGTTGCAGTTGAGGCTGAAGAGTTCGTAGATTGCTTTTGGTCGGATCAGAGGAGCTCGTAGACGAAGGCAATAGATTTTGGTAACGGCTTTGTCGTATCGGTATCGAGGCAAGTTTATACTTGTACAATTTATAATATTTGATGAATGGTTTCGCTTTTATTTCATTAATAATTCATATAGCAATGCTATTATAGATGTAAACTATCGAGATGATGATCTGTTTATCATGCTGTGGTTTGGGACAAATCATAATGTATTTGAGATTATTCGTATAATTGTATATTCGTTCACGGATGTTTGTTCGTGGAAAGGACATTGTCTCCGTCTTTGAGGCAATGTAAGTATTGTTCAGTGATGAGGATAATTATTCTGATAAATTGTTGTATGCTGATGTTTCGTATAATGAGATTCGTATTGATTGTTTCGTTGGGGGATGTTGATCCCAGGACAGGTTGTATTGAGATCATTGATCATGTTGATCATTCTTTGGGGATTGTGATCCCAGGGTGTTTGTTTTGGATATTGTCGGTCATGTCGATCTTTCATTATCCGTGTGTCATTATTCACTTCGGTGAGTCTTTTTGATCCTTATTGGATATGTGATTCTTTGAGTTTCGTTGTCATGTTGCATCGTGACATATCTGGAATCATATCTGCATTCCGATTGGTTATTGTGTAGGATAGTTGGGCACACTATGGTTATGTGTTGATATTTCCACATTGAAGTGCACACGTGACGTAGTTCATGAGGCTAATTAGGTACATTGTCCCACATATATTCTGGATTCCATATACGGGGTGGACATGTGCACTGACACATTTCCGGATCGGGCGTACTGTGATGTCCATCTTTGAGCCATATTGTTTGGTCGTTCATAGTCCATGTATGATTGGAGATGTTCGACGGTTTGCGACTAGTTAGTATGTAATACCCGAGATTTTCAGTATAAATTTTTCGCATTATTTTATCTATTATATATTGTATAGCTTGGTGCCTATATAGTATGGATAAAATAAATTGACAATGGAGACAACTATATTCACGGATGTTTTGGCCGACAGTTATATTTGAGGATATCGTATATCAGATTGTCTTTAACTTTGATATCAGATTTATCGCATGAGAATATTATTGGAATGAGTATACATATTTAGTATGTGAGTATACGTATCCAGTATGTCGAGACGGACAGGAACAAATGGATTTTGCCAAGTATAGAGCCCTTAACGTACGCTAAGGGTAAGGACTTACGTACGCTAATTTCTATGTTTTACGTACGTTATGCATAAGGCATTACGTACGTAATTAAGGGAATTGGACAGGGCTGAGCTGTGGTCGGCAGGTGGGGCCCTGTGTCGGTAGCTTTCGGCGGAGAACGTGCATGGGCAAGTCAACTACGTATTACGTACACTATATAGAGTGTATTACGCACGTAATATGAGCTTTTACTGTAGCAAGTCAACGTACGTATTACGTACATTATGGAAAATGTGTTACGTACGTAAGGATGTGAACGAAATGAGTCAGGAGTATCTGGACTGTCGTTACGTACGCTACCAAGGATAGATAGCGTACGTAAAAGTTGGTTACATACGTTAACCTTGGCATGTTTCGTACGTAACGAGCTGGAAGTTTATAAAAGTGGACGCCCGTCATTTCATTTTCTTCAGAATTTCATTTTCGTTTTTCGTCCTTCAACACTCAGAGATGGATCTTGGTCCTTCTAAGTCGATTATGAGCTTGAAGACATGGGTCTTGAGGCTTGGATATGAAGATATTGAAGATTCTTGAGGTGGTTACTTGTGTACGTCATCTTCTAAGAGCTATGTTGGATAATCCTCTCTTTCAATTCGGATTTTTGATGTTATTGTTGATGATTAATTCGTATGATGCTAGTTTATGGAGTTGTTGTGACGATTCCTAGTATTCACATGAATTTTGTTAACAGACAATGATGATATGATAATCGATGCCTTGATTATGTTGGTTATGATTATAGAATCATAGTGTTCTTCGTGTTCTTAGTAGTAATGTTTTGATTCTTGATGCTAGAAGAAGTGTATGTTGAAGAACATGATAATATGCATCTTGAAGTATGAATAAGGATTGTCTAAATGTTAGAACACATCGGATTATGTCGTTTTATGGATTATGAACATGATTTCGGAATAAATTGTGTTCTTAAGGAACTCTTGGATTATATGGTTTGATGAATATGTTTAGGAGGTGTTGGTGTTTTGAATATGAATATGGAATATTCATATCTCAAACTAAGTTATGTGTTTTGGTATAATATTCGTATAGGAATAAGAATATGATTAAGGGTTTGATAAGATTATTATTAGTTTGGAAGTTCATACGTATTGAACAAGTGTTCAATTAGGATGATTGAGCTATTTGACACCCTTGGAATATGATCATCTATATGTTGAACTAATTGGATTATCCGGATTGATGATGATAATCGGGTTTTATTATGAATTTACAAGGAGGAAACTTGTACTCGTATACGTATGTAAGATTGAATTTGGAATTGGTAACATTTAGACCCTTGTTGGTTTAATTTGATTATTGATATGATTATCGGATTATGGACCGTGTTGTGGTTTTGTGTTCATGATCGATTGATTTGGTTGTTCGGATTTGTGTTTAATCGGGATATTGTAGAACCATTGGATTTGTTGATCGGTTATATTGATTATTAATTATGATGTATCGGATTTCGGCTTGTATTATTGATATGAGTTCGTAATTGTGTGAGTTATATTGTTCGGTCTTGTTGATGATCGAGGTATTGTTGAGCCGTTGAGTTTGATTGGTTGGTTATATCGGTTGTTGATTATTATCGAATGTGTGTTAATCGGTTATTACAATAGGTTGAGATATTTGATCGTGGATTATGATCGTTGTGTTGCAGTTGAGGCTGAAGAGTTCGTAGATTGCTTTTGGTCGGGGCTGAGGAGCTTGTAGACGAAGGCAATAGATTTTGGTAACAGCTTTGTCGTATCTGTATCGAGGCAAAGTTTATACTTGTACAGTTTATAATATTTGATGAATGGTTTCGCTTTCATTTCATTTATAATTCATATAGCAATGCTATTATAGATGTAAACTGTCGAGATGATGATCTGTTTATCATGTTGTGGTTTGGGACAAATCATAATGTATACTACCTCCGTTCTGTTATAACTACAACGTCTAGACTTTCACGCTTGCCAATGTACAACTTTGATTATTAATATTTCAATTCTTTATTTTTAAAAATTATAAGAAGTTGATATTTTGAATGTATATTTCGAGATGAATCTAACAATATCTCACATGACTATATTTTTTCATATGTGTAAATCACAAAAGATGGTCAAAAGAGAGTATGTGAACAGTGTAATAGTCAACACGTTGCAATAATAAGAGAACGGAGGAAGTATGATTTAATTATGTTTGATTGAAGACAGAGATGGGAGTTATCTTTGATCTATGATGTGGAATGTCGGATATCGAGGGTAGTTATCGTGATGACATAAGTATTGGAATAAAAGGTTTACTGGTATTGAATGGACGGTACCTTATTTGAGATTATTCGTATAATTGTGTATTCATTCAGGGATGTTTGTTCGTGGAAAGGACATTGTCTCCGGCTTTGAGGCAATGTAAGTATTGTTCAGTGATGAGGATAATTATTCTGATAAATTGTTGTATGCTGTTGTTTCGTATAATGAGATTCGTATTGATTGTTTTGTTGGGGGATGTTGATCCCAGGACAGGTTGTATTGAGATCGTTGATCATGTTGATCATTCTTTTGGGATTGTGATCCCAGGGTGTTTGTTTTGGATATTGTCGGTCGTGTCGATCTTTCATTATCCGTGTGTCATTATTCACTTCGGTAAGTCTTTTTGATCCTTATTGGATATGTGATTCTTTGAGTTTCGTTGTCATGTTGCATCGTGACATATCTGGAATCATATCTGCGTTCCGATTGGTTATTGTGTAGGATAGCTGGGCACACTATGGTTATGTGTTGATATTTCCACATTGAACCATGTACACAAGATGTAGTTCATGAGGCTAATTAGGTACACTATCCCACATATATTCTAGATTCCGTATACGGGGTAGACATGTGCACTGACACATTTTCGGATCGGGCGTACTGTGATGTCCATCTTTGAGCCATATTGTTTGGTCGTTCATAGTCCATGTATGATTGGAGATGTTCGACGGTTTGCGACTGGTTAGTATGTAATACCTGAGATTTTCAGTATAAATTTTTCGCATTATTTTATCTAAGATATATTGTATAGCTTGGTGCCTATACAGTATGTATAAAATAAATTGATAATGGAGACAACTATATTCACGGATGTATTGGCCGACAGTTATATTTGAGGATATCGTATATCAGATTGTCTTAACTTTGATATCAGATTTATCGCATGAGAATATTATTGGAATGAGTATACGTATTCAGTATGTGAGTATACGTATCCAGTATGTCGAGACGGACAGGAACAATTAGATTTTGGCCAAGTATAGAGCCCTTAACGTACGCTAAGGGTAAGGACTTACGTACGCTAATTTTTGTGTTTTACGTACGTTATGCATAAGGCATTACGTACGTAACTAAGGGAATCGGATAGGACCGAGCTATGGTCGGCAGGTGGGACCCTGTGTCGGTAGCTTTCGGCAGAGAACGTGCATGGGCAAGTCAACTACGTATTATGTACGCTATACAGAGTGTATTACGTACGTAATATGAGCTTTTACTGTAGCAAGTCAACGTACGTACAGAGAATGTGTTACGTACATAAGGATGTGAACGAAATGAGTCAGGAGCCTCTGGACCGTCGTTACGTACGCTACCAAGGTCAGATAGCGTACGTAAAAATTGGTTACGTACGTTAACCTTGGCATGTTACGTACATAACGAGCTGGAAGTGTATAAAAGCGGACCCCGTCATTTCATTTTCTTCAGAATTTCATTTTCGTTTTTCGCCCTTCAACACACAGAGATGGATCTTGGTCCTTCTAAGTCGATTATGAGCTTGAAGGCATGGGTCTTGAAGCTTGGATATGAAGATATTGATGATTCTTGAGGTGGTTACTTGTGTACGTCATCTTCTAAGAGGTATGTTGGATAATCCTCTCTTTCAATTCGGATTTTTGATGTTATTGTTGATAATTAATTCGTATGATGCTAGCTTATGGAGTTTTTGTGATGATTACTAGTATTGACGTGAATTTTGTTAAAGGACAATGATGATATGATAATCTATGCCTTGATTATGTTGGTTATGATTATAGAATCATAGTGTTCTTGGTGTTCTTAGTAGTAATGTTTTGATTCTTGATGCTAGAAGAAGTGTATGTTGAAGAACATGATAATATGCATCTTGAAGTATGAATAAGGATTGTCTAGATGTTAGAACACATCGGATTATGTCGCTTTATGGATTATGAACATGATTTCGGAATAAATTGTGTTCTTAAGGAACTCTTGGATTATATGGTTTGATGAATATGTTTAGGAGGTGTTGGTGTTTTGAATATGAATATGGAATATTCATATCTCAAACTGAGTTATGTGTTTTGGTATAATATTCGTATAGGAATACGAATATGATTAAGGGTTTGATAAGATTATTATGAGTTTGGAAGTTCATACGTATTGAACAAGTGTTCAATTAGGATTATTGAGCTATTTCACACCCTTGGAATATGATCATCTATATGTTGAACTAATTGGATTATCCGGATTGATGATGATAATCGGTAATTGGGTTTTATTATGAATTTACAAGGAGGAAACTTGTACTCGTATACGTATGTAAGATTGAATTTGGAATTGGTAACGTTTAGACCTTTGTTGGTTTAATTTGATTATTGATATGATTATCGGATTATGGATCGTGTTGTGGTTTTGAGTTCATGATCGATTGATTTGGTTGTTCGGATTTGTGTTTAATCGGGATATTATAGAACCGTTTGATTTTTTGATCGGTTTTATTGATTATTAATTATGATGTATCATATTTCGGCTTGTATTGTTGATATGAGTTCGTAATTGTGTGAGTTATATTGTTCGGTCTTGTTGATGATCGAGGTATTGTTGAGCCGTTGAGTTTGATTGGTTGGTTATATCGGTTGTTGATTATTATCGAATGTGTGTTAATCGGTTATTGAAATAGGTTGAGATATTTGATCATGGATTATGATCGTTGTGTTGCGGTTGAGGCTGAAGAGTTCGTAGATTGCTTTTGGTCGGAGCTGAGGAGCTCGTAGACGAAGGCAATGGATTTTGGTAACAGCTTTGCCATATCGGTATCGAGGCAAGTTTATACTTGTATAGTTTATAACATTTGATGAATGGTTTCGCTTTCATTTCATTTATAATTCATAAAGCAGTGCTATTATAGATGTAAACTGTCGAGATGATGATCTGTTTATCATGCTGTGGTTTGGGAATAATCATTATGTATATGATTTAATTATGTTTGATTGAGGACAGAGATGGGAGTTATCTTTGATCTATGATATGGAATGTCGGATATCGAGGGTAGTTATTGTGATGACATGAGTATCGGGATAAAAGGTTTACTGGTATTGAATGGATGGTACCTTATTTGAGATTAATCGTATAATTGTGTATTCATTCAGGGATGTTTGTTCGTGGAAAGAACATTGTCTCCGGCTTTGAGGTAATGTAAGTATTGTTCAATGACGAGGATAATTATTCTGATAAATTGTTGTATGCTGATGTTTCGTATAATGAGATTCGTATTGATTGTTTCGTTGAGGGATGTTGATCCCAGGATAGGATGTATTGAGAATATTGATCATGTTGATCATTCTTTGGGGATTGTGATCCCAGGGTGTTTGTTTTGGATATTGTAGGTCGTGTCGATCTTTCATTATCCGTGTGTCATTATTCACTTCGGTGAGCCTTTTTTATCCTTATTGGATATGTGATTCTTTGAGTTTCATTGTCATATTGCATCATGACATATCTGGAATCATATCTTTGTTCTGATTGGTTATTGTGTAGGATTTTTAGCTCGGCACACTATGGTTATGTGTTGATATTTCCACATTGAACCGTGCACACGAGACGTAGTTCGTGAGGCTAATTAGGTACATTATCCCATGTATATTCTGGATTCCGTATACAGGGTGGACATGTGGACTGACACATTTCCGGATCGGGCGTACTATGATGTCCATCTTTGACCCATATTGTTTGGTCGTTCATAGTCCATGTATGATTAGAGATGTTCGATGGTTTGCGACTGGTTGTGCATACGCCCGAGGGGTATGTTCGACAGTTGGTGTTATTTCTTTGAGATCCATTATTGTTGATCATTTAGAGTTTACCTTGTTGATTGTATTCTCGGTTATTGATGATCCTTTGTTGATCGTTTGGAGTTTACTTTGTTGAGGGTATTCTCGGTTATCGTTGATCCTTTGTTGATCGTTTGGAGTTTATCTTGTTGAGGGTATTCTCGGTTATTGTTGATCCTTTGTTGATCGTGTCGGAGTTTATCATGTTGATGGTATTCTCGGTTATCGTTGATCCTTTGTTGGTCGTATGGGAATTATCATGTCGACGATATTCTCGATCGATGTTTTGGTTGATCATTGTTTTGATCGTATGAGTATTCGGACTATACGTCGATGTTTCAGGAATTGTTATATTTGTCTTGTGGTAGTTGATCTACAGATATATTGTATGTTAATAGTTTTTATCCAGATTGAAATGTGACGGTGCAATCCGACGGTCAGGATTTGGCACAGATGGTTCATTCCACATGTATGAGTTATGATGATGTTTTGAGGATACTTGGTATTGTTTGAATACAGTACATATAATTGTTGTCGAGTTCATTTCATCATTTGAGAATTCGAAATATAGATTATGGTAAGGATTGATTTGTTATGGATTGCCATGTATTGGTAAGGTTATGACGGTAAGATTACTTTGGTAGTATTCTTACAGTATTATTACATTGGTATGTAATTATTTATGATGATGTGATCGATATCATTGTTGAGTATTGTGGCTGACCCCGTCGTGGGCTTTATTTTTAGGTACTCGGAGATCGAGCTAGTAGCAGTCGTGAAGGGGTGAGCTTCCTGGGTGATACTGGCGGTGACATTTATTTGAGTTTTGAGTACTCCTTTCTGGTTATTTTATTTCCGCTGCAAATGTGTATTTTGAACTGTGTTCTTATCCACTGCGTGTGTATATTTCAAAATGGCTTTCCGGTATTTTTACCAACTCATGTTTAACTTTAAAATGGCCTTTTGGCATTTTGCGAACTTTTATTTCGTTAAGCCCTTTTTCCCTAAATTATTTTATCGGTACGTATAAGTGGTGGCTTAACGTATATTTTGAAACTGTCGAGTTTTGGCTGGTCGCCTTGTATTTTCAAATGGTATTTTCATGACGGTATTTGAGAACTATGTTTTCAGAGAATTGAGTTTTTAAAATACTACCGTCATCGACCTTATGGCGTTTTTAAACGTTTTTGGGAATGGTTTTTAGCCTGGTGGGTTCAGGCGCGGGACCCACAACGCTGTAATATCTCGAATGGTTTTGGGGGTGTTACAGAAGATGGTATCAGAGGTTGGGTTTTGTGAAACCCGGGCGTGTGTTTTATGTGGCTCTACTGGTACGGTAGTAGCGTGACTTTTGAAAATGATTTTTCTGACTTTAGAGTCAAACCGATTTTTGGAGCTTCCAAAATTTTTGAGATATTTTCAAATTGCTATTTGTGATATTGGTGTGTGTTGGTATTGTGTTGAGACTTCGTATGGGAGTCGTGTGCTAGTATCACGGGAGATCATCGGCTTCACGTACCTGTAAGTATATCATTTTGGTTATTCATTTGTGGCAACGATTGATTACTTTTGTGATGGGTTGGAGATTTTGGATTGATCTGTTGTTTGTGACAGGGTTGCAAGTTTCGAGGAAGAAACTTATTTTAAGGGGGTAGTATGTAATACCCGATATTTTTAGTATAAATATTTCGTATTATTTTATCAAAGATATATTGTATAGCTTGGTACAGTATGGATAAAATAAATTGATAATGGAGACAACTATATTCACGGATGTTTTGGCCGACAGTTATATTTGAGGATATCGTATATCAGATTGTCTTAACTTTCATATCAGATTTATCGCATGAGAATATTATTGGAATGAGTATATGTATTCAGTATGTAAGTATACGTATCCAGTATGTCGAGACGGACGGGAACAGTTGGATTTTGGCCAAGTATAGAGCCCTTAACGTACACTAAGGGTAAGGACTTACATACGGTAATTTCTATGTTTTACGTACGTTATGCATAAGGCATTACGAACGTAACTAAGGGAATCGGACAGGACCGAGCTGTGGTCGGCAGGTTGGGCCCTGTGTCGGTATCTTTCGGTAGAGAACGTGCATGGGCAAGTCAACTACGTATTACGTACGCTATGTAATACCCGGTTGAATTTCATTCATTTTTATTCAATATTAATCAGTCAGTTTATCATTCCGTAAACTTCACTCATTATTAATCACTCATGATTCATGATTCATTCATTGCGTTCACTGTTGGTATGTTGTAACCATGTATCAGTTACCGGTCGTCATTTAATCTCCGTTTGAGTGTCAGAGCGGGAGTATTATCATTATCATCGTGATTGGTAGTCTTGGGCTGGAAATATCATTTTTGGCATGTGTTGGACTTGGTCGCGTTCGCAAACGTTTGGTATGTCAAATCATTCATCGATCGTAGCGATAAATCGGAGTTGTCGGAATTTCATCTTGTCCAGCAACCAGTTACGGCCGTAAGGAGTGTCGGATACGGCCGTAATAGACGTTCGTTGTTTTCAGGCCATTTCGGACGAGCGAGACTTACGGCCATAAGGATTTCGGCATACGGCCGTAAGTTGGGCAGTACGGCCGTAAGGCTTGGCCGGATACGGCCGTACGTGTCGAGCAGGGTGCCCATACGTTTTTGGCCGAAGGCGAGTTACGGCCGTAAGGGTTTCGGCATACGGCCGTAAGGCGAGGGAGATACGGCCGTAAGGCTTGGCCGGATACGGCCGTACGTTGTAGGCAGGGTGCCTGGTCATTTTCGACGAAGGGGGCTTACGCCCGTAAGTTTAGACGGATACGGCCGTATCATCTGAGTTACGCCCGTAAGTTTGGCCGGTTACGGCCGTAAGGCCGTTGACCTGGGATGTTACGGCCGTATGAGGGCCGAGTTACGGCCGTAACTTCCGGCAGTTTATATAGGGCTGGCCGGGACTTTTTCTTCATTTTCTCTTTCTTCTTCCATCTTGTCCGAGAGAGAGCTTGGGGGGAAGGGATTTTCCTTCATCAAACACTTGAGTACTTGATTTTCTTCATTTCCATTCGATCATATAGCTCGGATACTCGATTTAACTCGTATTCATCGGATCGAAGTGGTTGGATCTTCAAGAGGTAATTTCTTCAATATCTTGGATTTCGATTTTGTGTTGAAATATGATGTTTTGGACGTTATAATCATGTTATATGAAGGGATATGTATATGATTATGAGTTTGTATAAAGATTCAATGGATTATTGAAGGATTATTCAAGAATACTTTGAATATTGAGTTGGGATTGGGGGTTTTCGATTAATTGTTGTTGTAATCATGAATTTGGATATTCATTTTGGATTATTGATCATTTGGAAGATGTTTTGTTGGATTGAAACACTTTGTGGGTTTTGAAAATGTGATTGATATACATACGCATTTAGTGCATAATGCATATCGTGGTGAAGTTCTGAGCGAGACTCTCGACTGGATTTTTCACCGGTATAGTACGAGGAAAAGAGATTCGAATTTCAGCATGGTAGTTTGGTTATCCAGGGATGATCGGTTGGTCTATCAGATGAGAGAAATATGCGGCGTATTGTAGATTCATGCACAGGATGCGATTTTAGAAACTTTGAATTTTCTGAAATCGGGACATATGTGCTATGTGATTCCATTGGTATGATAGTAGCGCGATTTTACCATAATGATTTTCGAATGATTTCTTTGTAAGTGTAAATTTGGGGATGGTGACCCATGCTGGTTGTTTTGGATATTGAGTGGTCGTTCCCACTCCTTGTATGAATTGGTATGTTCGTCGATTTGCGATTCCTTGTTCGTATGCCGAGGGGAATGTTTGCCAGTCGGGTATGTTTATTGAGATGTACTGTACGTGATTGATTTGTCGTTTTTGAGAATGTTATTCTCTCGTATATCTGTTTCTATGGTTCTGTGTTGACTGTGTTGGAGCTTACCGTGTGAAGGTATTCTCGATTATCGTTGATCGTTCGTTTGTCATATTAGAGTTTATCATGTCAATGATATTCTCGATTAATTTATGGGTTGATCATTGCTGGTGATCATCTGAGCGTACAGATTTTGTGTCGATATTTTGGGATTTGTTGCTATTGTGTTGGGCAGTTGTTTCACAGATGTATCGTGTATTATCGGTTTTATCAGAATTGGGACTTAATTGTGCGATCTGGCAGACAGGTTTTGACACGGATAGATTATTTCTTCCGAAGATGATATATTTTGTTCAAACTCATGGAATTGTGATCGTAAGCGTGTTGAAGCTTTACAGTGAAGTCACTTGCTAGTATCTCAAGAGATCGTCGACTTGGCGCATATGTAAGTATGCTATTTTGGTTATTCGGTAATAATGATGATTGATCGTTGTCGTGATGGTTTCGGGATATTTTGGTTGAACGGTTTGTTTGTTTTTATGACGGATTGCAAGTTTCGAGGACGAAACTTATTTTATGTGGTGTAGTATGTAATATCCGGAATTTCTATTACTATTGTTTAATGTTATTTTATCCGAGTTATGTTGTACAGCATGGAATCTGTACAGTATAGGTTAAATAATTGAAGGACCGAGACATTTGTATTAGTATAATTGTCGTACTTGGTCAACAATTGGACGTAAGAAGTATATGTATTCAGTATGCCGTATGGTCGTATTCTGTATGTTGAGACGTTGAACAAGAATAGCTGAAAATGGCTAAGTGTAACATTATTAGCGCACGCTAATAATCATGAGTAGCGCACGCTATCGTGCAGGTTTAGCGCACGCTACGGATATAAGATAACGCACGCTAATGCAGTCAGATCGAAAGGAATCTGCGTGTGGACCAGGCCACTTTCGGTGCACGTTCTGATAAGTCAACGGATGTTGTAATGTAGTGTTAGCGCACGCTAATGCATGTTGATTAGCACACGCTAACTGTATATTGGACAAAAAGGAATCTTATCCTCGTCAGCACTTTCGGCGTGTGGACCAGTCTTCGGAGCATACAGACAAACGAATCAACTGATATTAGCGTATGCTAGAAAGTGTAAATTACGTACGCTAATGCATGGGCATTACGTACATAAGCGCATGTACGAATCCAGACTGTAGCCTCTGAACTGCGATAGCGCACGCTAACAAAGTCAGTTAGCGCACGCTAAGGCCGTAGCGCACGCTAGTAATATACTCTATAAAAAGGGACAGACGAGTGCTATGAAGCATTTCGTCCATTTCTTTCCTTTTACCCGATAGAGAGAACCTTGGGAGGACATTTGGAGCTCCTAAACACTGAGGGATGATCCTCTTTAACAAGATTAAAGATGGAAATCATGGATTAAAGCTTTGTTCTTGAAATCATTGGTGATTCTTGGAAATGGATTCAACCTTGGAAATCAATCCATTCCTTCATAAAGGTAATCACTCTTCCTCTTTGGATTTCGTTTTGGATTGAATGTTGATGTTCATGAGTTGATGATTATTGCATAAACAAGTTGATAAGCATGATTATGGGATGGATTATTGGATTATGATGATTTTATTGTTGATATGAAGATATTGATATAATTCTTGTGGTTTGAATTATGTAGTTCGTTTTCTTGAGATAAGTTGACGAATCCTTCTCCTCAGTTTCAGATGTTGATGTTATTGTCGATGATTACTCTCTGTAATGGAAGATTAAGGAAGTGTTGTTACGTTCTTGATGTTTCATGTATTGATATTAAGGAAGATGATATAAGGGTATAGAACTTGGATTATAAGTTGGATGATTGTTTATATGTTAAAGGATATCGGATTTCGTTGTTTTGATATCTATGAGCATGATTTAGAATCACTTAGTGTTCTTGATAATTGCCATATGTTGATCGGTATCTGAAAAACATGCATCTGTACAGCATTAGCGCATGCTAAGCTTACTGCCTTGCGCACGCTAACGGGAGCTACTTAGCGCACGCTACGTTAAGTGATTAACGTGCGCTAAGTAGGCAGACAGTGCAGTACATCGTATTATGGTTATGAATTCATGATCGTTTAAGTTGGATTGTTCAGACTAGTGGTTAACCGAGATATTGTTGAGCCGTTGGGTTTGTGAATTGGTTTTATCGATTGTTGATTGTTTTCGAACTTGTTGTTTATCGATTACTGTAATAGGTTGAGAATATTGATCGGTGATTATAACCGTGCGTTGCGGTCGAGTTCGAGGATGTTCGTGAATTGCTTTGGTCGGGACCGAGGAACTTGTAGATGACGGCAATGGATTTGGTAATAGCTTTCTCGTCGTTCTATCGGTATCGAGGTAAGTTATTACTTGCTCAGTTCATAGTATTTAATGATTGGTTTCCGTTTCATTCGTGCATAATTCGTATAGCAATGTTTATAATCGTAATCACAGGAGATTTGGGATTATAAATCGTATTCGAGTTTTGAGAATCTAAATCATAATGTATATGATTTACTTTTGTTATTGGTATACTTGTATATCGAGGATATGTTGTGATAAAGACGAAGATATGAATTATCTGCAATCCGTGATACTTTGGACCGGCGAGTATTGAGGATAATGGTTCGTGATGGTTTAGACATTGAGATCGTTCTCGAAGGACTCGGGGCAAGTACTCTAATCATTTTTGTCATTTTGTGTCAATCATGTTGTGATACATTCGTGTATCGTTGTTGTCGTGCATTTGTGCACGGTTGTTGTCGTGCATTGTGTACTATTGTTTTGTGCAGTCGTGCATTGTTGTCGTATGTCCACCATGCGTTGGTCCGACGGGATCATCATGGGAATCTATAGCTGTGTGCGCTGGATCGCTGGACAGGTAATGCCACCATGCGTTGGTCTGACAGGATCATCATGGGAATCTATAGCTGTGTGCGTTGGATCGTTGGATTACCATATGTGTTGTTGTTGTTGTGCATATGTATATTATGGGCTTGCCATAAGTATACGTTGTCGTTATTGTTGTGATCATATTGACGTTGTCATATGAGTATGTATTTGTAGGTCTTGTGTTAGGACCATGTCCGTATATTGTGTTGATCTGATCTCGGATTAGACTGATGTGATGGTAATGGTATTTCGTATCTTGAGGTATGTTCCGTATTTCCTTGATACTTGTCATTGATGGACAATCGATTATCGTATTGGAATTGTCGGCGTTATCCGAAGGATTGAATTGGCCAGAGTTGGTATAATTTCCGTATCGCGAGTTATGATAATGTTTTGAGAACCTTGGGTATTGTTGAGATACCGTACAGATATTTCGGTATTATCTTATTGTGTTGTTAAGGATACGCATCGTGGATTTTCGTAAAGTTATGATGGTAAGATTACATTGGTCGTATTCTTACTCAGTATTTCCATTGATATGTAATTATTGACGTGATTTGATGGTTATCATTGTTGGATATTATGGCTGACCCCGTTGTGGGCTTTCTTTTTAGGTTCTTGGATTATCAAGCTTGTAGCGGTCGTGGAGAGATGAACTTTCCGGAGGATACTGGCTAGGACATGTATTTGTGTATTGAGCTTCTGATCTGTTGTTGTATTCCGCTGTTAGAGTGTTTTGAACTGTTTGTCTTTTCCGCTGCGTGAGTAAATTTAAAGGGCCTTTTGGTATCTGGTAACTTGGGTTACTTTGGCAATCATTTTCTAAACTATTATGTCGATACGTGTAAGCGATAGCTTAACGTACGTTTTTAAACTGTTGAGTCTTGGCATTTTGGGCCTTGTGGTTTCAAATGAGTTTTTACGACGGTTTGATAAACGAGTTTTATAAATCTTCGAATGTTTTTAATAGATAATACTGTCGTTAGCCTCTTGGGCGTTTTGTATATGTTTGCGAAAATTTCCTTCAGCCTTGTGGGTTCCATCTCGGGGCCCACGGCGCTGTAATATTCCTGGATGGCTCTGGGGGTGTTACAGAATATGGTATCAGAGCTTAGGTTGTGAAAACCTAGGCAGTCGGGTTGAGTTAGGTCGTGCTTTTGTCGTGTCATTCGAGTTGTCGGTTGACAAGTGTCTGAGCTCTGAGTTTTTGTTGTTCACTCGGGCTTGTGCGTTATGTGATTTACCAGTGTGGTACTGGGATTGTTGTAACTTTTCCAAATGGTGTTAACGTGTTTCTTCAGATAGAGCTGTGTTGTGTTCTCGAGTGGAACTGAGTTTGCAAAATGTGTGTTTTGAAAATATCTGTGTCGAGTATTTTCTTGAGTCGAGACATGTGCCAGTATCACAGGGAATCATCGACTTCACGATCGGTAAGTATTTGGATTTTTAAATTGCATTGAGATTTATTGCCGTTCTAAGTTGATATGCTTTGAGATTCAGAAGAATATTATGCATTACAGTATAAGGTGACAGAATTGGGACATGATTGATGATCTTGAGAAGTTATGCTTTTGGAAATCAATATGTCGATTAAGTTTTGGAATGGAGTTGTGCATTTGGGAGAAATATTGTGGATTGTTGAGGAGAACATGTAGTCATGTTAGTTCATCTTGAGATATATGAACTGTTTTTGAGCATTTGAAAATGATACTTTTCACAATGAATGTTTTATGGATGTTTTACGGAAAATGAATTTTGGGCCGAGACCCAATCGATTTTGGAATAGATTTATAATTTAGGACTTGAGGTCCAGAAGGGTTTTCTACTTTTTAAACTTCTTGTAATGCGGAACGAGATACGGGCTGATACCCTAATGTTTCAAAAAGCTTTTTCTTGTTTTCTAAAACTCCCGAGATTTGTAAAACACCTTACCAATCGTTTACCTATTTTATTTCCGCCTTTCGAGGTTTGGTTTACTTGTTCAAATGAAACTTCTCGGGAAGTCTTTCGCTGTGTTTGATTTGTTGATTTATTTCAATGTTTTGTCATATCATATTTGAGGTGATCAGGATGTATTAAGGATTGACGTTACGAGTAGTATGTGGAGGAGAAGTTTTTATCATAGTCTATATATTGAGATTTTGGAATTTCATCATGTGGTTTTCCGATGGAATATCAGTGAATTTGGTGACGAGCCGAATTGGTATACAGGAGTATGGATATGGACAAGCATTTGCATGAATTCCATTTTATTTAATCGTGTGTATTCGAAAAGAATTTTTATCGAGAACTTGGCATTAGCGAGCCAGTTTAACTTTTCAAAAATCGATTTCGTGATCTTACCAAAATTTATGTTTTGAGTTTTGAAATTTTTGAAAGAACTTTCGAAAATTGTCTTCTTGACGAGACTATATGATTTCAACTAGTTTTGAAAATGTGATTGATATACATACGCATTTAGTGCATAATGCATATCGTGATGAAGTTCTGAGCGAGACTCTCGACTGGATATTTCACCGGTATAGTACGAGGAAAAGAGATTCGAATTTCAGCATGGTAGTTTGGTTATCCAGGGATGATCGGTTGGTCTATCAGATGAGAGAAATATGCGGCGTATTGTAGATTCATGCACATGATGCGATTTTAGAAACATTGAATTTTCTGAAATCGGGACATATGTGCTATGTGATTCCATTGGTATGATAGTAGCGCGATTTTACCATAATGATTTTCGAATGATTTCTTTGTAAGTGTAAATTTGGGGATGGTGACCCATGCTGGTTGTTTTGGATATTGAGTGGTCGTTCCCACTCCTTGTATGAATTGGTATGTTCGTCGATTTGCGATTCGTTGTTCGTATGCCGAGGGGAATGTTCGCCAGTCGGGTATGTTTATTGAGATCTACTGTACGTGATTGATTTATCATTTTGAGAATGTTATTCTTTCGTATATCTGTTTCTATGGTTCTGTGTTGACTGTGTTGGAGCTTACCGTGTGAAGGTATTCTCTATTATCGTTGATCGTTCGTTTGTCATATTAGAGTTTATCATGTCAATGATATTCTCGATTAATTTATGGGTTGATCATTGCTGGTGATCATCTGAGCGTACAGATTTTGTGTCGATATTTTGGGATTTGTTGCTATTGTGTTGGGCAGTTGTTTCACAGATGTATCGTGTATTATCGGTTTTATCAGAATTGGGACTTAATTGTGCGATCAGGCAGACAGGTTTTGACACGGATAGATTATTTCTTCCGAAGATGATATATTTTGTTGAAACTCATGGAATTGTGATCGTAAGCGTGTTGAAGCTTTACAGTGAAGTCACTTGCTAGTATCTCAAGAGATCGTCGACTTGGCGCATATGTAAGTATGCTATTTTGGTTATTCGGTAATAATGATGATTGATCGTTGTCGTGATGGTTTCGGGATATTTTGGTTGAACGGTTTGTTTGTTTTTATGACGGATTGCAAGTTTCGAGGACGAAACTTATTTTAAGTGGTGTAGTATGTAATATCCGGAATTTCTATTACTATTGTTTAATGTTATTTTATCCGAGTTATGTTGTACAGCATGGAATCTGTACAGTATAGGTTAAATAATTGAAGGACCGAGACATTTGTATTAGTATAATTGTCGTACTTGGTCAACAATTGGACGTAAGAAGTATATGTATTCAGTATGCCGTATGGTCGTATTCTGTATGTTGAGACGTTGAACAAGAATAGCTGAAAATGGCTAAGTGTAACATTATTAGCGCACGCTAATAATCATGAGTAGCGCACGCTATCGTGCAGGTTTAGCGCACGCTACGGATATAAGATAACGCACGCTAATGCAGTCAGATCGGAAGGAATCTGCGTGTGGACCAGGCCACTTTCGGTGCACGTTCTGATAAGTCAACGGATGTTGTAATGTAGTGTTAGCGCACGCTAATGCATGTTGATTAGCACACGCTAACTGTATATTGGACAAAAAGGAATCTTATCCTCGTCAGCACTTTCGGCGTGTGGACCAGTCTTCGGAGCATACAGACAAACGAATCAACTGATATTAGCGTACGCTAGAAAGTGTAAATTACGTACGCTAATGCATGGGCATTACGTACGTAAGCGCATGTACGAATCCAGACTGTAGACTCTGAACTACGATAGCGCACGCTAACAAAGTCAGTTAGCACACGCTAAGGCCGTAGCGCACGCTAAACATAAGGTTTAGCGCACGCTAGTAATATACTCTATAAAAAGGGACAGACGAGTGCTATGAAGCATTTCGTCCATTTCTTTCCTTTCACCCGATAGAGAGAACCTTGGGAGGACATTTGGAGCTCCTAAACACTGAGGGATGATCCTCTTTAACAAGATTAAAGATGGAAATCATGGATTAAAGCTTTGTTCTTGAAATCATTGGTGATTCTTGGAAATGGATTCAACCTTGGAAATCAATCCATTCCTTCATAAAGGTAATCACTCTTCATCTTTGGATTTCGTTTTGGATTGAATGTTGATGTTCTTGAGTTGATGATTATTGCATAAACAAGTTGATAAGCATGATTATGGGATGGATTATCGGATTATGATGATGTTATTCTTGATATGAAGATATTGATATAATTCTTGTGGTTTGAATTATGTAGTTCGTTTTCTTAAGATAAGTTGATGAATCCTTCTCCTCAGTTTCAAATGTTGATGTTATTGTCGATGATTACTCTCTGTAATGGAAGATTAAGGAAGTGTTGTTACGTTCTTGATGTTTCATGTATTGATATTAAGGAAGATGATATATGGGTATAAAACTTGGATTATAAGTTGGATGATTGTTTATATGTTAAAGGATATCGGATTTCGTTGTTTTGATATCTATGAGCATGATTTAGAATCACTTAGTGTTCTTGATAATTGCCATATGTTGATCGGTATCTGAAAAACATGCATCTGTACAGCATTAGCGCTCGCTAAGCTTACTGCCTTGCGCACGCTAACGGGAGCTACTTAGCGCACGCTACGTTAAGTGATTAACGTGCGCTAAGTAGGCAGACAGTGCAGTACATCGTATTATGGTTATGAATTCGTGATCGTTTAAGTTGGATTGTTCAGACTAGTGGTTAACCGAGATATTGTTGAGCCGTTGGGTTTGTGAATTGGTTTTATCGATTGTTGATTGTTTTTGAACTTGTTTATCGATTACTGTAATAGGTTGAGAATATTGATCGGTGATTATAACCGTGCGTTGCGGTCGAGTTCGAGGATGTTCGTGAATTGCTTTGGTCGGGACCGAGGAACTTGTAGATGACGGCAATGGATTTGGTAATAGCTTTCTTGTCGTTCTATCGGTATCGAGGTAAGTTATTACTTGCTCAGTTTATAGTATTTAATGAATGGTTTCCATTTCATTCGTGTATAATTCGTATAGCAATGTTTATAATCGTAATCACAGGAGATTTGGGATTATAAATCGTATTCGAGTTTTGAGAATCTAAATCATAATGTATATGATTTACTTTTGTTATTGGTATACTTGTATATCGAGGATATATTGTGATAAAGACGAAGATATGAATTATCTGCAATCCGTGATACTTTGGACCGACGAGTATTGAGGATAATGGTTCGTGATGGTTTAGACATTGAGATCGTTCTCGAAGGACTCGGGGCAAGTACTCTAATCATTTTTGTCATTTTGTGTCAATCATGTTGTGATACATTCGTGTATCGTTGTTGTCATGCATTTGTGCACGGTTGTTGTCATGCATTGTGTACTATTGTTTTGTGCAGTCGTGCATTGTTGTCGTATGTCCACCATGCGTTGGTCCGATGGGATCATCATGGGAATCTATAGCTGTGTGCGCTGGATCGCTGGACAGGTAATGCCACCATGCGTTGGTCCGACAGGATCATCATGGGAATCTATAGCTGTGTGCGCTGGATCGTTGGATTACCATATGTGTTGTTGTTGTTGTGCATATGTATATTATGGGCTTGCCATAAGTATACGTTGTCGTTATTGTTGTGATCATATTGACGTTGTCATATGAGTATGTATTTGTAGGTCTTGTGTTAGGACCATGTCCGTATATTGTGTTGATCTGATCTCGGATTAGACTGATGTGATGGTAATGGTATTTCGTATCTTGAGGTATGTTCCGTATTTCCTTGATACTTGTCATTGATGGACAATCGATTATCGTATTGGAATTGTCGGCGTTATCCGAAGGATTGAATTGGCCAGAGTTGGTATAATTTCCGTATCGCGAGTTATGATAATGTTTTGAGAACCTTGGGTATTGTTGAGATACCGTACAGATATTTCGGTATTATCTTATTGTGTTGTTAAGGATACGCATCGTGTATTTTCGTAAAGTTATGATGGTAAGATTACATTGGTCGTATTCTTACTCAGTATTTCCATTGATATGTAATTATTGACGTGATTTGATGGTTATCATTGTTGGATATTATGGCTGACCCCGTTGTGGGCTTTCTTTTTAGGTTCTTGGATTATCAAGCTTGTAGCGGTCGTGGAGAGATGAACTTTCCGGAGGATACTGGCTAGGACATGTATTTGTGTATTGAGCTTCTGATCTGTTGTTGTATTCCGCTGTTAGAGTGTTTTGAACTGTTTGTCTTTTCCGCTGCGTGAGTAAATTTAAAGGGCCTTTTGGTATCTGGTAACTTGGGTTACTTTGGCAATCATTTTCTAAACTATTATGTCGATACGTGTAAGTGATATCTTAACGTACGTTTTTAAACTATTGAGTCTTGGCATTTCGGGCCTTGTGGTTTCAAATGAGTTTTTACGACGGTTTGATAAACGAGTTTTATAAATCTTCAAATGTTTTTAATAGATAATACTGTCGTTAGACTCTTGGGCGTTTTGTATATGTTTGCGAAAATTTCCTTCAGCCTTGTGGGTTCCATCTCGGGGCCCACGGCGCTGTAATATTCCTGGATGGCTCTGGGGGTGTTACAGAATATGGTATCAGAGCTTAGGTTGTGATAACCTAGGTAGTCGGGTTGAGTTAGGTCGTGCTTTTGTCGTGTCATTCGAGTTGTCGGTTGACAAGTGTCTGAGCTCTGAGTTTTTGTTGTTCACTCGGGCTTGTGCGTTATGTGATTTACCAGTGTGGTACTGGAATTGTTGTAACTTTTCCAAATGGTGTTAACGTGTTTCTTCAGATAGAGCTATGTTGTGTTCTCGAGTGGAACTGAGTTTGCAAAATGTGTGTTTTGAAAATATCTGTGTCGAGTATTTTCTTGAGTCGAGACATGTGCCAGTATCACAGGGAATCATCGACTTCACGATCGGTAAGTATTTGGATTTTTAAATTGCATTGAGATTTATTGCCGTTCTAAGTTGATATGCTTTGAGATTCAGCAGAATATTATGCATTACAGTATAAGGTGACAGAATTGGGACAGGATTGATGATCTTGAGAAGTTATGCTTTTGGAAATCAATATGTCGATTAAGTTTTGGAATGGAGTTGTGCATTTGGGAGAAATATTGTGGATTGTTGAGGAGAACATGTAGTTGTAACACCCCCAAAACCATCCGGGATATTACAGCGCCGTGGGTCCCGCGCCGGAATCCACCAGGCTAAAAACCGTTTACACAACCAATTCAAAAACGCCAAAAGGCTGATGACGGTAATATTTTGCAAATACTCAAATATTTTCAAAAACAAAATTCTGAAATACCGTCAGAGAATACCATTTGAAAATACAAGGCGAAATGCCAAATCTCAACAGTTCAAAGTGTACGTTAAACCACCCCTTAAACGTACCGATAAAATAATTTGGGAAAAAGAGTTTGACAAAAATAACCCAAGTTCGTAAAATGCCAAAAAGGCCATTTTGAAATACACACACGCAGCGGATAAATGCAGTTCAAAATACACATTTGCAGCGGAAATGAATAACCAGAAAAGAAATACTCGATACTCCAAAACATGCCACCGCCAGTATCACATTGGGAAGCTCATCCCTTCACGACCGCTACTAGCTCGATCTCCGAGTACCTAAAAATAAAGCCCACGACGGGATCAGCCACAATACTCAATAATGATACCGATCACATCATCATAAATAATTACATACCAACGTAATAATACTGTAAGAATACTACCAACATAATCTTACCGTTATAACCTTACCAATCCATAATAATCCAATCCTTACCATAATCCACATTTCGCATCCTCGAATGACGAAATGAACTTAACAACAATTGTCTGTATTGAATTTCAAAAATACCAACAATCCTCAAAACATCATCATAACTCATAATCATGAAATAATTCATCCGTGCCAAATCCTGTCCATCGGATTACACAATCAAAACTCAACCTGGATAAACCAACAGTACACAACATATCTGTAGAGCAACTACCACATGATAATGATAACAAATCCTGAAATATCGACATATAGTCCGAATGCTTATACGATCAATAACCAGATCAACCGATAAATCAACTGAGAATATCATCGACATGATAACTCCAATACGACCAATAAAGGATCACGATAACTGAGAATACCATCAACATGATAACTCCGACACGATCAACAAAGGATCAACGATAACCGAGAGTACCCTCAACATGGTAAACTCCCAACACGATCAACAAAGGATCAACAATAACCGAGAATACCCTCAACGAGGTAGACTCCAAATGATCAACAAAGGACCAACAATAACCGAGAATACCCTCAACAAGGTAGACTCCAAATGATCAACAATAATGGATCTCAAGAAATAACTCTCGGTATCAGACATACCCCTCGGGCGTATGAACAACCGATCATAACCGTCGAACATATCCAATCATACATGGACTATGAACGACCCAACAATATGGCTCAAAAGATGGACGTCACAGTACGCCCGATCCGGAAATGTGTCCGTGCACAAGCCACCCCGGGTATCGATCAAATACACGTGTGGTCTTGTACCTAATTAGCCTCACGAACTACGTCTCGTATGCACGGTTCAATGTGGAAATATCAACACATAACCATCATGTGCCCGGCTAAAAATCCTACACAATAACCAATCGGCACGCAGATATGACTCCAGATATGTCACGATACAACATGGCAACGAAACTCAAAGAAATACATATCCAATAAGGATCAAAAGACTCACCGAAGTGAACAACAACAGACTGACAATGAAAAGTCGACACGACTAATCAATATCCAAAATATCAGTCCTGGGATCATCATCCCCAAATGAATGACCAACATGATCTACGATCTCAATACAACAGTCCTGGGATCAACATCCCTCAACGAATAACCGATATGAAACTCATTACACGAAACCTCAACATATACAACAACTCAACATACTAATTATCCACATGACTGAACAAATACTTAGAACCTCAAAGCCGAGGACCATATCCATCAACATCCCCCAATGAGACGATCAACATAACCATTAATACCAACAATAGTCCTGGGATCAACATCCCTCAACGAACAACCAGTACGAATCTCAATATATGAAGCCTCAACATACAACATATACAACAACTCAACATAACAATTATCTCATAACTGAACAATACATAAATTACCTCAAAGCCGAAGACAACATCCTTTCCACGAAAAACATCCCTGAACGAATACACAGTTATACAAATAATCTCAAATAAGGTACCATCCATTCCATACCAATAACCTTTTATCCCGATACTTATGTCATCACGATAACTATCCTCGATATCCGATATTCTATATCCTTGACCAAAAATAAATCACGCCTTCCTTGAACACAATTAAATCATATACCTTATGACTTATTACAACCAGAGCACGATATACAAACCATTATCCCGACAACTTACATTTCTAACAACATTGCTATACGAATTATAAATGAAATGAAAACGAAACCATTCATCAAATATTATAAACTGAACAAGTATAAACTTGCCTCGATACCGATACCACGAAGCCGTTACCAAAATCCATTGCCTTCGTCCCCGAGCTCCTCAGCCCCGACCAAAAGCAACCTACGAACTCCTCAACCTTGACCGCAACACAACGGCCATAATCAACGCTCAATTAACGCGACCTAATGCAATAATCAAATGACAACACATCCGATAATAATCAATAACCGGTATAACCAACCAATCAAACTCAGCGGCTCAACAATACCTCGATCATTTACAAAACCGAACAATACAACTCAAACAATTACGAACTCATATCAACAATACAAGCCGAAATCCGATAAATCATAATTATCAATCAATAACCGATCAATAAACCCAACAGTTCCACAATATCTCGATTAAACACAGTCTTAAACAATCCAGTTCAAACCATCACGAATTCATAATCACAACACGAAAATACTACACTGTCTGCCTACTTAGCGCGCGTTAAACGCACAACGTAGCGTGCGCTAAGTTGTTCCCGTTAGCGTGCGCTAGCCAGTAAGCTTAGCGTGCGCTAATGCTACACAGTTGCATGCATTCCAAGCATTGACTAACACTTTGCGACTACGAACCCGAATGAAAAGGAAATCGTACTCCAAGATTAACAATAACTTTTCCAGAGTCAATCTCATCATCATGATCCATATCTTATCATACGAACTCAATCACTACAATCAACATAATGTTTAGTTTCAATTATCTTATCCATGTTAATAATCAAACCAACATATATCCTTCCTCTTTGATGTGATATATATCCAAGAACACCAAGAATACCATGATTCCATAATCATGTTCATGACAACCATCATAATCCGATATGCTAACATGTAATTAATCACTTAAGCCATATATATACGTATATCATCTTAACATCGAATCCGAAATGAAGGGAGATATAAATCGACATATCTCCTGAACACCATTCAAAACCATACGAAACATATCAATATCCGCATACCAACAATAACATCAACGTTACTCAGTAAGGCATCTCTAATCATACTTATCAACTCATTAATATGATAATCATCTCCTCAAGAACACCAATATTCAATCCCTAAAACGAAATCCAAAGTGAAGATTAATTACCTCTTTGAAGAAAAGGATGGATTATCAAGGTTGAATCCGTTCCCAATTATTTCCAAGCTCCAAATGTTGACAAGGACGCTCAACTCCCTCATAATCCAGTATTTGGAACCTCAAGACTCTCTCTATGAATTCCATTCCAAGAATCGTTAATAATTTCAAGAACAAAGCTTTGAATCCATGCTCTCCATCTTAATCTTGTTAAAGATCATCATCACAGAGTGTTTTAGGAACTCAAGTACCTCCCAAAGCTCTCTCTATCGAGTGAAAGGAAATAAATGGACGAAATGCTTCATAACACCCGTCTGTCCCCTTTTTATAAAGTGTATTACTAGCGTGCGCTAAATCATATGTTTAGCGTGCGCTACGGCCTTAGCATACGCTAACCGACTTTGTTAGCATGCGCTATCGCAGCCCAGAGGCCACTGTCTTGCCTCGAACATGAGCTTACGTACGTAATGCCCATGCATTAGCATACGTAACTTACACTGTTTAGCGTACGCAAGTCCTTGCATTTAGCGTGCGCTAATATCAGTTGACTTGCTACAGTCTACGTACCGCATGTGCCTCCACATGCCGATCTGACGAGGATAAGATTCCTTTTGACCGATCTACAATTAGCGTGCGCTAAGCCTCATGCTTTAGCGTGCGCTAATACTCCAGGACAACAACCGTTGACTTACCAGAACGTGCGCCAAAAGCAGCCGGGTCCACACGCAGATTCCTTCCGATCTGACTGCATTTAGCGTGCGCTACATTCTGCCTCTAGCGTGCGCTAACCATGAACGATAGCGTGCGCTATACTTGAACATTAGTGCGCGCTAATCAGGCTATACTTAGCCATTTCCAATTCTCCTCGTCTGTCTCGACATACCAAAATACGAACATACGGCATACTGAATACATGTACTGAATCCAATAACATTATCATACGATATACCCAATATCAAAAGTACGATGACCTGATACACGATATCCTCAAAATAATTGTCGAACCTCTTGGTCATTTATACGAGTACCAATACAACCGTCTCAGTTCTCAATTTATTTTATCCATACTATATAGACACCAAGCCATCCAGTATATCTTAGATAAAATAACGCGAAAAATTCATACTGAAAATTCTGGTATTACATACTACCCCCCTTAAAATAAGTTTCGTCCTCGAAACTTGCAACCTGCCACCAACAACAGATAAATCTAAAACTTTCCAACTCATCACAAAACAATCAAGTGTCGCCACAAGCGAATAACCAAACCAATATACTTACAGATGCGTGAAGCCAATGATCTCCCGTGATACTAGCACACGACTCCCACACGAAGTCTCAAAACCATACCAACACACGCTAATATCACAAATAACAATTTGAAAAGATCTCAAAAGTTTTGGAAACTCCAAAATTGGTTTGACTCAAAAGTCAGAAAAACTCATTTTCAAAAATCACGCTACTACCATACCAGTCTGACCACATAACACACATGCCCGGGTTTCACAAAACCCAAAGCTCGATACCATCTTCTTAACACCCCAAAACCATCCGGATATTACAACCGTGGGTCCTGCGCCTAATCCACCAGCTAAAAACCGTTTACACAACCAATTCAAAAACGCCAAAAGGCTGATGACGGTAATATTTTGCAAATACTCAAATATTTTCAAAAACAAAATTCTGAAATACCGTCATAGAATACCATTTGAAAATACAAGGCGAAATGCCAAATCTCAACAGTTCAAAGTGTACGTTAAACCACCCCTTAAACGTACCGATAAAATAATTTGGGAAAAAGAGTTTGACAAAAATAACCCAAGTTAGTAAAATGGCAAAAAGGCCATTTTGAAATACACACAAGCAGCGGATAAATGCAGTTCAAAATACACATTTGCAGCGGAAATGAATAACCAGAAAAGAAATACTCGATACTCCAAAACATGCCACCGCCAGTATCACATTGGGAAGCTCATCCCTTCACGACCGCTACTAGCTCGATCTCCAAGTACCTAAAAATAAAGTCCACGACGGGGTCAGCCACAATACTCAATAATGATACCGATCACATCATCATAAATAATTACATACCAACGTAATAATACTGTAAGAATACTACCAACGTAATCTTACCAATCCATAATAATCCAATCCTTACCATAATCCACATTTCGCATCCTCGAATGACGAAATGAACTTAACAACAATTGTCTGTATTGAATTTCAAAAATACCAACAATCCTCAAAACATCATCATAACTCATAATCATGAAATAATTCATCCGTGCCAAATCCTGTCCATCGGATTACACAATCAAAACTCAACCTGGATAAACCAACAGTACACAACATATCTGTAGATCAACTACCACATGATAATGATAACAAATCCTGAAATATCGACATATAGTCCGAATGCTTATACGATCAATAACCAGATCAACCGATAAATCAACTGAGAATATCATCGACATGATAACTCCAATACGACCAATAAAGGATCATGATAACTGAGAATACCATCAACATGATAACTCCAACACGATCAACAAAGGATCAACGATAACCGAGAGTACCCTCAACATGGTAAACTCCCAACACGATCAACAAAGGATCAACAATAACGGAGAATACCCTCAACGAGGT
This sequence comes from Orobanche coerulescens, assembly GCA_033398695.1. Lineage (NCBI taxonomy): Eukaryota > Viridiplantae > Streptophyta > Magnoliopsida > Lamiales > Orobanchaceae > Orobanche > Orobanche coerulescens. The sequence goes on along the minus strand of CM065801.1, from coordinate 202,971,359 downwards.
AGACTCCAAATGATCAACAAAGGACCAAAAATAACCGAGAATACCCTCAACAAGGTAGACTCCAAATGATAAACAATAATGGATCTCAAGAAATAACTCTGACTGTCGAACATACCCCTCGGGCGTATGAACAACCAGTCGCAAACCGTCGAACATATCCAATCATACATGGACTATGAACGACCCAACGATATGGCTCAAAAGATGGACGTCACAGTACGCCCGATCCGGAAATGTGTCCGTGCACAAGCCACCCCGGGTATCGATCAAATACACGTGTGGTCTTGTACCTAATTAGCCTCACGAACTACGTCTCGTGTGCACGGTTCAATGTGGAAATATCAACACATAACCATCATGTGCCCGGCTAAAAATCCTACACAATAACCAATCGGCACGCAGATATGACTCCAGATATGTCACGATACAACATGACAACGAAACTCAAAGAAATACATATCCAATAAGGATCAAAAGACTCACCGAAGTGAACAACAACAGACTGACAATGAAAAGTCGACACGACTAATCAATATCCAAAATATCAGTCCTGGGATCATCATCCCCAAATGAATGACCAACATGATCTACGATCTCAATACAACAGTCCTGGGATCAACATCCCTCAACGAATAACCGATATAAAACTCATTACACGAAACCTCAACATATAAAACAACTCAACATACTAATTATCCACATGACTGAACAAATACTTAGAACCTCAAAGCCGAGGACCATATCCATCAACATCCCCCAATGAGACGATCAACATAACCATTAATACCAACAATAGTCCTGGGATCAACATCCCTCAACGAACAACCAGTACGAATCTCAATATATGAAGCCTCAACATACAACATATACAATAACTCAACATAACAATTATCTCATAACTGAACAATACATAAATTACCTCAAAGCCGAAGACAACATCCTTTCCACGGACAACATCCCTGAACGAATACACAGTTATACAAATAATCTCAAATAAGGTACCATCCATTCCATACCAATAACCTTTTATCCCGATACTTATGTCATCACGATAACTATCCTCGATATCCGATATTCTATATCCTTGACCAAAAATAAATCACGCCTTCCTTGAACACAATTAAATCATATACCTTATGACTTATTACAACCAGAGCACGATATACAAACCATTATCCCGACAACTTACATTTCTAACAACATTGCTATACGAATTATAAATGAAATGAAAACGAAACCATTCATCAAATATTATAAACTGAACAAGTATAAACTTGCCTCGATACCGATACCACGAAGCCGTTACCAAAATCCATTGCCTTCGTCCCCGAGCTCCTCAGCCCCGACCAAAAGAAACCTACGAACTCCTCAACCTTGACCGCAACACAACGGCCATAATCAACGCTCAATTAACGCGACCTAATGCAATAATCAAATGACAACACATCCGATAATAATCAATAACCGGTATAATCAACCAATCAAACTCAGCGGCTCAACAATACCTCGATCATTTACAAAACCGAACAATACAACTCAAACAATTACGAACTCATATCAACAATACAAGCCAAAATCCGATAAATCATAATTATCAATCAATAACCGATCAATAAACCCAACAGTTCCACAATATCTCGATTAAACACAGTCTTAAACAATCCAGTTCAAACCATCACGAATTCATAATCACAACACGAAAATACTACACTGTCTGCCTACTTAGCGCGCGTTAAACGCACAACGTAGCGTGCGCTAAGTTGTTCCCGTTAGCGTGCGCTAGCCAGTAAGCTTAGCGTGCGCTAATGCTACACAGTTGCATGCATTCCAAGCATTGACTAACACTTTGCGACTACGAACCCGAATGAAAAGGAAATCATACTCCAAGATTAACAATAACTTTTCCAGATTCAATCTCATCATCATGATCCATATCTTATCATACGAACTCAATCACTACAATCAACATAATGTTTAGTTTCAATTATCTTATCCATGTTAATAATCAAACCAACATATATCCTTCCTCTTTGATGTGATATATATCCAAGAACACCAAGAATACCATGATTCCATAACCATGTTCATGACAACCATCATAATCCGATATGCTAACATGTAATTAATCACTTAAGCCATATATATACGTATATCATCTTAACATCGAATCCGAAATGAAGGGAGATATAAATCGACATATCTCCTGAACACCATTCAAAACCATACGAAACATATCAATATCCGCATACCAACAATAACATCAACGTTACTCAAGAAGGCATCTCTAATCATACTTATCAACTCATTAATATGATAATCATCATCTCAAGAACACCAATATTCAATCCCTAAAACGAAATCCAAAGTGAAGATTAATTACCTCTTTGAAGAAAAGGATGGATTATCAAGGTTGAATCCGTTCCCAATTATTTCCAAGCTCCAAATGTTGACAAGGACGCTCAACTCCCTCATAATCCAGTATTTGGAACCTCAAGACTCTCTCTATGAATTCCATTCCAAGAATCGTTAATAATTTCAAGAACAAAGCTTTGAATCCATGCTCTCCATCTTAATCTTGTTAAAGATCATCATCACAGAGTGTTTTAGGAACTCAAGTACCTCCCAAAGCTCTCTCTATCGAGTGAAAGGAAAGAAATGGACGAAATGCTTCATAACACCCGTCTGTCCCCTTTTTATAAAGTGTATTACTAGCTTGCGCTAAATCTTATGTTTAGCGTGCGCTACGGCCTTAGCGTGCGCTAACCGACTTTGTTAGCGTGCGCTATCGCAGCCCAGAGGCCACTGTCTTGCCTCGAACATGAGCTTACGTACATAATGCCCATGGATTAGCATACGTAACTTACACTGTTTAGCGTACGCAAGTCCTTGCCTTTAGCGTGCGCTAATATCAGTTGACTTGCTACAGTCCACGTACCGCATGTGCCTCCACATGCCGATCTGACGAGGATAAGATTCCTTTTGACCGATCTAAAATTAGCGTGCGCTAAGCCTCATGCTTTAGTGTGCGCTAATACTTCAGGACAACAACCGTTGACTTACCAGAACGTGCGCCAAAAGCAGCCGGGTCCACACGCAGATTCCTTCCGATCTGACTGTATTTAGCGTGCGCTACATTCTGCCTCTAGCGTGCGCTAACCATGAACGATAGCGTGCGCTACACTTGAACATTAGCGCGCGCTAATCAGTCTATACTTAGCCATTTCCAATTCTCATCGTCCGTCTCGACATACCAAAATACGAACATACGGCATACTGAATACATGTACTGAATCCAATAACATTATCATACGATATACCCAATATCAAAAGTACGATGACCTGATACACGATATCCTCAAAATAATTGTCGAACCTCTACGACAGTTATACGAGTACCAATACAGCCGTCTCAGTTCTCAATTTATTTTATCCATACTATATAGACACCAAGCCATCCCGTATATCTTAGATAAAATAACGCGAAAAATTCAAACTGAAAATTCGGGTATTACAGTAGTCATGTTAGTTCATCTTGAGATATATGAACTGTTTTTGAGCATTTGAAAATGATACTTTTCACAATGAATGTTTTATGGATGTTTTACGGAAAATGATTTTTGGGCCGAGACCCAATTGATTTTGGAATAGATTTATAACTCAGGACTTGAGGTCCAGAAGGGTTTTCTACTTTTTAAACTTCTTGTAATGCGGAACGAGATACGGGCTGAGACCCTAATGTTTCAAAAAGCTTTTTCTTGTTTTCTAAAACTCCCGAGATTTGTAAAACACCTTACCAATCGTTTACCTATTTTATTTCCGCCTTTCGAGGTTTGGTTTACTTGTTCAATTGAAACTTCTCGGGAAGTCTTTCGCTGTGTTTGATTTGTTGATTTGTTTCAATGTTTTGTCATATCATATTTGAGGTGATCAGGATGTATTAAGGATTGACGTTACGAGTAGTATGTGGAGGAGGAGTTTTTATCATAGTCTATATATTGAGATTTTGGAATTTCATCGTGTGGTTTTCCGATGGAATATCAGTGAATTTGGTGATGAGCCGAATTGGTATACAGGAGTATGGATATGGACAAGCATTTGCATGAATTCTATTTTATTTAATCGTGTGTATTCGAAAAGAATTTTTATCGAGAACTTGGCATTAGCGAGCCAGTTTAACTTTTCAAAAATCGATTTCGTGATCTTACCAAAATTTATGTTTTGAGTTTTGAAATTTTTGAAAGAACTTTCGAAAATTGTCTTCTTGATGAGACTATATGATTTCAACTAGTTTTGAAAATGTGATTGATATACATACGCATTTAGTGCATAATGCATATCGTGGTGAAGTTCTGAGCGAGACTCTCGACTGGATATTTCACCGGTATAGTACGAGGAAAAGAGATTCGAATTTCAGCATGGTAGTTTGGTTATCCAGGGATGATCGGTTGGTCTATCAGATGAGAGAAATATGCGGCGTATTGTAGATTCATGCACAGGATGCGATTTTAGAAACTTTGAATTTTCTGAAATCGGGACATATGTGCTATGTGATTCCATTGGTATGATAGTAGCGCGATTTTACCATAATGATTTTCGAATGATTTCTTTGTAAGTGTAAATTTGGGGATGGTGACCCATGCTGGTTGTTTTGGATATTGAGTGGTCGTTCCCACTCCTTGTATGAATTGGTATGTTCGTCGATTTGCGATTCGTTATTCGTATGCCGAGGGGAATGTTCGCCAGTCGGGTATGTTTATTGAGATCTACTGTACGTGATTGATTTGTCGTTTTGAGAATGTTATTCTCTCGTATATCTGTTTCTATGGTTCTGTGTTGACTGTGTTGGAGCTTACCGTGTGAAGGTATTCTCGATTATCGTTGATCGTTCGTTTGTCATATTAGAGTTTATCATGTCAATGATATTCTCGATTAATTTATGGGTTGATCATTGCTGGTGATCATCTGAGCGTACAGATTTTGTGTCGATATTTTGGGATTTGTTGCTATTGTGTTGGGCAGTTGTTTCACAGATGTATCGTGTATTATTGGTTTTATCAGAATTGGGACTTAATTGTGCGATCAGGCAGACAGGTTTTGACACGGATAGATTATTTCTTCCGAAGATGATATATTTTGTTGAAACTCATGGAATTGTGATCGTAAGCGTGTTGAAGCTTTACAGTGAAGTCACTTTCTAGTATCTCAAGAGATCGTCGACTTGGCACATATGTAAGTATGCTATTTTGGTTATTCGGTAATAATGATGATTGATCGTTGTCGTGATGGTTTCGGGATATTTTGGTTGAACGGTTTGTTTGTTTTTATGACGGATTGCAAGTTTCGAGGACGAAACTTATTTTAAGTGGTGTAGTATGTAATATCCGGAATTTATATTACTATTGTTTAATGTTATTTTATCCGAGTTATGTTGTACAGCATGGAATCTGTACAGTATAGGTAAAACAATTGAAGGACCGAGACATTTGTATTAGTATAATTGTCGTACTTGGTCAACAATTGGACGTAAGAAGTATATATATTCAGTATGCCGTATGGTCGTATTCTGTATGTTGAGACGTTGAACAAGAATAGCTGAAAATGGCTAAGTGTAACATTATTAGCGCACGCTAATAATCATGAGTAGCGCACGCTATCGTGCAGGTTTAGCGCACGCTACGGATATAAGATAACGCACGCTAATGCAGTCAGATCAGAAGGAATCTGCGTGTGGACCAGGCCACTTTCGGCGCACGTTCTGATAAGTCAACGGATGTTGTAATGTAGTGTTAGCGCACGCTAATGCATGTTGATTAGCGCACGCTAACTGTATATGGGACAAAAAGGAATCTTATCCTCATCAGCACTTTCGGCGTGTGGACCAGTCTTCGGAGCATACAGACAAACGAATCAACTGATATTAGCGTACGCTAGAAAGTGTAAATTACGTACGCTAATGCATGGGCATTACGTACGTAAGCGCATGTACGAATCCAGATTGTAGCCTCTGAACTGCGATAGCGCACGCTAACAAAGTCAGTTAGCGCACGCTAAGGCCGTAGCGCACGCTAAACATAAGGTTTAGCGCACGCTAGTAATATACTCTATAAAAAGGGACAGACGAGTGCTATGAAGCATTTCGTCCATTTCTTTCCTTTCACCCGATAGAGAGAACCTTGGGAGGACATTTGGAGCTCCTAAAGACTTAGGGATGATCCTCTTTAACAAGATTAAAGATGAAAATCATGGATTAAAGCTTTGTTCTTGAAATCATTGGTGATTCTTGGAAATGGATTCAACCTTGGAAATCAATCCATTCCTTCATAAAGGTAATCACTCTTCATCTTTGGATTTCGTTTTGGATTGAATGTTGATGTTCTTGAGTTGATGATTATTGCATAAACAAGTTGATAAGCATGATTATGGGATGGATTATCGGATTATGATGATGTTATTGTTGATATGAAGATATTGATATAATTCTTGTGGTTTGAATAATGTAGTTCGTTTTCTTGAGATAAGTTGATGATTCCTTCTCCTCAGTTTCAGATGTTGATGTTATTGTCGATGATTACTCTCTGTAATGGAAGATTAAGGAAGTGTTGTTACATTCTTGATGTTTCATGTATTGATATTAAGGCTCATGTATAGAACTTGGATTATAAGTTGGATGATTGTTTATATGTTAAAGGATATCGGATTTCGTTGTTTTGATATCTATGAGCATGATTTAGAATCACTTAGTGTTCTTGATAATTGCCATATGTTGATCGGTATCTGAAAAACATGCATCTGTACAGCAATAGCGCTCGCTAAGCTTACTGCCTTACGCACGCTAACGGGAGCTACTTAGCGTACGCTACGTTAAGTGATTAACGTGCGCTAAGTAGGCAGACAGTGCAGTACATCGTATTATGGTTATGAATTCTTGATCGTTTAAGTTGGATTGTTCAGACTAGTGGTTAACCGAGATATTGTTGAGCCGTTGGGTTTGTGAATTGGTTTTATCGATTGTTGATTGTTTTTGAACTTGTTGTTTATCGATTACTGTAATAGGTTGAGAATATTGATCGGTGATTATAACCGTGTGTTGCGGTCGAGTTCGAGGATGTTCATGAATTGCTTTGGTCGGGACCGAGGAACTTGTAGATGACGGCAATGGATTTGGTAATAGCTTCCTCGTCGTTCTATCGGTATCGAGGTAAGTTATTACTTGCTCAGTTTATTGTATTTAATGAATGGTTTCCGTTTCATTCGTGTATAATTCGTATAGCAATGTTTATAATCGTAATCATAGGAGATTTGGGATTATAAATCGTATTTTAGTTTTGAGAATCTAAATCATAATGTATATGATTTGCTTTTGTTATTGGTATACTTGTATATCGAGGATATATTGTGATAAAGACGAAGATATGAATTATCTGCAATCCGTGATACTTTGGACCGGCGAGTATTTAGGATAATGGTTCGTGATGGTTTAGACATTGAGATCGTTCTCGAAGGACTCGGGGCAAGTACTCTAATCATTTTTGTCATTTTGTGTCAATCATGTTGTGATACATTCGTGTATCGTTGTTGTCATGCATTTGTGCACGGTTGTTGTCGTGCATTGTGTACTATTGTTTTGTGCAGTCGTGCATTGTTGTCGTATGTCCACCATGCGTTGGTCCGACGGGATCATCATGGGAATCTATAGCTGTGTGCGCTGGATCGCTGGACAGGTAATGCCACCATGCGTTGGTCCGACGGGATCATTATGGGAATCTATAGTTGTGTGTGCTGGATCGTTGGATTACCATATGTGTTGTTGTTGTTGTGCATATGTATATTATGGGCTTGCCATAAGTATACATTGTCGTTATTGTTGTGATAATATTGACGTTGTCATATGAGTATGTATTTGTAGGTCTTGTGTTAGGACCATGTCTGTATATTGTGTTGATCTGATCTCGGATTAGACTGACGTGATGGTAATGGTATTTCGTATCTTGAGGTATGTTCCGTATTTCCTTGATACTTGTATTTGATGGACAATCGATTATCGTATTGGAATTGTCGACGTTATCCGAAGGATTGAATTGGCCAGAGTTGGTATAATTTCCGTATCGCGAGTTATGATAATGTTTTGAGAACCTTGGATCTGTTGTTGTATTCCGCTGTTAGAGTGTTTTGAACTGTTTGTCTTTTCCGCTGCGTGAGTAAATTTAAAGGGCCTTTTGGTATCTGGTAACTTGGCTTACTTTGGCAATCATTTTCTAAACTATTATGTCGATACGTGTAAGCGATAGCTTAACGTACGTTTTTAAACTGTTGAGTATTGGCATCTCGGGACTTGTGGTTTCAAATGAGTTTTTACGACGGTTTGATAAACGAGTTTTATAAATCTTCGAATGTTTTTAATAGATAATACCGTCGTTAGCCTCTTGGGCATTTTGTATATGTTTGCGAAAATTTCCTTCAGCCTTGTGGGTTCCATCTCGGGGCCCACGGCGCTGTAATATTCCTGGATGGCTCTGGGGCTGTTACAGAAGGATCCTCATCATTAGTTTTAGGAAGTTTGGTTGGAGGAACTGTGGTGAAAGTCTCTTCGGAGATTTTGAGTCAATTATTCGGTTTGTCGTCGGATGGTTTCTCTTGTTCTGGGAAGTCCATCTCTGAAGAATCTGGTGTGTCTGAGATTGATGTCAAAGAATTCTTAAGCTCGAAAGCCGTCATCGACATCACCAAGGAGGTCTTCTAGGACAATGACTTTGGCATTAACATTCGACTCCTTTTGGTCGCGCTCACCAAGTGTATAATGCCTAAGGTCAACATGCAGCATAAGTTGGTTGGAATCGACAAACAGGTGGTGTACCGAGTGCTGAACGACGATTTGGTTGATTTCGCCGCGATTGTTACAAGCTGGATGAAAGTCAAAGGCGAACTCTTTCGGTCAAAAAATTATGCCTCACGGTCCCGCAAGTCTGGAATGCTAACGTCGATTTTCAAAATTCATCAAGTCGACTTGACGAAGGACAAAGCCGTTCCGGTGTCTATCGGCCATGAGATTTCCGACTACTCACTCAAGGCCATGCACTATGTGCGAACCATCAACCGGGGCTAGATTCTGTTTCCGTACCTTAATGAAGATGATCAAGTGGAGAAAGGGACTAGATTGCCGACACCGGAAGAGCGGATCACTAGACGAGGGCCGCACACCCTTCGACAAATGCAAATAGGAGAATTTTTTAGGAAGCCCACTTCTAAGGGCAAGCGTCCGATGAGAGAGACACTTACCGAGGAAAAGGAGAGTGACCTCATTTCCCGGATGCGTAGCATCGAAACTTCACAGCTGGAAATCCGTGAAGATGTTCGTTCTCTCCACTCGGAGGTTCAAGGAGTCCGCGGGCTGATTGATTTTATTCGTTTCACTCATATGTCTTTCCCGCTTCCACCCTCCTCATCCGGCAAAGCACCTTAGTTTGTAGGACATTGATTCTCGATGTAGCGAACTTTTATTTCACATCTTTTTGATGTCGTGTGCTTTGGATATTTCTGTGTAATGCATGAATTATTTTGAATGAAATGCGCATTCCCTTCGTTTGGCTTGTTAATGTTAATTATGTGTTTTATTTTGACGCATGTCATTTGATTGGTATTTTGTTATATACGCAACAAAACAGGGGGAGTCCTTTTTGTTAATGTCAAAAAGGGGGAGAAACACTCCAAAACCGAACATACTAACATATCGAACAAATTACTTTGATTCGACATTTTTAAATGGTTTTGCAGGTTTATATTAAATATTTTGACATCATCAAAAAGGGGGAGATTGTTGACTCAAAGTATTTTGATGATGATTATATTCAAAACATTTAACCAAAATCTATCCCATCGAGTTGTTACATTGAAGGAAAATTCTGTTCCTAGCGCACGCTACAGACTGAATGGTAGCGCACGCTATCGAGGGCAAGTCGCCTGCAGTCAGGCAAGTAATCTGCAGTCAAGTTGGAGTCACCTGATGGATAGCGCACGCAAAGCCTACAATATCAGCGCACACTAAGTTTTCAAACTTAGCGCACGTTAACATATATCTATAGCGCACGCTATCGCAATCAAGGCAGAGAGTCAGTAAGGTCTGGACAGAAAAAGGGAAATCATCTGCGCACGCTACAGAAGTATAATTACGTACACTATTCAGAGGCCTTAGCGCACGTTACATGTCAAACCTTGCGCACGCTACCGAAAATTATATTGGTAGTCCAGTAGCTTCTAGACTCAAACAAGGAAGCGCTTACGTACATTATACAGCTAACATACGTTATCTGGAAAATCTCTAGCGCACGCTACAATATACTTGCTAGCGCACGCTAAGCGTTCAAAATCCTACCATTAGTCAACTTATCCATTGGAACGCAGAGGTCAAAAAGGAGATCCAGAAAATCTGGAAAGCTAATATTAAATAATACTAGCGCACGCTAAAGTATATGTACTAGCGCACGCTAAGTACATTTTTATCCATTGGAAAAGAGTCGTTGGGGAGACAAACCGACAAGATTCAACAGTCAAAAGTGAAGACCTCTTGACCAACGCTAATGCACGCTACAGAAGACTGTCTAGCGCATGCTAGACTTGTATTATTACCATTGGTAGAGTTTAATGACTGTTCAGTTCAGTCAAGTCAAAGCTCGATAACGCACACTATGAAGGATTATTAGCGCACGCTAATAATACGTTTTCAGCATATGAAGAAGGGCTTGACACTATAAATACCCATATCACTTGGGTGTCTCAACACATAACTTCAAGCATTCAAGTAATCAAGCATTCAAAGTATTCTTGAGCTCAGATTTCTATTTATTATTGCATTCTAAGTTGTGAGAAGAAAAGATACAAAGAGTTATACACATTGTAATATTTATTATACTTTGTATTCTTTTCATTTGGTTGTGAGTGTTGCATCACTCATACACGAGCATAAGAGAAACGAATTAAGAGTCACTAATCTGGTGTTATTAGGATCTTTGGTCTGGCATTATTAGGATTACACTCCAACATTCGTAAGTAAGGATTATCTAGTTCCGATAGAACACTAGATACAAAAAGTTTATTTTGAGAGTTCGGAAGACAAGCGGTTGTAACGGTTGTTGTGCTCGGACCGATCGAAGACGAGACAAGTGTGTGGTTGTTCTTTAGCCAATAGAAAAAGAAGTCGGAGAGAGGACGTAGGCAAGTTGCCGAACCTCTATAAATCTTTGAGTCTTTTACTTTCCGCACATTTTTCCTTTATCCGCGAGAAAGTTCGATATTCCGCATACCACTATTCAACCCCCTTCTAGTGGTGAATTTATCTCTTCACATACCAGTACCATACCCGATCCATTGACATCTTTATATATAATTTTTAAATCAAAAAGAAATGATCAGTCATATCTATCTTTAGATTCTATATGAAATATTGGTTAGTAAGTAAAACTAATTTTGGAGTCTAATAAGAAATCAAAGTACTCTTCAATAAAAGAGATAAATGAGTATTTTTGTAACATAACAACAAATCGTAGTTTGAGGTATAAAGAAAAATCTCTAAGTTAAATACCAAACATAATTATTTGGTGTATAATTTGCCTCATATTCACAAATATGTAAAATCCATCGAACACCTTTTATAATATAAAGTCATAGAAAATACTTTAGAAAGTACAAAATAGAGTTCTCCGAAAAATAAATACCTAACCGATAATTTGTAAAGCTTAATATATTTATTTACACTCGGCATTGGTATAGCGCTTCCTCAATAACTTTAAAAATATTGACCAAAGATCAATAAGATGTTGTATATTTAATGTAGATTTTACAAGCTTAATATCGTTTCAGTATAATTTTTAGTTATAAAGAGATACATATCGTGTCCTTGTATGGAGCGTGAGTTGTTTTTCGTTATGGATTAAAATTGATGATTTGGTTGTTCCGTGCCATCCGTCATGACTCCTACATGCATATACGAGAAAAAATTACCATACAAGGTTATTCAAACTGACGTGAACCGCCGGTTCTGGGCCCGAACCGGTGGTTCCTGTTCACCAGAAATGGTGAACCGTAACTGGCCCGGGTATTCTGCAGAAGGGCCGGTTTCCAGGCCTGAAACCGGCAATTCAGGGCCAAGCCGAAAACCGACGTTCCCGGGCCGAACCGATGGTTCATCATGTTTTACTATCTTTTTATTTTTGTTTGAAATTATATGAATTATGTAGTTGTGTTGAAATTTCGAATGTTGAAATTATTTATGTTGTGTTTTTATGTAATTTATAATAAATTGTAATATTTTTTTTATCCTTTTTTTTTGAAATTAAATGATTAGTGAATTTAGTGTTAAAATTTCTAAATTTTATAATTTACAAGTGTTGAAATTTTGAAATTACTTAAGTTAATTTAATAACATGCCTTTGACGATGAATTTGAAACACTCTTTTGAGGAATGATTTGTTAAGGTTATCACATGTGTTAGATGAATTCAAGAAGATAAATGTAGAGGGTGTTCTTCGAGTATAATTCATGATTTGTAGAGGTTTCTTGATGTGATAATCTTCATATTGATGGTTAGAAGGAAGTGATTAGCTTGGTGATAATTGTTTGTACTTAAAACTTTGACAAGAAGGATTGCGTGTGTAAGAACGAAAAATCGTAGAGATGAACTAATCTAGAACTCGGTTGGAATGCGTTAAAATAACTGAACCAAGTACTGGAATTGATAATCAGACTTGTAGTATGGATTTGTGAGGATTTGAATGAAATTATGAGAGTTTTTTATTTTTTTTATGTAATAACTGCAGAAGGGCCGGTTCCGGGCCAAACCACCGGTTCGGACCGCCGATTCACGAGCCCATAAAGTTTGGCCCGTAACCGGACCATGCTTAATACCGATTCTGGTTCCGTTACAATGTGGCAACACTAATTCAAATGCATTTTAAAATGGTGGTCAAATAGATAGACATGATTGATGATCAACTATTCAATGTAGAAGTTATGTAAATTGAAATTGAGAACTTAATTGATTGATCATCATTTTGAATTTATTTTGAACACCTTGTATGATATTTTTCACTCGTGTGCACATGTAAGACTCATAACGGACGGCACAGAACAACGAAATCATAATATTTACGATAAACAACTCATGCTACATATAAAGACACAATATGTATCTTGTTATAACTAAAATTTATATCGTTATGTGTACACCATAACGACTTTAAAAGTTCATATCCTAAGACAATTCAAAATTATTTGTATTATTTTTACCTGTAACGGATTTAAGATCGTTATTTGTATATAGTAATGATTTCAATCTCGTTATTATATTAAGGATAAAAAATATCATTTGAAATATTAATATATTTTTTCTTTTTATTTTATATTGCTATTTTGGTCAAAGACTATTTAAACAAATATTTTATATGTGAAGACTATTCTAGTGGTGGAAAAAAAAATACTGAAATACCAAAAAATCGTCTTTACCGTACCGAAAATATCGAAATTTTCGGTATACCGTAATTTTCGGTACGGTATGGTATGATACTGTACATAATCGATACGGTATCAGTATGAAATTCAAAAGAAAAAAGTATTTCGGTGTATACCAAAATAACGAGCTACCGACAATATTTTATATTTTGTATTTTTTATGGGCTCTATTTATTAGGGGTGTTCAAAACCGGATATCCGAAATTTTGGATATCTAAAAATTAGGATAGTAAGTATTGATATCCGATATCCGTATCCGAAATTTCGGATATCCGATATTTCGGATGCAGATATCGGATATCCGAATATCCGAAATATTTTTTTTACTATATTTTTTTTACAACAAATTAAATATAGGCTTAATCAATTATTTATCTTAAATAAATAGTACAACAATACCAATTCAAATCAATAAAAATAAATATATTCATATTATTTCCCAAACAAAGTGTATATCATCATGTTATTTAAAAGATAAAATATAAATTATAGATTTTTCGGATATTTCGGATATCCGAATATCCGAATATTTCAAAAGGCATATCCGATATCCGAATCCGAAAAAGCAGATATCCGATTTTTGGGTATCCGAATTTTTGGATATCCAAAACTTCGAATTTTCGGATTTTCGGATCGAATATCGAATATTAGATATTTTCGAACACCCCTACTATTTGTTACATCCTTTGAGCCCAATACCCATAACCCCTAACTAAATGATGGATCGCCCACAAGCCATAACTAAATTATGGATCGATCTGACATTTTTATCCACCACCATATCATCTGGCCATTATTTAGTAACATCCCGAGATATTCGGAATAATTACAGCGCTGTAAACCCTTTATGTAAGAGTTTACAAGGCTAAATTAAAAGAATAGCTGAACATTACGAAAATACCACCAATAGTTGACTAATTTAATAACCGGTTAAAACATCTCAACACAATTCATTTATTACAAATTTCTCAAATCATCAAAAGACACACGTACTCGAGTACTAAATACCAAACCAGAATATCAAAACAATACAACGGACAACATCACTTTGCCCCTTCATCATCATGTCGGTACCATGGTTGCTTCCACACTCCTCGGCTACCTGAACATCAAAACAAATGTCCACCCCACAGGGGTTAGCAAAACGATGCTAGTACAAGTATCATAATATACAAGAACAGATATGCAACAATGATGCATAACAAAATACAGAACACGGACTTCCGCTACCGGAATCCAACGATGCCAATACACATGATTCCATCAACACAACATGGGGTAATCCAATGATCCAGCGCCCTCAGCATAGATCCCAAAATGATCCCGTCGGACCAACACGAGGTGAAAAAACCCGTCCAATGATCCAGCGCCCTCAGCATAGATCCCAAGATGATCCCGTCGGACCAATACGAGGTGGACAACTGATCCAGCGCCCTCAGCATAGATCACATGATCCCTTTTGGATCAATACATCACACACGATACAACCATGCACACATATGCAAAATAATATGTTCATCAATATGAATATACACATGGATAAAAAACATGAACGACATTATAACAATTCATCTAGGGTAATCTCATGTTCATTAATATGAATGGTAATATGCATGATCAAAATCATCAACGTTGAACCAAAAGTCATGTTACGATACTTGCCTCAAAAATGGCGACAAGGATAGATACTACGAATAACCTTCAACCCGGTCGAAGAACTCTCACTTGATCAATTCACCAAAAATTCGAACCTTCATTGAACAATAGCACCAATATAACTAACTATTCCGGATAATCGTTCTAAACATCATACGAGCATCAAGAGGCGTAATCTACCCAATAATAAAAACGTATGAATCTGCCCCAACCCATACCGGTTGAATCATCACTACAGTACTAATTCGAACAACAATTCCATAATCTTCCAAGCAAGATTAAACACATCATTCGGTTGGATTCTTCAACTATATCACATGATAGTTCGTCTAACATAGATCCTAACCATAGCTTTCATTAATCCAACGCAGCAAGATTTTAGATATCTCTTGAAGAACACCATAAAAACTCGTTTATTAGGTTCAACATGATTAACATCTTCTTCTTCAAGGAATAACTCTAAGTTCAAATTCATTAAGTTCCCCTATACGCGTTGTTCGTTCAAGTTGTATGTAAGAAACTCAATAAGCTCAGTAATAAACTCAACAATTTCCGTAGCATGATCATATTTGACGACAAGAACACGTAATCCAGGTCGGTGAATCGCCACATTCCTTACAAGGAAGGAAAAGATAAAATCACTTGATGAAATCCACGCCAAACGCTAGAACACCAATCCTCAAAGCTCCTTGCCTTCAATCATTATGTTTAGAGGCTGATATGAAGGTTTAAGATGGGGAGGGTAACTCTCTAAGTCTTGGAAATTAAATGTGGGGCGAAGTGGAAACTGAAAAATGAAATGAGGTGGTGTCCTATTTATAGAAGATGATTATTAGCTCGCGCTACTGCTCCTTTTTAGCGTGCGCTAACGGTCTCACAGCCCACTGTCACTGTCTGTTCGTCGCTTAACGTATGCTAAAAATCCCTTAGCGTACGCTACCGCTCTAATATAGCATGCGCTAATGACTTTACGAAGCTCACTGACCTCACTGTACTCGACTTAGCGTGCGTTATCATTACTCTCGTAGCGTGCGCTAAGCACCGTTGACTCAACTTTTCCAAAATCCGTCTAGGTTCATCCCGACATGTCCCTATCCAAAATCCGCGGTCCGATCTCACCTACCAACCTGTCTCAATCATGCTGACCACGTATAGCGTGCGCTAAGACTTATCTGTAGCATGCGTTAGCTTACATATTTAGTGCGCGCTACACTTAAAAGTTAGCGTGCGCTAAATGTACATAAGTACATACATGAGACAACAACTATGAAATCATACACTCGTCGATACGGGATCATGAAATACGGAGGATTATACTCAGATAAAAATACAACATATGCAATGTCACAAGGTTCAAATACAGATAAAATACACATCAGGTATTTGGGTATTACATACTTGTAACACCCTAAACTAGGCGGATATTACAGTGCCATGGACCCCCGACTGGGACCCACTGGGCGGATGAAAATTAATGAATTAAGTGATATAATTGTAGTACCGAACCACAGTATATCATTAATTACTCCAATGAGGAGTTTCGAGTACAACACACCCAGGAAAATACAGAATACAAGTATATTTTATATGAAGATAAAATATACAAACTGAATGAAGATGAACATCCAAACGGAAATCTGCAGCGGAAATAAAATAAAGAAAACTTGAATGACTGAAAGTACTGGGCCCCCTACTAGTATCACTGGGACTCCTCGCCGTCAACGTTCTCTTCCCGTGCCTTAGCATTGCCATGACCTGAAAACAACATCCCCCAACGGGGTCAGTTACACAGAACAACAATCCTCAAGAGTTGAATAAACACAATCATGATATATCTTAATTATGAAATGACGCTGAAGAGAGGCATCATAGTACACCCGTAATGGTATGTGCATGTGCACAAGACGAGTGTCCGTACACACCCGCCCTTGTACCTAATTAGTCTCACGGAGGTACATTACCGTGTGCATAGTCCAATGTGTCGGTGAACTCAACACATGACCATCACGTGCCTGACTAAAAATTCCACAAATCCCCACCCGGCCGCGAAATATGAACCCAGAAGGTCATATGAACAAGAATGACCATGAAGAATATTATTGAATAACAATCCGACAAAGTCAAGAATGACTCACCGAGATGAAATGATAGTGAAATGAATGATAGCTCAATGAAATGATTGGAACCGTCGTTCCTTGTGAATGAAGTGGTTAATTGACAATTACAAGCCTCAATACGGTTAATACATTATGAATGAATTATGATTATGAATGAACAACAAAGAAAGGAATGAATATCTTTTTAACCGAGCAAGAATTAACTTACTCAACCGGTGAAGAATGTCCTTCCTCGAACAACGTCCAAAAAGGGATGTCGGTCGCTCGAACAACCTTGAATGACAACTACCAATAAACTCTCAATATCCGTATCCAACACGATCATAATCAACTCAAACGTTGATACAACAATATCCAACTCATTGAGGCATTCTAACGAATACTTAGCAAACATACATCCTTTGATAACACCCAATCCCGAATATATCGAACCCAAACTCCAAAATGAGTATTTCAATCACACAAAACACCTTCAATGATATCAATAATCCAATAGGAAACCATAACTCAAGGTTACGACAACTATAATCGGAAACCCCCAAAAATAACCAAAGTCAATATCAAGGGTTCTTGAATAAATCTCCAAATGTTCAACAAATACGAAATATACACCGAATAATCCGTAGGAAAACATGTATCCAAGGTAGATAATCCATATCTAACATATTCCAACTTAAAACCAAGCTTACACGAAGAGATCAAAAGGAAAAATACCAAAAATCTGAAATACTTGATCCAAGAAATGTTTACCTTGATTTGATGTATTGAAGATGATGAAATGATGATTAATTCAAATGATAAGCTTGATGATGATGATTGATGAACCCATCTAGAAGAAGTCTCTCCAAAATGCCCGAAATCGCCCGGAATCGCTCAAAAACGAAGTGAGAAATGAAAATGACGAAGCTAGGGGCTGACTGTCCTATTTAAACTGTTCCAGTTTAGCGCATGCTATGACCTGATATGTAGCGTGCGCTAACGGGTTATCCTGACAGTATAGTGCCTACTGACTGCCTCGTTAGCGTGCGTTAACCCCACAATGTTAGCGTGTGCTAACAATTTATCTGGTGCCCAGTACTGAAGTCCAGAACCTCCTGTTCTCTGATCTGCTCGCGATAGCGTGCGCTACATTCAATATTTAGCGTGTGCTACTACACCAATTGCGTACGCTAAAAACCACTCATAGCGTGCGCTATGAATTAATCCAATTCAGTCTAGTACCCACTGGACTCTACCTGTCCGACCTTAGCGCGTGCTACACCGACTGCATAGCGTGCGCTACTCCGACCTACTAGCGCGCGCTACTTACCATTCGTAGCGTGCACTACTTACAACCCAACTACAGTCCAGTGCTTTCTGGACTGCCTGCTTGAACTACACTATCGTGCACTAGTGTTGAGAGGTAGCGTGCGCTACCCGTACTCAATTAGCGCATGCTAAAGAGAGTACGTAGCGTGCGCTACTCCTCACACATAGCACAATATGAAGATGACAACGATATAAACAGGGCACGATTCTCCAACTAGATTGATGATGAATGACGATTGATAAACGATACAATTACTCTGAACGGTGAATACAATGATTGAATATGAGTGACAATGATCATTAATGAGTGAAAATTACTGAGTGACAATGATCATTAATGAGTGAAAGTTATTGAGTGACAATTACTGAATGATAAATACTCAATGATAATGACTGAATTACAACCGGGTATTACATACAGCCCCCTTAAAAGAGTTTCGTCCCCGAAACTAAGGTTCAAACAACTCGGGATAATTCTCCCGCATACTATCCTCGGTTTCCCAAGTAGCCTCTTCGACTCCGTGTCTAGACCACTGAATTTTAACCAAAGGAATCGTCTTATTCCTCAACTGTTTGATTCGCCGCTCTAAGACTCGTATAGGACGCTCCTCATATGAATGATCATCAGCGATCTCGATTTCGTCGAATTGAAGTATGTGACTCGGGTCGGCAACATACTTCCGTAACTGAGAGACGTGAAACACATTATGAATTCGGCTCAACGCCGGAGGTAAGGCCAATCGATAATCTAACTCGCCACTCGACCCAAAATCTCAAACGGTCCAATGAATCTAGGACTCAACTTTTCCCTCTTCCCAAAACGGAAGATACCTCGACTCGGGGATACCTTGACCAAAGCATGGTCACCTGTCTCGAACTCTAATGGTCGACGACGATTATCTGCATATGATTTCTGTCGACTCTGAGCGGTCAACAAATGACTCCTGATCAAAGCTACCTTCTCGCGGGCGGCTATAAGCATATCAGGCTCGGTGCCGATTGATTCTGATAAGTCATCCCAACACATAGGAGATCGAAAACGATGACCGTACAAGGCCTCGTAAGGTGCCATCTTAATTGAAGCATGGCAACTATTATTGTACGTGAACTCGATCAACGGTAGTTGGGCTTCCCAATCATCTTTCCAATCGAGAACACATGCCCTCAACATGTCCTCCAAAGTCTGAATAGTCCTCTCTGATTGTCCGTCGGACTGAGTATGAAAAGCTGTACTGAGATTAAGCTGTGTTCCCATAGCATGATGAACTGATTTCCAAAAATGTGACACGAATCGCCCATCACGATCAGAAATGATACTCTTAGGAGTACCGTGAAATCTCACTATCTCTTTGGTGAACAACTGGGCAAGTCTCCCGGGACCCCACATATCCTTAATCTAAAGGAAATGGGCTGACTTAGTGAGACGATCCACAATTACCCAAATTGTATTCATGCCACGACAACTCGTCGGCAAACTCATGATGAAGTCCATTGAAATATCTTCCCACTTCCACTCTGGAATAGGGAGAGGTTTCAGCATACCCGCCGGTCGCTGATGTTCTATCTTGACTTGCTGACACGTTAAGCATCTCGAAACAATTTCCGCGACTTCTCGCTTCATATTACTCCACCAGTAATTTTGTTTCAAGTCTTTATACATCTTTCTAGACCCTGGATGAACGGAATAAGGTGTAGCATGAGCTTCTTTCAAAATCGAGTTTTTCAACTCGTCATTCGCCGGTACGCACAACCGATTCTTAAATCGCAAAAGTCCATCCTCGTGGACCAGAAATCTAGGGGCTTTCCCCTGAGCCACATCATCTCGAATGCGTAACAAAGATGGGTCCGAACCCTGATTCTCCCTGATCGCCTCCTCAAGTGGCGATGAAATATCCAACGTACAGAGTTGCCCTTGTACTTGCTGTAACCAGACCTCGATCTCGGGTTTCTGAAATTTCTGCTGAAGTTCCTTCTGAACTGTTATTCGAGCAAGCATCTGCTCCTGAACGGACTTACGACTCAAGGCATCGGTGACAACGTTCGCCTTGCCCGGGTGGTAAAGTATCTCAATATCATAATCTTTGATTAGTTCCAAACACCGTCTCTGTCGCATATTTAACTCCTTCTGAGTAAATATATACTTAAAACTCTTATGATCGGTGAATATCTGAAAGGTGACGCCATAAAGGTAATGACGCCAAATCTTCGATGCGAATACCACGGCTGCTAGCTCCAGGTCGTGGGTCGGATAATTAACCTCGTAAGGTCTCAACTGCCGTGAAGCATAAGCAATAACTTTCCCGTTCTGCATTAGTACACATCCGAGACCCTGTCCGGATGCATCACTATAAACCACAAATCTGTAACACCCCAAACTAGGCGGATATTACAGTGCCGTAGATCCCCAACTGGGACCCACCAGGCAAATGAAAATGAATGAATTACACAAGATAAATGTAGTACCGAACTACATTACAACAATAATTACTCCGATGAGGAGTTTAGTTACAACACACCAGGACAACACCGAATACTAGTGTATTTTATATGAAGATAAAATACACAACACTGAATGAAACAGAGTATTCAAATGAAAGTCTGCAGCGGAAAATAAAGGACAATAACATGAATAACTGAAAGATCGGGGCCCCCTACTAGAATCACTAGGACTCCACTCAGTCAACGTGCTCTCCCCGTGCGTTTGCACGGCCATGACCTGAAAAACAAAATCCCCAAACGGGTCGATTCTGAAGAACAACAATCCTCAAGGGTTGAAAATACACAATCATGATTATATCTGAAATTATGAAATATCCTGTCGAAACATACGCAATCAAACATGCTATATGAATCAACTAACAGTACGGCTCAAAGGGTGGCGCCACACTACGCCCGGGATGGAAATGTGTCCGTGCACAAGCCACCAACGATCAATACACGCGTGGTCTTGTACCTAATCAGTCTCACGAAACAATCAATCTCGTGTGCACAGTCCAATGTGAGGCCATCAACCAACACACGACTATAATGTGCCCGACATGAAAATCCTACACATACCAACCGGCACGCCAGTATGACCCGGAATGCCACGATATAACAAAAGTGACATCGAAAATGAATAATGACTCACCGAGGTGGAATGGTAACGAAATAAATGACAGCTAAATGAAAAGATTGGAACCGTCGTTCCTTATGACTGAAACGATTAATTGATAACAACAAGTTTTGATACGGTTAATATAATGATGAATGAGTTATGATTATGAATGAACAACAACAAAAGGGATGAATATCCTTTTAACCGAGTAAGAATTAACTTACTCAACAACGATGAAGAATGTCCGTCCACGAACAACGTCCTAATTGAGATATCGGTCGCTCGAACAACCTTGAATAAATATAATTACCAACAATCCGTTCAATATACGAATCAAACACGAATATAACGAACTCAAAACGTCGATACGATTAAACTAAGTCCATAGAGGCATTAAATCAAACACGTTGCGACCAAACTCCGATTGTTAACAATCAAACCTCAATATACCAATATCAAATCCCCCAAGAAGTGTTTCAAACCAACAAAACATCTCCAATACGATCAATAATCCGTTATGAATATCCAAAAACGTGATTATAACAACAATTAGTCGAAAATCCCCAATTCCAACTCGATTTTCAAGGTGTTCTCGAATAATTCCTCAATAATCCAATGAATCCTTATACAAACTCATAATCATATACATATCCCTTCATATAACATGATTATAACGTCCAAAACATCATATCTCAACACAAAATCGAAGTCCAAAGTGTTGAAGGAATTACCTCTTGATGATCCAAGTACTTTAATCCGAAGAACACGCGTTAGATTGATTATCCGGGCTTCACGATCGAAAGGAGATGAAGAAAATCAAACACCCAAATGATTTGTGAAGGAAAAACCCTCCCTCAAGCTTACTCTCTCGGTTGAAGGTGAAGAAAAGGGAAAATGGCTGAAATCTTTGAAAAAAAAGCGAATTTAAGGAGTTGATGCTGCCGGACACGGCCGTGCCGATCGGCACGGTCGTGTCGCATACCGCCGACAGTTGGCAGCGAGGACTCGACCGTGTCCTCGCTTGACACGGTCGCGCGCGGAGGGCCTCCCGACAATGACCCGTCCGACGGCGACTTCGGCATGACTCGGCCGTGCAGGCGGCACGGTCGGGCGTGTCAGCGATCGCTCGGCTTATCCGGAAGGGTTCGACTCGGCCGTGCTGCGACATGGTCGGGTCCTGAGGCAGACACTTCGGCACTTTCCGGACGAGTACGGCACGGGCCGTGTCGGACGACACGGCCGAGTTCGTTCGGCAGTGATCGGCCAAAACTGAAAAATGAGCGGTTGAGCTAAAACGACCCTAACTCTCTCGTCCGGACTCCGATTGACTCACCGTTTGAACCATTGGAAAGCTAACTCGATGCTCTATAATATTGAAAAGATTTAGAATTTTTGGAGTTACCAAAAATTAATGGTGATCTAACAAAGTCGAACTCATATGAGGAAAGTTGAAACAATGAACAATAACGATACACAACTCGAAGTTTTTCCGAACGGTGAACACGGTGAAAGAACATGATTAATGAATGATTATAATTGAGTGAAAATCCACAGAGTGACAATCACCGAATGAAATTACCGAATGATAATGATCAATTACAACCGGTATTACATACACCCCTTAAAAGAGTTTCGTCCCGAAACTAGGGTCAAACAACTCGGGATAACACTCCCGCATATTCTCCTCGGTTTCCCAAGTGGCCTCTTCGACTCCGTGTCTAGACCCTTTGAATCTTGACCAAAGGGATCGTCTTGTTCCTCAACTGCTTGATTCGCCGCTCTAACACTCGCATGTGACGCTCCTCGTACGAATGATCATCCGCGATCTCGATTTCGTCGAACTGAAGTATGTGACTCGGGTCGGCAACAGACTTCCGCAACTGAGAGACGTGAAACACATTATGAATCCTGCTCAAAGCCGGAGGTAAAGCCAATCGATAAGCTAACTCGCCTACTCGATCCAAAATTTCAAACGGTCCAATGAATCTCGGACTCAACTTCCCCCGTTTTCCGAAACGGAAAATACCTCGACTCTGGGATACCTTGACCAAAACATGGTCACCCGTCTCGAACTCTAGTGGTCGATGACGATTTATTGCATATGATTTCTGTCGACTCTGAGCTGTCAACATACGACTCTTGATCAAAGCTACCTTCTCCCGGGCGGCTATAAGCATGTCGGGTTCGGTGCCGATTGATTCTGACAAGTCATCCCAACACAAAGGAGATCGACAACGGCACCGCATACAAGTCCTCGTAAGGTGCCATCTTAATGGAGGCATGCCAACTATACTGTACGTGAACTCGATCAGTGGTAGTTGGGCTTCGCAATCGTCCTTCCAATCGAGGACGCATGCCCTCAACATGTCCTCTAATGTCTGAATAGTTCTCTCTGATTGTCCGTCGGACTGAGGATGAAAGGCAGTACTGAGATTAAGCTGAGTTCCCATAGCACGATGAACTGATTTCCAAAAATGTGACACAAACCGTCCGTCACGATCGGAAACGATACTTTTAGGAGTACCGTGAAGTCTCACTATCTCTTTGATGAACAACTGGGCCAGTCTCATGGGACTCCACATATCCTTGATTTCAAGGAAATGAGCTAAATAAGTAAAGCAGTCCGCGATCACTCAGATCGTATTTATGCCCCGACGACTCATCGGCAATTCGTGATGAATTCCATAGAAATGTCTTCCCACTTCCATTCTGGAATAGGGAGCGGTATCAGCATACTCGCCGGTCGCTGAGGTTCCATCTTGACTTGTTGACAGGTTAAGCATCTCGAAACAAATTCTGCGACTTCTCGCTTCATATTACTCCATCAGTAATTTTGTTTCAAGTCTTTGTACATCTTGCTGGACCCCAGATGAACAGAATAAGGGGTAGCATGAGCTTCTCTCAAAATAGAGTTTTTCAACTCGTCATTCGCCGGTACACACATCCGATTCTTAAATCTCAAAAGTCCATCCTCGTGGATCACGAATCCAGGGGCTTTCCCCTGAGCCATATCCTCAAGAATGCGCAACAATGCTGGGTCTGAACCCTGATTCTCCCTGATTGCATCCTCAAGAGATGATGAAATCTCTAACATACAAAGCTGTCCCGGAATTCGCTGAAGCCAGACCTCGATCTCGGGTCTAAGGAATTCCTGTTGGAGCTCCTTCTGAATTGTTACACGAGCAAGCATCTGCTCCTGAACGGACTTACGACTCAAGGCGTCGGCGACAATGCTCGCCTTGCCCGGGTGGTAAGGGATATCGATATCAAAATCTTTGATTAATTCCAACCACCGTCTCTGTCGCATATTTAACTCCTTCTGAGTAAATATATACATCAACTCTTGTGATTGGTGAAGATCTGACAGGTGATGCCATAAAGGTAACGACGCCAAATTTTCAACACAAAAACCACGGTTGCTAGCTCCGTCCGTGGGTTGGATAATTAACCAGCTAATCCGAGGAAACATCGGATTTCCTTAACATCTTTCGGAGGTTGCAAATCTCGGATAGCCTCCGTCTTCTGAGGGTCGACACGAACTCTGGCAGATGAAATTACATGCCCGAGAAAGTCACTTCGGACCTCCAGAACTCATATTTGGAAAACCTTCCATAAAGTTTCTCTCGTCTCAACACGTCGAGAACCTGATGAAGATGAACCTCGTATTCCTCTCGGCTACGAGAATAAATCAAAATGTCGTCGATGAAGAAAACAACAAACTAATCCAAAAAGTCGATGAAAACCCGATTCATTAACCCCCATGAATACCACAGGTGCAATAGTTAGCCCGAACGGCATAACTACGAACTCATAATGACCATAGCGTGTATGAAACGCTGTCCTCGCGATATCCGACTCTCGACTCCGCAATCGGTGATATCCAGATCTTAAGTCGATCTTGGAAAATCGAAGCTCCACGATGTTGATCTAAAAGATCATCAATACGAGGTAAAGGATACTACTCTTGATCATTACCCTTTTCAACTCCTGGTAATTAATACACACACGAGACGAGCCATCCTTCTCCTTGACAGATCACACTGGTGCTCCTCACGGGGACGCAATCGGTCGGAGATAACCTTTCTCGAACTATTCCTCAAGTTGAATCTTCAACTCCGCATTCTGGTGGGGCCATCCGATACGGTGCCTTCGATAAAGGGGACGTCTGCTCCAACTCACTCCCGAATTCCCTTACTCTATGTGAAGGCAACCGGATAACTCGTGCGGAAATACATCGTCAATCGATGACAATGATACCACGAATGATTGAACATTTCGATTGCCCTAGAATGGTCAATCGATAAAAAGAGATACCAATAATGATTGAACAACTCGATTGCCTTAGAAAGGTCAATCGATGAAGATGATACAATGAATGATTGAATAACTCGATTGCCCTAGAAAGGCCAATCGATGAAAATGATACAATGAATGATTGAATGACTCGATTGTCTTAGAAAAGCCAATCGATGGAAATAATACAAGGAATGATTGAATAACTCGATTGTCTAGAAAGGCCGATCGATGAGAATGATACAATGAATGATTGAATAGTTCGATTGCGGAATTTCTGCTTTCGTCATAATAATACTTCTTACGGAACAACGGGGATTACTTCCTGAAGCACACATTCAACAACCAACGACGGAAAATAGCGACCAAACGCTAACAAACACCGAGGATAGTATTAAGACGGTTAAACCAACTAATACCGAAATTACATCGTCTAAGATAAATTCACCACGATTAGGTCCACCAACCAATCGCGGTTACTAAGCTTACTTAGGTATGATTCGAAAATTCTTCCATCGTCGGTAGACCGATGGTATGAGATCCACAAGCAATAGGACTATCCCGAAATAAGTCTATTCAAGCATGATTCGAAAATGAATGAATGCGGTGTACCAAAGATCAAAAGGTACACACAAGTTGAAATAAAATTACGAGTATACGAAATCGTTCGGGCCACCGGATCGTCGATCCTCCTCATCATATGAATGCAGGACTTGCCGGTCCCGAACCGGACGCTCCCGTCGATAAATACGAGCTCCAACTCTATTTGCTTCCATTGCCTTAAACAGCGATAACAAAGCGATCGATTAAACGCTGGTTGCTTCGGGGCCCGAGATGCCACCGAGCCGACTTGGAGTCCTTTCGGCAAAAATGGGCCTTATGCCCAAAATTCCCACAATTATAGCACGTGATAAACGGTTTGACACTCGGTGCTGAAATGACCCGGCGTTCCACAATTGAAATAGGTGATGGCCGCGCGCTCGGGAATGAGATCCCACGATTATGCGCCGTAGAAGGTCGCTCGAAACGATAGGGCTCACACGAGGCTTCTTGAAGGTTGGTCGCCTTTGGGTTGATTACGCCGTTGATTTCTTCTTTGAAAGATGAAGGTTGTTGTTCAAGACTTTCCTTAGCGGCCGTCTCATACGGGAGAGTTCTCTCGATTAATCCGGTCAGTGGCGCAATGATGATTGAGCAACCGCACATGGGTCATCATGGCTCATAAAAGTGAGTGGATCAACCCGAACATCTTACGGTCGAGCCGAGTCACAGGCACGATTTCCGGCGTGAGTGATTATTTCTCGGGTTTCGGTCCGCACTGGCCTCTCCCGTGCATCCTGACAGCCTCTCTCCATACCGAAGTAGGAAGGTCGCATAATGATTATATTTCCCGCATTATTAGCACGTTATGATTATGTCATGAGATGATGAAAATGAGTATACATGCTCTAACTTAGTGATTATATGAATGATTTATGAAGTTAAATGATTATCGATGAAATTCTTGAAATGATTATCTTGAATAACTTAACAAGATTGATAATATGATCACCCAGTTGACAATGAGTAATGAAATGAATTGAGTAATTAATGAGTTAACATGATCGCCCGATTATTAATCGAGTAATGAAATGAATTAAGTGATTGATGAGTTAATATGATCGTCCGATCATAATGAATGATGATGTTTGAGGATTGTTAAATGATGAATGATGAATGAATGACTATTGCGAAATTATACCATGGCGTTAGAAGTCTTACGGTTCTTTCGATGCGATTGGCTCGGCATCTGCACAGTCACACGTGGCGAAAGTCCAATGATACTAGTCCGATGACGATGATTTCAAATGAGACATGACTTGGAGGGTAGTATTCAAAACCACGCTCCGATACCAACTCGTAACACCCCAAACTAGGCGGATATTACGGTCGTAGATCCCCAATGGGACCCACCAAGCAAATGAAAATGAATGAATTACACAAGATAAATGTAGTACCGAACTACATTACAACAATAATTACTCCGATGAGGAGTTTAGTTACAACACACCAGACAACACCGAATACTAGTGTATTTTATATGAAGATAAAATACACAACACCGAATGAAACGGAGTATTCAAATGAAAGTCTCAGCGGAAAATAAAGGACAATAACATGAATAATCAAAGATCGGGGCCCCTACTAGTATCACTAGGACTCTTCGCCGTCAACGTGCTCTCCCGTGCATTTGCACGGCCATGACACGAAAAACAAAATCCCTAGCGGGTCGATTCACAGAGAACAACAATCCTCAAGGGTTGAAAATACACAATCATGATTATATCCGAAATTATGAAATATCCTGTCGAAACATACGCAATCAAACATGCTATATGAATCAACTAACAGTACGGCTCAAAGGGTGGCGCCACACTACGCCCGGGATGGAAATGTGTCCGTGCACAAGCCACCAACGATCAATACACGCGTGGTCTTGTACCTAATCAGTCTCACGAAACAATCAATCTCGTGTGCACAGTCCAATGTGAGGCCATCAACCAACACACGACTATAATGTGCCCGACATGAAAATCCTACACATACCAACCGGCACGCCAGTATGACCCAGAATGCCACGATATAACAAAAGTGACATCGAAAATGAATAATGACTCACCGAGGTGGAATGGTAACGAAATAAATGACAGCTCAATGAAAAGATTGGAACTGTCGTTCCTTATGACTGAAACGATTAATTGATAACAACAAGTTTTGATACGGTTAATATAATGATGAATGAGTTATGATTATGAATGAACAACAACAAAATGGATGAATATCCTTTTAACCGAGTAAGAATTAACTTACTCAACAACGATGAAGAATGTCCGTCCACGAACAACGTCCTAATTGAGATATCGGTCGCTCGAACAACCTTGAATAAATATAATTACCAACAATCCGTTCAATATACGAATCAAACACGAATATAACGAACTCAAAACGTCGATACGATTAAACTAAGTCCATAGAGGCATTAAATCAAATACGTTGCGACCAAACTCCGATTGTTAACAATCAAACCTCAATATACCAATATCAAATCCCCCAAGAAGTGTTTCAAACCAACAAAACATCTCCAATACGATCAATAATCCGTTATGAATATCCAAAAACGTGATTATAACAACAATTAGTCGAAAATCCCCAATTCCAACTTGATTTTCAAGGTGTTCTCGAATAATTCCTCAATAATCCAATGAATCCTTATACAAACTCATAATCATATACATATCCCTTCATATAACATGATTATAACGTCCAAAACATCATATCTCAACACAAAATCGAAGTCCAAAGTGTTGAAGGAATTACCTCTTGATGATCCAAGTACTTTAATCCGAAGAACACGCGTTAGATTGATTATCCGGGCTTCACGATCGAAAGGAGATGAAGAAAATCAAACACCCAAATGATTTGTGAAGGAAAAACCCTCCCTCAAGCTTACTCTCTCGGTTGAAGGTGAAGAAAAGGGGAAAATGGCTGAAATGCTGAAAAAAAAACGAATTTAAGGGAGTTGACTGCCTGCCGGACACGGCCCGTGCCGATCGGCACGGTAGTGTCGCCGGTGGCGGCGATTGGCGACAGGACTCGGCCGTGTCTGCCCGGCTGCGGTCGCGGCGCTGAGGGCCTCCCGACGATGACCCGTCCGGCGACTTCGGCATGACTCGGCCGTGCGAGGCGACACGGTCGGGCGTGTCAGCGATCGCTCAGCTTATCCGGAAGGGTTCGACTCGGCCGTGCCAGACGACATGGTCGGGTCCTGAGGCAGACACTTCGGCACTTTCCGGACGAGTACGGCACGGGCCGTGTCGGACGACACGGCCGAGTTCGTTCGGCAGTGATCGGCCAAAACTGAAAAATGAGCGGTTGAGCTAAAACGACCCTAACTCTCTCGTCCGGACTCCGATTGACTTACCGTTTGAACCATTGGAAAGCTAACTCGATGCTCTATAATATTGCAAAGATTTAGAATTTTTGGAGTTACCAAAGATTAATGGTGATCTAACAAAGTCGAACTCATATGAGGAAAGTTGAAACAATGAACAATAACGATACACAACTCGAAGTTTTTCCGAACGGTGAACACGGTGAAAGAACATGATTAATGAATGATTATAATTGAGTGAAAATCCACAGAGTGACAATCACCGAATGAAATTACTGAATGATAATGACTGAATTACAACCGGGTATTACAAAATCCTTCCGTCCCTTGCGGTAAAGAAAGGACAGGTACTGAAATTAACCGGTTCTTGAGTTCCTCAAAACCCTGTTGACACGCGTCAGAACACGTGTATTTCTTATCCTTCCTTAAAAGGTTCGTCATGGGTTGAGTGATTTTAGAAAATCCTTCCACAAACTGCCGATAATAACCAGCTAATCCGAGGAAACTTCGGATTTCCTTAACATTCTTCGGAGATGGCCAATCTCGGATAGCCTCCGTCTTCTGAGGATCAACATGCACACCGTCTGATGAAATTACATGTCCGAGAAACGTCACTTCGGACGTCCAGAACTCACATTTGGAAAACTTTCCATAAAGTTGCTCTCGTCTCAACACGTCGAGAACTTGATGAAGGTGAGCCTCGTGCTCCTCTCGATCACGAGAATAAATCAAAATGTCATCAATGAAGACAACCACGAACTGATCCAAATAGTTGATGAAAACCCGATTTCATTAATTCGAGATAAATCAATATGTCGTCAATGAAAATGACCACGAATTTATCCAAGTATTCTAAGAATACCCGATTCATCAATTACATAAACATAGCAGGAGCATTAGTAAGACCAAAAGGCATTACCACAAACACATAATGCCTATACCGAGATCTGAAAGCGGATTTCGGTATATCAGATTCCTTAATCCTCAACTGGTGGTATCCTGATCTCAGGTCGATCTTCGAGAATACCGTCGCCCCCTGCAGTTGATCAAATAAATCATCAATCCTAGGCAATGGGTATTTATTTTTGATCATCACCTTGTTTAGCTCTCTGTAATCAATATACAATAGGAGGGATCCGTCTTTCTTCCGAACAAAAAGAACGGGCGCTCCCCAAGGAGAAATGCTAGGTTGAATGTAACCATTCTGCAACAATTCCTAAAGCTATTTCTTTAACTCATACATCTCGGTTGGCGCCATATGGTATGGTGCTCTGGAAATCGGTGCGGCTCTGGTTCCAATTCGATATTAAACTCTACATCTCTACGTGAAGGTAATCCAGGTAGCTCGTCAGGGAATACATCTGAGAATTCATTTACCACTGGGATAGATGAGAGCTCTACTCATTCTTTCTTCTTCATGGCGTAACACCAAAATCCAGTACATCCCTGTTTCAGCAATTTGACCGCTTTCATGGCCTTGATCACTTTCCCTGAACTTTCTAGTCTCCATCCTTCGAATAAATGTTCAAACCTGTCATCAGCAATAATCGAGATAACTCTTTTCCGATACTTCAAAATAGCCCCATAACTATTGAGCCAATCGTATCCAAGAATTAAATCGTCACCATGGATGTCGACACAGGAAAATTTCTAGCTTTTAGATTTCCCACAATACTCTCTACACTCGGCAGACTCACGACATAAGGTTCACAATCACGCAAACAGGAGATTTTCAAATGATTAACACAGTTCAATGATATGAAAGAATGCGTATCTCCTGAATCGAATAAGACACTAACTGGTTGCAAAAGAATCTGAATCATACCTGATGCAACAGCAGTGTTCTGATCATCTGACCTCCTCATCTCATAAAGGCGCGGAGGAACGGACCCAGCACTGGATGCGTCTCTTTTCCTAAAATTATGCTGTTGAAGACCACTCTGCTGTGTCAGGTTCACACTCATCTCTTTCGGAGCTTGGACTGAAGTACGAGCTCCAAACGATCTAGTCACATTCACGCAAAATGTCGCACGATGCCCTTCTTGCCCACATTCAAAATAGGTCACATAAGGAGCGGAGCAATCACGCCGAATATGCCCTGCTCGTCCACAGTTATAACACTTCTTCACTGCATCTGAAACCGTCGATGCTGTTCGGAACTTCTTTCCGCATGGGAAGGAAACAGAGGCCTCTTGGACGAATGGAATGAGGATTGGCCCTTGCGGGGCCCGCTATCCTTGTTCTCAGTGAAGTTTCCAAACACTTTTTGCTTCTTTGATTCTGCAAATTTCTCCACTGCTGCCTCTTTCATCTCGTAAGCTAGGACTTTATCCTGATACTGTCGGAGACTAGTACATTTGAATCCTGACATATATTGTTGGATCTCCAGCTTCATCCGCATGTCGAAGTGAAAAATCTTCTCTACATAGGTTCTGAACAAATGTCGCACAAAGGTCAGCTAGTGATTAAAAGTTTTAATCATATCTGTCATATATGCCTCCAGATCTTGTGGTGAGAAAAACTTTCGGACTATAGCCTCTCTAACTGGACGAGGACAATACTATGCTTCCATCATTACTTTAAATTATGTCCAGTTAGCATTATGATTCTCAGGTCGAATGGCTTCCCACCAGTCAAAAGCTTCACCAGTCAGAAAATACTGAGCGATCGGAACTTTTCGGTCATTGGGACAATTTATCCCCGCAAATATCTTCTCCAGTTCTTTCAGCCAGTGGACCCATGTAGGCATCTCTGAATAACCGTTAAAACTTTGGTGGGTGTAATTTGACCACTTCGGAAAGCCACTTGTCTCCCCGATTGTCCTCGTTATGCTGTTGACCCATCGTCGCTTGCATGCGGTCAACCACTGAGAAAATTGGGTCATCTGAGTGAACACTTGTTGAAGAACTCCCGACATGTTAGGATTTACATCTTCCTCCATAGTTCGTGCTCGGTCATTGTTTACTGATTCCTTTGTCCTCCAGAACAGGAATCCGCTTGATTAGCCGACAAATCCGGGGTAGACGACGAATCTTCCTGTCTTGCATTACCACGTCCACGTCCACGACCGCATCCGCATCCACGACCACCTCTCGACATACTGTAAACACAAATACTCAATACCCAGGGCAAAATCTTCTAAAATTCGTCAATATTCACAAAACACGAAATAATTAAAATGGTAGTATATGAGATTAGGAAACTTACAACCACGATCCACATGACGACGTTGGCTATACAGTGATGTTATATGCGTCCGATAAATCAAACGTCATAAACAGACCCAACTAAACCTAACTGCCAAGATATCCATGAATCTTAGCTCCTACCATATTCTGTAACACCCTGAGATATTTGTAATAATTATAGCGCCGTAAACCCTTTATGTAAGAGTTTACAAGGCTAAATTTAAAGAATAGCTGAACAATACGAAAATACCACCAATAGTTGACTAATTTAATAATCGGTTAAAACATCTCAACACAATTCATTTATTACAAATTTCTCAAATCAACAAAAGACACACGTACTCGCGTACTAAATACCAAACCAGAATATCAAAACAATACAATGGACAACATCACTGTGCCCCTTCATCATCATGTCAGTAGTGTGGTTGCTTCCCCGCTCCTCGACTACCTGAACATCAAAACAAATGTCCACCCCACAGGGGTTAGCAAAATGATGCTAGTACAAGTATCATAATATACAAGAATGGATATGCAACAACGATGCATAACAAAATACAGAACACGGACTTCTGCTACCGAAATCCAACAATGCGAATCCACAGGATTCCATCAACACAACATGGGGTAATCCAATGATCCAGCGCCCTCAGCATAGATCCCAAGATGATCCCATCACACCAACACGAGGTGGAAAAACCCGTCCAATGATCCAGCATCCTCAGCATAGATCCCAAGATGATCCCGTCGGACCAACACGAGGTGGACAACTGATCCAGCGCCCTCAGCATAGATCACACGATTCCTTTCGGATCAATACAACACACACGATACAACCATGCACATATATGAAAATCAATATGTTCATCAATATGAACATACACATGGATCAAAAATATGAACGACATTATAACAATTCATCTAGGGTAATCTCATATTCATCAATATGAGTGGTAATATTCATGATTAAAATCATCAACGTTAAACCGAAAGTCACGTTACGATACTTGCCTCAAAAATGGCGACAAGGATAGATACTACGAATAACCTTCAACCCGGTCGAAGAACTCTCACTTGATCAATTCACCAAAAATTCGAACCTTCATTGAACAATAGCACCAATATAACTAACGATTCTGGATAATCTTTCTAAACATCATACGAGCATCAAGAGGCGTAATCTACTCGATAATAAAAACGTATGAATCTGCCCCAACCCATACTAGTTGAATCATCACCACACTACTAATTCGAACAACAATCCCTTACGTACATTAAATACAACAGTTAGCGTACGTTACCACTCTAATATAGCGTGCACTAACGACTTTACGAAGCTCACTGACCTCACTGTACTCGACTTAGCATGCGCTAGCATTACTCTGGTAGCGTGCGCTAAGCACCATTGACTCGACTTTTCCAAAAGCCATCCAGGTTCATCCCGACATGTCCCTATCTAAAATCCGCAGTCCGATCTCACCTACCAACCTGTCTCAATCATGCTGACCACGTATAGCGTGCACTAAGGCTCATCTATAGCGTGCGCTAGCTTACATATTTAGCGCACGCTACACTTAAACATTAGCGTGTGTTAGATGTACATAAGTACATACATGAAACAACAACTACGAAATCATACACTCGTCGATACGGGATCATGAAATATGGAGGATTATACTCAGATCAAATTACAACATATGCAATGTCAGAAGGTTCAAACATAGATAAAATACACATCAGATATTCGGGTATTACAATTCTTTTCTCTCTGTCCACCATCTCCCCTGACCACCAAACCGCCTCTGCCAATTTCTTCTTCGATTTTGGTCAGCGTTCCTCTTCGATCTTGCTCTCCGGCGACACGAAATCTCCTCTTATTCTTTGTATTCGAGCTGCCTTACCTTCTGGACTGGCCAGTCTATTTTTGGATGCCAAGACTACAGGTTTGAGGAATAGATGTCTTTGCTTGCTTATGTCTTATGTTGCTTACAAAATTGTTTCTTGAAGTTTTGGCTAATAATAGAAAACCCGTAGCTTTTTGAAAATTGCAAAATCGTTCCTTGAATTTTCAAACGATGGCGGCCATCGTTTTCACTCATCCTTCTTAATTTCCTGTGATCTGTTTTCTTAGTTACTTAGGTTTTATTATTTCGGGATCATATTTTATAGATATATAACCACTGTGGTTTCACAAGGAGGTAGGATAGTGTCTTAATACATCAAGTTGTGTTTTCTGGTTTAACCATTTAGACATTATTTTGCTAATTAATTCAAAAGGAAACAATCATGTATAGCTGTCCGGATTAAGTGATTAACCCATTAAGTTCATTAAGTAAAAAATAACACGGAAAATTTGACAAAAATCCTTATTCAGGTTTGCCAAAAATTTACTGCTGTCTCTTTAAGACAAAAATTTGAAACAAAAAACTTTTACTGTCTCTTTACAGGTTTGGCAATAAAACACGGAAAATCCTTATTCACCCTCAAATAACGATTTGCTGTTGCGATTTTTCTACGTTATTAAGAATTCTTGACCTTGTAAGTTCATTTATAATTTGGTTTTGGTTAGTGTTACTTTTGTGTTGTATAAATGCTGACCAATTTTCTTAGTTACTTAGGTTTTATTGTTTTGGGATCATATTTTGTACATATATAAGCAATGTGGTCTTCACGATGAGGTAGGAGACACATTTATTCTGTTCATAAATAATCTGAATAGTAATTGATAAACACTATGGAAATAACACATTTGAAGCTTCAATAAAACATTATATAAAGCATTCTGATAACCAAACAATAGCATAGTTTCATCTATAAACATTAGTTATACATATGTATATATGTCCCACTTGTATTGAATGATGTGACAAGTTATTTTTATCTTTAAAGTACTTATAGATACATGCCTGAATTTTCACTATTGTGACAAACAGATGGACAAGTCTTGGATGGTAACTGATAGACACAAAAAGCCTTATGTAGATGGAGTTGCAGCATTTATAGATTATGTAGTCCTTAATTTGAAAATCTTAAGGAATATGGACCCTCTAAAAACTAGAGAAAAAATAAAAATTCCATGCCCGAGTACGAGATGTCTAAACCACATTTCTCTTCATGTGGAGGAGGTAGATCATCACTTATTCATATATGGAATAGATCAAAACTAAACCAACTGGATTAAGCAAGGAGAAAAATAGGACCCACCGAAACATGTGCTCTTTGAAGACAACTATGCAATGCACACAACATACTTTGTTGCATCTACGAATTTCACAATAGGAATTCCAAGAGATGCTGCTGAAACAGTAGAGATGGTTGAAGCTCCAGAAGAAAATTTCAGTGAGGACCTTGACAAATTCCAAAAACTAATTGAGGATGGTGAGAAGCCACTTTATGAAGGGTGTCCTAACTTCAAAAAGTTGTCTACAATTGTACAACTCCTCAATTTGAAGAGTAAGTTTGGAGTTTCAGATAATTGCTTTACTGAAACACTAGTTTTGTTAAAAAAGATGCTGCCTAAAGGTAACGAAATGTTCAGTAGTACATATGAGGCTAAGAAAGCAATGAAAGCAATGGATTCAGGGTATACAAAGATACATGCATGTATCAACAACTGCATTCTTTACAGAAACGAGTATAAAGATGCGAAACAATGTACCACTTGCGGAAAATCAAGATGGAAGATGAATGAGGCAAAAAAAAAATTACGAAAATATTCCTGCAAAAGTATTGTGGTATTTTCCCATTATTCCGCGTATGAAATGACTGTTTCAATCAAACACCATAGCACAAGATTCAACATGGCATGCGACTGGTAGAATAAATGACGGTGTTTTACGTCACTCAGCAGATTCACCCGCATGGGCTGCCATAGATGACAGATTTCCAGAAATTGCTAACGATCCAAGAAATCTATGGCTAGGAATTTCGGGTGACGGGGTCGATGTGAATAGTGGAAATAGGCATCACAGTGTATGGCCACTTTTAACTGTCATTTACAACCTGCCACCATGGATGTGTATGAAAAGAAAGTTTATCATGCTTTCGTTATTGATATCGGGAATGCCAGGAAATGATATTAATGTTTTCTTAGCACCTTTGATTGATGACCTGCAGCTCTACGTGCAGTTGTGTTATGGACGATAAATGATTACCCGGCCCTTGGTACACTATGTGGATGTCCTTACAGTAGATACAAAGGTTATGTAGTGTGTGGGAAACAGACACACTGTATTAAACTTCCTAAATCGAAGAAACAGAGTTATGCTGGCCACAGACGATATCTACCCTATAACCATCCATTTAGAAGTCAAAAGAAGGGTTTCAATGGAGAACAAGAGTTCGGACATGCTCCTGAACCTATGAATGGGAAGAAATATATAACGAGGTTAAGTATTATAAATAAATAGGGAAAAGGAGATGAGAATAAGGAAGCAGACATCCAACAAACTTCGACAGGAAGAGGTGTGAAGATGAAAAGAAAGAGGAGAACATCAAAAGAAGTGGGTTATTCAGACGTTGGAAACAAAGAAACCACATATTGGAAGAAATATAATGTATGGTATCGACGTCTTAGGTATTGGCGATATAATTGTGTCCAACGTTGTATAGATTTTATACATATCGAGAAGAATGTGGCTGAGAGTATAGTCGGAACATTGCTAAATGTTACCGAAAATACGAAAGATGGATTAGAGGCTCGATTGGATTTGGCACATTTTGGGTTGAGACTAGAGTTACAAGCAAAGATAGAAGGGAACATAATCACATTTCCGGCAGCAAGTTACACATTAACAACAGAGGAAAAAGACAAGTTTTGTGAATCATTATACAATTTAAGGGTTCCACAAGGGTATTGTTCTAATTTTTCTAGTTTGGTGAGTCTAAAGGATATGAAGCTTATCGGACTAAAATCACATAACTATCACATGCTCATGCAACAGTTTTTGCCCATTGCCATATGATCTATTATGCCGAAACCCACTAGAAATGCAATTATTAGGTTTTGTTTCTTTTTTAAATCAATATGTAATAAAGAAATCAAAGGGGAGGAGATTTATAAGTTAAAAGAAGAACTCTGTGTGACATTGTGCCTGCTCGAAAAATACTTTCCTCCATCTTTTTTTCTGATGTTATGGTGCATTTAACTTTTCACCTTACTAGGGAAGTAAAATTATGTGGTCCAGTATGATTTCGGTGGATGTATCCATTCGAAAGGTGTATGAAGGTTATTAAGGGTCATGTGTGAAACAAAAATAAACCAGAAAGATGTATTGCTGAAGAGAATGTTGCAGAAGAGACGATTGAGTTCTTCAGCGAATTTCTAAAAAGCTTGAAGACTGTTGGTATTCCACCTGACAAGCAAAACACATTTAGAAGAGAGAATACTTAAGATAATATTTCTCTTAGGGACGGAACTCTACTATCAGCGGGTAAATCGGTTCACGTTTCTCCAGAGCTCTTCATTAAAGCACATTTCTCTGTCTTGCAAAATACACCTGAAGTTGTACCCTATATCGAGTAAGTATTATTTACATGCATGTTGTTGTTTTATATTTTTCAATATGGTGTATCAAGTATAATACTAGTCGCACATGAACATTTAAAAGGCAGGTAATTAATATCAACTCGACATGAATATATTGAGATAAGGACTAGGAACCAATTATATTCTTAGCTTTATTGAGCTGCCGCTTCACTATTGGTAAATGTGGCAGAAATGTTATAGTACAGTTGCTCCCTCCGATTTTCTTTGACTGGAGTTATCATTTTCATGGACCTTTTCTTTCAATTGGGAGCTGCATTTTTTTTATTTGTACTACATTAATAGATTCAGCAGCCGTGCTGCCACTCCTTTTCGAGTGATGACTCAAAGCACCAACTTTTCCTAGTGATAACAAGGCGAATTTGTTTATTCTAGTGTGTTGCCATCAAGACCGTCTAACATCTTGCTACTTTAATCTGCACCATTGTTTACTGTACTTCATATGCTCAGTGTGGTGCGGAGTAATTGATCATGCATGTTTCCCTTGAACGTGTACTTACCATCGTGCATTAGTTTCTAGTATAAACTACTCTCTATAATGTATTACATCAGCTACACATTTAATAGCACCGCACAATTTGGAACGAGAAATTAAATTTTTAGGTTTTACATATCTTCATTAATGTGCTGGTAGTTATCTCATGTCTGTTTTGCCTAAAAATTGGGTCACAGCATATGTTGTAGCAAAGGATATACAGAAAGGTCCTTATATGATAAAGTCACTCATTCATGTCTAGTTGACATTATATCAAGTATTATATAATCCTTATATTTGTAACACCCCCAATCTGCTCAGGGATATTACACGCCGTAGAACCCTTCCACAATGATCTACCAGGCTGGTAACAACATCGAACATCTCAACAATGCCTTTAAGGCTAAAATGACTCATTAGACCGATTTGGTCTTTCGATAAAAACATATAACTCAATCTCAATACATGCCCATGCAGGGGTCAAATACAAAATACTCCCGTACAATGGGGAAAATACTGCAGCGGAAATAACATACAACTGAACCAACACAACAACGTACGGGTCCTCATGTGATTAGTATCGATCATCTTTCATCATCCTTCATGCCGACCCTGTGCTATGCTCCCCAAAACCTGAATGCAATACAAACATCCACCCCCCCCCCGATTACTCGAGGGTTAGCAAAATTCCACTATTTTGCTAGTGCAAGTACAAAGTGCAAAATACAAGTTATACAATTCAAGTTCCAAGAATAATAATAACCAGGAATCCTCAAAGATTCAAACATAATAAAAATACTTTCCGAGGCAAGAGTTTAGGTAAAGCTTTCCAAAACCGAAAGATCACAATTCAAGGGAAACAATTTATAAAATGGTTTAAAATGCCATCGGGAGTTTTGATAGAAAACAATTCAGGATTTTCGAATCCTTCTCTTTCCAAAATCAACAGGGTCACAGCCCAAAGGTTTTGTTTTCACAAATAAAACCAACAACAATTCACATGGTCAAAGCCCACGTCACGTGTCCTCGACGGACATAAAATCAACACAACATAATCACCCAAGATACGTAAATCGTGGTCACACAAGTACAAAACCAACTCGTGAATCTAGAGTGAAGTCATATATTCCATCGAGGCCTCGACGGACCCTCCCGAGGTGAACAAAGCATATTCACAAATCATATACTCAAACTCGTGAATCCAGAGTGAAGTTATAGATTCCCTCGAGGCCTCGACGGACCCTCTCGAGGTGAGCAAGGTATATTCACAACAAAGGAATCCAAACAATTCACCCAGAGGCATCAAACACTTAGCGAAACACAACGTACCGAAATAAGGCAATATACGTACACATGCATCTTCAAGCACAACATCAACACCAACCATATCCATAGGATTCACATAATCATTTACGAGACACACCAATCACAAAATACACACGGTTTTGAGAGAGAGCCTTTAACGAGGCTAACCGAATCTTTTGAAAGTTCATTTCAAACAAACAAACAAACATACCAAGACGATCACCAATCATCATATCCACAAAACAAGAATTGTATGAACAAGGTACTTGCCTCGATACCACGAGCAATGGAACAATGAATGGATACGGTAGGGTAGCCCTCGAACTTCTAAGATCGACCAAAACCCCGACAATTCCACGAAAACTACGAAAAAAATATCACTACGAATCAATAACACTAAACGGCATCCGAATCAACCCAAAAAACAACAACAAGAATCTGAGGGTTCTTCAAGGAAATCGGAAATCATGTTCCGGGTGGTAAAAATCAATAAACGAGTTACAAAATCCAAAGATCATGGCCAAGACAACAAGAATACTATAATCAATTCATCAACCACGGATTAAATCGAAGAATCACGAAGAAACCCCCAAAAATCATACAACTAGGGTTCTAAGTAAGAAAATACCTCGATTCGACGAAGAACACGAATTGGATGATGATATAATTGACAAGAATCTTCCAAAACGCCTTGGAATTGATTAGGACCAGCCAAGAACTCGAGTTCCCGAGTCTCCCATCGCCAGCCGCCACAAAAATGAGGAAAAGGGGTGAAAATAAGGTCTGGCCGAAGCCCAGGCCTATATATGGCCGACAGGATTACGGCCATAACCGGCAGTGCCTTACGGCCGTAACTCGGTCAACGCGCGTTAGCGTACGCAATGGCCGAAGACTTTGCGTATGCAACAACAACAACTTACAACCGTAATCGGCATAGCATTACGGCCGTAACCGAGCATCCCAGACCACTGAACGAAATCTGCCGAATCATTACGGCCGTAACCGGCCAGCGCCTAGCGGTCGTAACAAGCCTTACGGACGTAACAGGATAGACTTTACGGCCATAACCGAGTGTCCCAGGCCCAGGTGTTCGAAAGTCTTACGCCCGAACACCCGGCTCGATACTAGACGATGTCTCGATCACGCGAATGCACCGGATAAGATCCAAAACAATAACAAACAGGCTACGAAACTCAATGTACCACAGTACAAACACGCGATTCCAAAGACGTGGATGACAACAGTCCGTTCTACCGAAGAAAATGCAATGAAACCAGAATGAAGATCTCGGGTATTACATTACCATAGCACGTGCCAACCAATAAGTGTAGCGTGCGCTAACGACTTAGAAGGACAGCAACAGAACATCTCATAAATGGGTATGACGATGGATACCCACAACTTTGCGAAATTACAAAATGGTCCCAAATGTCCGAAAATCATGATACGACAACGAATAACCAAACTGAAGCTCACAACACATATAACAACATTAAATGAACTTACGGGAAACCCGAAACGATAGTTTCGAACGAGATTCACAAGAATCGAACTCAAGCGCCGAAAAGTCGCCTAAGAATACGGAACTTCGACAAAAAGACACCGAAACGAACTCGGACGTCCAAAAAGTGCAGAATTAAATACTCTCAGAATGACGTAACGGTCATGAGCGAGTCGTCAAAATGGACTCCCGCCGAAAAAAAATAAATTTACCGAAAATCGAAATCGTGGATATTACAATATTCATGTCCATGTTGGTTCCTAGTCCTTATTTCAATATATTCATGTCCAGTTGACATTGTATCAAGTATTATATTTACATGTATGTTGTTGTTTTTATAGTCGTCACATGGTGTTTTTGAAAAACCAACATCCTTTTAAAGGAATATCATGGCTAGAGAAAGAGCACAGTAAAACATTTGGTCAGTGGTTACGAGAGGAGGTACACTATTTTCATATTGGCATTAAGTACTCTTTGTTGTATTCATCTTGAGTTGAAGCTCATCCTTGTAATAAATGTCAGGTTGAGAGAGAGTTAGCATTCTCCAAAGAAAGTATATCAGAGACTATTAGGTGGATTTCACATAGACCAAACAGCAACGTACTGAAATACGATGTGTATGACATCAATGGATATACATTTCGTACAAAATGCCGTGAATGTAAAGTTCACCAGAATAGTGGGGTTAGTGTAGTGGCAACTGACATGCACATTTCTAAGGAAGTTGTAACGTATGGCCAAAAAGCTTATTATGGGGTTTTGCAAGAGATATGGGTATTATATTATCATTATAGAAATATTCCTCTTTTCATGTGTGACTGGGTAGACAATAAATATGGGGTCAAGTGTAACACCCCAAACTAGGCGGATATTACAGTGCCGTGGACCCCCGACTAGGACCCACCAGGCGAATGAAAACTGATGAATTAAATAATATAATTGTAGTACCGAACCACATTATATTACCAAATACTCCGATGAGGAGCTTAAGTACAATACACCAGGACAATACAGAATACTAGTATATTTTATATGCAGATAAAATACACCACCCTGAATA
Organism: Orobanche coerulescens; assembly: GCA_033398695.1. Taxonomy (NCBI): domain Eukaryota; kingdom Viridiplantae; phylum Streptophyta; class Magnoliopsida; order Lamiales; family Orobanchaceae; genus Orobanche; species Orobanche coerulescens. The sequence goes on along the minus strand of CM065801.1, from coordinate 202,928,383 downwards.
AATAAACATCTCAAACGGAATTTGCAGCGGAAATACAAATGACGGAAATGACTGAAATGACTGAAATAACCGGAATGACTAGGGGCCCCTACTAGTATCACTGGGACTCCTCACCGTCAACATGCTCCTCCCGTGCCTTTGCCTTATCGTGACCTGAAAACAAAATCCCCCAACGGGGTTAGTTACACAGAACAACAATCCTCAAGGGTTGAAAATACACAATCATGATATATCTGAAGTTATGAAATATCCTTAGTTATGAATTACGCTGAAGAGGAGTATCATAGTACGCCCGTAATGTTCTGTGCAAGTGTACAAGACGAATGACCAGACACACCCGTCCTTGTACCTATTTAGTCTCACGGAGTTAAGCTTTACTGTGTGCACGGTCCAATGTATCGGTGAACCCAATACATGACCATCGTGTGCCCGACTAAAAATTCCACACAACCACACCTGGCCACGCAACATGAACCCAGAAGGTCATATGAACGATAATGACCACAATGAATATCAATGAATAATAATTCAACAAGGCCAAGAATGACTCACCGAGATGAAAATAATAGTGACGTGATTGATAACTCAATGAAATGATTGGAACCGTCGTTCCTCGTGAATGAAGTGATTATTCGACAATTACAAGTCTCAAAACGGTTAATACAATGATGAATGAGTATGATTATGAATGAACAACAACAAAAGGAATGAATATCCTTTTAACCGAGTAAGAATCAACTTACGCAACACCGGTGACAATTATCCTTCCACGAACAACGTCCTAATTGAGATATCGGTCGCTCGAACAACCTTGAATAACACAATCACCAACAATCCGTTCAACATACGAATCAAACACGAATATAACGAACTCAAAACGCCGATACGACTAAACCAAGTTCATTGGGGCATTATATCGAACACTTTGTGGCCAAACTTCGATTGTTTACAACCAAACTTCAATAATACCAACATCAAATCCCCAAGAAGTGTTTCAAACCAACAAAACATCTTTAATACGATCAATAATCCAATATGAATAACCAAATTCGTGATTACAACAACGATTAATCGAAAACCCCCAAATCCAACTCAATATTCAAAGTGTTCTTGAATAATCCTTCAATAATCCAATGAATAATCAAACATATCCATAATCATGCGTATATCACTTCATACAACATGATCTTAACATCCAAAACATTATATCTCAATACAAAATCAAAATCCAAGATGTTGAAGAAATTACCTCTTGAAGATCCAAGCACTTTGATCCGAAGAACACGCGTTAGATCGACTACCCGGGCTTCACGATCGAAAGGAAAAGAAGAAAATCAAACCCTCAAGTGATGGATGATGAAAAGTTTCTCCCCTCAAGCTCTCTCTCTCTCTCGTATGAAGGTGAAGAAGTGAAGAAAAAATGAGTTGAACCGCACAAAAGTCGCAATTATAGTGCTGACTGCACTGTGTGCCGCGGCCCGGCCGAAGTGTGCCGCAACACAGGGCCAAATCTACCCCCAGTGATCGGCAGCGTGCCGCGGCACAGACGAGTGTGCCGCGGCAGTGACTCGGCAGTGTGCCGTGGCCCCGTCGGCATGTGCCGCGGCCCAAGGTACAGACGGGTTGGCCGAAATTGCAACACGAGTGTGCCGCGGCCCAGACGAGTGTGCCGCGATGACTTCGGCGGTGTCTTTGCGGCCTGCCCGGCATGTGCCGCGTCCACAGCATCTGGCTCGGCCAAAAACTGGAAAATATGTGTGCCGCGGCGCACACTCCTTGTGCCGCGGCCCACACCCCCTTGGGTCCTAAAATGATGAAAAATGACCCGGGAAGGGAATAAAAGCAATAGGAATCAATATTTGGTAAACAATAACACGAAATGGAAGTGCGGAAACCCCAAAACGGTGGTTCCAAGCAATGATTACAAGGGTTCGCCCAACAAAAACACGATTTGAACAATGAAGAGATTTGAAATGACATGAACTCCAACGACAACATCGACTAATGAATCAATTACAACAATCAAGATAATACTCTTGTTTCGTTTCCCGAATAAGGTTGAAACAATGAACAATATCGATACACAACTCGAAGTTATTCCGAACGGTGAGCACGGATGAATGATTATTAACAAGTGAAAAATTACATAGTGACAATTACCGAATGAAATTACTGAATGATAGTGACTGAATTACAAACGGGTATTACATACACCCCCCCTTAAAAGAGTTTCGTCCCCGAAACTAAGGGTCAAACAACTCGGGATAACTCTCCCGCATACTATCCTCGGTTTCCCAAGTAGCCTCTTCGACTCCGTGTCTAGACCACTGAATTTTAACCAAAGGAATCACCTTATTCCTCAACTGTTTGATTCTCCGCTCTAAGACTCGTATGGGACGCTCCTCATACGAATGATCATCCGCGATCTCGACTTCGTCGAACTGAAGTATGTGACTTGGGTCGACAACATACTTCCGTAGCTGAGAGACGTGAAACACATTATGAATTCGGCTTAACGCCGGAGGTAAGGCCAATCGATAAGCTAGCTCGCCTACTCGTTCCAAAATCTCAAATGGTCCAATAAATCTTGGACTAAACTTTCCCCGCTTTCCGAAACGGAAAATACCTCGACTCGTGGATACCTTGACCAAAACATGGTCACCCGTCTCGAACTCTAGTGGTCGACGACGATTGTCTGCATAAGATTTCTGTCGACTCTGAGCGGTCAACAAACGACTCCTGATCAAAGCTACCTTCTCACGGGCGGCTATAAGCATATCGGGCTCGGTGCCGATTGATTCGGATAGGTCATCCCAACACAAGGGAGATCGACAACGACGACCGTACAAGGCCTCGTAAGGTGCCATCTTAATCGAAGCATGCCAACTATTATTATACGTGAACTCGATCAATGGTAGTTGGGCTTCCCAATCGTCTTTCCAATCGAGGACGCATGCCCTCAACATGTCCTCTAATGTCTGAATAGTTCTCTCTGATTGCCCGTTGGACTGAGGATGAAAGGCAGAACTGAGATTAAGATGAGTTCCCATAGCACGATGAACTGATTTCCAAAAATGAGACACAAACCGTCCATCACGATCGGAAATGATACTTTTAGGAGTATCGTGCAGTCTCACTATCTCTTTGATGAATAACTGGGCAAGTCTCTCGGGACCCCACGTATCCTTAATCTCAAGTAAATGAGCTGATTTAGTTAGATGATCCACAATTACCCAGATCGTATTCATGCCACGACGACTCGTCGGCAAACTCGTGATGAAATCTATTGAAATATCCTCCCATTTCCACTCCGGAATAGGGAGCGGTTTCATCATACCTGCCGGTCGCTGATGTTCTATCTTGACTTGTTTCCAGGTTAAGCATCTCGAAACAAATTCTGCGACTTCTCGCTTCATATTACTCCACCAGTAATTTTGTTTCAAGTCCTTGTACATCTTGCTAGACCCCGGATGAACAGAATAAGGGGTAGCATGAGCTTCTCTCAAAATCGAGTTTTTCAACTCGTCATTCGCCGGTACGCACAACTGATTCTTAAATCTCAAAAGTCCATCCTTGTGGACTACGAATCCAGGGGCTTTCCCCTGAGCCACATCCTCACGGATGCGCAACAATGATGGGTCTGAACCCTGATTCTCTCTGATTTCCTCCTCAAGTGGCGATGAAATCTCTAACATGCAAAGTTGCCCTTGTACTCGCTGAAGCCAGACCTCGATCTCGGGTCTAAGGAATTCCTATTGGAGCTCCTTCTGAATTGTTAAACGAGCAAGCATCTGCTCCTGAACGGACTTACGACTCAAAGCGTCGGCGACAACGTTCGCCTTGCCCGGGTGGTAAAGGATCTCGATATCATAATCTTTGATTAATTCCAACCACCGTGTCTGTCGCATATTTAACTCCTTCTGAGTAAATATATACTTCAAACTCTTGTGATCGGTGAAGATCTGACAGGTGACGCCATAAAGGTAATGACGCCAAATCTTCAATGCGAAAACCACGGCTGCTAGCTCCAGGTCGTGGGTCAGATAATTAACCTTGTAAGGTCTCAATTGCCGTGAAGCATAGGCAATAACCTTCCCATTCTGCATGAGTACACATCTGAGACCCTGCCCGGATGCATCACTATAAACCACAAATCCTTCCGTCCCTCGCGGCAAGGAAAGTACAGGTGCGGAAATTAACCGGCTCTTGAGTTCCTCAAAACTCCATTGACACGCGTCGGACCACATGTATTTCTTATCCTTTCGCAAAAGGTTCATCATTGGTTGATCGATTTTAGAAAATCCTTCCACAAACCGCCGATAATAACCGGCTAACCCGAGAAAGCTTCGGATTTCCTTAACATTCTTCGGAGGTAACCAATCTTGGATAGCCTCCGTCTTCTGAGGATCAACATGCACTCCATCTGATGAAATTACATGCCCGAGAAAAGTCACTTCAGACATCCAGAACTCACATTTGGAAAACTTTCCATAAAGTTGCTCTCGTCTTAACACGTCGAGAACCTGATGAAGATGAACCTCGTGTTCCTCTCGGTTACGAGAATAAATCAAAATGTCATCGATGAAGACAACCACAAACTGATCCAAAAAGTCAATGAAAACCCGATTCATTAACTCCATGAATACCGCAGGTGCATTAGTCAATCCAAACGGCATAACCACAAACTCATAATGACCATAGCATGTTCGAAACGCCGTCCTCGCGATATCCGACTCTTGAATCCGCAACTGATGATATCCAGATCTTAAGTCGATCTTGGAAAATACTGAAGCTCCCTGAAGTTGATCCAAAAGATCATCGATACAGGGTAAAGGATACTTATTCTTGATCGTCACCCGGTTCAATTCCCGGTAATCAATACACAAGCGGAACGAACCATCCTTCTTCTTGACGAACAACACTGGTGCTCCCTACGGGGACGCACTCGGACGGATATAACCTTTCTCGAACAACTCCTCAAGTTGGTTCTTTAATTCCTGCATTTCGGTCAGGGCCATCTGGTATGGTGCCTTCGATATCGGGGACGTACCGGGCTCCAACTCAATCGTGAATTCCACACCTCTCTGTGGAGGCAAACCAGGTAACTCGTTTGGAAAAACATCGGCATATTCCCTCACTACCGGAATATCCATCAACATTACTGATGATTTCTCGGTTTTGGTCATATAGCACCAATAACCAACACACCCCTGAGTGAGTAATTTCACTACTTTCATCAAGTTAATGACCTTACCAGAACAGCCGGGATTACCTCCCTGAAAAACACATTTAACCCCATCATCTGAAATGATAGTGACCATACGCTTACGGACACTGATGATGGCATCGTGACGATCCATCCAATAAATACCCAAAATGACGTCCTCTCTCGGAAATTCTACCACGATTAGGTCCGCTGGCCATACACGGCCATGAAGCTGAATCGGACAATTCTGAATCTCACGATTTCCAATAATTCGTCTACCATCAGGTAGACCAATGACATAAGGCTCACAACTAGTAGCACTACCCAGACGTAGTCTACTCAAACATGACTCGGAAATGAATGAATGCGATGCACCAGTATCAAAAAGGGTACACACAGGTTGAGATAGAATATCGAGTGTACCTGAGATCATTCGGGCCTCTGGATCATCGGTATTCTTCATCTCATAAATCCGGGGCTTGCTAGTCCCGGCACCGGATGCTCCCATCTGATGGCTAAAGGCTCCACCTTTATTTGCTCCTGTCGTCTTGAACGACGCAGATTGAGTGGCCTGATTTTGAACAGCTGACTATTTCGGGGCCTGAGATGACGTCGGAGTAGGTTTGGTGTCCCTACGGCAAAAACGGGCCTTATTCCCAGCAATACCACAGTTATGACACGTGATAGTCTGTCTCGGACACTTGGTGCTGAGATGACCAAGGTCCCCACAGTTAAAACTGGTGATGGACGAACTGGCCGCTCGTGACTGAGATTCCGGGGGTTTAGGCGTCACAGGAGGTCGCTCAGAAAAATTAGAGCCCACTCGAGGTTTCTTCAAAGTGGCCTGACTGCCGTCAGACTGATTACGGTTATTGGACTTCTTGCTAGCAGAAGAAGGTTGTTGCTTAGCAATATCCTTAGCAGTAAGCTCATAGGTAAGGGCTTTCTCAATGAATTCGGCCAACGTGGCACAATGATGATTAAGCAACTGTAGTCTCATCCGGGGTTTCAGCCTCTTGCTGAAATACTTAATCTTATCCGCCTCGGAATGAATGATAGATGAGGCGAACGGAAGGAGTTCCTGAAATTTCTCGGCAATGGCGAGAACTTCCTCGTCTGCTGAGGGGTCGGGATTGAGTAATTCTGACAGCTTGGCCTCTCTGAGTGGGGCCGGATAATACCTCTCCATCATGAGAGTCTTGAATTGATCCCACGTATATGATCCGTCGGTGGGCTTCAACGATAACCACCAAGAATGAGCGCTCTTACCCAGGTAGTAAGCCGCAACTGAAACTTTGTGTCCTTCGGGATACTCTACCATCGCAAATAACTTCTCGAAATGTTCGAGCCAATGAACAATATCTGCCGGCTCAGATGAGCCTTCAAAAGTGGGTGGCCTTTGGCGAGAGATGTCGCCGACGATACTGCTCACACTCCTCTCTTGCCTCTGAGGTGGCGGCGGAGGAGCCTGTTGATTATGATTAGCTGAGTTATGCATCGTCTCCATTAGTTGTGCCATATGCATCATTTGGGCCATCATGCCCTGCATAAAAGCGAGTGGGTCAACCCGAACACCTTCTGACTGAGTTGTGCCCCGGGTACGAATCCCCGATAGTGAATGATCACGTCCAGGTGAATGAGTGGCAGCGTCGCTGCTCGATGAATTAGCATTATTTCTCGCGTTCGCACGTGTATTCACACGAGCTCTCGGGATTCGGCCCGGCCTCGTCCTCCTCGTCCTCTTCTTGCTCTTTCTATACTGAAGTAGGAAAGTCACATGATAATTATATTTCCCGCATGAATATCACGTTATGATTATGACATGAGATGATGAAAATGAGCATACACGCTCTAACACAGTGATTACATGAATGATTAACTAAGGTGACATGATTATCTGATGAAATTATTGAAATGATTATCTTGAACAAGTTAACAAGATTAATGATATGATCTTCCAGATCAACAACCGAGTAATGAAATGAATTGAGTGATTAATGAGTTAACATGACCGTCCTGGTCAAAATGAAAATGATGATTGAGGATTGTTAACTGATGAATTATGAATGAATGATTATTGCCAGAAATTATACCATGGCGTTAGAAATCTTACAGTTCTTTCGGTCTGATTGGCTCGGCATCTGCACAGGTCACACGTGATGCGAAAGTCCAATGATACTAGTCCGATGACGATGATTTCAAATGAGACATGACTCGGAAGGTAGTATTCAAAACCACTCTCCGATACCAACTCTGTAACACCCCAAACTAGGCGGATATTACAGTGTCGTGGACCCCCGACTAGGACCCACTAGGCGAATGAAAACTGATGAATTAAATAATATAATTGTAGTACCGAACCACATTATATTACCAAATACTCCGATGAGGAGATTAAGTACAATACACCAGGACAATACAGAATACTAGTATATTTTATATGGAGATAAAATACACCACCCTGAATAAATAAACATCTCAAACGGAATTTGCAGCGGAAATACAAATGACGGAAATGACTGAAATGACTGAAATAACCGGAATGACTGGGGGCCCCTACTAGTATCACTGGGACTCCTCGCCGTCAACATGCTCCTCCCGTGCCTTTGCCTTATCGTGACATGAAAACAAAATCCCCCAACGGGGTCAGTTACACAGAACAACAATCCTCAAGGGTTGAAAATACACAATCATGATATATCTGAAGTTATGAAATATCCTTAGTTATGAATTACGCTGAAGAGGAGTATCATAGTACGCCCGTAATGTTCTGTGCAAGTGTACAAGACGAATGACCGGACACACCCGTCCTTGTACCTAATTAGTCTCACGGAGTTAAGCTTTACCGTGTGCATGGTCCAATGTATCGGTGAACCCAATACATGACCATCGTGTGCCCGACTAAAAATTCCACACAACCACACCCGACCACGCAACATGAACCCAGAAGGTCATATGAACGAGAATGACCACAATGAATATCAATGAATAATAATTCAACAAGGCCAAGAATGACTCACCGAGATGAAAATAATAGTGACGTGATTGATAACTCAATGAAATGATTGGAACCGTCGTTCCTCGTGAATGAAGTGATTATTCGACAATTACAAGTCTCAAAACGGTTAATACAATGATGAATGAGTATGATTATGAATGAACAACAACAAAAGGAATGAATATCCTTTTAACCGAGTAAGAATCAACTTACGCAACACCGGTGACAATTATCCTTCCACGAACAACGTCCTAATTGAGATATCGGTCGCTCGAACAACCTTGAATAACACAATCACCAACAATTCGTTCAACATACGAATCAAACACGAATATAACGAACTCAAAACGCCGATACGACTAAACCAAGTTCATTGGGGCATTATATCGAACACCTTGTGGCCAAACTTCGATTGTTTACAACCAAACTTCAATAATACCAACATCAAATCCCCAAGAAGTGTTTCAAACCAACAAAACATCTTTAATACGATCAATAATCCAATATGAATAACCAAATTCGTGATTACAACAATGATTAATCGAAAACCCCCAAATGCAACTCAATATTCAAAGTGTTCTTGAATAATCCTTCAATAATCCAATGAATAATCAAACATAAACATAATCATGCGTATATCACTTCATACAACATGATCTTAACATCCAAAACATCATATCTCAATACAAAATCGAAATCCAAGATGTTGAAGAAATTACCTCTTGAAGATCCAAGCACTTTGATCCGAAGAACACGCGTTAGATTGACTATCCGGGCATCACGATCAAAAGGAAAAGAAGAAAATCAAACCCTCAAGTGATGGATGATGAAAAGTTTCTCCCCTCAAGCTCTCGCTCTCGTATGAAGGTGAAGAAGTGAAGAAAAAATGAGTTGAATCGCACAAAAGTCGCAATTATAGTGCTGACTGCACTGTGTGCCGCGGCCCGGCCGAAGTGTGCCGCGGCACAGGGCCAAATCTGCCCCCAGTGATCGGCAGCATGCCGCGGCATGGACGAGTGTGCCGCGGCAGTGACTCGGCAGTGTGCTGCGGCCCCGTCGGCATGTGCCGCGGCCCAAGGTACAGACGGGTTGGCCGAAATTGCAACACGAGTGTGCCGCGACAGTGACTCGGCAGTGTGCCGCAGCCCTGCCGGCATGTGCCGCGGCCCACGGTACAGACTGCTCGGCCAAAAACTAGAAAATGTGTGTGCCGCGGCGCACACTCCTTGTGCCGCGGCCCACACCCCCTTGGGTCCTAAAATGATGAAAAATGACCCAGGAAGGGAATAAAAGCAATATGAATCAATATTTGGGAAACAATAACACGAAATGGAAGTGCGGAAACCCCAAAACGGTGGTTCCAAGCAATGATTACAAGGGTTCGTCCAACAAAAACACGATTTGAACAATGAAGAGATTTGAAATGACATGAACTCCAACGACAACATCGACTAATGAATCAATTACAACAATCAAGATAATACTCTTGTTTCGTTTCCCGAATAAGGTTGAAACAATGAACAATATCGACACACAACTCGAAGTTATTCCGAATGGTGAGCACGGATGAATGATTATTAACAAGTGAAAAATTACATAGTGACAATTACCGAATGAAATTACTGAATGATAGTGACTGAATTACAACCGGGTATTACATCAAGAAAGATAGTCTTGGTTACACATTGGTTGAACTTAATAGATCAGGCCATAAGGATGACCCCTTCATATTGGCCTCAAAAGCACGACAAGTCTTTTACGTGACAGACCAACTGGATAAAAAATATCTATTGTCTTCATGGCACCTCCCAAAAATTACAGAGATGCATATGACGATGTCGATAAGGAATTTAGTACTGTAGTTGTTCCTAACAATGATAATAAGTTGCCACGTGTAGACCTACTTGACTTGGGTAAAGAATCCCGAAATGATTATTTTCGGACTGACTGTCGGGGTATAGTTATACATAAGGTATGACTTTATTATTCATACATTTGTTTATTTTATTTCAACAGTGAACATGCCATGATTTAAATTTGTACAAATAATCTTTTTGCTTTATTTACAATAGTCTAATGATTACATTTGTTTGTATCAGACACGTTGGAACCCTTGATCCCGGCATTATTTCAAGAGGGGATTATCAGCAGTATCTATTTAAGGTAATTTTAAAACACCCCCTGGACCCTTCTGGTTGAATTGGGCAGTTTGTTTTATTTAAACAGGTACAAAGAGCATTAGGACCGTTTGGGTACTTTTGACCATTTAAACCTTATCTTGCCTTTTTTGTCAAAATGAGCATTTGGGTCATTTTGGTGATTTCATCTGGTATAATAGGAGAAAAAGATTATTTTTCTGATATGAACCTTGGCCTTACAGATTCAAAATTAAGCATTTTGACCGTTTTCGTCATTTTTACCATTTAGGTCCATACTTGGCATGTTGCTCAAAATGACCATTCTAGTCATTTTGCTCATTTTCACCACCTAAATCAGAAACATATAATCAGTATTTTGCTCATTTGAAACTACGCATTTCAAGTTTTCACTCAAAATGACCATTCTGTTTTTTGTTTAGCATCATGTCTTTTTTTTTTTGCATTATTTTGTTTATTTTGCTTTTCCCGTATTTGCTTTATCTGATTCGTAGGCAGCAGTTTTTTTTTTGGTGAAATCTTAGGTAGCCGTTTTTTTCCTTTCTCCGAACCTTATTGGTCCGGTTTGTGTAATACCCAGATTTTCAGTATAAATTTTTTGCGTTATTTTATCTGAGATATACTGCATAGCTTGGTGTCTATACAGTATGAATAAAATAAATTGAGAACCGAGAGAGTTATACTTGTGTAATTGACGTGTTTGATTGACAGTTATATTGAGGATATGGTGTATCAGGTTGAACTGATTTGGACATCAGGTTATCGTACTTTTGATATTGGATATATCATATGAGAATATTATTGGATTGAATATATGTATTCAGTATGCCGTATGTTCGTATCCAGTATGTCAAGACGGGCAGGAATAGTTGGATTTTGGCCAAGTATAGAAGGCCATTACGTACGCTAAGGGTAAGGACCTACATACGCTAAATTCTATGCTTTACGTACGTTATGCGTAATGCATTACGTACGTAACAAATGGAATCGGACAGGACCGAGCTGTGGTCGGCAGGAGGGGCCCTGTGTCGGTAGCTTTCGGCGGAGAACGTGCATGGGTAAGTCAACTATGTATTACGTATGCTATGCAGGGTGTATTACGTACGTAATATGAGCTTTTACTGCAGCAAGTCAACGTATTATTACGTACGCTATGGAGATGGGTTACGTACGTAAAGCATTGAACGATATGAGTCAGTGATTTCTAGACTGTCATTATGTACGCTACCGAGGTCAGATAGCGTACGTAAGTGTGTGTTACATACGTTAACTGTGGAATGTTACGTACGTAACGAGCTGGAAAGTTTATAAAAGTGGATGCCCGTCATTTCATTTTGTTCATAACTCCACTTCGTTTTTTTCGCCTTCAACACTGAGAGAGGTAGTTTCAGCTCGTCTAAGTCGATTATGAGCTTGGAAACATGGGATTGGAGCTTGGGATATGGAGATATCATTGATTCTTGAGGTGGTTACTTGTGTATTTCATCTTCTAAGAGGTATGTTGGATAATCCTCTCCTTGAATTCGGATTTTAATGTTATTGTTGATGAATGATTCGTATGAAGATGATTATGATCTTTTTGTTATGATTCTTGAGGCTATATGAACTATATGTTGAAGGATACTATGGTTTATGTCTTGACTATGATGGTTATGGTATTATTATTGTACTTCTTGATGATATATGAGGTGTATATTGAAGAAGATGATGATTCTGATGAGTATATATTTCAAGTGTTTATGTTTTAGATATGAACATGGAATGTTGATGTTTAGAACAAGTGATGGTGATTATGGATGTTAAGAGGCAAGTTATGTGAATAGTGATTTGATCTTTCGTATGGTCTTGATGATATACGAATCGTGATTATGAATTTGACAAGAATATTATCTTTCTTTGAGGATGTGTGTTCATATGAGTCGAAAGATCCTAAGTGTAGTTTGGCATGAGATTGATATATATGAACAAGGGATAATCATATCATGTTGAATTTAAGTTTGAATTCAGAATTGAATATGTTGATTAAACGTACTTCGTGCTCGAATCAACTGTTATTGAGATCACTGGATTATGAGATTGAATTGAAGGTATGAATTCAAATTTTCTTGGCATAAGAACATTTGATGCGTACATAATTGGAATACTATCGAGTCGTATGAGGTGGACGGATAATTATAAAGTTTGCGGTTAATTTTGGAACACAATTATTCATGATAATAACCGGTATTTGTTTCTATGAATTTACGAATATGAACAAGAAGGAGTCTTGTTGATTCATATTTGGAATTGAAGTTGGAATCGAGTATGTTATGAAATCCTTAATATCGATATGAATTGATCATTGATATGATGAATGTGTTTAAGAGGTGTTGGTGTTTGGATATGAATATGGAATATTCATATCTAGAACTAAGTTATATGTTTTGGTACAATATTCGTATAAGAATACGGATATGATTTCGAGTTTGATGAGATTATTATTGATTTGAATCTGGAAGTTCATACATATTGGACAAGTGTTCAATTAGGATGATTGAGCTATTTGAAACCCTTGGAATATGATTATCTATAATGTTGAATTAATCAGATTGTCCGGATTGATGATGATTATCGGTAATTGGTTTTATTATGAATTTACGAGGAGGAAACTTGTATTCGTATCTAAGATTGAATTTGGAATTGGTAACATTTAGACCCTTGTTATTGATTTGATTTGATTATCGATGTGATTATCGGATTATGGATCGTGTTGTGGTTTTGAGTTCATGATCGATTGATTTGGTTGTTCGGATTTGTGTTTAGTCGGGATATTGTAGAACCGTTGGGTTTTTGATCAGTTATATTGTTAATTATGATTGCCGAGTTGCGGTTGGTATTGTGGACATGAGTTCATAATTGTTTGAGTTTTATTGTTCGGTTTTGTATATGATCGAGGTATTGTTGAGCCGCTGAGTTTGATTAGTTGGTTATATCGGTTGTTGATTATTATCGAATGTGTGTTAATTGATTATTGCAAATAGGTTGTGATAATTGATCACTGTTTTCAACCGTTGTGTTGCGGTCGAGGTTGAAGAGTTCGTAGATTGCTTTTGGTCGGGGTTGAGGAGCTCGTAGACGAAGGCAATGGATTTTGGTAACGACTTCGTGGTATCAGTATCGAGGCAAGTTTATACTTGTTCAGTTTATAATATTTAATGAATGGTTTCGCTTTCGTTTCATTTATAATTCGTATAGCAATGATATTATAAGTGTAAATTGTCGCGATGACGATTTGTTCGTGGAAAGGATATTGTCTTCGACGTTGAGGTAATTTAAGTATTGTTCAGTTATGAGGATAATTATTCTGATGAATCGTTGTATGTTGATGTTTCGTATAATGAGGTTCGTATTTGGTGGTTCGTTGAGGAATGTTGATCCCAGGACGGCAGGGTTGAGATCATTGATCATGTTGATCATTCATTGGGGATGATGATCCCAGGATTGTTGTTGGGATATTGTCAGTCGTGTCGATCTTTCATTATCCGTTTGTCACTTTTCACTTCGGTGAGTCTTTTTGATCCTTATTGGATATGTGATTGTTTGAGTTTCGTTGTCATGTTGCATTGTGACATATCTGGAATCATATCTGCGTTCCGATTGGTTATTGTGTAGGATTTTTAGCTGGGCACACTATGGTTATGTGTTGATATTTCCAGATTGAACCGTGCACACGAGACGTAGTTCGTGAGGCTAATTAGGTATATTGTCCCACGTATATTCTGGATTCCGTATACGGGGTGGACATGTGCACTGACACATTTCCGGATCGGGCATACTGTGATGTCCATCTTTGAGCCATATTGTTTGGTCGTTCATAGTCCATGTATGATTGGATATGTTCGACAGTTTGCGACTGGTTGTCATACGCCCGAGGGGTATGTTCGACAGTCGGAGTTATTTCTTTGAGATCCATTATTGTTGATCATTTGGAGTCTACCTTGTTGATGGTATTCTCGGTTATTGTTGATCCTTTGTTGATCATTTGGAGTTTACCTTGTTGAGGTTATTCTCGGTTACTATTGATCTATTGTTTATCGTGTCGGAGTTTATCGTGTTGATGGTATTCTCGGTTATCGTTGATCTTTTGTTGGTCGTATTGGAGTTATCATGTCGATGAAATTCTCGATCGATGTTTTGGTTGATCTGATTTTTGATCGTATGAGCATTCGGACTGTACATCGATGTTCAGGACTTGTTATCATTGTTTTGTGGTAGTTGATCTACAAATATGTTGTGTGTTATTGGTTTATCCAGGTTGATATTTGATTGTGCAATCCGACGGACAGGATTTGGCACAGATGGTTCATTTCACCCTTATGAGTTATGTTTTGGGGATACTTGGTATTGTTTGAATACAGTACAAATGATTGTTGTTGAGTTCATTTCGTCATTTGAGGATGCGAAATGTGGATTATGGTAAGGATTGATTTGTTATGGATTATCATGGATTGGTAAGGTTATAACGGTAAGATTATGTTGGTAGTATTCTTACAGTATTATTACATTGATATGTAATTATTTATGATGATGTGATCGATATCATTGTTGAGTATTGTGGCTGACCCCGTCATGGGCTTTATTTTTAGGTACTCGGAGATCGAGCTAGTAGCTGTCGTGAAGGGGTGAGCTTCCCGGGTGATACTGGCTGTGGCATGTATTTGAGTTTTGAGTATTCTTTCTGGTTGTTTTATTTCCACAACAAATGTGTATTTTGAACTGTGCCTTTTTCCGCTGCGTGTGTATTTTAAAATGGCTTTCCGGTATTTTTACCAACTCGTGTTTAACTTTAAAATGGCCTTTTGGCATTTTGTGAACTTGGGTTATTTCGTTAAACCCTTTTCTCCTTAAACTATTTTTGTCAGTACGTTTAAGTGGTGACTTAACGTACATTTTGAACTATCGAGATTTGGCATTTCGCTTTGTATTTTCAAATGTAATTGGATGACGATATTTGAGAACTACATTTTGGAAAATATTTGAGTATTAAAAATATTACCGTCATCGGCCTTTTGGCGTTTTTAAATGGTTTTGTAAATAGTTTTTAGCCTGGTGGGTTCTGGCGCGGGACCCACGGCGCTGTAATATCCAGGATGGTTTTGGGGGTGTTACAGTTTGATAGATAGAAATAACGTGACACCCTTGTGGGGTTCCTCCTTCACAGTCAAAACGGAAAAGCTTTGAGGTTGATTTGCTTTTACAAATGGTGTATTATTCACATTTAACGATTCACCCATTGACATTATATATTAAGCTTGGATATCTGCGAATCCTACTACGACGTTGAGGAATATTACTTATATCGATAATGTACCAGTTAAAGAATGCAATGCTAAAAATCATGTACCTGTTTTCGATGACGGTCAATATCGATTAGTTGCATTTAATAGTCCTTATTAAACTGTCTTTGATAGCATGAATCATACTGGCAGTACAGGTAATGGGCTTCCTACTTTGGTTAAAAGAATAATACCCAACTGGAAGTTCACAAAACTGAGTTTATTTTGGAAACTTGATCACATTTTAATCCATCATACAGTTCTATGTTACTTTGTGATCATAATAAACTGATTAACTAAATACTTTTGTAAGCACATTGCTTTATATTCCTACAATTCATAGCTAAATACGTCTTACTGCAGCTAGCCTACATAGAATAAGTATAGAATGAATCATATTTAAACACTGCCTTAAGCTTCAGCATGGCTCCTTTTATCGCTGTCTTCATGCTTCTGTAGTCGAAATTTTAATAGTGGCCTCAATAGTTGTAGTCGTCATCGCCTTTTGAACTGATCTATCAACGTGTACATATGTAGGTGTTGCTAAATGCAATAAATTTCTGCTTTATTATCTGTATGACCACCGTAGTGCCTTTGATTGCTTTTTCACAGGCGTCCTTATTTGGGCACAGGTTTCCTTCTGCCATGGGGGAATATTTCCGCGATAATGGATAACTCGACCGTGTCATCATGTCCCACTGTGTGAGTTCGTGTTTCTCATTTTTTTCGCTCGTTTTCTCACGCGTGCATCGCATTTTATGTCTTGGGGGTCGGGACGTTTTCCATGCTAGTTAATGACCCTACAAATACTTAAAAATACAACTAATTAGAATCATCCAAGCATAATCAAATCCAATAAATCATAAGCATACCACTATACTTTACTACATATACAAGAACACTAGTTAATACATATGGACATAGTTCCTAAGTGAAACAAGCTCTCTCTATATATATTCTTAACTGTTGCTTGTTTCTTTTCCTCAGCAGTTGCTCACCAAGTTCTCATGGGCTCACCATTGTCTCCTCTACTACACTATTTATCTCAACCCAAAAAAAGAAAAAGGAAAGGAATCTCACTAGTTTTGGTCTCAAATGCATTTTAAATTACTAGATACCGATGATCCCATTTTAAATTCACTGTGATATTATAATCTTATTTTTTTGTTTGAGATGATAAACTCTATTTTATGTGTTTTTATGTTCGTTACATTGGTGTAATTGCTGAGTAATTCAAAACATTACTATTTTGGCTATGTTCCTTTGCTAATGATGAAGCTTCTATTATATATAAATATATTTTTTTATAAAAACTTAGGCTTACGCCTTGGTACGCCTCGAGGCTTATGCCTCACCTTATTTTTTTAGAACGCCTCAAACACGCCTCACGCCTTTTAAAACATTGCTTCTATGTTTAAAGAGAAAAAATTGTTTCTTGGAAGTTTGACTGGACGTGCAGGCTAGTAGCCAACGTTTCTCCCCCGAATAAATTGAAACTACTTTGTCTCATTGGTGGTTTGGCCCCAAATTAACAATATTGCCCTTATTACTAAATTTCTTTAACAAAATTATGTGGAACTATAATTATACGATAATGGTCAAAGTTTCTCTCCTTGTAATTGTACTACTCCAAGCTGCCATTCGTATTTAATAAAATTCGTTTTCCAATTAAATTATATGAATTTGTATTATTTTCTTTCATGCTAACGCATGGGCATTTTATGTAAATTTAAATTTACACACATGGTCATACACTAATAACATACTCTTGCCTTCAATGTGAGTAATTATTATCTTGTTGACACATGTAATCAATTAAACCATTGCTATTGCTACTTTTGCTATTTTAAAAAATATAGAGTTCAACTATTACCAAAAAAGTATCAGTGACCAGAAAATGTTATAGTAACATGTTTTTTCTGTTCTCATAACAATTATTTATGCTTAGACACACACTATAAACTACAACGTTACCATAAAATACTTATATACATAAGTTTTAATTTATTTTATTATGAAAATTCTGTTAGGAATACTTGTTAGATTTTGATGATGTCATCTTTATATTCAAATGTATGTTTATTACTTGGCAAAATGTAAGGAAGAACCAAATAAGTATCTTCCATAGGCCAAGCTGATAAGTTAGATACATGGCAAAATGTAAAGAAGAACCAAATATGTATCTTCTATAGGCCACATAAGTTAAGCTTAAAAATCGGCTAAGTACATTTCAGCCGAGTCTTGGTCAACTCACCTGTTCAGATAAGGTTGACCACAGACGAGTCATATTAGGCAACCTTTCAGAGAAGCTCTGGTCAAACAATTCAATCAGCGAAGTTGGACCAGACTGCAGTCAAGAAGGAAAGTCAAGTCGTCTGTAGTCTGACCATCAGATCAGTCAAGTTCAAATCAGGTCAGAAGACTACAGACGAGCCGGCACATAAGAGAAGTCGACACCAGAGAAGGTTGACTGCACATCAGACTAGTAGACCACAAAAAGGTCATCCAAGTAATCAGCCAAGTACTCCAGTCCACGTCAGTATGCGTTGAATAGTCAATATTTACGGAAAGTCATATGCGGGCGATTAGAGACAGATTGGAGAGATTCCCGGAAAGGAAATGATTTAAATAAATCATCCAGAACCACCACTGAAGACTTTAATCTTATTATATTCAAAAGATTCGGCGCTATCACATGGAAGTCTTAACAATGGTCGGAATTGGATTAAAATATGGGAATCCAGCCTTGCAACGTTCAGAAAGAAAAACAAAGAAGTCTATTTCTCCAACGGACGGATTTATTCTGAGATGCATAGCAGTTATGAAGAAATGCTCAAGGATCGACACCTATATATATCTGAAGATTTGAAGTTGAGCAGTACGATGTGAACAACACTTACAAGCAATCAAAGCAATCAAAGCGAACAACAGTATCGTCAAAGAGCAAGAGTTCTAAAGTTCTTATTTGAAGAAGCTCTTAGTTGGAGAAGACAATCACTCTTGTATTTAAAACCTGAGTTCGGGGTACTTCACTGGTTAAAGTTCGAGAGATTGTAAAGGCATCCAAGGATCGTAGATCAAGCGGTGCAAGGCAGTCAAAGGGAGTTGCAACGGCAAGGAATTCCACTGGTTGGAAGCTGTTGTAATTGGTTGAATCACTATAATATTTATCACTGGTTGAGAATTATAGTGAACTAATCTCCAACTGGTTTGGAGAAAAGTGGATTAGTAGAGGATTACCCCACCTCTGAGACCACTATAACGGCCTGCGTGTTTTACTGCTTTCATTATCATACTTACCTGATGTATACATACTTAACTGTTCCATTGATTAATTTTGTGTTCGTCATTAGCTGACTTCCGCACTTACATTGACTACAAGTCATTTGTACCATCAGCCGAGAAACTCATCTTTTGTGGAAAAGTGTTTCAATAAGTCTATTCACCCCCCTCTAGACTTATTCCTAGAAGACTTGTGACCTACAAGTGGTATCGGAGCGGTTGGTTCAATATTTCAAGAACCAGATCCATGTATCGAGGATATATTTTAAGCTCATTTTAGAAATGGGACACATGCATTCTAGATTACCTATTTTTTCAGTTTACGAGTATGAACTTTGGAAGATAAGGATGCAGGCACACTTATCTTCAATCCATGACGACATGTGGTGCATCATAGAGGACGGTCCCTTCATCTTCGAGAAGGACAACACTCCTGAGGAGATTGCAGCCGGGAAGCCAGAGAAGATCCCAAAGAAGAGGATGGAGCTGACCATTGAAGAAAGAAAGCTGGCCAACCTTGACAACCGGGCCAGAGACATGCTGTACCAAACTCTTGACAAATCAACAATGGTCAAGATCAAGAACTGCAAAAACGCCAAAGAAATCTGGGACACATTAGCCTTAATGTGTGAGGGAACGGAGCTGATAAAAGAAAAGAAGTTGTCAATTACTACTCAAAAATTTGACAACTTCAAAATGAAGAATGGCGAATCCGTAGACCAAGTGGACACAAGGTTCACTGAAATCATCAATGAGATTAACTCCCTGGGAAAATCATATGCGAACAGTGAGATGGCGCTGAAGGTCTTAGGATCTCTCAATCCTGAATGGAGTATGAAGGCAGTGGCCATGAGAGAATCCAATGATCTTAACAAAATGAAGATCCAAGAGCTATTCTCTGATCTAAAGGCTTATGAGTTTGAGCTTCCAAGTTCATCATCTACCGAGCCTGTAGAAAAGGGAATAGCCTTTGCAGCCGAGTCCCCCGCCAAGAGCCTACCTGATGTAAAACCTCCAAATCCACTTGATTTTGAGGAAGAAATGGCGTTCATAATGCACAGGTTCAGCAACTTCAGAAAGAATTACTCCAAATACAAAAAGAACTATAAGGAGAACCCAGGAGAAATCAAAAGGCTGGAAGCTGGAAGGTGGAGTGTTATAATTGCCACAAGACATGACACATCCAAATTGACTGTCCTGATCTCAAGAAGGACGAGAGCAAGAAGGAGGTGAGTAGAAAAGAAGACCGAAGGAAGGCCCTCATCGGAGAAGACCAAGAGCGAGTAGAATCAAGCAGCGGATTCTTCTCTGATGATAATGAAGAATATGATTGTCTGATGGCCAACCTAGCTGATGAAGAGGTAACATGTAAACCCCCAGTTTCAAATAATAACAGCTCAGACATGTCACAAGACATGGACTTACATGAGTCTGTAAATCAACTTCTCAAATATTTTGAGAGATTAAAAACTGCACACCAAACTGTATCAGCCGAGAGGACCCAACTGCAAGATGAGAATGGGCAACTGAAAAATGATTTTGAAAAACTCAGCCTAGAGTTTAATAAAACCAAAGCTGATCTTGAAAAACAGGTTGCAGCTAACTCTACAAACCAGGCTGATAATACCACAGCAGAGATAAAATGATTAACTATTTTAAATTGTGAAAAATCAGCTGCACTTGTTCATGTAAAAGCTGAGTTTGCAAAACTGACTCGGCTAATTAAATATCAGGCAAAGGAAATAACCTCCCTGAAGGCATCTCTAGCCCTGGACGAATTGTGTACAAATAAAAGGCCATTATATTCCATATCAGGCCTTGGATATGACCCACACACTCCCTCTAGTTCTAAAGCCACTTTCATCAAGGGAGAAATAATTGTCTCGACTGCTGAGCCAATATACAAACCTGTATTTCAAAATAGGCAACACCTAAGTCACAGGTCTAGGCTGCAGCCAAGGTACACAAGGCAGCCACCTAGAAATGAGACTAGGCAATGGCCAAGGCAGAAGCAGCAGCCCAGACAACATCCCCACTATTATCAAAGACTCCCCAAAAACAGATTTCAAAATGGGAGGGGCAAATGGAAACCTCAAGGTTATCCTAATTTTCAGAATGAACAGGTGTGAAGACCTCAAAGATTTAATAAATGGTCTCAGCCAAGATTTAGACATGGCCCACACCATCAGTTTTATGAGGCATATCCGGTACACAATCCCAACAGAGGATATAGACCTAGACCTTACACACCTTTTAGGGATAATAACAGCAACTTTCACAACTCCAGGAGAAACCAGTTCTCCAGGAAACCAACTAACCCCCGCGGACCCACACAGATTTGGGTACCTAAATCTCTGCTTGTCTGATTGCAGAAAAGGTGGAAGGACTACTACCACATCTCCACAAATGCAAACATTGGAGGTGAAGAATGGTTTGTAGATTCCGGATGCTCAAGGCACATGACCGGGAACAAGAAGGTGCTGATGAATTATACCAAAGAAAAAGGTCCAGATGTAACCTTTGGAGATAGCTCTAGAGGTCAGACTAAAGGTTTTAGAGAGCTGCACAGAGGAAACATCACCATATCCAAAGTTCACTATGTCAAAGGACTCAAGTATAATCTCCTGAGCATAAGTCAGTTTTGTGATGAGAATAATCTAGTAGTCTTCACCATTTGGAAATGCATGGTAATAGATATCCTATCTGGAGAAGTGAAACTACAAGGATTCAGAATGGGAAATGTCTATATGATAGATTGGAATACAGGAACTCCTAATACCTATTTTCTATCTAAGACAATAGCTGAAAATGGATAGCTGTGGCACAAGAGACTATGTCACCTGAACTTCAAAGCCATCAACAAGATTAGTTCTCAGAAGCTGGTCATAGGACTTCCAGAAGAAGTATTCAAGAAGGAAGCTCTCTGTGATGCATGTCAGGAAGGGAAACAAACAAGAGCATCATTCAAGCCAGTTCAACCTACCACTCTCACAACAAGAATCCTAGATCTACTTCACATGGATCTATTTGGTCCCATCAAGACAAGGACCTTAAGTGGCAGAAAGCACGCTCTAGTGGTTGTAGATGACTACTCAAGATACACATGGGTTGTTTTTCTCTATAAAAAGAGTGAAACACTAACCAAGTTACCCGAGCTGCTAAGGAGGATCCAGAATGAGAAATCTCTCTCAATCATCAAGATCAGCTCAGATAGAGGAGGAGAATTTCTCAACAAGGCAATCACCGATTACAGCGATCAGAATGGGATCTAGCATGAAGTCTCTGCAGCCAAGACCCCTCAGCAGAATGGTGTTGCTGAAAGAAGGAACAGAACCTTGAAGGAAGCTGCCAGGTCCATGATTGCAGAAGCAGACCTGCCCAAGAGGTTTTGGGATGAAGCTGTCAACGCAGCATGTCACACTCAGAACAGGAGTATGATAGTAGGTCCCTATGAGGTTTGGAATGGCAGAACACCAACGGTTGCATATTTTCATATTTTTGGTTGTAAGTGTTTCATCCACAACAACGGTAAAACCTAACTAAATGCCTTTGATGCTAAAACTGATGATGGTCTCTTTATGGGATATTCACAAAGAAGCAAGGCATATAGAGTTTTTAATAAAAGAACCTTAGTTGTGGAGGAAACACCTCATGTTGTATTTGATGAAACTACTGCTGAGTACAGGAAAAAAGTGGAGCTGATAGAGAATAAGCTCAAATCTGCAACCCTAGAAGAAGTCATTGTCCATGACACATGAATGGTGGACTCACTTGCAGATCAGCCTGAAGACCTATCTGTAGCTGATGAAGACCCAACTGTAGATCAGACAGGACCACCAAACCTACCTGATCCAGTTGTTGCTGATAAAGACCATTCCGTAGCTGACAAAGACTCATCTGCAGACCAGACTAGATCCCAACCTGCAGATGACAAGACGGTAGATGATCCAGTTGCAGACTAAGGAGATCAGAACCAAGATGATGCAGAGAGAGAAGAAATCCACCAAAGCAAATCCACAGGGGGAACAGACCCTGAAGAAGAAGACATTTCTAAGTGGCTAAGATCACCCTATCCAACAGATCATTGGGAAGCTAACTGATGGAGTCAAGACAAGACAGTCTACTCTACCCGTAGGAATGGCAATGTTTTCATGTTTTATGTCTCAAATAGAACCTAAGACAATAGAGCAAGCCCTGTAAGACTACTCTTGGATCAATGCAATGCAAGAAGAGCTCAATCAGATGGAGAGAAACAATGTTTGGGAACTAACAGACAGACCAGATCATAAGAAGGTTATTGGCACCAAATGGGTGTACAAAAACAAGTGCGATGAAGATGGAGCTGTTGTTAGGAATAAAGCCAGACTTGTTGCTAAAGGCTATGCACAATGCGAAGGGATATATTTTGATGAAACTTATGCACCTATTGCAAGATTGAAGCTATCAGACTATTCCTTGCATATGCAGCATTCAAAGATTTCATAGTCTACCAGATGGATGTAAAGAGTGGTTTCTTAATAGAATTCTAGAAGAAGAAGTCTATGTGGAGACCCCCTGGATTTGTCAAAGGAGACTAAAGTCTACAAGCTTTTAAAGGCTCTATATGGACTTAAGCAAGCACCAAGAGCATGGTATGAAATATTATCCATGTTTCTTGAGAAGAATGGTTTCAGCAAAGGCAAGGTGGATAAGACCCTATTCAGAGTGGAGCATGAAGACCACATATTATTAGTCCAAATATATGTGGATGATATCATATTTGGCTCAACCAATCCAGAGCTATGTGAGAAGTTCTCAAATCTCATGCAAGGAGAATTTGAGATGAGTATGATGGGCATGCTTAATTTCTTTCTAGGACTGCAAGTTAAGCAGATGGAAAATGGAATTTTCATCAACCAGGCTAAATACACCAGAGATCTAATCAAGAGATTTGGAATGGAATCAGCCAAGACAGCAAAAATTCCTATGAGCACAAGCACACATCTTGAAGCAGATGAAGAAGGCATATCAGTGGACTCAACCCACTACAGAGGACTCATTGGATCACTTCTTTATCTGACTGCAAGCCGGCCAGACATTTCATATGCTGTAGGAGTATGTGCAAGATTCCAGTCTAAACCCAAGCAGTCACACCTGGAGGCAGCTAAGAGGATCATCAAATATCTCAAGTCTACCATTAATGTCGATTTATGGTATCCTAAAGATGACAAACTTTGAGCTATCAGGATATTCAGATGCAGATTTCGTAGGATGTAAGATCAATAGGAAAAGCACTAGTGGAACGTGCCAATTCCTAGGAACCAGACTGATATCTTGGTTTAGCAAGAAGCAGATATCTAACTCTATCTCAACAACAGAGTCAGAGTATCTAGCTGCCGGTAGTTGTTGTGCCCAGATCTTGTGGATCACACAACAGCTAAGGGATTACAATATAGTTGCAAATGAAGTCCCAATTTGGTGCGACAACAATAGTGCAATTGCAATCACCAACAATCCGGTATTGCACTAAAGGACGAAGCACATTGATGTTAAGCATCACTTTATTAGAGATCACGTGCTTAATAAGAGATTCATAGTTGAAAGAGTCGGCACAGAATATCAAATTGCTGACATTTTCACCAAACCTTTACCAGAAGAAAGGTTTTTGGAGCTGAGCAGGGAACTTGGATTACTAGATTGGGAATCTAGTACAGATGAGAAAGCTACCTGAAGACCAGATCAGACGAGCAAAGGAAGTTACCTGATCAGACCAGACGAAAAGACGAAGGACGGACTTAGCTGACCACAGGCATCAGAACCTACCTGGAGCAGATAAGGAGAGTTACCTGATGCAGAGCAGTCAAACAGTCAAACAGTCAACCGTCAACGGTCAACCAACTAACTTTTTCTAATTTTGACCGACTACTAAATAAATTATTATTATTTATTTACACATGGAAATCCACATTCACGATTACACGATGACAAGCTAGCACGCTTAAATGTTCACACGACCCCACTAATTCAAAATTTGAACCGACTTAAAATTAAAATAATATTAAAATCCAAACGTCACTTCAATTTCTTTTTAAATACGAAAAGGCGTTTCACTATATCTTCTTCACGCCTACGAACCCTAATTTTCACAGAGAAAAAACCCGTTTTGAATTTTCATACACTCAGAAGAAATCTTTCTTGCGCAGAAATGGAAGCATACTTCAACGGAGTTAACCTTAAGGCGGTGAAGGACCAGATCATTTTCTCACTGGTCGTCGATTTCTAAGGACTTCTCGAGACAAATATGGACAACGATGTGCGACATCTCATCTGCGCGATGAAGGCAAATAGGATCTACCCATTTCTGGATATCAGCCCTAAACATTTGTTCAAGGAGGCTGTTATCGCTTTTTACCGAGAAGCCCGACTGCTCGAATCAGGCATAAGGAGCTCTATTTGTGGAATCCAAGTAGATATTACTCCAGAATCGGTCGGGAAAATCTTCGGGATGAAATCCCACGGCGTGGCTGTCGAAGCCCTAAAGAAGAACGCAGCCGACATGTGGCTGAAAATCAAGGCTGTCGACCAGCCGAAAAAGTTGAAGCTGACCGCCAAAAGGAGCGAATTGAAGAATGAATACCGCTATGCATTGGATATAACCAACAAAATAGTGATGGAGATGGCGGGCAGCTACGACCAATTATCGCCAGCCAAGTTTATGGTGCTGGGAGCACTTATTCAAGACGAACGAATTGACTGGGCTGATTACATCTTTAGGCAATTGGTGCATGAGGTGAACAAAGCCGAGTGGCTAGTTGAAGAAAAAAGATTCAAATCCAAGCTGGCGTTCGGAACGCAGCTTAGTTGGATGTTGGAGCAGCTTGGTGTGACGAAGGGAAACACTGACCCCTTCCACATCAACAAGAGACTTGGTCATTTAGACCAAGATACCCTGAGGAGGCTAGGAGGTGAGAGGAAAGCAACTAAGATTCTAAGGGAAATATCTGTAGAACGAACTCCCTACAGATATCTTTTGAGCTCAAGCGAGTCAGTCGCAGATCAAGCTGCGGCCAGGGATTAACCTGCAGCTAGCTCTGACTCAGACTCAGATGATACCCTCATTGCCATCTATTTCAAAAGAAGGGAACCAGCCCCTGGTGAGCCATCCGTGATTCACTCATCACCAGAACCTTCACCCAAAAGACCCAGGCGATTGTTTGATGAGGAGGAGCAGACGGATCATTTTACTACCCCTGAACCCATTCACATGGAGGATCAGCCTGCTCCCTCCAGCCTGGAGACCCAAATGGTTCCTGTTCTAACCCCTCATTTTGTATCTGAGGAAGAAGAAGCAGGTTTGATCATTCACATTCCAAAAGCGAACTATTCTTTCAACCTGCTTAAAAATAATTCTTAAACCTGTCTGTAGAGCAACTTTTGCTTGTAAAATCTCATGCTCTAAAACATTCTTTTATTGAAATTTTTAAGGAATGGAAAACCCTTAAAACTGTTCCATTCACTCAACTTCAAGCTTTCATTGAAGGGAGTAGTTGGGAGTATCCCCAGGCTACAGAGGATCTGCTCACACACTTTTGCAATGAGTTAGATCTGATTTTACTACTTCATGAAGGCTGGTTCATGTCCAATTTTAAAACAAACATGGACCAGCTCCTCCATCTTATAATGGCAAGTGTTTTTTATGGTTCCATGAATGAAGATGGAGAGGTAGTTGAAAAAGAAATAAGAATCGAAGAAGTATTGGAGGAAGAAAAAAAAAGAAGATGAAAAAGAAGAAATCATTGTAATAGAAGATGAAGAGGAGAGACAGAAGGAAGGAGAAAAAGAAAAAGAAGAAGAAAAAATTTTAGTTGAAAAACAATCTGAAGAAGAAGAAGTAATCGAAAAAACTGAGGAGTTGGTGGATGAAGGAGAAGAAGAAGGAGAGGAAGTTGATCAGGATGAAGAAGAAGAAAAAGATGATGATAAGGATGATGCTGATGCTGATGATGATGATAAAAAGGGTGATGAGAGAGAAAAGAAAGAGGATGAAGAGAAGGATGAAGAGAAGGAAGATGAGAAGGATGAAGAGAAGGAAGGAGAGAAGGAAGAAGAAAAAGAAGAAAAGGAAGAGGAAGGAGAAAAAGAGAAAGAGGTTGAAGAAAAAGAAGGCCCAAATGAAGCCAGATCAGATAAGGCTGGGGCTCCTGCCCGCTACACGAGCCTTGATGCCAGCCTAGCTGAAGAAGATGACAGGTCGGGGACCCTAGAGCAGACCCTACCTGATCAGCCGCCTGCAGACATGAGTCTGCAGACAGGTAGCACTAGTAGAAAAATGTCTTTAGGTAACACCCATAAAATGTTCCCTAAAGGGCCTAAAGTGTTCCTATAGACCATAAGTACCACATTTTGGGTGTTACATCTGCCCGTGTTCCCTATGCTCTTAGGTAACACTTTTGATCAATTCTGGTAACACTTTAAAACGTGTTTCCCAAAGTTATCTTAAGGAACACCTTAGTAACACTTTGGAAATTTCTTAAGTAACACCTTGGTAACACTTTCAGATTGTTTAAGGAACACTATAGTTACACTTTTAAATGTATCCATTTTTTTAGGTAACACTTTAAATACCTTAAGGAACACTTTCGATTATATGGGTGTTAGCTTAGGTAACACCTTATTCATTATTAAGTAACACTTGCTATTATTATTATTATGATTAATATTTATCAATAATATGAAAACTAGAAGAAACCATTTTTTCATATTTAAATAACGAGAAAATATATTGATAAAACACAAATAAATAATCCAATAACAATAAGATATAATTCATAGTATGTCAAACACATATCCAATAACTAATAAAACAAGAACCTAATTGTTGTCTAATTTATAACTTGTATAAAAAATAACTCCCATATATCTTCAATTCATTGTTGATATTAATGATGACATTGTTGTTGTCTTGAACTTCCACATGCTTTCTTGAACGGGTCGGCCTCTATGCATACGGCGTTGACAAGAGCAGGCAGCCCATCCAACAACTTTCTTGCTATTTCTTGCTATATAATCGATCGATCGACTTGCTTAAAGAAAGAATGTTTGAGTAGTTTTTTGGCGATCTGTCGTTTTGAAGGATCCTTAACCAAGCAGCTAGCAATCATCTGCTTAAACGACTAAGAAAGAAACATAAATATGTGGTTAATAACATGATCGTAAAACTAATATAGTTCAGCGTATTAGTGGCATACCTTTGAGAACTTGTTATCTCTCTCATAGTCAAGTCCAGGGGGTGCATTTTGCAGAGTCATAAGCAACACCTACCAATATAAAAATAATTGGAGCTTAATAATAAGGGTCCAAGTAAAACAACTTCGAATTATGAGTGGACCTTCATTGGCGGATACTTTGAGAAAGGAGCATGGTCATGAGCAAGCTCCAATGCAGTTATATCCCAAATGACCAAATATCCGCTCTGAGAAAAATGGAAAAATTTAATAAACTTCGTGACCTATCTAGTCTGGTACCCAAAAAAACTAGAAAGTGTGCATATACATACATGAAGTCGTAACCATCCACTTGCTCCATAATCTCTGGAGCCATCCTACAATGTTACAGAACATTTAGTTAGCTATAGACTTAAAGAAAAGAAGATGAACAGATTAAATAACTGAGTACCTATAATATACATAACTTTATAAACCTAATTATCAAGTATATTAATCTATGCACCTAATATGATCATCAAAAGGTCAGACACCCATATTTATAAGTTACAAGTTGTCAAGAAAAGGAAGAGCATATAGTTATCGAATGCTTATGCTTACCAATTTAAGATAGATAATATAACGAGGTTTTATCTCAGGAATTTCTCTCTTATCCTTCACTTCTTCGATGTATTCCTTATCGAGAATCTGCAAGATGACAAAAGAATAGATGCAGTTCTCGGATGAATAGCCGAATAGACAAAATAGGCAGAGAGAACAAAATGAATGCACTTCTTGGATGAATAGCCAAATATCTGTGACAAACTCTTTGTAATGATGGTTCCAATCTTAACTTGGTTATCGATCAACTACCGTAGTATATATATCCTCCAAATATTAATTATCAGGATGATACATTTGTGCTTTTTAAATAACAATATTATTGATTATACAACGTATTCTCTATTCAAAAGAGAAAAATTCAAATAAATATCTTATTGACCAACTATTGTGCTCAATGAAGTACAAATACAACTGCTAATGGGGTTTGGTAACCCCTTCCTTCACGATTCTGCAGTCGACCCATTTGCAGATAGATATCTAATAACCCAGACTCCCACTTGAAGCTTTATGCAAAATCCCCCCCCCCTACCACCACCACATTGATCCATACTTTTTAAGGCAAAGATGACATGCATGTGGGAAATACCACCTGGTAGATAGAGTTGCATACGTATTCGGGTTCTGATCCTCAAGATTATACCAGTTCCAACATGCCGACCATGAATGCGTTCTGGAGTTGAGAGTAGTGAAAAAAGAGGCTATAGAAAGCTCACCGACTCCAACGACACACATCATCAAACTCCATAAGCGGCTAAAGAAAGCTCGCCCGACTCCAACAACACGCATCATCAAACTCCATAAAGTGGCAGAAATGCTTTCACGAAAGAGTGAGCCAGTGATCCCTTGAAAATGTAGCTATCAACCCTATCTAGTATACCACCTGCTTACAGATTTTTTTTATTATTATCATCATTATTAAAAACGAACCTCATAAGACAGACAATTTGACATCCACACTCAGAAAGGGGATTAATACATTTACCGATCAAAATTAACGCACGCGCGCACACAAACACACACACACACACACACACACATATATATATATATATATATATTGGCCGACGGGAAAATGCAAAGGGAGGGGGTCGAATACTAGAATTCGTACTCGGGTCTACTCGCGCGGTAACACACCCTAACCACAGGGGCAACTTTTAATGATGTGGGGGTAACCAACTATAGATCAGCATATACGACCATAGTCTGATGGAATAAAGCGCCTAGCTAACCCAAGTTGCAATACATTCGTCAGCGTGTAAAAAGTGAGAATAATAACCAACAAAATACAGGCCATTACCATGTCCAGGTATGAGCGAGCCTGAATCCTTCACACCCGCATCACACTTGATCATGGACTCCGTAAGGTCACCAAAAATTGACCCAAAGAAGTTCAGCATCCCAAAAGCTATAACACTGAGAATTATTTGACGCATCAATTGATGACCAGAAACTTCCAACGATGACAACTATTGATATTGAACACCAGACAGCGAAACAGATGCCCAGAAATAGAAAAAAAAAAGAGAGAGAGAATCGAGATTCCTGGGGTGTGTAGTGTGTGTACTATGTGAAAGATAAAAATAAAGCACGCACCTGGGAACAGATGTATCCCAGCACATGATTTCGGCCAATAAGACAGAAATTGCTATACAACCACCTAACCCAGCAAAAGCTCCATCCCATGTCTTTTTTGGGCTAACTGTAGTAAGGGGTATCCGACCAAATGCCTGCATGTTAATACTCTTAACACTGTATCCACATGACAGATATCTTTACTCGGTTAATGCTTACAAAGCAAGAAAATAAAAATGAGCAAATAAGGTAAAGAGATGTTTGTTTAAGATTGGAAGCATAACGAGAAACTGAAGCAAATACCTCACCTAGTTTGTATTTGGACTGAGGGATTTGAAATACCAAAGGATTTCTAAAACCATGGATCTCAAATACCATCTCTTGGATTTGTTCTATTTATTTCACATTTCTTTTGGGTATAATGTTGATTTGTAAAGATTTGAACTCCACTATGAGATTCAAAATTTTCTCCAAACATTAGAAAAGTATAAACGTATAAATCTTTAGTATATGGGTCTCGTGCGTGGAAATGTGCATTGTGCATGTAGTGTGTGTGGGAGGGGTGGGGTGTGTGTGAAATGTGTAGGACGTGTGAGCGAGAGTGACTGTGTGCAACTGCATACATATATAAAAAAGAAAAGGATGCGTTTCAGATGACTATGTTTTAGAAAGGATTTAAATCCACCCACTCGAAACATACTAGTAGCACTTCAGTACAAGAGAATAGAATGAGCAAAGGAAATAAAGCACCAGAGTAGAAACTCAATACTCTTACTACATCAATGAAGAGAATTTACCTAACGACGAGAGATTCAATTACCTCTGCCTCCACCCGCATCAATTTCTTCTGTGACTCGAACGACTTCATACACACCAACAAGATTTCAGAAATTTCCATTTCTAGAACCCAAAAAATCCAAAAATAATTATATGCACCAAAAATATTTTACTACCATGGACAAATTACAAATTACCTAAATTGAATTGAACTAAATGCACTAGAATACCCACAAATGGAGAGGTGAAGTACGTTACCAAATGCTTAAATACAAATGCCACATACCTAGAAATATTTAGTTCCGCTCCCACCTATTTTGCCCTGAACCCTCACCACCTGAATCTGACCCTGACATCCAAACCTCCAAATAGCCAAGGCAATGGTATGGTAAACGTCCTCTGTACTAATCTTGGCCCTTCTGAAACCCCAGCTACATCACTATCAGCATTGTCATAACCATCGTTCCGCCTAGCATCTCCCCGACTGCCTGAATTACGGCCACTCTCATAATTAGGATCATCAGTCAGTAGCTCAAAATGGCAAACAGGGCAAGAATTATGCAACTCAAGCCAAGGCAGAATGCATTCTTGATGATAAACATGCTTGCAAGGCATCTGCTTCACAACAGTCCCCATCTCAAAGTCGTCCTTACACACGGCGCACTGTGCCAGCTCGGATTTCAACAAAGACTCATCGACAGTGATACTCGGGAGGGCCCCGACAGCCGATTTGGAGGTCGGCGGGGTACCATACCAATTCGGATCATTCTCAGCCAACTTCTGAATCAACTGCTCGAATCTGGAACTCACAAAATAATCCCCAATATTATCCGAAAGAGAAAACCCGGAGGCCGGTGGATGGTCCCCAATCACGAACTGGCAATACTGTTGGCTCGGCGATTGGCGAGGAGGTCCAACAAGTACGATGCTGGGTTGAAAGTGCCCGGTCCCAACTGAGAATCTCCAGCGGACACGGACCGAGAAACAGGGTTAGGGTTTACAGAACGGAGAAGGAATTGGGAGAGGAAGAGAGAGAATGAGTCGGCGAATAAAGGTTCGGGGATGGCGGGACTAGGGTTGGGGTTTTGATATTCTTCGACACCTGAGTTGCAAGACAGGCAGAGGACATCGCCGACGAGGGAGGGTATAATTGTGACGGTGCGTTCGCACTGGTGGCAAAAGTACATCTGCGGGCCACCGTCCGCCACCGCAACACCACTCGAGGACGTTTTTTGCACGTAACAATTTACGACAAACACAACGAAGACTTTTTTCGTATTCTGATATACTTTTTTTCTCTGACCCACATCAATTTCTCCTCTAACCCGAACCACTTCATACACACCAACAAGATTTCAGAAATTTCCATTTCTAGAACCAAAAATCTAAAAATAATTATATGCACTAGATTGGTGATGTTAAATTACATTTCTTACCCTATTGTTTTAATTGTAGTAAATTACTAGGAGGCATTATATTATATTTTAAATTTTTTATTTTAATTTGTTACATTTAGTGATACCTAAGATAAATCGAATTTTAATATATATCCTTATTGTTATATATTTTTAATGTGTACTTAACAATAATATTATTGTAACTCAAAAAAAGTGATAATATAACTTCAAATAATTATACATATTCTCTAAGTGATGCATAAGTGTTAAATTATGTAACACACAAAAGTCTTACCTATTTTGAAAGTGTTACTTGGAGTGATACCTAACCTAAGTAACACAAAAAAGTGTTACATATTTTGAAAGTGCTACCGTGAGTGTTACCTAAACTAAGTAACACAAAAATGTGTTACCTGAATGTGTTACCTATTTTGAAAGTGTTACCTTGAGTGTTACCTAATAAAAAAGTATTACCTAGGTGTTACCTATGCACTCTCCAATTTTCAGTTATCAAAGTGTTACCTGCAAGGTGTTACCTAACGTCATTTTTCTACTAGTGCCACTGCAACCCTACCTGCAGTCACAGAGAGCGTCGGTGAGCACTCACCTCAGTCATCACCAATCTCCCCTGTGATGACTGAGCTGATCAGAAGCATTGTCAGAGAATCCTTAGAAGAGCTGCTTGCCGCCACAATCACACCTGACCTACAGTCGATTAATGCAAAGATTGACACCCTACTGCAGAGGAATGCTCCTCAACCTCCTCCCAACAATTCCAGAATGCCACTTGGCATGACTGACTGGATGCAAAGAGTAGAGCAGCAGTTGACCATATTGGTTGATGCTGGCAAAAAGGGGGAAGGAAAGCAGGGGGAAGAGGGCGAAGTAAGGAAAGTTCAGGTCCAGGAGCTGAGAACTAATAAAAGACAAGATGTTCCACTAAATGAAGATGGGACATCAAGTCAGAAGAAAAGAGAAATAGCTGACCAAGAGCAGACTGATGATCAGCCTGCAGCCAAGAGAAGGAGGACCCGTCGTGGGGAAGAGCCTACATTAGAATGGGACGGCAAAGAGTTGTGGTTTTTTGAAGATTTCCTACCTGTCGAATCCAGTCCAATGTGGGGATCTGCAAAGAAAAAGTTTATTAAAGATTTTTATATCTGGGAGTTACTCCAGGATAAAAATTGCTCCCCATAGCAGACTTTTATTAACTTTATGGAATCAACACATCCAAAGCTCTGGGCCTTCCTACTAAAACATGCAAAGGCATGGAATGCATACCCCATGATTCCTCCCTTCAGACCTAAAGATCTGCCCACTTTACCAAATAATGAATTGGATGAGTTAGCGCTGCAAAGGAAGATAAATAAGCTGTGTGAAGAGCATAAGTTCTCTTCCCAAGAAGATCAAGATTTTGCTGCCCTTGTTGTCAGTAGGAAATACGGCCTAGCCCCCATCAAGAAAAGGCCAATCGGAGCTAAGCCCTTTAGGCCTTCCAAGCAACCTGTCCGCAGAGGCAGAGGTAGATAGGACTTGTTAGTACTTGTATTTTTCTTGTAATTTTGAGTTTTGAAAGACTTGTAACTTCTCTGTACTTGTCTGTTCATTTAAAGCTATGTACTTGTAAACAAACAGAAGAAATATATAAACAGTCATTTGAATGACAACTTCTAGTTGTCTCAAAACAAGACTGATTTTAGTTTGTGTCTTGCACTTATGTGCAGACCTGTTCTTCATTTGAATAACTGCTTAACTTTTGCCATCATCAAAATAGGGGGAATTTGTTAGGAATACTTGTTAGATTTTGATGATGTCATCTTTATATTCAAATGTATGTTTATTACTTGGCAAAATGTAAGGAAGAACCAAATGAGTATCTTCTATAGGCCAAACTGATAAGTTAGATACTTGGCAAAATGTAAAGAAGAACCAAATGAGTATCTTCTATAGGCCACATAAGTTAGGCTTAAAAATCGGCTAAGTACATATCAGCCGAGTCTTGGTCAACTCACCTATTCAGATAAGGTTGACCACAGACGAGTCATATCAGGCAACCTTTCAGAGAAGCTCTGGTCAAACAATTCAATCAGCGAAGTTGGACCAGACTGCACAAGAAGGAAAGTCATGTCATCTGTAGTCTGACCATCAGATCAGTCAAGTTCAAATCAGGTCAGAAGACTACAGACGAGTCGGAACATAAGAGAAGTCGACACCAGAGAAGGTTGACTGCACATCAGACTAGTTGACCACAGAGAGGTCAGCCAAGTAATCAGCCAAGTACTCCAGTCCACGTCAGCATGCGTTGAATAATCAATATTTACGGAAAGTCACATGCGGGCGATTAGAGACAGATTGTAGAGATTCTCGGAAAGGAAATGATTTAAATAAATCATCCAGACCCACCACAGAAGACTTTAATCTTATTATATTCAAAAGATTCAGCGCTATCACATGAAAGTCTTCACAACGGTCGGAATTGGAGTAAAATATGGGAATCCAGCCTTGCAACGTTCAGAAAGAAAAACAAAGAAGTCTATTTCTCCAACGGACGGATTTGTTATAGATCTGCAACGGCTACGAAGAAATGCTCAAGGATCGACACCTATATATATATCTGAAGATTTGAAGTTGAGCAGTAATATGCGAACAACACTTACAAGCAATCAAAGTAATCAAAGCAATCAAAGCGAACAATAGCATCGTGAAAGAGCAAGAGTTCTAAAGTTCTTATTTGAAGAAGCTCTTAGTTGGAGAAGACAATCACTCTTGTCTTTAAAACCTGAGTTCGGGGTACTTCACTGGTTGAAGTTCGAGAGATTGTAAAGGCATCCAAGGATCGTAGATCAAGAGGTGCAAGGCAGTCAAAGGGAGTTGCAACGGCAAGGAATTCCACAGGTTGGAAGTTGTTGTAATTGGCTGAATCACTGTAATATTTATCACTGGTTGAGAATTATAGTGAATTCATCTCCAACTGGTTTGGAGAAAAGTAGATTAGTAGAGGATTACCCCACCTCTGAGACCACTATAACTGCCTGCGTATTTTACTGCTTTCATTACCATACTTACCTGCTGCATACATACTTAACTGTTCCATTGATTAATTTTGTGTTCGTCATCAGCTGACTTCCGCACTTGCATTGACTACAAGTCATTTGTACCATCAGCTGAGAAACTCATCCTTTGTGGAAAAGAGTTTCAATAATTCTATTCACCCCCCCTAGACTTATTCCTAGACGACTTGTGACCTACAAATTCTTCAAGTTTAGATACACAGAAGAATCAAACTGCAGATAATTAAATACTAATAGTAATACTTTTGTTATTTTATCATGCCCATTGTGTAATTTTAGTCAGACATAATAGTAAAGTTGTTACCATAAACCACTTGTAGTCCAACATTTTTTCATTAAACGGTGACCATAGAAAGCTTATAGACCTATGTTTTTTTAAGCCGAGAAACCAAAAATAATAACATGTTTTTTCTTTTATCATAATGATTATTTACATGTAGACACACAATAAACTACAACAAGACTATAAATACTTATGTACAAATGTTTTAATATATTTTATCATGATAATTCTTCACTTTTAGACACACATAAGAATTTAACTGTGACCAGGCATAAATTTATTCTTTTATCATGACCATTGTGCACGTTTAGTCACACATAATAGTTAAATTATTACCATAAATCACTTGTAGTCCAGAGGATTTTTTTTCACTATACTGTGACCATAGAACGCTTATAGTCCTATTTTTTTTTCCTGAACCGTGACTATAGAAGACTTAAATTCACACATTTTTTATTTTATCATTAATATTTTTTAATTTTAGAACCGTGACCATAAAACAATAAAAGTCATATGATGTTTATTTTATCATGACTATTGTTTACTATTATACACACATAAAAAATTACATCGTGCCCATAAAACACTTATAGTCACATGTTTTCTCAAATATGGCAATATAATACATATAGTCACATTTATATTTATTTAATCATAAATATTTTTGGATTTTACACACACATAATTAATTAATAAGTCACCACTAAGTACTTACAATTACATATTCTTCTTATTATGATGATTGTTTAAATTTAAACATACATCAGTAAAGAGAGACCGTAATATAATTATAGTCACACGTTTTTCCATTTATCAAGAACATAATTTGCGTTTAGACACACATCAGACATCAAACCGTGACCATAATATTCTTACACACACTAATTTTTCTTTTATCATCACAAGTATTCATTTCTAGACACACATAATAAAATAAAACATGACCATAAAATAGATATAGAAACTTGTTTTGTTGCTTTTACTAAGTGGCTAATAAACACTACCATATAGACACACAAATAATTATTGTGGCCATATATATTAGCTTTTATCTACAGTAGATTAATGTGCCTAAATCATCTCTGTGATACAGATGCATAAATAATTGCTTCATGTGACCATAAATTTATTTATCGTCTCTTATAAAAACAAACCATCACAAATGTTTTCCATTTATCAAACAAAACACGTGGCAGATGGTGACATTTGGCCACACTGTTCGACTATGGCTCGTAATTGTCACATTTGTTATATTTAAGTGTAGCTATAGTTTTTGATTATCTATCCAATGGTCACGAAATTCAACTTAAAATGTGGCTACAACAATGACAGAATTTTATCAATAATCTTTAGCCACAATTTTAATCAAAAATATGGTTGGGCTGTTTTGGCAAAAGTGTGACCATAGGTCATTTTTGTACTAGTGCTCTGGGATAGTCAATGAATGAATCGAACAGTTGTGACAGATATTCTGTAACACCCCCAGATCTGACCGGGAATATTACAGCACCGTGAGCCCCGAGATGGAACCCACAAGGCTGAAGGAAATATTCGCAAGCATTTACAAAACGCCCAAGAGGCTAACGACGGTATTATCTATTTAAAACATTCAGAGACTTAAAACTCGTTTAACAAAAACTGTCATAAAATCTCATTTGAAATCACAAGGCCCGAAATGCCAAAACTCAATGGTTTAAAAACATACGTTAAGCTATTGCTTACACGTACCGACAAAATAGTTTAGAAAACGATTGCCAAAGTAACCTAAGTTACCAGATACCAAAAGGCCAAAAATACTCACGCAGAGGAAAAGACAAACAATTTAAAATACTCTAGCAGCGGAATACAACAACTGATCAGGAAACTCAATACACAATTACATGCCCTAGCCAGTATCCTCCGGGAAGCTCATCTCTCCACGACCGCTACAACTCGATATCTCAAGAACCTAAAAAGAAAGCCCACGACGGGGTCATCCATAATATCCAACAATGATAACCGTCACATCACATTAATAATTACATACCAATGAGAATACAAAATAAGAATACGACCAATGTAATCTTATCGTCATAACTTTACTTACTCAAATAATTCTCAACAGAATAACCATTATCACATTTCACATCTCGTACTCAATTAACCAATAAATCCGAACATAATACCTGTATTGTACCACAAACAATACTCAAGATTCTCAAACTATCATCACCAACTCATGATATGGAAATATCCCAGTTCTGACCAATACGATACATCAGATAGCAACATTACATCCCAAGACGATAACCGATTGCCCATCAAAAGACAAATACCAAGGGAAATACGAAACATACCTCGAAATGCACAATAACACGACAATCATGTCAGTCTAATCCGAGGTCAGATCAATACCACACACAGACATGGTCCTAACATAAGACCTACAAATGAATACTCATATGACAACGTCAATATGCTCAAAACAATAACAACAGTGTTTAATCAATGGAAATCCCATGATCCAACGCCCTCAGTATAGATCTCGGATGATCCTACTAGATCATCATGAAATGGATAACCAACAATATACATATGTACAACAACACATGATAAAATCAATGATGCGACACATGATTCCATCAACACAATACTGGGTAATTCAACAATCCAGTGCCCTCAGCATAGATCCCCATGATGATCCCGTCAGACCAACGCATGGTGGAAAACCTGTCCAATGATCCAGCGCCCTCATCATAGATCCCCATGATGATCCCGTCGGACCAACGCATAGTGGACATCCGATCCAGCGCCCTTAGCATAGATCACATGATCTCACAGGATCAACACAACATAAACAATACAATTATGCATACACATATGCAACTCAATTTGTTCATCAACATGAACAACATATGAATCAAAACATGAACGACACTATGATGAAACAACTAGGACGACTTCATGTTCAGCAACATGAATGACAACCTGCATGATCAACATCATCAACACTAAACCAATTCAATATAGAATACTTGCCCTGAGTCCTTCGGGAAAATCTTGATGTCAAATCATCACCGACGATTATCCTCAATGCTCGGCGATCCAATGTACCACAGACTATAGATACTCATATCCTCGTCTTTATCATAATGTATCCTTGATACCCAAACATGCCAATAACCAAAATAAATCATATACATTATGATTTAACTCCCAAGATCGGAAAACAACATAAAATCCAAATCTCCAGGATTCACGATAATAATCATCGCTATATGCATCATAAACGGAATAAAACTGAAATCATTCATTAAATATTATAAACCGAGCAAGTAATAACTTGCCTCGATACCAACACGATGATGATGAAGCCGCTACCAATCTCATTGCCTTCGTCTACGAGCTCCTCAGCCCCGACCAAAGCAATCTACGAACATTCTCGAACACGACCGCAATATACGGTTATAATCACCGATAAATAGTCTCAACCTATTGAAGTAATCAAATAGCAATGATCCGATAACAATCAACAACCGAAATAGCCAACCAATCAAATTTAACGGGTCAACGATACTTCGATCCTATATAAAACCAAATAATATACTCAAACCATTTTACGAATTCATATCCACCATATGAACCGATATCCTATAATTACTAATCCATATAACCGATTGACAAACCCAACAATTTCATAATATCTTGATTAGATACAAGTCCGAACAATCCAACTCAAACAATTATGATTTCATAAGCAAAATACGATTACGGATACGAATGTAAAGGAAATCATATTTAGTGATCAATTACAATCTTTCCGGATTCCAAATTGATATCATGATTCGTATTTCATCACATACGAATTCTACTACTACAATCAACGAACATTCGATCTTCATATCTAAAGATACCGATAATTTAACATGCGATCGTCTTGCTATGTTAAATTCATCAAGAAGTTACTCAAGAACACTAAGTGATTCGAAATCATGTTCATAGCCATCAAAACAACGCAATTCGATATCCTCTAACATCCAAACAATCCTCATTCATAATTCAAGGTGTATATTATCATATTTTCCAATATATGATCCGCCTAACATCAAGAATTGAAACAATTCTACCAAGAACACCAAGAACACTATGATTCTATAATAACAACCAACATAATCAAGACATAACCCATCATATCCTTCAACATATAGTTCATATAACCTCAAGAACCGTAACAACAACATCATAATCATCTTCATACGAATCATTTATCAGCAACAACATCAAAATCCGGATTGAAAGAGAGGATTATCCAACATACCTCTTAGAAGATGAAATACACAAGCAAATACTTGAAGAATCATCAATATCCTCGTATCCAAGCTTCAGTCCCATGTTTCCAAGCTCATAATCGACTTTGGAGAGCTAAAACTCCCTCTCTCAGTGTTTGGAGGCCAAGGACGAAGTGAAACAATGAAGAGAAATGAAAGACGAGCATTCACTTATAAAATATTCCAGTTCGTTACGTATGTAACATGCCCATGTTAACGTACGTAACCACCATTTACGTACGCTATCTAACTTTGGTAGCGTACGTAACGATAGTCCAGAGTTAACCGACACATTTCGTTCACATCCTTACGTACGTAACACATTCTCCATAACGTACGTAATACGTACGTTGACTTGCTACAGTAGAAGCTCATATTACGTACGTAATACACCCTGTATAGCATACGTAATATGTATTTGACTTGCCCATACACATTCTCTGCCGAAAGCTACCGACACAGGGGCCCACCTGCCGACCATATGACCGATTCCTCTTGTTACGTACGTAATGCCTTAGCCTTAACGTACGTAACACTAGCAACTTAGCGTACGTAAGTCCTTAAGCTTAGAGTATGTTAAGGGCTCTATACTTAGCCAAATCCAACTGTTCCTGTCCGTCTCGACATATTGGATACGTATACATGATGCACTATATCCTCAATGCAATTGTCGACTAAGTACAAAAATTATACCAATACAGATCTTTCAGTCCTTCATTTATTTTATCCAAACTGTACAGATTCCACGTCGTACAACATAACTCGGATAAAATAATATTAAACCACAGTAGTAGAAATTTCGGATATTACATACTACACCACTTAAAATAAGTTTCATCCTCAAAACTTGCAAGTCATAAAAAGACACAACCCGTTCGACCAAAATATTTTGAAACCATCACAACAACGATCAATCATCATCATTAACGAATAACCAAAACAGTACACTTACAAATGCGCAAAGTCTACGATCTCCTGAGATACTAGAAAATGAAAACAACAACACTACCCCAATGCCTCAACGGCTCCCGCAAAAAGCGGGGTAAGGGGGGATCGGATGTACGCAGCCTTACCCCTGTCTTAACACAGAGAGGCTGTTTCCGGATGATCCAAAATGAAAATTGCATCGAGAATTGCATGGAATGACTAGTACTTCATGAAAAAAAAAGAAGTGCAGCCAGTTTAGTGAGTCATTTTGCTTTATTCCATTATTCCATTATGACTAGCAAATGACTTCACTGTAAAGCCTCAATACGCTTACATTCACAATCCATGAACCTCAAAAAAAATATATCATCTTCGGATGACATAATCTATCCGTGTCAAATTCTGTCTGCCTGATTATACAATCAAGTCCAAATACTGCTAAAAATCAATAATGCATGATACATCTGTGAAACGACTGCCCAAATCAACGACACAAATCCCGAAACATCGGCAAAAAATTCGAACGCTCATACGATCATCAATAATGATCAACCAACAAATTAACCGAGTATATCATCGAAATGATCAACTTCAATACGACCAATCTAAAGGTCAAAACACAGTCGAGAATATCATCAACACGATAAACTCCAATATGACCAACCAGAGGTCAAAACACAGTCGAGAATATCATCAACATGATAAACTCCAATATGACCAACCAGAGGTCAAAACACATGTAATACCCGGTTGTAATTCATTCAGTAATTATCAGTCAGTAATTGTCACTCAGTAATTTTCACTCATTAATAATCACTCATCATTCATGATTCATTCATTTGCGTTCATTGTTGGCATGTTGTAACCGTGTATCAGTTACCGATCGTCATTTCATCTCCGTTTGAGTGTCGAGACAGGAGTATTATCATTATCATCGTGATGGGTAGTCTTGTGCTGGAAGTTTCGTATTTGGCATATGTTGGACTTGTTCACTTTCACATACGTATGGTATGTCAGATCATTCATCAATCGTAGCGAGAAATCAGAGTTGTCGGATTTTCATCTTGTCCAGCAGTGAGTTACGGCCGTAAGGATTGTCGGATACGGCCGCAACAGGCATTCGTGGATTTCAGGCCATTTTGGACGAACGGGACTTACGGCCGTAAGGGTTGCGACATACGGCCGTAAGTTGTGTAACACCCCCAGAATACGACCGGGAATGTCACACGCCGTAGACCCTTATCACAAGGATCTACCAGGCTAAACTCCAAAAGACTACTCAACGATTGACCGACCGGGGTCAAAATTAAATAGAAAACAGACCGACAAGGTCATAAACCAATTCAGAAACTAACGACATTCATATTACAATGACAACAAATAAACTCGAACACAAAAAGAGAATGACAACTTAATTTAATAAATGATAACTACACCCATGCAAGGGTGAATACTCGAACGACAGAGAAATACCGACCAAAATGATACAAAAGAAAAGACTCTGACTCTGGTGTGATTAGCATCGTCGTCTTCCATCTCCTTCCAAGCCAATCCCGTGACTGCTCCCGAGCTGCCAAAACCTGAGCGCATAACAAGCACCCACCCCGAAAACTCGGGGTTAGCAACCGAATTTTGCTAGTGCAAGTACATAATATACAAGATATACGAACAGTAACAACAAAAATTCAATCGCCGTGAAGCCTTAACACAAACCATACATTCCTACAACAAGACAGAATAACACTCGCATACACGAGGTGAAAGGTAATCACATAGTCATATTCTCCTTACGGAAAATAACATTCATGAAACTTTAAACGAGCCCAAGGAGTCAGGAAGATCCCTTTTGTAAAAGGAAAAGTATTTTGATAAGATAGTTTGCAATCATTATTATTGACTCGGGCCGTTTAGGGGTTTTTAAAATCGAATGGGAATACTTTTGGAAATAATTTCAAAAACTCTCGGGTCCTTGACCCAACGTATGGAAAACGATTACACAAAAACCAAGTCAACTTATTTGGGGTTCTCGACCCAATTTATAGAACACCGCCACAAACGAAATCATTACAACATCTCACAGGGTTCTCAACCCATTCCAAATAACATCATCACGAAACCAATCATCTCAACATTCCACAGGGTCCTCGACCCAATACACAGAATAGCACCACAATACAATCAAAGGTACAGAACTCTCATTCGACATATCCTGCTCAAGACCCCCGATTAATTAACCCTCGGAGATTTCGTCAAACCTCCGTGGTTAACTAACCCTGATACCAACGCTTTAAAAACAATTTGAAACAAGCTTTCAAAAACACGGATTGCGGTCTGTATCAAGACAAACATTAAAAGTGAGTTGAAAGAATTTGAGATACGAACATCGTTCGGTAACGGGGTCTTAGCTATCACTCAAATACCCGTAACCAATAAGCCTGCCAGGCGCCTCCCTTGCGCACCTGTGTACCGGCGTTCACTTCCATCATGTTGGCCGCTCCTTGAACATGTCACCGCACCGGCGTCACTCCCGCAAGAGCCGCCCCTTGCACGCGCATTAGGTGACATCGGCGTTCACCACCCATATGGAGCCGCACATTGCAGCATACACCAGGCCGGAGTGCACGCCCCGCCCTCAGAGGTTCCCGGATACGACGTTTCTCACAACAAGTATCCACATTATCACAGACATCACGCACATGGACAAACGTCACCACAAATTTTCAACTCGGTACATCAAGTCGCACAATTTCTCCGCCAGTCCATAACCACACAAGTAGACAGTAACACGCACGTTATTAATCAACTCAATCACAATAGCATTCGAGCATAACCAATCAACACCGCACCTATATCGCTATGTTGCGACTCAACCAAATATATATATATATTTATATATATAGATATATAGATATATATAACCTTGCTATATTATATGAATGACTAAAGATCATCCATCAATCCAAGTTGAGTACGTCAACTACTGTTAGAATTCAACACTCGTCGATCACCGACATAAACATATATATCAATATACGTATATACACACATATATTTAACATATAACTATATATAATTACATATATATATACACATACATATATATATATATATCCATATAAACTCATACACTTCGACAACAATGATTTCACGCAGTTACACTTCGTATATCGAGGTACTTGCCTTGGTGATACGGCGTGAAGGAGACGACGAAGGAATAGGTTTCGGTCCGAACAATCCCCTCAAATCCGACCCTAACACAATAATGATATACAATCAATCTCACATCATGAATACGAAGAAATTACTCCTAGTTCTACCCGTTGGGACAATTTCTCGAGCACCAAGAGTGCGTAGGGAATTGAAATCGGTTAACGGTGAACTAACGGGATTTCATCCCAACCAAAAACTAGAAAACCAAGGGTCACGAGAGTACTATCAAAATCT
Organism: Orobanche coerulescens; assembly: GCA_033398695.1. NCBI lineage: Eukaryota > Viridiplantae > Streptophyta > Magnoliopsida > Lamiales > Orobanchaceae > Orobanche > Orobanche coerulescens. Next base: position 202,883,842 of record CM065801.1, on the reverse strand, counting down.
AACAACAACATCGGTTAATTCGGATTAAAACACAAGATCACCACCAAACCCTCCCCAAAATCATACTAAGGTTAAAGGGGTTCTTACCTCTTGAAGATTCAAGCCCTATAATCCGAAGAACACGTGCTAGATCCACAATCCGAGCTACACGATCGAAGGAAGATGAAGAAAAACACACAATCAAAAGGGTGGATGGAGAAGAAATCCCCCTCTCAACCCTCTCTCTCTCGCGCACGGTGGAAGGGAGGAAAGAATGTGTGAATCTCGCTGAAAACGCACAGATATAGCGCTGACCGCATTGTGTGCCGCGGCTCAGCTAAAGCGTACGCGGCACGAGGCAAAAATTGCGCCTGTGGGTCGGGTGACCGCTCGTTGTGCCGCGGCTCATTCGGAGTGTGCCGCGGCTCGGACTCGGCATGTGCCGCGGCCTTTGCCGGGCTTGAGGCACGCAGACAGAGGTTTTAGCGGCAGTGCCACGGGTGTGCCGCGGCCGGACAAGTGTGCCGCAGACTGACTGGCTGTGTGCCGCGGCGCACAATCCTTGTGCCGCGGCACTGCAGTGCAACTGCTCGGCCAACAATCGGGTAATATGTGTGCCGCGGCGCACAATCCCTTGTGCCCACACCCCCCCTCGGGTCCCAAAATGACGAAAAAATGATCCGGATAGAGAATAAAAGCAATAGGGATCGATATTTGGAAAACAATAACACGAAATGGAAGTACGGAACCCCAAAACGATCTGAGGTACACAACCAAAGTTGAACACGGAACAAATTCCCTAAATTTCTAGGAAATTACAAAAAAGGCCCAAACATCCGAAAATCACGACACAACGTCGGATTAACCATCCGAAACTCACAACATGCTCTAATCAAGCATACGAACTCATGAAAGTAAGAAAGTGACGGAATCGAACGAGTTAAGGGAGAATCGAATACGCATGAGACAAAATATACCACAAGATGAAATTACGTAAAAGCATCATCGAGACCCGTCTAAGCGGAGAAACTCCAAGAACAAAATAGGTTCAGAATTCCAAAACAGTGCCAAGCGAGTTATCCGAAACGAATATACACTGAAAATAGAAATTACTAAAAATAGAAAACGCGGATATTACATTCTACCCTCCTTGAAAGAAGTTTCGTCCCGAAACTTAAAATAGAGAGCGGCGGAACAGTCAAGGAAATAACTACTTGCTCAGCCCCAAATCATCACGAGCAAAGCGCGAATGCAAGGTTCCAGAAATACGATGAACTGACCTAGCAAGCATCTGATACGTGAGTCGAGGCGATAAAAATGTATGGGAACACGATAAGTTGAGGTGAAGGGGTATGAATTTGGATACCAAAGCTCCCAGAGTTAAGAAAATCACAAAATAGTTCAGACGTCCTGAAAATCATGTTTCGAGCTCAACCAACCACAATCTAAGTTCATAACACATTCGGAAGTGTCAATTGCACGCGTGGGAATAATAGTTCCGAACAAAATTTGCAAGAATTAGGTTCAGATATGGAAAGACCACAATAATTCACGGGTTTTAAAAAAACAACTCCGAAATTCGTTCGGAGGACGGCAGGCTAAGAAGAACAAGATAGTTTAAAATCTATCGAGAGGGTCATAGTTGAAGTACCAACAATGAAAGTCACCCAACACTGAAAATACTATGAAGAGTACGGGTAGTACAATTCCCCATACTAAGAAAACATTTCGATCCCGAACTTAGAACAACAAGAGTTGGTAACATAGAGCAATGAAATGAGGAACGATCAAAGTCACGATTGTTCAAAATAGCAACGATTAGGACATACTACAAAATATTCATCCTCCCATGCTAGACTCTTCAGAAGGAGACATGAGGTTTCGGGACATTCTCCGGTCACTTGCTCTGTTCGCCAATAGGGTAGCATTCTTTGCCAATTCGGAAATTGTCTCACAGTGTTTCTCCCGATGACCTTCACACCCACACCGGTAACAAGTCAAGAGTGGAGAGGGACAATTTCTTGCGAACATGTCCACAGCGATTCTGATTGAAACATCTTCTCTTCTTACCGCGAGTCACCGATCTTTGGTTTGGGATTTCCAGCGTTCACTCCCGACCGCGAAGATGACGCTTTCGAACAACGTAAGGGCTTGGGAGCCTTAGTCTCCTCACCGCCCGTAAATTTTCCCGATACCCTCGGTCTCTTTGCTTCGCTCGAGGGCTCGATTACTGAGGAGATTTCATAGGATATCGTTTGATCTCGATACTCCCTCACTGTAGCATGGATAGTTGTCGTGCGAACCACCTTGTCGTTTCCACTTCCGTCATCACACTTACGCGCAAGGCTCGACATACTAATACGAGATAGTACCATTCGGCATTATCAAATAATCGATCGTAAAGATACCACCCTTATCAACGAAAGGTTTAGTTAACATCTATAGAATAACGGTAATATCGTAAAGCATAAAGTTTTATGAAGTCAAGTTCGAGTTCCTCGACGAGGACGATCATTATATGTATGCACTTAATGAAAACAAATTTTTGAAAAAGGGGCTAGTCACGTTGCGCCCAAGACTTGTAAACACTGTCTTTTATTTCGGAAGAGGAAGTTTACATAATGACTCTAAAAATTATTTTCGAGTGATGAATAAAAGAAAAAAAAGAAATCGAAAATTAATTCGTAACTAATTTGAAATATTTCGAAAATGTTGAGTCCCAAATATCAAAATTTTGAAAATCTTTCCTCTTCTTCAAAAATGTTTATTCGAAAGAATTCTCCACCGAGATACGTGACCATTTAACATGACGGTATTAAATCATGGCTTTACACAATGTTAGAAAATTTCAAAGCATTGCTTTAAGATATTCGAGATACTACCGCACCGTGGGCCCCGTGCCGGAACCCACCAGGCTAAAATTCCTCAAAAAAAATGATCAAAATGCCAAAAAGGCCGAAGTCGGTAATCTTCTCAAATACTCACAAAAGTCATTTATGAAATATCAAATACCGTCACAAGAATACTATCAAAATATGCAAGACCAAAATATCAAAACTCGGTTTGCAAGATAACAAAAGTCATCTCAAAATACTCACGCAACGGATAAAATTATCATTCATAAATTTATTCTAATAAAGTGCTGAAACAGATAATTATACTTGACTTCTGAAGCATACTACATAACCATTTGTACTCGGACCACATACGCATGTTATATCCTAAAACGATAATATCATCAACAAGTCCCAATTCCTAGTTCACATTAAGCATATCATCACAATGTAATCAAATACGTATATAGGGGGACTTACGATCGGGAGGCTTACCATCACGGATTGCCGGAAGATGATGTCAGAACCACGATACTAATCACAATTCTGATGCGCGCGACTTACACAAGACATGGACTTGACCCAACGGCCTAGGTTTTTCGCAAACCTAAGCTCTGATACCATAAATGTAACACCCCCAGAATACGACCGGGAATGTCACACGCCGTAGACCCTTATCACAAGGATCTACCAAAGCTAAACTCCAAAAGACTACTCAACGATTGGCCAGGGTCAAAATTAAATAGAAAACAGACCGACAAGATCATAAACCAATTCAGAAACTAACGACATTCATATTACAATGACAACAAATAAACTCGAACACAAAAATAGAATGACAACTTAATTTAATAAATGATAACTACACCCATGCAAGGGTGAATACTCGAACGACAGAGAAATACCGACCAAAATGATACAAAAGAAAAGACTCGACTGGTGTGATTAGCATCGTCGTCTTCCATCTCCTTCCAAGCAATCCCGTGATCGCTCCCGAGCCGCCAAAAACTCGAGCGCATAACAGCACCCACCCCGAAAACTCGGGGTTAGCAAACCGAATTTTGCTAGTGCAAGTACATAATATACAAGATATACGAACAGTAACAACACAAAATTCAATCGCCGTGAAGCCTTAACACAAACCATACATTCCCACATTCAGCACAGAATAACACTCGCATACACGAGGTGAAAGGTAATCACATAGTCATATTCTCCTTACGGAAAATAACATTCATGAAACTTTAAACGAGCCCAAGGAGTCAGGAAGATCCCTTTTGTAAAAGGAAAAGTATTTTGATAAGATAGTTTGCAATCATTATTATTGACTCGGGCCGTTTAGGGGTTTTTAAAATCGAATGGGAATACTTTTGGAAATAATTTCAAAAACTCTCGGGTCCTTGACCCAACGTATGGAAAACGATTACACAAAAACCAAGTCAACTTATTTGGGGTTCTCGACCCAATTTATAGAACACCGCCACAAACGAAATCATTACAACATCTCACAGGGTTCTCAACCCATTCCAAATAACATCATCACGAAACCAATCATCTCAACATTCCACAGGGTCCTCGACCCAATACACAGAATAGCACCACAATACAATCAAAGGTATAGAACTCTCATTCGACATATCCTGCTCAAGACCCCCGATTAATTAACCCTCGGAGATTTCGTCAAACCTCCGTGGTTAACTAACCCTGATACCAACGCTTTAAAAACAATTTGAAACAAGCTTTCAAAAACACGGATTATGATGCGTATCAAGACAAACATTAAAAGTGAGTTGAAAGAATTTGAGATACGAACATCGTTCGATAACGGGTCTTAGCTATCACTCAAATACCCGTAACCAATAAGCCCGCCAGCGCCTCCCTTGCGCACTGTACCGGCGTTCACTTCCATCATGTTGGCCGCTCCTTGAACATGTCACCGCACCGTCACTCCCGCAAGAGCCGCCTTGCACGCGCATTAGGTGACATCGGCGTTCACCACCCATATGGAGCCGCACATTGCGGATACACCTGTGCCGGAGTGCACGCCCGCCCTCGGAGGTTCCCGGATACGACGTTTCTCACAACAAGTATCCACATTATCACAGAACATCACGCACATGGACAAACGTCACCACAAATTTTCAACTCGGTACATCAAGTCGCACAATTTCTCCGCCACCCATAACCACACAAGTAGACGAGAACACGCACGTTATTAATCAACTCAATCACAATAGCATTCGAGCATAACCAATCAACACCGCACCTATATCGCTATGTTGCGACTCAACCAAATATATATATATATTTATATATATAGATATATAGATATATATAACCTTGCTATATTATATGAATGACTAAAGATCATCCATAAATCCAAGTTGAGTACGTCAACTACTGTTAGAATTCAACACTCGTCGATCACCGACATAAACATATATATCAATATACGTATATACACACATATATTTAACATATAACTATATATAATTACATATATATACACATACATATATATATATATATATCCATATAAACTCATACACTTCGACAACAATGATTTCACGCAGTTACACTTCGTATATCGAGGTACTTGCCTTGGTGATACGGCGTGAAGGAGACGACGAAGGAATAGGTTTCGGTCCGAACAATCCCCTCAAATCCGACCCTAACACAATAATGATATACAATCAATCTCACATCATGAATACGAAGAAATTACTCCTAGTTCTACCCGTTGGGACAATTTCTCGAGCACCAAGAGTGCGTAGGGAATTGAAATCGGTTAACGGTGAACTAACGGGATTTCATCCCAACCAAAAACAAGAAAACCAAGGGTCACGAGAGTACTATCAAAATCTAACAACAACATCGGTTAATTCGGATTAAAACACAAGATCACCACCAAACCCTCCCCAAAATCATACTAAGGTTAAAGGGGTTCTTACCTCTTGAAGATTCAAGCCCTATAATCCGAAGAACACGTGCTAGATCCACAATCCGAGCTACACGATCGAAGGAAGATGAAGAAAAACACAATCAAAAGGGTGGATGGAGAAGAAATCCCCTCTCAACCCTCTCTCTCTCACACGGTGGAAGGGAGGAAAGAATGTGTGAATCTCGCGAAAACGCATGAGATATAGCGGCCCCGCATTGTGTGCCGCGGCTCAGCTAAAGCGTACGCGGCACAGGCCAAAAATTGCGCCCGTGGGCCGGGTGACCGCTCGTTGTGCCGCGGCTCATTCGGAGTGTGCCGCGGCTCGGACTCGGCATGTGCCGCGGCTGCCGGGATCTTGCGGGCACGCGATGCAGAGGTTTTAGCCGGCGGAGTGCCACGGGTGTGCCGCGGCCGGACAAGTGTGCTGCGCTGACGGCTGACTGTGTGCCGCGGCGCACAATCCTTGTGCCGCGGCACTGCAGTGCACACTGCTCGGCCAACAACTGGGTAATATGTGTGCCGCGGCGCACAATCCTTGTGCCGCGGCCCACACCCCCCCTCGGGTCCCAAAATGACGAAAAAATGATCCGGATAGAGAATAAAAGCAATAGGGATCGATATTTGGAAAACAATAACACGAAATGGAAGTACGGAACCCCAAAACGATCTGAGGTACACAACCAAAGTTGAACACGGAACAAATTCCCTAAATTTCTAGGAAATTACAAAAAAGGCCCAAACATCCGAAAATCACGACACAACGTCGGATTAACCATCCGAAACTCACAACATGCTCTAATCAAGCATACGAACTCATGAAAGTAAGAAAGTGACGGAATCGAACGAGTTAAGGGAGAATCGAATACGCATGAGACAAAATATACCACAAGATGAAATTACGTAAAAGCATCATCGAGACCCATCTAAGCGGAGAAACTCCAAGAACAAAATAGGTTCAGAATTCCAAAAAAGTGCCAAGCGAGTTATCCGAAACGAATATACACTGAAAATAGAAATTACTAAAAATAGAAAACGCGGATATTACATTCTACCCTCCTTGAAAGAAGTTTCGTCCCGAAACTTAAAATAGAGAGCGGCAGTCAAGGAAATAACTACTTGCTCAAATTTCAAATCATCACGAGCAAAGCGCGAATGCAAGGTTCGTAAATACGATGAACCGACCTAGCAAGCATCTGATACGTGAGTCGAGGCGATAAAAATGTATGGGAACACGATAAGTTGAGGTGAAGGGGTATGAATTTGGATACCAAAGCTCCCAGAGTTAAGAAAATCACAAAATAGTTCAGACGTCCTGAAAATCATGTTTCGAGCTCAACCAACCACAATCTAAGTTCATAACACATTCGGAAGTGTCAATTGCACGCGTGGGAATAATAGTTCCGAACAAAATTTGCAAGAATTAGGTTCAGATATGGAAAGACCACAATAATTCACGGGTTTTAACAAAACAGCTCCGAAATTCGTTCGGAGGACGGCAGGCTAAGAAGAACAAGATAGTTTAAAATCTATCGAGAGGGTCATAGTTGAAGTACCAACAATGAAAGTCACCCAACACTGAAAATACTATGAAGAGTACGGGTAGTACAATTCCCCATACTAAGAAAACATTTCGATCCCGAACTTAGAACAACAAGAGTTGGTAACATAGAGCAATGAAATGAGGAAAGATCAAAGTCACGATTGTTCAAAATAGCAACGATTAGGACATACTACAAAATATTCATCCTCCCATGCTAGACTCTTCAGAAGGAGACATGAGGTTTCGGGACATTCTCCGGTCACTTGCTCTGTTCGCCAATAGGGTAGCATTCTTTGCCAATTCGGAAATTGTCTCACAGTGTTTCTCCCGATGACCTTCACACCCACACCGGTAACAAGTCAAGAGTGGAGAGGGACAATTTGCGCGAACATGTCCCTGACAGTTACAGTTGAAACATCTTCTCTTCTTACCGCGAGTCACCGATGCTGGTTTGGGATTTCCAGCGTTCACTCCCGACCGCGAAGATGACGCTTTCGAACAACGTAAGGGCTTGGGAGCCTTAGTCTCCTCACCGCCCAGAAATTTTCCCGATACCCTCGGTCTCTTTGCTTCGCTCGTGGGCTCGATTACTGAGGAGATTTCATAGGATATCGTTTGATCTCGATACTCCTTCACTGTAGCATGGATAGTTGTCGTACGAACCACCTTGTCGTTTCCACTTCCGTCATCACACTTACGTCCGCCAAGGCTCGACATACTAATACAGATAGTACCATTCAAAGATTATCAAATAATCGGTCGTACAAAGATACCACCCTTATCAACGCAAGGTTTAGTTAACATCTATAGAATAACGGTAATATCGTAAAGCATAAAGTTTTATGAAGTCAAGTTCGAGTTCCTCGACGAGGACGATCATTATATGTATGCACTTAATGAAAACAAATTTTTGAAAAAGGGGCTAGTCACGTTGCGCCCAAGACTTGTAAACACTGTCTTTTATTTCGGAAGAGGAAGTTTACATAATGACTCTAAAAATTATTTTCGAGTGATGAATAAAAGAAAAAAAAAAGAAATCGAAAATTAATTCGTAACTAATTTGAAATATTTCGAAAATGTTGAGTCCCAAATATCAAAATTTTGAAAATCTTTCCTCTTCTTCAAAAATGTTTATTCGAAAGAATTCTCCACCGAGATACGTGACCATTTAACATGACGGTATTAAATCATGGCTTTACACAATGTTAGAAAATTTCAAAGCATTGCTTTAAGATATTCGAGATACTACCGCACCGTGGGCCCCGTGCCGGAACCCACCAGGCTAAAATTCCTTAAAAAAAATGATCAAAATGCCAAAAAGGCCGAAGTCGGTAATCTTCTCAAATACTCACAAAAGTCATTTATGAAATATCAAATACCGTCACAAGAATACTATCAAAATATGCAAGACCAAAATATCAAAACTCGGTTTGCAAGATAACAAAAGTCATCTCAAAATACTCATAGCGGATAAAATTATCATTCATAAATTTATTCTAATAAAGTGCTGAAATGTATAATTATACTTGACTTCTGAAGCATACTACATAACCATTTGTACTCGGACCACATACGCATGTTATATCCTAAAACGATAATATCATCAACAAGTCCCAATTCCTAGTTCACATTAAGCATATTATCACAATGTAATCAAATACGTATATAGGGGGACTTACGATCGGGAGGCTTACCATCACGGATTGCCGGAAGATGATGTCAGAACCACGATACTAATCACAATTCTGATGCGCGCGACTTACACAAGACATGGACTTGACCCAACGGCCTAGGTTTTTCGCAAACCTAAGCTCTGATACCATAAATGTAACACCCCCAGAATACGACCGGGAATGTCACACGCCGTAGACCCTTATCACAAGGATCTACCAGGCTAAACTCCAAAAGACTACTCAACGATTGACCGACCGGGGTCAAAATTAAATAGAAAACAGACCGACAAGATCATAAACCAATTCAGAAACTAACGACATTCATATTACAATGACAACAAATAAACTCGAACACAAAAAGAGAATGACAACTTAATTTAATAAATGATAACTACACCCATGCAAGGGTGAATACTCGAACGACAGAGAAATACCGACCAAAATGATACAAAAGAAAAGACTCTGACTCTGGTGTGATTAGCATCGTCGTCTTCCATCTCCTTCCAAGCCAATCCCGTGACTGCTCCCGAGCTGCCAAAAACCTGAGCGCATAACAGGCACCCACCCCCCGAAAACTCGGGGGTTAGCAAACTGGAATTTTGCTAGTGCAAGTACATAATATACAAGATATACGAACAGTAACAACACAAAATTCAATCGCCGTGAAGCCTTAACACAAACCATACATTCCCACATTCAGCACAGAATAACACTCGCATACACGAGGTGAAAGGTAATCACATAGTCATATTCTCCTTATGGAAAATAACATTCATGAAACTTTAAACGAGCCCAAGGAGTCAGGAAGATCCCTTTTGTAAAAGGAAAAGTATTTTGATAAGATAGTTTGCAATCATTATTATTGACTCGGGCCGTTTAGGGGTTTTTAAAATCGAATGGGAATACTTTTGGAAATAATTTCAAAAACTCTCGGGTCCTTGACCCAACGTATGGAAAACAATTACACAAAAACCAAGTCAACTTATTTGGGGTTCTCGACCCAATTTATAGAACACCGCCACAAACGAAATCATTACAACATCTCACAGGGTTCTCAACCCATTCCAAATAACATCATCACGAAACCAATCATCTCAACATTCCAGAGGGTCCTCGACCCAATACACAGAATAACACCACAATACAATCAAAGGTATAGAACTCTCATTCGACATATCCTGCTCAAGACCCCCGATTAATTAACCCTCGGAGATTTCGTCAAACCTCTGTGGTTAACTAACCCTGATACCAACGCTTTAAAAACAATTTGAAACAAGCTTTCAAAAACACGGATTGCGGTCTGTATCAAGACAAACATTAAAAGTGAGTTGAAAGAATTTGAGATACGAACATCGTTCGGTAACGGGGTCTTAGCTATCACTCAAATACCCGTAACCAATAAGCCTGCCAGGCGCCTCCCTTGCGCACCTGTGTACCGGCGTTCACTTCCATCATGTTGGCCGCTCCTTGAACATGTCACCGCACCGGCGTCACTCCCGCAAGAGCCGCCCCTTGCACGCGCATTAGGTGACATCGGCGTTTACCACCCATATGGAGCCGCACATTGCAGCATACACCAGGCCGGAGTGCACGCCCCGCCCTCATAGGTTCCCGGATACGACGTTTCTCACAACAAGTATCCACATTATCACAGACATCACGCACATGGACAAACGTCACCACAAATTTTCAACTCGGTACATCAAGTCGCACAATTTCTCCGCCAGTCCATAACCACACAAGTAGACAGTAACACGCACGTTATTAATCAACTCAATCACAATGGCATTCGAGCATAACCAATCAACACCGCACCTATATCGCTATGTTGCGACTCAACCAAATATATATATATTTATATATATAGATATATAGATATATATAACCTTGCTATATTATATGAATGACTAAAGATCATCCATCAATCCAAGTTGAGTACGTCAACTACTGTTAGAATTCAACACTCGTCGATCACCGACATAAACATATATATCAATATACGTATATACACACATATATTTAACATATAACTATATATAATTACATATATATATATATACACATACATATATATATATATATATATATATATATATATCCATATAAACTCATACACTTCGACAACAATGATTTCACGCAGTTACACTTCGTATATCGAGGTACTTGCCTTGGTGATACGGCGTGAAGGAGACGACGAAGGAATAGGTTTCGGTCCGAACAATCCCCTCAAATCCGACCCTAACACAATAATGATATACAATCAATCTCACATCATGAATACGAAGAAATTACTCCTAGTTCTACCCGTTGGGACAATTTCTCGAGCACCAAGAGTGCGTAGGGAATTGAAATCGGTTAACGGTGAACTAACGGGATTTCATCCCAACCAAAAACAAGAAAACCAAGGGTCACGAGAGTACTATCAAAATCTAACAACAACATCGGTTAATTCGGATTAAAACACAAGATCACCACCAAACCCTCCCCAAAATCATACTAAGGTTAAAGGGGTTCTTACCTCTTGAAGATTCAAGCCCTATAATCCGAAGAACACGTGCTAGATCCACAATCCGAGCTACACGATCGAAGGAAGATGAAGAAAAACACACAATCAAAAGGGTGGATGGAGAAGAAATCCCCCTCTCAACCCTCTCTCTCTCGCGGACGGTGGAAGGGAGGAAAGAATGTGTGAATCTCGCAAAACGCACAGATATAGCGCCGACGCATTGTGTGCGCGGCTCAGCTAAAGCGTGCCGCGGCACGGGCAAAAATTGCGCCTGTGGTCGGCCGCTCGTTGTGCCGCGGCTAATTCGGAGTGTGCCGCGGCTCGGACTCGGCATATGCCGCATCACGGGATCAGTGCCGGGGCACGCGGTACAGGAGGTTTTAGCCGGCAGGTGCCACACGGGTGTGCCGCGGCCCGGACAAGTGTGCCGCGGCACTGACTCGGCCAACAACTGGGTAATATGTGTGCCGCGGCGCACAATCCTTGTGCCGCGGCCCACACCCCCCCTCGGGTCCCAAAATGACGAAAAAATGATCCGAAAAGAGAATAAAAGCAATAAGGATCGATATTTGGAAAACAATAACACGAAATGGAAGTACGGAACCCCAAAACGATCTGAGGTACACAACCAAAGTTGAACACGGAACAAATTCCCTAAATTTCTAGGAAATTACAAAAAAGGCCCAAACATCCGAAAATCACGACACAACGTCGGATTAACCATCCGAAACTCACAACATGCTCTAATCAAGCATACGAACTCATGAAAGTAAGAAAGTGACGGAATCGAACGAGTTAAGGGAGAATCGAATACGCATGAGACAAAATATACCACAAGATGAAATTACGTAAAAGCATCATCGAGACCCGTCTAAGCGGAGAAACTCCAAGAACAAAATAGGTTCAGAATTCCAAAACAGTGCCAAGCGAGTTATCCGAAATGAATATACACTGAAAATAGAAATTACTAAAAATAGAAAACGCGGATATTACAAGTTGAGCAGGTACGGCCGTAAGGCTTGGCCGGTTACGGCCGTACGTGTCAAGCAGGGTGCACAGGCGTTTTTGGCTGAAGGCGAGATACGACCGTAAGATGGGCAGGTTACGGTCGTAAGGTGTGTTCGTGATTTTCAGGTTTTGTTCGGACGAGAAGGACTTACGGAAGTAAGGGTTGTGGCATACGGCCGTAAGATGAGGCAGGTACGGCCGTAAGGCTTGGCCGGATACGGCCGTACGTTACAGGTAGGGTGCCTGGTCAGTTTCGACGAAGGGGGCTTACGCCCGTAAGTGTGGCCGGATACGGCCGTATTGTTCGAGTTACGCCCGTAAGGTGTGCGGGTACGACCGTATGGATGTCGGCAGGTGTTTTAGACGAGGGCGAGTTACGCCCGTAAGTCAGGTGCGGGTACGGACGTAAGGCTGTCGGCAGGTGTTTGGACGAAGCCGAGTTACAGCCGTACGAGTTGGCTGGTTACGGCCGTAAGGCCGTTGACCTGAGATGTTACGGCCGTAAGAAGGCCGAGTTACGGCCGTAACTTCCGGCAGTTTATAAGGACTTGGACGGGACTTTTTCATCATTTTCCTCATTCTTTAACTTATATCCAAGAGAGAGGGCTTGAGAGAGAGATCTTTCCATCATCTATCACTTGGGTGTTAGATTTCATCATCTTCATTCGTTTGGGAAGCTTGGATACTCGATTTAACTTGTGTTCATCGGATCGAAGTGTTTGGATCTTCAAGAGGTAATTTATTCAACATCTTGGATTTCGATTTTGTGTTGAGATATGATGTTTTGGACATTATAATCATGTTATATGAAGGGATATGCATATGATTATGAGTTTGTATAAAGATTCATTGGACTATTGAAGGATTATTCAAGCACACTTTGAATATTAAGTTAGATTTGGGGGTTTTCGATTAATTGTTGTTGAAATCACGATTTTGGATATTCATATTGGATTATTGATTGTATTGAAGATGTTTTGTTGGTTTGAAACACTTCTCGGGGATTTGATATTGGTATAATTGAGGTTTGATTGTAAACAATCGGAGATTGGCCACAACGTGTTTGATATAATGCCCCAATGAACTTGGTTTAGTCGTATCGACGTTTTGAGTTCGTTATATTCGTGTTTGATACGTATGTTGAACGGATTGTTGGTAATTGTGTTATTCAAGGTTGTTTGAGCGACCGACATCTCATTTAGGACATTTGTTCGTGGAAGGATAATTGTCACCGGTGTTGTGTAAGTTAATTCTTACTCGGTTAAAAGGATATTCATTCCTTTTGTTGTTGTTCATTCATAATCATAACTCATTCATTATTGTATTAATCGTATTGAGACTTGTAATTGTCGAAAAATCACTTCATTCACGAGGAACGATGGTTCCAATCATTTCATTGAGTTATCAATCACTTCACTATTATTTTCATCTCGGTGAGTCATTCTTGACTTTGTCGGATTATTATTCATTGATATTCATTATGGTCATTCTCGTTCATATGACCTTCTGGGTTCATATTGCGTGGCCGGGTGCGTATGTGTTGAATTTTTAGTCGAGCACGCGATGGTCATGTATTGGGATCGATACATTGGACTGTGCACACGGTAACGATTACCTCCGTGAGACTAATTAGGTACAAGGATGGGTGTGTCCGGTCATTCGTCTTGTACACTTGCACGGAACATTACGGGCATACTATGATGCTCCTCTTCAGCGTAATTCATAACTAAGGATATTTCATAACTTAAAATATATCATGATTGTGTATTTTCAACCCTTGAGGATTGTTGTTCTGTGTAACTGACCCCGTTAGGGGATATTGTTTTCAGGTCACGGCAAGGCAAAGGCACGGGAAGAGCATGTTGACGGCGAGGAGTCCCAGTGATACTAGTAGGGGGCCCCAGTCATTTCAGTCATCCTTATTTCTCTTCATTTGTAATTTCGCTGCAAATTCCGTTTGAGATATTTATTTATTCAGGGTGGTGTATTTTATCTTCATATAAAATATACTAGTATTCTGTATTATCCTGGTGTATTGTACTTAAGCTCCTCATCGGAGTATTTGGTAATATAATGTGGTTCGGTACTATAATTATATTATTTAATTCATCAGTTTTCATTCGCCTGGTGGGTCCCAGTCAGGGGTCCACGGCACTGTAATATCCGCCTAGTTTGGGGTGTTACAGAGTTGGTATCGGAGAGTGGTTTTGAATACTACCTTCCGAGTCATGTCTCCTTTGAAATCATCGTCATCGGACTAGTATCATTGGACATTCACGTCACGTGTGACCTGTGCAAATGCCGAGCCAATCAGACCGAAAGAACTGTAAGACTTCTAACGCCATGGTATAATTTATGGCAATAATCATTCATTCATAATTCATCAGTTAACAATCCTCAATCATCACTTTCATTTTGATCAGGACGATCATGTCAACTCATTAATCACTCAGTTCATTTCACAGTTTAGTTGTTGATCTTGGGGATCATATCATTAATCTTGTTAACTTGTCCAAGATAATCATTTCAAGAATTTCATCAGATAATCATGTCACCTCAGTTAATCATTCATGTAATCACTGTGTTAGAGCGGGTATGCTCATTTTCATCATCTTATGATGTAATCATAACGTGATATTCATGCAGGAGATATAATTATCACGTGACTTTCCTACTTCAGTATGGAGAGAGCAGGCAGAAGACGCGGAGGACGAGGCCGTGGTGCGGGCCGAATCCCGAGAGCTCATGGGAATACACGTGCGAATGCGAGGAATAATGCTAACTCATCAAGCAGCGATGCTGCTACTCATTCACCTGGACGTGATCATTCACTATCGGGGAGTCGTACCCGGGACACAGCTCAGTCAGAAGGTGTTCGGGTTGACCCACTCGCTTTTATGCAGGGCATGATGGCCCAAATGACTCAGATGGCACAACTGATGGAGACGATGCATAACTCAGCTAATCAAAATCAACAGGCTCCTCCGCCGCCACCTCAGAGGCAAGAGAGGAGTGTGGGCAGTATCATCGGCGACATCTCTCGCCAAAGGCCACCTACTTTTGAGGGCTCATCTGAGCTGACGGATATTGTTCATTGTCTCGAACATTTCGAGAAGTTATTTGCTATGGTAGAGTGTCCCGAAGGACACAAAGTTTCAGTTGCGGCTTACTACCTGGGTAAGAGCGCTCATTCTTGGTGGTTATCGTTGAAGCCCACCGACGGATCATGTACTTGGGATCAATTCAAGACTCTCATGATGGAGAGGTATTATCCGCCCCACTCAGAGAGTCCAAGCTGTCAGAATCACTCACTCCCGACCCCTCAGCAGACGAGGATGTTCTCGCCATTGCCGAGAAATTTCAGGAACTTCTTCCGTTCGCCTCATCTATCATTCACTCCGAGGCGGATAAGATTAAGTATTTCAGCAAGAGGCTGAAACCCCGTATGCGGATGCAGTTACTTAATCATAATTGCACCACTCTAGCCGAATTCATTGACAAAGCTCTTACTTATGAGCTTACTGCTAAGGAAATTTCTAAGCAGCAACCTTCGTCTGCTAGCAAGAAGTCCAAGAATCGTAATCAGTCTGAAGGCGGTCAGACAACCTTCAAGAAGCCTCGTGCGGGCACTACTTTCTCTGAGCGACCTCATGTGGCACCACCCAGGCCGGCGAATCACGGTCCGAGTGGCCGCCGGCCATCACCTGTTTTAACTGTGGGGATCTTGGTCATGTCAGCACCAAGTGTCCGAGATAGACTGTCACGTGTCATAACTGTGGGATTGCTGGGCATAAGGCCCGTTTTTGCCGAAGGGACTCCAAACCTACTCCGGCGTCATCTCAAGTCCCGAAGCAGTCAACTGTTAATAATCAGACCACTCAGTCCACGTCGTTCAAGACGACAGGAGCGAACAAAGACGGAGCAAAGAGCTATCAGACGGGAGCGTCCGGTTCGGGGTCTGGCAAGCCCCGAATTTATGAGATGAAGAAGACCGACGATCCGGAGGCCCGGATGATCTCAGGTACACTCGATATTCTATCTCAACCCGTGTGTACCATTTTTTATACTGGTGCATCTCATTCATTCATTTCTGAGTCATGTTTGAGTAGGCTACGTCTCGGTAGTGCTACTAGTTGTGAGCCGTATGTCATTGGTCTACCTGATGGTAGACGAATTATTGGAAATCATGAGATTCAAAATTGTCCGATTCAGCTTCATGGCCGTGTATGGATAGCAGACCTAATCATGGTGGATTTACCGAGAGACGACGTCATCTTGGGTATTGATTGGATGGATCGTCATGATGCCATCATTAGTGTCCGTAAGCGTATTGTCCCTATCATTTCTGACGATGGGGTCGAATGTGTTTTTCAGGGAGGTAATCTCGGCTGTTCTGGTAAGGTCATTAACTTGATGAAAACAGTGAAATTACTCAGTCAGGGGTGTGTTGGTTATTGGTGCTATATGACCAAAACCGAGAAATCACCAATAATGTTGACGGATATTCCGGTAGTGAGTTACCTGGTTTACCTCCACAGAGAGATGTGGAATTCACGATTGAGTTGGAGCCTGATACGTCTCCATTATCGAAGGCACCGTACCAGATGGCCCCGACCGAAATGCAGGAATTAAAGAATCAACTTGAGGAGTTGTTCAAGAAAGGTTATATCCGACCGAGTGCATCCCCGTGGGGATCACCAGTGTTGTTTGTCAAGAAGAAGGATGCTTCATTTCGCTTCTGTATTGATTATCGGGAGTTCAACAGGGTGACGATCAAGAATAAGTATCCTGTACCCCGTATTGATGATCTCTTAGATCAACTTTAGGGAGCTTCAGTATTTTCCAAGATCGACTTAAGATCTGGATATCATCAGTTGCGAATTCGAGAGTCGGATATCGCAAGGACAGCGTTTCGTACACGCTATGGTCATTATGAGTTCGTGGTAATGCCATTTGGGTTAACTAATGCACCTGCGGTATTCATGGAGTTAATGAATCGGGTTTTCATCGACTTTTTGGATCAGTTTGTTGTTGTCTTCATTGATGACATTTTGATTTATTCTCGTGACCGAGAGGAGCACGAGATTCACCTTCATCATATTCTCGACGTGTTGAGACGAGAGCAACTTTATGGAAAGTTTTCCAAATGTGAGTTATGGATGTCCGAAGTGACATTTCTCGGGCATGTAATTTCATCAGACGGGGTGCGTGTTGATCCTCAGAAGATGGAGGCTATCCAAGATTGGTTACCTCCGAAGGATGTTAAGGAAATCCGAAGCTTTCTCGGATTAGCCGGTTATTATCGGCGGTTTGTGGAAGGATTTTCTAAAATCGCTCAACCATTGACGAACCTTTTGCGAAAGGATAAGAAATACACATGGTCCGACGCGTGTCAACGGAGTTTTGAGGAACTCAAGAGCCGGTTAATTTCAGCACCTGTACTTTCCTTGCCACAAGGGACGGAAGGATTCGTGGTTTATAGTGACGCGTCCGGACATGGTCTCGGATGTGTATTAATGCAGAATGGGAAGGTTATTGCCTACGCTTCATGGCAATTGCGACCTTACGAGGTTAATTATCCGACCCACGACCTGGAGCTAGCAGCTGTGGTTTTCGCATTGAAGATTTAGCGTCATTACCTTTATGGCGTCACCTGTCAGATATTCACCGATCACAAGAGTTTGAAGTATATATTTACTCAGAAGGAGTTAAATATGCGACAGAGGCAGTGGTTGGAACTAATCAAAGATTATGATATCGAGATCCTATACCACCCAGGTAAGGCAAACGTGGTTGCCGATGCCTTGAGTCGTAAGTCCGTTCAGGAGTAAATGTTTGCTCGTTTAACAGTTCAGAAAGAGCTTCAGTAGGAATTTCTTAGACCTGAGATCGAGGTCTGGCTTTAGCGAGTGCAAGGGCAACTTTGCATGTTAGAGATTTCATTGCCACTTGAGGAGGCAATCCGAGCGAATAAGGGTTCAGACCCATCATTGTTATGCATCCGTGAGGATGTGGCTCAGGGGAAAGCCCCTGGATTTGTGGTGCACGAGGATGGGCCATTGCGATTCAAGAATCGGTTGTGCGTACCGGTGATTGACGAGTTGAAAAACTCGATTTTGAGAGAAGCTCATGCTACCCCTTATTCCGTTCATCCGGGGTCTAGCAAGATGTACAAGGACTTGAAACAAAATTACTGGTGGAGTAATATGAAGCGAGAAGTTGCGGAATTTGTTTCGAGATGTTTAACCTGTCAGCAAGTCAAGATTGAACATCAGCGACCGGCAGGTATGATGAAACCGCTCCCTATTCCAGAGTGGAAGTGGGAAGATATTTCTATGGACTTCATCACGAGTTACCGACGAGTCGTCGTGGCATGAATACAATCTGGGTGATTGTGGACCGCTTAACTAAATCAGCCCATTTCCTTGAGATTAAGGATACGTGGGGTCCCGAGAGACTGGCCCAGTTGTTCATCAAAGAGATAGTGAGATTTAACGGTACTCCTAAGAGTATCGTTTCCGATCATGACGGACGATTCGTGTCACATTTTTTGGAAATCAGTTCATCGGGCTATGGGAACTCAGCTTAATCTCAGTACTGATTTTCATCCTCAGTCCGACGGACAATTAGAGAGGACTATTCAGACATTGGAGGACATGTTGAGGGCATGCGTCCTCGATTGGAAAGACGATTGGGAAGCCCAATTACCGTTGATTGAGTTCACGTACAATAATAGTTGGCATGCTTCGATTAAGATGGCACCTTACGAGGCCTTGTACGGTCGTCATTGTCGATCTTTGTTGTGTTGGGACGACCTATCAGAATCAATCGACACCGAGCCCGATATGCTTATAGCCGCCCGGGAGAAGGTAGCTTTGATCAGGAGTCGTATGTTGAGTCGACAGAAATCATATGCAGATAATCGTCGTCGACCATTAGATTTCGAGACAGGTGACCACGTTTTGGTCAAGGTATCCCCGAGTCGAGGTATTTTCTGTTTCGGAAAACGGGGGAAGTTGAGTCCGAGATTCATTGGACCGTTTGAGATTTTGGATCGAGTGGGCGAGTTAGCTTATCGATTGGCTTTACCTCCGACGTTGAGCCGAATTCATAATGTGTTTCACGTCTCTCAGTTGCGGAAGTATGTTGCCGACCCGAGTCACATACTTCAGTTCGACGAAATCAAGATCGCGGATGATCATTCGTATGAGGAGCGCCCCATACTAGTTTTAGAGCGGCGAATCAAACAGTTGAGGAACAAGACGATTCCTTTGGTCAAGATTCAGTGGTCTAGACACGGAATTGAAGAGGCTACTTGGGAAACCGAGGAGAGTATGCGGGAGAGTTATCCCGAGTTATTTGACCCTTAGTTTCGGGGACGAAACTCTTTTTAAGGGGGGGAGTATGTAATACCCGGTTGTAATTCATTCATTATCATTCAGTAATTATCAGTCAGTAATTGTCACTTAGTATTTTTCACTCATTAATAATCACTCATCATTCATGATTCATTCATTTGCGTTCATTGTTGGCATGTTGTAACCATGTATCAGTTACCGATCGTCATTTCATCTCCGTTTGAGTGTCGAGACGGAAGTATTATCATTATCATCATGATGCGTAGTCTTGTGCTGGAGGTTTCGTCTTTGGCATGTGTTGGAGTTGTTCACTTTCACATACGTATGGTATGTCAGATCATTCATCAATCGTAGTGAGAAATCGGAGTTATCGGATTTTCATCTTATCCAGCAACGAGTTACGGCCGTAAGGATTGTCGGATACGGCCGCAACAGGTGTTCGTGGATTTCAGGCCATTTTGGACGAACGGGACTTACGGCCGTAAGGGTTGCGACATACGGCCGTAAGTTGAGCAGGTACGGCCATAAGGCTTGGCCGGTTACGGCCGTACGTGTCGAGCAGGGTGCCCAGGCATTTTTGGACGAAGGCGAGATACGGCCGTAAGATGGGCAGGTTACGTCCGTAAGGTGTGTTCGTGATTTTTAGGTTTTGTTCGGACGAGGAGGACTTACGGCCGTAAGGGTTGCGGTATACGGCCGTAAGATGAGGCAGGTACGGCCGTAAGGCTTGTCCGGATACGGCCGTACGTTACAGGCAGGGTGCCTGGTCAGTTTCGACGAAGGGGGCTTACCCCCGTAAGTTTGGCCGGATACGGCCATATCGTTCGAGTTACGCCCATAAGGTGTGCGGGTACGGCTGTATGGATGTCGGCAGGTGTTTTAGACGAGGGCGAGTTACGCCCGTAAGTCAAGTGCGGGTACGGCCATAAGGCTGTCGGCAGGTGTTTGGACAAATCCGAGTTACGGCCGTACGAGTTGGCTGGTTACGGCCGTAAGGCCGTTGACCTGGGATGTTACGGCCATAAGAAGTCCGAGTTACGACCGTAACTTCCGGTAGTTTATAAGGACTTGGACGGGACTTTTTCATCATTTTCCTCATTCTTCAAGTTATATCCGAGAGAGAGGGCTTGAGAGAGAGATCTTTCCATCATCTATCACTTGGGTGTTAGATTTCATCATCTTCATTCGTTTGGGAAGCTTGGGTACTCGATTTAACTCGTGTTCATCGGATCGAAGTGTTTGGATCTTCAAGAGGTAATTTCTTCAACATCTTGGATTTCGATTTTGTGTTGAGATATGATGTTTTGGACGTTATAATCATGTTATATGAAGGAATATGCATATGATTATGAGTTTGTATAAAGATTCATTGGACTATTGAAGGATTATTCAAGAACACTTTGAATATTAAGTTGGATTTGGGGGTTTTTGATTAATTGTTGTTGAAATCACGATTTTGGATATTCATATTGGATTATTGATTGTATTGAAGATGTTCTGTTGGTTTGAAACACTTCTCGGGGATTTGATATTGGTATAATTGAGGTTTGATTGTAAATAATCGGAGATTGGCCACAACGTGTTTGATATAATGCCCCAATGAACTTGGTTTAGTCGTATCGACGTTTTGAGTTCGTTATATTCGTGTTTGATACGTATGTTGAACGGATTGTTGGTAATTGTGTTATTCAAGGTTGTTTGAGCGACCGACATCTCATTTAGGACATTTGTTCGTGGAAGGATAATTGTCACCGGTGTTGTGTAAGTTAATTCTTACTCGGTTAAAAGGATATTCATTCCTTTTGTTGTTGTTCATTCATAATCATAACTCATTCATCATTGTATTAATCGTATTGAGACTTGTAATTGTCGAAAAATCACTTCATTCACGAGGAACGACGGTTCCAATCATTTCATTGAGTTATCAATCACTTCACTATTATTTTCATCTCGGTGAGTCATTCTTGACTTTGTCGGATTATTATTCATTGATATTCATTATGGTCATTCTCGTTCATATGACCTTCTGGGTTCATATTGCGTGTCCGGGTGCGGATGTGTGGAATTTTTAGTCGAGCACGCGATGGTCATGTATTAGGATCGATACATTGGACTGTGCACACGGTAACGATTACCTCCGTGAGACTAATTAGGTACAAGGACGGGTGTGTCCGGTCATTCGTCTTAATCGGCACGTAACATTACAGCGCATTTATGATGCTCCTCTTCAGCGTAATTCATAACTAAGGATATTTCATAACTTAAGATATATCATGATTGTGTATTTTCAACCCTTGAGGATTGTTGTTCTGTGTAACTGACCCCATTAGGGGATATTGTTTTCAGGTCACGGCAAGGCCAAGGCACGGGAAGAGCATGTTGATGGCGAGGAGTCCCAGTGATACTAGTAGGGGGCCCCAGTCATTTCAGTCATCCTTATTTCTCTTCATTTGTAATTCCGCTGCAAATTCCGTTTGAGATATTTATTTATTCAGGGTGGTGTATTTTATCTTCATATAAAATATACTAGTATTCTGTATTATCCTGGTGTATTGTACTTAAGCTCCTCATCGGAGTATTTGGTAATATAATGTGGTTCGGTACTATAATTATATTATTTAATTCATCAGTTTTCATTCGCCTGGTGGGTCCCAGTCGGGGGTCCACGGCACTGTAATATCCGCCTAGTTTGGTGTGTTACAACACAATCGAGAATATCATCAACATGATAAACTCCAATATGACCAACCAGAGGTCAAAAAACAATCGAGAATACCTTCACACGGTAAACTCCATCACGATCAATACAGAACCACAGAAACTGATATACGAACGAACAAAGTTCTCAAAACATTAAACAAATCATATACAGTGGATGTCAATGAAACACAACCGACTGGTGAACATACTCCTCGGCATACGAGCAACCAATCACAAAACGACGAACATATCTAATTATACATGGAGCATGAATGACCACTCAATATCCAGATCAACCAACATGGGGTCACCATCCCCAAATCTACACTTACAAAGAAATCTTTCAAAAATCACTATGGTAAAAATCACACAACTACCCTACCAATGGAATCACATAGCATATATGTCTCGATTTCACGAAATCCACAAGTTCCAAACTTATATCCTGTGCATGGATCTACAACACGCAGCATATTTCTCTTATCTGATCAACCAACCGATCATCCCTGGATAACCAAACTATCATACTGAAGTTCGGATCTCTTTTCATCGTACCATACTGATGTATTATTCAGTTCGTGAGTCACACTCATAACTTCACCATGATATGCACTATGCACTAAATGCATATGTATACCAATCACATTTTCAAAACCAAATTGAAATCATATAGTCTCGTCAAGAAGACAATTTTCGAAAGTTCTTTCAAAAATTTCAAAACTCCAAAACATAAATTTTGGTAAGACCACAAAATAAATTTTTGAAAATTAAATTGGCTCGCTGGTGCCAAGTATTCGATAACAGTTTCCTTCGAATCCACACGATTTCGAAGTTTTAAAATGAAAACTATGCAAATGATTGACCACATCCATACTCCTTTATACCAATTCGGTTCGTCACAAATATCCACTGAAATTCCATCATAAAACCACACGATAGGGTTCCAAAATCTCAACATATAAACTCCGACCAAAAACTCCTTTTTCCACATATGACTCGCAACGTCAACCATTAACCCATCTTAGGTCACCTCAATATGCTTATGACAAAACATGGAATAATCAACAAATCAAACACAGCGAAAGACTTCCCGAGAAGTTTCATTTGAACAAGTAAACCAAAATCGCGAAAGGCAGAACAAAATAGATAGACGATTGATGAAGTGTTTTACAAATCTCAGGAGTTTTGGAAAACAGAAAAGCCTTTTGAAACATTAGGGTCTCAGCCCCTATCTCGTTCCACATTACAAGAAGTTTAAAAAGTAGAAAAGCCTTTTGGATCTCAAGTCCTGAGTTATAAATCTATTTCAAAATCGATTGGGTCTCAGCCCAAAAATCATTTTCCGTAAAACATCCATGAAATATTCGTTTTGAAAAGTATCATTTTCAAATGCTCGAAAACAGTTCCATATATCACAAAATGAACTAACATGACTACATGTTCTTCTCAACCATGCACAACATTTCTCCCAAATGCACAATTCCGTTCCAAAATCTAACCAACATATTGATTTACAAAATCATAGCGTCTCAAGATTATCGATTCTGTCCCAACTCTGTCATCTCATACTGTAACGCATAATATTCTGTTGAATCTCAAAGCATATCAACTTAGAACGTCAGTAAATCTCAATGCATACCGTTACAATCACGTCTTCTATTGGTCCGTGATAAACCACTCGTACTTGTCTTTTTGTCGGTCCAAGATAAACCATTTTCCTTTTCTATTGGACAAGGAATCAACCACTCTAGCTTTCTATTGGTACTAGATAAACCTCTCGAAGATATCGATTGCGATTCTAATAATGTCGGATCCTTGATCCTAATAACACCGAATCCAATCGTATCTTTTCTTTTACCTCTCGTGTATGTATTGAATGTATAAACACTCAAACTAACAATATAAGATCAATATTACAACAACAATAGAATGTATATGAATATCAGATCAATGTCTTGAATGCTTGAAGTTGTTGTATGGAACAATACCATAAGAATGGTATTTATAGGCTTCTTCATCAAACTAGCCGTTAGCTCCATGTGCCTTCATTACGTACGCTATCAGTTCTCTGACGTATGCTAGCTCATTTACATACGTTAACCTTGAAGGGTTACGTACGTTAGTCTCTTCATAAACCAGTTCAGTGACCTTCGTATTATATGTTACGTACGTTAGTATATTGTCCATTACGTACGTTAAGTGTACGTCATTGCTGACGGCATATGTCCGTTGTAACTTTTCTAACTTTGACTCCTTTAACGTTCTTCTTGTTTAAACTCTGAACACTCCATTACGTACATTAGCCATCCTTGCTTACGTACGTTAATCTCCATGCTTTACGTATGCTAAGTAACATTGGTTACGTACGTTAATTTTCCCTTTTTACGTACGTTACGCTATCTGCATAGCGTACGTTATCTTCCTCCAGTCCAGCTTTTTGCACTTCGTTTCCTTCGATGCTTTGCTTCGTCTTTTTGTTGTTTTGCTTCGTTTATCAACTTTAATCATCAAAACACTTTTAAGCATGTATGGAACAAAATGTTCCAACACGTTTAAGGGGTGGCTTAATGTACATTTGGAAAATGTTGAGTCTCGCCATTTTGGCCTGAAACTTGTAAATGATTTTATTTTGTGATGGTATTTGGAAAATGGACTTTTGAAAATTATTTAAATACATTACTGTCTTTTCTCCTGTTGGCATATTTGAAATGTTTGCGAAAATGACTTTTAGCCTGGGGGGTTCCGGCGTAGGGCCCACGGCACTGTAATATTCCCGTACGGTTTTGGGGGTGTTACAGAAGATGGTATCGGAGCTTGGGTTTTGTGAAACCCGAGCATGTGTGTTATGTGGCTCTACCAGTACGGTAGTAGCGTGACTTTTGAAAATAATTTTTTTGACTTTTGAGTAAAACCAATTTTTGGAGGTTCCAAAATATTTGAGATCTTTTCAAATTGCTAGTTGTGATATTGTTGTGTGTTGGTTTTGTGTTGGGACTTCGTATGGGAGTCGTGTGCTAGTATCACGGGATATCATTGGCTTCACGCACCTGTAGGTATATCGTTTTGGTTATTCGTTTGTGGCGACGATTGATTGCTTTTGTGATGAGTTTGGAAATTTTGGTTGATCTGTTTTTTATGACAGGGTTGCAAGTTTCGAGAATGAAACTTATTTTAACGGGGGTAGAATGTAATATCCAGATTTTCAGTATAAATTTTTTGCGTTATTTTATCTGAGATATACTGCATAGCTTGGTGTCTATACAGTATGGATAAAATAATTTGAAGACTGTGACAGCTGTATTTGTATAATTGTCGTACTTGGTCGACAATTGTATTTGAGGATATCGTGTATCAGAGGTATCGTATCAGAATATTTTAGGATGAGTATATGTATTCAGTATGTGAGTATACGTATCCAGTATGTCGAGACGGACATGAACAATTGGATTTGGCTGAGTACATGATCACTTGGATTCGCGTAGTATGGTTTTCAAATCCGATCAATTTTAAAATTTGTAAAACCTCGGAGTATTTCCAAGGTGTCGAACCCAAGGGAATTGATGTGTCGAAAATAAAAGAAGTAACTCTACTCAAAATTCGACTGCTATTTAGGAATCCGAAAATTTGTTTGCTTCTAATTATCTAAATTTAAAAATCGAAAAAAATAAAAATATAAATAAAAGATGAAATATCTAAATTAAGCAAATAAAGCAAATTAACAAGATAAAATCACAAGTCGAAAGGTAACTGATCCTAGGGTAGTATCATCTAATTGAGTTCACACAATCCATTCACTTGATTCCTTCTCCCCAAGATTTAATTCAATTCTAGAAATAATCACTCGGTCGATCTAGAATTCCTGTCAAGGCAACCTAGAAAGATAGTTAATTAAAACCCTTTTCCCCGCCAGGGCTCAAAGAATTAAAATCACTTAAAAAGAACCAACTTATTTATCTATGATTTATCTTTCTCCGCTAGGTCTCAAGATAAAATCATATTGTGCATCAAGTATTTCCACTAATCAATTACTCCTTCCGGACAAAATCAATTAGCTAACATGCATCGATTAAGGGCCCTTTAATCTAACATGAGATTTAACACAACTTGAACACGAGCCTAGGATGAAAGGTCAAAAGGTAATCAAAAGAACATCATGTGAACATCAATTAAAATTACTAACCCTAGAATCAATCAATGAATTAGCCCGACATAATTGAAATCAAACAAGAAATTGATGAAGAATGCATATTATTAATATGAAAAGAGAGATTACAACCCTTATGGATGAACTCCGAGTCTTCTATCTGCCTAAATCAATAATAATTCTCCTCCAAAAAGTTCTTGCATCAAAGAAATTAATCTTGCTAAAAAGTGTAAAAATCGCTCTAGATAATAAAAGATGAAAAAGGGTCACAAAAGATAGATAAAAGATCCTCAAACTAGGTCTAGAATGAGGTTTATATAGCCTAAGGGGTTAAAATCCCGATTAGCCCTAATCTAGGAAATAAATAATATCCAAAAGAGTCAAAATCCGTCAAAACGAGAGCTCACTGGGAAGCTTCGGCTGGCCTATCGGCCGATAGCCGCCGATAGGTGGTTCGTCGATTTCTTCACTCGATAGGCGGGAGCTCCTTTCGGACGGCCCCATCGGCCGATAGTCGGCCGATAGGTCTTCTCGCTTGGCGCAAAATCGCTTTCTTCGTCCGTTTGACTCGACTCTCGGTCCTTTGTCTCGCTTTTGGGTCCTTTTGGCTCTAAAACCTGCAAACACACAATAACCAACCCAACCGCGTAAAACGGATCGACTAATCAAAAATAATCCAAATACGAGCACATTAATCAAGAAACGAGATAAAAACCAAGAATAAAATCCAAGAAATAAGAGGTAAAATTACCACTTATCAAACCCCCAAACTTAAGCCTTGTTCGTCCAACAACAAAAAGAAAAGAAAAAGAAAGTCGTGAATCATCGTGCAATTCATAGTGTTCAACCTAATCAATACTATCCTGTAATTCTCTCTAAATAATCCGATTGTCGTAAAAGCGAGCTGCACTCATAATAATGATTCCGCAAAGTAGTCAAGTTCATCCTAGTCATTCGCTCATGAAGAAAATCCACTCAAAGATTAACAAAACGTGAGTCAAATCGACCACAATATGAAAGGCTAAAATAAACAAGCTAGTTCGTCCTGCTACACGCCTAGTGGCACATTTTTCACGAGTTTCATAACAAATAAACCTCGGCCAAGATTCCCTTATATAAATGTTCAAGAATTTGATTCGAGTTGACCACTAGGTTAGGATCTCGGGATGTTTCATCGGGGTAATTCTAGGGTGGAACTTCCATTCTCATGTATTAGGAAACCGTTTGACGTAAAAGACACTCATGGGGCACATGGATGCTTCTAGTTACTAAGTTCCCGTCTACAATGGGAGAAACAACTCGAATATATAATTTCCGCATGTCCGAATCAAGGTCGCCGCTTTACGCGAGAGTAAACAATGGGTCACGCGAATACCCCTGTTACTAAGTTCCCTATCATTGACACATATGAAAAATCTAAATCACTAGTCTAATCGAGTCGTCGTTTTACGCGAGGGTAAACAACGGTCACGCGAATGCCCCGGTTACTAGACTTCCCTTCATAGAACAACATTATCTCAATTTTTGGGAAAACCGACCGACTCTAAACTCTATCTAAGTGCCAACACGATCGACGAAACAAGATTTACTCACTATCCTAAGATGTAACCAAAACGTATTGACGGTGATTTTAAAACAAGTATGTATCGTCTCTTATCTGCCAAGACCTCTACAATCACGAAAAATTTTGGACCTAAATAAATACTATGCAAAACAGAAATAACTGACTACAACTCGACTAAAACTCGACCGTTTCTTCAGAGAGAAAAACAGTGTCGTAACATCGGTTTCACACAAATAGAAGCACGAAAAATTCACTAATAAAGAAAAACTAAGACAAGCAAGGCTATCTAAAACAAACAAAGAAAAGCAAATAAAAGCAAACACGAAATCTAAAAAAAAAAAAAAAAAAAAAAAAACTACTACGACCAAAAAAAAAAAATAGAAAATAGAAACTAGCAAACACACCAAACGAAAATGAATAAAAAAAATCTAAAAACTAAGCAACCAAAAGCCAAATCCACGCAACACCAATAAGATAAGCACAAATAAAAACAACGGGCACCAACACACACAAGCAAATAATGATACAAGGCAAACAAGGTACTCACACGTAAAGAAATTAACAAAGCCGCACTTCTTCCCCCCCCCAAACTTATTTCGCATCCCAAAGGAGGAATAAGTTTGAAAAGAGAAAGAAGTGGCTTTGTTAATGGAGTACCCGATCACAAAGGGCGGAAATGGCGGGTTTGTCGGTGAGCTCGGATCATAGCGGGCATGTGAATCGGGGAAAGGAGCAAAGTGGTACATCTCATGTAGCATTCGGTGGTAGTGGTCCTCCTGTGCCCACCTATCTTCCTGTCTCTTCCTCTCTTGCTCCCTCCAAGCAATCTCCTCTTGTCGCCACACTCTGTCCTCTTCGGCGCGTCTCTCCACGAGCTCGTACAACTCATTGACCCGAGTGGCAACAACACCCACCCGAGTCTCAACCTCGCCCAACCGAGTTCCCAAAGAACCAAACTCGGCTGTCAAAGAACGCATACTCGCCAAGTGATAATTATCTTGCGCTTGCATACTCTCGTCGTGTATCTCTCTCTCTCTCTCAAAAAATCTCGTCTCAAAAGCATCAAACTCCGGAGCCCTCATCTGAAAACTAGTACCTCCACCGGTGGGAATCTCGTCACGGCTACCCCCCTCGGGTATATCATCCATCTCCTCCTCGGCTCCCTCTAAGAACGGCGCATCAATGGTCACCTCCCGGCGTTGCCTCTTACGAGATGCATCCAACGGTCGGATAAGTGCCACATGAGCCGCGGAGCTCATACTCCACCTCGCATATACATCGGGCGCGTCGCCCATCACAGTGGTCAAGGTCGGAGAGGGGAGTCGGAAGAGGGACACGGTTTTGTTCCGACTGCAATTTCCGAACCCCTCGGTGAAGGCAAGCATCTCTTGCCTCTGTAGTGTCGGTTTATCCAAATAGATGTCTCGGGACACCGGCTCTCCGCTAATGCGCACCCGAGATGCTCCGCGATAGGGGTTACGAACGCCCCAATCCCAATCCTCTGCTTCCCGGCCACCGGCTTGTTTCTCCATATGCTCAATCGTAAAACATCCGGCGTGCTTCCGTGTACCGTTCAAGGCCGACCATAAAAGATGAAGATCGGTGGACAAGCACGTCCCCGAGTCGGTACGGCTCAAAATCGTCGATGTGAACAGCGGTGGACATAACGGAGAACCGGGTTCCCGATCGAGAGGCTTTGGCATATGTCGGATTATAAATAAGAAGCGTCTCCTCCCTGCGGGAAATCATCTTGGACCACAGCTCTAAGTTTTCTTTGGCATGATCGCCTCACTGAATGATCCGTCCTCGGCCCCGTTGATAATGGCATTAACTTCGTCGGCCGAGAGCTCCTTTCTATGTTGTCGAGATTGAAGCGAATAGACGCCGAGTCCCGTTCTCCCTAAAAACCTCAAGTGTGGACGAAACTCCACGGTGAGCACGTGGTAAGCGAGGTAGTTAGCCCGAAAATTTGCTCAAACCCGCACCGCCTTGCTAGTAGCACAATATCATCGTAAACACCCATACCGAGCCGTCTCCTCATGCGTAAATCGGCAATGCTTGTGTGACATGCCGATAAGGTGCGACCACCTTCTTTTAGACTCGCCCGGTCAATCTCACTTGAACTTCTTCGGTCGAGTGCAATGGATCGGAATAGCCGGCACTACCTTCATCGGAGCCTTTTCCTTTTCTCGTGGTTGCCTTAGATTTTCCGGCCGTACTGGATTCGACTTCTTGCTTTGCTTTCCCATTTCAACGCTCCTACAAAACAACCATCCAATTAAAATCCAATAAACACTCATAATACAAACATTCAACGAGCATCGACATAATCCCATAATCCCACAATATCAAGAGCCCTCTATAAATCACACAATCTCCCCAAACTTAGACTCCCCATTTCATATTCAAAGGATCAAAATCACCACCCATAATAACAAAACAACACACTACAATCATATTAGGGCAAACTCTCTCCAATCCAATCTAATTCATCAACAATTCAACTCCTATCAATCCCAATTAACAATTCAATTCAACAAATCCACCCAATTTCAACAAAATGCGAAATTAGGGTTCTTCAAATTTGGGGTTTTTTCAAAATTCGTTCAATTTCATCAAATAATCCCCCAATTCGAAGTACCCATGAACAATCAAGCCTAGATAACATGTTTCCCTCAAGATTCTATCAACAATCGGGCATAAAATTCAAAGAACATCAAAGTTTAGCAAAAGCCCCAAAAAGTGGATCCCCAATTCGATTTTCATCAAAACTCCAAAAAGAATCCGTCAAAGTGCTTGAAAACATGTATAGAATTGAAAAACAAGAGGATTAAGAGTCGAAACTACGTACCTTGATCGAGTTTGAAGGAAGAAAAGTAGAAAAAAAAAATTCGCCCCTTTCGTTCTTGTGTTCTATCGGCCGATAAGAGTGCAAGTGTGTGAGAAAATCGGGTGTGAAGTGTTTAAAAGGGGTATAAAATAACCGGGTCGAAGTGGATACTGGGCCGGGTATGTTCCTATCGGCCAGGCCTATCGGCCGATAGGCTGGGTCGATAGGAGCTTCTGTCTCTTACATACCTTATATCGGGTGGGATATCGGTCGATAGGCATACCCTATCGACCACTGCTTGTAATCAATAAAAATTTGTTTATTTTTCTCAGCCTATCGGCCGGGCCTATCGGCCGATAGGCTCGCCCGATAATTTCTTGTCTCAAAATTTTTTCACTGCTCTACTTCACATACTTGGTCCCGTTTTGCTTGGATATGGCGATGAAAGACCCGCAGTATTCAAAACTCGGCATGCATGGATTAGAACTTAACAAAAACTAACAAAGCTACTACGAAATTAGAAACTACAAAAATCACGCAAACGAAAAATCGAAAATAAATGAATAAAACGAACTAATATACATACATACGTTGGGTTACCTCCCAACAAGTGCTACGTTTAATGTCTTTAGCTAGACGATACCTCATTCAACCCGGGTCTTCAGTGACAACTCCCCCTTGAACGGGTTTGTTGATATCAAGATAGCATACGCTCCTCTCATTAAGTCGAGACTCGTTCGCCTCCAACATTCGAACATACTCCGGCAAATCCTCGGAAACTTCATCAACCTCAGAATGTGAGTAAATGGATTGTGAAATACAATGCTCCAACAAGTCGGTCGGGGGCTGCATAATAGACTCAATTTCAAAACATTCCTCGGGCGCATCGTCGGGCTTCTTCATCGCGTCATAGATGGAAATTTTCAGATTTTGATCATTAACCCGGAAGGTAAGATCACCCTCCTGGACGTCGATAAGTGCTCTCCCCGTCGCTAGAAACGGTCTCCCAAAGATCAATGGTTGATTTTCGTCCTTGGGCATATCAAGAACTACGAAATCGGCCGGGAAGACCAAGTGTTGGACTCTAACGAGCACATCCTCCACAATTCCCCTCGGATAAGTGATCGACCGGTCCGCCATGAGTAGAGAAATGGTAGTCGGCTTCATCTCCCCAATCTTCAACCTCTTAAAGATGGATAGAGGCATAAGATTGATGCTTGCCCCGAGATCACACAACCCATTACGGAACGTTTGGTCGCCAATCATGCATGTCAAAGTAAAACGTCCCGGATCCTTCTGCTTGAGTGGGAGTTTGTTTTGAATGATAGCGCTACACTCCTCTGTCATATTTATTGTTTCAAACTTCCTCAACTTCCTCTTGCTTGCTACAGCGTCTTTCAAGAATTTCACGTAACCCGGCATGTCTCTCAAAGCGTCTAGAAGTGGAATGTTGATATTCACCTTTTGAAACATGTCGATAAATTGTTGAAGCTTTTCATCATATCTCGACTTGGCCAAACGTGGAAATGGAGCTTTTTCCTCAAAATTCTTCACATTCGCATCTCCAGGACCTTTCGGCCGATATGTGGGTCGATAGGCTTCACCGGCATGTCAGATGGGTATCGGTTGGGCTATCTACGATAGGCTACCCGATAGGTTCTGCGTATTCCATCTTCTTTCTCGTTTTCTCGCTCCGTTTCTAGTACATCTTTGTTTCGTGTTTCTCAACTTCAGCCCCATGATTATCGTACCTCGTTCCACTCCGAAGCTCGATTGCGTTGCATTGTTGCGTCTTCGGTTGGTCTCTGCCGCTCGGAAAATGCCCCGCTTATGAAATCCGGCTTGGGCGTTCGCCATTTGACTCATTTGGGTCTCCACCATCGACGCCTCGCTTTGTCAAGGCTATCACCGAGTTTCCAATAGATGTCACACTATGCTCGAGAGCCCCGAACCTCTTGTCTACTTTATAAATAAACTCTTTTGACTCGCCTCCAACCGTTCCAACATCTCTTCCATAGGTGTCTTAGCAATCGGCTCTTGAATAACCCCATTTTTCACGTTAAATCCCGGTGGTGGCCGGAGAGCATTGTTCGGATTGGCATAGGAGAAATTAGGTGGTTTCGATTGTTCGGATAAGAGTTCCCCAATTTCCCCTTGCCGGAGTTTCCTCCTTGCATGTAGTACACATCCTCCTTAACTGCAATCGGCTCGTTTAACTCTTCAAAAACTGAATTGACTCCCAAAGTATTCTTTCTTAGCATCTCGAGCTCTTTTTGTTGTTTTTCAAATTTTGCCTTTAAATCACCGTAGGCGTCCTCGTCACCGGATGGAACCTTTCTTCTCGTCATCTTCCTATCGGTCACCTCCTCGTAATCATTGTTGACCGCTAGCTCAATGAGATTCTTGGCCTCTTCATAATCGTTAGCCTTTAATCCCCCTTTCGATGAGTAGTCCAACTCTCTTCTAGCCTTCCTCGTCAAACCCCGATAAAACCGAATATAGATCTCCTCTTTGTCAATTCCATGCTGTGGGCATTTGCGAAGTAGCTTCTTGAATCGGATCCATGCCTCGTATAAATATTCATCCTCATATTGCTCGAATTGCAAGATATCGTTGATTTGTTTTTGCACCTTCGAGGGAGGATAGAACTGTGCTAAGAACAACCGGGTCATCTCTCTCCAAGTACCAATTTCCTTCCGATCTAGGCTCTTGTACCAATCTAGCGCATCGTCTTCTAAAGAAAACCGGAATAGGCGGAGCTTAATGACATCCGGAGGCACTCCGTTTTGCTTGATGGTGGCACATATGTCCAAAAACGACTCAAGATGAGCGTTTGGATCTTCATTCACTCCCCCTCCGTATGTTTGAGACTTCACTGTAGCAATGAGGGACGGCTTAAGCTCGAAGTTGTTGGCATCAATCTTTCCCCAACCTCCTTCTTGATAATCGTCCAGCTTAGGTCGAAAGCGGGCATTCAAAGGGATCTTCTCGGGACGAGCGAGTTCTCGTGGTTGGTCAACAATGCGGGCCATGGTATCAACGAAAGGTATAGTAATAGTCTCGGTTCTCGCTTCTTGCTTCTTCCTCCTCAAAGACTTCTCGATTTCCGGGTCCAAAGGAAATAAGTCCTTTCCTTGGGATCTCGTGATCATGCACCGCCTACAAGGAAAAGAAAACAAGATGTGAGGAAACGAGATCGAATATTAATAATAAAAGTAAACTACCTAAAGTAACAATCTCTTCTTTTTCGAATTATTCCCTTAAATTTTCTATCAATTCCCCGGCAACGGCGCCAAAAATTGATCACTTGGATTCGCGTAGTATGGTTTTCAAATCCGATCAATTTTAAAATTTGTAAAACCTCGGAGTATTTCCAAGGTGTCGAACCCAAGGGAATTGATGTGTCGAAAATAAAAGAAGTAACTCTACTCAAAATTCGACTGCTATTTAGGAATCCGAAAATTTGTTTGCTTCTAATTATCTAAATTTAAAAATCGAAAAAAATAAAAATATAAATAAAAGATGAAATATCTAAATTAAGCAAATAAAGCAAATTAACAAGATAAAATCACAAGTCGAAAGGTAATTGATCCTAGGGTAGTATCATCTAATTGAGTTCACACAATCCATTCACTTGATTCCTTCTCCCCAAGATTTAATTCAATCCTAGAAATAATCACTCTACGATCTAGAATTCTGTCAAGGCAACCTAGAAAGATAGTTAATTAAAACCCTTTTCCGCTGTGGCTCAAAGAATTAAAATCACTTAAAAGCACCAACTTATTTATCTATGATTTATCTTTCTCCGCTAGGTCTCAAGATAAAATCATATTGTGCATCAAGTATTTCCACTAATCAATTACTCCTTCCGGACAAAATCAATTAGCTAACATGCATCGATTAAGGGCCCTTTAATCTAACATGAGATTTAACACAACTTGAACACGAGCCTAGGATGAAAGGTCAAAAGGTAATCAAAAGAACATCATGTGAACATCAATTAAAATTACTAACCCTAGAATCAATCAATGAATTAGCCCGACATAATTGAAATCAAACAAGAAATTGATGAAGAATGCATATTATTAATATGAAAAGAGAGATTACAACCCTTATGGATGAACTCCGAGTCTTCAATCTCCCAAAAACAATAATAATTCTCCTCCAAAAAGTTCTTGCATCAAAGAAATTAATCTTGCTAAAAAGTGTAAAAATCTGCTCTAGATAATAAAAGATGAAAAAGGGCTGCTGAAAAGATAGATAAAAGATCCTCAAACTAGGTCTAGAATGAGGTTTATATAGCCTAAGGGGTTAAAATCCCGATTAGCCCTAATCTAGGAAATAAATAATATCCAAAAGAGTCAAAATCCGTCCAAAAACGAGAGCCCGCTGGGAAGCCTGCCTGGCCTATCGGCCGATAAATGCCGCCGATAGGTGGTTCGTCGATTTCTTCACTCGATAGGTAGGAGCTCCTTTGGACGGCCCTATCGGCCGATAGCCGGCCGATAGGTCTTCTGCTTGGCGCAAAACTGCTTTCTTCCTCCGTTTGACTCGACTCTCGGTCCTTTGTCTCGTTTTGGGTCCTTTTGGCTCTAAAAACCTGCAAACACACTAAAACCAACCCAAACGCGTAATACGGCTCGACTAATCATAAATAAGCCAAATACGAGCACATTAATCACGAAACGAGATAAAAACCTAGTATAAAATCCTAGAAATAAGTGGTAAAATTACCACTTATCAGTACAGAAGGCCATTACGTACGCTAAGCTTAGGGACTTACGTACGCTAAACTGGTAGGCATAACGTACGTTATGTATCATGCATTATGTACGTTATGAGAGGAATCAGACATGATCCAGGTGGTGGCCGACAGTGGGCCCGTGGTCGGCAGCTTTCGGCGCGGATGTGGACAGGTGAGTCAACGGATGGTTTAACGTACGCTATGTAGACGGTGTTACGTACGTTAATAGTATATGAAGATTGTAATATCTGTACCTTTCCATTTTTAGCAGTTTTCATTTTTGGTGTATGTCTATTTTTATCTACTCGCTTGTAACCGTTTCGGCATTTTGAATCTACTTTATTCTTGGAGTTTTTCCATTTGGACGAGTTTCGGAGATGCGTTTACGTAATTCCATTTTATGTTATGTTTGTCGTATGTACGTTCGATTCTCATAAAACTCATTCGTTTTCATTGTTTATTTGTTTACATAAGTTCGTATGGTTGAGTTGTTCGTGTTGTGAGTTTCGGTTTGTCAATCCGACGTCGTATTGTGATTTTCGAGCGTTTGGGCCGTTTTGTAATTTCCTTAAACTTAAGGGAAATTTACTTTCATCGTCAAATTCCAAACCTTCGGGGAATCGGAATTGTGTTTCCTTTTAACGCTTAAATTCGTCATCGAGAATACTTCGTAACCATATTTTTGGTTCGATAGCAGGTCCGAGTTTTGGAGTCGTCCGGGACCGTTCGGACAGCAGCTTTTTAGACTGCTGTCCAGTAGGGTGTTACGGCCGTAACACCCCATTCATTATGGCCGTAATGTTGGCCTTGTTACGGCCATAACAGCCCGCTGTTTTAAAACAGCGGGCAGAGGTCAGAACCTCATTTCAATTCCTTCTTTCGTTTTTCCTCGTCGGGTGATCAGAGAACCTCCAGGGCGATTTCTTCAACTTCTCATCCGTGTATTCTTCATCCTTCATCACCGTGAGATCGTAGGAGCATAACATCATCAACATAACCATCTTCCTCCATCCGAATTCAAGGTATTTTCGTCTAGACCCCTAACTTGTCAATTTTGGGGGTTTTTCGGGTTTTGCTTGATTAATCTCGAATTGTTCAAGTATGTTGTATTATCCCTTACCGATTGTTGTTATTGGGTGATTCCCAATCCAATTTCATCGAGTTTAATCCGTGAATTATCGATTCGGGGAGATTTTGCTTAAACCCTGGCTCGTATCGATTGAACCTATATTGTCATAGCTTGTAATCGGGGTTGTGGGCGTATTCCATTCGATTATTGTTATCGTATAGGACTGAGTTATGTTAATCCTTCATTTAGGAACGGCCGTTTTCCCTCCAGATCATTCGTAGTCGTTGTTCATTCCCGTTTCGTCAAGGATGTCTCAAAGGCAAGTACTTTACATTTGTTTACATGTTCTAGTATTTGAATTATGGCTTTTCGTGGTTGTTGTTGATGGATATGTGTATGTTCACATAGGGACGGTCCGACGGGGCCTCTAGGGATACATATTAGCGTGTGTGTTCATATCACGAACTAGGGTTAACCACCCAGGGATGCCCGATGGGGCTCTGCGGGATACGGTGGTCGTGAGTCTCGTACCAACGGTTAACTTTGAATTGTTTTGTTGGAGAAACGTGTTTTGTGCTTGTGCACCGTGAATATTCTGGAATATAAATAATTTCTATAATGACTTTTGGCGCATATTTTCATCTGATTAGAATGGTAGTTCAAATGGATTGTACTTGCACTAGCAGTTGTCGCTAACCCCTTAAATGGGGGAAATAATTTTATATTTCAGGTACAGGTCATGGAAGCAAACGAGCATGCGAGCTGTGGATGATGGGTAAGCGTGATTCTGTTCAGTGGTTGTCCGTTGGTGTTTTGTTTTTGGAGTTTATTTATTATGTCATTTGCTTAAGTACTCGAGTACTTCTTTCTTAAATTTATTAATATTGTGTACCCATTTTGGGAGTGGATTTGATGACGAATTGTATTGTCAATTTCGGTCTTTTGTTTTGAATGTCATGGATTGAGAAATTGTCTGTGTGTTAATGATGTTTGTCTTTGTCGAATGTCATATTGGTACGTTAGCCAGCCACTGAGTCGACCTGACATTCCCAGTCACGGTAGTGTTAGGCTGAACCGCCTGGGTCAAATGAGTCATCTTGTCTGCCACTTTCTGAAGTATAGTAGCAACACCAATACCAATACCATCACTGGCAGCATGATCCTGATCGCGTGACTGATTGCCACGGCCCCGACCTCTGGCCCTCGACATACTAAACTGAACAGCCATTCGTTAAAATGAGACATAACAACACATAACATCAATCACAAAAGAGGGTCCATACAAGACACACTGCGAAGCACAGAATTATTCTTGCTAACAAGAGTTACCATAGAGTGTTCACACGATAAACTCATATCTGATAGTTCTCATAGATTCGGAAATGAATATTTCTGACAACAACATTTATCAAGTCATCACACACTAAAATCAAGCACATGAGCAAACTACTCGAAACATTCAACACATGCCCAAGGCATCAAGGGCAGCTATCACCGCATACACGACAATATCATTCAAATTTCGAACCATTCTCAAGTGTTACCATTGTTTTTGAAACAAAACCAAACTCTCATAAAATAGTCATAAACTCTCACACTAAAGTTGACGATTACCAATATCCAAGAACATCCCAATTCAGTTGAACTTTTGAAAATCTCAAGTCAAAAATTTTGAGTTAAAGCACTGAATTTTCCGAAATTTATTAAAGTTCAAACTTTCTAACAAGAGTCACGGAAAAACAGTTTAATGACCACAACTCGAGCATCATCAACACGGGTAATGATATTAGTCAGCACACGTTTCTTTCAAACATAATTACCGGATGCACAAATTTAAAAAAATGGAATTTCATTCTCAAACAACAAAAATGCTTGTAATTATCGCTCATTTGTGAAACGGATCAAGGATTTCTTATTTTGAAAATTTTGAAAAATTGTGAAAAATATTTTAGAAGACTTGTCGTTCCTCATAAAGTGGAAAGGAGTCAGTCTAGAAAAAAAAGAAATTTGAAATCATCAATATCCTGTTCCGTTTCGAAGCAAAACTTTCGAATCTTAGCAAAAAAAATTCCAAAATCCTTTCGATCATAACCAAAATGACGGTAATATTTTACAATATGCAAAATACTTTAAAACGCCTACTTCAGATACCGTCTGAAGGTGTCATTTGAAAATACAAGATTAACTCGTCACAGTCTATCCGTTTTCAAAATCCATGCAAAACTATTGATTAACCGCACCATCTAAATATTTTCAAAAATCGGTTCTTTACGAACATACTCAAGTTCGTAATTTCAATTAAGAAAACCGTTTTCAAACCTACACGCAGCCGACATAATTACAACTACCCAAAAATAATCGGACTTGAAACCAAATGCCCACTCGGCAACGATATCACATATTCAATCAAACACAATTCGCGAACACTAAGTTCAAACATACGTCAAAACTACCCATCTGAGTTCCTCACGAACTCTACCGTCGATACATTCTCTGGAACACGTCAAGATTCACAGTTTTCACATCGTATTGCACCAATCGGTGTCCAACCATCAATACAATCAGCTCAATATACACACGATATACCGCAAGTATCAAACACGGATTTCACTTTATAGCACTACACAAACAAAATTACGAACCACAATCATCGCACGTACAAGAAATCATGAAATACCAATACCACGCATAAAATAGGAGACTTACGTCCACAGGCCGCACGGAAATGATGGTTGCACCATGATACTAATCACAACAAATCACAATTGATCACAACGGATCACAATGATCACACTTGTTCACAATTGCTCACCCGGGTGACACGACAAGACACGACTCCGACAAGACACGACTCGACAAGACCCAACTAGACCCAACTGCCTAGGTTTTCGCATACCTAAGCTCTGATACCATTTATGTAACACCCCAATCCACTTAGGGACATTACACGCCATAGATCCTTTCCGCAAGGATCTACCAGGCAGGAAACCACAAAACAAACCCACACGTGGTCAATTCGACCAAAACATAAAACCGTAGACCGATTAGGTCTCTCAAAATACAACATAGCAGTACAACTGATAAACCCAAAATAC
The DNA here is from genome assembly GCA_033398695.1 of Orobanche coerulescens. NCBI lineage: Eukaryota > Viridiplantae > Streptophyta > Magnoliopsida > Lamiales > Orobanchaceae > Orobanche > Orobanche coerulescens. The sequence goes on along the minus strand of CM065801.1, from coordinate 202,843,857 downwards.
AACTCGATCACAATTTACACAACATGTGCATCCTCTTAAGGTCGACAAAGAACTAGAAATAAAATACTCGAACCGACAGATCACTAACGGACAACCGACTACAACTGTGACTAGTATCGCTGCTTTACATCATCCTCCATGTTGATCCTGTGGTGCTCTCTCTCAAATCAGAATACCTGAAAAACATAACATAATCACCCAATGAGGGGTTAGCAATGGAAATCGCTAGCAAGTAACCAAGCTATATAATTATACATCAAGAATACAACCGTTATGAAAATAACCTTTCGACAAGGTAGTAACACGACCCCCGAGTCTAGTCTTTTCAAAATCATTTGCTTTAAAATGGATCATGTGAATCACTCCAGAAATCACTTTAATAGATTATTTAGAGACTTCGGGGGTCTCGGTGTAAAATCATGAAATATGAATATTTTTCCTTTCCAAAAAGGTTTTATATCAAAATCATATAAATGATTAATTTCTCAACCAAGCCTCAAAAACAAAACCACATTCACCAATAAAACCGGAATCCAAGATTCAAGCATTCACAATTCAAAGATATCAAATCAAACACCCAATTCACCTCCGTGGCCTCAACGGGACCCACCCAGATTAGCTCATCGAAAAAAACTCATACACATCCATAAGTTATCTCGACATCGTACTCGCAAGTAACGATTCTTGGAGCCCTCTCCAGACCTACCCGATTAGATAACTTTATGGCCAAAATCGTAACGTCTGACCGTACTTGCAAGTAACGTGCCACCGAAGGCCTCGACGGAACCCTACCCGGATAACATCATTCAAACACGCCCATAAGTTATCATGACATCGCACTCGCAAGTTACGTATCGGATCGTGACTTACGGTTCATGTCACAGTTCTGTAAGGCGGTTCATCGTGCGATGGGTACACAGTTGGACTTCAATATGGCATTTTATCCACAGGACAATGGCCAGTCTGAGAGGACTATCCAGACTATGGAGGATATGTTGAGAGCTTGTGCGCTTGATAGGAAAGATGATTGGGAAGCCCAACTACCTTGAGTGGAGTTCACCTATAATAATAGTTGGCATGCTTCAATTAAGATGGCACCTTATGAGGCATTGTATGGCCGTCGTTGCAGATCTCCATTATGTTGGGATGACTTGTCTGAGTCTCCAGGTACGGAACCCTATATGTTGTTAGCGGTTCGTGAGAAAATCGCTTTGATTTGGAGTCATTTATTAATGGCTCAGAGCCGGCAGAAGTCGTATGCAGATAACCGTCGACGACCACTTGAGTTCGAGATTGGTGACCATGTACTGGTTAAGGTGTCTTCTATCGGAGGTGCTTCCTGTTTTGGGAAGAGGGGCAAGTTGAGTCTGAGGTATATCAGACTGTTTGAGATTTTGGAACGAGTAGGCGATCTCGCCTATCGTTTGGTGTTGCCACCGACATTAAGTTGAATTCACAATGTGTTTAATGTCTCTCAGTTGAGGAAGTCCGTTGCTGATCTTAGCCATATACTTCAGTTCGAAGAGATCGAGATAGCTGATGATCATTCGTACGAGAAGCGTCCTGTATGAATACTCGAGCATAGGATCAAACAGTTGAGAAACAAGACAACTCCTCTGTTGAAGATTTAGTGGTCGAGACATGGAGTCGAGGAGGCTACATGGGATACCGAGGATATCATGCGGTAGAGATATCCCGAGTTGTTTACCCCTTGGGTTCGAGGACGGAACTCTTTTGGGAGGGGTATGTAATATCCGGTTGTAATTTTTATTTTTTTATACTGTTGTATTATACGTACTATACGATTATAATTGTACTATAATTGGATTCATATAATATTTATTATATCAAGATATTTCAGAATCAAACTATTTTAGGTTTGACGAGATAATTATCGAGATACTCAACTTGCTTCATTGATTAACATAATTGGTAATGATTGCCTATGGTTTGCATGTTCTTGAGAGTTCTGACTATTGTAAGGGAAACTAATGATGAATTGGGATATAATTATCATATTTTTGACATAGTTAAGTTAAACTTGATGAATTAGTAATTGGTGATGGTTTAAGACATCAGGTATAAGTATTAGTAATGTCCTTGTGAAGATTATAATGATTCATGATGTTATTATCACAATAGGATGATTATTTGAACTTGTTCTTGACAATCTTATAAGATAGAGGATCATGAAAGATTGAAGAACATTATGAACATGTTAATATGTTTATAAGATGAATTGAGAGTATTGAAGTTCATAAATTAGAACATTGATATTCATTAGAATAGTTTGAACTATTCGTGTTGAATTTTGGAAGTCGGTTTTCATGAATTCAAGGTCGTGTTGTGAGATTTTGTTATTGAATGAATTATTTCATTCAAGGTTGCTTGTCCGAGTGAGTATTGTCTTGTTGAAGGACGTCGTTTGTTCGTTTTAGGAAAGACTATTTTTTCCCTCCGGAATTGAGGCAAGTTATCTTGCTTGGTTATAATGATAAGTTATTCTTGTGAATGTTATACATTTCTTGTATGTGTAAAGTTTTATGAATTTATGATTCATATTGAGGTGTTGTTTATGATCGTATCGATCGTTGCGTTGTGGGATTGTACTCCCAAGTTCACTATCTTTGATATCATTGTTCTCATTGATTGTTGTCACTTTGGTGAGTTCCTTGATCCTTGTTGGATATGTGATTACTTGAGTTTTGTTGTCGTGTTGCATCATGACATTTATGGAATTATATCTGCGTGCCGATTGGTTATGTGTAAGATTTTTAGTCGGGCACATATGGTCGTGTGTTGGTATTTCCACATTGGGACTGTGCACACGAGACGATTACTTCGTGAGACTAATTAGGTACATTGTCCCACTTATATCCTAGATTCGGTATACGGGGTGAACATGTGAACGGACACATTTCTGGATCGAACGTACTGTGATGTCCATCTTGAGCCATATTGATTAGTCATTCATACGCCATGTGTGATTGGGTATATTCGGTGGTTTGCGATTAGTTGTTTCATATGACCAAGGGGTATGTTCAACAGTCGGGTTTGTTTCATTGAGATCTATTATATGTGATTTGTATATCATCTTGGAAATTTATTATCATGTATATCTGATCCTGTGTTTAGGCAAAATACTTGTTGTTTGTATTTTAGGTCGAAGGAAGGCCAAGGCGCGGTAAGAGCATTGTGCGGCGAGGGTTTGAAAGATACTAGTTTGGGAGCCCCGAGTCTTCTTTTCTCCGGTTATAATTAAACCGTGTAATTTTCATTTCTGCTTTATAATATTTCTTTTCAATTTTATTATTATTTGGGGTATACTCCTTCTTTATATGGTTTATAGTTGTATTTGAATCCTGTGTCTTGGCGATTTTAGCCGTATGATATATAAGCTCCTCTTCGGAGTGATGGTTAACATTTTGTGGTTCGTTACTACAATTATATAACGGTCAATTAGTGCATTTATATCGCCTGGTGGGCCCCAGTATGGGGTCCACGACACTGTAATCGCCGCCATTTTTGGGGTGTTACACATATTAGGTATGGGATCGTGTACTTAATGAAACACAAATCCAAAGCCCTTAATAAATTTAAGAAATTCAAGGCACTGGTTGAAAACCAAACTGGCAATCATATTAAGGCACTTCGATTGGACCGAAGAGGCGAGTATATAAGCATTGAGTTTGATGAGATCTTGAAAGAATAAGGAATAGCATCACAATTCACACCTCCGGCAACTTCATAATTAAATGGTGTATCAGAAAGAAAGAATCGAACTTTATTGTACATGGTTCTTTCCATGCTTAATTATACCGATCTACCAATATATCTATGGGGGTATGCACTACTCACTGCAGCTCACATCTTGAAAAGATGTCATTCCAAGTTCATTCCTAAAACTCTGCATGAGATGCGAAATGGAAGAAAACTAAGTATTAATCATATTAGGATTTGGGGAGGTCCAGCCTATGTAAAAAAACTAAGGTAGAGAAATTGAAAACGAGGTCCGTCAAATGATGTTTCGTAAGATACCCACATGATTCTACGGGTTATCTATTCTACCCGCACGAGGACAATAGGATCATCGTTGCTTTACAAGTACTCTTTATTGAGGATGAGTTTATTCAAGAAGGAGGCGCATGTAGAAATATTTCTTTAGAAGAACATAAAGAAACTCCTAAGGGAACATCTGAATAAGAAATCAGAACTGAACCATTTGAAACACAGCAACCACCTCGTAGGTCGAATAGGGCATCTCACTTACCTGAGAGGTATGGTTATATGCATCTGGAGGAACTAGATATCCACGCAATACTAAATAATAACCAAGAGAACGACCCTACTTCATATGACTAAGTGATGGTGGATGAAGACTCCATAAAATGGCATGTGGCTATGGAAGCAGAGATATCTCGATGTATATCAATGACATCTGGAATCTTATAGAGCATCCCAAGGTCATAGTGCCTATTGAGAATAAATGGATCTACAAGAGAAAGACTGTTGGAGATGGCAAGGTTTAAGCCTATAAGGCCAGGCTTGTGGCAAAGGGTTATTCCAAAAAGGAAGGAATCGATTACCACGAGACCTTATCGCATGTAGCTATGATCAAGTCTACTCATATGGTGCTAGCTATAGCAGCCTACTGCGATTATGAAATATGGTAGATGGACATAAATACGACATTCCTTAATGGATTCCTCGAGGAGGAGATCTATATTGGAACAGCTTAAAGGCTTTGTGTCCCAAACTGATACTTATAAAGTATGCAAGCTTCAACATTACATTTATAGACTGAAGCAAGCTTCACGAAGTTGGAACATGAAAAAGAAGCCTGTGTTTACAAAAAGGTTAGTGGGAGCATGATTACGTTCTTAGTACTATAATTAGATGATATTCTACTAATAGGAAATGACGTAACTTGACTTCTAAGTACATTCTCCATGAAAGACTTTGGAGAAGCTTCCTATATTCTAGGGATTCGCCTCTATCGAGAAAGAGTAAAAATAATGATAGGACTTTCCCAAGAACTGTACATATATAAAATCTTAAAGTAATTTAAGAAAGACTTTAAAAGATGGTTCCTGCATATGCAACATGGTATAAAACTTTCCGGAACTAAGTGTCCTCAAAGTGAGAAAGATAGTAAGGAAATTAGTATGGCACCATATGCTTCGGTCGTGGGTAGCATAATGATGATATGTTGTGTACAAGACCAGACATTGCATTTGCTGTGAGCGTAGTTAGTCAGTTTCAGGCACACCTAAGTATGGAACTTTGGACCGCCGTGTATCAAATACAACTAACTAATATGCTTTGGACAAAGACTTATGATCTTATCTGCCATTAACCACATAGGACATTCACCTGCTCACTTATAGGAGAGAGAATCATTTCTTGGTATTCAGTAGAGACTGTTACTTGTCCATCGAGTTACATTTTTAGATTGACCCCACCGACATATGATTGGATCAAACTACTCTAATGAATAACTTAATGTCACAGGCACATCTTCTAGTGACCCTCAAGTCTAAGGTTCACGTATAACTATCACAACCTTTAGAGTCATTCATTAACTATGCCAGAGTGAAATCCATGTGATGAGTCGAGGTGAGTCATCCGGGTATACTAATGTAATTAACATACCTATAACGCGTGCTTCCCATAAATATTAGTGATACAGGCACTCTACATGTCAATGTACACATCATACAAGTCTTGCCTAAGCTCAACGCCCAATTAAGTTTTATCAACTTGTGAACTGGTTAAGCATTTGAACTTTAAATACTTCTAGTGTCGATCCAATTATCCAATAAGGGTTGAAATGTTCACTCTCATATACAATGACTATATTTCTATATTTATATTTACTAAGTCAGGAATGCCATTGTTGTACAATAAATAAAGAAACATTCATTTGCCTTTTGATCATAGAGATCTAAATTTATAATTACAAGTACACTGCTCTCGCTCTCAGCCTCTGAGTGGCATCCAAGGGTATATTCCTCACAATCTTTCATTTGCAATCAATGCCACAAGCTTTGGTATCTAATACCCATTTCCTCTAGATGGTGCTCTAAGACCTTCTGAAAAAGTGGCTTGGTCAAGACATCAGTGATGTTGTCCTCTGAGAATATATCCCTTTTGAACCATCTCTCTCACGAGGTGATATTTTATCGCATTGTGTTTTGTATTGTGGTGACACCTAGGTTCTTTGGCCCGTGCAATAGCTCTATCGTTGTTGCAAAAAGGCAAAACGGGTAGCTCTGCGCAAGGCACCACTTGAAGTTCTCCTAGAAATTTCTTAATTCAAAAACCTTCCTTGGAAGCCTCAGAAGCTGCCTCGTACTCTTCTTGGCAGGTGGAATCTGCAGTTGTGCTTTGCTTGAAACTTTTCCAAGATACTGCTCCACCATTAAAACTATAAATTGATCCAGTAGTTGACATCTTATCGTTTTTTTCGCCTTCAAAGTCTAAATTAGTGGAACCGTTCACATTCAGATCTCCATCTTCGTATAAAAGAACCATATGTAATGTTCTTCTCACGTGCGTGCGAACGTTTTTTACGATGATCTCGATTTGCATTAGCTCATGCATAGAATCAACTAACGATAGGGTTTGACTTACCGTGACCCTATAACTTGATCAGGACTTCTGGTTGGTTTATTCGTATACTGTACTCATAATAGAAAAGGTTTTGCAATGATCCCCATCATTCGTTCGCAGTTAGGGTTACAGTCTGAGCCACAGGACTGGTTATGTGTTACTCACACTCTTTGGATCCTCCCATTCCTGACTCAGACGAACCTATAGAGTCGCGTACATAGGATAAACGATGAACTAAAATGAGCTTATTCTCTCTTAGTGAATATTAAATATTGGATTTAAAAAAATTACTTTATTTGGAAAAATTAATACAGTCTAACTAATTAGAATAAATTACTGCTTAATTAATTTTTATTCATTAAATATTATTTTTTAGAGAAATAATTATAACATTATTTAATATAATTTATTAGATTGATTAATTATACAAATACATTAAAATTGAATAAGGTATATTTATCATACTGGACATACGAGAGTCCGTTCACGGATCGAAAAGAACCTTCCTCTCCATTTTCTTGGTTGGCCGCTGTAATGCCCAGATAATTATTGTGTATTTTACCTGAATTCGAACTTGTAACATTTGATTATGTGGTATTATTAATCGAAGTGGGGTTTCCATATTCGTATTCCTATGTTTTTGAGTTTCCAACACTTTCATGCATGCATGCTTCTGCAAGTCATAACGTGCGCTAGACGATAAGCATAACGTACGCTACGTATGGAAGATAACGTACGTTATAGTTGTAGCATAACGTACGTAAGCTTCAGTCAATTCAAGATCAGACAAGGGTCGGCGTGTGGGGGCCGGAAGAAGATCCGTTGAAAATGCTCCGCATGAACCTGGACGGCTTTCCAACTAAGCAAGTCAACGAGGCTTAACGTACGTTTAGGATGGATTGTTAACGTACGCTAAGTGCATGGTCTTACGTACATAAACTGTTCTGATAACGTTCGTAAACAAAGCCAGAATCGAGGCAGTGAGCTATTGCCAAACGTTAACATACGCTAAGGTTGGAGAATAGCGTACGCTAAGGCTTTTACGTATGTAAGGGGTTGCCGATAATGTACGTAATGTTTAGAGTTCTATTTATAACCATCAACCCCCATTTCATTTCCTCCTCACTTCCTTGCCGATTTTTGCAATCTGAAAACTCCCCAGCACCATATATCTCTCATAGCATCATCTTAGCTCGATTTTGAAGATTATAGACCCTTGTGAGTTGGTGTTCAAGCTTCCGGTGTTGTGTTTCAACGAGTATTTCATTGTTCTTCTCTTGGTTGAGGTATGTTAATACTATACCAAGCTGGAATTTATGTTCTTAGCTATAGATTGAGTCTGCTTCGGAGATTATTGAACTCGTTATATCGTAGTGAATCTAGCACCATGTTTAGGAGGATTATATTGGCTGAATTAAGGTTGCCGTTGTTATTAGATGAACCATGATCTTTACCGAGCATAAGGATGGAGTTTCTAAGATGAACATACCTTGATTATGTTTTAGAAACACTCTTTTGATGAACAACTTATTAAGGATTTTCCCCCTGTGAAAGATAAATTCAAGAAGGCGAATATAGAAGGTGTTCAAGTATAATTCTTGCCTTGAAAGATTTCTTTGTTAATCTACATATCGATGATTAGAACAAGGTGAGAATATTAGGGACAATATTTTTTAATGTAGAACTTGATAAGAAGAACTACTCGCGGAAGAACAAGAATCATAGGGATGAATTAACCTAGAACTAGGTTGAACATGATTATCTTGCTATGTATCGTTGATACAACCGAACCAAGCATTTGAGTTGATAATCGGAATTAGAGTATGAAATTTAATGGTATGATGAATATCCTTGTAAATTGTAGATGACGGCATTGTGCCCCATTATGATCTCTTGAATTTACATGCCATTATATAAACCTAGTGTTCGTCGAGAAGTTGAACCGAGAAGCGGCCTTACATTTGTAACACCCCGAACTAGGCGGCTATTACAGTGTCGTGGACCCCCGACTGTGACCCACCAGGTGAATGAAAATTAATGAATTAAATAATATAACTGTAGTACCGAACCACATTATATTACCAATTACTCCGATGAGGAGTTTTAAGTACAATACACCCAGGAAATACAGAATACCTGTATATTTTATATGAAGATAAAATATACAACACTGAATAAAATGAATATCCAAACGGAAATTTGCAGCGGAAATAAAAATGAAGAAACATGAATGACTGAAAAGGACTGGGGCCCCCTACTAATATCACTGGGACTCCTCGCCGTCAACATTCTCTTCCCGTGCTTTTGCCTTGCCATGACCTAAAAACAACATCCCCAACGGGGTCAGTTATACAGAACAACAATGCTCAAGAGTTGAATAAACACAATCATTATATATCTTAGTTATGAAATTAAGCTGAAGAGAGGCATCATAGTACGCCCGTAATGGGACGTGCAAGTGCACAAGACGAGTGTTAAGACACACCCGCACTTGTACCTAATTAGTCTCACGGAGGCACGTTACCGTGTGCATAGTCTAATGTGTCGGTGAACCCGCACCACATGACTATCGTGTGCCCGACTAAAAATTCCACACATACCCGGCCACGTAATATGAACCCAGAAGGTCACAAGAACAAAAGTGACCATGATGAATATTAATGAATAACAATCCGACAAGGGTCAAGAATGACTCACCGAGATGAAATAATAATGAAATGAATGATAGCTCACTGAAATGATTGGAACCGTCGTTCCTCATGAATTGAATGATTAGTTTGATAATTACAAGTCTCAACATGATTAATACACTATGAATGAATTATGAATATGAATGAACAACAACGAAAGGAATGAGTATCCTTTTAACTGAGTAAGAATTAACTTACATAATACCGGTGAATAGGGTCCTTCCTCGAACAAACGTCCTAAATAGAAATGTCGGTCGCTCGAACAATCGTGAATAACACAATTACCAATAATCCGCTTAATATGCGAATCAAGCATGATCACAACCAACTCAAAACATTCCAATTTATTGGGGCATTATGACAAACACGTTGTAACCAATCTTCAATTGTTTACAACCAACCTCAATTATATCGATACCAAACCTCCAAGAGTGATTCAATCCAACAAAATATCTTCAACACAATCAAATAACTCAATATGATTACACAATTCGAGATTCCAACAACATCTAATCGAAACCCCCAAATCCAAAATCAACATTCAAAGTGTTCTTGAAATAATCCTTCAATAATCCAATGAATATTCATACAAACTCATAACCATATGTATATCTCCTCATATATCATGATTATCACATTCAAAACATCATAGTCCACCTTAAAATCAAAATCTAAGATTTGGAGAAAATAACCTTTGAAGATCCAACCTCTTCGATCCGTCGAAACTCGTGTTAATCGACTTCCCAAGCTCCAAAAACGAATAAAGATGATTAAACCCGAATACACAAGTGTTTGATGATGAAAAATATCTCCCAAAATCTCTCTCTCTCTCGGAACCAAAATGAAGAAGTGATGAAATGAGCATAAAAATACCGTTCATGTCTTTAAATACTGCGCAGAGTTACGGCCGTAACTCTGCCACCTTACGGCCGTAACTTCCCAAGTCAACGGCCTTACGGCCGTAATATCCATTACATACGGCCGTAACAACACTACTCCAAACAATGATAATTAATGCACTGACCGAGTTACAGCCGTACTAGAAATACTTTACGGCCGTAACAACAACACTTACGGCCGTATCCTGCCGAACTTACAGCCGTAAGTTGTCTTCGTTGATAACACTTTCCTGCACAAACGAATGCATGCTACGGCCGTAGTCTCCAAATCATACGACCGTACCTTCCTGATTACGGCCGTAACTAGTATGACTTACGGCCGTACGACGTCTTCGTCCAGAAATACATCAATTCCACGAATGCATGTTACGGTCGTAATGCATGATCATTTACGGCCATAACTCACTGCTGGAAATGACAAAATCCGACAACTCCGTCTTCTCGTTACAAATGATGAATGATCCGACATACAATACTTGTATGAATGTAATTAAGTCCAATAACATGCAATAGGTGATACTTCCAACACAAGACTACCAATCACAATGATTATGATAATACTCTCATCTCGATTCTCAAACGGAGTTGAATGACGATCGGTAACTGATACACGGCTCCAAGTATGCCAACGATGAATATAAATGAATTAATATGAATGATGAATGATTATTAATGAGTGAAAAATTATTGTATGACAATTACTGAATGATAATGAATGAATTTACAACAGGGTATTACATTCTTCCCCCTTAAAAAGAGTTTCGTCCTCGAAACTAAGGGTCAAACAATTCGAGATAACCCTCCCGCATACTATCCTCGGTTTCCCAAGTAGCCTCTTCGACTCCATATATAGACCACTGAATTTTAACCAAAGGAATCGTCTTGTGCCTCAACTGTTTGATTCGCCGCTCTAAGACTCGTACAGGACGCTCCTCATATGAATGATCATACGCGATCTCGATTTCATAGAACTGAAGTATGTGACTCGGGTCGGCAACATCCTTCCACAGCTGAGAGACGTGAAACACATCATGAATTCAGCTCAACGCCAGAGGTAAGGCCAATCGATAAGCTAGACTACCTACTCGATCCAATCTCAAACGGTCCAATGAATCTCGGACTCAACTTTCCCCGCTTCCCGAAATGGAAGATACCTCGACTCGGGGATACCTTGACCAAAACTTGGTCACCTGCCTCGAACTCTAATGGTCAACAATGATTATCTGCATAAGATTTTTGTCGAATCTGAGCAGTCAACAAACGACTCCTGATCAAAGATACCTTATCGCGGGCGGCTATAAGCATATCGGGCTCAGTGCCGATTGATTCTGATAAGTCATCCAACATAAGGGAGATCGACAACGACGACCATATAAGGCCTCATAAGGTGCCATCTTAATCGAAGCATGCCAACTGTTATTGTATGTGAACTCGATCAACGGTAGTTGGGTTTCCCAATCATCTTTCCAGTCGAGAACACATGCTCTCAGCATGTCCTCTAACGTCTGAATAGTTCGCTCTGATTGTCCGTCGGACTGAGGGTGAAAGGCTGTGATGAGATTAAGCTGTGTTCCCATGGCACGATGAACTGATTTCCAAAAATGTGACACGAATCGCCCGTCACGATCAGAAATGATACTCTTAAGAGTACCGTGCAATCTCACTATCTATTTGATGAACAACTGGGCAAGTCTCTCGGGACCCCACGTATCCTTAATCTCAAGGAAATGAGCTGACTTAGATAAGCGGTCCACAATTACCCAAATTGTATTCATGCCATAACGACACTTCGGCAAACTCGTGATGAAGTTCATTGAAATATGCTCCCACTTCCACTCTGGAATAGGGAGCGGTTCAGCATACCCGCCGGTTGCTGATGTTCTATCTTGATTTGCTGACAGGTTAAACATCTCGAAATAAATTCTGTGACTTCTCGCTTCATATTACTCCACCAGTAATTTTGTTTCAAGTCTTTGTACATCTTGCTAGATCCCGGATGAATGGAATAAGGGGTAGCATGAGCTTCTCTCAAAATCGAGTTTTTCAACTCGTCATCCGCCGGTACGCATAATCGGTTCTTAAATTGCAAAAGTCTATCCTCGTGGACCACAAATCCAGGGGCTTTCCCCAGAGCCACATCCTCTCGGATGCGAAGCAAACGAAGATGTAAAAAGCTGTCCAAAATGCATGCTTAACATATGTAACAAGGATACCTTAGCATACGTAAAAGTGTAACAATAACGTACGTAATGATCAGTTGATAACGTACATAATGTGATGGTTCTGAGTTCAAACGAGATGAACGTTGGATATGACGTCATGGCATAGGTCAGCGAGCAACGGATATATTGACTATATATAAGGTACGTAATGGGTGATTGATTAACGTACGTAAAGGAGGAAACAAAAGATACTGGACTGAAACTGAATGACGTTAACGTACGTAATGAAGTTGATATAACGTACGTAACATAGGTAACGTACGTAAGGAAGAAGAATTAACGTACGTAATGAAGGCACAGGGAGCTAACGGCTAGTTGGAAGAGAAATGCCTATAAATACCACTTCCTATGGTATTGAAGATACAACTACGCAAAGCAAACGACTCATTGATCAGATATTCATATTGATATTATTGTTGTGATATTGAGCTTATATTATTAGTTTGAGTGTTTATACATTCACCATATACACAATAGGTAAAAGAAAAGATACGATTGGATTCGGTGCTATTAGGATCAAGGATCCGGCATTGTTAGAATCGCAATTGCTATCTTAGTGAGGTCTATCTAGTACCCATAGAAAGCTAGAGAGGTTGATTCCTTGTCCTACGAAAAGAAAAACGGTTTAACTTGGACCGACACAAAGACAAGTACGAGTGGTTTATCACGGACCAATTGAAGACGTGATTGTAGCGGTAATCCCTCGACCCATAGAAGAGAGGTGCAGAGGTTTTGATCTTTATCCTATAGAAAAAGATACCGAGAGAGGACGTAGGCTCGATTATAGCCGAACCTCTATAAATCCGTGTGTCATTTTATTTCCGCACTTTATATTTACGCTTCCGCACAACGGCGCAAATTCTAATCTTGCTCTTCAAATGCTTCAAATAATTCATCGTGAGAGGATGTACTTACTTGACTTTCGACGTCACTGTCGTCGAATGAGCTTCGTGCCATTAGAGCGAGATTATTTTGATTGTTAAAATCATCATCTTCGTCTTCATCGCTCCATGTTGCAATTAAAACCACGTTCTAAAAATGAATCCATAAATTTAAAAATACCCCATTGTGACAAATGTTTTAAAGTTGGGCACCACATTTCTAGTTGCAAAAGCCCAAGACGGACGATAAAATAAAAAAGATTTGGATTCCAAAAGGAATCGTTATTCCTAACATCGTCCATATTTCGAAACAAAAACCAACTCTCGGTTGGATCCCCAAAATTAATTTTTAACAATTGATATTATTCTCACGGGGAGTAATATTTTTAAAAGGGGAGATATTATTTTCAGGGGGAGTCATACCGTATCATGCATATTTTTATATACATTCATTGGAATTTTTATTAGTTTATATTATTTACACTTTTTGCTGATAACAAAAAGGGGGAGAGAAAAGATGAATGAGATAAAAAGCATCATGGAAGAATGACGAGAAAAATAAAATGCAAAAAGGGGGAGAAAAGAAAAAGTCGAAGAAGTCGAAAATTATAGATTCCGTGAAAAACAAAAAGGGGAGAGAAAATTCAAAAAATAAAAAATGACAACGAAGAAGTCGAAAAGGATAAAAAGAAAAAGATGGGAGAACTAACGAAAAGATCAAAGCCGAAAACTTTGATTCGTAGAAATATACATATATTTTATTTTTGCAGGTTTAATCCCATTCAAAGGGTGTTGTTTTGTAATCATCAAAAAGGGGGAGATTGTTGGAATATTTTATTCCATACATTCATTAATAGTGTTTTGATGATTAAAGTTGCTAAACAAAGCAAAACAACAAAGACGCGAAGCAAAGAATCGACGCAGATGAAGATGCAAAAAGCTGTCCAAAATGCATGCTTAACATACGTAACAAGGATACCTTAGAGTACGTAAAAGTGTAACAATAACGTACGAAATGATCAGTTGATAACGTACGTGATGTGATGGTTCTGAGTTCAAACGAGATGAACGTTGGAGATGACGTCATGGCATAGGTCAGCAAGCAACGGACATATTGACTATATATAACGTACGTAATGGGTGATTGATTAACGTACATAAAGGAGGAAACGAACTGAACGACGTTAACGTACGTAACAGAGGTAACATACGGAAGAAGAAATAACGTACATAATGAAGGCACAGGGAGCTAACGGCTAGTTGGAAGAGAAATGCCTATAAATACCACTCCCTATGGTATTGAAGATACAACAACGCAAAGCAAACGACTCATTGATCAGATATTCATATTGATATTATTGTTGTTGTGATATTGAGCTTATATTGTTAGTTTGAGTGTTTATACATTCATCATATACACGAGAGGTAAAAGAAAAGATACGATTGGATTCGGTGTTATTAGGATCAAGGATCCGGCATTGTTAGAATCGCAATCGCTATCTTAGTGAGGTCTATCTAGTACCCATAGAAAGCTAGAGAGGTTGATTCCTTGTCCTACGAAAAGAAAAACGGTTTAACTCGGACCGACACAAAGACAAGTACGAGTGGTTTATCACGGACCAATTGAAGACGTGATTGTAACGGTAATCCCTCGACCAATAGAAGAGAGGTGCATAGGTTTTTATCTTTATCCTATAGAAAAAGATACCGAGAGAGGACGTAGGCTCGATTATAGCCGTACCTCTATAAATCCGTGTGTCATTTTATTTCTGCACTTTATATTTACGCTTCCGCACAACGGCGCAAATTCTAATCTTGCTCCAACAGATTCAGACTCTGATCTAAAGGCGCTGGGGCAGAAGCCCGAGTGTCCACAGTTTGATCTGGTTCGGGACAATAAGCTGCTCTATGCCCCATCTGCCCGCAAGTGTGACACTTCAGCGGTGGGAAGTTGCACTCCAGATTAACGTGGCCTGGGCAACCACAATTAAAACAAGTCACCGGGCGTGTTGAGGTTCTCGGAGCAGAATGAAAACTCCTATTCCCCCTAGCAGAACGTGACGACTGTCCGACAGAATGATTAGTCGTCTGAGATCTCTGGAAGTTGCCACCTTTAGAGCCAAAAAAGTTACCAACAATCTTCTGCTTCTTCGATTCTTCTGTGGCATCATTATGGGGGCTCAACATGTCATAGGCCAAAGCCCTATCTTGGTATTCCTTCAAGGTAGTGCAAGCAAACCCGGCCATGTAACGCCGTAAATCCATATTCATCCGCATGTCAAAGTAGCGGATCTTGTCGCGCTCATCTCGCACTTGATTCTTCACGTGGATTAGTTGTTGGTTGTATTCCACTATCTCTTGTGAGACTAGAATATTCTGCGGCATCGCCTCGAAAAAGGCCCGGATTCTGCCTTCTTGCATTGGCCAAGGACAAAACTCGGCCTCCAGTAGATCTTTAAACTCTCCCCATGTAGCAACACGATCTTGTGGCTTAATAACTTTCCACCACGTCGCGGCTTTCTTTGTAAGGAAGTACTGAGCAATCGGTACCTTCCTCGCTTCCGGACAATGAACCGCTTCGAAGACTTTCTCTAACTCCGCTAGCCAATCCTCCTAACCTAATGGGGTTGTGGCACCGCTGAACTGCGGAGGGTGCATACGGATCACATTCTAAAGCAAGGCATCCGTTGTTCAATTGAACGGCTTGGGCCAAGATGGTCATCTGATTAGCCAATTGTTGAAGGACATTCGCAACTCCAACATCTGCGTTGTTCCCTTGGCCAGTCGACTGGTCATGCTGACTTTCGGTGTCAGGGTGCACTGAGTTAGATAAGCTGGGGGTGGTCGACCCCGCAACGGAACTGAGGGAAACGGCCGCGCTACATCCTCGTCCGCGTCCACGACCACGGCCTCGTCCCTGTCCCCTACCAGCAGACATTCTGAAGGATACATAAAGCACGTATGTACAATTCAAATCGCACGTCATCGAAGTGACCGATTTCTAAAATACCGATTCAGAAGTAAAAGCGATTAAGGAAACATTAGGAGAGTAAGAGGTCTTACAAGTACCGGTCGCACTGTGATGACGGCAAAATAGTGATACTGCAGACAAACGATGACTCAATCGACCCAAAAGACCGACAACCTAGGTATCCATAAACCTAAGCTCTGATACCATATTCTGTAACACCCCCAAGTTATTCAGGGTATATTACAGCGCTGTGAACCCCGCTGTGGGACCCACAAGGCTAATTATACGTGGAACTATGAACTTTGACCGAGGAGGTCCAATACGATGAAATGAAGGACAATACAAATGGTATTCAAACTATTATCCAATATATCCAAATACAACACATCACAATTCAATACCTCGGCAACATAGGCCGGAACATCAAGGAAACTGAAAACCGTACTTGAGTATTCAAAAACTATTCAAGTACAACAACGCTGAATGGAGGAAATACAAAACATAACCAGAGACAAGACACAGCATCACACTTTCCCATCATCTTCGTGCCGACCCGATACCTGCCTATCCGCTCTCCTGGAACCTGAAATACATGAAAAGTATTTCCCCCATAAAGGGATTAGCCGTCGAATAGCTAGTGCAAGTATATCGAATATGAAACACAATACTCATCGAAAAAAAAGTAAAAGTAATCATCATCTCATCAATCCAAGACTAGTATTCCAGAATAACTAAATCTCATAGAATCAGATCAATATATACATGATTAACCGTGGAACCGCACCAGAGGCTACGGAACCCTCAGAAGACCCGCCGGTCCGTCCCAGAGTGGTTAACTCAAAATATCCGTGGAATCGCACCAGAGGCTGCGAAACCCTCAGAAGACACGTCGGCCTGTCCCAGAGTGGATATAAACAATCATGCCAATCATATATCTTACTTTCAAAGTCGAGAATGTACAATCATAAACATATACTTGCCTTTGAGACGTCGAGAAATCGGAAGGAAAAGAGTATAAGTTCGGTAGGTCCAAGAACACAATTCCGGCACCTAAACGATTCGCAAGGAATACGATAATCAATAATACATACTCAAATCACACGAAGAAACTCCTGAAACCCGCCTACAATTCACGAAACTACAAGGGTAAACATCTAGAGGTTGGAAAATCACCCAAACCCTATCACGTCCGAACAAGGTACGAAACAATACATATAATCATAGGGGAAACATGGATACGGGTTAGATACATCATAATCTCAAGTTTCTCAAGCTCCAAAATAGATAAATCGGATGAATCTAAGAAAATTCCCAAAATTCCCAAAAATTAGGGTTCTAGGGATTTTTACCTTGATTTGGAAGATGGAAATGTATTAGATGTTGTGTAATCTTTGTTATCCACCCAGAGATGATGATATTTGAAGAAGGATAGCCTCCCAGCACTCCGAATCACCCAAATCCCACTACTCCCATCGGAAAAAGAAGAAAAGATGGAGAAATGACGATTCCAGGGGTTGACTGCCCCTTATATAAAATCCCAGGTTAGCGCGCGCTAAGAATCAGGGCTAGCGTGCGCTAGTGGGCTCACCCGGTAGTCCAGTGGCTTCTGTCTCGAGGCGTTAGCACGCGCTACCACACCTTAGCATGCCCTAACTGTTGTCCTGCCAAAGTTCCAGTTCACCTTCCAACTCCGATAGCATGCGCTACGACTGGGCATTAGCGCGCGCTACGCAACACCTTTAACGTGCGCTAGCTGCTGCCTAGCGTGCGTTACCAGCTAGTCCAGAAAGTAGAAATATATCACTGCCTCTGCCGACTCAGCTGGTTAGCATGTGCTACGGCCGATGTTAGCGCGCGCTACTGACCACGAATAGCGTGCTCTAGCGAATTCCTAGCGTGCGCTAACCGCTAGTCTAGAGAGCAGAATTAGCTACTGCCTCTGCCATGCTCCGAACGTTATTGCACGCTAAGGCTCAAAGCTAGCGTGCGCTACTCAAGTAGAAATAGCGTGCGTTAGCCTAGGCCTAGCTTGCGCTATCTCCCTGTCCCAGAACATTGCCGAAAGGTTCAGTCAACACGATCATGATCCAAAAAGGTAAGAAACTCTAAATCAACATCGATAACATCTCAAAGTGTTTATAGAGCGATAAAAGAGGAAGAACGGCAAGGTCAAACAATCAATAAAAAGTAAGGTTATTACAGCAACCCCCTAATTCACCGGACTGTAATGTGAATGACTTAGGATGGTTTAGAGCCATTCAATCTCTACAAGTAGAGAAAACATGCAGGACACTCAATGATCTTCTAAATGCAGTGAATGATTCATTTTAAATGCTATCTCCCATCACACTTAACAATATTTTCCTAAGTCTACAGGGGTGTATGATTGAGATCTTGAAGGTGAAAGGTCAAAATTGCTACACGATCCCACACATGGCCAAAGGTGCACTAAGAAGATCAGATCAACTACCACTTAACTTAGAAGTTCCAGTCGACTTGGCAAGGGTTTTATCTATCGGGTTCAAAGACGACGAGACAAGGAGGGAGGCAATGAGTAAGGTTAGAGAATGAGGAGGGAGGCGGCGCAGACTAGGGTTAGAGAATGAGGAGGGAGGCAGCGCAAATTAGGGTTAGAGAAGGAGGAGGATGCGGCAAAGATCTGGAATTGGGCTTAAGTGTAGATTAAGAGCCTGATTTTTTTTCTTAATTATTTCCATTTTAGGAAATGACTCAACTTAGTTGGAACGGCCCAGAAAGGAATATGACTAATATTAGTTGGGACGGAGGGAGTAATAACTACTTATTTCAAATTAACCAAGCAATTCTTACTGATAAAATCCACCAATGTATCAATTTAACTAAGCAATTCTTACTCATCAATTGTTTCTTAGGATACTTCTTGTTAGCATTTTCCTAAGATTAATTAATTCTTAAAAAAAATATTTGAAAAAAATAATTCTTAAAAAATCTTATAACACACACACACCCCTCAAAAAATGAAAACACGCATATTCCCGCCTCTCTGCAGAAACGAAAATCATACCCGAAAACATACCCAAGTCCTTTGCACAAACCATAACTCTCACATCCCTTCTTCCCAACAGAACCAATTTGTTGGCTCGTTATACTTTATTTTTTTTAATTTAATTGAACAAAACAAACTTATTGATTTGTATTAACGATGGCGGAGGAGGAGCAGCGCAGATCTGAATTCGACTTGAGTAGATAGATGGATATTCTTTGCGGTGGTGGAGGTTCTGGGTGTTCCATTCCATCCATCCAAAGTTGCATAAGAGTACTAAATCACTCATTGATTTGTAATAATGATGGCGGAGGAGGAGTGGCGAGAGGTGCAGACGCAGATCTGAACTTGACTTTGAGTAGATAGATCGTCTTTGCGGTTGCATAAATCACTCACTCACAAACGACTGAACGAGGTACTTTCTCTTTTCCTCTTATGATTATTATTTCAATTAATCTGCCCATATCATTTTGCCTTACACTTACAAATAATGAACACAGAAAGCCACAATAATGAAGAAGAGAGGAAGAAGGTATAATCATAACAACAATCATTATGAAGAAGACAGGCTTAGTGATTTACCTGATTGCCTTTTACTTCACATTATGTCTTTTTTGAAAACCAAACGCGCCGTTCAAACTTGCACTCTCTCCAAAAGATGGAAGAATCTCTGGAAGCGTCTACCCATCTTTACATTGAATTCTTCAAACTTTAAGGTCGTCTCTAAAATTTTATCTCTTCGCAACAACTCAACAGCATTACAAGCTCTCAATTTTTATTCTTGGGGTTGGGTACATCCTCGACTACTAAAAAGGATTATATTATATGCCCTTTCACGTAATGTCAAGCAATTAAAAATCAGACTCTTATGTGATGGTCAACATTTACCACCCTGCTTATTTTCATCTCAACTTTTAACACATCTTCATCTTTCTGTTTGTCCTCCTAAACATGATGCTTTCACGTTATTCCCAAATTCTCTAAACTTGCCAGCATTAACCAATTTATCTCTACGGCACTTTGCCTTTTGTGTCGAAGATGATGGCCGTGTTGAGCCTTTTCATCATGTAACAAGTTGAATAGTTTGATCATTGACAAATGTCAGGTTGTGGATAAACAAAACCACTGCATAGCTAGTACCACACTTGTTAACTTAAAGATTATTTCATGTTATAATCCTCCTCAGGCCTCTTGCAAATTTGAGCTATCCACTCCAAGTCTTTGTAACTTTTAATTTAGGGGTACTCCTCGTCAAAAATTCCTTGGGAGTAAGAACAATCTCTCTTCTATCAAACATGTGGATATTGGTGTAGGGTTGAATTCCGCGGATTGTCCTTTGGTTCTATTCAGTTGGCTGGTTGAGCTTGCAAATATTGAATCATTGACTATCTCTTACAGCACTCTTCAGGTACCTTTAGGGCTTTTTTGGTTTGAGATTCTTTTTATGGTTTTGTTTCAAGTTTCTCTTTTTATTATTTACATCAACTTTTTTCTTCTTAACATGCTTTTTATTTTACTTCTAATTTTTGTCAGAAATATGACTTACATTAAATTGAACCAATGTCGGATGTTTTCCCTAACTTTGGGGAAAGGGCTCAAAGGTGGTACCGCTCGCTACCCCACCATTTAATCCAGACATGGGTCCAGCTCACAGCGGCGTTCTGATCTCACTTTATGGGATCTCTGGTGCGTGTTGCCCCACGTTCCGCCATCGCCTCTATTGTGCACGGACCTAAAGAATCCCTCAAGGATTATATATCCCGTTTCAATAAGCAGATATTGGAAACTGAACCAATGACTGACGATGTGCTGGCCATAATCACTCAAGCCGGCCTCCAAAAGAATTCATTCTTCTGCTGGACGGTGTGCCAGAGCACCCCCCGCACATACCAGGAGTTCTTGGAGCACGCCAGCTCCCATATCGCTGCTGAGGAAGCTATGCCGTCCCCAGTCTTAGTCATGCCCGCAAATCCACCAGGATCGAACAAAAAAAAAGGAGACAGGCACGACTCCAGGGAAGCCCACCAAGAACCCCGCCGGGAGAATAAGGCGACCGGATCCTCCATGGCCACCACAACAACCGGAAGTTTCAGGGGGCAAAGGACCGAGCTCATGGCCAACTACGCCGAAATATATTCGGTAGGGGCCGCGACCATATTTGACCAAATTAAGAACAGTGATTTGCTCCCAGCCCCCCGGCCAATCTACAAGGATCTGAAGGAAATGGGTCAGACCCGTTTCTGCAAATATCATGATTGACGGATCACAATACAGAACAGTGCCGAGACCTCGTCACAGCCTTAATTACGGTATGCGACGATACCGGGCTGAGGCGATTTACCCAGAAATACCAACTATAATGGGGACAGCCGAGGGCAACGGTCATCGGTCGATACGGCAACGGAAAACCCCACTTCGAGGGCTACCAGCAAAATGAATGACCGGATCCTCCGGCACTATAAGACCGAGCTCGCCTCGGCACTATGAATGACCGGCTCCTCCGGCACTACAAGACCGAGCTCACCTCGGCACTATGAATGACCGGATCCTCCGACACTATAAAACCGAGCTCTCCTCGGCACTATAAGACCGAGCTCGCCTCGGCACTATGAATGACCGGCTCCTCTGGCACTACAAGACCGAGCTCGCCTCGGCACTATGAATGACCGGCTCCTCCGGCACTATAAGACCGAGCTCGCCTCGACACTATGAATGACCGGCTCCTTCGGCACTATAAGACCGAGCTCGCATCGGCACTATGAATGACCGACTCCTCCGGCACTATAAGACCGATCTCGCCTAGACACTATGAATGATCAGCTCCTCCGGCACTATAAGACTGAGCTCCCCTCGACACTATGAATGACCAGCTCCTCCGACAAGACCGAGCTTGCCTCGGCACTATGAATGACCGGCTCCTTCGACACTACAAGACCGAGCTCGCCTCGGCACTATGAATGACCGGCTCCTCCGGTAGTACAAGACCGAGCTCGCCTCGGCACTACGAATGATCGGCTCCCCGACACTACAAGACCGAGCTCACCTCGGCACTACGAATGACCGGCTCTCCCGGCACTATAAGACCGAGATCGCCTCGGCACTACGAATGACCGGCTCCCCCGGCACTATAAGACCGAGCTCACCTCGGCACTATGAATGACCGTCTCCTACCGGCACTAAAAGACCGAGCTCGTCTCGATATTATGAATGACCGGCTAATCCGGCACTATAAAGACCGAGCTTGCCTCGGCACCATCCACTGAGGACATCGGAAAAGAAACAGCCGAACCAACCCGGTCTGAATGTCCAAAAGAAAACAACTAAACAGGTACTATAAAGGAAATCTTATTCATTCAAAAAACATTTTTACAAAAACATTGAGGAAAAACTAAGAAAAAACAAGTGCAAATGGGGCACGCAGGCCATACGCAAAATAAACTTAACGAGACTAATGCTGCTCGGCTTCGCCACTCTGTCCGGCCGCCTGAAATGACTGCCCCTCAACTTCGCCGGCCCGGGCCGCATCCGTGCCTCTCGCGGCCTCATTGGCCTCCTCCGGTTCGTCGGCGTCCATCGGCTCTACCTGAAGATCGGACGCCTGGCCCACAATATAGGCACGGACTTCCTCGACCATCTCCCCCTCCTTCATGAGATCCAACATCTCATAACAGGTGGAGACGTAGTTCAAGTTGATCAGCTCATCGTACTCGGTCTTCTTCTTGAAAGCAGCCGCCCCATCAACCAGACCCTTGGCATAGCCCACAGCTTCGCGAGTACCGATCTGCTCGGTCGTACGTTCAATCCGGGTGCTTGTCTCCCTTAGATAGGCCTCATGCTCCACCCGGATCTCCTCGCACTGCTTATGCATGGATTTCGCCGCCTCGGTCATCTCACGGGCTCTCACCTTCCACATGTCGACCTCATCCGCACGGCTCTCCAAGATCTCCATTTCCCCATTCATGTAGGCTATCTCCTCCTCTAGGGACTTGATTGTAATACCATGAGTATTCCATGCTATTTAAAACCTTGTACCTCACTTTAATAATTAAATAATGTGCTCCATCGTGATGCTTTTAATTTTATACGTATTATGTTTAGACCATGTTGTGGCATGTAAATTCTTGAAAGTACTTAATTGTATTGTGATGTGATTTCCTGGTGTTGATGATATCTCGGTGACTTACCTTGATGTCGTTGAGCAATTATCGGTGCGAATATGACGGTGGCCAACGTCTTGTTCCCTAAGGAATTGCTGAATGAGTCTAAAGGGAAGTCGTGTTATAGGGATTAAACGTAATATTATAACTTAGTGTATTGAACGAACATTACGTACGTTACTCGAGTAGCATTAAGTACACTATTTTCATAGCTTTACGTACGTTAAAGTTTAGACTTTACATATGTAAAGCAGTCTTCGGACGAGATTCTCGATCCCGCATGTCAGGGCAACTTTCGGCGTGACAACGACAACTAGTCAACTGATCATTACGTACATAATTCAGCCACATATTACGTACGTAATTGGCCAAGACATTTCGGGCAGTAGATCCTTAGGAACACTTACGTACATTAGACCATAGGCGGTAACGTACGTAACGAAGGTTACGTACGTAAAACCTTAGGCATTACGTACGTAATGCTAGCCTGATATTATAAAATGACATTTTCTCTTTCATTTCCTCCGACCCTTGAACACTTCTTCTCCTCCAAAAATCATCCTCCAACCCCCCAAACCGAATTTTGAGCCTTCCTAGCCGTGTATTGTCGTAGTAGAGTGGATTTATCAAGCTCCGGAGAAGGTTTTGAAGGTGTTGTACTTCTGTTCTCCATTGTCCTTCGTCGTCCTTCTTCGTTTCTTGTCGAGTAAGGTAAGTTTATCGAATCTTCAATTCATCTCAGTGTTGTTAGATGAGTCGTACTAGATTTCGGATGCCTTGGGTAGTTTAGAACTTTCGATAATGATCGGACCGGTAAAAACTAATCACAATTGTTAATCGAAGCTTATCAAGCTAGTATTTTGAATGAATTGTAGTAGTACTCGTAGTTGGATTGTAAAACTCATAATCGAACTTGTAAATCACCAACACCATAGAATCGTCTTGTTATGGATTGCGATTATAATCTGATTATCGTATTATAAACCCGTTGGTAATTCCTTAATGAATTAATTAACGATTATTGAATCGGATAGGTTATCGAATACGTTAGGATTTCGGGAGATTTGTGCTTAATCGTTCTATTCTAGAATTTCAAATTTGAGTAAGTAATGGAATTACGGTGGCTATGAGTTGTAGTCGTAACGTAGAAATGTTGTACTAGAACATTATTATTTAACGAGATGATAAATTGTAAATTGGCGGACCGAGAAATTTAGTAATTCGCATTGTGGTTAAAACATGAAATTTTGGTTTCGATGTCATGAACAAACTAGGTTTAGAATCCTAACAGGACGGGGAAATTGTCGCTAATCGTCATTGTCACCATAAGGTATTAATCAACGAATATGTAATACGTTGAGCTCTCGGGTGTGGCCGTTCGAGCCATTGTGTTATCAAGGGAGTAACTCTCAACGGACTTAAGGCAAGTGAACCCTTGCTCGGACTATGTTATATTAAATTCCAAACTTTAATGTGCGTCACTATCTGTGGAATTGTGCTCGTTTTACTTATCTTGTCCGGAGTATTCCTGAGTAGATACTTCCGTAACCCTTGGTTGCGACCTTGGGAGTTTATATGTTGATATACCGTACGGAACTGTGTTGTGGGATAAAACCTGAATGGTGCCCACGTCCGGAGTATTCCTGTGTAGATGCTTCCGTGACCATTGGTTGCGACCTTGGGAGTTTATGTGCTGATAGATGAGATAATGTTGAGTATTCTGTAATATATTGTCTTACCAAGTAATAACATTGTGTTGTGGATTTATCTGATTCTATCAATGAATTTTGTTCGTATTGTCTGACCTAGGTTGGCTGGCACGATTCATCGTGTTAGGCAAATTTGTTGAATATGTGCAAGACATTCCCGAAGGTTCCGGTCAGGCTTGAGCAATGTTGGGGAGAAGCCTTGTTATTTTGTTTCTTAAATTGAATTCTGAAAACATTCCACGTTATGTAATAACTGCGTACGCGGGCTTGTTTTTCTTTAAAGTATTTCGTTTCGTACTTACGCTATCATGGGGCTACTTTCCGCAAATTATTTCATGACGAATTTTTAAACTTTTTTAAAAACTTGCCTTGTGGGTCCCACACGGGATTCACGGCACTGTAGCGTCCCGGTAAAGTTTTGGGGGCATTATAGAAAATGGTATCGGAGACGAACACTCACGTGGAAAGTTTTATCAAAATGTTTTGAAAATGTTTAAAAACCTTCAAAAGTCCAACACTCCAAGCGACCGTAACTCCTCGAGGAATGTCAAGGTGAAAAACGCGTATGTTTCTTGAGAATTAGGTATGATGTTTGAATTCAATAGAACTCAAAGAATGGTTGTACTGAACTGACCCTCTAGATCGAATAATTATCATAAATGGCACGTCGTGGGGCTAGGAGAATCGTGAACAACGCTCCGGGCTCTGCTGTGAACCAGCAGGAAGGCAGGAACACCGCTGAAACCGTTCCAGACGGAAACCATCCACCGTCCAATAATCAGAACGAACAGGAGGTGGAGAACCAGAACAATGGAGGAATGGATCCGGCTTACATTCAGACTCTCGCCCAGGCCATTGCAGTAGGAATCGCTCAGGCTAACCGAGCAGAGCGGGTACCAGTCATTAACGTGGAGGAGAACGCCGGAAAGGACCGATGGCTGGGAGAGATGCTGAAGGCTAGACCACCATTATTTGACGGTTCGGGAGATAAGCATGTGGATGACTGGATTTCTGAAATGGAGACTGCTTTCGAGGTAATCGATTACCCAGGGAACCGAAAGGTGCCGCTAGGAATCAACCAGCTCCGCGATACTGTAGCCCAATGGTGGAGGAACTACAAGCCGGAAGATAGAGCAGTCGGGTGGACCGAGTTTTGTAAACTGTTGAAAGATGAGTACTGCCCCAGGTCACCTGAAACTGCTCGCACACGGAGTTTCTTCAGTGCAGGACCACAGAACTATCCGGTACCAGAAATCATTCGGGCCTATAGGACCAAACTAAGTTATGCCTCACAGATGGTTCCATCTGAAGATCAATGAATTTGTCACCTTGCACAACGGTTGCCAGAAGATGTTCAACGTTACGCAGCTGGATTTCACTGCACAGCTCTGAGGGAATTTGAGGACGTAGTCACGGCATACGCCGGTACTGTTGTTAGTTCTGATACCGGGCATAACCAAAAGAAGTAGAGGACGTCTAATCAGTCTGGGAGCACCAGTAGAATGAACTCGGGGACTGGGTTGTCCTCTAAATCAGCGGTTTCATACCAACAGAAGGGCACATCTGACCGATCCTTTCACCGGAGCTGTTTCAATTGTGAGATAGTTGTACATACCATGAGTCAGTGTCGAAAGGTGGCTACGAAGTGTTTTTCATGCATAAAAAATGGGCACATGTCTCGCTACTATTCGCGGGTCAATTCTACATCAAATCCAGCTCCTCAGAGTCAGCAAGGTTCGGTACATACATCCAGGGCACCCGTCGTGTCTGATTATCGATCTCCACCTTACCAAACCCCTTCATACGGTGCCGGAAGAGGACGTGGGCGCGGGGGAGGCACTGCACCCTCCTCGGGGACACTGCCATCCTGCGTGTTCGAATTGAGGGCTATTGATGACCAGACTGCACTTGCTATCTCAGGTACACTTCTTATTAATTCCCAGCCTGTTCATCTACTGTTTGATACTGGAGCGACGCACTCGTTTATATCTGTGGAATGTGTTAATCGTTTGAATATTCCTTGTGTACCTTGTGAATATTTTACTGTTAAGCTACCCGTGGGTAGCAGAATTGGGGGTAATTTGGAAGTTCGAAACTGTCCGATCTGCATCGATGATCAGGGCTGGACAGCTAATCTCATGGCTTTTCCACTTCAGAACGAAGATGTCATTTTGGGAATGGACTGGATGACGATGCACAGGATGATATTAGATACCTATCACCTGACCGTTTCCATTATGACTCGTGACGGTACCACTCACATAATCAGGGGTCGAGAACACTTCAGTACTAAGGGGTCCCTCAGCCTCCTTACAGTGGGAGTATCTTGTGACGCTCAAGAAATGTATTACTGGTGTTATGTTCTTCAGGAGGACACATCACAGCTATCGGTTGATAACATTCCCGCGGTGAGCAAATTTCCAAACATTTTTTCCGATGAACTACCAGGGCTGCCGCCACGACGGGAGGTCGCTCTCTCGATCGAACTTGAGCCGGGAACGACGCCTATCTCTAAGGCACCATACAGGATGGCACCGGCCAAAATGAAGGAATTAAAGTTACAACTCGAAGAATTGCTAAGGAAGGGACTGATCCATCCGAGTACTTCACCATGGGGTGCGCCAGTCCTTTTTGTGAAGAAAAAGGACAACTCCCTCATCTATGTATCGATTACAGAGAGTTAAACAAGGTCACTATCAAGAACCGTTACACACTTCCGAGGATTGATGATTTACTGGATCAACTACAGGGGGCGACTGTGTTTTCAAAAATCGATTTACGGTCCGGATATCACCAATTGAGGATTCGAAAGGAGGATATTCCCAAGACCGTATTTCGATCAAGATATGGACACTATGAGTACTTGGTGGTGTCGTTCGGCTTGACTAATGCCCCAACTGTTTTTATGGAGTTAATGAACAAGGTTCTGACAGAATTTCTCGATAAGTGTGTGGTGGTTTTTATTGACGACATTAATCTATTCCCGGAACCGACAGGAGCATGAGGAACACTTGAGACAGGTGTTAAGTGTTTTGAGGCAATACCAACTTTATGCTAAACTTTCTAAATGCAAGTTCCGGATGCCGGAGGTGACCTTTCTGGGACATATAATTTCAGCAGAAGGGGTCAAGGTAGACCCCCAGAAGATCGAGACAGTAATGACTTAGGAACCACCAAGAAACGTCAAAGAAGTGAGGAGTTTTCTGGGATTGGCAGGATATTATCGACGGTTTGTGGTGTAACACCCCAAAAGGCGGCTATTACAGTGCCGTGGACCCCACACTGGGACCCACCAGGCGATATCCAAAACAGATTAAATAAACATTATTTGTGATACCGAACCACAATGAATAGTCATTACTCCGATTAGAAATTTGTCGAAATTCTGGCCAGCGGCCTTATGATACACAGGATCCAAACAAAACAAGTATAAACCATATGGAGATGGAAAATACTTCAAATGTCAATACAACCAAATAGTGATTTAAATGGAACAGAAAATAAAATAACATAACACGGTTTAACATAACCGGACAACAAATGATGTGGGGCCCCTAAACTAGTATCCTTCGAACCCTTCGCCGTCAACATGCTCTTCCCGTGCCTTGCCTTTGCCTCGACCTGAAATACAATACAAGTATTTCGCCCATAACACAGGGTCAGATATACATGATAATCAATTCTTCCAACATTATACAATTCACGTATATAGATTTCAAGGATAACATTCTGACTATTAATCATACCCCTCGGGCGTATGAAACAATCAGTCACAAATCGTCGAACACATCCAATCACACATGGACCATGATCGATTAACAACATAGCTCAAGATGGACATCACAGTATGCCCGATCCGGAAATGTGTCCGTGTACATGTCCACCCCGTATACGGAATCCAGAATATACGTGTGACAATGTACCTAATTAGCCTCACGAACTACGTCTCGTGTGCACAGTCTAATACGGAAACATCCACGTATGACTATACAAGTGCCCGGCTAAAAATCCTACACAATGTCCAATCGGCACGCAGATATGATTCCGGAAATGTCACGATACAACATGACAACGAGGTTCAATGAAATACTCATCCAATTAAGGATCAAGAAAACTCACCAACGTGAAAATAAAGACCAACGAGATCAACGATTCAAAACGACGTACTTGGGAATGCAACCCCATGAAGAAAACGGAATATCGTCAAGGACAATGTCAAATCGCGACAGACATTACATGAACAATTCATACATATGAAATATATAATTATCACAAAAATCTAATCATCATTATAACCAAGCAAGATAACTTGCCTCAATACGAGACTGAATAGTCCTCTTCTTGTCGGAACGAACGAACGGTCCTCGACTAATATTGTGTACTCGAACAATCAACCTTGAATGAAGTATATTTTGCTCATTAATACGTTTATATGATCATCTACACCGAATTTTCACGAGATAACATCTTAATTCCCGATTGAGTAGTTTAACTTCTGAAGTGTTACTTCAAGAACCTTATTCATACCATTCAATTCTCACAATTGATTACAAGATGATACCAAATGTTTGTTGGATTAAGAATCATTCCATAATGTGTTAAATAATAATCTCCTATCCTTTAATCTTATCAAGAACATCTCAAATGATTAAAAGTAAAATCGCACTACATACAATTACTTATGTTGAGTTAATTAGTTGTAAATCCATATCATGGTTATGAAGATTATCTCAAGTTTAGCACCACTCTTATACTCTTCCAACCGACTTGGGAATCAAACAACACACCTCCGAATTCACTTGGCCTAGGTTCAAGAAGATCATTTCATTCTTCTAATGACCAACAAGGTTTCTTAAAACATTTATGGTAATTATTCCAATAAGTCATTTACATTACAATGGAACAAGGATTATTATTATACCAATGGTGTTATAAGTCTAGCAAGGAGAGTGTGGTTAAACTAAACATGATCATTACCATATTAAAACACCAAGAACACCATTACAAACCCTCTAATCATCATGTTCATCATTAAGTTGTTGAAAGCTCAACTACAACATGTTTATTTTGATTAATTCATCACTAGGTGAAAAATACTTAATCACTATCATAATAAATTCGAGATTATAGGGTTAAATTGTAGAACATACCTTCAGAAATGAAGAACAATACACCAAACCACAAGAACACAATATAAGCTTCAAGAATGTCTCCAAGTTTCAATCAACAAGCTCCAAAATCAAAATGTAAAGCTCCAACACAAGTTGGAAGAAGGTAAACTTGATCTAGGGATGAAGGGGGATGATTATATGGGTGGAAATCGGAGTTTGGTCGTGCAAAATGAAAGACACAAGCTGTCTTTTTATAACAGCACAGTTCGTTACGTACGCTACGCAACAAGTGTTACGTATGTAAGCTAAGTCCAGAGGTTACTGGACTGAAATACGAAATTCATTACGTACGTTACCGCTAGAAGCATTACGTACGTAATGTGGGTCAAATAGGTTGGCTCCAAAAGATCAGATATTCGAATCCCATCCGGCCCCACACGCCGAAAGTTGAGATCGGATACGACAGATTGGTTACGTACGTAACAATGTACCCTGCTACGTACGTAAAGGCCTCAAAATAGCGTACGCTATGACTAACTATTAACGTACGTTAGGCTCAGTTTTAAATAGTTCAATATGCACTTATTTCTACAACACTGAAAATTCAAACATAGTGCGAGTGATCATTTTATTTAAGTCTATGATGATATATTCTAACATCAATATTTATTTCACAAATGCAACAAGATTACAACAGTATTAAATTATCCGAATAGTACAACAGCAAGTAAGAATTTCCGTCGGATATTACATACTCCCCCCCTTAAAAGGGGTTTCGTCCTCGAAACTAAGGGGTAAGCAATTCGGGATACCTCTCTTGAATGTTGTGCTCCGTCTCCCATGTGGCCTCCTCGACCCCGTGTCGTGACCACTGAACCTTCAGTAGGGGAATCGTCTTATTCCGTAATTGTTTGATCCTTCTCTCAAGTATCCGTACGGGGCGCTCCTTATACGAATGATCCTCCGCTAAATCGATCTCATCGAACTGAAGTACATGACTCGGATCAGCAATGTATTTCCTTAGCTGGGAGACATGGAATACATTATGGATCCGGCTCAGGGCTGGTGGTAAAGCCAAGCGGTAAGCCAAATCGCCTACTCGTTCCAAAACCTCAAACGGCCCGATATACCTCGGACTCAGCTTGCCTCGTTTCCCAAAACGAAAGACTCCTCGGGTAGGAGACACCTTCATTAACACATGGTCACCAACCTCGAACTCAAGCGGTCGTCGACGGTGGTCAGCATAAGACTTCTGTCGACTTTGAGCCGTTAACAACCGGCTCCTAATCAAAGTGATCTTCTCCCGAGCTGCTAATAACATGTCGGGTTCTGTACCCAGAGATTCTGATAGTTCGTCCCAACACAAAGGGGACCTACAGCGACAGCCATATAATGCCTCGTACGATGCCATCTGAATCGAAGCGTGCCAACTATTATAAGTGAATACCACCAAAGGCAGCTGGGCTTCCCAATCGTCCTTCCAATCAAGAGCGCATGCTCTCAACATGTCCTCTAGAGTCTGGATGGTTCTCTCAGACTGACCATCGGTCTGTGGATGAAAAGTTGTACTGAAGTTCAACTGCGTGCCCATCGCACGATGAACTGCCTTCTAGAAGTGTGACACGAATCGCCCGTCACGGTCTGATACAATACTCTTGGGGGTACCGTGTAATCTCACAATTTCCTTAATAAACAGCTGGGCCAATCTCTCGGGACCCCACGTGTCCTTAATCTCCAAGAAGTGGGCTGATTTGGTCAGACGGTCCACAATCACCCAAATCGTATTCATTCCTCGACGACTCATCGGCAAGCTGGTAATAAAATCCATTGATATGTCCTCCCATTTACACTCGGGAATCGGGATCGGTTTCAGCATTCCTGCGGGTCGCTGGTGCTCAATCTTAACCTGCTGACAGGTTAAACATCTCGAAACAAATTCGGCAACCTCACGTTTCATATTTCCCCACCAATAATTCTGCTTCAAATCCTTATATATCTTGCTAGATCCCGGGTGAATAGAGTACGGGGTAGCATGGGCTTCTCTCATGATAGAGTTCCTTAACTCTTCGTCAGCGGGTACACAAACTCGATTTCTAAATCGTATCAGTCCATCCTCGTGGATCACGAATCCAGGGGCTTTCCCTTGGGTTACCTCATCCCGGACTCGAGATAAGAATGGGTCCGTAACTTGCCTCGATCTGATCATATCATCAAGAGATGAAGAAATCTCAAGGGTGCAAAGTTGTCCCTGAATACGCTGTAACCAAACTTCAATTCCTGGCCTCATAAGGTCCAATTGCAACTCTCTCTGTGCTGTCAAACGGCTCAAGATCTCGCTCGCACTGCGTCTTACGGCTCAAAGCGTCGGCAACCACGTTAGCTTTACCCGGATGATAAAGGATCTCGATATCATAGTCCTTGATTAATTCTAGCCACCTTCTCTGCCTCATGTTCAACTCCTTCTGAGTAAAAATGTACTTTAGGCTCTTGTGGTCTGTAAAGATCTGGCAGGTAACCCCATAAAGATAGTGACGCCATATTTTCAAAGCAAACACCACGGCTGCTAACTCCAAGTCATGGGTCGGATAGTTAACTTCATAGGGTCGCAATTGTCTCGATGCATAGGCAATCACTTTCCCTTCCTGCATTAGTACACATCCCAGACCCTGTCTCGACGCGTCACTATACACCACAAATCCTTCCATTCCTTTTGGTAAGACCAAAACAGGTGCCGAAATCAATCGACTCTTGAGTTTTTCAAAACTTTGCTGACATGCTTCTGTCCACAAATACTTCTTGTCCTTTCGCAGTAAGTTAGTCATCGGTTGCGCAATTTTAGA
Organism: Orobanche coerulescens; assembly: GCA_033398695.1. NCBI lineage: Eukaryota > Viridiplantae > Streptophyta > Magnoliopsida > Lamiales > Orobanchaceae > Orobanche > Orobanche coerulescens. The sequence goes on along the minus strand of CM065801.1, from coordinate 202,810,743 downwards.
AAATCCTTCTACGAACCGTCGGTAGTAACTCACAGCCGAGGAAACTACGAACTTCCTTCACGTTCTTCTGGTAACCAATCTCGAATGGCTTCCGTCTTTTGTGGGTCTACTCTCACCCCTTCGGATGATATCACATGCCCGAGAAAGACAACCTCGTATCCAATTCACACTTAGAAAATTTCCCATAGAGTCAGTTTCGCCTCAATGTATCGAGAACTTGGTGGAGGTGACGCTCGTGCTCTTCGTGGTCACGAGAGTAAATCAGAATGTCGTCAATAAAAACGACTACAAAGCGATCCAGATAGTTAATAAAAACTCGATTCATCAACTCCATGAATACCGCCGGTGCATTAGTCAGTCCAAATGGCATCACCACAAACTCATAATGCCCATAGCGAGTACGGAATGCTGTCTTCGAAATGTCAGACTCTCTAATCCTCAACTGATGATAACCAGATCTCAAGTCGATCTTAGAAAACACGGCAGCTCCCTGAAGTTGGTCCAATAAATCATCAATACGAGGCAAGGGATACTTGTTCTTGATAGTTACCCTGTTCAGCTCACGGTAATCAATACATAAGCGTAGAGATCCATCTTTCTTCCGCACAAATAACACTGGTGCTCCCCAAGGGGACGCACTAGGTCGAATATATCCCTTGTCAGTCAACTCCTCAAGCTGGTTCCTCAATTCCTGCATCTCAGTCGGAGCCATACGGTACGGTTCTTTTGAGAGTGGGGACGTACCTGGTTCTAACTCAATAATAAACTCCACGTCACGATGAGGAGGTAAGCCTGGCAACTCGTCTGGAAATACATCGGGGTAGTCTCGGACTACCGGAATGTCGGCCAATTCAACTGGTCGATCTGCTGTTTTGGTCATGTAGCACCAGTAACCAATACACCCTTGATTAAGCAGTTTCGCTGCTTTCATAGCACTGATGACTCTCCCAGAACGACTGGGATTATCACCTCGAAAAATACACTCGAAACCATCATCGGAAGTGATGGTTACCATTCGCTTGCGGACACTGAGTATTGCATCATGACGATCCATCCAATCGATACCCAAGATTATATCATCCTTAGGTAAATCGACTACAATCAGATTTGACAACCACTCACGGTCGTTCAAACAAATCGGACAGTCCTGGACTTCACGATTTCCAATAATTCTTCTACCATCAGGTAGACCAATCACGTAGGGCTCACAATTGATAACACGGTCTAGAGGCAAACGACTTAAACAAGAAGAAGATATGAAGGAGTGTGAAGCACCAGTATAAAAAAGAACACACACAGGCTGGGAGTGGATCTCGAGTATACCTGAAATCATGCTGGCCTCGGGATCGTCAGCTTTCTTCATCTCGTAAATCCTAGGTTTCGCAGTTCCGGCACCAGGTGTACCACTTTGATTCCCACGGCCCATTCCCCTATTCGCCTTGGTCCTGACAGAAGCGGACGGAGGCATCCGTTCGACAGAGGATTGAACCGGGCATGAGACGCCATCGTTCGTGTCCGGCCCACCTCGCAAAAACGAGCACGGTGACAAATCTTGCCACAAGTATGACATGTGACGGCAAAGCCGGGCATTTGGAGCTGATATGCCCCTGGTCTCCGCAGTTATAGCACACAACAGAGGAGGGGACCGCTCGAGAGTGCGATCCAGCTGGCTTCGACGCCATGGGTGGTCGATCAGAAGGGTTTGGCAATGACTGGGGCTTCTTGAATGTCCCCCGATTACTCTCAGTCTGGTTCTGGTTCCTGGATCTTTTGTTGTTGGACTGTGGTTGTTTCTTGAAAATCTCCTTCGCGGTGAGTTCGTACTCCAGAGCCTTCTCGATGAACTCTGGTAAAGTAGTACAGTGGTGATTCAACAGCTGCATTCTCATTCGGGGTTTAAGCCTCTTGAGAAAGTATTTGATCTTATCGGCCTCTGTTCGGATAATTGTCGTGGCGAAAGGAAGGAGTGCCTGAAATTTCTCAGCAATAGATAATACATCATCGTCTTCAGACGGGTCGGGGTTCAATAGTTCCGACAGCTTGGCCTCACGGAGTGGCCCTGGATAGTAACGGTCTAGCGTGAGGTTTTTAAATTCCTCCCAAGTGTAAACACCATCAGCTGGCCTTACTGAAAGCCACCAGGTATGAGCGCCTTTGCTAAGATAATACGCGGCTACCGAAACGCGATTCTCTTCCGGGCAGTCCACCATCTGAAAAAGTTTCTCAAAATGCTCGATCCAATGCACGATGTCAGCAGGCTCAGAGGAGCCTTCAAAATTCGGTGGTCGCTGGCGAGAGATGTCGCTGATAATCCGACTCACGGGTCCGCCAATCATAGGAGGAGTGTAATACCCGGTTGTAATTCAATAATTATCATTCAGTATTTATCATTCAGTCATTATCACTCAGTAATTTCACTCATTAATGATCATTTGTCACTCATATTCAATCATTGTGTACACCGTTCAGAGTATTGTATCGTGTATCAATCGTCATTCATCATCAATCTAATTGGATAATCGTGCGGTGTTTACCATCATTGTCATTTCTTAGTGTGCTGTGTGTGAGGAGTAGCGCATGCTACGTACTCTTTTTAGCGTGCGCTAATTGAGTACTGGTAGCGCACGCCACCTCTCAACACTAGCGCACGCTAGTGTAGTTGAGCAGGCAGTCCAGAAGGCACTGGACTGCAGTTGGGATTATAGGTAGCGCACGCTACGAATGGTAAGTAGCGCGCGCTAGTGATCCGAAGTAGTGCACGCTATGCAGTCGGTGTAGCGCGCGCTAAGGTCGGATCAGGTTGAGTCCAGTGGCTACTGGACTGAATTGAATTTATTCCTAGCGCACGCTAGGAGTGGTTTTCAGCGTACGCAAGCGATGTGGTAGCGCACGCTAATCGTTGGTTGTAGCGCACGCTATCGAGATCAGCTCAGAGGACAGCAGGTTTCTGGACTCCAGTACTGGGCATCAGATAATTCGTTAGCGCACGCTAATAATGGGTTTTAGCGCACGCTAGTAGTATGGTCGTAGCGCACGCTACAAAAAGGTACGTAGTGCGCGCTACCGTGTTCGGACAGTGGGTACTGGACTACCCAAATTACTCGTTAGCGCACGCTACGCACAAGGGCTAGCGCACGCTAACCTGGACTGGCTATAAATTGGACAGTTTAGCCCAGATTTCGTCATTTGTCATCTATTCTCATTCTCTCGTCGGTTCTTGGCGATTTGGGCGATTTCGGAGAGTTCTCTTCGAGCTTTTATCATCCATCATCATCTTCAAGTCTTTGAGTTGGATTATCATCACTTCATCATCTCCTTATCATCGAATCAAAGGTATTAATCTCTTGGATCTAGAATTCGGATTTTTGGGTTTTTCCTTTCGATTTCTTCGTGTAAGCTTGGATTGTTATTGGAATACGTTAGATATGGATTATCTACCTTGGATAAACATATTCCTACGGATTAAACGGCTATTTTGGGGGTTTATTTCAGGAACCCTTGGGGTTGACTTCGGTTAATTTGGGGATTTCCGATTGTCGTTGTTATAATCTCGAATTGTGGATTTCTATGGGATTATTGATATCATTGAAAGTGTTTTGATGGTTTGAAATACTCATCTTGGAGTTGGTTTCGATATATTCGAGTTTGAATATTGTTGTATCGACGTTTGGATCGATTATGATCGTTTTTGATTTGCATAATGATCGGTTGTTGGTAATTATTGTTATTCAAGGTTGTTCGAGCGACCGGCATTTCATTTAGGACGTTGTTCGTGGACGGACATTCTTCATCGGTATTGTGTAAGTTAATTCTTACTCGGTTAAAAGGATATTCATTCCTTTTGAGGTTGTTCATTCATAATCGTAACTCATTCATCATTGTATTAACCGTATCAAAACTTGTCATTGTCAATTAATCACCTCAGTCATAAGGAACGACGGTTCCAATCATTTCATTAAGCTGTCATTCATTTCACCATCATTTAATATTGGTGAGTCATGATTCATTTTCATTGTCACTCTTGTCATATTGTGGCATTCCGGGTCATACTGGCGTGCCGGTTGGTATGTGTAGGATTTTCATGTCGGGCACATTATAGTCGTGTGTTGGTTGGTGGCCTCACATTGGATCGCACACGAGTTGATGGCTTCGTGAGATCGACAGGTACAAGACCACACGTGTATTCGATCGATACTCGTTGGTGGCTTGTGCACGGACACATTTCCATCCCGAACGTAGTGTGGCGCCATTCCTTTGAGCCGTATCATTTGTTGATTCATATAGCATGTTTGATTGCGTATGTTTCGACAGGATATTGTATAACTATGGATAACTCATGATTGTGTATTTTCAACTCTTGAGGATTGTTGTTCTCAGAATCGATTTCGTTGGGGATACTGCTGTGTCATGGCAAGGCTAAAGCACGGGGAGAGCACGGTGACGGCGAGGAGTCCCAGTGATACTAGAAAGGGGGCCCCAGTCTGTTCAGTTATTTATATTTCCTTCATTTATTCCGCTGCAGACATTCCGTTTGAATACTCATTTCATTCAGTGTTGTGTATTTTATCGTCACATAAAATACACATGTATTCTATTTTATCCTGGGTGTGTTGTATGAAACTCCTAATCGGAGTAATTGATGTTGTAATGTGGTTCGGTACTACATTTTACCCTGTGTAATTCATCCGTTTTCATTCGCCTGGTGGGTCCCAGTCGGGGGTCCACGGCACTGTAATATCCGCCTAGTTTGGGGTGTTACAGAGTTGGTATCGGAGCGTGGTTTTGAATACTACCTTCCGAGTCAAGTCTCATTTGAAATCATCGTCATCGGACTAGTATCATTGGACTTTCGCGTCACGTGTGACCTGTGCAAATGCCGAGCCAATCAGACCAAGAACTGTAAGATTTCTGATGCCATGGTATAATTTCTGGCAATAATCATTCATTCATAATTCATCAGTTAACAATCCTCATTCATCATCTTCAATTGTGATCAAGTCGATAATGTTAACTCATTAATCACTCAATTCATTTCATTACTCAGTTGTTGATCTTGAAGATCATATCATCAATCTTGTTAAATTGTTCAAGATAATCATTTCAGTAATTTCATCAGATAATCATGTCACGTCAATTAATCATTCATGTAATCGCTGTATTTGAGCGCGTATGCTCATTTTCATCATTTCTTAATATAATCATAATGTGATACTCATGCGAGATATATAATCATCATATGACTTTCCACTTCAGTATGGAAAGGGCTGGCAGAGGACGTGGAGGACGAGGCCGTGGAGCGGGCCGAATCCCGAGAACTCGTGTGAATACACGTGCGAACGCCAGGAATAATGCTAACTCATCGAGCAGTGACGCTGTCACTCATTCACCTGGACGTGATCATTCGCTATCAGGGAGTCGAACCCGGGACACAGCTCAGTCAGAGGGTGTTCGAGTTGACCCACTGGCCTTTATGCAGGGCATGATGGCCCAAATGACTCAGATGGCACAGCTGATGGAGACGATGCATAACTCCGTCAATCAAAATCAACAGGCTCCTCTGCCGCCACCTCAGAGGCAAGAGAGGGGTGTAAGCAATATCATTAGCGATATCTCTCGCCAGCGACCACCTACGTTTGAGGGCTCATCTGAGCCGGCGGATATTGTCCATTGGCTTGAGCATTTCGAGAAGTTATTTGCTATGGTGGATTGCCCTGAAGGGCATAAAGTTTCAGTTGCGGCTTACTATCTTGGTAAGAGCGCTCATTCATGGTGGTTATCGTTGAAGCCCACAGACGGATCATGTACTTGGGATCAGTTCAAGACTCTCATGATGGAGAGGTACTATCCGGCCCCACTCAGGGAGGCCAAGTTGTCAGAATTACTCACTCCCGACCTTTCGGCGGATGATGATGTTCTCGCCATCGCCGAAAAATTTCAGGAACGTCTTCCGTTCGCCTCATCTATCATTCACTCAGAGGCGGACAAGATCAAGTATTTCAGCAAGAGACTGAAACCTCGTATGCGGCTACAGTTGCTTAATCATAATTGTGCCACTCTGGCCGAGTTCATTGAGAAAGCTCTCACTTACGAGCTTACTGCTAAGGAAATTGCTAAGCAACAACCCTCATCAGCTGGCAAGAAGTCGAAGAATCAGAATCACCGACGGAGTCGTGCCACTTTCAAGAAACCACGTGCGGGCTCTACCTTTTCTGAGCGTCCTCCGATGACGCTTAAACCCGCGGAATCTCAGTCGCGAGCGGCCAGTTCGGCCATCACCTATTTCAACTGTGAAGAACAGGGTCATTTCAGCACCAAATGTCCGAAGCGATATCACGTGCCACAATTGTGGGGTTGCCGGGCATAGGGCCCGTTTTGCCGTAGGGACTCTAAACCCACTCCGGCGTCATCTCAAGCCCTGTGTCATTCGGTGCGTAATCAAAGCCACTCGGGCTGCTCAAGACGACAGGAGCTAAAGGCGGAGCCAAGAGCTATCAGACGGGAGCGTCCGGTTCGGGGGCCGGCAAGCCCCAAATTTATGAGATGAAGAAGACCGACGATCCGGAGGCCCGGATGATCTCAGGTACACTCGATATTCTATCTCAACCTGTGTGTACCCTTTTTGATACTGGTGCATCGCATTCATTCATTTCCGAGTCATGTTTGAGTAGACTACGTCTGGGTAGTGCTACTAGTTGTGAGCCTTATGTCATTGGTCTACCTGATGGTAGACGAATTGTCGGAAATCCTGAGATTCAGAATTGTCCGATTCAGCTTCATGGTCGTGTATGGCCAGCAGACCTAATCGTAGTAGATTTTCCGAGGGACGACGTCATCTGGGGTATTGATTGGATGGATCGCCATGATGCGATCATTAGTGTCCGTAAGCGTTTGATCACTATCATTTCAGACGATGGGGTCGAATGTGCGTTTCAGGGAGGTAATCCCGGCTGTTCTGGTAAGGTCATTAATTTAATGAAAGCAGTAAGATTGCTCAATCAGGGATGTGTCAGTTATTGGTGCTATATGACCAAAACCGAGAAATCATCAGTAATGTTGACGGACATTCCGGTAGTGAAGGAATATGCCGATGTTTTTCCAGACGAGTTACCTGATTTGCCTCCACAGAGGGATGTGGAATTCACGATTGAGTTGGAGCCTGGTACGTCCCCGATATCGAAGGCACCGTACCGGATGGCCCCGACCGAAATGCAGGAATTAAAGGACCAACTTGAGGAATTGTTCGAGAAGGGTTATATTCGACCGAGTGTGTCCCCGTGGGGAGCACCAGTGTTATTTGTCAAGAAGAAGGATGGTTCGTTCCGCTTGTGTATTGATTACCGGGAATTGAACCGGGTGACGATCAAGAATAAGTATCCTTTACCCCGTATTGATGATCTCTTAGATCAACTTCAGGGAGCTTCACTATTTTCCAAGACCGACTTAAGATCTGGATATCATCAGTTGCGGATTCGAGAGTCGGATATCTCAAGGACGGCGTTTTGAACGCGCTATGGTCATTATGAGTTTGTGGTTATGCCGTTTGGGTTGACTAATGCACCTGCGGTATTCATGGAATTAATGAATCGGGTTTTCATAGACTATCTGGATCAGTTCGTGGTTGTCTTCATTGATGACATTTTGATTTATTCTCGTGACCGAGAGGAACACGAGTCTCACCTTCATCAAGTTCTCGACGTGTTGAGACGAGAACAACTTTACGGGAAGTTTTCCAAATGTGAGTTTTGGATGTCCGAGGTGACGTTTCTCGGACACGTAATTTCATCAGACGGAGTTCGTGTCGATCCTCAGAAGACGGAGGCTATTCGAGATTGGCTACCTCCGAAGAATGTTAAGGAAATCCGAAGTTTCCTCGGATTAGCGGGATATTATCGGCGATTTGTGGAGGGATTTTCTAAAATCGCTCAACCCATGACGAACCTTTTACGGAAGGATAAGAAATACACGTGGTCTGACGCGTGTCAACAGAGTTTTGAGGAACTCAAGAGCCGGTTAACTTCAGCACCTGTCCTTTCTTTACCGCAAGGGACGGAGGGATTTGTGGTCTATAGTGATGCGTCCGGACAGGGTCTCGGATGTGTACTCATGCAGAACGGGAAAGTTATCGCTTATGCTTCGCGGCAATTGAGACCTTACGAGGTTAATTATCCGACCCACGACCTGGAGCTAGCAGCCGTGGTGTTTGCATTGGAGATTTGGCGTCATTATCTTTATGGCGTTACCTGTCAGATATTCACCGATCATAAGAGTTTAAAGTATATATTTACTCAGAAGGAGTTAAATATGCGACAGAGACGGTGGTTGGAACTAATCAAAGATTATGATATCGAGATCCTTTACCACCCGGGCAAGGCGAACGTCGTCGCCGACGCCTTGAGTCGTAAGTCCGTTCAGGAGCAGATGCTTGCTCGATTAACAGTCCAGAAGGAGCTTCAGCAGGAATTCCTTAGACCCGAGATCGAGGTCTGGCTTCAGCGAGTTCAGGGACAACTTTGTATGTTAGAGATTTCATCATCACTTGAGGAGGCGATCAGGGAGAATCAGGGTGTGGACCCATTTTTGTTACGCATTCGAGAGGATGTGACTCAGGGGAAAGCCCCCGGATTTGTGGTTCACGAGGATGGACTTATGCGTTTTAAGAATCGATTATGCGTACCGGCGAATGACGAGTTGAAAAACTCGATTTTGAAAGAAGCTCATACTACCCCTTATTCTGTTCATCCGGGGTCTAGTAAGATGTATAAGGACTTGAAACAAAATTACTGGTGGAGTAATATGAAGCGAGAAGTCCCAGAATTTGTTTCGAGATGCTTAACCTGTCAACAAGTTAAGATTGAACACCAGCGACCGGCGGGCATGCTGAAACCTCTCCCTATTCCAAAATGGAAGTGGGAAGACATTTCTATGGATTTCATCACGAGTTTGCCGACGAGTCGTCGTGGCATGAATACGATCTGGGTGATCGTGGACCGCTTAACCAAATCGGCTCATTTTCTTGAAATCAAGGATACGTGGGGTCCCGAGAGACTGGCCCAGTTGTTCATCAAGGAGATAGTGAGATTGCACGGTACTCCTAAAAGTATCGTTTCCGATCGTGATGGACGATTTGTGTCTCATTTTTGGAAATCAGTTCATCGTGCTATGGGAACTCAGCTTAATCTCAGTACCGCTTTTCATCCTCAGTCTGACGGACAATTAGAGAGGACTATTCAGACCTTAGAGGACATGTTGAGGGCATGCGTCCTCGATTGGAAAGACGATTGGGAAGCCCAACTACCATTGATCGAGTTCGCGTATAATAATAGTTGGCATGCTTCGATTAAGATGGCACCTTACGAGGCCTTGTACGGTCGTCGTTGTCGATCTCCTTTGTGTTGGGATGACCTATCAGAATCAATCGGCACCGAGCCCGATATGCTTATAGCCGCCCGTGAGAAGGTAGCTTTGATCAGAAGTCGTTTGTTGACCGCTCAGAGTCGACAGAAATCATATGCAGATAATCGTCGTCGACCATTAGAGTTCGAGGCGGGTGACCATGTTTTGGTCAAGGTCTCCCCGAGTCGTGGTATCTTCCGTTTTGGGAAGAGGGGTAAGTTGAGTCCGAGATTCATTGGACCGTTTGAGATTCTGGATCGCGTAGGCGAGTTAGCTTACCGATTGGCTTTACCTCCGGAGTTGAGCCGAATTCATAATGTGTTTCACGTATCTCAGTTGCGAAAGTATGTTGCCGACCCGAGTCACATACTTCAGTTCGATGAAATCGAGATTTCCGATGATCATTCATATGAGGAGCGTCCTATACGAGTTTTAGAGCGGCGAGTCAAGCAGTTGAGGAACAAGACGATTCCTTTGGTTAAAATTCAGTGGTCTAGACACGGAGTCGAAGAGGCTACTTGGGAAATCGAGGATAGTATGCGGGAGAGTTATCCCGAATTGTTTGACCTTAGTTTCGGGGACGAAACTCTTTTAAGGGGGGGTGTATGTAATAACCGGTTGTAATTCAGTAATTATCATTCAGTATTTATCATTCAGTCATTATCACTCAGTAATTTCACTCATTAATGATCATTTGTCACTCATATTCAATCATTGTGTACACCGTTCAGAGTATTGTATCGTGTATCAATCGTCATTCATCATCAATCTAATTGGAGAATCGTGCGGTGTTTACCACCATTGTCATTTATTAGTGTGCTGTGTGTGAGGAGTAGCGCACGCTACGTACTCTTTTTAGCGTGCGCTAATTGAGTACTGGTAGCGCACGCCACCTCTCAACACTAGCGCACGCTAGTGTAGTTGAGCAGCACCGAAGGCACTGGACTGCAGTTGGGATTATAGGTAGCGCACGCTACGATTGGTAAGTAGCGCGCACTAGTGATCCGAAGTAGCGCACGCTATGCAGTCGGTGTAGCGCGCGCTAAGGTCGGATCAGGTTGAGTCCAGTGGCTACCGGATCGAATTTATTCCTAGCGCACGCTAGAGTGGTTTTCGCCAGACGCAAGCGATGTGGTAGCGCACGCTAATCGTTGGTTGTAGCGCACGCTATCGAGATCAGCTCAGAGGACAGCAGGTTTCTGGACTCCAGTACTGGGCATCAGATAATTCGTTAGCGCACGCTAATAATGGGTTTTAGCGCACGCTAGTAGTATGGCCGTAGCGCACGCTACAAAAAGGTACGTAGCGCGCGCTACCGTGTTCGAACAGTGGGTACTGGACTACCCAAATTACTCGTTAGCGCACGCTACGCACAAGGGCTAGCGCACGCTAACCTGGACTGGCTATAAATTGGACAGTTTAGCCCAGATTTCGTCATTTGTCATCTATTCTCATTCTCTCGTCGGTTCTTGGCGATTTGGGTGATTTTGGAGAGTTCTCTTCGATCTTTTATCATTCATCATCATCTTCAAGTCTTTGAGTTGGATTATCATCACTTCATCATCTCCTTATCATCGAATCAAAGGTATTAATCTCTTGGATCTAGAATTCGGATTTTTGGGTTTTTCCTTTCGATTTCTTCGTGTAAGCTTGGATTGTTATTGGAATACGTTAGATATGGATTATCTACCTTGGATAAACATATTCCTACGGATTAAACGGCTATTTTGGGGGTTTATTTCAAGAACCCTTGGGGTTGACTTCGGTTAATTTGGGGATTTCCGATTGTCGTTGTTATAATCTCGAATTGTGGATTTCTATGGGATTATTGATATCATTGAAAGTGTTTTGATGGTTTGAAATACTCATCTTGGAGTTGGTTTCGATATATTCGAGTTCGAATATTGTTGTATCGACGTTTGGATCGATTATGATCGTTTTTGATTTGCATAATGATCGGTTGTTGGTAATTATTGTTATTCAAGGTTGTTCGAGCGACCGGCATTTCATTTAGGACGTTGTTCGTGGACGGACATTCTTCATCGGTATTGTGTAAGTTAATTCTTACTCGGTTAAAAGGATATTCATTTCTTTTGAGGTTGTTCATTCATAATCGTAACTCATTCATCATTGTATTAACCGTATCAAAATTTGTCATTGTCAATTAATCACCTCAGTCATAAGGAACGACGGTTCCAATCATTTCATTAAGCTGTCATTCATTTCACCATCATTTAATCTTGGTGAGTCATGATTCATTTTCATTGTCACTCTTGTCATATTGTGGCATTCCGGGTCATACTGGCGTGCCGGTTGGTATGTGTAGGATTTTCATGTCGGGCACATTATAGTCGTGTGTTGGTTGGTGGCCTCACATTGGACTGTGCACACGAGTTGATGGCTTTGTGAGACTGATTAGGTACAAGACCACACGTGTATTCGATCGATACTCGTTGGTGGCTTGTGCACGGACACATTTCCATCCCGGACGTAGTGTGGCGCCATTCCTTTGAGCCGTATCATTTGTTGATTCATATAGCATGTTTGATTGCGTATGTTTCGACAGGATATTGTATAACTGTGGATAACTCATGATTGTGTATTTTCAACTCTTGAGGATTGTTGTTCAGTAATCGATTTCGTTGGGGATACTGCTGTGTCATGGCAAGGCTAAAGCACGGGGAGAGCACGGTGACGGCGAGGAGTCCCAGTGATACTAGAAAGGGGGGCCCAGTCTGTTCAGTCATTTATTCAGTCATTTATATTTCCTTCATTTATTCCGCTGCAGACATTCTGTTTGAATACTCATTTCATTTAGTGTTGTGTATTTAAATACACATGTATTCTATTTTATCCTGGGTGTGTTGTATGAAACTCCTAATCGGAGTAATTGATGTTGTAATGTGGTTCGGTACTACATTTTACCCTGTGTAATTCATCCGTTTTCATTCGCCTGGTGGGTCCCAGTCGGGGGTCCACGGCACTGTAATATCCGCCTAGTTTGGGGTGTTACAAGGAGGATGAGCCCCCTGCTGCTGGCCAGTAGCGGCCCTCTGCATAGCTTCCATTAGTTGACCCATCTGGGTCATCTGTGTCATCATGCCCTGCATTACGACGTAAGGATCGACACGTGCATCCCCGCGCCCACTGTGGTGCGATTGTTCCCTAGAAGGTGAACCACTGTCTGCGGAACTCTAATCCGCATTCGCGCGTCTGTTGGCTCGAGGTATCGGGATTCGGCCCTTTCCGCGGCCTCGTCCCCCTCTGCCACGACCTCTCAGGTTTCTTTCCATACTGAAAGAATCAATCATAATGATAACCATAAGTATAGTTCAAGATACTAAAATTCATGCTAAGTTAATAACAACAAGGAATCACATATTTCAAGGAAACGGTTATCGATACCACGAATGTCGCACCGAATATTATATCGGTGTTAAGTCGAACAATTCAATCATATAATCAATTCAGCATTTACCTCGGATTATCAATCAGAAAAATCCTGTCACAATTCCTCGAAATAACATGATCAACAAGGAGACCCATACTGATATCAATATTATGCCAGTAATTAAATCATGGCTCATAAAGTACATACCGTATTTGGCTCGTAGGGTCAGGCGCTTGCACAGGTCACACGTGACACGAAGGTCTCTTGATACTAGTTCATTTCACAATGACTCATAAAAAGAAAACAACTCTCCGATACCATCTTCTGTAACACCCCAAAAGGCGGCTATTACAGTGCCGTGGACCCCACACTGGGACCCATCAGGCGATATCCAAAACAGATTAAATAAACATTATTTGTGATACCGAAACACAATGAATAGTCATTACTCCGATTAGGAATTTATCGAAATTCTGGCCAGCGGCCTTATGATACACAGGATCCAAACAAAACAAGTATAAACCATATGGAGATGGAAAATACTTCAAATGTCAATACAACCAAATAGTGATTTAAATGGAACAGAAAATAAAATAACATAACACGGTTTAACATAACCGGACAACAAATGATGTGGGGCCCCTGAACTAGTATCCTTGGAACCCTTCGCCGTCAACATGCTCTTCCCGTGCCTTGCCTTTGCCTCGACCTGAAATACAATACAAGTATTTCGCCCATAACACAGGGTCAGATATACATGATAATCAATTCTTCTAACATTATACAATTCACGTATATAGATTTCAAGGATAACATTCTGACTATTAATCATACCCCTCGGGCGTATGAAACAATCAGTCACAAATCGTCGAACACATCCAATCACACATGGACCATGATCGATTAACAACATAGCTCAAGATGGACATCACAGTACGCCCGATCCGGAAATGTGTCCGTGTACATGTCCACCCCGTATACGGAATCCAGAATATACGTGTGACAATGTACCTAATTAGCCTCACGAACTACGTCTCGTGTGCACAGTCCAATACGGAAACATCCACGTATGACTATACAAGTGCCCGGCTAATAATCCTACACAATATCCAATCGGCACGCAGATATGATTCCGGAAATGTCACGATACAACATGACAACGAGGTTCAATGAAATACTCATCCAATTAAGGATCAAGAAAACTCACCAATGTGAAAATAAAGACCAACGAGATCAACGATTCAAAACGACGTACTTGGGAATGCAACCCCATGAAGAAAACGGAATATCGTCAAGGACAATGTCAAATCGCGACAGACATTACATGAACAATTCATACATATGAAATATATAATTATCACAAGAATCTAATCATCATTATAACCAAGCAAGATAACTTGCCTCAATACGGAGACGGGAATAGTCCTCTTCTTGTCGGAACGAACGAACGGTCCTCGACTAATATTGTGTACTCGAACAATCAACCTTGAATGAAGTATATTTTGCTCATTAATACGTTTATATGATCATCTACACCGAATTTTCACGAGATAACATCTTAATTCCCGATTGAGTAGTTTAACTTCTGAAGTGTTACTTCAAGAACCTTATTCATACCATTCAATTCTCACAATTGATTACAAGATGATACCAAATGTTTGTTGGATTAAGAATCATTCCATAATGTGTTAAATAATAATCTCCTATCCTTTAATCTTATCAAGAACATCTCAAATGATTAAAAGTAAAATCTGCACTACATACAATTACTTATGTTGAGTTAATTAGTTGTAAATCCATATCATGGTTATGAAGATTATCTCAAGTTTAGCACCACTCTTATACTCTTCCAACTGACTTGGGGAATCAAACAACACACCTCTGAATTCACTTGGCCTAGGTTCAAGAAGATCATTTCATTCTTCTAATGACCAACAAGGTTTCTTAAAACATTTATGGTAATTATTCCAATAAGTCATTTACATTATAATGGAACAAGGATTATTATTATACCAATGGTGTTATAAGTCTAGCAAGGAGAGTGTGGTTAAACTAAACATGATCATTACCATATTAAAACACCAAGAACACCATTACAAATCCTCTAATCATCATGTTCATCATTAAGTTGTTGAAAGCTCAACTACAACATGTTTATTTTGATTAATTCATCACTAGGTGAAAAATACTTAATCACTATCATAATAAATTCGAGATTATAGGGTTAAATTGTAGAACATACCTTCAGAAATGAAGAACAATACACCAAACCACAAGAACACAATATAAGCTTCAAGAATGTCTCCAAGTTTCAATCAACAAGCTCCAAAATCAAAATGTAAAGCTCCAACACAAGTTGGAAGAAGGTAAACTTGCTCTAGGGATGAAGGGGGATGATTATATGGGTGGAAATCGGAGTTTGGTCGTGCAAAATGAAAGACACAAGTTGTCTTTTTATAACAGCATAGTTCGTTACGTACGCTACGCAACAAGTGTTACGTACGTAAGCTAAGTCCAGAGGTTACTGGACTGAAATACGAACTTCATTACGTACGTTACCGCTAGAAGCATTACGTACGTAATGTGGGTCAAATAGGTTGGCTCCAAAAGATCAGATATTCGAATCCCATCCGGCCCCACACGCCGAAAGTTGAGATCGGATACGATTTGAGATCGAATCCCAACAGGTACCCCGTTACGTACGTAAAGGCCTCAAAATAGCGTACGCTATGACTAACTATTAACGTACGTTAGGCTCAGTTTTAAATAGTTCAATATGCACTTATTTCTACAACACTGAAAATTCAAACATAGTGCGAGTGATCATTTTATTTAAGTCTATGATGATATATTATAACATCAATATTTATTTCACAAATGCAACAAGATTACAACAGTATTAAATTATCCGAATAGTACAACAGCAAGTAAGAATTTCCGTCAGATATTACATGTGGAGGGTTTTCTTGTGTCGCTCGGCTGTTGACGAATCTACTAAGGAAGAGTACCAAGTTTGTCTGGACAAAGGATTGCCAGGAGAGCATTGATGAATTAAAGAGAAGACTGACTACTGCTCCGGTGTTAGTATTACCGCAGGGCACAGAAGAATTCGTGATTTATACAGATGCATCTAAATATGGACTAGGATGTGTCTTCATGCAAAATGGCAGAGTTATTGCATACGCCTCTCGACAACTCAAACCGTACGAGGTGAACTATCCGACGCACGACTTGGAACTGGCTGCAGTGGTCCACGCTCTTAAGATCTGGAGACACTACCTTTACGGGGTTACCTATAAGATTTTTACGGACCACAAGAGTTTAAAATATATTTTCATCCAAAGAGAGTTAAACATGAGGCAGAGGCGTTGGCTGGAGCTAATCAATTATTACGACGTGGAGATTTTGTATCACCCTGGGAAGGCCAACGTCGTAGCAGATGCACTTAGTCGGAAGACTGCGCAGGAGTTGGCACTATCCGGTTTAACGGTACAACCGGAATTACAGCAGAACCTACGAAGGAGTTGAATTGAAGTATGGATACAACACCGCCAGGGACAGTTGTGCTCAATTAACATTCATTCATCCTTGTTTGATGAGATACGTTTAGCACAAATAGAAGACCCAAAACTGCGCGTAATCGGTGCAAGAGATGAAGGGGGAATTATTTCAGACTACAGGATCCAAGGGAACTTGGTAAGATTTAAGAACAGGATCTGTATTCCACCAAATGACGAGCTTAAGCAAACTATACTCAAGGAAGCTCATTCCACTCCCTATTCGGTACATCTCGGAGCGAGCAAAATGTATAAAGATCTACGGAAGAGCTTCTGGTGGAAGAACATGTAGCAGGAGGTAGCGAGATTTGTTGCTCGATGTATGACATGCCAACAAGTGAAGACTGAACACCGCTTACCGGCCGGAATCACACAGTCCTTACCCATTCCGGAATGGAAATGGGAGAGCATATCAATGGATTTTGTCACCAAGTTACCAGTGACGACGGGAGGAAAGGACGCGATATGGGTCATTGTAGACCGACTCATGAAGTCGGCACATTTCATTCCAATTCAGGAGACTACCGGAACAGAGCAGTTGGCCACCATCTTTATTCGGGAAATCGAGAGACTACATGGCGTTCCCTCGGCAATCATATCAGATAGAGACACTAGGTACCTGTCCCGCTTTTGGAAGGCTGTCCACAAGGCTATGGGTACTCGACTACATTTCAACACCGCCTATCACCCTCAAACAGACGGACAGACAGAACGTACGATACAGACCCTGGAGGATATGTTAAGAGATGTACTCGATTGGGGCAAAGATTGGGCTAAACATCTCTGCTTGGCGGAATTTTCATACAACAACAGTTGGCATGCGAGCATAGGCATGGCGCCCTTCGAAGCCTTGTACGGTAGGAGATGCAAGTCTCCCTATGTTGGGATGATGCTTCCAATGTCGTCGCCACCGAGTTACATCTGATCCAGGAATCTATTAAGAAATTTTCCATTGTTCGAAAGCACATGTTAGCAGCGTAGAGCCGCCAGAAGTCATATGCTGCGGACCGCCAGCGACCGTTGGAATTTCTAGTCGGAGATCACGTTTGGGTCAAAGTGTCACCAATGCGGGGCATTCGACGTTTCGGCCAGAATGGCAAATTGAGTCTGAGGTTTATCGGCCCGTTTGAGATTTTAGGCCGTGTAGGTAGGCTCGCTTGTCGATTAGCACTGCCACCATCATTAGACGGAGTGCATGATGTCTTCCACGTCTCCCAATTGAGGAAGTAGACTTACGATCCAAGTCACAAACTCAATTTCGAAGAGCTAGAGATTTCTAATAACGCTACCTTCAGAGAAGTGCCTATCGCGATTCTAGATCGGCGCGTAAATACCTTGAGGAATAAAGATATACCCCTTGTGAAGGTTCATTGGTCACATCACGGCGTTGAAGAAGCAACTTGGGAGACTAAGTCTAGCATGAGAGAGAGTCACCCCAAGTTATTTTCTTAGTTTCGGGACGAAACTATTTTAAGGAGGATGGTATGTAATACCAAGAGTATTCCATGCTGTTTAAAACCTTGTAACTCACTTTAATAATTAAATAATGTGCTCCATCGTGATGTTTTTAATTTTATACGTATTATGTTTAGACCGTGTTGTGGCATGTAAATTCTTGAAAGTACTTAATTGTGTTGTGATGTGATTTCCTGATGTTGATGATATGTCGGTGACTTACCTTGATGTTGTTGAGCAATTATCGGTGCGAATACGATGGTGGCCAACGTCTTGTTCTTCGAGGAATTGCTGCATGAGTCTAAAGGGAAGTCGTGTTATAGGGATTAAACGTAATATTATAACTTAGTGTATTGAATGAACATTACGTACGTTACTCGAGCAGCATTACGTATGCTATTTTCATAGCTTTACCTATGTAATGCAGTCTTCGGACGATATTCTCGATCCCGCGTGGTCAGGGCATCTTTCGGCGCGACGACGACAGCTAGTCAACTGATAATTACGTACGTAATTCAGCCACACATTACGTACGTAATTGGCCACGACATTTCGGGCAGTAGCTCCTGAGGAACACTTACGTACGTTAGCCCATAGGGGGTAACATACGTAACGAAGGTTACGTACGTAAAACCTTAGGCATTACGTACGTAATGCTAGTCTGATGTTATAAAATGACATTTCCTCTTTCATTTCCTCCGACCCTTGAACACTTCTTATCCTCCAAAAATCGTCCTCCAACCCTCCAAACCGAATTTTGAGCCTTCCTAGCCGTGTATTATCGTAGTAGAGTGGATTTATCAAGCTCCAGAGAAGGTTTTGAAGGTGTTGTCCTTCCGTTCTCCATCGTTCGTCTTCATTTCTTGTCGAGTAAGGTAAGTTTATCGAATCTTGAATTCATCTCAGTGTTGTTAGATGAGTCGTACGAGATTTCGAATGCCTTGGGTAGTTTAGAACTTTCGATAATGATCGGACTGGTAAAAACTAATCACAATTGTTAATCGAAGTCTATCAAGCTAGTATTTTGAATGAATTGTTGTAGTACTCGTAGTTGGATTGTAAAACTCATAATCGAACTTGTAAATCACCAACACCATAGAATCGTCTTGTTATGGATTGCGATTATAATCCGATTATCGTATTGTAAACCCGTTGGTAATTCCTTAATGAATTAATTAATGATTATCAAATCGGATAGGTTATCGAATACGTTAGGATTTCAGGAGATTTGTGATTAGTCATTCTATGCTAGAATTTCAAATTTAAGTAAGTAAAGGAATTACGGTGGCTATGAGTCGTAGTCGTAACGTAGAAATGTTGTACTAGAACATTATTGTTTAACGAGATGATAAATTGTAAATTGGCGGACCGAAGAATTTAGTAATACGCATTGTGGTTAAAACATGAAATTTTAGTTTCGACGTCATGAACAAACTAGGTTTAGAACCCTAACGGGATGGGGAAATTGTCGCTAATCGCCATTGTCACCATAAGGTATTGATCAACGAATATGTAATGGGTTGAGCTCTCGGGTGTGGTCGTTCGAGCCATTGTGTTATCAAGGGAGTAACTCTCATCGGACTTGAGGAAAGTGAACCCTTGCTCGGACTATGTTATATTAAATTCCAAACTTTAATGTGCATCACTATCTGTGGAATTATGCTCGTTTTACTTATCTTGTGCAGATACTTCTGTGACCCTTGGTTGCGACCTTGAGAGTTTATATATTGATATACCATACGGAAGTGTGTTGTGGGATGAAACCTGAATGGTGCCCACGTCCGGAGTATTCCTGTGTACATGCTTCCGTGACCCTTGGTTACGACCTTGGGAGTTTATATGCTGATAGATGAGATAATGTTGAGTATTCTGTAATATATTGCCTTACCAAGTAATAACATTGTATTGCGGATTTATCTGATTCTATCAATGAATTTTGTTCGTATTGTCTGACCTAGGTTGGCTGGCATGATTCATCATGTCAGGCAAATTTGTTGAATATGTGCAGGACATTCCTGAAGGTTCCGGTAAGGCTTGAGCAGTGTTGGGGAGAAGCCTTGTTATTTTGTTTCTTAAATTGAATTCTGAAAACATTCCACGGTATGTAATAACCGTGTACGCGGACTTGTTTTTCTTTAAAGTATTTCGTTTCGTACTTACGCTATCATGGGGATACTTTCCGCAAATTATTTCATGACGAATTTTTAAAATTTTTTAAGAACTTGCCTTGTGGGTCCCACACGGGATTCACGGCACTGTAGCATCCCGGCAAAGTTTTGGGGGCGTTACATTGATCATGGAAGGGCAGAGATGGTGCTCCTCCCGAAGGGGTTGAAGCTCGGCCGCCACCTTTTTATGCTTCTCAACCAGGGCCTGGAACTCCCCGGCAGCCTTGACATAGGTTCCCAACGCACGACTCAGCTGAGCATTTCTGAACTGGATCTGCTCGGCAGGATCCATATCGTTGGTCACCAACTCCATTTTTGGCGTCAAACCCCGAATAGGGACATGGCTAGATTTGGCCACGGCGGGAGGGACCCGATCAAGCATCTCGGCGGTTGGAGTGGCCGTCCGGACATAATTGAGGAACCAGTGTGGCCTCCGCTCCCTCATCTCAGTATAAGGGTCCTCCCAGTCCTTGTTAACCGGAAAGTAGTGCCCCTCCAAATCCACCATGGCCTCCTTCTCAGCCGCACGGGCCACCCGAACAGGACTCGGCATTGACGGCAAGACTTCGGGAGCGGGCTGAGCCTCCGCCTTATTAACGCTGCCCTCAGGATCGGTCTCTTCCCTTTTTCGCTTGGCCCCCACGCGCTTCCTACGCTCGACATCCTCGGCAGCCAACCTTTACACACGCTGCACAAGGGTTTCTCTCCTCCTAGATGCAGCCCTGACCCTAAAAACTGGAAGAGAAAGGAAAAGATTAAAAAAAATAATAATAATACCTGATTCAGACATATTCGGGTCGGTAGATCGAAGACCAACGGCCCAGATATTCTCCTCGGTGGTAAGGAGGTGCGATTTCCTCTGCTCGGGAGAAAGCCCTAAAAGCATTTCTACCCGGTCGTCAAACTCCGAAGATGTCTCCTGCGCTGGAATATGACCTGCACAGGAAACAAATGATGAGCGTTAGACAAAAAAATGAACAAAATGAAATACTTAATACTTACACATTTTGGAAATGAAATGCTCGGGGGCCCAGAGCCGCCCGTCCAAAACACCGGGCTCATACTCATTCACCGAGCTCCAACAATCCCCCCAACGAAGAATCATTACTCCTTCCAGCTATGTATGGTCTCTGGAGCATCCACCACCTCCTTGTGCATGGCGTGCTTAGCGGTCAGGTAGAACCAACCTGAGCCGGACCTCCCGATTGACCTCCACAGAAAAAGACTATTGAACTACTCAAAGATGGGCTCGGGCCAACCCTGTTGATTAAAAAGAATGAGGACGCCCAAAATCCGAGCCCAGGCATTGGGATGGATCTGAGTTATTGGAAGGCCCTACCTCCGCAAAAAGTGAGTCAGAACTAAGGGAAGCGGGAACCTTAACCCGGCCAACAAGGAGCGATAGTACACGGCCGTACATATGAGCGGCACCAGATGAGGCCTCTCCTCAGGGTATGGGATGAACATCCGCACCCCTTCCGGTAATTTGAACCGCTGCCGCTAGGCCGCCAGCTGCTCCCCCGTAACAGTACTCCGGATCAAGGGGGAATCCCACGCCGCCTCCACAAAGAGGATCGCCCGAGGCCGAGTCCAAACTTCCACGGCCTCTTCATCCGTATCCGCCGTACCACCTACCGTCGGAGTTCCCACTTCTGCCTTCACGACTTCCGGCGACCTCGCTACCTCGCCGCCTCCCTCCTCATCACTCGATTCGACAGGTGCCCCCCCTAGGAACAAATTTGCCACCCCCGTATGGTCCGACGACACGAACAACTCCGCCGCCCTCATATCCCCCAGATCCGACATATCAATTAATTGAAATGGAGAAAAGATAGACGGAAAAAAGACTCACCGGATTTTCTCGTCCTCTGCAAGAATCTCGAAGAAAATGGCAAAACGGAAAAGGAAGGAAAGAGGATGAAGAACCCCTTTATTTATACGGGGAACCAAGCATTGAATGCTTGGCGCGAGGCACGTCGATTCAAACTAAACCGTCGCGAAGATTAAGGGCGCGTGGACGCGTCGCCAAATCAAATCCTGCCACGCATCCCTCATTATATTACAAAGACGCGGAAATCGAACGTGCACATCTCTCGAAGATACGTCCCTTCGAGAATCCCATCCTCCCTAAGAAGCTGGCTCGGCCTAACTACGAATCGACTCTAGCCCCGGCCACTCAGCACGGCCCTGGACTCGGGGGCCCTTGATAGCCCATCCGCCTTGGCATCCACGTACGCACTCCCCGCCAGCTCAACCATCCCGGTTGAGAGGACCAGAATACAAAAGAACCAATTTCCGGATAAACCAGCCAAGCAGAGTAACATAGAGGACCGACCGAGAACATATCAAATTTGCTCCCAGGTCCCGTTAAGACTGGACGGGCAGAACAGTCAAAGACCTGGGGCCGACCCGACGATCAGTTCGGAGCAAGGACGAAAGGGCCAACCAGATCCAGGATAAGTACACTCCAAAATGCCGTCATGACAGGGCCGATCAGAATAGTGGGAGACCCGAAGGCCGACCCCAATACCGACCCCAACGGATAAGCATCGCCAGAAGCATGCAGAACAGGCACACATGACATGCGGAACAGGCACACAAGACGGTTAATGCACTCTGTCCTCCCTCTTCCCAAAGCAATCCCCAAAGGCCGCCACGTGTCTAAGGCGTATTCTCCCCCTGACAAGTGTTTGGATACATTCCCAAATATTCTCCAGCTGTCGCCCCCTGATTGGCCAAGATTTTTTATATAGAGAGAATGTATGATAAGAAGGGATTTTTGGAATTTTTCATAAAAGCAGAGATAGAGAGAGAGAGAAGGAGAAAAAAAAAAGACAAGACTTGTAATAAACAAGCAATAAATATAGACTGGCTTAAAAGTTCAGCTCGGCTCTATCACAGATTACGATCATCAATAAAATTTAGTGATCCAACTCATTTCATATTTTTTATTGTTTCTACGTGGCTTCGATCAACCTAGTCTAGATCAGAACACGTTACGTTGATCCAGTTAGTTATCAGTAGTACTATATTTGGTAATGTTTATATTCATTACATAGTTTGAAGATCCGTTGATATGTATGAATCAACCATGAGAATTTACATCCTATTATTTGCAGTTTACTTTTGCAAGCTTTCACAAGAGCTTTAGAATTAAGAAGCTGGGAAGAAAACGCATAAGTGGGCTAAAAAGGTGAACAAAGAAGCGGGAAAAAACAAGTAAAAGACAATGAGTAGTACTGCTCTAAAAACCAAACCAAATCAAACATACTCAGTATATCCCCGCAGAACAGGGTCTGGTGAGGATAAGATGTATGCAGACAATGCCCCTACTTTTTAAAGTAAGGAGGTTGTTTCCGTGAAGACCCCCAGCTTAGTGCACGATAAAATAGTGTGTGCTATATACAAAGAGATACATATGATTTGAAAAAGCTCACAACAATACCTGAGCCCATGGCTTAGCCCACATGGGACTTACCTGAGAGGATTTCGATTACTCAAGTCTTGATGCACTCTACTCTTACCAAAAAAGAAGTTGACTCCGTGCAAGACCCCGTGACAAAACTAGACCACAAGCAAAAGACAATAGAAAAATAAAATATAAATGCAATTCTATGTCAAAACTAACCGAGAAAACTCAATCCTGAGACTCTCTACTACTGAGCCACTTCCTAAAAGAGAATCCACAACTCTGATCTGGCGTCTCCAAGAACTCCCATCTATTGTCCTAGTTTTTTTTTCCTTCATATCAGGATTCTGACTAGCTTCTCAGGTGTTGATATTTAAATATTATTTAAATAATACAGGAGTAGTTTGTAAATGTTCTGCTCTGTATATATTTATGTGGGTAATTAGACTACTGAGCTATTATTATTATACAGTAATACAACAATAATTATTTCAAATTTATGTCTAAACACTTCTTGTTGTGATCTGTGTTGATATTTAAATATTGTTTCAACAATAGTTGTCATGCATGACTTTCTCTTATTTTGTTTTGAGTTTTCTGTTGTCATGCTAGTTTTGCAGTTTTGTCATAATATATCCATGTGAATAACTAGGAAGCTTTTTACCTTAAAATTTTGGGATGTGTTGCATTCATATGATTTCTAAGGGGGGAGGGAGTGCTTCACTCACCTCTTCTCCCGTCACTCACTCTCAACCAATCCCCTTACGCCACATCATTCTCCACTTTTTCCTTCACTCACTCATATTTTTACAGGCGCCACTTCACTCACTTCCTTTTTTTTTCTTTTTTCTTTTTTAAATTCCATTAAATTTTATTAAAAACTAAAATTTCATTAATATTAAATAAACATTACATAATATTATTTAAAAATATTAAATAACTAAAATTCCATTAAAACTAAACTTGAAACATTAAATCCTACAAACTACACGGCCACCCGTATTTGGCGCATATCTCGCGTTTCTTTTGAATGATGAATTGCTTAAACTCCGGGTCCGGGATATTGTCGTGCGGTTCCATAACAAACTTCATGTCACGATTGTAGACCTCCCCATTAACAAAGTTGAAATATTCTTCATCTTTTTTCTTTTGAACCTCCAACTGCGCAAGCATTAAATTTTTCTTTTCGGCCGTGTAACTAGCAAGGGTATCACGCATCGAACTTCGGCTTGAATCTCCAGAATTCACCTTTTTTTGCCTTTAGATGGACGTGATGGAGTTGGGTTCTCGTTGAGGTTCGGTAATTCACACTCGAAATCTTCCACGGTTATTGGCGTCTCGTTTGTTGGCGTTTGAGCGCTACTTGACTCCGACGACTTTCTTTTCTTGTTCGATCCCGTGGATTCTTGAGTCTGACTAACCAACGGTTGTTCTTTCCACTTTGCTTTATCTTTGAGAATGTGCCACGCTTTAGAATGCGAGAACGTTTTCTTATATTGTTTTTCAAAATCACGACTGGCTATCTCAAGGACTTGAATATCGCCGCATCCACTATCTCTCAAGCGATTCTACATATTTATAAAACAATATACAATATACAATATAAAACAATATCCAAAAAAAAAAATATATATATATATATATAACGTATTTAAAACAATACCGCTTGTGTGTAGTAAGCGTTGAACGCAGCGACCAAAGCATGCATATCTCTCCATTTCGAGGTCAATTGATGATGAGTGCGTTCGGTTCTCGGGACAAGCGTTCTAAAATACTTTAGAACTCACTTCCAAAATCCTAGCTTTGGTTGACGGTCGCCAACTTCTCGATCCACCGGAATTTTAATCCAAGCCTTAGCTAACGCCTCCTCCTCATCGGGCGTCCAAACCTTAGCTGGGTTTTTTTTCTTTTGAAACCGCTCATCGATCTCTTCCTCCTCTTCCTCCTCTTCGACTTGTTCTTCATTAATTTGTTGTGTCTCGGGTACTACGTTAACATTGTCGAAATATTCATCATCATCGGTATCATCACGAATGGGTAACGGTTCACTAACCCATTCACGCCTTTTTTGTTGGGTATAGCGCGGCTCATACGGGTCGAAGTTAGTAGGCATTTGTGGTGGGGTTTGTTGGGTATAGTTCGACTCAAACGGGTCCAAGTTAGTAGGAATTTGCGGGAGGGGTTGTAGGGTGTAGAAAACCAATGGTGGAGATTGGGGATACATTTGGGGGTGGTAAGGTTGTGCTTGAGAAGATGATTCGAGACCGGGTTGAGATTGAATTCGAGGACGAATTGCGCCTCTCGATCCACCTCTCGATCCACGACCACCTCTTCTAGAATCTCTAACTTTTTTGCCACGATCCATATTTTTTTTCTCTAAATCTGTTTTTTTTCTCTCGGAAGGTTTTTTTTTTATATATGGGTATGTTTTTTTTGTTTGTGCTTTCCACCCTCAACACACTCCTTTATATACAAAAAAAAACGTTGCCTCCTCCAACGGTCAAAAAAATCCACCAACGTTCCAATTTTCTTCTTCTCCCCGTGCGTGAGCTGCTCACGCAGTTCTGGGCTCCCCGTGCGTGAGGAGGTACCGGCGGCGGTGTTCCCGCCTATAATGCACGGGTTCTTCAGATTTGCAGCCGTTGCCGGATCGGGGACGTCCCGGGGACGGGGACGGTGCGGGTACGCCGCGGAAACGTCCCCTCGGCGTTTCTTAAAATCGCAGCGGCCCAAAAATGGGGACGGCCCGAGAGCTTGTTGGGACGCCCCGGGCCGCTTTTAGGAAATAAAATTAAAAAAATAAAAACGAAATATAATTATATATAAGTATAGCTAGCGGCGGGTTTCTCTCTTCTTCTCTTCGATCCGACGCGGCGCACGCAGACAAACACCAACTTTTCTCTCTTCTTCTTCTCTGTTTTTTCCATGCCACGGCTAGCACCATCTTTTCCGGCCACGGCGGCAGCACCATCTTTTCGGGCCGGCGGCCAAGCAGTATATTCTCTCTCTCCTACTTCTCCTCCACTCTTTCTCTCGTTCACTCGCCTCCTATTCCCTTTATTTCCCTTTTTTTCTTGAATCGAAATTGAAGTACCAATTTTGTTTGATTAATTGGTTTTTTATTGATCAATCGATTCTTGCAAATTAAATTGAAACCGTACATTAAATTGAAACCCTAGAATGAAGAACTTATATTATTATTGTATTATTTGTATTTTCTTAGATTAGATAAATTATTAAACTTGCTTTATTTCTTTTATTTGGGTGCGCTTTTTATTATGACTTCTTCTCGTGAACAAAGTGATAATCTTGATAGTAACACCGGTAGTGGATCTCATTAATACAACGCCCTCGGTGCAAATTGATGGGGCTCCATTGTGGAGGTATGTGACAAGATTAGAGAAACACGGGTCGATGGGAGGTACATGGAGATTTCAATGCAATATTTGTAATGAAATTCGAACCGGAAGTTATTCTAGGGTAAGAGCGCACTTGCTTCAAATAAAAATGTCGGTATTGCACCTTGTAAGAAAGTTAGTCGAACTGATAAATTGGAAATGCAAAAGTTAGAAGAAGAGTTTGAAAAGAGTAAAAACGAGTCTGGATCATTAGAAGTTCCTTTGCCTAGTGAAGCTCAACGAGATGTAGAGTCCTCAAAGAAAAGAAAGTCTAACTTATCTCCTATCACTAGATCATTTGGTATTGAAGCAAGAGATCAACTAGATCAAGAAATTGCTAGAATGTTTTATACCGGGGGGGTGCCATTTAATCTTGCTAGAAATCCACATTATTTGAGGTCTTATACTTTTCCGCTACTCATTCTATTGCCGGTTATGTACCCCCTGGTTATAATAAGTTGAGAACCACCTTACTTCAACAAGAAAAATCACGTTGAGAGGTTATTACAACCTCTTAAATCAACTTGGAAAGAGAAAGGAGTGACAATTGTGAGTGATGGATGGAGTGATCCAACAAGAAAACCTCTCATCAATTTCATGGCTACTTCGTAATGGCCCTATGTTTCTTAAAGCTGTTAATTGTTTTGGTCAAGTGAAAGATAAATTCTTTATTTCTGATTTGATGAAAGAAGTGATCAATGAGGTTGGTCATAGAAATGTGGTGCAAATAATAACTGATAACGCATCGAATTGTAAGGGAGCGGGAGAGATTATTGAGAGTCTGTTTCCTCACATTTATTGGACACCATGTGTTGTTCATACTCTTAATCTTGCCTTGAAGAATATTTGTGCAGCTAGAAATGTGGAGAGCAACGAGGAAACATATAGAGAGTGCCATTGGATTACTGATATTCATGGTGATGCCGTTCAAGTAAAAAATTTTATCATGAACCACAACATGAGATTAGCTATATTCAATAGGTTCTCTCCTCTTAAATTGCTCTCGGTTGCTGATACTCGTTTCGCTTCGATCATTGTGATGCTAAAAAGATTGAAGCTTCTCAGAAGGGGTCTTCAAGCCATGGTCATAATCTCTAAAGCACGGACTCGTCTGGAGAGGAAGAGTGTCCGAGTCCAGTGCGTTTTGGACTCGGACTCGCCGCGGACGCGGCTCGGGTGCGTGTCCGACGCGGTCGGACCGCGTCCTGCTGACGTGGCATTTTGGACGCGTTTGGGACGCGGCGGGGACACGGTTCGGACGCGCGGTTGTATTTTTTTGGTTTTTTTTTTTTTGGGTTACAAAAGGGACCAGGCCGACAGGCATAAAATTAAAAAAAAAAAAAAAGAAAACGGGAAAAAGAGAAAAAGAAAACAGGGAAAGAAGAGGGCGACAAGACCAACCCTAGGCAATCGCGACAGCATCGACGCGAACCCTAGGTCCGACGCGACGAACCGACGCAACTCACCTCCATCTCGTCGCGGCCGCGGCTTTCCAAAAAGTTAGTCTTCTTATCTTTTATTTCTCATTTTTCTCGGTTGATTTCTTGCTTCGCAAAAAAAAAAAAGTGAAGCGTGCACCGTGCACCGTGCAAATTGAAAGCAAATTTTTTAATTGGTTTGTATGCATTCGATGTGTGCACTGTACCTTTGAAGGAGTCGATAAAAGTGTCAATTTTTTTATTCCAGCAGTTTGAAAACTAATTATTTTTTTAATTAATTTTTAGAATGAGTCAAGATGAAGGAACAACAAATAAACCGCCCTATGGAAGTATGTAAAAGTGCAAGAAAAATTGGGAAGGGAGGAAATGTGAAGTTTGTGTGTAACTATTGTGGATTGTGTGTTACGGGATCATATTCAAGAGTTAAGGGATATTTCTTTGAAAATTGCTAACATGGGTGTTTCAAAGTGCTCTAAGGTGACTTCAACTGATTTAATGAACATGAAAAGAGAATCTGATGGTTATGATTTAATGGTGCAAAATTCAAAAGCTCGCCAAGTTTCATTACCACCATCAAGTAGAAGCAAGAGTTGTTCATCCAAAGGCTTCAACTCCAAGCACAATGAGACAATCGGCATTTGAGCCTCTTTTATCAAAAAGGAAAAAGTCTCGGGTGACTCCCTTTAGAGAAAGCATTTAATCTTGAAGCTCGGCATGAGTTGGATAGTGAGATTGCTAGGATGTTTTATTCAAGTGGTCTTTGCATTTAATCTAGCAAAGAATCCATACTATGTGAGTTCGTACACAAAAGCCGCCAATAGCAAACATCTTTCTGGTTATGTCCCTCCGGTTACAACTCACCGAGAAATTCATTGTTGATTAAAGAGAGAGCACACGTTGAGAGCTGTCTAATTCCTCTTAAGAATTCATGGAAGGAGAAAGGCGTGAGTCTCGTCAGTGACGGGTGGACGGATTCTCAAAGGAGACCGATTATTAATTTGATGGCTGCCTGTGAAAGTGGTCCTATGTTCTTGAAAGCAATTAATTGTGAAGGCGAATATAAAGACAAAATCTTCATTGCTAAGTTACTTAAGGAGTGCATTGATTCCGTTGGACACCAGAGTGTTGTCCAAGTTATTACTGATAATGCACCGGTGTGTAGAGGAGCTGGTTTGTTGATTGAGAGTCGGTTTCCCCACATTTTCTGGACTCCATGTGTCGTGCACACCCTCAACCTTGCTCTTAAAAATATATGTGCGAAAGAATTCCGAATCAAATGCGAAACATTTCAAGAATGTCACCGGATTACGAAATCATAGGAGATGCGATGTCGGTTAAGATCTTCATAGTGAATCATAATATGAGATTGTCAATGTTCAATGAACATTACGCATTGAAGATGCTTTCATGGCGAGACCCGATTTGCTTGAGTATTATCATGCTTAAGAGATTTAGGACAATTAAACAAAGTCTCTTAAGTATGGTGATAAGTCCTGACTGGGCAAATTACAAAGAAGATGATGTTCTTAAAGCCGCACAAGTAAAAGAGAAGATTTTGGATGATTTGTGGTGGGATAAGATAGATTATATTCTTGCTTTCACGGAGCCTATCTATGACATGCTAAGAAAAGCGGATACCGACAAGCCTTGTCTTCATTTGATTTATGATATGTGGGATACTATGATTGAGAGGGTGAAGATTGTTATCTACCGCCATGAAGGAAAGTCGATCACGAGTTTTCTGGTTTTACAACGTTGTGCACCGAATATTAGTAGATCGATGGACAAAAAGTAACACACCTCTACATTGTTTGGCACACTCTTTGAATCCAAGGTGATAAATTCTTTACTTTCTCACTTTCATTTTTTAATTTACACATCGTTAGTTTTAGTAGTTAGTTTAGTAACTTTAGTTTAATAATACAATGTATAATTATGTAGGTACTATAGCGTCAATGGCTTGATGAATCTCCCTACATGTTCCCCCACAAAGATGATGAGATTTGCTATGAGATTGAAGTGTTTGGAAAGATATTTTCCTAATGAGATTGAACGTAGGCAAGTCAATACGGAGTTTGCCAAATTTTCTGCAGGCTCTAAGAGAGTTTGCCAATTCGATTCGTTAGTGATAGAGGATTGATGGATCCGGACTTATGGTGGGTGACACATGGTTCTTCAACACCTTTACTCTGAATGTGGCTTTGAAATTGCTTGGTCAACCATCTTCGTCATCGTGTTGTGAGAGGAATTGGAGTACATATAGTTTCATTAACTCTTTAATTAGAAACAAGATCACCCCACAACGAGGAGAAGACTTGGTATTTGTTCATTCAAATTTACGACTTTTGTCGAGGAAATCTCCACAATATTCTACGGGTGAAAGTAGAATGTGGGATGTTGGTGGTGATGCATTTGATACTATGGATGGTGTTGGAATACTTGAGGTGGCAAATCTCTCACTTGATGAACCGGAAATGGAAGCAATGTTATTTACAAGAGATGAGGTCGAAAACATGGATGAAAACCTTGAAGTTGATGAAGATTGAGCATTTATTTTCTTGAAGAACAATATGTC
This sequence comes from Orobanche coerulescens, assembly GCA_033398695.1. Lineage (NCBI taxonomy): Eukaryota > Viridiplantae > Streptophyta > Magnoliopsida > Lamiales > Orobanchaceae > Orobanche > Orobanche coerulescens. The sequence goes on along the minus strand of CM065801.1, from coordinate 202,779,958 downwards.
ATTATCTTTGTTTCATTATTTTTTTTTTGAAATTATTGCTATCATTTTCAGTTTGATGGATGTATTATGATTGTTTGAACCTTTTTTTGTGTGTGATGAACTCATGGTTTATGAAAGTCTTGTTATTGTGATGATTTTCTATTGATTCTACTATTATATATATATTTTTTATATTATTTAATTTGCCGAGTCCTATGCCGTGTCCGAGTCCTATTTTTTGGAGTTTTTCCGTGTCCCCGTGTCCGTGTCCGTGTCCGTGTCCGTGTCCGTGCTAGATAGGTCATAAGTGATGAATGGACTTCTTATAGAGAGGATGACACGAGCAAGGCAAACTTTGTGAAGGAGAAGATTTTGAATGATGATTGGTGGGACAAAGTGTGTTATATTATTGATTTCACAAAACCTATCTATGAGATGATAAGAGTTTGTGACACTGACAAACCATGCCTTCACTTGGTATATGAGATGTGGGATTCAATGATAGAGAAGGTAAAATATGAGATTTATAATAAAGAGAATCTTCTCCTTTCCGATTTTAGCCCATTTTATACGGTTGTTTATGAGATCCTAGTAGCTCGTTGGGCGAAAAATAATACTCCTCTTCATTGTCTAGCTCATTCATTAAATCCGAGGTATATTTTTTCAATTATGTATTGTCATATTTTATTCTTATATTTTTATTTTGTTGACATATATCTTACTTGCACAAATATTTTTTGAAGGTTTTATAGTGACGAATGGCTTAATGAAGATGTCACAAGAGTTGCTCCTCATAGAGATGGTGAAATTTCTCAAGAGAGAATGAAATGCTTTAGAAGATTATTTGCCAATGATGCCGATTATACCAAAGTTATGAATGAATATGCGTCATTTTCTATCAAGAGTGGGCCGTTTGAAGACTGCATTTCAACGATGCATAGTATGGAACCCAAGAATTGGTGGGCTAACTTTGGTGCCCAAACTCCTCTCCTCCAAACTTTAGCTTTCAAATTACTTGGACAACCTTCTTCTTCCTCTTGTTGTGAGCGAAATTGGAGCACTTACTCTTTCATTCACTCGCTTAGGAGGAACAAGTTAAATCCAAGTCGTCGAAGATTTAGTTTACATTCATAATAATCTCCGTCTTTTATCAAGGAACTCCGAGCAATATGCGGATGAGAAAACTAAGATGTGGGATGTCGGTGGAGATGCATTCGATTCTATGGAGGAGTTCGGATATTTAGAGTTTGCAGAACTCTCACTTGATGAGCCGGATTTGGAAGGAGGGTTGATCGTTGAGAATTGAAGCGCTTTAATTATTGTGATATTAAATTAAGTTGTCTTTGAATGTTTAAGTAATGTTTGAATTTTTAATTTGAAATTATGTAATGACTTTATTATAATTATCCATGAATATTTAGAATTTTTATATATTTTATCTTGTCGTACCCATGCCGTACCCGTTTTTTAAAATTTTGATTTTGCCATTTTTCGTCCCCGTCCCCGCCCCCGTTTTTCGTCCCCGTCCCCGACTCGGTGCTACCTAGGTTCCCGCTCGTGAACCACCCCGCACCGCATCACCCCGCACCCACTCCCAGTCCTCTAAGTTCCTCGGAGTTGCGGCTAAATGTGCACAAAATGAATCAATCATATGTGATTAAATCTTTCCAATATGTGGTGCAACCGATGGCTTCTCATAATTGTATTGTTCTAGGGTATGATTAATTTTCTGTTATATAGTATTTATTATTAATTTTCTGTTATATAGTATTTATTAATTCACTTTTCATTTGTAAATTTCAGGAATAATACAGACAGTTTCCACTATTTCATTTGGTTTGTAGCTCAATTTAAGCATGCATGCATGCATCCATCGAATTGAATACATATTATGGCCTGTTTGAGGCGTGTTTTAGAGTTAGATATATTAACCTACTAAACAAGCGTTTAGAATGAAGATATCTTATCTCAGGGGTCCGGTATAAAGGTGAGGCCCGGGCTAAAAACACTATTCCTCCTCTATATTGGAACTGCCCTTCACCCTTGGATATCCTAACTTGATTGAACAGTTCTCATTTTAACCCAATAATCCCAAAATTACCCCTTTATTTTTTTTTCTAAATCTGAAATATAAATATTAAAAATCGAAAATTTTATTTAAAGTTCGAAAATAAAAAATAAAATTAGTTCGAAAATAAAAAATAAAAATCGAAAATTTTTATTTAAATTTCGAAATAAAAAATAAAAATAAAAAATTTTTATTTAAAGTTCGAAAATAAAAAATAAAATTAGTTCGGAAATAAAAAATAAAAATCGAAAATTTTTATTTAAATTTCGAAAATAAAAAATAAAATTAGTTTGAAAATAAAAAAAAATAAAAATCGAAAATTTTTATTTAAATTTCGAAATAAAAAATAAAAATCAAAATTTTTATTTAAAGTTCGAAAATAAAAAATAAAATTAGCTCAAAAATAAAAAATAAAAATCAAAAAATTTTATTTAAAGTTCGAAAATAAATATAAAATTAGCTCGAAAATAATAAATAAAAATCAAAATTTTTTATTTAAATTTCGAAAATAAAAAATAAAAATAAAAATTTTTTATTTAAAGTTCGAAAATAAAAAATAAAATTAGGTCGAAAATATAAAATAAAATTCGAAAATTTTTATTTAAATTTTTATTCCAGATTTTTAAAAAAATAAATTTTCAATAAAAAATTTTATTCCAGATTTATATATATATATATATTAAATTATCATATATTTATATAAACTTATAAATGTATATAATATATAATATAACAAGGATAAAAATGTAATTTTACCATTTAATCTAAATAGTACATTTTCCCTACCAAACACCAAACTATCATCCCCACTTTATCTAACTTGCTATATCCTAACATGTCATATCCTAACATGCCATATCCTGACATGACTACCAAACGAGCTCTTACGTGTATATTTTATTTACGGCAGTTTTATAAGGACGTCGGAGACAAAGACGACTCGGGCAGTGCTTCAAGAGGGAATTGGTGGCAGGGTATGCTTCTACTCTCATTGATTAGTTTTTGAGGCTTAATCTACTAAATAACCTATTTTAGTAGTAGTAGTTTAATTTGATTTCTTATTGCAGGATCTCTCTACCACTAATGCTGAACAAAGTACAGTCATTGTACAACATATTTCACATCAGAATATGCAATAATATAATTGTATTTCATTCCTCATCTTTTTTATATATATATTGAAAGATTAGGTCCTAAGAATTGATTGTGGAGTATTAATGACACCATTTTTAAAGTGAAAATATATGGAGATTAATGTCATGACATACGAAGTGCGAATGTAATTATTGAGAGCCATGCGAAGTGTTCATGTTGTCATTGAGGCACTAATTGATTGGAGTATTAATGACTTCAATTTTAAAATGAAAACTCATTCATATCAAATAGCTTTTACAAGAATTGCAACCGTTTGTATTGTTAATTCCTTTCATATTGTGTCAAATTTAATGAGGCAAATATTAATTGCCTAAAGTTATCAAATTCTTTTCAAGTCTCTTTCATTTAATCATTTGCTTCTTTCATTTGCCTTCAAATAAATGCACAAACTCTTCAACCACAATCATTTGATATTATAAATAACACCATTTGAAGAGCAAAAAGTACAAACTGTTCGAATGGTCAAAGCTAGAACGTAGCAAAGCATTTGGAGAATTCACCCAAGACATGGTTTTACAAACATGTATTATGGCTTATGGGTGGATGTGATTATTTATATATCCCAGAAGTTGGCGTATCACGAGACATCCGTGCTATGAGGGATCGTAAAGGTGTTATGAGAGAGGAGTATGACTATCTCAATGTACATTTATGATCTCGCATGTGATTTTCTCCTTTTTCTACTTTTAAAAGATTCTAAGCATTTGCACCATGTTACAGGTTATTAAGGATGCGGGCGCGATCGATGCAACTCCCAAAAACATCAATGGGTATACAACCCCGGCAACAAAACTATAGTCCATCTTACAAATATGGCTTTCGAAAGAGAAGAAGATTATTTGTACGTAGAGTCACCCATAGCACAAGGATTTGTTGAGGATATAGCAACTGTGGATTTAGATCCTGCTACTAAAGAAAATATGCAGGTGTATGTTTGTGTTCGTGTAATTGTTGTGTCCTAAATAGGATTGAGTGTTGGATGTGAATTGCTCTTCAAAGTCGTGTATGTGATCAATGTTTGAGTAAAATAAGTTAGTTAAACATTGATCGACTTACGTGTTCAATAGTCATTGATGAATGAGGCTAGATATATGTGTGCTTTGAATGCTAACCAATTGGCATGTCTACGTAATAAAAATTTATGGATGAAAAGAAGTTTGAATCTGAGTTTAGAAACTCAGAAGGGTACTTGCGGATTAACAATTAATCATTGAGCTGCCATTGATATGTTTGGGGGAAGATTTTAAAAAGAAGTTTGAATCCGAGTTTAGAAACTCAGAAGGGTACTTGCGGATTAACAATTATTCCCCACCCGAAAATACGGAATGAAGCTTTTTAGTTGATTATTAATGGTGGAATTATGGGAAAAAAAAATTCTGTTAAGGGTGGGAGCAATAGCATCAAATATTATCAGTAAGTTGTAAACATGAAAATTGTGAGACATGTAATGGAAGGCATTGCTATTCCAAGGCGTATTGGCGTAATATTTATAAGTGATATCTGTTTCCATGACAATATAATTTTTATCGACTAATATAAAAAATTATGCACACACATAAGTCTATATATGAGGTACATTTTATCCTTGGTATTTCAGCTTGCTTTTTATTTGAGTCCCGAATATTAAATATGTAGTCTTAAAGATTTTTAAAGATGATTTTCTGGGATATAAAGGAAGGGGTTGACACTCTACTAAAAGTGATAATACGATTCAAGTAACATTTTAATGATGTTCTGGAAATATACATGAGTATCGAATTTATTATCCTCATGAGAGACTAAAAAAAAGTATTTTTATTTGCTTGATATGTAGTCAAATCAACGAAAGAAAATGTCACAGATTTTGGTGAAAAATGTAATCCATTATCTAAAACTTACACTACAAACATTTTAAAAATAAAAAAACACCAAGACAACAACAAGAAATAAACTATAAACTCAACAAAATGGTTACATTTACGTAAACATTAACGAAATACTTAAAACAGTCAACAAAGATCTCCCGCGGCAGCCTTAGTTATAGATTGTTGTATATTCGGCAATTTACACAAACATTACGCAATGAACACTTAGATAGAACATTTGTGCATCGCAAGGATCAGTGAGTTTTAGTACATCTTATTTGAACAGATAAACTAAAAGAGTTTGCTAAAATAACAAAATTCGACATATTAAAAATATCACCTTGAATAATGAATAGAAAGGAAAACGTATATAATTTTGTCTCGAAGTCATTTGTAAATCATAGTAACCAAATAAAACAAGTTGGTTTTTAAGTATAAGAAGAATGTGGAAGAAAACCCTGATTTACCACTCCAATTAAGTACAAGAAAATTATGACAAGCGTGTTTCAAAGCAACTTACAACAAGAAAAAAACGATGAGGTTGATACTATCAATAATTGATTCGACAACATCAAATGTTACTGCACATTTGCCATCATCATCTTCTAACAATAATGCAGATTGTTAGGTGATGAAAGATGATTACGGCAGTCATTACGAAGGCCAAGAGTAGTTAAATTTGCAGATTTACCTTTTGCAACATTAGGAAGATGCTACTTAACTACAATAACGAGTTATGGAGAGTGCAATTTTGTATCATTTATGATATATGAAATGCATATTAAGATGGAAATATTATACATAAGTGTTATATTGATCGATCTTAATATTGTTCGAAATTATAACTACGGGATTTCGTTAAAATATGTAAACTAACACAATTGATATACAAAAACCTGGGATAGATAAATGGACAATGGGCCACATCACATAACAAAACCCAATTACTTTGTATTGAATTTGGGCCATCTAAGACTAATACTCTATTATGAAATTGTTGTTGCCCAAAATATTTATCCGAAGATTAAATACTGCTGGAAGACGGACAACAAACAACAATTTGCGGGAGCACTTCCGAGAGAATATGAATAAACACTAGATTTGTCGGGTTTGTTAGGCCCGGGCTTGAATGCTCTCGCGAGATGTTATTAATACAAATATTCGTGGATACAAGTATTAATGTGAGAAATCTAGATACAATGAGTGTAAAAAGACTCTGTTAATCCGGCTCTTGAGCGAAGCTCGGTGTTCTTCGTCCCTGCCGATTGTCTGCTTGATGAGAGAGGCCGAGAGAAGTAAGTACCGAAAGATAGCTGTTGCCAAGAGTTGGAGAAAGCCAAGTGCTGTGAGAAATCTCGTGGGAATGCAGAGAATGCTTGTTCAGTGAGTAAAAATCCGAGAGGAATCCAAGTGCAGGGAGCCGTGTATATATAGAGGCAGCCGAGTCTTGTCTTCAGGCGGGCGATCGCCTTCCGGCCATTATAATAATGGGGCGATCGTCTGCCGGCCAATATTATAATGGGGCGATCGTCTGCCGGCCAATATTATAATGGGGCGATCACACGGGCTGTCGGCCTAAAGTCTAAGGTAGATGCTGGCAGTCTGCCTAAAGTCCAAGGCTACAGCCGGCAGCCAGCTGGGCGGTCCAATGAGGAGCCAGCACGCGTCCGGAGTCACTGTCACATGCGGTCCTACTGACAACTTTCGGCGGGCCTGTCGGCTGGTGGACGGATGCTGACAGGCTGTGGTCAATGATCCGTGAATTGCGGATCTTGTCTCGGCTCTGCACGTGGTGCCTGTCCTGAGGCTCGGCCTTTGCTGACTGGATGGTCATCGGCTCTGATCGACATGAAGCGGTCGTCTCTAGCCGGTCACCAGAGGGTCGGCATCGGCCAGTCACTGAGGGTCGGCATTGGTCGGTCACCAAGGGTCGGTCGGCAAGTGCCGAGAGATGATCGTCTGCTAATCGGTCGCCAGGAGTCGTTCGCCAAGTACCGAGAGACGATCGTATTTGATGTCGATCGCTCGGCACCGGGACCTGTCATGGGACCTTCGGTTGGCCGATTCATCTTGCCTGGTCGCTGGTCGGCAGTCCTGTCTCGGCTGCTCGGCAGTGGCTAAGTCGCCCCATCTCCGAGGCGATCGCCGGTCGGAGAGTGTAATTCTCGACACAACAATTGCCCCCCAGCTTGCTCCGATGTTGAAGACACGGGGCGAGGTGGTTCTTGCTGGCGATCGTGTAAGATGAGGATGGGCGAACTGACTTTGGATTCGGACTTGGGCTATCATGGTCGATTGGCTAGCTATCTTTCGGTCTTGTACCTGCAAAAAACTACATTGGCCGATCCCCCTCAGAAACTTGATGGTTTCGTTTGTTTGAGGAATCGTGCACAGTCGCGGAATTCGATGGACCGACCCCATGACCGTGTCTTGATGCGCGAAGACATTGAGTGTCTCGTGACTCACTTTATTATGAGGGTCCTCTGTTAGGTTGCGTCTCGCCTTGTATTTAAACGAAGGGCGTGCGGTCTCGGTCTAGAGGAGTCCTTGCGCGGGGCAGCGTCGGATGAATCAACTCCACGCCCGCGGCTTGTTTAGCTCTGCTTCCACCTCGGCCTGCCATGGAGATGGCGAACCTCGACGGTGTACGTTGAGACGGGGTTGTGGCACGTGTCGCATTGTCCGGGTTCACCATATTAGATGATGATCCTTTGAGGGCGGGCGATCGTGTCCACTGATTAATTTTGGAGAGCCCTCAGACTACGCCGGCCTCATATTTAAACGAAGGGCGGGCGATCTCGGCCGAAAGGGACCTTGCATGGCTGAAGCAATCGGTTCCATCGACTACCAGGACCATGGCTTTATGATGTGTGGTGGAGGCGATTTCGTGCCTTAGTCCATCATGTTAGATGGTGAACTGTAGGGGGCGATCGAGTCCTCCGGTTTTGCTGGATAATAGCGATCGGGCTGGAAGACTGGAGGTCGTCGCTCGGGCGCCGATCGCGCTACTCCTAGGCTAAGAAGAAGCCTTTGCCTGGCCAGGAAATCTGCGGCTTTAGCTCGGAAGACCGCGTAGGTCGTGGGCTGGTCCTTCGTAAGATGCCTGAACATAGGCGAAAGACCATGGAATCCTGCTAGGACCACGTGGAGGGCGATCTCATCGCTTACGGGCTCGCCGTTGAGGATGATCTCGTCTACCCGGTCGATGTAGTCCGAGTCGGACTCTTCTTTCCCTTGCTTGATTCGCAGCATGCGATGGGGACCTTCCGGTCGAGCGACCTTGGCGGCGAAGTACTCTGTGAAGACGTTCACCAGTTGGTTAAAGGAGCCGATGGACCGAGGCGGCAATGAGGCGTACCACCTGTGGGCGAGGTCGTCCAGCGTCAGAGGGAACATTCGGCACCTGGTCGCGTCTGATTCCCCACACCCGGTCATGTAGATGTTGAACTTGCTCAGGTGTGTTTGGGGGTCCGATCGCCCCTCGTACAAGGGTGTTTGAGGAGGAGCGATCTTGTGCTGCACAGGGGCGAGCTCGATGTCGATCGCGAGCGGCTCGCTTGGCTCGGCGATCGTCTTCATGGCGCCTGCCTTGGATTCCAGGAGCGCCTTCATGCCGTCGAGCTGACGTTGCATCGCAGCCATCGTCGTGGCTCGGTCGCTTGCTGATCGGCTTTGGGAGCGGGAGCCGAGGCGATCGTGTATCGATCTCCGGACTCCGCTACTGCCGACCTCGGCTATTTGGCGAAGGGGAGCCAGACGGTTGGGCTGCCTTCTGGGAGTCGGGTAGGCCGAGCTCCTGGTGACGGACTCAAACTCCGTCGTCTCGTAGCTGGGGCCGGACTGCCCCGGTCACCAAGACGGGTCACTGCCCAGGCGATCGAAAACAGAGGTGCCCCGGCTGGCGAGCGCCTCTTCTTGCGGACGAGAGCCTCCTGGCGATCGCTCGGCCAGTAACGCCTTGAGCTTCCGCTTGGACTTCCGGCGGATGGCCGAGGGGGTGATAGCGGGAGGCGCGTTGAGAGCACTCCGTCGCTCCTGAAGGACGGCTATGGCCTCTTCGATCTGTTCATTGGTTCGGAACTGATCGAGCGAGAGGCTTGGGCCGCCGTCCAGGGACGGGATCGAGCGTCTCTGACCACGGAGGCTACCTTCCACCATCGGCTGTGGATCGGACTGGGACGGAACGAGGCGTCTGGCCGGCTGGCCAGCGGCTTTCTTTGACGCGGAGGCGGAAGACATGATTTCTGAAGGATTTCTTTGAAGCGCAGTGAGTGTCACTTCAAGTATCTGCCCCGAGAACAGTGAGTGTTCTTCGAGACGGTAGGAATAAAAATTTGAGGGTTAGATCCCCTTCCTCTAGCGCCAATTGTTGTTGCCCAAAATATTTATCCGAAGATTAAATACTGCTGGAAGATGGACAACAAACAACAATTTGCGGGAGCACTTCCGAGAGAATATGAATAAACACTAGATTTGCCGGGTTTGTTAGGCCCGGGCTTGAATGCTCTCGCGAGATGTTATTAATACAAATATTCGTGGATACAAGTATTAATGTGAGAAATCTAGATACAATGAGTGTAAAAAGACTCTGTTAATCCGGCTCTTGAGCGAAGCTCGGTGTTCTTCGTCCCTGCCGATTATCCTTGATGAGAGAGGCCGAGAGAAGTAAGTACCGAAAGATAGTTGCCAAGAGTTGAGAAAGCCAAGTCTTGTGAGAAATCTCGTGGGAATGCAGAGAATGCTTGTTCGGTGAGTAAAAATCCGAGAGGAATCCAAGTGCAGGGAGCCGTGTATATATAGAGGCAGCCGAGTCTTGTCTTCAAAGTGCGATCGCCTTCCGCCATTATAATAATGGGGCGATCGTCTGCCGGCCAATATTATAATGGGGCGATCACACGGGCTGTCGGCCTAAAGTCCAAGGTAGATCTTGGCGATCTGCCTAAAGTCCAAGGCTACAATGGCACTGGCGGTCCAATGAGGAGCCAAAGACGCGTCCGAGTCACCGTCACATGCGGTCCTACTAACAACTTTGGCGGCCTGTCTACGGTGGACGGATCTTGATGGACAGTGTGGCCAATGATCCGTGAATTGCGGATCTTGTCTCGGCTCTGCACGTGGTGCCTGTCCTGAGGCTCGGCCTTTGCTGACTGGATGGTCATCGGCTCTGATCGACATGAAGCGGCTGCCTCTAGCCTGGCCACTGCAGGGTCGGCATCGGCCAGTCACTGAGGGTCGGCATTGGTCGGTCACCAAGGGTCGGTCGGCAAGTGCCGAGAGATGATCGTCCGCTAATCGGTCGCCAAGTACCGAGAGACGATCGTATTTGATGTCGATCGCTCGGCACCGGGACCTGTCCTGGGACCTTCGGTTGGCCGATTCATCTTGCCTGCGGGGCTAAGGCTAGGCCGTCTGGTCGCTGGTCGGCAGTCCTGTCTCGGCTGCTCGGCAGTGGCTAAGTCGCCCGATCTCCGAGGCGATCGCCGGTCGGAGAGTGTAATTCTCGACACAACAGAAACATCAAGCACATATCAACTAAAATAATCTCAATACATTACATATAACTAATTATATAAAGCTTATATTACAAACATTAAAAAAAGGCTATAATCTTCTCAAAAAGCAACAAACAAAATCCGACGCAATCTTGATAACAAGTATTCAACCATCTGCACCAACATCACGTCCAAACCACGTACATATTCAACCAAAATCACAATGCGCAACGACGGTCAGAAAGCCTTCGTATATAAAAAGATTCAGTTATGTGCTATAAATGTTAAGTCTTATTGACTTTATTTTTATCTAATGACATTATATTAATTGAATCTATAAGTAATAATAATAATATTCATGTAGGTTATTACTATGGAATTACAAATGTCATTTATTATTACTATGAAATATATATCATATAATAGATTAAAATTTAAAGATAATAATGAAAAAAAGTCACCAAGTTCCAATAATAAAACTGACAAATGAAAACAAAAAGTTCCAACAGACGATCACACAAATGAATGAAAAAGCCAATAAGCTAGCTAATAATAATAAAAAAAAAAAAAAAAGCAGAAAGAAAATTAAGCTATGACAGAATCCAACAGAAACGGGGAAACTCTCTCTCTCTCTCTCTTCAGTTGTTGACACACATGTTCATTGCGAGGTCCGCTCCCACCATGGCTTAATATAAGGCTTCCAGACCCAAATGTTAAAGAGGTATGAACAGAGAATTATTTCGAATATATCTAGAAATTTCTGCAAGCGTGGCATTCCCCTGGAGGGCTTCTGAGCCGTCGGATCCACGGGGGGGGGGGGGCTTCTGGGCCGTCGGATCCACGGCGGGGGGCTTCTGAGCCGTCGGATCCACACCTCGCGACGTGGCGCACAAGTATCGAAATCTGTGGGGCAGCGAATTTGGGGAGGGTGCAAGGGAAGCCGGGGGGGCAGTGAAAGCAGGCCGAGAGAGGTGGAGTGCTCGCCGGAGTGAACAGCGGAAAACTGTTGCAGCCATCATTAATAGTGTTATGTTTTGGAGGAATTTAGGCGTGGATCGGCTACTTATATGGTGGAGTATCAACTCCAAAGAGGCTGGGCCGACCGACGTCCGGCCCGATCCAGAAAAATGATGCGGGCCTGGGACGTGTATTATGATTAATTTAGAGTCAAACGCAAAATAGGGATACTACTGTTTATTTTTAACTTAATAGAATTAGGATACTACTGTTTATTTTTAACTTAATAGAATTAATGGCTGAACCATCTTAATCGTTCATCTATATTAGAGTATTTATTTTCAACTTAATTATTTTAATGGGCTGAGCGAAGACATATTCATTAAGTTAGATTTTATCTCTTGTTCCCATTAAGCTAGATTTTAAGCAAACTAAATAATAATAATACAAACAATAGTAATAATAATAATACCAACAATAATAATAGTAATATTAATAATAATACCAAAGATAATAATAATATAAATAATAATAATAGTACCAACAATACTAATAATAGTTATAAATAAAATTAATATTACCAACAACAACAATAATGATAATAATAATAGTAATAATAAAATAATAATAATAATAATACCAACAATAATAATAATAAGACCATCAACAATAATAATATTATAATATAATAATAATACCAACACTAATTATAATAATACCAGCACTAATAATAAATAAAATTAATATTACCAACAACAATAATAATGATAATAATAATAATAGTAATAATAATAATACCAACAATAATAATAATAAGACCATCTGTAATATCCGGAATTTCTACTATTGTTGTTTAATATTATTTTATCCGAGTTATATTGTACAGTGTGGAATCTGTACAGTATGGATAAAATAAATAAAGGACTGAGATGTCAATATCGGTATAATTGGAGTTACGTACGTTACACAGGGTATATTACGTACGTAATACGAGTATAATACTATAGCAAGTCAACGTACGTATTACGTATGCAATGGAATAAGTGTTACGTACGTTACGGGGCGGCTGGCCGAGTCGTGGCCGAGAGGACCTGCAGTGGCCGAGCATGGTCGGCAGTGACTCGTAGGGGTGGCCGATCACGGTCGGAAGTGACTCGCTGGGCGTAAGGACTGGCCGATAACGTACGTAAGGCTGTGGCCGGTTACGGCCTTAAGTGCCCGTTACGTACGTAAGCAGCTGCCGGTTACGTACGTAAGACTGCCGAACGAAATGGACAGAAGGTTAGGCCGCGGCCGGCTACGTACGTAAGGACCCGCCGGTTACGTACGTAATGTGCCGGGAGGTCTCGGCCTATATAAGGACTGGACCGAGTCATCCTTGTCATTTTTCATTTTTCTTCGTTCCTTTCGCGATTTCTTCAGCAAAGTTGATGGATTTGAGTAAGAACATCATGTAGCAACATGTTTTGGAAGTTTGATTCATGGATAACATCTTCTTCCACCCGGATCGAAAGTAAGAACACCTAAACTTTTGGTTTTTGGATATTCTTGGAGTTTCTTGGTGTTTTGGCCGATTTGATTCGTTTTTGTTCAGATTATTGATGGAACTTTGTTGTAATCTCGTAATCATTCAATACTCTTGAAGTTTTGTGGAACAAATTCGAGTATTTCTTCGTTAAAATGATTGAATTGGATTATGTCTTCAAAGTGTTCGATGAAATGCCTCAATGAGTAGAACTTGGGAAATTCTACACGTTTTCGTATGAATGGTGATGGAATTGATAGTGTTGTGATTATTCTTGGTAATTATGGGAATTTTGTTAAGGGAAGATAATGAATTGATGATCAAATACCTTTTTTATGTCGTTATGATTATGGAATCGTAGTAATCTCGATATTCTTGGTGGTTTGTTGCGATTCATAATGTTATGAGAAGTATATGTTGAAGAACATGATAATATACACCTTGAATCATGAATGAGGATTTGTTTAGATGTTAGAGGATATCGAATTACGTGGTTTTGATGGTTATGAACAAGGTTTTGAATCATTTAGTGTTCTTGAGGAACTCCTTGATGAATTTAACATAGCAAGACGATCGTAGGTTGAATTATCGGTATCTTTAGATATGAAGGTCGAATGTTTGTTGATTGTTATAGGATATGTGTTAATTGATTACTTCAATAGGTTGAGATTATTGATCGGTGATTATAACCGTATGTTGCGGTCATGTTCGAGTATGTTCATGAATTGCTTCGGTCGGGGCCGAGGAGCTCGTAGACGAAGGCATTGTGACTGGTAGCGGCTTCATCATCATCGTATCGATATCGAGGCAAGTTGTTACTTGCTCAGTTATAATGTTTAATGAATAGTTTCAGTTTCATTTCGTTTATAATACATATAGCAATGATTATATGTTGTCATTCCGATTCCGGGAGTTTAATCATAATGTATATGATTTATTTCGGTTATTGGCATATTCGGGTACCGAGGTTACATTATGGTAAAGACGAGGATATGAGTATCTGTAGTCCATGGTACGTTTGGATCGCCGAGCATTGCGGATAATCTTCGGTGATGGTTTGTAACACCCCCAAGTATCTTATATCGATTCAGTTGGTTTTAGTGATTTGATCATGCATATTGACATTCATGTTGTCGAACATGAGGTCGTCTTAGTTGATTTGTCATATTGTCGTTCATGTTGCGTTGTTCATGTTGATGAACATTTTGATTGCATATGTGTGTGCATTGTAACACCCCCAAGTTATTCAGGGTATATTACAGCGTCGTGGGAGCCACAAGGCTATTCATGCGCGGAACTGTAAAACTTGACCGAGAAGGTCTAGATACAATGAAAAGAAGGACAATACAAATGGTATTCAAAACCATAACCAATGAAACCATATACATCACCACACAAATCAATACCTCGGCAACACAGACCGGAACATCAAGGAAAACTGAAAAAAAAAAAAACAATACTCGAGTATTCAACAACCATTCCAGTACAACAACACTGAATGGAGAAACACGAAACACAACCAGAGGAAAGACACAGTATCACACTTGCCCATCATCTTCATGCCGATCCGATACCTGCCTGTCCGCTCTCCTGGAACCTGAAATACATGAAAAGTATTTCCCCCATAAAGGGGTTAGCCGTCGAATAGCTAGTGCAAGTATATCAAGTATGAACTACAATACTTCTCGACAATAAAGTAAATGTAACCGTCAATTCATCAATTCAAGACTAGTATTCCGGAATAACTAAATCTCATAGCATCACATCAAGACGTATATGAATACCGTGGAACCGCACCAGAGGCTATGGAACCCTTAGGGGACCTGTCGGCCCGCCCCAAAGTGGTTCGTTCATATCATCCGTCATCAATACATATATGAATACCGTGGAACCGAACCAGAGGCTACGGAACCCTCAGAGGACCCGTCGGCCCATCCCGAAGTGGTTAATTCATATTATCCATGGAATCGCACCAGAGGCTACGAAACCCTTAGAGGACCCGTCGGCCCGTCCCGGAGTGGATATGAATAATTATGCCAAATATATATCTTACTTTCAAAGTCGAGAACGTATAATCATAAATATATACTTGCCTTAATAACCACTACCGAATACTCCGAAGAACACGGTTCGACCGGGAAGCTTCGAAACGCCCGATGCTATCGAAAGGAAAGACGACAACGAACGGAAGGGTTCAACTTGGTTTCTTCACAAGAACTCGACCCTAACAACATATAATCAATAAATCATCGATCATACGAGGAAGAATAATCGAAGAACGCCCGAAAACCCCTCTATGACATTTTACCGTACACCTTCAAGGCGTCGATCCATAACTCGACCAAAACAACGAATCGATACGATCCAGCCATGGAATAATAAAGGAAATGATATAATACATCTAAATAATCATCAATCCATCATAATCCTAAGTTATTATGGTTAAATCGGACAAAACGAACAAAAACCCCCAATTCACCCAAAAATAAGGTTTCAAGAATTTACCTTGGATTAATGATGAAGAACAATTGTTGGTGTTGTTAATCCATACCAAGAACTTGAAGAATATGAAGTTCTCTGGGACTGATGATGCCAAACTGCCCAAAAATCGCCCGCAAGATCGCCCAAGAGAAGGAGGAATGAAGGAAGAGATGAAATGAGCATTCATCTCACAAAATCCGCAGAAATAGGCTAATCTGCCCTGTGTGCCGCGGCCCATCCTAAGTGTGCCGCGGCACAGGGTACAGGCTGCTCGGCCAAAACTGGAAAATGAGTGTCTGAGCTATTTCGACCATAACTCTCTCGTCCGGACTCCGATTGACTCACCGTTTGAACTATTGGAAAGCTAACTTGATGCTTTATAATATTACAAAGATTCAGAATTTTTGGAGTTTCCAAAAATTAATGGTGATCTAACAAAGTCGAACTCAGACATGGAAAAGTCGTTTAATAACACTGAACTCAAGAAAACGACACCGAAACCCGAACCTGAATACGAATCGAAGATACGGTTACGAAGTACTCGCACAGACGAATCTAAAAGCTAAGAGAGCACACAATTCCGACCACCTGAAGGCTCAAAATTCGACAACCGAAGTAATTATTCCAAACTTTGGGAAATTACGAAAACGGCCCAAAACATCCGAAAATCACGATACGTGATCGAATAACCAAACCGAAGTTCACAACACGTCTAACAAAGTTAAACGGACTTACGGGAAACTCGAAACAGTAATTTCAAACGAGATTCACAAGAATCGAACTCGAGTGCGGAAAAGTCGTTAAGAAACACGGAACTCAACAAAAGAATACCGAAACGAACTCGGATGTCAAAAAGTGTAGAATTAATCGTTCTCAGGATGATGAAACGGTCCCAAGCGAGTCGTCAAAACGGACTTCCGCCAAAAATAGAAAATTACCGGAAATCAAAATTACGGGTATTACATTTACCCTCCTTAAAAGAAGTTTCTCCCGAAACTTAAAAAAAGTAGGGAGAAGAAATATCCCACCAGGAAAAACTCAACGAGATACACAAGAGCCGAAAACTTATGCCCAAACGGCGAATCATCAATATAGAACACAATAATACATCACCCGAAGGTAAACCAAACCAATGCCGAAATAGATACGAATCACAATGTCCGAAGGCCCCAACGGAAAATACCGATAGATCACAATGGCCTGAAAGCCCCTCAGCCGAAGCTGTAAATCATCACAATACAGATCTCAAAGAAACAAACCTGACTGTCGGACATACCCTTCGGCGTATGAACAACCAGTCGCAAATCGTCGGACATATCCAATACAACATGGACTACGAACGACCAAACAATAAGGCTCAAAAGGGACATCACAGTACGCCCGATCCGAAAATGTGTCCATGCACATGTCCACCCCGTATACGGAATCCAGAATATACGGGTGACAATGTACCTAATTAGCCTCACGAACTATGTCTCGTGTGCACGGTCCAATGCGGAAACATCCACGCATGACCATCGTGTGCCTGGCTAAAAATCCTACACATAACCTATCGGCACGCAGATATGATTCCAGATATGCCATGATACAACATGACAACGAAACTCAAAGGATAATATATCCAATACGGATCATACGACTCACCAAGTGAACGATGACACATGAATAATGAAAGATCGACACGACCAACAATATTCAAAACAACCATCCTGGGATCAAAATCTCTAAGGACCCATTAACACGAACAACAATCATAACACAACCATTCGGGAAATCCTCAACCTTCAATGATCACAAAATTACCGAGTTCACAAGAATAATAGTGTGCTGCCTTGAGTCGGCCAACACGACAATAATAACTCACGGATGGGCACTATCCTCGGCTATTCCAATTCAATACCTCGATTGTCTTAGAACGACCAATCGATAACGACTCAATGGATGGGAACTATCTTCGACAGTCCCAAATCAATACTTCGATTACCTTAGAACGGCAATTCGATAACAATGATACAACGGATGTCTCGACACATTTAATCGGTTACCGATAACGAAGATGATAATCGAATACATCAATGCCTTCAATCGGTTAATATAATATCAATAGAAAAACACCGATATCAACAACGACGATCACCACAATATCTCAATGGAACATCCATCACAATCACAATCGATACCTCGATACCGCGAACTGGCTATTGACAGGAACTTTACCAACAGGTATCGCAATGCCTTGAACCGGCCATTTACGAACAACAGTAACATTTGGCATAATTTGCCGATGGGTGCCGTATCAAACAATCCCCTGATATCAACAAAATCATAAAGAGACCAAGTCTCGAAATGATACACACATTCGTACACCTACATGATAACATTAATCTCATTGATTAGTACAAGTATAAAACTTGCCTCGATATCAATACAACGAACTGTTACCAATTCAGTTAATTTCGTCTACGAGTTCCTCAGTCCCGACCAAGCTAATTACGAACTCTTCAACCTCAACCGCAACACAACAGTCATAATTCCATGATCAAACATCATATCTTATTGTAAAACGAAGGACTAATAATCAACAGGTTCGATGACGATCAATATCAATACAACAAGGCCACAACTCATCGGTTCCACAATATCTCTATTAAACACAGTGTGAACTATCCAACTCAGACCCTCACGAATCCATGTCCACAATACGAGCCGAAATCTATGATCATATCAGCAACCAATTCGGACCAATAATAAGGGTCTAAATGTTATCGATTCCAAACTCAACTCTTAAATACGAATTGACAAGGTTCCCTTCTCGTAAATCCATCGTTAAGATTTACCTATGACTATCATTAATTCGAACCATCCGATTGGTTCAAAATAATAGATAATCATATTAAAAAGGTTATCAAACAATCCAATCATTCGACTTGAATATTTGCTCCAGACGTATGGGCTTCCAAATTCATAGATGAATAAAAGTCTCATCAAACTCATAGTCACATTCGTATTCCTATGCGAATATTATTTCAAACACATAATTTATCTCTAGATATGAATATTCCATATTCATTTTCAAAACATCAACACTTATAAATTTTCATCACCTCGTATAATTCAGGAGTTCTTCAAGAACATGAAATATCCGAAATCACGTTCAGAATAACATATCCGAGGTATATATATCTCCATGTTACCATTTTCTTCATCATGCCATTCATACAACCTCAAGAATCGCAACAAAACCATTATTATCATATGAAGAAGATGTCAATAATCATATCAACATCCGAAATCTCTTATTACAATTCCAATCAATCTCATATAACATTATCACATGATGATCCCAACATGATCCCTCCCAAGTAGTAATCCTTTAAAAAAGAAACGAACCACTATCAAAGGGATACGAGGATTACCTTGTATGGACGAACCACGAAGAAGAATAATTGAACTCCATTCCAAGAATCATCAAGACTTCAAGAACAATACTTAAATCCAAGCTCTCCATCTTAATCTTGTTTAAGAGGATTATCTCTCAATGTTTAGGAACTTCAAGTACTTCCCAAGGCTCTCTCTATTGACTGAAGGAAGGAGAATGGACAAAATGCCTCTCAGCACTCGTCTATCCTCTTTATAAAACACATCACTAGCGCGCGCTAGACCTTATATTTAGCGTGCGCTACAGATCTAGCGTACGTTATCCTTCCTTGGTAGCGTGTGCTATCGGGCAGTCCAGAAGCCACTGCATTGCTTCGAAATTCATCTAACGTACGTAATGCCCATGCCTTAGCGTCCGCAAACAGGTGTTGACTTGATACAATGAAATGCTCAGTAGCGTGCGCTATTCCTCGACCTTAGCACGCGCTAATCGCCGATAATAACAGTCTGGGCCTACCTGTCGGCCACCTTCCGGACCTTATCCAGAATACCTTGCGTACGTTAGGGGTCCTCCTTAGCGTACGTAACTCAAACCTCTTAGCGTGCGCTAAGTATGCACCGTGGCGTACGCTAAGTATATATATCTTAGCGTGCGCTAGGCATACCTTGTAGCGTGCGCTAACGTGGCTGTACTTAGCAATTTTCCGCTATTCTTATCCGTCGTCTTGATATACTAGATGTATATACACGACATATTGAATACATATATACAACCTGATAATATTCATATGATATACCCAATATCAAAAGTACGATAACATGACACACGATATCTTCAAATGTAATTGTCGACCAACTACGACAATTATACTAATACAACTATCTCAGTCTTCCAATTATTTTATCCATACTGTATAGACACCAATCTGTGATACCCGTACTTTTTGTAAATCTTCTACTCTTGTGCTTTGTAATTTTTACACTCATGTAAGTGTTTAGTAAGCTTATATTAATCTTGGAACTCTTGTCAATTGGATTTACACCCCTTTTCTTGTTCGGATCGTCGCTGTTTTCGGATCCTTGATGCGATTATACTACCTTCGTGTAATGGGTAGCGCACGCTACGCACACCTTGTAGCGCACGCTAATTTAGTGAGGGTAGCGCACGCTATCCGTTATAATTAGTGCACGCTACTAATGTATTGGAGGCAGACAGTCCAGTAGCTACTGGACTGGAAAAGGGAATTCCTAGCGTACGCTAGGTGTGACTGGTAGCGTACGCTAGATTTTGGTAACGTGCGCTAAAGAGAGCAAAGCTGGGGACAGTAGGTTCTGGACTGGACACTGACTACCAGGTAGCGCACGCTATTAGAAATAATTAGCGCACGCTAATTGAAGTCACTAGCGCACGCTATGAGCAGGTGTTAGCGTACGCTAACGAGTGGCAGAGCTCTTGGATTGCCTGGTGAGTCCGATAGCGCGCGCTATTTTTCATGGCTAGCGCACGCTAGTCCCTATTTAGTATAAATAGGACATCTCCGTTCCCAAATCATCATTTCTTCCTTCCTTCACCTCCTTGGACGATTTTAGGCGATTCCGGGCGATTTGTGAGGAGTTCTTCGAGCTGCAATTATCTAGCAACATCTTTGAGTTTCTAGTTCGCATTTATCAACGTTTAATCCTCTCCACCGCTCCAAATCAAGGTAAACTTCTCACAACCCTAGATTTTCGGGATTTGGGGATTTTCCATCCGATTTCTTCGATCCAGCTTGTTGTTATGTTAGAATATATCGATTGCGAGTTATCTACCTTGGATACATGTTCTCCTACGGATTTATTGGCATATTTCCGGAGTTCTTGAGTGTTTGGGATATTTGACTTGCGATTCACTATCCAAGAGAATTATTCCCGGAACACATGTATCGCGGTAGTAAATTCGGGTAATTCCAACTTATTTTCATACCGATGGGGTTTTGATAATTGAATTACGAACTTGTCTAGGTTCGGAGTTGTCGAATCCTTCAATCTTGGTACCTTGTCGTTCGTACCTTTTTCCTCTCGATTCCAGGCAAGTGATTCTTGTGAAAGTTATGTTCTTAAATGTGAAAAGTAATGCATGTGATTGTGAGAGTTGCTTTCGTTCACTCCGAGAGGACCCGACGGGGTCGAGGAGGGTTCCGCTTATGTCGATTCCGTGAACATTTGGGTTAGCCACTCCGAGATGATCCGACGGGGTCGAGGAGGGATTCGCGCATTGTCGAGTCCACGGTTAATCAAGAGATATCATCATTTCTAAATATGTTTGGATAATTGCATTTTCCGGAAAATCATTATCATAGCTTTGAATTGGTGTATATACTTTTATGTATAAGACTTGACATTTCACTTGTAATACTTGCCCTAACCCCTCTCGTTTGGGGAAAATTACTTTTGTGTTTTTCAGGTCCTAAGGAACCATACGAGCGAGCACCGGGACGATACGATGAGGACGGCGAGGCGTGATACTGTGGCTAGTGGTGTTCCATTTTGCTTGGTCGTTGTTTTCTTTGGTCCATTTTATCCTTGTAATAATAAATGGTACTCGAGTACTTTAGGAAAGTCCTTTTCCATTGTCGTACAACTTCTTGTATTTCTTCATGGTATTGTTTGTCCGTGGTTGAACTTCCTTGTTTGTATCGAATTTATTGATTCCCAAGTGGATTTTGTCAAATTTTGATACGTTGTGAGTGAGATGAGCCTAGTGGGTCCCAGGTCGGGATTTACGGCACTGTGATATTCTCCGAATATCTCGGGGGGTGTTACAGAATTTGGTATCGGAGCTTAGGTTTATGGATACCTAGGCTGTCGAATTGTTGGGTCTAAATGTACTATTCCAAGAACACAGTATCATCGCGCTGCCGTCATCTCGTACGACCGGTACTCGTAAGTTCCCTATCTTATTTACCCTCTTTATTCACTCACTATCATTCGATTATGGGACATGAGAAGTCCATATTCTAGATGGCATTGCTTCGAGCTATTCTTATGATTTTACTTACATTTTTTCTTTAGAATGTCAACTGGTAGAGGACGTGGACGCGGCCGTGGTCGTGGCCGAGGGCGTGGCGCAGCCGGTGGAGCGGCCATGTCCCTCAGCTCGGTAGAAGGCTCAGCTACGCCTAGCTTGTCGGACTCTATTCAACCTAGCACCGGTAGTCATCAGGAGCCGTCGACGATGCAGGAACTTCTACAGGAGCCAACCGGATGTGGGTGTTGCCGCCATACTGCAGCAGATGGCGAACCAAATGGCTCTTTTAACCCAGGCGGTACAGCTTAACCAACCACCTCCTATTACTGACACTGGGGCTGAGAAGTGGTTACAAGATGTTATTCGTATGCGCCCTCCCCAATTTATTGGTGCAAATGATCCGATCGGCTAGGAAGATTGGATTAATGAGATGAATAAAGTTTTCATGGCCGTGAATTGTCCAGAGGCACGTAAGGTGCCGCTTGCCCAAGACTTCTGTCAAGGGATGCGGCTAGCCGGTGGCAAGCTATTGCACCTCGGGATCGTGAGGTTTCATGGTACGAGTTTAAGGAACCGATGGAGGCCGAGTTACGCCCGTGGCCTGCCGGGAGGCCAGATTCGAGCCTTTACGAAGCTAAACCCCAGGATGTCCCTGTATCTCAAGCAATCATTGAATACAACCGTCAACTCAACCATGTGAAAAATCAAGTGAGGGAAGAGAGAGATAGAATTCGTCACTTTGACATGCGAATGAAGCCAAAAGTCCGGCACTATATGTCGGGCTTCGCTTGCACCACATTGAAGGAGTATCAAGATAGGGCACTAGCCTATGATATGTCCTTCACTACTACCGAAACGACAAGTGAGAGTAAGAAGCAGAAGACTACTGAAAAGTTTTCTAGCGGTAGAGGTGGCAACCAGCGGGGATCGCAGTCGGCAAGCTATACAACCAAGGGTCTTCCCGTGCATCGGGAGGTAAACGGAATTTCAGAGCTGGTGCTAATGTGTCCAACTGGGTTGTGAAATGTTTTAATTGTGGCCAACAGGGCCATCTTAATCGTGATTGTGGTTTACCCCCATTGAAGTGTTTTAATTGCGGCCAGGAAGGCCACAGAGCCATGTACTGTACGGAAGAAGAAACTCCACTTGGAACTCAGGCATCAGCCCCTACGCCTGGAGAACCGAGTGTTAATCAGAAGTCATCTACGGGTCAGCCATCCCAGAGTTACGGTCGAGGCAGAGGCCGTGGTCAATCCGTTAGGGGGGGAGTCCCTAGTGCTGGTTCGATGCAACCTCGTGTATATGAGATGAGGAAAGCTGGAGATCCAGAGGATACCGTGGCGACAGGTATCATTTCTCTTTTGTCTCATCCAGTTAGAGTGCTTTTTGATTCTGGTGCTTCTAATTCGTTCATCTCTTTGGATTGTGTGCATCGATTGAATATTGAGGGCTTGTCTCCTTGTGAGTCCTTTGTGGTTAAGTTGCCCAGTGGTGATAGAATCGTGGGAGACAAAGAAGTTAGAGATTGCCCAGTGTTAATCGCTGAGAGAGTGTGGTTTTCGAATTTGATAGTCGTAGACATTGTCGATGAAGATCTAATCCTCGGTGACGATTGGCTCGATAGACACGGTGCAGTAATGAATTATCGCACGAAGATCATATCGATGTTAGCCAAAGACGGTACCGAACACCATTTTGCGGGGTACAAGAGGGGATGTCAGAAATTTTTGATTAGTGCCTTGAAGGTGACAAAACTTATTAGAAAGGGTTGTGTTGGGTATTGGTGTTATGCCATGAAAGTCGAAGATGGGAAAGTTGAACTTCCCTCGATTCCTGTTGTAAGTGATTTTCCGGATGTTTTCCCTGCATTTAATTACCGGGACTACCACCGGGGCGGGAAGTTGAATTTACAATTGATTTGGATTCAGGAGCAACCCCGATTTCTAAGGCACCGTATCGTATGGCACCTTCAGAAATGCAAGAGTTGAAGAAACAACTGGGAGAATTATTGGATAAAGGGTATATTAGACCCAGTGCCTCGCCATGGGGTGCACCGGTCTTGTTCGTAAGGAAGAAAGATGGTTCACTACGTTTGTGTATTGATTATCGGGAACTGAACAAAGTGACCATTAAGAATAAATACCCTTTTCCGCGTATCGATGATTTGTTTGATCAATTGCAGGGAGCCGCGGTGTTCTCGAAAATTGATTTGAGGTCCGGTTACTATCAACTTCGCATTAAGGAATCCGATGTTCCTAAAACTGCTTTCCGTACGAGTTATGGACACTATGAGTTTGTGGTTATGCCTTTTGGGTTAACCAACGCACCGGCGATATTTATGCAATTGATGAATAAAATATTTATTGAGCATCTTGATAATTGTGTAGTCGTTTTTATCGACGATATTTTGGTCTAGTCTCGAGATGAAGAGGAACACGCTCGGCATTTGCGATTGGTGTTGGAGATTTTGAGGACTCAGCACCTCTATGCAAAGTTTTCTAAGTGTGAATTCTGGCTGAAGGAAGTCATGTTTCTCGGACATGTGATTTCAGCGGAAGGGGTTCTGTAGATCCCGTAAAATTGAGGCAGTGTTAGATTGGGCTCCACCCAGGAACGTGAAGGAGGTTCGTAGCTTTTTGGGTCTGGCCGGATACTACCGGAGGTTCGTCGAGGGGTTCTCCAAACTTGCTCGACCACTTACTCAATTACTCCAGAAGTCCGAAAGGTTCGAATGGAATGAAGAGAGACAACGGAGTTTCGAAGAGCTCAAAAGGCGTCTGACTACCGCGCCGGTTTTAGCCCTACCTCAGGGAGTCGGTGGGTATTCGGTTTATTGTGATGCATCAGGACAAGGACTTGGGTGCATACTCTTGCAGCATGATAAGACGATTGCCTATGCTTCACGGCAACTTAAACCGTATGAGCTGAATTATCCTACCCATGATTTGGAATTAGCCGTAGTGTTTGCACTGAAGATCTGGCGTCACTATTTGTACGGTTCTTCATGTCGAATTTATACCGACCACAAGAGCCTAAAGTATATTTTTAGCCAGAAAGATCTGAATATGAGACAACGACGTTGGTTAGAGCTGATAAAGGATTATGATCTGGAAATCCTTTACCATCCAGGAAAGGCTAACGTTGTAGCTGATGCGTTGAGCCTAAGTCGATATCTCTTCATATGCTTGAGGCCCTTACGCCTCAAGTTAAGATCAGACGGGAGTTAATTGAGCAGGAGTCAAGTACGGATCCAACGGGTTCAGGGTCAGATGTGTACTCTTGAGGCTATTCCGTCCTTGATCGACGACGTCGGGGAAAAACAGGAGAATGACCCAATGCTTGTCCAACTGAAGGCGGACGTGGAAAAGGGAAAGCCCCTGGTTTTATGATCCACGAGGATGGCATTTTGAAATTTCAAGGTAGGATTTGTGTTCCGAATGACTCAGAGCTGAGACAGAGAATACTCCGAGAAGCCCATGCTACACCTTACTCGATCCATCCTGGGACGAGTAAGATGTACAAGGATCTTAAAAGGAGTTTTTGGTGGAATAATATGAAGAGAGATGTCACCGAGTTTGTGTCAAGGTGTTTGACATGTCAACAAGTCAAAATTGAGCATCAACGGCCGGCCGGGCTATTGAAACCTCTCCCTATTCCCGAATGGAAATGGGAGGATATTACCATGGATTTCATCACCGGGATGCCGAGGACTAAGTCGGGGATGAATATGATTTGGGTTGTTGTTGACCGGTTAACTAAGTCGGCACATTTTCTTGGCATTAAGGACACGTGGGGACCGGAGCGATTGTCCCGGATTTTTATATCGGAGATTGTGAGATTTCACGGTACGCCAAAGTCTATTGTTTCCGATCGTGATGGCCGTTTCGTGTCGCATTTTTGGAAGGCGGTCCATCAAGCCTTGGGCACCGAATTGAGGTTGAGTACTTCCTTCCACCCATAGTCTGACGGTCAGACTGAGCGGACGATCCAGACATTGGAAGATATGCTGAGGGCGTGTGCCCTGGATTGGAGTACCGACTGGGAAATACACGTACCTTTGATCGAGTTCACTTACAATAATAGCTGGCACACATCAATCAAGATGGCACCTTTTGAGGCATTGTATGGTAGGCGGTGTAGATCTCCACTTTGTTGGGATGAAGCTTCGGATTTAGTCGGGATAGAACCCGATATGTTGATGGAAACCAAAGAGAAGATTTCCATCATCCGAGACCGACTGTTAACCGCTCAGAGTCGACAAAAATCCTATGCCGACAATCGTCGTCGGCCCTTGGAATTTGATGTGGGTGATCATGTCCTACTCAAAGTATCACCTATCAGAGGAGTCTTCAGGTTCGGGAAAAAGGGCAAACTTAGTCCGAGATATATTGGACCATTTGAGATTCTCGACAGAATTAGGGAACTGGCCTATCGATTGGCTTTACCTCCAACCCTTAGCCATGTTCACAGTGTGTTCCATGTTTCCCAACTGAGGAGGTATGTCCCTGACCCAAGTCATATCATTGATTACGGGGACATCGAGATCGCAGAGGATGTCACATTTGAAGAGAAGCCAGTGAAAGTACTAGAGCATCGAGTAAAACAACTCCGGCACAAAACCATACCGTTGGTTAAAGTTCAGTGGTCACGACACGGAGTTGAGGAAGCGACGTGGGAAACCGAGGAAAGCATGCGCACTAGATACCCAGAGTTATTCATTTCTTAAGTTTCGGGACGAAACTTCATTTCAGAGGGGGAGGATGTGATACCCGTACTTTTTGTAAATCTTCTACTCTTGTGCTTTGTAATTTTTACACTCATGTAAGTGTTTAGTAAGCTTATATTAATCTTGGAACTCTTGTCAATTGGATTTACACCCCTTTTCTTGTTCGTATCGTCGCTGTTTTCGGATCCTTGATGCGATTA
Organism: Orobanche coerulescens; assembly: GCA_033398695.1. Classification (NCBI taxonomy): domain Eukaryota; kingdom Viridiplantae; phylum Streptophyta; class Magnoliopsida; order Lamiales; family Orobanchaceae; genus Orobanche; species Orobanche coerulescens. The sequence continues at coordinate 202,753,146 of CM065801.1, read as the reverse complement.
TACTACCTTCGTGTAATGGGTAGCGCACGCTACGCACACCTTGTAGCGTACGCTAATTTAGTGAGGGTAGCGCACGCTATCCGTTATAATTAGCGCACGCTACTAATGTATTGGAGGCGAGCAGTCCGGTAGCTCTTGGGTGGAAAAGGAATTCTAGCGTACGCTAGGTGTGGTGTAGCGTCGCTAGATTTTGGTGGTAGCGCACGCTACGTTACTAGAGTAACGTGCGCTAAAGAGAGCAAAGGCTGAGGGACGGTAGGTTACGGGTGGACACTGACTACCAGGTAGCGCACGCTATTAGAAATAATTAGCGCACGCTAATTGAAGTCACTAGCGCACGCTATGAGCAGGTGTTAGCGTACGCTAACGGAGCTGGCAGAGGCTACTGGATTGCCTGGTGAGTCCGATAGCGCACGCTATTTTTCATGGCTAGCGCACGCTAGTCCCTATTTAGTATAAATAGGACATCTCCGTTCCCAAATCATCATTTCTTCCTTCCTTCACCTCCTTGGACGATTTTAGGCGATTCCGGGCGATTTGTGAGGAGTTCTTCGAGCTGCAATTATCTAGCAACATCTTTGAGTTTCTAGTTCGGATTTATCAACGTTTAATCCTCTCCACCTCTCCAAATCAAGGTAAACTTCTCACAGCCCTAGATTTTCGGGATTTGGGGATTTTCCATCCGATTTCTTCGATCCAGCTTGTTGTTATGTTAGAATATATCGATTGCGAGTTATCTACCTTGGATACATGTTCTCCTACGGATTTATTGGCATATTTCCGGAGTTCTTGAGTGTTTGGGATATTTGACTTGCGATTCACTATCCAAGAGAATTATTCCCGGAACACATGTATCAGGGTAGTAAATTCGGGTAATTCCAACTTATTTTCATACCGATGGGGTTTTGATAATTGAATTACAAACTTGTCTAGGTTCGGAGTTGTCGAATCCTTCAATCTTGGTACCTTGTCGTTCGTACCTTTTTCCTCTCGATTCCAAGCAAGTGATTCTTGTGAAAGTTATGTTCTTAAATGTGAAAAGTAATGCATGTGATTGTGAGAGTTGCTTTCGTTCACTCCGAGAGGACCCGACGGGGTCGAGGAGGGTTCCGCTTATGTCGGTTCCGTGAACATTTGGGTTAGCCACTCCGAGATGATCCGACGGGGTCGAGGAGGGATTCGCGCATTGTCGAGTCCACGGTTAATCAAGAGATATCATCATTTCTAAATATGTTTGGATAATTGCATTTTCCGGAAAATCATTATCATAGCTTTGAATTGGTGTATATACTTTTATGTATAAGACTTGACATTTCACTTGTAATACTTGCCCTAACCCCTCTCGTTTGGGGAAAATTACTTTTGTGTTTTTCAGGTCCTAAGGAACCATACGAGCGAGCACCGGGACGATACGATGAGGACAGCGAGGCGTGATACTGTGTCTAGTGGTGTTCCATTTTGCTTGGTCGTTGTTCTCTTTGGTCCATTTTATCCTTGTAATAATAAATGGTACTCGAGTACTTTAGGAAAGTCCTTTTCCATTGTCGTACAACTTCTTGTATTTCTTCATGGTATTGTTTGTCCGTGGTTGAACTTCCTTGTTTGTATCGAATTTATTGATTCCCAAGTGGATTTTTTCAAATTTTGATACGTTGTGAGTGAGATGAGCCTAGTGGGTCCCAGGTCGGGATTTACGGCACTGTGATATTCTCCGAATATCTCGGGGAGTGTTACACAATCTATCCAGTATATCTCAGATAAAATAGCGCGAAAAATTTATACTGAAATCCGGATATTACGTACTAAAAGTCGGGATGTCGCCTTAAAATAAGTTTCGTCCTCGAAACTTGCAATCTTGTCACAAACAACAGATCAATCCAAAATTTCCCAACTCATCACGAAAGCAATCAGACACCGTCACCAGCGAATAACCAAAACAGTATACTTATAGGTACGTGAAGTCGATGATCTCCCGTGATATTAGCATGCGACTCCCAAACAAGGTCTCAACACAATACCGATATACACTAATATCGCAATTAGCAATTTGACAAAATCTCAAGGAAGAGTTCACGTCTGTGACCACGGCCACGACTCCTCCTCCTTACATCCAACATTATGAAGGTCACACACGTGCGTAAGTATAATCCAAATCGCACAATCTCGAAGTGACCAATTCCCAAGAATACCAAGCTAAAAACGAAACGATTAAGAAAAATACAAGAAGAGTGAGAGGACTTACAAGTACCGGTCGCACTGTGATGATGGCAGAGTAGTGATACTGTGGGCAAATGACGACTCAATCGACCCAAAAGACCGACAGCCTAGGTATCCATAAACCTAAGCTCCGATATCATATTCTGTAACACCCCCAAGTTATTCAGGGTATATTACAGCGCCGTGAGCCCCGCCGTGGGACCCACAAGGCTATTCATGCACGGAACTGTAAAACTTGACCGAGAAGGTCTAGATACAATGAAAAGAAGGACAATACAAATGGTATTCAAAACCATAACCAATGAAACCATATACATCACCACACAAATCAATACCTCGGCAACACAGACCGGAACATCAAGGAAAACTGAAAAAAAAAAAACAATACTCGAGTATTCAACAACCATTCCAGTACAACAACACTGAATGGAGAAACACGAAACATAACCAGAGGAAAGATACAGTATCACACTTGCCCATCATCTTCAAGCCGATCCGATACCTGCCTGTCCGCTCTCCTGGAACCTGAAATACATGAAAAGTATTTCCCCCATAAAGGGGTTAGCCGTCGAATAGCTAGTGCAAGTATATCAAGTATGAACTACAATACTTCTCAACAATAAAGTAAATGTAACCGTCAATTCATCAATTCAAGACTAGTATTCCGGAATAACTAAATCTCATAGCATCACATCAAGACGTATATGAATACCGTGGAACCGCACCAGAGGCTACGGAACCCTTAGGGGACCTGTCGGCCCGCCCCAAAGTGGTTCGTTCATATCATCCGTCATCAATACATATATGAATACCGTGGAACCGCACCAGAGGCTACGGAACCCTCAGAGGACCCGTCGGCCCATCCCGGAGTGGTTAATTCATATTATCCATGGAATCGCACCAGAGGCTACGAAACCCTCAGAGGACCCGTCGGCCCATCCCGGAGTGGATATAAATAATTATGCCAAACATATATCTTGCTTTCAAAGTCGAGAACGTACAATCATAAATATATACTTGCCTTAATAACTGCTATCGAATACTCCGAAGAACACGGTTCGACCGGGAAGCTTCGAAACGCCCGATGCTATCGAAAGAAAAGACGACAACGAACGGAAGGGTTCAACTTGGTTTCTTCACAAGAACTCGACCCTAACAACATATAATCAATAAATCATCGATCATACGAGGAAGAATAATCGTAGAACGCCCGAAAACCCCTCTATGACATTTTACCGGACACCTTCAAGGCGTCGATCCATAACTCGACCAAAACAACGAATCGATACGATCCAACCATGGAATAATAAAGGAAATGATATAATACATCTAAATAATCATCAATCCATCATAATCCTAAGTTATTACGGTTAAATCGGACAAAACGAACAAAAACCCCCAATTCACCCAAAAGTAAGGTTTCAAGAATTTACCTTGGATTAATGATGAAGAACAATTGTTGGTGCTGTTAATCTATACCAAGAACCTGAAGAATATGAAGTTCTCTGGGATTAATGATGCCAAACCGCCCAAAAATCGCCCGCAAGATCGCCCAAGAGAAGGAGGAATGAAGGAAGAGATAAAATGAGCATTCATCTCACAAAATCCGTAGAAATAGGCTAATCTGTCCTGTGTGCCGCGGCCCAGCCTACGTGTGCCGCGGCACAGGGTACAGGCTGCTTGGCCAAAACTGGAAAATGAGTGTCTAAGCTATTTCGACCATAACTCTCTCGTCCGGACTCCGATTGACTCACCGTTTGAACCATTGGAAAGCTAACTTGATGCTTTATAATATTGCAAAGATTCAAAATTTTTGGAGTTTCCAAAAATTAATGGTGATCTAACAAAGTCGAAGTCAGACTTGGAAAAGTCGTTTAATAACACTGAACTCAAGAAAACGACACCGAAACCGGAACCTGAATACGAATCGAAGATACGGTTAAGAAGTACTCGCAAAGACGAATCTAAAAGCTAAGAGAACACACGATTACTACCACCCGAAGGCTTGAAATTCGACAACCGAAGTAATTACCCTAAACTTTGGGAAATTACGAAAACGGCCCAAAACATCCGAAAATCACGATACGTGATCGAATAACCAAAACGAAGTTCACAACACGTCTAACAAAGTTAAACAGACTTACGAGAAACTCGAAACAGTAATTTCGAACGAGATTCACAAGAATCGAACTCGAGTGCGGAAAAGTCGTTAAGAAACACGGAACTCAACAAAAGAATACCGAAACGAACTCGGATGTCAAAAAGTGTAGAATTAATCATTCTCAGGATGACAAAACCGTCCCAAGCAAGTCGTCAAAAAGGACTTCTGCCAAAAATATAAAATTACCGGAAATCAAAATTACGGGTATTACATGCATAATTGTGTTGTTTGTGTTGTGTTGATCCAATGGGATCGTGTGATCTATGCTGAGGGCGCTGTATCATATGTCCACCTCGTGTTGGTCCGACGGTATCATCTTGGGATCTATGCTGAGGGTGCTGGATCATTGGACGGGTTTTTCCACCTCGTGTTGGTCCGACGGGATCATCTTGGGATCTATGCTGAGGGCGCTGGATCGTTGGATTACCCAGTGTTGTGTTGTTTCGCATATGTATATTGTTGGTTATCCACCTCGTGTTGATCTTGTAGGATCATCTTGGGACCTATGCTGAGGGCGCTGGGTCATGGGATTTCCATTGAGTATACATTGTTGATATTGTTTTGAGCATATTGACATGGTCATATGAGTATGCATTTGTAGGTCTTGTGTTAGGACCATGTCCGTATTGCATTGATCTGATCTCGGATTAGACTGATATGATTGTCGTGGCACTTCATATCTCGAGGTATGTTCCGTATTTCCCTTGGTATTTGTCTTTGATGGACAATCGGTTATCGTCTTGGGATTTGATGATGTTATTCGATGGATCGTATTGGTCAGAAATGGTATATTTCCGTATCGTGAGTTGGTGATGATAGTTTGAGAATCTTGAGTATTGTTTGAGGTACAATACAGATATTAGGTTCGAGTTTATTGGTTAATCAAGTACGAGATGTGAAATGTGATAATGGTTATTGTGATGAGAATGACTTGAGTAAGTAAAGTTACGGCGGTAAAATTACATTGGTCGTATTCTTATGTTGTATTCTTATTGGTATGTAATTATTAATGTGATGTGACAGTTATCATTGTTGGATATTATGGCTGACCCCGTTGTGGAATTTCTTTTTAGGTTCTTGGAGTATCGAGCTTGTAGCGGTCGTGAAGAGATGAGCTTCCCGGAGGATACTGGCTAGGACATGTTTTGTGCATTGAGTTTCTTGATTGGTTCTTGTATTCTGCTGCTATAGTATCTTTATGGTTGGTCTTTTTCCGCTGTGTGAGTATTTTGAAACGCTCTTTTGGTATCTGGTAACTGAGGTTACTTTGGAAATTATTTTTTAAACTTTTGAGTTTCGGCCGTTTGGCCTTGTGATTTCAAATGAGTTTTTACGACGGTTTTTGATTAATGGATTTTATAAGTCTTTGTGCATTTTTAAAGATAGTACCGTCGTTGGCCTCTTGGACATTTGTAAATATTTGTGAAAATTTCCTTCAGCCTTGTGGGTTCCATCTCGGGGCCTACGGCGCTGTAATATTTCCGGTTAAATCTGGGGGTGTTACAGAATATGGTATCAGAGCTTAGGTTGTGATAACCTAGGCAGTCGGGTCGAGTTGGGTCGTGCTTTTGTCGTGTCATTCGAGTTGTCGGTTGACAAGTGATTGAGCTCTGAGTTTTTATTGTTCACTCGGGCGTGTTCGTTATGTGATTTACCAGTGTGGTACTGGGGTTGTCGTAAACTTTTCCAAATGGTATTAACATATTTCTTCGGATAGAAATATGTCGTGTTCTCGAGTTGAACTGATTTTGCAAAATGCGTGTTTTGAAAATACCTGTGTCGAGTATTTTCTTGAGTCGAGACATGTGCCAGTATCACGGGGAATCGTCGGCTTCACGATCTGTAAGTATTTGGATTTTTGAATTTCATTGAGATTTATTGCCGTTCTAAGTTGATATGCTTTAAAATTCAGCAGAATATTATACGTTATAGTATAAGGTGACAGAGTTGGGATAGGATTGATGATCTTGAGGAGTTATAATTTTGAGAATCAGTATGTTGGTTAGATTTTGGAACGGAATTGTGTATTCGGGAGAAGGACTGTGGATTTTTGAGAAGAACATGTAGTCATGTTAGTTCATTTTGTGATATATATAAACTGCTTTTGAGCATTTTAAAATGATGTTTTTCAAAATGAATATTTTATGGATGTTTTACGGAAAATGATTTTTGGGCCGAGACCCAATCGATTTTGATATAGATTTATAACTCAGGACTTGAGGTCCAGAAGGGTTTTCTACTTTTTAAACTTCTTGTAATGTGGAACGAGATACGGGCTGAGACCCTAATATTTCAAAAGGCTTTTTCTTGTTTTCTAAAACTCCCGAGATTTGTAAAACACTTTACCAATCGTTTACCAATGTTATTTCCGCCTTTCGAAGCTTTGGTTTACTTGTTCAAATGGAACTTCTCGGGAAGTCTTTCGCTGTGTTTGATTTGTTGATTTGTTTCAATGTTTTGTCATATCATATTTGAGGTGATCCAGGATGGATTAAGGATTGACGTTGCGAGTAGTGTGTGGAGGAGTTTTTATCAGAGTCTATATATTGAGATTTTGGAATTTCATCGTGTGGTTTTCCCATGGAATATCAGTGAATTTGGTGACGAGCCGAATTGGTATACAGGAGTATGGATATGGACAAGCATTTGCATAAATTCCATTTTATTTAATCGTGTGTATTCGAAAAGAATTTTTTTTATCGAGAACTTGGCACCAGCGAGCCGATTTAAATTTTTAAAATTGATTTTGTGGTCTTACGAAAATTTATGTTTTGAGTTTTCAAAATCTTGAAAGAATTTTCGAAAATTTGTCTTTTGACAAAACCATATGATTTCAAACTGGTTTTGAAAATGTGATTAATAACCATACGCATTTAGTGTATATTACATATCATGGTGAATTTGTGAGTGTGACTCACGAACTGGATAATATATCAATGTGAAACGAGGAATAGGGATCCGAACTTTGGTATGGTCGTTTGGTTATGCAAGGATGATCGATTGATTTATCGGATAAGAGAAATATGTCGTGTGTTGTAGAATAATGCACATAATATAATTTTGGAACTTTGGATTTTGTGAAACCGGGATATATGTGCTATGTGATTCCATTGGTATGGTAATATTGTGACTTTACCATAATGATTTTGAATGATTTCTTTTGTAGATTTGGGGATGGTAACCCCATGTTGGGTGTTTTAGATGTCGAGCGGTCGTTTCCACTCCATGTATGATTGGTTATTTTCGTCGACTTGATTGGTTGTTCGTATGCCGAGGAGTATGCTCACCAGTCGAGTATGTTTATTGAGATCCACGGTATGTGATTGGTGTGCCGTTTTGAGAACTTTATTCGTCCGTATATATGTCTTTTTGGTTCTGTGTGTATCGTGTTGGAATTTACCGTGTGAGGGTATTCCTGATTATTATTGCTCCTTCGTTGTTAGTATTAGAGTTTATCATGTTGATGATATTCTCGATTGTGTTTTGACCTCTGGTTGGTCATATTTGTAATACCCGGTTGAAATTCATGTCATTTCAAATCTCCTCATTGTTCAAATTGTGTTTTGTTGGGCGAAACCTTGTAATCATTGCTTGGAACCACCGTTTTGGGGTTTCCGTACTTCCATTTCATGTTATTGTTTCCCAGGTATTGAGTCCTATTGCTTTTATTCTCTTCCCGGGTCATTTTTCTTCATTTTAGGACCCGAGGGGGTGTGGGCCGCGGCACAAGGAGTGTGCGCCGTGGCACACACATTTTCTAGACCTGGCCGAGCAGCCTGTACCTTGTGCTGCGGCACATGCCGGCAGGGCCGTGGCACACTGCCGAGTCACTGCCGCGGCACACCCGTCTGGGCCGCGGCACACTCGTGTTGCATTTTTCGGCCAAACCGTCTGTACCTTGTGCCGCGGCAAATGTCGGCCAGGCCACGACACACTGCCGAGCCCTGGGAGCAGTTTTTGGGCCTGTGCCGCGGCACACTTCAGCTAGGCCGCGGCACACAGTGCAGTCAACCCTATAATTTCGTTTTTTTTTAGCGAGATCAGCTCATTTCTCCATTTTCTTCAACTCACACGAGAGAGAGAGCTTGAGGAGAGAAACTTTTCATCATCCATCACTTAAAGGTTTGATTTTTTTCATTTCCTTTCGATCGTGAAGCCCGGATAGTCGATCTAACGCGTATTCTTCGGATCATAGTGCTTGGATCTTCAAGAGGTAATTTCTTCAACATCTTGGATTTCGATTTTGTATTGAGTAATGATGTTTTGGATGTTAAGATCATGTTGTATGAAGTGATATACGCATGATTATGGGCATGTTTGATTATTCATTGGATTATTGAAGGATTATTCAAGAACACTTTGAATATTGTGTTGGATTTTGGGGTTTTTCGTAGATTCGTCCGATTTATCCGATTTGAAGCTTGAGAACCTTGAGATTATGATGTATCTATACCGTATGCATGCTTTTCCTTCGATTTTACGGGTCGGATTGTGCCATTTTCGGACTTGTGGGAGTTTGGACGATTTTCCAACCTTTAGTTGTTTATCCGTGTATTTTCATGAATCGTAGACGAGTTTCGGGAGTTTCTTCGTGTAATTTGAGTATGGATAATTGATTATCATATTCCTTGCGAATCGTTTAGGTGCTGGAAGCGCGTTCGTGGACCTACCGAACTCATACCGTTTTTCCGTTCGATTTCTCGATGTCTCAAAGGCAAGTATATATTTATGAATGTGCGTTCTCGACTTTGAAAGTATGAAATATTAATGGCATGATTATTTCTATCCACTATGGGGCGGGCCGACGGGTCCCCTGAGGGTTTCGTAGCCTCTGGTGCGATTCCACGGATGATATGAACGAACCACTCTGGAGCGGGCCGATGAGGGTTCCGTAGCCTCTGGTGCGGTTCCACGGTATTCATATATGTATTGATGCGATGCCATGAGATTTAGTTATTCCGGAATACTAATCTTGAATTGATGAATTGACGGTTACATTTACTTTATTGTTGAGGAGTATTGTGTTTCATACTTGATATACTTGCACTAGCTATTCGACGGCTAACCCCTTTATGGGGGAAATACTTTTTATGTATTTCAGGTTCCAGGAGAGCGGACAGGCAGGTATCGGGTCGGCATGAAGATGGTGGGAAAGGGTGATACTGTGTCTTTCCTCCGGTTATGTTTTGAGTTTTCCATTCAGTGTTGTTGTACTGGAATGGTCATTGAATACTCGAGTATTGTTTTCCATTTTCCTTGATGTTCCGGCCTGTGTTTACCGAGGTATTGATTTGTGTTGTGATGTATTTGGATACATTGGTTATGTTTTGAATACCCTTTGTATTGTTCTTTATTCCGCTGTATGTAGACCTTCTCGTTCAAAATCTATAGTTCCGCGTATGTTTAGCCTTGTAGGTCCCACGGAGGGGCTTACGGCGCTGTAATATTCCCTGAATAACTTAGGGGTGTTACAGAATATGGTATCAGAGCTTAGGTCTATGGATACCTAGGCTGTCGGTCTTTTGGGTCGAATGAGTCGTCATTTGTCCACAGTATCACTACTCTGCCATCATCACAGTGCGACCGGTACTTGTAAGACCTCTTACTCTTCTGGTGTTTCCTTATTCGTTATGCTTCTTGTTATTGGTATTCTTGAGAATCGATCACCTTAATGAGGTGCGATTGAACTGTACTTACGTGCCTTGTGTATTCTTCAGTATGTCAGCTGGTAGGGGCCGTGGCCGTGGACGAGGAAGAGGTCGTGGCGCGGCCGTTTCCATCAGTTCAGTTGCGGGGTTGACCAACCCCAGTTTGTCGAACTCGGTGCATCCTGACACCGAGAGTCAGCACGACCAGTCGAACGGCCAGGGGAACAACGCGGATGTTGGAGTTGCGAATGCACTTCAACAATTGGCTACTCAGATGACCATTTTAGCCCAAACTGTTCAGCTGAATAATCCGAACCCAAACGCGGATGCCTTGCTTCAGAATGTAATCCGTATGCACCCTCCACAGTTTGGCGGTGCCACAGACCCGTTAGGCTGGGAAGATTATCTAGCGGAATTGGAAAAGATTTTCGAGGCGGTTGATTGCCCCGAAGTGAGGAAAGTACCGATTGCTCAGTATTTCCTCACTAAGGAGGCCGCTACCTGGTGGAAGGTCATCAAGCCACAGGATCGTATTGCCACGTGGGATGAATTTAAGGAACTTTTGGAGGCCGAGTTTTGTCCTTGGCCGGTGCGAGAGGGCCGAATCCGAGCCTTTTTCGAGGCTAAACCACAAGATATTCCCGTTTCGCAGGCGATCGTGGAGTACAACCAACAAATGATTCATGTGAAGGATCAAGTGCGTAACGAGTGTGATAAGATCCGTTATTTTGATATGAGAATGAATTTGGACTTACGGCGATACATGGCCGGATTTGCTTGTACCACACTGAAAGAGTATCAGGACAGAGCCTTAGCCCATGATATGTTGAGCCCCGACAACGATACCGTTGAAGAACCGAAGAAGCAGAAAGTCACGGGAAATTTTTCTGGCTCTAAGGGTGGCAACTTTCAGAGGTCACAGACGACTAACCGTTCTGCCGGACAGTCGTCACGTTCTAATAAAGGAAAGAGGGGTTACCGTCCTACTCCGGGTACCTCAAATCGCATGGTGACTTGCTACAATTGTGGTCGTTCGGGCCACGTTAATTTGGAATGTAATTTTCCACCTTTGAAGTGTCACACGTGCGGACAGATGGGACATAGAGCGGCTTATTATTCCGAGCCGAATCAGACTTTGGACACTCGGGCTTCTGCCCCAACACCACTTGACCAAGGTATAAATCAGCGGCAATCTTTTGGTCAACCTCAACAGAATTTCGGCAGGGGCCGGGGACGGGGTTAGAACGCTGGAGGGGGAAACTCTAGCGTCGGTTCGGTACAACCACGGGTTTATGAGATGCGTCGAACAGACGAACCCGACGCGGCGGTGGCTTTAGGTACCATTCATATTTTATCTTATCCAGTCCGTGTACTTTTTGATACGGGTGCTACACATTCTTTTATTTTTTTGGAGTGTGTACGCCGTTTGAATATAACTTGTTTGACTGCTTGCAATCCCTTCATCGTGAAACTGCCTAGCGGGGATAGAATTGTGGGGAACCGGGAGATTAGAGATTTTTCGGTGATTATATCCGGTATGGAATGGTTGTCGAATCTGATTGTAGTTGATATGGAAGGAGAGGACGTGATCCTCGGCGAGGATTGGCTTGATAGTCACCAAGCGATTATGAATTACCGTACCAAGGTTATCACCATGATGACTAAAGAAGGATCTGAGTACTCATTTTTGGGATGTAAGTCGGGCCAATCCAAGTTACTCATCAGTGCCATGAAGGCCATAAAACTTTTGAATAAAGGTTGTACGAGCTATTGGTGTTATGTCTTGAAAACGGAAGGAAATGAAGTCGATTTCTCTTCGATTCCAGTTGTTAATGAGTATCCCGATGTTTTTCTGGATGACCTCCCGGGATTACCGCCAGATCGAGAGATCGAATTTACCGTGGACTTAGAGCCAGATGCGGCTCCGATTTATAAAGCACCTTATCGGATGGCACCTTCCGAGATGCAGGAATTGAAGACTCAATTGGGAGAACTTCTGGAAAAAGGGTACATCAGACCGAGCGCTTCGCCTTGGGGCACGCCTGTTCTTTTCGTGAGGAAGAAGGATGGTTCACTACATTTGTGCATCGACTACCGTGAGATGAACAAAGTAACCATCAAGAACAAATATCCTTTGCCTCGTATAGACGATTTATTTGATCAATTGCAAGGGGCTGCGGTTTTCTCGAAGATTGATTTAAGATCCGGGTATTATCAACTCAGGGTGAGGGAGTCCGACGTTCCGAAAACGGCGTTTCGGATGAGATATGGGCATTATGAATTTGTGGTTATGCCTTTTGGGTTGACTAATGCGCCGGCAGTATTCATGCAGTTAATGAATAAGATATTCATCGAGTACCTCGACAGGTGTGTATTCGTCTTTATTGACGACATCTTGATCTATTCTGGAGATAAGGAGGAACATGCCCTACACTTGCGTTTGATTCTGGACATTTTGAGAACCGAGCACCTCTATGCAAAATTCTCGAAATGCGAATTTTGGTTGGAAGAAGTTATGTTTCTCGGTCATGTGATTTCGGCCGAAGGGGTTCGTGTATACCCACAGAAGATTGAGGCAGTGCTAGATTGGGCACCGCCTAAAAATGTTAACGAAGTTCGTAGCTTTTTGGGCCTTGCTGGGTATTACCGTCGGTTTGTCGAGGGGTTCTCGAAACTCGCTCGGCCGCTTACGAAATTACTCCAGAAGACCGAAAAGTTTAATTGGACATATGAGAGACAACAGAGCTTCGATGAACTGAAGAGACGATTGACTTCAGCGCCGATTTTAACTTTACCACATGGTACCGAGGGCTTTGCAGTTTATAGTGACGCTTCGGGTCAAGGCCTGGGCTGTGTACTTATGCAGCATGATAAGATGATAGCTTTTGCGTCACGTCAATTAAAGCCTTATGAGATGAATTATCCTACTCACGATTTAGAGTTGGCCGCAATTGTCTTCGCACTCAAGATTTGGCGGCATTATTTGTATGGTTCACCGTGTCGGATTTATACCGATCACAAGAGCCTGAAGTACATTTTCAGTCAGAAGGAGCTGAATATGAGACAGAGACGTTGGTTAGAGTTGATAAAGGATTATGATTTGGAAATTCTTTACCACCCCGAAAAAGCCAATGTCATTGCAGATGCTTTGAGCCGCAAATCGGCATCACTTCAAATGCTCGAGGTTCTTACATCGCAGACAAAAGTTCGTCAGGATTTAATTGAGGAAGGGATAGAAGTTTGGCTTCAGCGAGTATAGGGACAGTTGTGTACTCTCGAAATTACTTCGTCCTTGGTTGATGACATCAAAGGGAAGCAGTGGAGTGACCCGATGATTTCTCAACTGAAGGAAGATGTAATTAAAGGAAAAGCTCCTGTCTTTATGGTTCACGAGGATAGTATTCTGAGATTTCAGGGCAGGCTTTGTGTTCCGAACGATTTAGAGTTGAGGCAGAGAATTCTCCGAGAAGCTCATGCTACGCCTTACTCAATCCACCCCGGGACGAGTAAGATGTACAAAGATTTGAAGCGCAATTTTTGGTGGAATAACATGAAGAAGGATGTTACGGAGTTTGTACTATGGTGCTTGACGTGTCAACAAGTCAAGATCGAACATCAACGACCAGCGGGGTTGTTGAAACCGCTTCCCATTCCCGAGTGGAAGTGGGAAGACATCTCTATGGATTTCATCACTGGCATGCCAAGAACTCGGGCCGGAATGAATATGATTTGGGTAATTGTCGATCGGTTGACCAAGTCTGCACACTTCTTGGGTATTAAGGATACTTGGGGACCATATAGACTGGCTCGAACCTTTATTGCTGAGATCGTGAGGTTACACGGTGCCCCCAAGACCATTGTTTCTGATCGAGACGGCCATTTCGTATCGCATTTTTGGCAGGCCGTTTATCAGGCTCTGGGTACTGAGTTGAGATTGAGCACTTCCTTTCATCCTCAGTCGGACGGTCGGATAGAGAGGACGATTCAGATGTTGGAAGATATGTTGCGGGCTTGTGCCTTAGATTGGAGTAATGATTGGGAGCTTCACTTACCGTTGATCGAGTTTGCTTACAATAATAGTTGGCATGCGTCGATCAAAATGGCACCCTTTGAGGCACTCTATGGTACGCGATGTAGGTCGCCATTATGTTGGGACGAGGCTTCTGAGCTAGTTGGGACGGAGCCGGATATGCTGTTGGAGACTAAGGAAAAGATTTTTATTATCCGGGACCGATTGCTGGCTGCCCAGAGTCGTCAGAAATCTTATGCTAATACTCGTCGTCGGCCCTTGGAGTTTGAGGTGGGGGATCATGTCTTACTCAAGGTGTCGCCGACCAGAGGAGTTTTCCGCTTCCTGAAAAAGGGGAAACTTAGTCCGAGGTATATCGGACCCTTCGAGATTTTGGACAGAGTTGGAGATTTAGCTTATCGCTTGGCGTTGCCTCCAGCTTTGAGTCACGTCTACAGTGTTTTTCATGTGTCTCAGTTGAGAAAGTACGTACCGGATCCGAGCCACATTATCGACTACAGTGAGATTGACGTAGCCGAGGATATTACCTTTTCGGAGGAACCCGTGAAGATCCTTGAGCGTCGCGAGAAAAAACTTCGACATAAGACCATTCCACTGGTTAAAGTGCAATGGTCGAGGCATGGAGTCGAGGAGGTGACTTGGGAGACGGAAGAGAAGATGCGGGTGGAATACCCCGAACTTTTTAATTCTTAAGTTTCGGGACGAAACTTCTTTTTAGAGGGGGAGAATGTAATACCCGGTTGAAATTCATGTCATTTCAAATCTCCTCATTGTTCAAATTGTGTTCTGTTGGGCGAAACCTTGTAATCATTGCTTGGAACCACCGTTTTGGGGTTTCCGTACTTCCATTTCGTGTTATTGTTTCCCAGGTATTGAGTCCTATTGCTTTTATTCTCTTCCCGGGTCATTTTTCTTCATTTTAGGACCCGAGGGGGTGTGGGCCGCGGCACAAGGAGTGTGCGCCGCGGCACACACATTTTCTAGACCTGTCCGAGCAGCCTGTACCTTGTGCCGCGGCACATGCCGGCAGGGCCGCGGCACACTGCCGAGTCACTGCCGCGGCACACCCGTCTGGGCCGCGGCACACTCGTGTTGTATTTTTCGGCCAAACCGTCTGTACCTTGTGCCGCGGCACATGTCGTCCGGGCCGCGCACACCGCGAGCCACAGGAGTGCTGGGCTCAGGCCGCGGCACACTTCACCGGGCCGCGAATACAAAGCACTAACCCTATAATTTTATTTTTTTTGAGCGAGATCAGCTCATTTCTCCATTTTCTTCAACTCACACGAGAGAGAGAGCTTGAGGAGAGAAACTTTTCATCATCCATCACTTAAAGGTTTGATTTTTTTCATTTCCTTTCGATCGTGAAGCCCGGATAGTCGATCTAACGCGTATTCTTCGGATCATAGTGCTTGGATCTTCAAGAGGTAATTTCTTCAACATCTTGGATTTCGATTGTGTATTGAGTAATGATGTTTTGGATGTTATGATCATGTTGTGTGAAGTGATATACGAATGATTATGGGCATGTTTGATTATTCATTGGATTATTGAAGGATTATTCAAGAACACTTTGAATATTGTGTTGGATTTTGGGGTTTTTCGTAGATTCGTCCGATTTATCCGATTTGAAGCTTGAGAACCTTGAGATTATGATGTATCTATACCGTATGCATGCTTTTCCTTCGATTTTACGGGTTGGATTGTGCCGTTTTTGGACTTGTGGGAGTTTGGACGATTTTCCAACCTTTAGTTGTTTATTCGTGTATTTTCATGAATCGTAGACGAGTTTCGGGAGTTTCTTCGTGTAATTTGAGTATGGATAATTGATTATCATATTCCTTGCGAATCGTTTAGGTGCCGGAAGCGCGTTCGTGGACCTACCGAACTCATACCGTTTTTCCGTTCGATTTCTCGATGTCTCAAAGGCAAGTATATATTTATGAATGTGCGTTCTCGACTTTGAAAGTATGAAATATTAATGGCATGATTATTTCTATCCACTCTGGGGCGGGCCGACGGGTCCCCTGAGGGTTTCGTAGCCTGTGGTGTGATTCCACGGATGATATGAACGAACCACTCTAGGGCGGGCCGATAGGTCCCCTAAGGGTTCCGTAGCCTCTGGTGCGGTTCCACGGTATTCATATATGTATTGATGCGATGTCATGAGATTTAGTTATTCCGGAATACTAGTCTTGAATTGATGAATTAATTACATTTACTTTATTGTCGAGGAGTATTGTGTTTCATACTTGATATACTTGCACTAGCTATTCGACGGCTAACCCCTTTATGGGGGAAATACTTTTTATGTATTTCAGGTTCCAGGAGAGCGGACAGGCAGGTATCGGGTCGGCATGAAGATGGTGGGCAAGGGTGATACTGTGTCTTTCCTCCGGTTATGTTTTGAGTTTTCCATTCAGTGTTGTTGTACTGGAATGGTCATTAAATACTCGAGTATTGTTTTCCATTTTCCTTGATGTTCCGGCCTGTGTTTGCCGAGGTATTGATTTGTGTTGTGATGTCTTTGGATACATTGGTTATGTTTTGAATACCCTTTGTATTGTTCTTCATTCCGCTGTATGTAGACCTTCTCGGTCAAAATCTATAGTTCCGCGTATGTTTAGCCTTGTAGGTCCCACGGAGGGACTTACGGCGCTGTAATATTCCCTGAATAACTTGGGGGTGTTACAATATTAGAGTTTATCATGTTGATGATATACTCGATTGTGCTTTGACCTCTGGTTGGTCATATTGGAGTTTATCATGTTGATGATATTCTGAGTTATGTTTTAACCATTGGATTGGTCGTATTGGAATTTATCATCTCTATGGTATTCTCAGTTAATTTGTTGGTTGATCATTGTTGATGATCGTATAAGTGTTCGAATTTTGTGTCGATGTTTCGAGATTGGTTGTCATTATTTTGGACAGTGGTTTCACAGATATATCGGATATTATTCGTCTTATCGGAATTGGAACTTGATCATGCGATCGGGCAAACAGGATTTGTCACGGATAGATTATTTCATCTGACGATGATATAATTTTGTTGAGACTCAAGGAATTGTGATTGTAAACGTATTGGGACTGTACAGTGAGATCGCTTACTAGTATCTCAGGAGATCGTCGACCTGCGTATTTGTAAGTGTACTCTTTTGGTTATTCAGTAATGATGATGATTGATCGTTGTCGTGATGGCTTTGGGATATTTTGGTTGAACGGTATGTTTGTTTGGTTTTATGACGGATTGCAAGTTTCGAGGCCGAAACTTATTTTAAGTGGTGTAGAATGTAATATCTGGAATTTCTACTACTATTATTTAATATTATTTTATCCGAGTTATATTGTACAGCGTGGAATCTGTACAGTATGGATAAAATAAATAAAGGACTGAGATGTCAATATCGGTATAATTGTCGTATCTGGTCGACAGTTGCATTTGAGGATATCGTGTATCAGGTTATCGTACTTTCGATATATAGTATATCGTATAAGAATGTTATTGGATTCAGTATATGTATTCAGTAAGTGTATATGTGTTTTCGGTATGTCGAGACAGGTGGTAACAGTTGAAATTGGCTAAGTATAGAATACTTAGCGTACGCTAATGTTGAAGACTTACGTACGCTAAATCACAAGAGTTACGTACGTTATGGCCGAGACATTACGTACGTAACAAGAGGAATCGGACAGTTGGGCCTGGTGTCGGCAGCTTTCGGCGCAGATGTGGACAGGTGAGTCAACGGATGGAGTTACGTACGTTATACAGGGTATATTACGTACGTAATACGAGTATAATACTGTAGCAAGTTAACGTACGTATTACGTACGCAATGGAATAAGTGTTACGTACGTTACGGGGCGGCTGGCCGAGTCGTGGCCGAGAGGACCTGCAGTGGCCGAGCATGGTCGGCAGTGACTCGTAGGGGTGGCCGATCACGGTCGGAAGTGACTCACTGGGCGTAAGGACTGGCCGATAACGTACGTAAGGATGTGGCCGGTTACGGCCGTAAGTGCCCGTTACGTACGTAAGCAGCTGCCGGTTACGTACGTAAGGCTGCCGAACGAAATGGACAGAAGGTTAGGCCGCGGCCGGCTACGTACGTAAGGACCCGCCGGTTACGTACGTAATGTGCCGGGAGGTCTCGGCCTATATAAGGACTGGACCGAGTCATCCTTGTCATTTTTCATTTTTCTTCGTTCCTTTCGCGATTTCTTCAGCAAAGTTGATGGATTTGAGTAAGAACATCATGTAGCAACATGTTTTGGAAGTTTGATTTATGGATAACATCTTCTTCCACCCGGATCGAAAGTAAGAACACCTAAACTTTTGGTTTTTGGATATTCTTGGAGTTTCTTGGTGTTTTGGCCGATTTGATTCGTTTTTGTTCAGATTATTGATGGAACTTTGTTGTAATCTCGTAATCATTCAATACTCTTGAAGTTTTGTGGAACAAATTCGAGTATTTCTTCGTTAAAATGATTGAATTGGATTATGTCTTCAAAGTGTTCGATGAATTGCCTCAATGAGTAGAACTTGGGAAATTCTACACGTTTTCATATGAATGGTGATGGAATTGATAGTGTTGTGATTATTCTTGGTAATTATGGGAATTTTGTTAAGGGAAGATAATGAATTGATGATCAAATACCTTTTTTTTATGTCGTTATGATTATGGAATCGTAGTAATCTCGATATTCTTGGTGGTTTGTTGCGATTCATGATGTTATGAGAAGTATATGTTGAAGAACATGATAATATACACCTTGAATCATGAATGAGGATTTGTTTAGATGTTAGAGGATATCGAATTATGTGGTTTTGATGGTTATGAACAAGGTTTTGAATCATTTAGTGTTCTTGAGGAACTCCTTGATGAATTTAACATAGCAAGACGATCGTAGGTTGAATTATCGGTATCTTTAGATATGAAGGTCGAATGTTTGTTGATTTTTATAGGATATGTGTTAACTGATTACTTCAATAGGTTGAGATTATTGATCGGTGATTATAACCGTATGTTGCGGTCATGTTCGAGTATGTTCGTGAATTGCTTCGGTCGGGGCCGAGGAGCTCGTAGACGAAGGCATTGTGACTGGTAGCGGCTTCATCATCATTGTATCGGTATCGAGGCAAGTTGTTACTTGCTCAGTTATAATGTTTAATGAATGGTTTCAGATTCATTTCGTTTATAATGCATATAGCAATGATTATATGTTGTCATTCCGATTCCGGGAGTTTAATCATAATGTATATGATTTATTTCGGTTATTGGCATATTCGGGTACCGAGGTTACATTATGGTAAAGACGAGGATATGAGTATCTGTAGTCCATGGTATGTTTGGATCGCCGAGCATTGCGGATAATCGTCGGTGATGGTTTGATATCGAGATTTCTCCCGAAGGACTTGGGGAAAGTATCTTATATCGATTCAGTTGGTTTTAGTGATTTGATCATGCATATTGTCATTCATGTTGTCGAACATGAGGTCGTCTTAGTTGATTTGTCATATTGTCGTTCATGTTGCGTTGTTCATGTTGATGAACATTTTGATTTGCATATGTGTGTGCATAATCGTGTTGTTTGTGTTGTGTTGATCCGATGGGATCGTGTGATCTATGCTGAGGGCGCTGGATCAGATGTCCACCTCGTGTTGTTCGACAGGATCATCTTGGGATCTATGCTGAGGGCGCTGGATCATTGGACGGGTTTTTCCAGCTCGTGTTGGTCCGACGGGATCATCTTGGGATCTATGCTGAGGGCGCTGGATCGTTGGATTACCCAGTGTTGTGTTGTTTTGCATATGTATATTGTTGGTTATCCACCTCGTGTTGATCTTGTAGGATCATCTTGGGACCTATGCTGAGGGCGCTGGGTCATGGGATTTCCATTGAGTATACATTGTTGATATTGTTTTGAGCATATTGACGTGGTCATATGAGTATGCATTTGTAGGTCTTGTGTTAGGACCATGTCCGTATTGCATTGATCTGATCTCGGATTAGACTGATATGATTGTCGTGGCACTTCATATCTCGAGGTATGTTCCGTATTTCCCTTGGTATTTATCTTTGATGGACAATCGGTTATCGTCTTGGGATTTGATGATGTTATTCGATGGATCGTATTGGTCAGAAATGGTATATTTCCGTATCGTGAGTTGGTGATGATAGTTTGAGAATCTTGAGTATTGTTTGAGGTACAATACAGATATTAGGTTCGAGTTTATTGGTTAATCAAGTACGAGATGTGAAATGTGATAATGGTTATTCTGATGAGAATGACTTGAGTAAGTAAAGTTACGGCGGTAAGATTACGTTAGTCGTATTCTTATGTTGTATTCTTATTGGTATGTAATTATTAATGTGATGTGACGGTTATCATTGTTGGATATTATGGCTGACCCCGTCGTGGGATTTCTTTTTAGGTTCTTGGAGTATCGAGCTTGTAGCGGTCGTGAAGAGATGAGCTTCTTGGAGGATACTGGCTAGAACATGTTTTGTGCATTGAGTTTCTTGATTGGTTCTTGTATTCTGCTGCTAGAGTATCTTTATGGTTGGTCTTTTTTCGCTGTGTGAGTATTTTGAAACGCTCTTTTGGTATCTGGGAACTGAGGTTACTTTGGAAATCATTTTTTAAACTTTTGAGTTTCGGCCGTTTGGCCTTGTGATTTCAAATGAGTTTTTACGACGGTTTTTGATTAATGGATTTTATAAGTCTTTGTGCATTTTTAAAGATAGTACCGTCGTTGGCCTCTTGGACATTTGTAAATGTTTGTGAAAATTTTCTTCAGCCTTGTGGGTTCCATCTCGGGGCCCACAGCGCTGTAATATTGTCGGTTAAATCTGGAGGTGTTACACAATCAACAATAATAATAATAATAATAAATAATAATAATAATAATACCAATAATAATAATAATAGTACTAGCAATAATAATAATAATAAAGATAATTAATAATAATAACAGCAATAATAATGATAATAATAACAATATTAATAATAATAAAATATAATACCAATAATAATACAAACAATAATTAAAATAATAATAATCATAATAATAAGACCAACAACAATAATAATAATAATAATATAAAATAATAACCCGCAAGATCCAAGTTGGTGGAGTATGTGAGCGTGGGACTGAAAGGTCACGAGTTCGATTCCTCTTACCAACAGTTTCTTGGTTGAGTCTGTCACACAGGGTTTGTCTAGTGTGGTTTACTTGGTTGGCGTAGTTTGCAAGCTATTACAGCCAGTCCAAGGGTTTACCCAGTGCGCACTCTAAGAGTAGCGGCTGCGGGTTCCCCTGTCATCAAAAAAAATATAAAATAATAATAATAATACCAACAATAACAAAAATATTATTATTATAATAATATTAATACTAGCAATAATAATAATAGTAATAATAATAATAATAGTAGTAGTACTACTAATAATAAAAATATCAATAATAATAATAGTAATAATAATAAGAAGAAGAATAATATGATACATGAAACAGTGTCTAATTCATATTGAGGGGTCATTCCTGTCATTCAGATAGTTCACTCAGAAAAAAAAAGAAACAATGGGATATTTTTCCCAATCAGATATATTAATCCACTCAGACAGCTTAACATATTCAGAGATTAATGAAAAAAAGGTAAAGAGCCCCTAACTTAATTATATTTCGAGATCACGACAAATTTATACGGGCCTCGTCAAAAAAGACCAACATTTTTTCCTCCTAAAATCAAGACATTTTCAGCATGAATGTAAGTTATTCGGGCTGATTGGCACATAGTCATCGCGTGACCCAACTTTTCAAATTGCATACATATCATTTTTTATTTTCTTAAATATTTATAATATATAAAAAGGCAATCCAAAATCACAAATCAATTTCAAATTATTTTGAGTGGCAATATAGAAAATTCTAGCAAATATGAGGCCTGTTAATTAAGATATACAATAATTTTTTCGCGTCATTTATCTAGCAGTTTTCATAGATTTTTTCGCGGTAATTTAATCTATGTATTTATTCCAGTTGTACATGATCTCGAATCTAATCATGTCATTCATCTATTGTTTCTCTCTCACTCTCCATCTACTTCCCCATAAAAATCTTGAATTACTATGAAAGGAAGAAGGCGAATCATGATCATCAGAATAAATATTGGGTCAGAGTCGATCGACTAGAAAATTATGCTCCTATACATGTTTATGCATCTCGACTCCACATTCTAAAACCAGAATCTCAGTAAATGTGTTGTTCCGCCTTAATTTACAGTTTTGATTAATTGAAAAAATATCTCAAAACACAACTGGAATGAGCATTCTTTCTCTCTCTCTCTCTAGCAGAAGTTCTCATGATTTCAGTTAATCTATATAATTATACCAAAACAAATGAGCTTTGGGAAATTTTCCCTCCAAAACTCTTTTGTTTTATAATTAATTACTTATTTATTTTAATTCATTTTCCACTTATAATTAATATAATTACTCATTTATTACACTCATTTTTCTATCTACACAAAATAAAGACAATTTGCAATTAATATAGATTTTCAAGAACATGGGTTGTTGCAATTTTTTTAAAGATTATTATGTCAATTTGGCTAATAGTTTGATTTATTCATTGGTGTTTGTGGAAACACCCTTAATGGTGAAATCTAGAAATCAATTGCATTACTAAGTAATTTCATTGCATATTTTTTATTATTTATTGCATCAAGCTGGTCGCTAGTATATGCAACAAATAATGCAATAAAAGAATACGTAAATGCATATAATTCTACTCATCTACAGCCGTTAGATCACTAATATCAATGGCCTACAAAAGTTTCTAAATTTCACAAGGTAACTAGTTTTCATATGATCTATTTTATGTATATATATATATATATATATATTCTTCAAATCTAGCTATACAAACAAATAAAAGTGAGTTGATGACGCTCAATTTTTTTGATTAATTATTATTTTATTTTAAATATGTTTATTCATTTTTGGACAAGAAATTTTAGATATGAGAGATATTATGGTACTGCTCTTCACGAATTAGTGGTCAAACTAAATTAGGGAATAAAGAAAAAAATGTTGTGAAATTCGAATCATAGTTACATTTTACATGTTGTATGTAAAGGTGTTCCGAAATTTTATTTCACTTTTCAATTTATGTTGATTTTTTTATTCTAATACAGTATTTTTCAGAAAGAAAAAAGTATGAAGTACACCCCCTGCAACGCGTGTAACACCCCGAGATATTCGGAATAATTACAGCGCCGTAAACCCTTTAAGTAAGGATTTACAAGGCTGATTTAAAAGAAATGTAAATATAAGACATCAATGCTGCGGAAATTCAAATTTACAAAACCATACAACTGGTTCAACGAGTAATTAATACAACCATATCGAAATGATATTAATACGACACGCGTACTCGAGTACTGAAATCAAAACAAGAAAACAAATCACCACCAACAACAAACATCACTGAACCCCTTCGTCGTCACGCCGCAGACGTGGGTCATTTCTCTGCTCCTCGGCTACCTGAACATCAAAACAAATGTCCACCCCCGAAGGGGTTAGCAAAACGATGCTAGTACAAGTATCATTTAAACAAATTAATTATGCATCAATCATACATAACAAGATACACCACACAGACTTCCGCTACCGGAATCCGACAATGCGAATCCACAAGATTCCATTAACACAGCAAGGGTATTCCAATGATCCAACGCCCTCAGCATAGATCCCAAGATGATCCCGTCGGACCAACACGAGGTGGAAATAACCCGTCCAATGATCCAGCGCCCTCAGCCTAGATCCCAAGATGATCCCGTCGGACCAACACGAGGTGGACATCCGATCCAGCGCCCTCAGCATAGATCGTACAACGTACACAAACACAACTCATGCATACACATATGCCAAATCATTATGTTCATCAACATGAATATACAAACACTAGATAACGGATATCATGACAATTCAATGAAATAAATCTCATGTTTCAACAACATGAATAATCACACGCATGCTCAAAATACCAATATTACCATATTACGATACTTGCCTCGAAGATGGCAAGAACGAAACGCTTCAATGATCTCAACACACTCGAAGGCCGCCTCCTTCGATCAACGTCACAAGCTCGAACCTTAACAAAAGGAATGATATACAAATCATCTCAAGTCGAACGATGGCCTAGCAATTTGGTCTACGGCCAAAAAGCTCAAAATAAACAATCTGCCTGGACTGCTTAGCGTGCGCTACGTACTCTACGTAACGTGCGCTAAGCCTGCCTGTTAGCGTACGCTATCGTATAAGCCTAGCGTACGCTAGCCACGGACTGACAGTTGACTCGGCTGATCTCGTACGTTACGTACGTAATCGTGCGTTAACTTAACCCCGATAGCGCACGTTAACTAACGTATGTTAGCGTGCGCTAATCGTGCATGGAAGATTACTACTGACAGAAAACTGGGTTGAATGGTGATGAACTCATGAATTCTCTGGTGATAAAACAAGTCATCCTCAAGCATATCATGCTAATAAGGTTTGTGGAAGTTCTATGATTATGAGATATAAATATACGGATAATCATCTCAACATCATAATTCATCTTCGATCTTCAAGAAAATATTCTAAGTTCCGTTCGTCCTACGTTCCAAAACGCATGATTCCAATGTGTAAAACGTAACAACTGGGTATTATCCGTCTACTGATCACAAATCGGTTTGAAAATGCTAGGAGTCCAATTACTAAAAAAGTTCAAGGGTTCATACGATATATAGTGCCGATACGTCAAAATTATCCTTCTAACATGTGATGACCGATTATAAACGAAATACTGGCTATCAAAACATGATCAACGTCCTTAAGAACATTACTAATATCGGTGAAGAATCACCTACCTCAAAGTAGTGAAGAACACGGAGGAAATCGAAGCAATCCAACACCGAAGGCTTGAACACCAATCTCCAACGATATACGATCTTCAATCACGAGCTAGGATGTTGATATGAAGTGTTTAGGATGAAGGAAGTTATGTTCTAAGTGTAAGAATTCGGGTATCGGAGAAGAAAGAACTGAAATCACGAATAGGATGCTGTCCTATTTATAAGAAATGGCTATTAGCGCGCGCTAGTCCCTGCTCGTAGCGTGCGCTAACGGCTCGCTGACTTAACTGTACTCAGCACTTAGCGCGCGCTATGCACATGCCTGTAGCGTGCGCTAAGGCGTTGACTCGGCTTTTCCCGAAAGCCGTCCAGGTTCATCCCGACACAATCCGACAGGGGTCCCCGACTTGATCTCACCTACCGCACGTCTCAATCAAATTGACCACGCATAGCCTGCGCTAATGTTCCTTTGTAGCGTGCACTATTGAGTCCATGTTAGCGTACGCTACACATAGACGATAGCGTGCGCTACATGCGCAGAATCACAATTTTTAAATCACATACATGAAATCATACGCTCGATAACATCGGATTATGAAATACGGAGAATAATACTCAGATCAAGTACAACGATTACAATATCACAAGTTCCAAATACATATCAGAAATCTCGCGTATTACAACGCGGGGGTACAATAATAATTTATATTTATATGAACCCTTTTCTAATTTTCGAATTTTATTCCAATTAATAGGTCTATATTAGGCCTGCGCACGGTCCGTAATCCGCCGGATCGTCCAATTAATAGGCCTATATTCATGAATTTGAAAGCAAAGTCCAAGACAATAACCAAAGATGGTATCAAGCTTGGACATCCACTGTTGTTGTATGTATGATATAATTGACTATTTGAAATTAAATTCTTGAATTATACGGGTACAGGCCAGAGCCGCCGGCATAAAAGTTCGTCGGGCTGCATGTATTCCATTTTGTTAATCTATAAAAAATGTGTAACCTATTCCAATCTTAGTAATTTTCGCACTAGCAGTTGTCGCTAACCCCTTAAATGGGGGAAATACTTTTGTATTTCAGGTACAGGTCAAGGAAGCAAACGAGCATGCGAGCCGTACGAGGATGATGGGCAGGCGTGATTCTGTTCAGTGGTTACTTATTGGTGTCTTGTTTGGGATTTATTTATTATGTCATTTGGTTAAGTACTCGAGTAATCTTTCTTGAATTTATTAATGTTGTGTACCCGTTTTGGTGAATGGATTGATGTCAGATTGAATTGTCAAATTTCTGTCTTTGGTTTGGATATCGTGGATTGTGAAATTGTCGTTTTGTTGATGATTTTATCTCTTTGTCGAATGTCATTTGGTATGTTATCCTGGTGGATTCCACATTGTGGGGTCCACGACGCTGTAATATGCCCTGATCATCTTGGGGGTGTTACAAAATATGGTATCAGAGCTTAGGTTTATGGATACCTAGGATGTTGGTTACTTGGGTCTGGTTGAGTGTCGTTTTTGAACAGTATCACTGCTACGCCATCATCTCATTACGTCGGTGCTCGTAAGTTTTTCCTAACTTGACTCGTTGCGTTGTTCTGTTCTATTCCCTTCTTGCTATTTTGGTGCATTTTGCGTTGAACTGTACTTAACCGTTACTTCTTCAGAATACCTGCTGGTAGAGGACACAGACGTGGTAGGGGACGTGGTGCAGCCGATGGGTCGGCCATTTCCGATAACTCGGGAACTGATTCAGTGATGCCTTCCTTGTCGAACAGTGTTCCACCCAGTTCCGGAGGCCAGCAGGATTGGTCTGCTAGCTCTGGCAATGCTCATGAGAATATCGGGGTGGCTAATATTTTACAGCAAGTAGCGAACCAGATGACGCTACTAACTCAGGCCGTCTTAGTCGGCCAAGCTAATGCCAACCCGGTTCTGCCTACTGGATCTGACAATGATAAGCTACTCCAGGACGTGATTCGCATGCGTCCTCCGCAGTTTGATGGTGCTTCTGACCCTTCCGGTTGGGAGAGTTGGTTGTTTGAGATGGAGAAAGTGTTCAAGGCTGCTAACTGCTCTGAGGAGAGGAAGGTACCCATCGCTCAGTGCTTCCTCGCCAAAGAGGCGGCAACGTGGTGGCAAGCGGTGAAACCACGTGATGGAGGATGAATTTTGTCCGTGGCCAGTTAAAGAGGGGAGGATCCGAGCCTTCTTTGAGGCTAAGCCCCAGGATGTTCCGATTTCGCAGGCAATCAAGGAATACAACCAACAACTTCACTATGTGAGAAACCAGGTCCGAGATGAACTTGATAAGATCTGCCACTTTGACATGCGGATGAAGCCGAGGGTTCATCACTACATGTCTGGTCTCGGGTGTACAACTCTGAAGGATTATTAAAACAAAGCAATGTCTTATGAGATGTCGTTTTCTGCGACAGAGGCGGCAACCGAGGGAAAGAAACAGAAGACCTCCGGTCAGTTTTCGGGAGGCAAGTCTGGCGGGTATCCGAAGGCTCAGTCTGGTTCGCGAGTCTTCGGGAATCAATCCCTGTCATTTGGGCAAGGAAACGGTTCTAAGTCTGCTCCTACTGGTTCCGTTCGTGGTCCTACCTGCTTTAACTGTGATCGTCCCGGCCACATGATGAGTGAGTGTGACAGGCCTCCGATTCAGTGTCTTGCTTGCGGTTAGATGGGACATCGCGCTAAGTATTGTACGAACGCAGTTCGGGCACCAGTTACTCAGATATCAGCCCCAGCTGCAGGAGAACCGAGCGTGAATTAGGCACCAGCAGTTTCTCAGCCACATCAGAGTTTTGGTAGAGGTCGAGGACGTGGGAAGCCTTCTAGAGGGGTAGCTTCTAGTGCGGGGTCTGTTCCGCCCCATGTGTATGAGATGAGACGAGCTAGAGATCCCGACGCGACGGTGGCTACAGGTACCATTCACATCCTTGACCATCATGTTTCTGTGCTATTCGATTCTGATGCTACGCATTCTTTCATATCTATGGATTGTGTACATCGTCTGCATGTTGATTGCCTAGTTGTGTGCGAACCATTTGTTGTTAAACTGCCTAGTGGGGATAGCATCATGGGGGATCGTGAGATTAGAGATTTTCCTGTGAGTATCGCAGGGAGGGATTGGCTTTCTAATCTGATTGCGGTAGATATTAAGGACGAGGATCTGATTCTTGGTGGGGATTGGCTGGATCGTCATGGGGCGATCATGAATTATAGAACGAGAACCGTTTCGATGTTAGCCTCTAACGGTACCGAGCATTCTTTTGTGGGGCATAAGCGGAGTAGCTAGAGATTCCTAATCAACGCTTTGAAAGTGGTGAGACTTCTTCGAGGAGCTTGCACGGGTTATTGGTGTTATGCTTTGAGGTCGGAAGAAGGGGGAGTCGAGCTCTCGTCTATTCTGGTAGTGTGTGAGTATCCTAATGTCTTTCCAGACGAGTTGCCGGGTTTGCCGCCAGACCGAGAGGTTGAGTTTACTGTGGATTTATAGGCGGGTGCAACACCGATTTCTAAGACGCCATATCGTATGGCGCCTGCCGAGATGCTTGAGTTGAAGAAACAGTTGGGAGAGTTGCTATACATGGGGTATATTCGACCGAGCGCTTCGCCTTGGGGCGCACCGGTCCTGTTTGTAAAGAAGAAGGATGGGTCACTTCGTCTGTGTATCGACTATCGAGAGTTGAACAAAGTGACTATCAAAAACAAGTATCCACTCCCGAGGACTGATGACTTGTTTGACCAATTGCAAGGGGCAACCGTATTTTCGAAGATTGATTTGAGATCGGGGTATTATCAGCTCTGAGTGAAGGATTCCGACATTCCGAAGACGGGCTTTCGGACGAGATACGGCCACTACGAGTTTGTGGTTATGCCTTTTGGGCTAACCAACGCCCCAGCTGTGTTCACGCAGCTTATGAACAAAGTCTTTATCGAATACCTCGATAAGTGTGTAGTTGTTTTTATCGATGATATCCTGATTTACTCGAGGAGCGAGGAGGAGCATGCACGTCATTTGCATATTGTGTTGGGAATCTTGAGAACTCAGCATCTTTTTGCGAAGTTCTCAAAGTGTGAGTTTTGGTTGTGGGAGGTTATGTTTCTCGGTCATGTGATCTCGGCCGAGGGTGTTCGTGTGGACCCACATAAGATAGAGGCAGTGTTGGATTGGGCGCCGCCCAAAAACGTGAAGGAGGTCCGTAGTTTTCTGGGTTTGGCCGGGTATTATCGTAGATTTGTCGAGGGGTTCTCTAAGCTCGCTCGACCGCTGACTCAGTTGTTACAGAAGTCGGAGAAGTTTGTGTGGACCGACGAGAGACAGAAGAGTATCGAGGAATTGAAGAAACGGTTGATGACCACTCCCGTTTTGGCTTTATCGAGTGGTAATGAGGGCTTCTCAGTTTTTAGTGATCCTCCGTCCAAGGGCTCGGATGTGTACTCATGCAGTACGGGAAGACAATTACTTATGCTTCCCGTCAGTTAAAACCGTACGAGTTGAATTACCCTACCCACGATCTTGAGTTGGCCGCAGTTGTGTTCGCGTTGAAGATATGGCGTCACTACTTGTATGGTTCGTCGTGTCAGATTTTTACCGATCACAAGAGTCTGAAGTACATTTTCACACAGAAAGAGCTAAATATGAGGCAGAGGAGATGGTTGGAGTTGATCAAGGATTACAACCTCGAGATCCTTTATCATCCGGGCAAGGCAAATGTGGTGGCAGTTGCCTTGAGTCGGAAATCGGTATCGCTTCGGGCGTTTGAGTTACTTACGGCTCAACCAAGACTCCAGCGAGAGTTGATGAGGTTGAGCGTTGAGATTGTACTACCAGAGAGTTCCGGGCAGTTGCGTACTCTTGAGATTTCTTCGTCTCTAGTCGACGACATTAAATCGGGATAGTTGGAAGACCCGATGTTTATTCAGCTTCGAGAGAATGTAGGGAAGGGGAAAGCCCCGGGATTCGTGATACATGAGGATGGTGTGTTGAGATTCCGAGGTCGGCTGTATGTTTCGAACGACTTGGAATTGAGGCAGAGTATTATGCGGGAGGCTCATGCGTCACCTTACTCAGTCCATCCAGGCTCGAGTAAAATGTATAAAGATTTGAGGAAGAATTTCTGGTGGAACGAAATGAAGAAGGAGGTAGTTGAGTTTGTGGCTAAGTGTTTGACTTGTCAGCAAGTCAATCGAACATCAACGGCCAGCCGGATTGTTGAAACCACTTCCCGTCCCGGAATGGAAGTGGGAAGATATCTCGATGGATTTTGTCACAAACTTGCCGAGGACGAAGACCGGAATGAATATGGTGTGGGTGATTGTGGACCGACTGACTAAGTTGGCACATTTTCTGGGCATCAAGGATACTTGGGGTCCAGAAAAATTAGCTCGTATTTTTATCGCACAGATAGTGAGACTTCATGGTACGCCGAAGACTATTATTTCGGATAGAGATGGCCAGTTTGCATCGCATTTATGGCAGGCGGTACATAAGGCATTGGGGACACGATTGCATTTGAGTACATCTTTCCATCCTCAGACCGATGGGCAGTCCGAGCGTACCATTTAGACGTTCGAGGATATGTTACATGCGTGTGCGTTAGACTGGAGTAGTGACTGGGAGGAGCATCTGGCATTGATCGAGTTTACGTATAATAATAGCTGGAACGCGTCGATTAAGATGGCACCGTATGAGGTGCTTTATGGCCGACGTTGCCGATCACCGATATGTTGGGATGAGCCGTCTGATCTAGTTGGCACCGAGCCAGATCTTGTGTTAGAGACGAGGGAGAAAGTTGAATTGATTAGAGAGAGGATGTTGGCGGCTGAGAGTCGACAAAAGTCTTATGCGGATGTTAGGCGTCGACCTTTGGAGTTTAAGGTGGGAGATCATGTTTTGTTGCGAGTGTCTCCGTCGAAGGGAGTTTTCCATTTTGGGAAAAAGAGGAAGCTCAGCCCGAGGTATATTGGACCTTTCGAGATATTGGAGAGAGTTGGCGAGTTAGCGTACCGTTTGGCATTACCTCCGTCGTTGAGTCATGTGCATAGTGTGTTTCACGTCTCCCAGCTGAGGAAGTATGTTCCGGACCCGTCCCATGTTATCGATTTCGGGGACATGCAAATCGAGAAGGACGTCATGTTCGAAGAGAGGCCCGTTAAAATTTTGGAACGTCGAGACAAACAATTGAGGCATAAAACCATTCCTTTGGTTAAAGTGCAATGGTCGAAGCACGGAGTAGAGGAAGCAACGTGGGAGTTGGAGGAGGATATGCATTCGAGGCACCCCGAGTTTTTTGATTCTTAAGTTTCGGGACGAAACTTCCTTTTTGAGGGGGAGAATGTAATATCCGTACCTTTCCATTTTTAGCAGTTTCCATTTTTGGTGTATGTCTATTTTATCGACTCGTTTGTAACCGTTTCGACATTTTGAATCTACTTTATTCTTGGAGTTTTTCCATTTGGACGAGTTTCGGAGGTGTTTCTACATAAATTCCATTCTATGTTATGTTTTGTCGTATGCGTGTTCGATTCTCATGAAACTTGTTCGTTTTCATTGTTTCTTTGTTTGCATGAGTTCGTATGGTTGAGTTGTTCGTGTTGTGACTTTCGGTTTGTCAATCTAACGCAGTATCATGATTTTCGGACACTTGGGCCATTTTTGTAATTTCCTATAAGTTAGGGAATTTCCTCTTCGTTGTCGTATTTCGGATTCCCGGGTAGTCGGAATTGTATTTTCTTGTAACGCTTAGGTTCGTCATCGA
Organism: Orobanche coerulescens; assembly: GCA_033398695.1. NCBI lineage: Eukaryota > Viridiplantae > Streptophyta > Magnoliopsida > Lamiales > Orobanchaceae > Orobanche > Orobanche coerulescens. The sequence goes on along the minus strand of CM065801.1, from coordinate 202,721,407 downwards.
ATATACTTCGTAACCATATTTTTGGTTCGATAGCAGGTCCGGGTTTCGGAGTCGTCCGTAATGGGCTGATTAGAATGCTGCATCATTGTCCTTAGGTGTTACTACGTAACACCCCATCAGTTACGGCCGTAATGCGTCACTTGTTACAGCCGTAACAGCCCGTTGTTTTAAGAACAACGGGCAGAGGTCAGAAACCTCATTTCACATCTCTTCTTTCGTTTTCTCCATCTGGCGACATCAGAGGGCGATTTCTACCACCTCGGATCCATGTGTTCTTCGTTTTCCATCACAATGGTGTTGTGGGAACATATCCTCATCAACGTAATCACCTTCCTCCGTCCTAATTCAAGGTATCTTCGTCTAGAACCCTAACTTGTCGATTTTGGGGGGTTTTCCGGGTTTTACTTATTAAACTCAAATTGACCAAGTATGTTGTAATATTCCTTACCGATTGTTGTCATCGGGTGATTCCCAATCCGATTTCGTCGAGTTTAATCCGTGAATTATCGATTCGGGGAGATTTTGCGTAAACCCTCGCTTGTATCGATTGAACCTATATTTTCATAGCTTATAATCGAGATTTTGGGCGTTTTCCATTCGATTATTGTTGTCCGTTAAGACTGAGTTATGTTAATCCTTCGCTTAGGAACCGTCGTTTTCTATCTGGATCGTTCGTAGTCGTTATTCATTCCTGATTCTTCATAGATGTCTCAAAGGCAAGTACTTTACATTTGTTTACGCGTTCTAGTATTTGAATTATGGCTTTTCGTGGTTGTATGGATGGATATGTGTATGTTCACTTAGGGACAGTCCGACGGGGCCTCTAGGGATACGTATTGTCGTGAGTGTGCGTATCACGAACTATGGTTAACCACCCAGGGATGTCCGACGGGGCTCTGCGGGGTACGGTGGTCGTGAGTCTTGTACCAATGGTTAACTTTGAATTGTTTTGTTGGAGAAATGTGTTTTGTGCTTGTGCACCGTAAATATTCCGGAATATAAATGATTTTTGGCACATATTTTCATCTGATTAGAATGGTAGTTCAAATGGATTGTACTTGCACTAGCAGTTGTCGCTAACCCCTTAAATGGGGGAAATACTTTTGTATTTCAGGTACAGGTCAAGGAAGCAAGCGAGCATGCGAGCCGTACGAGGATGATGGGCAGGCGTGATTCTATTCAGTGGTTACTTATTAGTGTCTTGTTTGGGATTTATTTATTATGTCATTTGGTTAAGTACTCGAGTACTCTTTCTTGAATTTATTAATGTTGTGTACCCGTTTTGGGGAATGGATTTATGTGAATTGTCAAATTTCTGTCTTTGGTCTGGATGTCGTGGATTGTGAAATTGTCGTTTTGTTGATGATTGTATGTCTTTGTCGAATGTCATTTGGTATGTTAGCCTGGTGGATTCTATAGTGTGGGGTCCACGTTCTAATATGCCCTGATCATCTTGGAGGTGTTACAGCTGACACACTAACTTTATATTGAAACCATCTGAGTTTGCTGCCATGATGAACTCTGGATCAATGTGTGTTATATGAGGCTTAGCATTATCTTGTTGAATGATGATTTGTTTGCTTGTATTATAAGGCCATTTAGCCTTGATGGCTGGTATAACATGTAAAGAAAGATAATCAAACAACTAAATGATGACTCTTGAATGTCTGATAGTGGAAAAATAATGCAAAATTCAGAACCTTATTTAAGATGCAATCCTTGATGGCATCTTTTGTGATGGATTGAATCGGCTTGTTCTCCAGTGTGCCTTTTTTTCTATTCTTTGGGTTCCTTTCTGCTGGTTCTTCGAAGGTGAATGGGAATATCCCAAATTTTCCATCAAAAAGTATGCTTCCATCATCACCAATTAGTGGCCTACTTACTGCGCACATAAACATTATCTTGGTAATGAATCGTTTTGACCTGCAACTCCTATATGGATCTGTCTCCTCGGGCAGCAGGTAGTATCTGTGACTTGTCTTCGTCATGTAGAACCATTTTTCGTCTATATAGACTATATTGTGCATCCTTTGATACTTGACAGCTGTACAATCCATGCTTGAGTCAAGGTGACAAAGACTCCACCTCAATCTTGCAATTTTGTTTTGAGGAGTTAGTGCAAGCTTTATTGCACTAGTGTGTACTCTCAACATCTTCTGTTTTATCTACAATCCATGCTTGAGTCAAGGTGACTAAGGCTCCACCCCAATCTTGCAATTTTGTTTTGAGGAGTTAGTGCAAGCTTTATTGCACTAGTGTGTACTCTCAACATCTTCTGTTTTATCTACACTCTTAATAAGATCTTAACATATTTAGCTTACATGCCATTCTCCTAATTGAAGTCCTCTCAAGCATTGTAACTGCCTTGACTGCTTCCACATCCACTTTCATTTTATCAATATGCTTACTTTCTTTTTGATTTCCTTGCAGCTGAACATGCTGCCCGTATGCAATCTGCTTTTTTGTAAGATGCCACCATGTTGTGATTGTCTGCCTACTTACTTGGAATATTGTTGTAGCTTCAGTGATTGCTCCATGCCTCAACTTACCGTTCACCATGTTACGCATCAGCCATTGCCCCAACATATTCCTCTCTTTATCTGTCAGCCTTTTGGCATCTCTTGTGGCAATCATTTTCAAGCTTCAATGCAGCATTTATGGTTGATCTTTTATTTAGTGTTTGATTGGGAATGAAATGGTTGGTGGGGTGTTTAATTGTATTTATAGACTTGCAAATATATTTTGAATTTGAGTAGGAGGTGTTTTGGTAGGAAAGTTGGAAGTGTAATCTCCCTCCTTTTTTTAGATCACATCAACTGTTGAACATTGCTTGAATCAATGAAATTTGATTCAGTTAATCATTTTATAAATGTAATTTCCCTCCTTTTTTTAGTATTCCTTTCGATTACTATTCCTTTTTGTTTTTATAATGTTAAATTTTAATTAGTCAAATATTTTAATTAATCATTTTAATTAACAGTTAATTAATCAAGTGATTAATTAATCAACTTATTATATGCCCTTACTTTATCTATATTAAATCACTAACAAACACACCCAAGTGGGACCCAAACTCCACTAACCACATATCTCTACTCAAAGTCAATACATCTTATTAAAACCCATGCCGAGTCAAACTGCCAAGGAAATTCATGGACGGAGGGAGTATATAATTAGCAGCATGTGTACAAATGAATAAATTATAGTATATTTTTTATATGTACGGACCCTACATTGTCCAATGCCAGGTTAGCTTTAATTACATGGGTAACCTAGAAAGTTTTACTATAGTAAATATTTACTGCAACTCCATAATTAGGGCAACATGCATGCACCATGATCAGAAAAGCTTGCATGCGATACCTCATCAATGGCTTCTCCTCTAACATACGAATTCACTGCTAGATTTTTGAGCTCCGATAAACTCCTCCCCAGTTTCAAAGCCACTTTGATTTCAAGCATTTCTCCATTCTCCCTTCTCTCCAAATCATCTTCCTTCAAATTACATTCTATGGATCCTTCCATCATCTTGAAGAATCTGGCATTGCTTCTGTACATCTCAAACACCATACCCACTTGCCCACCATGCTCTAACGAGTTTACGACTTTCGCCAACGCCCCGAACCCAACTGCCAACATCTCTGCTGCCCAGGACCGGCCCAACACATTAAGAGGCCTAAAGCAAATTATAAAATGAGGCCTATTAAAATAAAAAAATTGGTTATAAAAATATTAATTTTGCACCGTCTAATATTTGAACCTAGGACCAAAAGGATTCAGGGCCTAATATTGACCAACTAAGCTACAAAAACATATGTAATTATTTTGTCATACTGTATATGTATAACTAAAATGATATATTTTGAAGCCCTCTTTTTTCCCAAAATTTTTGAGGCCTAAGGCCCTAGCTTGGGTAGCTTTACCCTTGGGCCGGCCGTGCTGCTTCCCAGCCGCCGTGAGAATGAGTGACCCCATCATCATCATTGCAGAACCAACTGAGGCTAAACATGTTAGTACAGGACCGCTCTTGGCTAAAATTTTGTTTAGTTTTAAGGCTTTTTCTCCCAATCTCAGGTAATCCTCCTCGTCTTTTCGCCTCATCACCTTAACTATTTCTCTCATTTCTTCCTTCAATTTCCCATTTCTTACTCTTAAAACTTATAAAATTATGAATCTGAAGAGGCTGGCGGCTCAGTTCAGCTAAATTCTCGACATCCGCATATGGAGATATGTTGTTCAATGCAGCATATAAAAGTAAATCGTACAATTCAGAACACCAAAATCTTGCTCATTAAGAATCAACGAAACTAGAAAATAACCAAATGGCGGTTCTCATATATATATATATTTAACCTTTGAATTTGCAGCTCCTTGATTATATTCAAGCTAGCTAATAATCACACAGATGAATAAGCTAGCTAATAATCTAATAAGAGAGAGGGTATAGCTGATCAAAAAAAAGCAGAAAGAAAATTAAGCTATGACAAAATCCAACAGAAACGGGGAGTTGCCTCCACCATAGCATATCACCCAACAACACACCTCTTCATTGCGAGGTCCGCTCCCACCATGGCTTAATATAAGCTTCCAGACCCAAATGTTAAAGAGGTATAAACAGAGAATTATTTCGAATACATCTTGAAATTTCCGGAAGCGTTGCATTCCCTTGGAGGGCTTCTGAGCCGTCGGATCCACGGCGGGGGGCTTCTGACCTCGCGATGTGGCGCACAGATATCGAAATATGTGCGGCAGCGAATTTGGGGAGGGTGCAAGGGAAGTCGGGGGAGTAGTGAAAGTAGGCCGAGAGAGGTGGAGTGCTCGTCGGAGTGAACATCGGAAAACTGTTGCAGCCATCGTTAATAGTTATGTTTTGGAGGGCTTTCGGGTTAGATCGGCTACTTATATGGTGGAGTATCAACTCCAAATGGGCTGGGCGACCAACGTCTGGCCCGATCCAGAAAAATGATGCGGGCCTGGGCCGTGTATTTTGGTTAATTTAGAGTCCAACGCAAAATAAGGACACTGTTGAAGAAAAAATAAATGAACAGTAAAGTAGGGCAAAACAGTGTATTATTCTTATCGATGACATCCCTTTAAATAGGGAGAGATACATACAAGCAGACATAATCCTACCCTAACTAGGAAAGCCCGTAAACTAACAGACTTAGGCACACATTAGGTATTATTACTTTAACACTCCCCTTGTGCCTAGTCTACAAGCGCAATGTCATGTTGCCTCGTTAAAACCTCGTCAAGCAAAAACCCAGTGGGAAAATGTCTTGATCGTAGGAAAAAGAGTACAACATCTAGACACATCAAGTTTAGACATTGTCCTTTGAATCTATCCTTTCATATGATCGCTACATTAATCATAGCGCTACAAAGGTGACCATTCCATCGATCCCTAAAATCGTACATCTTGTTACCTCGTTAAAAAATTTTCCAAGTGATAAAAACCTTGTGGAAAAATGATCCTTGGAAGGAAAAGAGTATAACGTACAGTGTGGATGTAAGACTCCCCCTTAAGTCTACATCTCCCCCTGATTTGTACATCAATTAAGTCGTCATTGCCTCATTAAAAATTTCGCCAAGTAACAAAACTCAATGGGAGAAAATGAACCTTGGTCAAAGAAAAGAGTATAACACATGTGATTAAGTTTCTTTATAAATCATCATTTTCTTGTGATCTTTACATCGATCTCGAGAGTTGAAAAATCTATAGCTCCCCCTAATGCTTACATTCATATATCGTTGCCTCGTTAAAAATCTTGCCAAGTAACAAAACCCAGTGGGAAAAATAAACCTTGGTCTAAGGAAAGAGTGCAACATATGTAAGTACGTTCCATTACATTTCACATATTTCCCGTTATGATCATTCCATCAATCAATAGGATTTACAAGTTACATTATGTTCGTAAATGTAAGTATGTTCATCAGTGGCAGTACTTAACCGCTAGTTCCTCACAAGTGTAGAATGATAGTTCTTAATCATGTACACTCACGGACTGATTAATGCAAAACAATAATCATGTCGTGAATGAGGTAGCCAAAATCGGTTTGCTTAGTCGATTTCCAAAACATAACCAATTCATACCAACACATTCTTTGTGGTAGTTGCTCCAGCACCAGCATTTGTGTTTTCGTAAGCAGCTTCATTTGACTGCTTGTAGGGAAAGAATAGTCCCAAGTCATTGGTTTCTTTTAAGTATCAGAAGATATTCTTGATATCATTCCATTGATGTTGCGTCGATGCTGAACAAAATCTAGTCAACGAATTAACTGAGGAGTGATATTAGGCTGTGTCCATTGAGCCAAGTACAATAATGTGCTATTGCACTCAAGTAGGGAATTTCAGCTCCCAAAGCTCTTCGTCACTTTCCTTTAGACGAAATGGATATTTCCTTTGCATTTTGTTCGACCTATCATGGGGTGCTAGTCGGGTTTATCTTGTCCATGTTAAAGTGCCTGAGAATCTTCTGGACATAGGTAGACCGGTGGAATGAATTCCACAACTCGATGTTATGTCAATACCTCGAAAGATTCGAATTTTCCCAAGATCTTTCATCTCAAACTCAAATTTCCAGTAGCCGGTAGTTTCTCTTATTTCATCAAGACCGATTATGTTCATGTCATTGACATACATTGCGATGATCGCAAATCCGGAACTTATTTTTGAAGATGCAGGAACACAGTTCATCCTTCTTATATCCCTTCCCAATCAAGTAGTCACTTAGACGGTTATTCCACATCCTTAGAGATTGCTTCGAAACTGTAAAGTTGAGCGTTTCAATCTAAATGCAAACGCACTCCGTGGTATAGGGTCACTTGATTTGGATAATGAAATACCATCGTGCACTTCGATATATATCTCCGTATCTAGATCCCCATAGAGATACGCAGTAACCACATCCATTTAGCTGCATTTCCACTCCCTCGGAAATTACTACGCTAATCAAATAACGAAATATATATGTGGGAGTACGTTTCCTCGTAATAAATTCTGAGGCATTGTGAGAAGCATTACTTCGTGAACTTGTACATTATGACTCTACTATTATCACTATGATTTACGACAAAGGCTCGGCTATGTCCTTCAGGCTTTACACTTAGTTAGGTTAGCACTACCTACACCAAATCCCTGCCACTTTGTCAGCGAATCTAATTCTACCTGGAATGTTTGTCTTACAGGACAATCAGCTCTATGCTGATTTTTTCCAACTGAGCGAGGTTCGACATCATCATAATCATCATACTTTATGATTCATGACATGTCATCAAAGTGGGTGGTTGATCAGGCCACACCCTCATAATTTCATCGAGATTCTTGATTTTCTGAATCATATCTTCGGGGCGTCCCCCTCGTCATGATTCATGGACATAATAAAATTAAGCACGATATCATGAAACGAGTTCATTGATGGTTAACATATGAATTTGTGCCATACTCTATGTTAGGATAAAACAATCTTGTACCGAGTTTTGATAAAGTGCAAACATACAGGAAGCAGGTGTCCCGAAGACAATCATACAGCATGATGTCAAATGCCTCTTCATACAGCAAAAAGAATAGTGCCATCATACAGCATGAATCTCATCAGCCGATGACACCAAGTATGGAAGTTGTCCTGAAACATTCATACAGCATCTTTCCATACAGCAGCCCTAAAATAGCCTACAGCGTAGAACCTACAACTACAACTGTATAAATGCAACATGTTGGATACAACAAAGTGTTGAGATCATTCAAACACTTATCCAATAGGACTGAAGACCGTTGGGACAGAATCTACTTCACTCGCTAAAGTCAAGTCCTGTTGGAAAATAAGTATTTAAATACTGAATGGATAAAGTATTTAAATACCAGCAGACAAAGATCTTCAGACAAGGAGCAAAATCCAGATCTTGTAATTTGCAAAGTCAAACAAAAACGGAACAAAATCTCTGCTCAACGGATCTATTCTCAACGAATATATTTCTAAAGGCTATATATACCCCGAAGTTTGAAGATCAGAAAGACACAAGAAGAGAATATATACACAAGCAAGAATGAATATTCATAAGATCAAGATCTTTAAACTGAGCAAACTAAGATATACTGAGATATACTCGTGAACATCTCAAGAACAGTATATCAAGAGCAACAATTTTTCTTCAAGAATACTGCCTTACTTGAGAGAAGAAATATACAAGTGCTCAACCTTGAACAACACATCATCAAGCTCAAACTCAAGAAAGTCAAGCTGTTGATCAAACCTTGTTACTTACATTTGAAGAAACCATCAGCCCTATATGGACTGAAGAAAGCTTTGCTTTTCCTGAACTGTGTGTGACGGATATGCATTGAAGACAAAGCTTTGGAACTGTGTGTGAAGAAGCAAGTCAAGTGAAAGCTTTGACCAATCTGTGACGGTTGAAAGCGACGGTATTTGTATTAATCTGTGTGAACGATATAAGGATAGGTTTGATTATAGACACGTAGTTGTGTACGTAGTGTTTATAATAAATATTTTAACTCCTGTGTGGAGGACCAGTGGACGTAGAGGGGTTTATCTTGAACCACTTTAAATATTGTGTCATTTACCTTATGCACTTATAGTTTTCATTACTCTGATTATTTTTAAGTATATACTGCATACCCTGTACGCACCAAACAAACAGGAGAAAACTTAGTTGCTGTATTTACAGCAACTTACTTTAACAGACTTCCGTTACGCACTCTAATTTGTAAATCGTACAGCTTGTTGCTTAAACACTTTTCAAGCTGTATTCTGTATACTTAGAGGCCAACAAGTGGTATCGGAGTGGTTGATTCTAAAAGAATCAGTCGTATTTTTAACTGAATCAGATCCTTAATCACTTATTTTTGAAAACTTCTTTATTTTTCCTAAATCTTAGATATGGATACCTCATTGATTAATAAGGTTCCAATGTTTTCTATTAACGAGTTTGATGACTGGAGAATTAGGATGGAGGTTCATCTTGCCGCCATGCATGAAGAGATGATTTATGTCATCCAAGAAGGCCCCATAAAAATCATGAAGGTGAATCATGCTGTAAGGATTGAAGACCAAGCTCATGCCGAGATGCTCGAGAAAGAGCGCGACCAATGGACCACAGATGATCGAAAACGCGCCAACCTCAACAATGTTGCTAAGAACGCGCTGTTTGTCACTCTTGACAAAGGCACGTTCTCGAAGGTAAAGAGCTGTAAGACAGCCAAGGAAATCTGGGAAAAACTCAAGATGATTTGTGAGGGAACTGAGCTCTCAAAATAAAACAAGATTTCAAAACTAACTCAGCAATTCGAATCTTTTGAAATGAAACCAACTAAAACTCTTGAGGAACTTGACCTCAGATTCAATGGCATTGTCGGTGAACTTGAAGCGTTGGGCAAAATTTATACTAAAAAGTAGAAGAACTTAAAAAATTTTAGATCTCTCCCTACCCGATAGGACATTAAAACAACAGCTATGCGTGTGTCATGCAATCTTAATGACATTTCTACTTTTGACCTCTTCTCTGACCTCAAAGCATTTGAGTATGATATCGACAGAAGAGAGAAAGCTGAAGAATCACCTGCTAAAACTACAGCATTAGCCGCTATATCCAACAGGAGACACAGCATGCCCAGCACATCCAAGTCTGCCCACAAGAATGGTGACAGTGACGATACCATTCTGTCACAATATGAAATGGCGCTTCTCATGCATAAATTCAAGAAATTAATCAAACAGTCTGGAAGGACTCCCTACCGGCCCAAGCCTGTTCACAAGGTAAGTACAGAATCTTCCTCTGGTGATGCTAACCTATGTTACAATTGCAGGAAACCAGGACATTATGCAAATAAATGTCCTCACCCTAAAGTTCAAAAGTTGCTGGAAGCCGAGCAATAAGAAAAAGACGAAAGAAGACGTGCTTTGAAAAACAAGCTCAAGGCCCTGATCGGTGAATCAGAAGCCTCCCCCACACCATCAAAGTTCGAATAATGTCTTCAGGCGGTCACTGACAGTGACTCGTCCGATGATGAATTTGAAGATAAAGCCTATATGTGCTTTATGGCCAAAGACATACCGGAAGACGAAGAGAGCGATGATGAGGTAAGCTCAACCTCAATTACTCATGTAAATGCATCTCATACCTTTGAAAACATGATGAATGAATTCAAAAATATTCAAAAGACCCATGAGACATTGAAAAATGAAAACATACAGCTCCAAATTTCTAACTTAGACTTGAGGGAAGAAAACGACTTGCTGAAAGTAAAGTACGAAAACATGTCTATCGATTGTGGAAACAGCAAAATCGATTACAAAACACTCATGGAAAGAAATCATCAACTTGCTCACGAACTAAATGAGGCAAAGCCTCACAATGAAAGTAAGACAAATGATTTTGCTCTGCTCGAAACCAAAATAAAAACTCTCGAGAAACGAGAAGGAGAACTTGAGACCATCTTGAAATCTTTCGAGAAATCATCTAAAAGGATGGAAGAAATTCTAAGCACCGGGCAACATGCTCATGATAAAAGTGGCTTAGGATACAACTCATTCTCCAATAAAGGGAAAACTAGTATTGTGTTTGTTAGGGGTGTGGAACCCATTGCTGTATCGGAAGAAATCCCGAGTCCTGTCAAGGCACCTGTTGCGCCGCGAACAGCAAAGGCTGCCATTCCACCACCACAGTCATATCACAGACAGCGGAATCCTCATCCATCTAGACCTGTAAGGCGTAACCAACATGCTCCCCGAGTATATCAAAAACGCCAACAGCCATTCAGAAGGAAGGTTGTACCCAAATATCAAAAGCCCGCACAGCAGTACTTTCAATAGTACAGCGCACCTAGATCTTGGATACAGGAGCCTCGTTATCCATCGAGAAAGCAGGTCGCCTCACACTATCAGCAACAGGTTTGGGAATCCAACTGGAGACCCAGAAGACAAGCTTCAAGGCCGAAGAAAATGGCTCCACCTCCAAGACAGCATTCGTACTGGATTAATAATAATAACCCTGAATTTTACGTGCATAGTAATTATCAAGGTTACAGTGACTACGTGCCTGCCCCACGTAGATATCGCAAGAACGGACCTAAAGTAACCTACAGCAAGCCAATTGCTGTCAGGCAAATCTGGGTACCTAAAGGCACTAACATCCATGGATCCAACACTCAAAGGGGACCTAAATCTACTTAATTTCTTTGCCTACAGGACATCTTATAGAAGGACATCTGGTACTTCGATAGCGGGTGTTCTCGACACATGACAGGAGATAAAAGCAAGCTGTCAAATTATGAAGAAGATCGCGGTCCAAAAATGCACTTCAGTGATAAATCAAAAGGGAGAATAAGAGGGAAGGGAACCCTACTTGTAGGAAAATTCAAAGTCACCGATGTAGCTTATGTTGAAGGCTTACAGTATAATCTACTTAGTATTAGCCAGTTCTGTGACAAACAGTTCTCGATGAAATTCTATATAGATCACTCTAGAGTCAAGAACATTCTGACCAAAGAAGTTGTGCTCACGAGAAATAGATCAGGTAATATGTATATTGCTGACTGGATACCTACGAGCTCCTCAATTCCTTATTTTGTTGCCAAAGGCACTGCATATCTAAGGTGGCTATGGCACAAGAGGATGTCTCACGTCAACTTCAAGACAATCAACAAGCTCTCCAGACACGGAATGGTTAGAGGTCTGCCCAATGTGTCATTTAAAAAAGATAGCGTATGTGGACCCTGTCATAAAGGCAAGCAAATCAAGACCACCCTGAAGAGCAAATCCTACCTTTCCACCCACAGAGTTATAGAAATGCTACACATGGATCTCTATGGTCCTGTAGATCCGGTAAGTTTGGGAGGTAAGAAATACTGTCTCGTTATTATTGATGATTTTTCCAGGTATGCTTGGAAAATTTTCCTAAGCAAGAAGAAGGAAACCACATCAAAGCTTCCCGAGCACCTGAGAAAGCTTCAAAATGAAAAAGGGTTGAGTATCATGTCCATTTATTCCGACTGAGGTACTGAATTTACTAACCGCTTTGTAGAGCAATATTGTTCGAAAAATGGGATACAGCACGAATACTCAGCTGCCCGCACATCTCAACAAAAAGGTGTTGCCGAGCGAAAGAATAGGACGCTCAAAGAAGCAACAAGGACCATGATTGCTGCAAGCAAGTTGCCACAGCGTTTCTGGGGTGAAGCCACCAATACAGCGTGTTATACATAAAACCGCTGTATTATCAACCATCTTGGCAATCGAACAATGTACTTTAACCTTCTCTCTACTCAACGCCTTAGTTAACATATCGGAACCATTATCATCGGTGTGAACTTTATCAAGTTCAAACAAACCATCCTCCAATGCATCTCGAATCCAATGATATCTCACATTGATATGTTTTGTTCTCTTATTAAAAGTCGCATTCTTCGCCAAATGAATCGCACTCTGACTATCACAAAGAATCACGTAGTGCCGTTGTCGGAAGCCCAACTCTCGTAAAAACATTTTCAACATAACAGCTCTTTACACGCTTCCACCGCCGCAATATACTCGGCCTCCGTTGTTGACAAGGAAACATACTTTTGCAATCTTGATTGCCATGACACGGCTCCCCCTGCAAACGTCATCAAATAACCGGATGTGGATTTTTGGTTATCTTCGTTACCTGCCATATCCGAATCGGAATAACCAACAAGCATTGCTTTCCCATTTCCAAATGTAATCCCCAATTTGGAAGTACCCCGTAAATATCTAAATATCTACTTTACGGCTTCCCAATGCTTCTTTCCCGGATTCGATAGAAAACGGCTCACCACTCCCATGGCATGAGCAATGTCGGGCCTCGTACATACCATGGCATACATCAAACTCCCGACCGCAGAGGCATAAGGAACTCTATCCATTTCCTCAATCTCTTCCTTCATCGTAGGGCAATCCTTGCTCGTCAATTTAAAATTGTTAGTAAGAGGCGAACTAACAACCTTAGCTTTGTCCATATTAAAGCGTTTAAGCACCTTCTCAATATATTGCTCTTGTGACATGTGTAATTACCGGGCTGCTCTATCCCGAGTGATTCTTATCCCAAGAATCTATTTAGCGGCCCCCAAGTCTTTCATGGCAAAAGACTTATTCAATTCTCTTTTCAAATTGGCAATCCTTTCGGCATTCTTGCCAACGATCAACATGTCATCCATATAAAGCAATAGGATGATAAAATCAGCATCTCCAAATTTCTTGAAAAACACGTAATGGTCCAGGGTCGTCTTCCAGTAGCCTTGCTCCCCCATAACCGACTCGAACTTTCTATAAGTGCTTGCTTCAAACCATATAGACTCTTTCGGAGTCTACAAACATAATCCTCTTTTCCTTTAACCTGAAACCCTTCTGGTTGCTTCATATATATCTCTTTATCGAGGTCTCCATGAACAAATGCCGTCTTGACATCCATTTGCTCAATCTCAAGGTCAAGACTAGCCGCTATACCAAGGACCAATCGAATCGATCCTATCTTCACAACTGGAGAAAAATCTCGTCAAAATCGATGCCTTTCTTTTGATTAAAGCCCTTGACTATGAGTCTAGCTTTGTATCAGGGCAATGAAGTATGCTCCTCCGACTTCACCTTATACACCCATTTATTTCTGAAAGCTCCCTTGCCCTTCGGCAACTTCACAAACTCGTATGTATTGTTCTCATACAACGAATTCATCTCATCTTGCATGACATTCATCCACTCCTTCTTGTTATCATCCTCCATAGCCTCCTCGAAATATTCGGGCTCTCCCTCTTTGGTGATAAAACATACTCATCGGCCGAATAACGAATGGAGGGATGACGGTCCCTCGTCAACCGTCTATGTGGAACAAAAGATCATGTTCGTCACAGGTAGCTCGGGATGAACTCCATTAGTATCATCTTTTACCAACTCAACATTGTCACCGGTATCATGTTGTTCATTATTTTGGCCATCATCTCCACCGGGTGTCTCAACAAGTTGTGTAGGAACGGGGTCCAAATCAATAAGATCATAATCATGTTGTGGAGCTGACTCTCCATTCTCAACATCCTTCATCGTCTGATCTTCTACAAAAACAACATCTCTCGAATGAACAAACTTCTTAGTCACCGGGTCATACAATCTATACCCGAACTCATCAAGACCATAGCCAATTAAGACACATAGATTCGTCTTGGAATCAAGCTTAGACCTCTCATCTTTCGGAATGTGTACAAGTGCTTTACATCCGAAAACTCGTAAGTGGCGATATTAAATGTCTTTACCGCTCCACACTTTGTCCGGGACATCAAATTTCAAAGGAACACACGGCGTCAAATTAATCGCATGAACCTCCGTGTTCAAAGCTTCTCCCCAAAATGACTTTGGCAATCCGGCATGTGAGATCAAACATCGAGATCTCTCAACCAAAGTCCGATTCATCCTCTCCGCCAAGCCATTAAGTTGCGGAGTCTTCGGTGGTGACTTTTGATGTCGGATCCCTTGCTCTCGACAATACTCATCAAAAGGCCCAGTGTATTCTCCACCATTATCCGTCCAAATACACTTCAACTTCTTCCCGGTCTCTCTATCCACCGAGGCATGAAACTATTTAAAAACATCTAAAGCTTGATCTTTGGCCTTTAAGGTGTATGCCCACACATTCCTCGAATGATCGTCGATGAATGTGACAAAGTATCGGCAACCACCAACGTCCTAGTCTTCATAGGACCACAAACATCGGAATGCATAAGATCAAGAACATTTTCCTTCCGCGAAGGAGTATGGCTCTTAAAGGTGACTCTCCTTTGCTTCCCAGCTAGACAGTGAGAGCACCTTTTAAGATGTACATTGTGAACCCCGAATAACACCTCCTTCTTTGATAATAGCGCCATCCCTTTATCGCTCATATGACTGAGCCTCTTATGCCATAGCTTGGTCATGTCATTATTGTCAACTGTCTTCACGACATTAATCGCGACCTTTGGAAGTGTCATGATAAGTGTCAGTTTTATACACTTATCCATGGTTTGTATCGATATATTTCACCCATAATTGAGCTAGTCTACTCATTTTTGCTTTTAATTAATTAGTTTTTAATAATTTTATTTTTATCGGATGAAGATGTAAATCTAATCTTAATTGGATTGAATTACTGATTTACTCAAGAAATAACATATTTATAAAATATTCTCTTTGTTGAATTTTTATGTATTCATGTTGTAGGGCTTTTCGAGACGAGTTCGGCAGTCTTTCCGGATTCAAAATCAGAGTTATATATCAAAGTTATCATCCGAAGAAGATTTGGGCGCGAAAAAAAGTCGAAGTGCAGGCTAAAAATGAAGTCTGAAACTGCATACGGGCGTAACATCTAAAAGTTACGGGCGTAACTCACAAAGCAACTAATATGCAAAAAGCTGTAGCCATGTTACGGCCGTAACTCCTCAATGTTACGGCCGTAAGTCCTCATAGTTACGGTCGTAACTCCTCAAAGTTACGGCTGTAACTCTTGACAGATTCTTGATCATTGTCTAATTTTTTATACTTTTGGTCTATTATTGAGGGGATGGCTGGCATTGATCCGATCTAATGTAATAATGCTAGAGTTTTGGAGCTATTAGATGACTTTAGATGTATAAATAGACCCCTTAGATCCATCATCATTCATCATTCATCTTATATTTTTCCACTTTTTGTAATATTTTCTTTTTGTGTGAAGAACACACTTGTGTTCTTGAGTGATTTGTGTAATAGTGGTATAGCATATGTTGCTAAGGGAGTTTATTGCTTCTTTCTCCTTTATCTACTAAGGGAGTTAGGATCAATTCTTTCTCTTTTTCAACTAATAATGACCACTCAAGCTTGTATTATGTTTATTAAACCCTTCATGGGCTAAGTTACTTAAGTTGGGATTATAAACAAGGTTAGTCATGTTATTTAAATTTGTATAAAGATCTATTATGAATTACTTATTATTGTGTGTGATTTTTATTGTTTTACCTATCTTTATTTATTTGGCCAATAAATGACGATATTTATGGTCTTCATATGTTTCGAAAGAAAATATGTTTGATTAGATCAAATGATCTTCACTCTAAGTTGTTTTAGGGGATAGAAATATACCTCTAGACCTTAGATGATTCTTTGAGTTATTTTCATAAAACTTAATGTTATGTATTGAAGCCAATCAACATAGAAATATAGTTGATTGATTCAATATATAAGGGGCATTTTATAGTTCGAAAGAGAAACCGTATTTTTAAGGAAAATCGAATCTACACAACAAAATAAGTAAATTCATCTTATGATCTCCTATACATCTTCTATAACTAATGATGAACTAAGTTTGTAATCCCAACTATTTCATTTTATCTTTTATTAATCTATTATTAGTGTAATCTTTTATTTCCTTGAATATTAGAACTATTATTGCATTTTCTTTGCAATTGTCAAACCAAACTCTTAAATTGTGTGTTTCAATCATATATATCTCTATAACAAATAGACTAATAGTGTATAATTCAACATATAACCAAACTTCCTCGTGGGATCGATAAACCGGACTCTAAAAGTCCACTTACTACTTGATACGATATCGTGCACTTGCGATAGTTACACTAAAGACGTTGCAAGTTTTTGGCGCCGTTGCCGGGGAAGTATAAGTATTATTTTTGAAATCTTACATTGTAAACTATTTTTACAGATACAATTTCTCGACGTTGTAACTTAGTACTCAATTGTGTTTGTCCGATCAAGTGGCGGATAACGGTACTCCGTGACTATTAAAGTCGGATTCTTCAGTTTCCCACAACAAATGATATTTGTAGATATTTTCTCTTTTATTTTTATTATTTTTTTTATCATGGAAGAAACTTTGAATAAAATTGAAAAAAAAAATTCCCTTTCTGAGCAAAAATGTCATTTTAAAAATTTACAAGACAAGACTTGAAAGGATGAGGTTGCTTATGAATAAAAGCATACCTTTTGACATAAGATTCATAATTGAAGCCAAAGTGAGAATAGCATGTGAATTCACAGAAATACATACTAGATTTTTACCAGGGTTAGGAAAAAGTTCATATGCCAAGAAACGACGAGCAAAAATAATATTCGTTTGCTATAAATGTGCTAGATGGAACTGTAATTTAAAATGTCGATCTTTAGGAATTCCATCTACAAACAGAGAAGATAAAATTCAATTCATTAAGGATGGTCTGAATAAAGAGAATTTAGATAATATCGAAATTTCTCTTGACACGCATCCTAGTGGACTCGTACAATACGGAATTCGATGTTTGTGGAATAAATTCAAACCAGAATATGAACAACGTCTTGGGAATCTGACGTTAAAAGACTCTGTTTGCCAATTTGTAAGAAAATTGGATGGGAAGCTTCTCCCCGACTCATAGAAGGCGTTTAGGCCGTTTCTGAACGTAAAATCAGAGGAAGATGTGAGCCACAATCACAACTACTGTACATACACGTGAGTATCTTTAATTTTTGTCGTATGGTGAGATTTTCTGAATAAAAAAAATGTGATACGCGATAAATACATTTATTATTCTATTGAGTAGTTGGAGCGCAATCAACGCAATCACAAACTTGTTAAACAATTTTTCCTCATTTCTCTTCTATAAATAAACATTGTGCTTGTTTCTTTTATTCATCCCTCAAACTTGTACTTTTTTTCTTTTTCTCTCAAATAAATTTCTTTTCTAAAAGGGAATCATCATCTTCCACAAAAAAAATTTAGCACAGTCTGCATTTTTGGTGGAGCTAGTTATGGAAAAGAGGCATGCTTTACTGAAGCAGCCCACAACTTGGATCGTACCTTAGGAGAAAAATGCATTCATGTAGTTTACGGAGGAAGAAGTCTAGGATTAATGGGACGAGCTGCTGCTTCTGCCTATATGGAAGGAGTAAGAGTGTTGGGAATAATTCTAAAACCTCTGGCTGAAAGTAAAATCACCGGGGCAACTATTGGAGATGAGTTTAGATCTGTAAATATGCAAGATCGCATAACTCACATGATAAATAATTCTGGCGCCTTTATCACCCTTCCCGGTGGTTTTGGCACTCTTGAGGAACTTTTTCATGTGGTTAACAGAGCCCAGCTAAATGTTCATCAAAAAAAATAGGTCTGCTTAATGTCAATGGTTTCTTTGATGGTTTGCTATCTTTTATCGACTACTCTGCTGAAAAGGGTTTTATTTCCGAGCATGCTAAATGAATCATAGTCATTGCAACAACACCAGAAGAACTAATCAAAAAACTCATTGAATTTATTCCTCAACCAGATCCAGCTCTAGCTAAAATTGTCTGGATGGAAGATTTTACCGTGAGAAAACGAAACGTGGATTCATTCCTCTCCCTTTGATAACCCATGTCGGACCTCTTGTATTTTTACTTTCTGTTGTGTGTAAAAATCGTGCTAAATGATGGTAGCTTAAGGAGTTTCTTCTTGATCTCTTGACGCGCATCTATTCGCGATTTATGTATTGTTATTCTATTGCTGTAATTTTTATTGTTTGTTTTTTATAAAAGCATTGATGGAAGCGTAAGGCGACTCTTCGGACTTTCTTGAAGCGCATCTTAAAAATTGTGTTATACTTCCGAGTATATTTTATTTTATTTTGTTGTTTGCCTCTTATATTTATTCTCTTGCAGATTCTAAAAGGCGTTAGCTCAAGCATCAACTTTCATAACAGGGAGTATTCTGTTTTTTTAAACTGAGGACAGTTTTATTTTCAAGTTTGGGGGTGGTATGTTTTAATTATTTTGGTGTGTTTTGATTATTTTGGTTATTTGCCTTAATTTATATATATATATATATATTATTTTGATTTGTGAGATTTCTAGATCTCGCCATAACACCAATAAGTTAGCTATATACAAGCTTCTAAAATCATTTTAAACCGGTTAAAAAAATTGTATATTCCAAAATTTTTGAGCCTTAATCTCTCTTTCCAAGCCTTGTAATTATCATTTAAAATCGAGTCATTAGTTACCTTGAGAAAATAAGAATCAGTCGGTTGCTGAAAAATAGAACTGAAATTTACTTAATTTGTGGAGTTTTTGATTTTTCATGCTTAGCTAATAAACGATTTTCTGCAAAAAACTTATTCCCTAAAAAAAAGGGGTCATTGATAAAAGGAGGTTAGTCGAAAATAAAAAAGGGAGAAGTGTTGAGCAGCAACAGCTGCCTAATTTTGGGGGTCCTAAAATTTTGCGAAAAATAAAGGACTAACCATTGTTGGTGCGTATCTGCCGTCTCACATAAAAAAAAGATAGAAAATTGTGTTGGTGAAAAGAGCTACACGTTAGCAAATAACGGTGTGAAAGCTATCACCTAAAAAAATGGAAAAAGATGTGTTGGTGAAAAGAGCTACATGTTAGCAAATAACTGTGTGAAAGCTATCACCTAAAAAAATGGAAATTGTGTTAGTGAAAAGAGCTACACGTTAGCAAATAACGGTGTGAAAGCTATCACTAAGCGATGTAGTTTATGAGCAGATTTGAATTAATTAGCGGCTGAATTTCAATACACTCAATTTCGTGAGCAATCACAATATTTGATGACGCCGATGAAATTCTTCTTCATATTGAGTCGAAAAATAATCGAGTGATCGAGAGCAACCATTAAAGGGAGTCGTGTGTATCACGAGTGGGAAAGAAATAATCAACCTTTTGGGGAGAAAACCTTGCTTTTGGAATTACAAAAATAAAACCGTGTTTTAACTTCAAAATCATTAGTAGATTTATTTTGAATCTTGATTCATTTATATCTACTGTATAAAGCTGGTTGTTGTGTATTAATGGTATTTTGATCTCCTTTTCTCTTTTTATATGATTATTTTTCTTAATTTATGTGTGTATTAGTATTTTTGTGTCTTATTTTTATTTTTATTTTTATTTTTGTGTGTGTGATTAATAAAGTGTCTTGCTCGGGATTAGTAAGAATTCAAGTTTGGGGGTGTGATAAGTGTCAGTTTTATACACTTATCCATGGTTTGTATCGATATATTTCACCCATAATTGAGCTAGTCTACTCGTTTTTGCTTTTAACTAATTAGTTTTTAATAATTTTATTTTTATCGGATGAAGATGTAAATCTAGTCTTAATCGGATTGAATTACTGATTTACTCAAGAAATAACATGTTTATAAAATATTCTCTTTGTTGAATTTTTATGTATTCATGTTGTAGGGCTTTCCGAGACGAGTTCAGCAGTCTTTCCGGATTCAAAATCAGAGTTATATATCAAAAGTTATCATCCGAAGAAGATTTGGGGCGAAAACGCAAAAGTCAGAAATTTTGGGCTAAAAATGAAGTCTGAAACTCCATACGGGCGTAACATCTAAACGTTACGGGCGTAACTCACAAAGAAACTAATGTGCAAAAAGTCGTAGCCATGTTACGGCCGTAACTCCTCAATGTTACGGCCGTAAGTCCTCATAGTTACGGTCGTAACTCCTCAAAGTTACGGCCGTAACTCTTGACAGATTTTTGATCATTGTCTAATTTTTTATACTTTTGGTCTATTATTGAGGGGATGGCTGGCATTGATCCGATCTAATGTAATAATGCTGAAGTTTTGGAGCTATTAGATGACTTTAGGTGTATAAATAGACCCCTAAGATCCATCATCATTCATCATTCATCTTATATTTTTCTACTTTTTGTTATATTTTCTTTTTGTGTGAAGAACACACTTGTGTTCTTGAGTGATTTGTGTAATAGTGGTATAGCATATGTTGTTAAGGGAGTTTATTGCTTCTTTCTCCTTTATCTACTGAGAGAGTTAGGATCAATTCTTTCTCTTTTTCAATTAATAATGACCACTCAAGCTTGTATTATGTTTATTAAACCCTTCATGGGCTAAGTTACTTAAGTTGGGATTATAAACAAGGTTAGTCATGTTATTTAAGTTTGTATAAAGATCTATTATGAATTACTTATTATTGTGTGTGATTTTCATTGTTTTACCTATCTTTATTTATTTGGCCAATAAATGACAATATTTATGGTCTTCATATGTTTCGAAAGAAAATATGTTTGATTAGATCAAATGATCTTCACTCTAAGTTGTTCTAGGGGATAGAAATATACCTCTAGACCTTAGATGATTCTTTGAGTTATTTTCATAAAACCTAATGCTATGTATTGAAGCCAATCAACATAGAAATATAGTGGATTGATTCAATATATATAAGTGTTTATAGTTCGAAAGAGAAACCGTCTTTTTAAGGAAAATCGAATCTACACAACATAATAAGTAAATTCATCTTATGATCTCCTATACATCTTCTATAACTAATGATGAACTAAGTTTGTAATCCCAACTATTTCATTTTATCTTTTATTAATCTATTATTAGTGCAATCTTTTATTTCCTTGAATATTAGAACTACTATTGCATTTTCTTTGAAATTGTCAAATCAAACTCTTAAATTGTGTGTTTCAATCATATATATCTCTATAACAAATAGACTAATAGTGTATAATTCAACATATAACCAAACTTCCTCGTGGGATCGATAAACCGGACTCAAAAAGTCCATTTACTACTTGATACGATATCGTGCACTTGCGATAGTTACACTAAAGACGTGTCATGTCACGTATAGTTTCCCTGTCTTCTCTCCTCTTCCTACAATCAAGGAACCTCGAGTGAGTTTCCACAATCCTTTGCCAAAACCGCTACAATAGCCATCATCATCGAGTAAGCCAACGGAAATCACATTTAGCCTCATATCCGGAACATGTTTCTCATTACGTAAAACAAGTCCCACACCGGTGTCGAACCTCAAGTGTACGTCTCCTACTCAAACAATCTTAGATAACCCATCGTTAGCCATATTGACTATCCCATAGTCACCTGGAGTATAAGTGGAATAGAAATCCCTACGTGATGTAACATGACACGTAGCTCCACTGTCGATCACCCAACTCGACTCATCTCTGGCAAGGTTCACCATGTCATAATCGCAGCATACAAATAACTCCTCGGTAGTAGTATTTACTTCAGCCTTTTCATTAATCCCTCTCTCCTTCTTTCGAGTGTTTTCTCTGCCTAGGCGATTTTCCTTCTTTAGTTTTCGGCAAAATTTCTTCGTATGCCCTTTCTTACCACAATGGTAGAATTCAATATTGGCATACTTCCCTCTGGAATTACTTCTTTGTGGCCCTCTATTAGTCGGACCTCTACTTTGACCTCTCCCCCGCCTTTCGGTAACAAGAACATCCAACTGTGACGAAGATCCCTATGACTTTCTTCGGACCTCCTCGTTCAACATGTTCCCCTTAGCAAGTTCCATCTAAATGACACCATCAGGGGCAGAGTTAGACAACAACATACGAAACGTCTCCCAAGTATCCGACAATGTACCCAACAACCACAAAGCTTGAACCTCCTCTTCGAATTTAATGTCTATTCCTGCAAGTTGATTAATGATGCCTTGGAATGCATTCAAATGATCCGACAGAGGAGTCCCATATCGATAGTTTAAGTTCATCATTTGTTTAATGAGGAATAGCTTATTTTTCCTCGTCTTTTGAGCATAGAATTGCTCGAGTTTGTGCCAGAATTCTCGAGCGTCCTTTTCTCCACTAATATGATTCAACACATTATCATCAACCCATTTTCGAATATAGCCACACACTTGGCGATGCAAAATAGACCAATCCGGGTCGGACTTGCCTTCCGGTTTGTCTTTGCTAAAGACCGGTAGATAATAATCCTTCACATATAGAAGGTCTTCCATCTTGCCTTTCCATACATGGTAGTTCGAACCATTCAAATTCACCATTCTACTTGTATTGGCTTCCATCTTACAATTGAGATAATACAACCACGAAACAAAAAAAATCTCGTGGCTCCGATACCACTTTGTTGGGAAAAACAACACAATAACGTCACAACGAAAAATGCGGAACCTCATTTGACAACTTTCCCAATCTTCATTGTAACTTTGAGGTTACCGACGAGTAGAGTAAATCAATTACAACTCGACAAACAATACAAATGATATCAAAAATGATAAACAACAAGACACAATTCTTAGCGTGGAAAACTCCTCAAAACGAGAGTAAAAACCACGGGACCGAAGCCGCTTAAATCTACTATCACCAATTCACAATACACGATTCGTCCCTAGTACAAACTAGAGGTATACAACAATAATCTTCAAATACTTGGTAATAAACAATCTTCAAGTATTTGGAATACACAATAACAATAAGATTGAGAAAGAAAAATACTGTAAATAGCTTACACAAAAAAGCTAACAAAATATCCGAATTTCCAGATTCAAACCCTCGATCTATTCCGGTGAAAAGATTTGCCCAATCGCTACCAAGCTCTTGTCAAAATATCACGACGATCCGATCAATACAACTCCAGAAAATCGAACAAGTATAAACTCTCTTTTCTCTTCTCTCTTGTATCTCTCTCTATCGTGCTCTCAAAGTTGGGTGAAAGTTATGAAAAAACGCAGCAAGAATGCTGTTAAAAAGGCCTCCCAAAGCTGAGTTGACTTCGTGCGCCTAGACGCAGACATTGTGTGCCTAGGCACACTTAGAAAAAAAAATGACAAAAAGTCCCAGGGGGCTTAGGCGCAGCCCTTCTGCGCCTAGGCACGGAGTACAGCAGTCTTCCCCGTTTTGTTTGATGAAGGGGGTTCCAGGGGGTCGCGGCCCGGCTGTCTTGTGTCGCAGCCCGGAGTACAGCGGCGAGTGTTTGTGGCCAAAAAATTGTGTGTCGCGGCCCGGACGGCTTGTGCCGCGGCGCAGAGTCCAGTCGACTCCGAGAAGACCTATATTTCGGAAATAACTCCTACAATCAGACCATATTTGATATCTGTAGTAACAAGACTGGCTATTCCCGCCCGGGATCATAAATAAAATAAAATAAGGTAAACAAAATGTATTTATAACAACGACCTTGATTTTTTGAGAAAACTAGAAACAACCCTATTTATTTTAATTGTTTAACATTACATAAAGCTTGGTAAGATGTCTGTCTAACAAATGTACTTCTTAGCATGTCATGGAAATGGTATGTACCAGTGGTTTTGTATTACTATGAGCATTGGTTGGATAAAAATGAATACACAATTTCAAAGTGACAGGAATATTGGTTCCACCAACAACTTTATTTTCAAACATTGAAGCACTAGTGCACAAAGCACAACGACGACTTTATTAATGTATTTTAAATTTAGGTGGTACTGTGTATGAAATATATATTGTTATCTAGTCGGATACTTAAATATATATGGTTGGTTACTAAATTAGAAGATGGTGAATACTCCAAGACTCATTTTTTAATCGTTGGGAAATAGTATTAGAGATTTATAGTGAAATATTTGGATTTTTCATGTGGTGTTGCGCTGTAACCTTCATACTACGTTAATAAAAAAAGGTAAATATAAAAAAAGCCGGTTACTGAACTACAACAAAAGGTATCTACCACGTCATAAAGACAAAATAAACGGTATCCACAAACAGGTAGAGTAAAAACACCATTGTTACTTTGCATTAAAGGTTTATTTTAGTAAATAAAAAATTCAGTAGCATAAGCTTGGATACTGTGTGGTATACATTCTTTGTTTATGATGGAATTTCGGTTATTTTGTATCTTTGGGGAATGATAATAATAATATATATTAGAATAGCTGGGTTACATGATTGGAGTGCCAGACTATATAGTTTTAGGTACTTGTTCATACTGTAAGAAGTTCTTTATATTTGTTGAAATGCAAGTCATCGGTCATCTATAAATATGTAGCCCTCATACTAAGTCAATCAATCAAGACATAACTAAAATCTATGAAAAAAGCTTCAACATAATAAAAATAACAGGTAACCACTGACGAGCAATGGAGCAGCCACACATTCATTTAATCAGTATCATTATGCATACAAATTGAAATTAGAAAAGTAAGAATCTCTTACAAACATATTGACCAAATATACTAGAAATCAACAAAACTGTGTATATATTTAGACTCTTTTCATAAAGGTAATTTGATTGGATATCATACATAAATAAAAAATATTATGGAGTTAATTATAACTTCATTTCTCACAAATAACAAAAACTGCCCAAAATCACCATATCAACTAAAAATAAGGTGACACCAACTCATTCACTTGAAGAATATCATACACAAAGTACCAGAACCATCACTCCCCTGAAAATAAATTGGATACAATAAAAGCCATATTAACGTATTTAGATACGGTCATGATATATCTATTATCTTGGTTACCATAATATATACACCTGGATATCTTTAAACAAAAATATTCAGATTACGTTTCTGGATTTACAAAACATCACAAATTAAAAACCTTAGTTCAACATCCACGTTGCAGCTGACGTTGAGACATCAATATACCGTCGCCGCTGCCACCGTGCAATACTGTCTCTAATTTCAATATTCACCAAAATATGGTTAATCATAATTCAGATCTGAACCATCTTGTCAATCGGAACCCACTGCCAATCTTCATTTAACTTCAGTTTATACCTCTCAAGATTGAAAGAAAAAATGTGAATTTGTCAAATTGAAAAAAAAAATGAATTTGCAAATAATGAAGCAAATATTACAACTGCAATTTCCATCATAATTAAAGATATATTTTTAATAAGCAAAAGTAGATCTTATTTTAATAGAATTATATTTATTATTATCAACTTTCATTAAAAGTATCCAACCCATATTCTCACTAATATAAATTTCTTTTATATGATTTGGCATTATTATAATTATTTTATTATTTTACAATCAGAACAAAATAATTCTGAAAAATCAAATAACTGTTGAAGTACAGAAGAGTATGAAAATAAACTAAAAATATATTTTTTTCAATATTCTTATATTTTTATATGATAATATTTTAAATTACTTTATATGTATACTATGTGGATGTCAAATTAAAGAGTACGAAGTAAGAATTAATTTGATATATTTTTTTATTAAAAATAAAATTGATACGAAAAAGTTATAATTGTTTAAAGTATTAAATTAAAAATAAAAGGAATAAAATGAGAGAAAATTTTTAACTGGTAGATATTATATATGGAATAACCCTCTACCTTCCCTCCAAACTAAATGTCTATTTTTTTAAAGATTTTTAAAAAGAGAAATAATGTGGTGATGACACATGTCCTTTAAATTTTTTTGCGACTCTCCTTTAATATTAAGTATGGATTTATAACAATTAACTTCAAAAAAGGCGCCCTCATGAATTTGCCGCTATTCTCTATTGAGGTTTTCTGCTCATTCATCTCCCTCCCAAAAACGCCACATTAGATTTAAAACTGTATTTTTTCAAGAGCCGTTAATATCAAATTTCTCAAACTCCGCTACAGATTATCTCATGGCATCTGATCCTCCGCAGATCGCGGACGACGATGATGTAAGCCCACTTCATTCAATTTATTATTACCAGTATTTACGCAGCTGTGCTTGAAATCGATATGGCGTGCCAGGCAACTCTGCCAAAAGGTCCACCGCCGTTCCTAATTTAAATTGTAAACAAGAGATGGTTGTGAACCCAGATCAAGAATTGAGGAAAAAGGGGAAATTTGATGTCACTTTAGATAAATATATTGGGGGTTCGTCTAGCATTTCAAGAAAATTTGAAGAAAAGGCTGCATTTTCGTGTGGGCAACGTATGAATAATAGTACTGGGATTAATATTTGGGATAAAAATGGTGTTGTTGTTGTTGAGTGTGAAGACACCGAGAATCTTGATGGTTTTGGTAAAATTGATGCTGAGGCTGCCAAGACATGGATTTACCCAGGTAAATTAATATATACATGTGTGTGTGTGTGTGTTTGAAATGCTTGTCTTCATATGTTTCGTCTTATGATATGAAGTAATGAGAAGAGGACTAAAATTTCGTGTTTATAGTGTTCAGCTTGATTGTATGCATGAATGTGGCCTAACTTAGTGATTTTATTTATAAAAGTAGGAATCAGCTGAAAAGGGATCCCTTCTTTTGTACAAAGGTTCAAAACTTACTATTGATGGTTTAACTATATTTTTTCAGTAATAGGAACTAGCTAATCAAGTAAAACGATGTATATTTTAATGCATCGGTTCTGAGCTGAGGTTGTTTCAACAGATGTGTAGAAAATATCTGAAGGAATCACTTAGGCCATTTTTCAGTTTTTGTTGTTGATATGTGTTTGTGCTGTAGCACTTCTCCATAAACCTTCAATAAGATTTCGGGTGATTCTGGGGAAGTGTTTTGGTGATCAACTCCTGTTCGATTGCCAAAAAGATTTAGTGTATTTGAGATCGAAGTCCGTTGTGATCTACGTGTTTCCACTTTCTTGTCACGAGCTATTTTCAAATATTTCCAGCACCAGTTTCTGTGACTCAAAAACCGACCACCCTTACCGACTGAGAAACTGTCAGTAGTCTTTTGTTTCTTAGCCTCGGAACCCAACTCTGATTTTGGGACAGCCACCTCAATCACTAGGGCGCGATCCTGGTATTCCTTTGAGGTGGCACAAATGAGCGGTGCCATACTCTGCCTGATATGCGGCTTCATACGCATATTGAATAATGAATTTTATCAGCTTTGGTTCTCACCTGATCTTTCACGAATCCCAACTATTGGTTATAAGTGATAATGACCTTAGAGATCAGCACATCCTGAGGTGTAGCAGTAAAGAACTCCACAATTCTACGCTCCCTGACTGGCGGTGGACAGTATTCCGCTTCCATAGCGGTCTTGAACTCCTCCCAGGTTGCTACACGGTCACCGGGCATCATAGCTTCCCACCACACTGCAGCTTCCTTATCTAGGAGGTACTGAGCAATAGGCACTCTCCTGTCATCAGGACAAGCTACAGAATCGAACGTCCTACCCATCTGAAAAAGCCAATTCTCCCAACCTAGGGTGAGGTGCATCTTGGTCACTTTCTGAAGCCATTTACTAGCTTCATCTTCTGGAGTCGAAGGCGGATTCTGATGTCCACCCTGAGCTATCTGAGCGAGCTGAGCTACCAACTGCTGAAGTACAGCAGTAGCTCCAGTGTCGGCATTAATACCCGATAGCTGATCCTGACTGACTGATAAATTCTGCTGCCCGTCAGAACTCAAGGGTAGAGTATTGGGCACTGAATGAGAGGCCGAATCTGCAGAGGACTTAGAAAGCGGAACTTCCTCACTACTAGAACCACGACCACTGTAATATCCGCAATTTCGAATTTCGGTAATTTTCTTTTTTCGGCGGAAGTCCGTTTTGACGACTCGCTCATGACCTTTCGTCATTTCGAGAATGATTAATTCTGCACTTTTTGTCATCCGAGTTCGTTTCGGTGTCGTTTTGTTGAGTTCCGTGTCCTTAATCGACTTTTTCACGTGGGAGTTCGACTTTGTAAAGTCGCCATTAATTTTTGGTAACTCCAAAAATTCTAAATCTTTGCAATATTATAGAGCATCGAGTTAGATTTCCAATGGTTCGAACGGTGAGTCGATCGGAGTCCGGACGAGAGAGTTATGGTCGTTTTAGCTCACCCGCTCGTTATTGGCCGATCACTGCCGGCCGAACTCGACCGTGTCGTCCGACACGGCCCGTGCCGTACTCGTCTGGAAATGCCGGAAGTTTCTGTCTCAGGACCCGACCGTGTCGTCCGACACGGCCCGTGCCGTACTCGAAATGCGGAAATCTGGAGCCATTGCCGACACGCCGTGTTCGGGACACGGTCGAGTCGTGTAGCCATTGTCGGACGGGTCACTTTCGGAAGGCCCCTCCGCGCCGCGACCGTGTCTAGCAGGACACGGTCGAGTCCCTGCCGGTCAACTGCGCGCCACGACCGTGTCAGGCGGACACGGTCGAGTCTGTCAAGTCTATAAAAGGCCCTGCAGACGTTTTTCTTGCCATTTTTCACTTTCTTCTTCTCCTCTTCCGCAGCTGGTCGTGTTCTAAGCTTGAAGCCATGTTGTTTAACAACATATCCATGGAGTTTTGAAGTTCATAACATCGATTAATCCTTCCATAACTTGCTCCGATCGACCGAATCAAGGCAAGTTTTCCTAAAATATAGTTTTGGGGATTTTGTTCGATTTGTCCGTTTAATTCGTTTTAACTCAGAATATTGATGGATTGATGATTGTTAAGATATATTATATCTAATTCCTAGTTATTCTACGGTTGGATCGCCACGGATTTGTCGTTTTATTGAGTATTTTATCGACGCCTTGAAGGTGTTCGATAAAATGTCTTAGAGGGGTTTTTGGGCGTTCTACGATTATCCTTCCTCGTATGATCGATGATTTATTGATTATATTGTTGTTAGGGTCGAGTTTCTTGTGAAGAAACCGTGTTGAACCCTTCCGTTCGTTGTCGTCTTCCTTTTCGTTAACATCGGGCGTTCCGAAGCTTTCCGGTTGAGCCGTATCCGTTCGTGGTTCCGTGCTCGTGGTATCGAGGCAAGTACCTTGTCCATACCATTCTTGTTTTGTGGATATGATAATTGGTGATCATCTTGGTGTGTTTGTTTATTTGTTTGAAATGAGTTTTCAAAGGATTCGGCTAGCCTCGTTAAGGCTCACTTTCAAAACGCGTGTGTTTTGTAAATTGTGTGGGTTGTAAGTGATTACATGAATCCTTTGGATATAATTGATGTTGATGTTGCGCTTGATAATGCGTGTGTACGAGTATTGCTTATTTCCGTCGCGTTATGGTTGACGTGCGTGTTGTTATTTATTCGTGTGGTCGTGGTGACGGATGAATTATGTGAATTGGTGTATCGATTTGATAATTGTTACAACGATTATTTGTGTGCTTGATGTTTGTGATAATGTGGATACTTGTTGTGAGAAACGTCGTATCCAGGAACCTACGAGGCGGGCGTGCACTCGGCACAGTGTATCTTTGCAATGTGCGGCTCCATATAGGTGGTGAACGCCGGTGTTACCTAATGCGCGCGCAAGGCGGCTCTTGCGGGAGTGACGGTGCGGTGACATGTTCAATGAGCGGCCAACATGATGGAAGTGAACGCCGGTACAGTGCGCAAGGGAGGCGCTGGCAGGCTTATTGGTAACGGGTATTTGAGTGATAGCTAAGACCACGATAACGAACGAAGTTCGTATCTAAAATTATTTCAACTCACTTTAAAATGTTTGTCATGATATATACCGCGATTCGTGTATAAGAAAGCTTGTTTCAACTTGTTTTTAAAGCGTTGGTATCAGGGTTAATTAACCAAGGAGGTTTGATGAAATCTCAGGGTTAATTAATCGAAGTCTTGAGCAGGATATGTCGAATGTGTGATTGTACCTTTGTTGTTATTGTGGTGTTATTCTGTGTTTTGGGTCGAGGACCAGTGGAATTTTGAGATGATTGATATAGTGTTTATATTATTTTGGTTTGTTTATAGAACCCCTTGTGATGTTGAGATGTTTGATCTCGTGCCGATATTATTTGATTTTGGGTCGAGAATCCCGTGGAAATATTTTTTAAGATTCTTTTGTGTTGATTGAGTCGCTTTCTTGCAAATTGTTTTCTATTAAAACTCTCGATGGCATCTTTAAAAGCTTTTATAAATGGTTTCCCTTTACCGGTGATCGTGCGGTTTTGAGAAATGTTTAACAAACTCATGCCTCGGGAAGTACTTTTCGTTACATTTGGATTTTGAGGATTCTGGTTATTGTTATTCGTGAAATGTGAATGGTATGGCTCGTATTTGCACTTTGTTCTTGCACTAGCAAAACGGTGGAGTTTTGCTAACCCCGAGTATTCGGGGTGGATGTCTGTTTTGCATTCGGGTTTGGGAGCATAACACGGGGGTCGGCACGGAGGATGATGAAAGATGAGCGATACTAATCACACGAGGATCCGTATGAGGTCATTGGTATAGTTATAGTTTATTTTCCATTTGTGGTATTCTTTCCGTTATGCGAGTGTGTTGTACTCGACCCCTGCGTGGGCATGTAATGAGTTTGAGTTGTATGTATTTATTGAAAGACCAAATTGGTCTACCTAATCATTTTAGCCTTAAAGGCATTGTCGAGTTGTTCTATGTTGTTACCAGCCTGGTAGATCCTTGAGGAAAGGTTCTACGGCGTGTAATATCCCTGAGCGGATTGGGGGTGTTACAACCACAGCCTCGTCCGCGTCCCCTAGATGATCTACCGTGACCTGTCAACATACTGAAGAAAAGAATTGAAAAGGACAAGATCAGAAAAATTCACAATTTTACAAGTTGGTACCACAACTCCCAGTTCCAATCTCCACAAGAGAAATATAAAATATAGAAACGCAAGAGTTCGAGGAGACTTACAGCCATGGGTCGCACGAAGAGATGGTAGCATGATGATATTAGGCTCAACAACTGACTCTTACGACACGACTGATAGACCCAAAAGTAACCAATAGCCTAGGTATTCATAACCTACACTCTGATACCATAAATGTAACACCCCAAATCTCATAAAGGACATTACACGCCGTAGAACCTTCACAAGGTCTACCGGGATAACACATGACACATAATCCACAAAAGAAATCCGATAGGACACATTAATAATAGTAAAATAGGGTCGTGGCCTCGGCCAAAATATTTTAGTTAAACATCATAAGCATAAGGTAACACAAGTTCATTGCCCAAGCAGGGGACTTTAACAATATTCACAAAACAACCAGACTAACTACGACACCCAAGTAAACATGGTAACGGAACATCTAACATAAACTCGAGCCTCATCATCATGCTGGGTCATCCTTTGCATGCATGTCCCGTGCCGGCTCCTCAGCTCGACCGATACCTGAAATGCCTAAGATGCATTTCCCCCATTTAAGTATCATTCGAATAGCTAGTGCAAGTACACAATTACACTATATTATATCTAGATATGATTCAACACAGTCATCTCGTTATAAAGCATTTGAAAACAGTATTCCAGAATACCACATTTACATCAAAACAGTATCATCACGTCTCAACATCTCAACTATCCACACTTGGTAACCCGCGGCCGTACCCATTAGTATCGACCCCCAGAGGCCCCGTCGGACCATCCCCGGGTGGAAGAATCACAACACACACATTACAATATCACATTTCATCAATCACATCGAAACCGTAACACACATAACAGAATGTAATACATGTACTTGCCTTGAATAATATGACGTGAAGGAAATGGCGAAAGGAAAAGGTTTAGGTCCGAATAATCTTCACAAATTCGCTCCTATCACAATAACGATATATAATCAACCTCAATATTGCGGAAACATAAGAATTTATCTTAGTTCTACCCGTTGGGACAATTCAGCGGTCACTACGAAGTCATAATCGATTCTAATCTATTAACGATGAAAACCTTGAATTTTAATCCGTTAAACTATAATGAAAGCAAAGGATTACAATTACATAATCGTAATCTAACAACTTATCAAAGCTAAATCGGATTCAAAGGGTAAAATCATGCCAAAATCCTGAAATCCCCAAAAACTAGGGTTCTAAGAATATACCTCGATTTGAAGGTGGAACCACAGATGATTAAGTGCTAGGGTGATGATATGGAGCTCCAAAATGCTTCTCAACTTAAGTTTAGATGAAGATTGGCCGAGCCCTAACTCAGAGGAGCATTTTCGTCGCGAAATGGAGAAGGAGATGTAAAGCCCGTGCCCCGGTATGAATTATGTTTATGTTGATTAATGTGTTCTTTAATTAAATGTTGTTAAACGGGATTGACGGGATAGGCCAAAAGTGATTTAAGTCGTGTTAGGTGGATTAAAGTGTTAAATTTTATCTATTGTAGGTAGTAAGGAGAGTATTTGAAAACTTAGGGGCTAAATGGATATTTTTGACAAATGGTGTGCATGGATCGGCCCATGAAGGGAACCGACCCCCCTCCCTTATTATTTCACGTCTCCTTGCGTCGCTCACCCAAGAAATCTGCTAACCCTAATCGCCTCCCTCCTTCCTTGCTGCCATCGTGAGACTACCGCCATTCTTGCCGGCGAGAGAGAGGTGCACCGAGAGAGAGAGAGAGAAGTGCAGCTAGAAAGAGAGCAGGAGAGGGAGAAGAAACCGACGGTCGGGAGGGAGCCGAAACCTCGTGTGGCTGTGGCTACGTAGTTGTATGAGGTAATATTTTCTCCTCGTTTGTGTTTCTGTCGTCACCGTTAACCCTAAATGCCAAAACTCTTAACCCGAATGGCAAACCTTAATCGAAAACTAAAGTTATCATTTTATGTGAGAGATGCTGTTTCTGTCGCTGTTTTTAAATTCCATAGAAAAATCTAGGGAGCTCGGATTTGGGTGAAACCAGTGCCTGAATCTCACAATTTGAGTCTAGTATGTTTTTCATTCTTTGTAGAAAAATTAATAAGGCTTCTAGATAGGGCCAAATTAGCCTTTAGTACAGACTGGTCCGGATTTTTACTGTTCGGGTAGTCTATTTTGTAAAATGCATATAAAATAGTAGAGACCTCGTATGAATGCGTGCAATATGTCCCTGGAAACATAAGACATGTATCTTTCTATGTGTTGAATAATAATTCGGGTTTGATGAGATTAAGGGAGGTTAAACAGGTCACAATCAGACCCATAGTTTTAGACCTAAAGCTGGAAATTACACGTTTAGACTTATAGTTACAAGTTTGGGTTAAGACTTCACTTTGACGCTTGATAACACTTCTTTAGGTGGAAATAAGTGAGTTGGAGTTGGCGGGCTCGTATTGTTGTTTGAGGATATCTGTTTTGCTTTTCGAGGTGAGTTCTCTCACTGCGTAGGTTAGGGGTTATATGCGCATTACTGTGGCTCGTGGGTGTGCTAGTTAATTTTGTTGTATGTGGTACTAGGTTGTGGTATCTAGTATGGACGTAGGTGTCATATAAAAACTTGGGGAGACGTAGAGCTCGGGGAGACCGAGAAATACGTATATGGGTGTCTTATAAACTCGGGGAGACCGAGAAACACGTGCATGGTGTTGTATGAATTCGGGGAGACCGATGGTTATATAAACAGTTGTTCTTGCATGAGTTTGCCTGTTGAGAATATGTTCACAAACTGGCATGTGTGGATTACATGTATCTAACTGTGGTTAGGAGTAGTGTTCATATGGTTGCTATCCTATGTGGTGTTTGAATTCACTAAGCTTCGTGCTTACCCTTTTTCCTATAAATTACTGTTTCAGGTGCGACTGGCAGTAAGGCGTGATGGTACACACTGGCGCGCTGAGAAGATCTTTATTATTATTTATTTTGAGACTCAAGTTTAGAATTATTATATTTTCCACTGTGTTATTTGGGGATGGTTATTAAACTTAACGGTTGTGATGAAATATTTATTTGACCCTCAACACTTATTGTTTTATAAAAATAAATCAAATTCATCGTAATTTTTGGGGCGTTACAAGTTGGTATCGGAGCACAGCTTGAGCGAATCAAACACATTCCGGTGTGTTTGAACTCAAGTTTTCGGCTCGGAATTTTCTTTTCCTTCTTTTAAAAATTTTTTTTTTGAGAAAATTTAAGAGAGGAAAAGCACGTTTGAGAAACGGCGACCGGAGGCGCAGTGTGTACAGTCAGCCGATGCCAAGGGAAAAAGGTAGAGTACTTAGTGTAATTTATTGCTTTCTAGAACATAGTAGTATGTATGCTAGATGCTTGGTGCTTATTACACTGTACTACGTGTTTGTTACTTGCTAGTAGGAAATTATGCTAGTCTTGATAAGTTGTTAAGTGAATGCCTTACAAGTTGTATGCAGTAGGAACCAAATAGCCTTAGAATGTTGGGTTTAGTTCTATTGCGCAGCTCTTGTTTGAGTCCAACCGTTGTGGTATAGGATCTTTTATTCGAATGTCTATCTGATTTCACACTGTATGCAACTGTACATTCACGAGGCGACTCGTCATTGTTGTGTCACGATTTATTCATCCCGACAGGCGATCGACTATAAGGCCGAGCGACACAGTCAACTCCAGTCAAACCCTGACTAGCTCGCCAAGTCGAAGATATCAAACCACCATCAGGTACCTAGCGATCGACTCCCAGGGCGATCGCCCTTTGGCAGCTGGCGATCTACTTTAGTGACCGGCTAAGGGCAATCGACCTGCGCCCCGAGCAGAGACGATCGCCCGTCTAAAGTCATCAAGGACTGGATCTCAGAAAAGCACCCACGTGCAGATCCATAAAAGGCGCTGACAAGATCTTTTGCTAACTGACAAGATCTTTGACCAGAGCCTGTCACCTACCCCACCTACCGGCATGTGCGCCGAAAGTTGTCAGTAGGGCCGCATGTGACTAGCTCAGGACGCGTGTAAGCTCCCCATTGGACCGCAAAGTTGACGCCAACAACTCCTGCAGGCTTTAAAGGGACAGGCCCATGTGCTAAAAGACGATCGCCCGATTAGTATATTGTAGAGAAGGCGATCGCCCGGCATATCCAAGCCCTATAAATAGAGAACCTCCTCCTACTGGAAAAAGGTTCTCAGTTCTCGGTTCTCAGTTCTCAGTTCTCGGCTCTCAGTTCTCAGTTCTCAATTCATTTGAACCAACATCTCGGAATTCACTCTACAGTTCCCAGTTCACTGAATATACAGATCCGAATTCATTCTGACTTACGCTCAGAGTTCATTCTCTCACATTCCGATACATCCACGGAAACACTGAAGAACACACACATATCATCAAGCTCCCGGCTACCTCACCGGAATCCATCTCAGGACTTCTCTCTCCAAATCTCTCGTCCAGAAGACGATCGGCAGAAGCAGCAAGTCTCCACTAGACGGATTCCAAGGGATTCACAAGCCCAAAAGCCCAAACATCCGGCTATATACTCGCCGTGAGAGGCGGTCGATCTCTCACCGCCGCATTGTTCATCACCTTTGTTACAAGAACTCACGAGCATCAAATCTGGTTCTTAGGCAATCTACACGCTCACTAGCTAAGATAACAAGAAACTTTACACTCATTGTAATTGTTTTCTTACATTAGTACTTGTATCCCCGAATATCGGTATTAATAATATCTCGCGAGAGCATTCAAGCCCGGGACTAACAACCCCGGCAAATCTTGTGTTATTTATCTTTCTCACGGAAGTGCTCTTGCATTTGTTTGCTATCCCATCCATTCCAGCAATATCTATCTCCGGATAATATTTTGGGTAGCAACAATTGGCGCTAGAGGAAGGGGATCTAACCCTCATATTTTTATTTCTACCGTCCCGAAGAACACTCACTGTTCTCGGGTCATATACTTGAAGTGACACTCACTGCACTTCAAAGAAAACCTCCAGAATCATGACATCCGCTGGTCCATCGAAGAAAGCTACTCTCCGAACCGCCGGACACCATTTCCCGGCTCGATCAGAACCCGGCCGGCGGCGAGGGGAAGCCGCGGCAACGCGAGACTCTCGATCCCGCATCCGAGAGATGGCCCCAACCTCTCACTCGATCAGTTCCAAACCGAGGAACAGATCGAGGAGGCTATGGCCATCCTGGAGGTGCGACGGAGAGCATACGCGCCGCCCGCGATAACTCCCTCGATCATCCGTCGCATGGGAAAACGGAAATTCAAGGGGCTACTGAACGAGCGATCGTCAAAAAGCCCCGATTCGCGAGGAAAGGCTCTCGCACGACCGGACGGATCCATATTCGATCGCTTGGGACGCGACCCATCCCCGGCCGGGCACTCTGTTTCCAACCTTGAGAAGACGGAATCCGAATCCGTCACCGGGAGTTCGGCCTACTCACTTCACACCCAACGCATGTCGGCCATCGACTCCGCCCGATCGCCGGGGACTCGGTACTCAACCGCCTCGGCTCCGCTCCGATCGCCGAGCCGCTAGCGATCGGGCCACGGCGATGGCCGCCATGCAACGTCGGCTCGATGAGATGAGAGCACTCTTGACGCCCAGGGCAAGCACCCGGAAGAAGATCGCCGGCCGACCAAGGCCACTCGCGGTCCACATCGAGCTTGCCCCCATACAACCAACGATCGCTCCTCCTAAAACACCTCTGTATAAGGGAGATCGGACCCGAGAACCCACCCGAGTAAATTCCGAATTTACATGGTAGGTGTGGGGCATCGATGCAACCAAGTGCCGGATCTTCCCGCCGACATTGGGCGAGCTGGCCCATAAGTGGTACGTCTCACTACCACCACGATCGGTCACCTCTTTTAAGAAACGGCGGATGACTTCACGTCATACTTCGCCGGCAAGGTCGCCAGACCAGAAGGCCCCAGCGCATGATAAAAATCAAGCGGGGAAGGATGAAGCGACGCGATTACATCGACCGGGTAGACGAAATCATCCTCACCGGCGAACCCGTCGGTGATGAGCTCGCTCTCTACTCGGTCATGGGGATTCCACGGTCACTCTCCCATGTTCGACATCTCTCCAAGGATATTCCCCCAACTTACACGATCTTCCGCGCTAAAGTCGCCAACTTCTGGCCGGGCAAAGGCTACTCACCCTCGCTTAGACGAGGAAACGCCACCTCTTGCCCGGAAGATAGCGATCGCCAAAGCAAAGAAGGCGATCGCCAAGACACCCGGAGATCTCCGGGCTTTCGAGGACATGGAAGCCCATCTCCTCCATACGTTCAACGAACTCCGGCACATATTTTCTATGCCATCGGGGGCACGAAGAGCTCAAAAGCAAAAGGCGATAAGCGACCACGGTCACAAGTAAAACAATCAATAAAGCGACTACAACAAGAGTCCCGGCCACATCACCAACAATTGCCTCGACCTCCTCGGGCGGCTCTGGAGACTGTTCGAGGAGGGCAAGTTGGACAACTTATTGGTTTAGCCGAAGCCCCCGCCTATCTCTATAGACGATCGTCCGAGTCGAACGCAAAGCAGTGGGAAGCTCATACGGTGACCCACAGTTCAACCTCGGCGACCGTCTCTATATGCTTCAATCAAGAGAAGGAGACCACGGAAGTCATCCCGAT
This sequence comes from Orobanche coerulescens, assembly GCA_033398695.1. Lineage (NCBI taxonomy): Eukaryota > Viridiplantae > Streptophyta > Magnoliopsida > Lamiales > Orobanchaceae > Orobanche > Orobanche coerulescens. The sequence goes on along the minus strand of CM065801.1, from coordinate 202,683,480 downwards.
CTCCCTCCTTATTCAAGAAACCGGAGGACTCGATCGCCATCTACAGTTCACCATATAACATGATGGACTAAGGCACGAGATCGCCTCCCCGCACAACGTACACCGTCGAAGATCGACATCTACATGACGATCCAAGGTCAAAGAGTGCGGCCATGGTCCTGGTGGTCGATGGAACCGATTGCTTAGGCCATGCAAGGTCCCTTTAGGCCAAGATCGCCCGCCCTTCGTTTAAATACGAGGCCGGCGTAGTCGAGGGCCCTCCAAAATAAATCGGTGGACACGATCGCTCGCCCTCAAAGGTTCATCATCTAACATGGTGAACCCGGACAATGCGACGTGCCACAACCCCGTCTCAACGTACACCGTCGAGGTCGGCCATCTCCATGGTGGCCGAGGTGGAAGCGAGCTAACAAGCCGCGGGCGCGGAGTTGATTCATCCGACGCCGCCGCGCAAGGACTCCTCTAGACCGAGACCGCACGCCCTTCGTTTAAATACGAGGCGGCGCGGCTAACGGAGGACCCTCATAATAAAGTGAGTCACGAGACACTCAATGTCTTCGCGCATCAAGACATGATCAAGGAGTCGGTCCATCGAACTCCGCGATCGTGCACGGTTCCTCAAGACGGACGACCGTCCCCGAGGATTCGAGCGCATGATAAAAATCAAGCAGGGGAAGGACGAAACTGACGCAGATTACATCGACCGGGTAGACGAAATCATCCTCACCGGCGAACCCGTCAGTGATGAGCTCGCTCTCTACTCGGTCATGGGGGGATTCCACGGTCACTCTCCCATGTTCAGACATCTCTCCAAGGATATTCCCCCAACTTACACGATCTTCCGCGCTAAAGCTGCCAACTTCCTGGCCAGGCAAAGGCTACTCACCCTCCGCTTAGACGAGGAAACGCCACCTCTTGCCCAGAAGATAGCGATCGCCAAAGCAAAGAAGGCGATCGCCAAGACACCCGGAGATCTCCAGGCTTTCGAGGACATGGAAGCCCATCTCCTCCATACGTTCAATGAACTCCGGCACATATTTTCTATGCCATCGGGGGCACGAAGAGCTCAAAAGCCAAAGACGATAAGGGACCACGGTCACCTGACAACAATCAATATTGCGCCTACCACAAGAGTCCCGCCACGGCACCAACAATTGCCGCGACCTCCTCGGGCAGCCTGGAGGACTGACCGAGGAGGGCAAGTTGATGACTTATTGGTTTAGCCGAAGCCCCGCCTATCTCTATAGACGATCGTCCGAGTCGACGCAAAGCAGTGGGAAGCTCATACGAGCCGACCCTGGTTCAACCTCGGCGACTCTCTATATGCTTCAATCAAGAGAAGGAGACCACGGAAGTCATCCCGATCTCCCTCCTTATTCAAGAAACAGGAGGACTCGATCTCCATCTACAGTTCACAATAAAACAGCATGGACTAAGTCACGAGATCGCCTCCCCGCACAACGTACACCGTCGAAGATCGACATCTACATGACGATCGAGGTGAAAGAGTGCGACCATGGTCTGGTGGTTGATGGAAACGATTGCTTAGGCCATGCAAGGTCCCTTTAGGCCAAGATCGCCCGCCCTTCGTTTAAATACGAGGCCGGCGTAGTCCGAGGGCCCTCCAAAATAAATCGGTGGACACGATCGCTCGCCCTCAAAGGTTCATCATCTAACATGGTGAACCCGGACAATGCGACGTGCCACAACCCCGTCTCAACGTACACCGTCGAGGTCGGCCATCTCCATGGTGGCCGAGGTGGAAGCAGAGCTAACAAGCCGCGGGCGCGAGTTGATTCATCCGACGCCGCCGCGCAAGGACTCCTCTAGGAGACCGCACGCCCTTCGTTTAAATACGAGGCGGCGCGGCTAACGGAGGACCCTCATAATAAAGTGAGTCACGAGACACTCAATGTCTTCGCGCATCAAGACATGATCAAGGAGTCGGTCCATCGAACTCCGCGATCGTGCACGGTTCCTCAAGACGGACGACCGTCCCCGAGGATTCGACAAAGTTGAAGACCGCTCACTCAAGGAATTATTTTCATCCCCTTACTTCCACTAAGTGAATAAAAACAAGGGGCAAGAAGAGTGCGGACTACCTACACGACGATCGTCGCTATTCGGAGATCGTCATTTTTTCAGATGTAGTGCGTGATCGAACTTGTTGTAAAAAGTTGTCTTATGAGTTTATCAATTCATTTGGAACTACCCTCGCAACGATCTCTCCTCACACATTTGTACTAAGTCAAACAAAGACTTAAAAATAACCATTCATTCAAGTGATAAGTCAGAAAGACAAATGCTCATTTCATTACTTGAAAAAATAGAGTACATGGTCGCCCGAAGGCCTAAGTGCTACAAAAGAAAGCTACAAACTACAAAGAAAGTAAGCTAAAAACATCAAAAAGGAAGAGACTCAGGCCCCTGCCTTCGCCATCGGCATTCGGCGCGGTTCCCTCATCTTAGGAGCATCGGGATGAGCAAGGCTATCGGAGACGGATACCGGCTCAAATCCACACCGATGTCCGCGAGTCCAAGATCGGCAAGGAGAAAGCCGGGTGAGAGGATGCTCCAATGCATAGGACTTGAACCTCTCGGCAAGAGGACCGACCTCAAGCCTCCCTTCTTAGCCGCTCGGATCGAGTCGGCGAACGCCAAGTAATAGGCGAACTCGGCGACATACTCCAAATTTTGGAAGGGATCGGCCTTGGTCGCCTCGACCTCTCCCCTCGGCTCGGCCATCGCACTGTTGCGATCCACAGGCTCGGCCTCCCTCGCGGCAACCTTCTCTTTCGCCTCACGGCTCGCTCATCAGTAGAGCGATCGTCCTGCTCGCGATCGGCCTCCTCCTCGGCAACATTCCTCGCACAGGCGGCACTCTGCATCTGGTCCCGAAACCGGTCGACCGCCATTCGAATTTCTCGGTCTCCTTCTTCTCGGCTCAAGCTCAAGGCTCGCCCGCTTGGCCGCCTCCAGGAGTCCCTCTCCATCGCTGCAATCTTATCGGCAAACTCGGCGTTCTCTTTCCGAGCCGCCTCAAGATCCTCCCGAAGGCGAATAGTGGAGGGCCGCCTCAAACTCTGGCGGCACAGGACGGCCATGGTCGCCGTCAAGAGAAAGGGCGACAACGGCATCCATCGAACTCGGCGATCGCAGCCGCGATCGCATCCAGTCGATTGTCCACGCCTTCGGCAAGGCGGCGCCTTGCTCACATAGGGAGGAATGTCGCGGGAATGGCGAGGAGATCGACTCGCGAGAAAATCCACGACCATCGGTGGGCAAGGCGGGTCTTTGCGGCGGATCTGCACCAAAACACCAAGGTTAATACAACTCCTACGCAGATGTAATTGTCAACACGAAATGTTATCTACCTCTCGGCCTTCTCGGGATCCCGACCAAAAACGGTTTCCCTCGAGGAGTTTACGCATCCGCGATCGCTGTCTCCGCGAAAAGCCGCGAGAGGGCGGCTCGCGCTCGGAGCAACGATGGTGATCGGAGGCGCGGCGATCGGCACTTCATCGCCGGGCAGAAAGCGAAGTTTCTTGCGGCCTCGGCCTCTTGCGGTCGCAAGCCCCTCCTCGGAATTTCCTCCTCAACCTCGACTGCTCTACGCGAGGCTCCGGCTCCGCACGAGGCACCGCCTCTGGAACTATAAGCAATGCGGCGGGTGGAACCCGAGTCGACCTCTTCGACTTGAGACGGCCTAGGACTCCTGGGTTCGACATAGCGATCTCCTCCGAGGCTCCAAAGCGAGAAACGAACCTCTGCGATTAAAGACGATCGACTAACGGTGGACACTATCTTCAAATAAGGCGATCGCCTAGAAATTGAAGGTCGCATAAAGTCATACCTGGCACCGCGAGATGTCTCGGGAAGCGGAATAGTCGAGCCGACAACCAGCGACTCTCCTTGTTGATCCGATTGGCGTCTAGGTCGTCGTCCGACAAGCTCCTAATTCGCTCCCAAACAACGAGGAAGTCGAAAGGCAGCTCCTCGATCGCGGATATGAAAGCCTGCAAAACAGAAATCAAATTAGATCAGTCCAACACGCATCCAAGCGAAGGGAGAGTCTAAACCCTTACCGGGATTCCTCTCCCGAAATTCAGTGGGGATCTCCAGTTCGCCTGTGGGGTTGTCGCTCGCCGAAGCTCTCCACTTCCCAGCGACCCAGAACCACTTCGTCTGATCGCCCCGTATCTTATTCGGAACTCCATGAATCACCCGGCCAGATCGGCCTTGAATGTGGTAACCGCCGACCAACCCTCTATGTGCCGTCAGTTTAAACAAATAGTTCATCTCCAACGGCGACGGGAGACGGTACAGGCGGTGACCGCCGAAAAGGGTGAGAGTGCATATGATTTGGAGCCAGGCGTTCGGCGTCAGCTGAAGTGGCGCCACATTCCAAGCGGCCAACAGATGGGAGACCGCAAAGGACAGAGGGAAGCGCAGCCCGGCCTCCATAACGGCCTCACTCACTGCGACCATACCCATCGGAGGCTGGTCGGCTCGTTCATTCTCCGCGGGCGCGAACATGTCCACATCTGAAGGAACATGGAATCTTGTCCTCCAGACGGCGGATCTCTCACGGACGTCGAGCTCAGTATTTGGCGGCGACCACAACGATCGGCTGCGCGGCACGTCTGCGACCGCAGGAGCACATAGGGATAAGCGACCGAATATCCCCGAAATCGAATCGCGGAGTAGGACCGGCCAATCTATCCATTATTTCGAGAAAGGCCCTATAGGCCGTCCAAAATCACTATGTTGCTCCCGGTAAGCCACGATCGCGGATCTCTCTCGATCTGCGATCGTCTCTCCTCGGCCGACTCCCTAGCAACATCGGCCTCATTGAACAAAGCCTCAACTTCAGTAGGGTCGATTCGGCTCGAATGGCTCTGACCATTGTCTCCAGTGGAAGACGGAAGAAGTTTCTCCCAGGCGGCCGATGTCCGTGGCGGCGGTTCCGCTCCAAGCGACGATGAGGTTCCGTCCATTTTCGAGTTAGAAAGGAAGAGAAGGATTTTCTTACCCTAAAGTGAAATCAATCGACGATCGGCGCTTAGATCTTCAAAAAATTCGGCGGCGGGACCTTCTTTCTCCAATGTATGCGCGTGAGTGAGGCTGCAGCCCGCGCCCCTTTTATAGGAGAAAGCGGGGACCCGATTGCAATAAAGGGAAACCTCGGGGTCGGATCTCAAGCGGCGCACCAGTTGACCCCTCGAGACCCGCGTACGCGTCTTTTCGAGCGCGTCGGCCGAGGAGTCATTAATGACCGTTGGCGTCCTCCAATAGGAGCCCGACACGTGCGAGGAGACTTTTCAACGCCGTTGCATTTTCCCCTTGATTCGGCGGCCAACCAGTCGTCCGAATCGAGCATATCGGCTCAAAGGCGATCGCTTGATTGATAAAACACTTAGTCGCTCGTTAAAAATTCAATGATCGCCAGAAAGCCACCTCACCCCACGTTTCCAACGTATGAGCGGTGAGGGCAATTGTTGTGTCACGATTTATTCATCCCGACAGCGATCGACTATAAGGCGAGCGACACGATCGACTCGGTCAAACCACGACTAGCTCGCCAAGTCGAAGATATCAAACCACCATCGGTACCTAGCGATCGACTCCCGGGCGATCGCCCTTTGCGTTGGCGATCTACTTTAGTGACCGGCTAAGGGCAATCGACTGCGCCCGGCGAGACGATCGCCGTCTAAAGTCATCAGGACTGGATCTCGAAAAGCACCCACGTGCGAGATCCATAAAGCGACAAGATCTTTTGCTAAGCGACAAGATCTTTGACGAGCTGTCACCTACCCCACCTACGGCATGTGCGCGAAAGTTGTCGATAGGGCCGCATGTGACTAGCTCAGGACGAGAGTAAGCTCCCCATTGGACCGCAAAGTTGACGCCAACAACACCTGCAGGCTTTAAAGGTACAGGCCCATGTGCTAAAATACGATCGCCCTATTAGTAAATAGCACAGAAGGCGATCGCCCGGCATATCCAAGCCCTATAAATAGAGAACCTCCTCCTACTGGAAAAAGGTTCTCAGTTCTCGGTTCTCAGTTCTCAGTTCTCGGCTCTCAGTTCTCAGTTCTCAATTCATTTGAACCAACATCTCGGAATTCACTCTACAGTTCCCAGTTCACTGAATATACAGATCCGAATTCATTCTGACTTACGCTCAGAGTTCATTCTCTCACATTCCGATACATCCACGGAAACACTGAAGAACACACACATATCATCAAGCTCCCGGCTACCTCACCGGAATCCATCTCAGGACTTCTCTCTCCAAATCTCTCGTCCAGAAGACGATCGGCGACGACAAGTCTCCACTAGACGGATTCCAAGGGATTCACAAGCCCAAAAGCCCAAACATCCGGCTATATACTCGCCGTGAGAGGCGGTCGATCTCTCACCGCCGCGACTGTTCATCACCTTTGTTACAAGAACTCACAGAGCATCAAATCTGGTTCTTCCGGCAATCTACACGCTCACTAGCTAAGATAACAAGAAACTTTACACTCATTGTAATTGTTTTCTTACATTAGTACTTGTATCCCCGAATATCGGTATTAATAATATCTCGCGAGAGCATTCAAGCCCGGGACTAACAACCCCGGCAAATCTTGTGTTATTTATCTTTCTCACGGAAGTGCTCTTGCATTTGTTTGCTATCCCATCCATTCCAGCAATATCTATCTCCGGATAATATTTTGGGTAGCAACAGTCATGACTAGTGGGGTTTTCGTTATAGCAAGGATAGTGGGATTGGATGAAATTCCTAGTGAGCCAGTAAGAGTGATTTCATATATTGGTACGGGCATATGGGTATATCCATCGGGAGGGAACTACTTGGGCACTCCGGGATGGGATTCGAAACGAGTAAGGATAGGTGTGGAAGGTAGTAGTAGAGCTCCTACTATCTGAAGCACAGGATCCGTGCTCGAGCCGGGGAAAGTCACGGAGAATCCGAGGAGTTGAGCGTGAGCGTAGTTAACATGATTTATTATGTGCCAATAAATTGCTGTAATTATTACCCAGAATGGCCATCACGAGAAGGAGCAACAATGCTGAGTCAGATGCTGGTACTGAATTTACTGCTGAGCAGATTCGTGAGATGATTGCGGCTGAGGTGATGCACGTTATTGGGGAGGCGATCCCCGGGATTATTATCGCCATTCGTAATGAAGTGGTAGTATTGATGGAGGAGCGCATCGTGGCGATGCGACCCCCTACTGGTGGGCAGCCCCGAGCGCGAGAGTTTCAGTATTGGGATCTCTCTGCTTGTTCTCTTCCAGAGTTTAAGGGAGACTCGAACCCGATCGTCAGCATGCGCTGGATCTCAGACATGGAGTGTGCATTGCTTACCAGTGGTTGTCCGGAGAACCTGAAGGTTCGTTTTGCGGTGAACCTATTACGAGACGGAGTGAAAGACTGGTGTGCTACTGCATTGACGCTTACTGATCGCACTACCTTAACCTGAGAGGAGTTTGTCGTATGTTTTCGTGCGGAGTATATGCCTCCAGTGGAGATGGAGAGGATTGCTAAAGAATTCTTGGAGCTCACACAGACTACGGAGACCGTGAAGGAGATGAATAGAAAGTTCACGGAGATGGCGTTGTTTTGCCCTCAGTATGCAGCTTCTGATGACATGAAGATGACGCGGTACAAGGATATGTTGCATATAGAGATCAGGGAGTTCGTGAGTACTATGCAGTATGCTTCACTTGCTGCGATTATGGAGGCTGCCCAGAGATGGGAACTTGAGCTAGAGACGCAGGCCAATAAGAGGAAAACAGTACAAACTGTGGCACCGATATCGGCAGTTCCAAAGAAGACGAAGTTCTCTGACTCACGCTCGAGTCAGAGGAGCGGTGGGTTTAAGCCCATGGATGGTAACGGAAAGAGAGACAACAAGTGTTTCAAGTGTGGACAGGTAGTACACTTTGGCCGTGATTGTAAGGTACCACTGATGGTCTGTTTTAACTGCAAACAGACGGGTCACATCAAGGCAAATTACCCAAATTCGAGGGTTGCTGGCGGGGATGGGTCACAAAGAGCCCCTGCAGCTGCCCCGTTGCTTATTACTGATGGTAGCGTGGGTCAGGCTAGACCCGAGGCGGTCCGAGGTAGAGTGCACCAGCTTAAAGTGGAGGAGGCACAGGCTATGCCTGAAGTGGTGACAGGTATATTTCATCACTTGTTCCTTTTTTTTACTATTTGATTATCGTATGTAATTGTTTTGTTTAAACGGTATAATCAGGTACATTCTTAGTTAACTCGGTGCCTGTTGTAGTGATGTTTGATAGCGGGGCTACTCATTCATTCGTATCTCACACTTTTAGCGAGTGTTTGGGCCGAGTTGCAGGTCGGTTAGGTTATCCACTTATGGTTGAGGTTACTGATGACAGGACCTTGACGGTTACGGACGTGTGTCGAGGATGCACTTTGGAAATCTCTAGGGTGAGGTTTTCTATAGATTTGATTCCGATTGCTATGCGTGAGTTGTGCGTGATTGTGGGCATGGATTGGTTGGATGCTTTTGATGCTGAGATTGTTTGTCGTCGCAAACAAGTACAAGTTCGAACCCCAAGTGGGGGAGAACAGCTGGTTCAGGGAGACTCGCCTAGGCGGGCCTCAGCGATATGTTCGGCTGCGAGAGCGCAGATGTACTTACAGCATAGTGGCCAGGGGTATTTAGCATATGTGATAGATACGCGCGGTGATGAAGAGAAGAAGACTGCGGAGGATGTGCCAGTTGTACGGGAGTTTGCCGATGTATTTCCCGATGAATTACCGGGGATACCTCCCGAGTGACAGGTGTAGCTCCGCATTGACTTGATTCCAGGTGCTGCTCCGGTGGCCAAGGCACCTTATCGCCTGGCTCCACCAGAAATGAAAGAGTTGTACACTCAGTTGTAGGAACTTCTCGAGAAAGAGTTCATCAAGCCGAGTTGTTCACCGTGGGGAGCCCCGATTCTGTTTGTGAAAAAGAAGGACGGGTCCCAATGGATGTGTATAGACTACCGCGAGTTGAATAAGCTTACGGTGAAGAATAGATATCCTCTGCCAAGAATCAATGACTTGTTCGACCAGCTACAGGAGCCTCGTGGTTCTCTAAGATTGATTTGAGATTGGGGTATCATCAGATGCGGGTGAAGAATGAGGATACGGAGAAGACGACCTTTCGCACACGTTACGGCCATTATGAGTTTGTGGTGATGATTTTCGGGCTCACCAATGCACCAGCAGTGTTCATGGACTTTATGAACAGGGTGTGCAGGCCAATGCTGGATCAGTCGGTGATTGTGTTCATCGATGATATTCTTGTGTATTCGAAGTCGAAGGAAGAGCACGAGATTCATTTGCGAGAAGTTTTGGAAGTTTTGAGGCGAGAGAAACTTTATGCTAAGTTCTCCAAGTGTGAGTTCTGGTTACGGAAGCTCCAATTCCTAGGACATGTTGTGAACCAGAATGGTATTATGGTCGATCCGGCCAAGATCACTGCAGTGATGCGGTGGGAAGTGTCGAAGACTCCCACTGAAGTACGGAGTTTTCTAGGGTTAGCAGGGTACTACAGAAGATTTATTCAGGACTTTTCCAAGATTGTTTTACCTTTAAACCGATTGACGAAGAAATCTGCGGCTTTTAGTTGGGGTGAGGAACAGCAGAGGACTTTTGAGGAGTTACGCAGACGTTTATGCGAGGCTCCAGTGTTGACTTTGCCCGAGGGTATGGAGGATCTAGTAGTGTATTGTGATGATTCTCACCAGGGTTTGGGTGTCGTTCTCATGCAGCGCGATAAGGTCATAGCTTACGCTTCGAGACAGTTGAAGCCTCATGAGGCGAACTACCCAACTCATGACCTAGAGTTGGGAGCAGTGGTGTTTGCCCTCAAGATTTGGAGGCATTACTTGTATGGCGTCAAGTGTACGATATACACTGACCATAAAAGCCTCAAATACTTGATGGACCAGCAAAACCTCAATATGCGTCAGAGGAGGTGGCTTGACGTAGTCAAGGATTACGATTGTGAGATACTTTACCACCCGGGTAAAGCAAATGTTGTTGCGGACGCACTTAGTCGACATCTGGTTGGTGAACCATTCCGGGGTTTGTGTCAGCGGATAACAGTAGTTACACCTCTCCTTGAGTCGATAGGTAGTGCTCAAGAAGTGGCAGTTCTGTACGAGAATGCCAGTGGAAGAGAGTTTCGGGTGAACTTCCGAATTTTGTCCGTGATAGTCGAGGTTTACTGACTCGGTAGGGTAGAGTTTGGGTTCCTTGCACCAGAGGGAACAAGAAGATATTGTTGGATGAGGTGCATAAGTCCAAGTTTTCTATTCATCCCGGAGCTACGAAGATGTACCGCGACCTATGAGATAGTTATTGGTGGCCCGGCATGAAGCGGGATGTCGCCAAGTGTGTAGAAGTGTGCTTGACTTGTTGGAAAGTCAAGGCTAAGCATCAGTAGCCGCATGGAAAATTGCAGCCTTTAGAGATTCCTCTATGCAAATGGGAGCAGATCACGATTGATTTCATTACGAAACTTCCAAGGACTCCGCGTGGGAATGATGCTATTTGGGTGATTGTCGATCGTCTGAACAAGAGTGCTCACTTTTTGTCCATAAGGGAAAGCTCCTCGGCAGAGAACCTCGAAGAGATGTTCGTGCAAGAGATTGTAGCCAGGCATGGGGTGCCAGTTTCAATTGTCTCTGATAGGGACATCCGTTTTACCTTCCGGTTTTGGGAGAGGTTTCAAAAGGATATGGGTGCGCGGTTGCATTTTAGCACGGCTTTTCATCTACAGACCGATGGGTAGAGTGAACGTATTATTAAGACCCTTGAGGATATGGTTCGGGCATGTGCTATTGACTTTGGAGGTAGATGGGATCAGTACCTTCCTTTGGCGTAGTTTTCCTACAATGACGACTTTCATTCTAGTATCGACATGCCGCCGTACGAAATGTTGTATGGTAGGAAGTGCAGGACACCCATTTGTTGGGGCGAGGTTGGTCAGCGAGTATTGGGGAGCACCGATATTGTGCTGAAGACGATTGAGATGATACAAATGGTGAAGGACCGTTTAGTTACTGCACAGAGTCGGCAAAGAGTTATGCCGACAAGAGACGATCAGATTTGGAGTTTCAGGTGGGAGATTATGTATTGCTGAAGGTGTCACCCTGGAAAGGGGTGATTAGGTTCCGTAAATGAGGAAAGCTAGGGCCCCGTTACATTGGACCCTACAAGGTCATCGCTCGAGTGGGAAAGGTAGCTTATTGCTTAGAGTGACCGAATGAGCTGAGTTTGATCCATGACACTTTCCACATGTCGCAGTTGCGGAAGTACATAGTGTATGAGTCTGCGGTGATTCCCCTTGAGGAAATTCAGATCGACGAGCGGCTTAATTACGTGGAAAATCCGGTTGCCATTCTCGACAGGAGGACGAGGACCTCGCGTAACAAGGTGATCGGTTTAGTGAAAGTCCAGTGGCAACACCGAAAGGGTTCCGAGTGGACTTGGGAACCCGAGGTTGAGATGCGAGAGAACTACCCAGATCTATTCGCGGGCGGAGACTTCGAGGACGAAGTCTAATTCAAGTAGGGGAGAGTTGTAAAGCTCGTGTCCCGGTATGGATTATGTTTATGTTGATTAATATTTTCTTTAATTAAATATTGTTAAACAGGATTGACGGGATAGGCCAAAAGTGATTTAAGTCGTGTTAGTGGCTTAAAGTGTTAAATTTTATCTATTGTAAGTGGTAAGGAGAGTATTTGAAAACTTAGGGGCTAAATGGATATTTTTGACAAATGGTGTGCATGGGTCGGCCCATGAAGGAAACCTCCCTCCCTCCCTTCTTATTTCACGTCTCTTTGTGTCGCTCACCCAAGAAATCTGCAAACCCTAATCACCCCCCCTCACCCTCCCTCCTTCCTTGCTGCCATCGTGAGACTACCGGCATTCTTGCCGGCGAGAGAGAGGTGCAGCGAGAGAGAGAAGTGCAGCGAGAAAGAGAGCAGGAGAGGGAGAAGGAACCGACGGTCGGGAGGAAGCCGAAACCTCGTGTGGCTGTGGCTACATAGTCGTCTGAGGTAAGCTTTTCTCCTCGTTTGTTTTTCTGTCGTCGCCGTTAACCCTAAATGCCAAAACTCTAAACCCGAATCGCAAACCTTAATCGAAAATTAAAGCTATCATTTTATGTGAGAGATGCTGTTTCTGCCGCTGTTTTGTAAATTCCATAGAAAAATATAGGGAGCTCGGATTGGGGTGAAACCAGTACCTGAATCTCAATTTGAGTCTAGTATGTTTTTCATTCTTTTCAGAAAAATTAATAAGGCCTCTAGATAGGGCCAAATTAGCCTTTAGTACAGACTGGTCCGGATTTTTACTGTTCGGGTAGTCTATTTTGTAAAATGCATATAAAATAGTAGGTACCTCGTATGAACGCGTGCAATATGTCCCTGGAAACATAAGACATGGAAATTTCTACGTGTAGAATAATAATTCGGGTTTGATGAGTTTAAGGGAGTTTAAACAGGTCACAATCAGACCCATAGTTTTAGACCTAAAGCTGGAAATTACACGTTTAGACTTGTAGTTACAAGTTTGGGTTAGGACTTCACTTTGACGCTTGATAACATTTCTTTTGGTGGAAAGAAGTGAGTTGGAGTTGGCGGGCTCATATTACTGTTTGAGGATATCTGCTTTGCTTTTCGAGGTGAGTTCTCTCACTGCGTAGGTTAGGGGTTATATGCGCATTACTGTTTGAGGATATCTGCTTTTTTTTTTCCTTTTTTTATCTTTTTTTTTATCTATTTTCTTTTATTTCATGTTATCTTTTTTTTTTTTTACATTTATTCTCTTTTTTTATTTGCTTTTTTCTCTACTTTTTCCCTTTTTTTCCTTTTATGTTATTTATGTAACGATTATTGACGGTTTCAAAGTTTGATTCATGTTAGCCGACCCCAAATCATTTTGGGACTAAGGCTTAGATGTTGTTGTTGTTGTTGTTGTGGTACTAGGCTGTGGCGTCTAGTATGGACGTAGGTGTCGTATAAAAACTCGGGGAGACCGAGAGCTCAGGGAGACCGAGAAATACGTATATGGGTGTCTTATAAAGTCGGGGAGACCGAGAAACACGTGCACGGTGTTGTATGAATTCGGGGAGACCGATGGTTATATAAACAGTTGTTCTTGCATGAGTTTGCCTGTTGAGGTTATGTTCTCAAACTGGCATGTGTGGATTACTTGTATCTACCTGTGGTTAGGAGTAGTGTTCATATGATTGCTATCCTATGTGGTGTTTGAATTCACTAAGCTTCGTGCTTACCCTTTTTCCCATAAATTACTGTTTCAGGTATGAGTGGCAGTACGGCGTGACGGTACACACTGGCGCGTTGAGAAGATCTTTATTATTATTTATTTTGAGACTCAAGTTTAGAATTATTATATTTTCCGCTGTGTTATTTGGGGATGGTTGTTAAACTTAACGGTTGTGATGAAACGTTTATTTGACCCTCAATACTTATTGTTTTATAAAAAAAATCAAATTCATCGTAATTTTTGGGGCGTTACAGGAGAGGTGAAAAATGACTGAAATCGTCTGCTGTCAGATTTAAATACTAGCAAGCGTTAAGGCCGTAACACGCCCTATTACGGCCGTAATGGTGTTGCAGAACTCACTGGACCAGTTTCACACCCTCATTACGGCCGCTACGAAGGTGACATTACGGCCATAACACATGGAAACTTACGACCGTAATACATGCTACCTTACCACCGTAACTTGGCCTAGAAAGTTGATCAGACCTGCTATAAACTAATGGCTCGACAACCATCAGAATGAAGATATAAGGGTAGGTCCAATGGATAAATTGAAGTTCCCACTCCGGCCATCCGAAGGTCGAAATAAACGTGTATTAACATCAACGCCCAAAATAATAAGAATTTACAGAACGACCCAAACATTCGAAAATCTAAATTCAAGACCTGAACGACAAACTCAGAAAGTTGTAGCATATCCAGAATTATTAAAGGAACTCGTAGAAGTAACGAGACATCAGATTAGAACGAGATATACGAGAATCAAACCTCAACGCGAAAAAGTTACACAATAAGTAAAATCTCATAAAAACAACTCCGAAACTCGTTCGGATGGTCTTGGATGGAGAACAAAATAGTTTCAGAATACTACAACACTTGAAAGCGAGTCGTCCGAAATGAAAATACACTAAAAATAGAAATTACTAAAAATAAAAAGTGCGGATATTACAATAACACGTGAATCACCACGAAGCGACAAACATTAAATACCAACATCACACCTCTCATTGGTGGAAAAAAAACATCACACCTCTCACATAGTCTGACACAACGAATGCATGGCGAACGACTCAACGTTCACACCACCAATTCAATCACAACTTGGAGGGCCAACACCCTAACGACAATGCTAACACACATTCACTGACCGCAAATAGGAAATGATAGGTTTAAAGAAAAATGAAACCACATTTTGAAAAAATTTGGAAACACCAGTCGATCTTAAGTATCATATTTCAAAAAAGTAATACAAACATGAAAAATCGTTATCGAGACTTAAAAAAAACATCTTGCGTTTGATAAAGATGAGGACACCTTTCTTTTAATTAAAACTTTCAGAAATATCCGACCTTCGGGTCTAAGCAAATGCGTTTCTAAATTACTGAAAATATCTCAAAATATTTTGGTCCTCAAAGTGGAAAAAATAAACTTTAAAACATACAGTGGCACTAGCAGGCACCTTGAAATTACCGCGAGAAAATAATCCATTTTAAAAGTACGTCTCGAAATTTATTCTCTAAGATACTCAAGGTTTTAAAATGAATCCATTAGGCCAGAATGCCCAAAACTCATATGTAGCGACATTTGCTTACACGTCTCATAGTACATGCATCAAATCGTTCAAAATAAAAACAAAACATGTCTTTTCCCGGAAAACAAACAGTCAAAAATCACAGTCGAAAATCGCCTAGAAATCGGGGCGAAACCACTGATCCCATCTGAAGCCTCAATGGACCCTCCCGAACTTGCTAGCGAACAAACTCGTGAATCCGAAGTGAAGTCACGGATTCCCCCGAGGCCTTGTCGGACCCTCCCGGAGTGAGCAAATCACACACATATACATTTCTATTCCATATTAAGCACAAAGGTTTCACGAGAATACTTGAAAAACAAGCAAATCATTTTGAAAATCATTAGCAGCGACACCACTCCTCATATAAACAAAATATGAGAGTCAAATAAACACATATCACGAAATCAACATCTCCATAAAGGCTCCATCATCTAACAAATAATCATACAAGCAACTCATGTCATACGAGGCATAACACCAAGAAGGGAGACTTACATCCACACATCGCACGAAGATGATGATCGCCCCACGATACTAATCACGACCAACAAACTCAGACGACGCGTCGTGACAGGACTCAGTCAGACAAAATCCAACGAGACAAGACTCAACAGACACAACTTGACCCGACGGCCTAGGTTTCCACAACTTAGGCTCTGATACCATTTATGTAACGCCCCCAATCCACTCAGGAATATTACACGCCGCAGCCCCTTTCCTCAAGGATCTACCAGGCTAGTAACTAAAATCAAACATCAAAATATCGCCTTTAAGGCTAAATGATGACCCAGTAGACCGATTAGGTCTTTCCATTAATACATACAACTCAATCTCAATACATACCCACGCAGGGATCAAAATACAACACGCTCCCGTACAACGGGGAAATATACTGCAGGGGAAATAACTACAACTAAACCAATACAACGACGTACAGGTCCTCATGTGATTATTATCGATCATCATTCATAATCCTTCGTACCAACCCTGTGTTATGCTCCCCAAGGACATGCACGTACCTAAATGCAATACAGACATCCATCCCCCGATTACTCGGGGGTTAGCAAAATTTCACTATTTTGCTACTGCAAGTACAAAGTGCAAAAACGAGTCATACAAATCATATTCCAAGAATAATAATAACCAGAAATCCTCAAAGATTCAAACACAACAAAAAATACTTCCCGAGGAAAGAGTTTGAGTAAAACTTTCCAAATTCGAAAGATCACAAATCAAGAGAACAATTTATAAAATGTTTTAAAACGCCCTCAGGAGTTTTAACGGAAAACGATTTAAGTTTAATGAATCCCTCTCTTCTCAAAGAAACCGAAAGGGGTCACAGCCCAAAGATTTACTTTCTCAAATAAAAACCAACAACAATTCACAGGGTTCAAAGCCCATGTCACGTGTCCTCGACGGACATGAAGTCAACAGAATATAACCACCCAAGATATGTAATCTCGGTAACACATCCAAGGTACTCAACCTGGCAAAACACATCCAAAATCATATACATAACACTGTGATACCATGCCACGTCATCTCACGGTTAGATAAATCACTTGTTGTCTCCTGACCACATGATCGCATGCCATGTGTCACCGTAGCTATTCTTAGGCGCTCACGGTTGGATCAATCACTTGTTGCATCCTGACCACATGATCGCATGCCATGTGTCACCGTAGTTTTTCTTATGCTCTCACAGTTCGATCAATCACTTGTTGCACCCTGACCACATGATCACAGGCCATGTGTCACCGTAGACCTCGCCCATGTCCACACATTCACACACATAACATAGTACACCAAGGATATCACAATAATCCACACAGAGACAACAAACACTTAGCACGACACAATTGTCAAATCACCACGCACCGAAATGAAGTAATACATATATATATATATATATATATATTAAAGCACAACATCGACACCAAGCGTATTCATAAGGTTCACTTTACCACTCACACAAAACACACCATTCACAAAACCCACAGAGCCTTTAACGAGGCTAAACCGAATCTTTTGAAAGTTCATTCCAACCAAACAAACAAACACACTTAGACGATCACCGATCATCATATCCACAAAACAAGAAATGTATGAACAAGGTACTTGCCTCGAATAATCATAAACGCAGAGAATCGACCGAAGTAGGATGGCACGAACCGACTATGAACCCGCCGACTCTGCCGAACGCAGAATCGCAATAATAAACTATGAAAAAAATAACAACAATGAATATGAATTCCATAGCATGACCCAAAGCCGCTGACTTAAAGGAACAAATGACGAAAGTTCAAGGGTTTCCCCAAAATGGCCAAGAACGCGAATCGACTCGAAAACAACATGAAAACGAACTTCCAAACTGAAATATGGATATACAATCCATAGGATATGTTTAACAACATCATTTAACAACAATCGATTCATCAAAATCGGGTGGAAAATGAAATCAAGAACAAAACTACCAAAAAGGTCAACTCTAGGGAATCAAGAAAAATACCTCGATTCGACAAAGAACAACGGATTAGATGATGTTATAATCACCTAGGATACTCCAAAACACCTTTGGATGGAACAAAATTGGTCCCCTATTGTTAGGAATATTCCCTCGAATGCCACTCAGAGGATGAGAGAGAAGAGGCATTGTACTTGTAATTACGGAATTGTCAATAAAAGGCAATATGATTCATTCACTGTTTATTGTATTTCAAATGCATCCTTGATTTGGTAAACATTGAAGTGAAGTCCATGTAAATAAATCGAACATTCCATTCTCGTTATCGGATAAGAGAAAATGCACAGGAAGTGTTTAAAGTTTATTTACGTAAACCGTTCGCAAGCCAATAAACTTAAATGGGCATTAAGTTTTGAGTAAGACTTGTAAAACTGATGCTAGGGCGTGTGCATGTCTTGATAGCATAGTTATTAGTATATTGGTGGGACCAGTATACTCAAACACGACTCATATTTGATTCAATCATACGGTATTCACTCTCGGAGAGTCGATGACGAATCGAAAGGTTGTGATAGTATATGTGGACCTTTGACTTGAGGGTTCAGTAGAAGATGTGTCTGTGACATTTAGTTTGTCATTAGAGTAGTTAGACTCATTTGCTTAATTGCTGAGTCAACCTCGAAGTGCAAATTATAAGGGCAAGTAGCAGTCTTTACTGTACGCCAAGAAAGGATTCTATCTTCTGTTAGTGAGCAGGCGAATGTCCTATGCAGTTAATGGCAAATAAGATCATAAGTCTTTGGCCAAAGCATTCTGACCTAGTCGTATTAGATACACTAGTAATCAGTCGGTCTTGATTTGCATTAACACATGTATAGTGTCTAGTCAATTGTAGGGTTTGACTTTACCATGACCCGAAGACTTGATCGGGACATCTGATGAAGGGTCTATACGTATATAGTATTCACGACATAATGGTTCTGGAATGATCCCTTCATTCATTTTCAGTCGGGGTTTACATTGCGGCTCGCTAGGCTAGCTAAGTGCTGCCCGCACTCATTGGTTCCTTCCAATGCCGGCTGAGACGAACCTACAGAGTCGCGCATCAGGATCGTTGACGGATAAATGTGAATTTATTATCTCTCTAATAATATTAGATATTGGATATCTAATTATGATTTATTGGATAAATCAAATAGCGGTCTTATGAATTGAAATTAAGTTACTGGGTAATTAATTTAATTCATAAATAATATTTCTTAGAGAAATATATTTGTATTTGATATAATTAATTAATTGGATTAATTAATTAAGTATAAATACATTAGAGATAAAATGGAGTGTATTTATCGGAGTCGTTTGACGAACGTCCAGTACACGAGCCGATTGACTCGGCCCGTTTTTTGGAAACTTCCTAGTGGGCCGCCCCCCACCTTCTCATTACTTGTCTTCTTGTGTTTTGTTTAATGGTGATATCTCATCATTATTTGTTCAACTAATAATGCCAAAAGGCATGATACATGATAGGATCTTATCATGCCTTTAGTCTTATAAAATGACCAAAAGCAAAACACTTCAAAACACCACATTCATGGTGTGTTCGGCCGAACCATAAGGTGAGAGAGAGAAATTTTTCTAGTTCAATTCTTCATCTTGGAGGTGAGAAAAAGAAAGAAATAAAGAGAGAAAAAATTCCTACGAGTTTCCCTAGCCGTGTTCTTGGAGAATGGAGTCTTTTAGATTTTTCCGGGCAACTTGCGATGCGTGGAGACGTAGAGGCATCGTATTTTCGGTGTTGGTGACGAAGGGATTACGTGCTCATGCTCGGGTTCGTGATCATCATCAACTTACGAAGATATTGTCAAAGACTTCAAGGGTATGAGACCTTAACCCTTTTATCTTCGTTTTTCCTTTTCGTATATACGTTACTTGATCGATCCTGTTTGGGATTCTTTATTATTTTTCCGCTGCGTATTCGATTTTGTTTCCGGAATCCCAACAGTGGTATCGGAGCGAGGTCAATGATACAGTATATACGATTATTTGTGCATTTTGAATGCTATTGGTTGATGTTTGTGATTTGGAATCATTATTGCTATAATCGGAGATTTTTAATTGTCCGTTGTAAATTTTGTTTCTATGATTTTTATATGAATTATAAATCTGTAAAATTTTATTTTATTGATTTATAAGTCCTACATAAAAAAATTACAAACATCACGTTTTGAAAACGAGCCGAATGGAGGTCGGACTCGAGAGCCCGGGGCTGCCCGAGTCACTGCCAGGCGGTGCCTGGCAGGGTGGCCGGACAGGGCTGCCTGCTACCCGGACATTAGCAGGCAGGTGACTCGCTCCAGCGGGTCACCCTCGGTCAGCCCCCTTTTTCGGGCTCCATTTGCGGGCTGGGCCCGTTCCGACTTGTCCGGGACTACGTTTAGTCTCTGTATTACGTTATATATTTTCCCACATTTTAAATTGGATTTAATTTGATTAAAATGAATATTTGGAATAATATTTTAAATGTGAAAGATATTAAACGAAAATACTATTTTTGGCCGGATTACTTCGAACGAATTGAAATGACGATTATTAGTATTAATTAGATTAATACCATTAAAATTGAATAGATTAATTTTTATATTGATTGGATTAATACATTAATTTATTATTTAATTTTAATGCCATATACATTAATTGGAATAATATATATTAAAATTAAATATTAAATTTCATTACCGTTACATGTTGTGTGGAATCCTTATGTGGTGGTGATATAGTTCGTGGAATTAGTTTTGATTTGTTAGATTCGATTGGGTTGTAAAGGCCGTTTTGAGCTTATTTATTTTTACTAGAAAATTTGTATAATAGGTTGCATTTTTCTATGATGTAATTATTTGTTTGGCTATGACGAAGACCGAAGACAACTGACCGAGAAGACGAAGAATGGAGGGCTATTTTATTTTTCTTTATTTGGTCATTCGCTTGGTCCAGTACTTAGGAATAGGTCCATGAGCTATATGTTGGTAGTAACTAGGTTGCTATTTACTGTTTTTCATTTTTATGATTGACACACAAACGCGCTTATAAATGAATTAATGTACAAAGTGTAACATTAATTGCGATTTTCTCCCGACAACAAACAGACTAAGTTTGAAAAAGGTTACGATATTTCCTACCCTCCATCAAACTTGTATAAAATTGATACCTAAGCTGGTGTGCTATGCTTCCGAGTTATCGGGGTAGTACATTTGGTAGAGGTTGAAAAAATTCTTGAGTACATTAGATGCCTTCGGTTGGTGATAAATTTCGCCTCTAGAAACCTGATAGGTTGCAGGGTGAGATTCAATAGTCAAGATGATAGACATTCATGGTCAACAACTTAGATAGTATGGATTGCCAAGAAACCTGATAGGTTGAGGGCATGAAGACTAGGGGTAAAAGAAGATCGAATCATCCGTTAGACGGGTTGGTGTTGGACACCACTTTACAGAAACTAATAGGCAAGAAACCTGACATGTTGCGTCTGTTAAAATTTGTAAAGAACTTGATCACCACTAAGAATTCGATCTTACCATGACTTCCGGATTATAACATGGGAGTGTGTAATTCCGATAAAATTAGTGGGAGCCGAGATAAGAATTATACAAGCCCTTAAATTCTATACTCGGTCATAATAAAACAAGTCACTAATTCAATCTTGTCCATATCAATGCAGAGAAACATAACTATATCTCTCTAAAATGGGAAAGAACCCACTTGCAATACTACTTGAAAAGAATCTCCTAACTGCCCCAACATTGTTGACTGGTTGCGGAATCTGATGATTGTACTCAGTATGGAGTCTCTGGGATACGTCTTGGAGGCGAACATTCCACCGACTCCAGTCCGGACTAGGGGTAATCAGGAAGAGATTGACATCCATGAAAAATGGGTCAAAGATGACGTGCTGGTCCATGACTTTATGATGGGTTCAATGACTAATGAGCTGCAGAGAGCGCACGAGAAAATGACTTCTGCTAGGCAGATTCTCGCACACTTGACCGATCTTTATGGAGAGCACAGTAGGACTGCTAGATATGAGATATCGAAGTAGTTGTTCAGTGCTAGGATGAAACAAGGGGAGAAAGTGGGAGACCACGTCCTCGAGATGATCTCTATGATTGAGAGGCTCGAGGTGCTCAACTTTCATATAGGTTTATCCCTTCAGATTGATCTCATCCTTCAATCTCTACCTGACTCCTTCATGCAGTTTGTAATGAATTTCAACTGTAATGAGATTTCATGCACATTAGCTGGGCTAATGAATAAACTGGTGACGGCACAGTCTAACGTGAAGACTAAACCGAGGGAGACTGCTCTTGTGATTTCTTCTGGGCCTCGTGTAATACCCGTGATTTTCTCTTTCGGTAATTTTTCATTTTTGGCATTTTTCTTGTTTCCAAAACTCGTTTGCAAGCGTTTTGACATTTTGATAATGTTTTTTTCTGTGTGTTTGGTCATCCGAGTTTGTTTTGGGGCTGTTTTACCCAAATCCGTGTTTTGAGCGACTTTTTCCGCTATTTGGTTCATTTCGTGTGATGGTGGTTCGAAACTACGGTTTCTTGTTTCCTATAAGTCCGTTGAGCTTTGTTATGCGTGTTGTGATCTTCAGTTTGGTTGTTTGATGTCATATTGTGATTTGCGGACGTTTTGGGCCGTTTCGTAATTTCCCAAAGTTTAGGGATAATTACTTCTGTTGTCGTATTCCGAACCTTCGGGTAGTCGGAATCGTATTTTCTTTTAACACTTGAGTTCATCGTTGTGCACTCTTCGTATGCATGTCCTCGTCTTGTGTTGTTGTTGTTGTCGTTTCGCGGTTTCGTCGCGCTCGTACTCGACGAGCTGAACTTAGCAGTTCTGGAACTGCTAAGTGACTTACATACGCTATGCTATAAGCATAACGTACGTTATCATCATATGCCTTACGTATGTTAAGTTTTCTAATTACGTACGTAAGGGTATTCCCAGTTCAGACCGTGAGTTATGGCCATCGATAGCGCACGCTATGTGTTGGTCCTAATGTGCGTTAACTGTACACATTACGTACATTAAGTCCTTGCCATAACGTATGTAATGGTCTTCGTTATTCCGGACAGGAGGTTCTGGGCATCCATTACGTACATAATATTTTATGCCTTACGTACGTAATACTGATCACGTACGTTATCCTTCGTGTATAACGTACGTAATGCTGGCGCGAGTTTATATACCCAGGAGTTTACCTCACCATTTCTTCATCCCTCCGCGGCTAGGGCGACTTGTGGGCAATTGGAGGGCGGTTTTGGAGTCTTGTGACTCCAAGTTTACATCTTCCTTAAGTTCTTGGTGTTGATTAACATTATCAATCCGTGTTCTTCGTCTTTGATCCGAGGTAATCATCTTGTAAACCCTTCCTTTATATTACGTGAATCTTCAAGATTCGGGTTGTTCTTCATGAATCATGTTGTTGTATATCATCAATAGGTTGTATTGATTCTCTTCCTATGATTTGATTTGTGTCTCTTGTCGTATCCGGGTTCGAGTGATGTTCTTGATGTTCTTGGGGAAGTATTGAACCCCAAGTGTTCGATCTTTTGTTTCTACGAATTCTTGTTGGGAATTTCACATATTTTCCATCCTCCTTGCGATCGACTTCGTAGTAATTATGTTGTTTTTGTGTTTTCACCCTAGTTGGAGGATTCGAGGATTTCTGGTCGAGCTTTCTTGTTGCTTCGCGTGCTTTGGACTTGAGACGAGTATCTCATATATATTCTTTATACTTTGAGAATGTGATGTGTCGTGAATTTAACGTGGACTTGTTAGTGGCGGTATATTTAACCGTAACTTACTTTTAACGAAGATGTGATTTTTATGAAAGTAATTACGGACGCAAACTTGAGTTTCATGAAGAATGATAACAACCATTTCATGTTATTTTGTGCTTAAAGTGGATACTAGGAATGAGTAGTTGACCGAGGAATTGTGGAATCGCGTAATACTTGTATTATTCGCTCGTTAGCCTTTTTCCTGAATGATGGTGTGCTGTGAATGTTGTGCCTTTGTGGAAGTTATGTTGCGTTTACTTATGTGTTACGTGTTTGCGGTTGTAGTGAATATTGTGCCTTTGTTGTTGTTGTGTATCTTAGCGAATTGAGATGTTATCCGTGTAGGGACCCGTCGAGGCCTCCGGCGGCGCGCTACTTGCGAGTATGACCAGACGTTACGTTGTGACCATAAGGTTGTCAATTCGGGTAGGTCTGGAGAGGGCTCCGATAATCGTCACTTGCGAGTGCGATGTCATGATAATTTATGGGCGTGTTTGAATGATGTTATCCGGGTAGGGTTCCGTCGAGGCCTCCGGAGGCACGTTACTTGCGAGTACGGCCAGACGTTATGAGTTGACCATAAAGTTATCTACTTGGGTAGGTCTGGAAAAGGCTCCGAGAATCATTACTTGCGAGTACGATGTCAAGATAACTTATGGGTGTGTTTGAGTTTGTTTTCGATGAGCTAATCCGGGTGGGACCTTCGGGGCCACGAAGACAATTTGACTATTGATTTGATATCTCTGAAATGTGAATGTTTGAATCTTGGATCCCGGTTATATTGGTGGATATGGTTTTGGTCTTTGAGGTTTGGGTTGAGAATGAAATCGTTTATATGATTTTGAAAGAAAACCTTTTTGGAAAGGAAAAATATTCATATTTCATGATTTTACAATGAGACCCCCGAAGTCTCTAAATAATCTCTTAAAGTGATTTCTGTAATAATTCACATGATCCATTTTAAAGCAAATGATTTTGAAAAGACTAGACTCGGGGATCGTGTTACTACCTTGTCGAAAGGTTATTTTTATAACGGTTGTATTCTTGATGTATAATTGTATAGCTTGGTTACTTGCTAGCAATTTCCACCACTAACCCCTCGTTGGGGGATTATGTTATGTTTTTCAGGTATTCCGATTTGAGAGTGAGCAACCACAGGATCGGCATGGAGGATGATGTAAAGCAGCGATACTAGTTACAGTTGTAGTCGGTTGTCCGTCAGTGATCTGTCGGTCTGAGTATTTATTTCTAGTTCTTTATCATCCTTAAGAGGATGGATATTTTGTGTAAAATGTGATCGAGTTGTATTTTGGTTTATGAGTTGTGCTGCTATGTTTTATTTTGAGAGACCTAATCGGTCTACAGGTTTATGTTTTGGTCGAGTTGATCACTTGTGGGTCTTGTTTTGTAGTTTCCTGCCTGGTAGATCCCTGCAGAAAGGATCTACGGCGTGTAATATCCCTAAGAGGATTGGAGGTGTTACATAAATGGAATCAGAGCTTAGGTTTGCGGAAACCTAGACAGTTGGGTCTAGTTGGGTCTTGTCGAGTCGTGTTTGTCGGAGTCGTGTCTTATCGTGTCACCCGGGTGAGCAATTGTGAACAAGCGTGATCATTATGATCCATTGTGATCAATTGTGATTAGTATCGTGGTGCAGCCATCATCTCCGTGCGGCATGTGGACGTAAGTCTCCTCTTTCATGCGAGGTATTGGTATTTCGTGATTTCGTGTATATACGATGATTGTGGTTCGTGATTTTGTTTGTGTAGTGCTGTAAAGTGAAATCCGTGTTTGATACTTGTGGTATATCGTGTGTATATTGAGCTGAATGTATTGATGGTTGGACACCGATTGGTGTAATACAATGTGAAAACTGTGAATCTTGATGTGTTCCAGAGAATATATCGACGGTAGAGTTCGTGAGGAACTCAGATGGGTAGTTTTGATGTATGTTTGAACTTTGTGTTCGCGAATTATGTTTAAGTAAATTTGTGATCTCGTTGCCGAGTGGGCATGCGGTTTCAAGTTCGATTATTTTTTGGTAGTTGTAATTATGTCCGATGTGTGTATGTTTGAAAACGGTTTTCTTAATTGCAATTATGAGCCTAAGTATTTTTCCGTGAATCTTGTTAGAAAGTTTGAACTTTAATAAATTTCGGAAAATTCAGTGCTTTAACTCAAAATTTTTGACTTGAGATTTTCAAAAGTTCAACTGAATTGGTATGTTCTTGGTTATTGGTAAATCGATGAGTTTTGTTAGCTTTAGTGTGAGGGTTTATGACTATTTTATGAGAGTTTGGTTTTGTTTAAAAAATGATGGTAACAGTTGAGAATGGTTCGAAATTTGAATGAGATTGTCGTGTATGCGGTGATAGCTGCGCTTGATGCCTTGGGTATGTGTTGAATGTTTCGAGTAGTTTACTCATGTGCTTGATTCTATTGTGTGATGACTTGATAAATGTTGTTGTCAGAAACATTCATTTCCGAATCTATGAGAACTATCAGATATGAGTTTATTGTGTGAACACTCTATGGTAACTCTTGTTAGCAAGAATATTTCTGTGATTCGCAGTGTATCTTGTATGGACCCTATTTTGTGATTGATGTTATGTGTTGTTATGTCTCGTTTTAACGAACGGTTGTTCAGTTTAGAATGTCGAGGGCCAGAGGTCGGGGCCGTGGCAATCAGTCACGCGATCAGGATCATGCTGCTGGTGATGGCGTTAGTATTGGTGTTGCTACTATACTTCAGCAAGTGGCAGACCAAATAACTTATTTGACCCAGGCGGTTCAGTGTAACACTACCATGATTGAGAACGTCGGGTCGACTCAGTGGCTTAGAGAAGTGGTATGTATTCATCCTCCCTGTTTTGCGGGTGTAGGTGATTTGGGCTGGGACGGTTGGCTTTTCCAATTAGAAAAGATTTTCAAGGCGGTTGGTTGTCCAGAGGTACAGAGGATTCCTATCGCTCAGTTCCTTCTCAATAGTGACGCTGCTAATTGGTGGGAGGCCGTTGAGCCTCAGGATCATGCTGTTACTTGGGATGAGTTCAAGAAGTTGATGGAAGTGGAGTTCTGTCCGGAGCCGATCCGAGAGCAGAGAATACGAGATTTTTATCTAGCCGAGCCGCAGGATATACCCGTGTCGCAGACTATTATCAATTATAGTCGATAGCTCGCTTACGTGAAGGGGCAGGTGAGGACCGAGGAAGACAAAATCTGTCATTTCGATATGCAGATGAGACCAGAGACTCGACAGTACATGTCGGGTTTCACTTGTGCTACTTTGAGAGAGTATCAGAATCGATCCATGACGTACGAGATGGCATCTTGCATGAGCCGAAGAGGCAGAGGACGTCTGGAGATTTTTCGGATAGTGTGGAAGTCGGAACTTCTTCTTGTCGAGTTTCGTGTAGTCCTTCGGTGAAACCTTCGTTTTCTTTGTTCGGTGGAACCAAGAGTTCCAATTCGCCTTCTTTGATTCCTAGTCAGACTGGGAGGTGTTTCAATTGCAACGTCGTGGGTCATGTGCAAGATAATTGTCCTTCACAACCGATTACTTGTTATAACTGTGGACTCGAGGGCCACAAAGTTCAGTATTGTGAAATATTCCATTAAGTTTCCCAGAATCGTGCTTCGGCATCGGTATCGGGATCGAATCGTCGGGACCGCTGAGATTTTATCATCCGTGCTTTGTTGTTTGTGACTTCACCCTTTCTTTTTTTTAAGTTTCGGGACGAAACTTCTTTTTAGAGGGGTAGAATTTAATACACGTGATTTTCTCTTTCGGTAATTTTTCATTTTTGGAACTTTTCTTGTTTCCAGAACGCGCTTATGAGAGTTTTGACATTTTGATAATGTTTTGTTCTGCGTGTTTGGTAATCCGAGTTTGTTCCGGGGCTGTTTTACCCGAATTCGTGTTTTGAGCGACTTTTTCCGCTATTTGGTTCATTTCGTGTGATGGTGGTTCGAAACTTCGGTTTCGTGTTTCCTATAAGTCCATTGAGCTTTGTTATGCGTGTTGTGAGCTTCGGTTTGGTTGTTTGATGTCATATTGTGATTTGCGGACGTTTTGGACTGTTTTGTAATTTCCCAAAGTTTGGGGGTAATTACTTCTATTGTCGTATTCCGAACCTTAGGGTAGTCGGAATCGTATTTTCTTTTAACGCTTGAGTTCGTCGTTGTGCACTCTTCATATGCATGTCCTCGTCTTGTGTTGTTGTTGTTGTTTCGCGGTTTCGTCGCGCTCGTACTCGACGAGCTGAACTTAGCAGTTCTGGAACTGCTAAGTGACTTACATACGCTATGCTATAAGCATAATGTACGTTATCATCATGTGCCTTACGTACGTTAAGTTTTCTCATTACGTACGTAAGGGTATTCCCAGTTCAGACCGTGAGTTATGGCCATCGATAGCGCACGCTATGTGTTGGTCCTAACGTGCGTTAAATGTACACATTACGTACGTTAAGTCCTTGCCATAACGTACGTAATGGCCTTTGTTATTCCGGACAGGAGGTTCTGTGCATCCATTACGTATGTAATATTTCGTGCCTTACGTACGTAATACTGATCACATACGTTATCCTTCGTGTATAACGTATGTAATGCTGGCGCGGGTTTATATACCCAGGAGTTGACCATGTTCGTCATTTCTCACCATTTCTTCATCCCTACGCGTCTAAGGCGACTTGTGGGCAATTGGAGGGCGGTTTTGGAGTCTTGTGACTCCAAGTTTACATCTTCCTTGAGTTCTTGGTGTTGATTAACATTATCAATCCGTGTTCTTCGTCTTTGATTCGAGGTAATCATCTTGTAAACCCTTCCTTTATATTTCGTGAATCTTCAAGATTCGGGTTGTTCTTCATAAATCGTGTTGTTGTATATCATCAATCGGTTGTATTGATTATCTTCCTATGATTTGATTCGTGTCTCTTGTCGTATCCGGGTTCGAGTGATGTTCTTGATGTTCTTGGGGAAGTATTGAACCCCAAGTGTTCGATCTTTTGTTTCTATGAATTCTTGTTGGGAATTTCACATATTTTCCATCCTCTTCGCGATCGACTTCGTAGTAATTATGTTGTTCTTGTGTTTTCACCTTAGTTGGAGGATTCGAGGGTTTCCGGTCGAGCTTTCCCGTTGCTTCGCGTGCTTTGGACTTGAGGCGAGTATCTCGTCTATATTCTTTATACTTTGAGAATGTGATGTGTCGTGAATTTAACGTGGACTTGTTAGTGACGGTATATTTAACCGTAACTTACTTTTAATGAAGATGTGATTTTTATGAAAGTAATTACGGACGTAAACTTGAGTTTCATGAAGAATGATAACAACCATTTCATATCATTTTGTGCTTAAAGTGGCTACTAGAAATGAGTAGTTAACCGAGGAATTGTGGAATCGCGTAATATTTGTATTATTCGCTCGTTAGCCTTTTTCCTGAATGATGGTGTGCTGTGAATGTTGTGCCTTTGTGGAAGTTATGTTGCGTTAACTTATGTGTTACGTGTTTGCGGTTGTAGTGAATATTGTGCCTTTGTTGTTGTTGTGTATCTTAGCGAATTGAGATGTTATCCGGGTAGGGACCCGTCGAGGCCTCTGGCGGCGCGTTACTTGCGAGTACGGCCAGACATTTGTGACCGTAAGGTTATCAATTCGGGTAGGTCTGGAGAGTGCTCCGAGAATCTTCACTTGCGAGTGCGATGTCATGATAACTTATGGGCGTGTTTGAATGATGTTATCCGGGTAGGATTCCATCGCGTTACTTGTGAGTACGGCCAAACGTTATGAGTTGACCATAAAGTTATCTAATCGGGTAGGTCTGGAAAGGGCTCCGAGAATCGTTACTTGCGAGTACGATGTCAAGATAACTTATGGGTGTGTTTGAGTTTGTTTTCGATGAGCTAATCCGGGTGGGACCTTCGGGGCCACAGAGACGATTTGACTGTTGATTTCATATCTCTGAAATGTGAATGTTTGAATCTTGGATCCCGGTTATACCAGTGGATATGGTTTTGGTCTTTGAGGTTTGGGTTGAGAATAAAATCATTTATATGATTTTGAAAGAAAACCTTTTTGGAAAGGAAAAATATTCATATTTCATGATTTTACAATGAGACCCCGAAATCTATAAATAATCTCTTAAAGTGATTTCTGTAGTAATTCACATGATCCATTTTAAAGCAAATGATTTTGAAAAGACTAGACTCGGGGATCGTGTTACTACCTTGTCGAAAGGTTATTTTCATAACGGTTAAATTCTTGATGTATAATTGTATAGCTTGGTTACTTGCTAGTGATTTCCATCGCTAACTCCTCGTTGGGGGATTATGTTATGTTTTTAAGGTATTCCAATTTGAGAGTGAGCAACCACAGGATCGGCATGGAGGATGATGTAAAGCAGCGATACTAGTCACAGTTGTAGTCGGTTGCCCATCAGTGATCTGTCGGTCCGAGTATTTATTTCTAGTTCTTTGTCATCCTTAAGAGGATGGATATGTTGTGTAAAATGTGATCGAGTTGTATTTTGGTTTATCAGTTATGCTGCTATGTTGTATTTTTAGAGACCTAATCGGTCTACGGATTTATATTTTGGTCAAGTTGACCACTTGTGGGTTTTGTTTTGTAGTTTCCTGCCTGGTAGTTCCCTGCAGAAAGGAACTACAGCGTGTAATATCTCTAAGTGGATTGTAGGTGTTACATCTCGGAGGTCCAAGAATGAAGAAAAAGACCTACGAGCAGTATAAACCCAATAAAGAGGTGCAAAAAGGCAAGGGCAAGGCCCAAAATGTTCAAAAGGTAGGCGGTCCAAAACCTACGGACAAATGTATTGAATGCGGTGAGTTGGGCCACTGGCGTAGGACTTGTCCTAAGATAAATGGCGCATCAGGTATGGAACTTTTTGTTATTGAAACCAATTTTTCCGCTACTGTATATTCTGCTTCATGGATTCTGGATTCAGGTGCTACTTCTCATATTTGTACTATAAATCGGGATCTGGAACGAAGTAGGTAGCTTGAAGCTGGGGAAGTGATGATCACTGTCGGAAGCGGACATAGTGTCGAGGCAACCGATATTGGATCACTCCTACTGGATTTAGAATATGGTTTTATTTTGACGTTAGATGAAGTACTTGTTTTGCCCAAGGGGCATAAAAACATTGTATCCATTCCAGTCTTGGACCGGAAAGGATTTTCTTTCTTCATTGGCAATAATAGTTGTAAAATTTATTTTCGAAATAAATTGGTTGGCACAGCTACATTGTTGAATGGTTTATATCATCTGAACTTACAAAATAAAACAGCAGTGAACACTATAACTAGGAAACGTGGCAGGCATGATACTAATCAAGCTCTTAAGTAGCACGTTAGACTTGGTCACGTTGGTCAGACCAAGGTTCACAAAATGGAGAAAGATGGACTTTTAAGTCCATTGGGTGTAGAACCCTATCCAACTTGTGAATCCTGCCTTAGAGGCAAGATGACTAAGTCCCCGTTCACAGGGACATTTGAATGAGCTGCTGAAAAACTTGGGTTGGTACATACCGACGTTTATGGTGCTTTAGAAACAGCCCGAGACGGATATCAATATTTCATAACGTTCACAGATGATCACACTAGGTATGGGATTGTGTACTTAATGAAACATAAATCCAAAGCCTTTACTAAATTCAAACAATTTTAGGCCCCAGCTGAAAAAAAGACTGGGTGTCATAGCAAAGCACTTCGATCGGACCGAGGTGGCGAATATATGAGCACAGAGTTTGATGAGTTCCTTAAGGAACATGGAATAGTTTCACAATTCACGCCCCCAGGAACCTCACAGTTAAATGGTGTTTCAGAAAGGAGAAATAGGACTTTGTTGGACATGGTCCGCTCCATGTTGAATTACACTGATTTTCCAATTTACCTATGGGGGTACGCCTTACTTACCGCTGCCTATATCCTAAATAGATGTCCTTCCAAATCGATTCCTATCACTCCTCATGAGATATGGAAGGGTAAGAAACCAAGTCTTAATCACATAAGGATTTGGGGATGTCCAGCCTATGTCAAGAAGGTTAAGGTGGACAAACTGGAAACAAGGTTCGTCAAGGGACGTTTCATTGGATACCCAGAGGACTTGATGGGTTATCTATTCTACATGCCAAAAGACCATAGGGTCGTTGTGGCTTTACAAGCGCACTTCCTTGAGGATGAGTTCATTCAGGAAGGTGGCTCGGGTAGAAATATCTCTTTAGAAGAGCATAATTAAAGTCCCGAGGAGACATCTGATCAGGGATCACGAACCGAAGTTATTGTAACACAACCTCCACTTCGAAGGTCTGATAGCCGTGAGGACGACCCTGTCACCTATGAACAAGCGATAGTGGATGTGGACTCTGATAAATGGCAAGAAGCAATGGAAGCTGAGATAGACTCGATGCATGCCAATCAGGTCTGGACTTTAGTAGATTTACCAACTGGCATGGAGCCTATTGGAAGTAAATGGATATATAAGAGAAAGACTAATGGGGATGGCAAGGTTGACGCCTATAAGGCCAGAATTGTGGCAAAGGGTTATGCCCAAAGAGAATGGATCGACTATCATGATACCTTCTCACCCGTAGCTATGATCAAGTCGATTCGCATGATGCTTGCCATTGCTGCCTATTACGATTATGAAATATGGCAAATGGACGTCAAAACGGCTTTTCTAAATGGATACCTCGAGGAGGAAATCTATATGGAACAGCCTAAGGGTTTTGTGTCCAAAGCTAATATTCATAAGTTGTGTAAGCTGCAACGAGCCATTTATGGGCTGAAGCAAGCTTCTCGGAGTTGGAACCTTCGATTTGATGAAGCAGTCAAGGATTTTGACTTCGTGCGAAACTAGGAGGAACCATGTGTTTACAAAAAGGTCAGTGGGAGCAATATTGCGTTCTTAGTACTATATGTAGATGATATTCTACTTATAGGAAATAACGTATCAATGCTCAGCACTGTGAAAGCTTGGCTTTCTAAAACGTTCTCCATGAAAGACTTGGGAGAAGCTTCCTATATTCTAGGGGTCCATCTTTACAGAGATAGACCGCGAAGAATGATAGGACTTTCCCAAGCCCTCTATATAGATAAAATCCTGAGAAGGTTCAAGATGCATGAATCTAAAAGTGTGTTCATTCCCATGCGACATGGAATTCATATCACCACGAAAATGTGTCCTCAAAGTGAGAAAGACAAAAGAGAGATGAGTAAGATGCCCTACGCCTCGGCAGTGGGTATCCTTATGTATGCTATGTTGTGCACGAGACCGGACTTAGCCTATGCTGTTAGTATGGTAAGGGAACACTGGACTACCGTCAAGAACATTCTTAAGTACTTGAGAAGAACTAGAGATATGGTTCTTACTTATGGTGGTGGAGAACTAAAGGTGACTTGATTCACCGATTCTGATTTTCAAGGATACAAGGACGACTCTAAGTCGACGTCTAGGTATTTTTTTACTCTTAATGGAGGAGCAGTATCTTGGAGAAGCTCCAAGCAAAGCGCTACTGCAGATTCCACATGCCAAGCATAGTACCAGCCTGCCTCAGAGGCTAGCAAGGAAGCATTTTGGATGCAGAAGTTTGTGCAAGAACTTCAAGTGGTGCCTAATGTGGAGCTGCCTATATCACTATTCTGTGATAATGATGGAGCTGTCGCCCAAGCCAAGGATCCGAGGGCTCACCACAACACTAAGCATATAGAGAGAAAGTATCACATCGTTCGAGAGATGGTTGAAAAATGATATGTTTCGTTGCAAAGAGTAGACTCAGAAGACAATGTCTCCGACCCGCTGACTAAGCCATTATCTCAGGCTGCCTTGGAAAGACATCTGAAGAACATGGGTATTGGATACCATGACGAATGGCATTGAGTGAAAGTGAGAGCTTGTTAGGAATATGCCCTCGAATCCCACTCAGAGGATGAGAGAGAAGGGGCATTGTACTTGTAATTATGGAATTGTCAATAAAAGGCACTATGATTCATTCACTGTTTATTGCATTTCAAATACATTATTGATTTGATAAATATTGAAGTGAAGTCCATGTAAATAAATCGAACATTCCATTCTCGTTATCGGATAAGTGAAAATGCACTGGAAGTGTTTAAAGTTTATTTACTTAAACCGTTCGCAAGTTAATAAACTTAAATGGGCATTAAGTTTTGAATAAGGCTTGTAAAACTGATGCTAGGACGTGTGCATGTCTTGATAGCATAGTTATAAGTATATTGGTGGGATCAGTATACTCAAACACGACTCATACTTGATTCAATCACGCGGTATTCATTCTCGGAGAGTCGATGATGAATCGAAAGGTTGTGATAGTATACGTGGAACTTTGACTTGAGGGTTCAGTAGAAGATGTGCCTGTGACATTTTGTTTGTCATTAGAGTAGTTAGACTCATTTGCTTAATTGCTGAGTCAACCTCGAAGTGCGGATTATACGGGCAAGTAGCAGTCTTTACTGTACGCCAAGAAAGGATTCTATCTTCTGTTAGTGATCAGGCGAATGTCCTATGCAGTTAATGGCAAATAAGATCATAAGTCTTTGGCCAAAGCATTCTGACCTAGTCGTATTAGATACACTAGTAATCAGTCGGTCTTGATTTGCATTAACACATGTATAGTGTCTAGTCAATTGTAGGGTTTGAATTTACCGTGACCCGAAGACTTGATCGGAACATCTGATGAAGGGTCTATACGTATATAGTATTCATGACATAATGGTTCTGGAATGATCCCTTCATTCATTTTCAGTCGGGGTTTACATTGCGGCCCGCTAGGCTGGCTAAGTACTACCCACACTCATTGGTTCCTCCCAATGCCGGCTGAGACGAACCTACAGAGTCGCGCATCAGGATCGTTGATGGGTAAATGTGAATTTATTATCTCTCTAATAATATTAGATATTGGATATCTAATTATGATTTATTGGATAAATCAAATAGCGGTCTTATGAATTGAAATTAAGTTACAGGGTAATTAATTTAATTCATAAATAATATTTCTTAGAGAAATATATTTGTATTTGATATAATTAATTAATTGGATTAATTAATTAAGTATAAATACATCGGAGATAAAACGGAGTGTATTTATTGGAGTCGTTTGACGAACGTCCAGTACACGAGCCGATTGACTCGGCCCGTTTTTTGGAAACTTCTTAGTGGGCCGCCCCCCACCTTCTCATTACTTGTCTTGCTGTGTTTTGTTTAATGGTGATATCTCACCATTATTTGTTCAACTAATAGTGCCAAAAGGCATGATGCATGATAGGATCTTATGATGCCTTTAGTCTTATAAAATGAACAAAAGCAAAACACTTCAAAACACCACATTCATGGTGTGTTCGGCCGAACCATAAGGTGAGAGGGAGAGAGAATTTTTTCTAGTTCAATTCTTCATCTTGGAGGTGAGAAAAACAAATAAATAAAGAGAGAGAAAATTCCTACGAGTTTCCCTAGCCATGTTCTTGGAGAATGGAGTCTTGTAGATTTTTCCGAGCAACTTCCGACACGTGGTGATGTAGAGGCATCGTATTTTCGGTGTTGGGGACGAAGGGATTTCGTGCTCGTGCTCGGGTTCGTGATCATCATCAACTTACGAAGATATTATCAAAGGCTTCAAGGGTATGGGACCTTAACCCTTTTATCTTCATTTTTCCTTTTCGTATATACGTTACTTGATCGATCCTGTTTGGGATTCTTTATTATTTTTCCGCTGCATATTCGATTTTATTTCCGGAATCCCAACACCAATCACAAACCCTAGTCGCCCATGACTCAGACCCGCGGAGAGGATAGGAAAGAAAGTGGAAATGGTGAAAAACGACTGTTGTCCAGTATATATACTGGACAGCTTAGCGTGCGCTAATCTTCACTGATTAGCGTGCGCTGTCGAAGCATAAAAAACTAACATTATGCCAAAATGTACAGTTAGCGTGCGGTAACCACAATTGTTTAGCATGCGCTAACGAGACCTCTAGACCCAGTCCAGTAGCTTTTGGACTGCCTCGAACTACCAGTTAGCGTGCACTACCACACCCGTAGCGTGCGCTAACTACTGCACCTTAGCGCGTGCTAACCACCCGGATGTAGCGTGCGCTATCGACTCAGAAATGACAGCAACAGTACTCTCAAAAATGGGTACGACGACGGACTTCTCCGACCGAATCTTCAAGTTCAAGATACGCACGGAAAGCCACAGAATATGATCATACTAAGAGCCTGAGCTCTAACCAAACTCACAGGCGACCATGAAAAGGGTCGAAACAACAAATACGAAGGCGGATACCCACAACTTTGGGAAATTACAAAATAGTCTGAAATGCCCGAAAATCATGATACATGATCGAATAACCAAACCAAAGTTCACAAAACGCAAAGTTAAGTGGACTTTGAAGGAACACGAAACAGTATTTTCGAACAAGATTCACAAGGATCGAACTTCGTGCGGAAAAGTCGCTTAAGTCACAAGCGAGCCGTTAAAACGGACTTCTAAAAAAAAGAAATTCACTAAAAATCGAAATCACAAATATTACAATTGGATCGATACGGTAGTTGGTACAACAACATCTAAGTCTTGGTCCCGAAATGATTTTCGGTCGGCTAACATGAATCAAGCTTTGAAACCATCAATGATCGTTACATAAATAACATAAAAGGAAAAAAAAGAGGGAAAAAATAGAGAAAAAAGCAAAAAAAAAAAGGAGAATGAATGTTAACCAAAAAAAAATGAAACATCCTGAAAAATAAATTAAAAGGTAACATGAAAAAAAAAAGAATCAGATTCCATCCACCATACGTATTCTTTCCCGCCACATTTGCCTCTCCATCTCCATACTTTCTCCAATTCCAAGAAACCGCATATCATTTTCAATCATCTTTATCCAAGTTTTCTTGGGTCTTCCTCTACCTTTCACAATATTACTTGTTCCCTAACTTTCTAGCCTCCTCACTGGCGTATCAACTGGTCTTCTTCTCACATGACCAAACCATCGTAATCGATTCTCCATCATCTTGTCTTCTATAGACGCAACTCTTACCTTCTCTCTGCTCACCTCATTTCTGAGTCGATCCTTGTTTGTATGACCACACATCCATCGTAGCATACGCATCTCCACCACATTCATCTTTTGAATGTGACACTATTTTACAGCCCAACACTCAGTGCCGTATAACAGTGCAGGCCTAATTGTCGTGCGGTAAAATTTACCCTTTAATCTATGAGGCATGTCAGGATCACATAAAACCCCGGGGGCACTCTTCCACTTCAACCACCCTGCCTTTATTCTGTGAGCCACATCGCCATCTATCTCTCCATCCTTTTGGATAATAGATCCAATATACCGAAAGAAAGTGGATCCATGAACAACTTTCCCATCAAATGTGATCATCCCTACCTCTCTATCACTATTTTTGCTAAACATACACTCCATATATTCAGTCTTACTTCTGCTCAGCCTAAATCCTCGAGCTTCCAAAGTATCCCTCCAAAGTTCCAATTTCTGTTGCACTCCAACCTTCGTTTCATCAATCAACACAATATCATCTGCGAACATCATACACCACAAAATGTCATTTTGAATTTCTCTTGTCAATTCGTCCATGACTATGATAAAGAGAAAAGGACTAAGAGC
Organism: Orobanche coerulescens; assembly: GCA_033398695.1. NCBI lineage: Eukaryota > Viridiplantae > Streptophyta > Magnoliopsida > Lamiales > Orobanchaceae > Orobanche > Orobanche coerulescens. The sequence goes on along the minus strand of CM065801.1, from coordinate 202,646,610 downwards.
ATATCCTTGATGCACCACAATCCTAATAGGGAATTCTTCTGTCCTCCAAACATTAGTACGTACACTTGTACTAGCTCCCTCATACATGTCCTTTATAATGTCAATATATTTCCGCGATACACCCTTCTTTGCTAAGGCCCACCAAAGTACTTCCCTTGGTACTTTGTCATATGCCTTCTCTAAATCAATAAAAACTATATGTATATCTTTCTTTTTATCTCGATAATGTTCCATCAACTACCAGATAAGATAAATTGCTTCCATGGTCGATCTTCCAGGCATAAATCCAAATAGATTTTCTGTTATCTTCACACATTTCCTGATCTTTTGTTCAATCACTCGTTCTCACAACTTCATGGTATGTCTCATTATTTTAATTCCGCGATAATTAGAACAATCTTGAACATCACCTTTGTTCTTATACAAAGGGACGAGAATACTTTTCCTCCATGCTGATGGCATCTTATTGCTTCTCCAAATATTATTGAAAAGCATAGTTACTCATTCGATCCCTCTCCCCCCAAACACCTCCAAACTTCAATAGGTATACCATCTGGTCCTTCTGCTTTCTTTGACCCAATCTTCTTCAATGCCATTGTCACTTCAACCTTTTGAATTCTCCTCTTAAACTTTTGGTTAACCATACTTGAGGAGATGTTTAAATTCCCAATATCTTGTTCTTAATGGTCATTGAATATGGTATCAAAGTATGACCTCCATCTCTCTTTTATCTCTTTTATCTTGAACCAAAACTTTTTTGTCAGAATCTTTCACACATTTAACTTTTCTAATATCTCGCGTCTTCTTCTCTCTCATCTGATACAGTAGTTGGTAATGGCCCAAATTTAATAACCATTATCAACCCAGCCCTAGTGCCTATCGCCCAGTATCTCCTTGAAAAGGAGGCTGGCGACTGGTGGGGGGTCCTAGAGATCGTACAATCAATTGGTCTGAGTTTAAGACCGTCATATTGTTCGTGGCCTATTAGATAGCATCATAATACATACTCCTTCACGTCTACACTTCATGATGTGTCAATATATGAAGCTATTATATTACTTATAATCAACACTTGGCTTATATTTGAGATCAAGTGAAGAGTGGGGGAGATAAAATCTGCTATTTTGATATGCGTATAAAATATAGAACTTGGCAGACTATGGTGGGTCTTATGTGTACTATACTGAAAGAATTTCAAGACCGTGCATTGTCTATCGAGATGGCATTTTCTATGACCGAGGTTGGCTTAAGGAGTAAGAAATAGAAGGTCTCAGGAGTTTTCTAGCGGTAAAGGTGGTGGTTCCCATAGGTCAAGGTCTTATCATCATGTGACTGGGCGAGCATCTTATTCGGCTGGTGGTTCCCACAGTTTTCATTCGACTAAGAGTCTTCCAGTTCGTGATAAGAGTTATTTCAATTGTAGCCGAACTAATGCTTTACGTGCTGTAAGAAGGGGCATTAAACAGCTCATTATTGTTGGGTTTGGCACCACCACTAGAAGGGGGATTGAATAGTGGGGTTAAGAGTGCCACTAGACAGGGGGTTGGATAGTGGAGTTAAGAGTATTGAACTCTTTTGCGATTGCCGAAGTGTAGATAAGTGAAGAAACAAATTACACAGAGATTTATAGAGGTTCGGCCAATATGCCTACGTCCTCTCTTCTTCACTTATCTTTTTCTATAGGTTCAAGATAAATCTTTTCACCTTGTCTTTGATTAGTCCGAGGAAAACCGTTACAATATTGTCTTCAATTGGTCCAAGATAAACTGTTACAATCTTGTCTTTTTATCGATCCAAGATAAAATGCTTTTACTTTTCTATCGGACAAGGAAACAACCTTTCTAGCTTTCTATCGGTACTAGAAAAACATTATTTGGATTTAGATTATGATTCTAACAATGCTGGATCCACGATCCTAATAACACCTAATCAAGTCTATAATCTTTGGTATGTGTCGTAGCATGCGTTATCTGCTTCGATGCATAATGCAGAACTCACTGTCTTGGTATGTTGTGTATGTTAATATTACTCATAGCAATACGTTAGCTTCACTTTTTGTTTTACTTCTTTGATTTTCCGTACGGCTCGTGCGTCTTCGACTACTTGTTGATTAAATGTTTTTAAATTTTATTTTTCGTTGTTCATCAATTTATCATCAAAACCTTTAATATGGATATATGGAATAAAATATTCCAACAATCTCCCCCTTTTTGATGAGGACAAAACAACAATCCTTGATGGGATTTATACCTGCAAGCATACAGTGCAAAAAATATACAGATCAAAGTTTTCGGCTTTATCCATTTTTGTTAGTCTCCCCATCATTTCTCCCATCATGTATTCTCCCCCTTTTTGTCATTAGCAAAAATTATATGGAATCACTAAATCAATAAAAACACTGTGACAAAAAAATGAGTATACTCTCACCCCCTAAAAATAGTAACTCCCTCTGAGATAAATACTAATTTATTTGAATAATTAATTTTGAATTTTGAGGATCCACCTTTGAGATGTAACACTTGCGGTCAGATGGGTCACAAAGCAATCTATTGCACTGGAGGGGACAAAACCTTTGACACTCAAGCTTCTACCCAAGTACTTAGAGAGCCGAGTGTGAATCAGCAGAAGCCAGCTAGCCAGCCACAACAGAATTTCGGTAGAGGCTGAGGATGGGGACAGTCCATTAGAGAGGGAGATTCTAGTGATGGTTCAATACATCCACGAGTTTATGAGATGCGCCGGGTGGATGATCCCAACGCGGCGGTGGCCTCAGGTACCATTCATATTCTATCTCATCCAATTCGAGTGTTATTTGATTCTGGTGCTACACATTCTTTCATCACCTTAGACTGTGTACACCATTTGAGTATTGATTACATAACTATTTGTGAGCCTTTTATTTTGAGGCTACCTAGTGGGGGATAGAATTGTGGGTAATCGTGAGATTAGAAATTATCCAGTGAGTAAATCAGAAGTTGATTGGGTCGTCGAATTTGATTGTGGTTGAGATCGAGGGCGAGGACTTGATCCTCAGTGATGATTGGCTCGAGAGTCATGGAGCGATTATGAACTATTGCACAAAGATTATCACTATGATGATTGAGGATGGATCTGAGTACTCTTTTGTTGGTCGTAAACTAGATAAGCATAAATTGCTTATTAGTGCCATGAATGCGTGAAACTCCTGGATAAGGGTTCCACGAGCTATTGGTGTTATGCTTTGAAGACGGAGGAGGGCAGAATCGGCTTTTCTTCGATCCCAGTCGTTAATGAGTATCCAAACGATCTTTCTGGATTACCGCCAGTTCAAGAGATAATTTTTTTTGTTGAATTAGAGCCTGACGCGGCACCAATTTCTAAAACGCCTTATCACATGACACCTTCAAAAATATAAGAGTTGAAGAATCAGTTGGGAGAGTTTTTGGGTAAGGGGTACATTAGACCAAGCGCTCCTCCTTGGAGCGCACCGGTCCTATTTGTGAGGAATAAGGATGGTTCATTACGTTTATGCATCAATTACCGCGAGCTAAATAGAGTGCCCATCAAGAACAAGTATCCGTTACCTCGTATAGATGACTTGTTCGATCAGTTGCAGGGAGCTACAGTATTCTCGAAGATCGATTTGAGATCGGGATACTATTAGCTTCGACTGAAAGAGTCCGACGTTCCAAAGACCACTTTTCAGACGAGATACGGACATTATAAGTTTGTGGTCATGCTTTTAGGACAGACCAATGTGCCAATAGTTCGTGCAATTAATGAACAAGACATTTGTCGAGTACCTTGATAAATGTGTGGTTGTCTTCATTGAAGACATTCTGATTTATTCTGGAGATGAAGAGGAGCATGCGCAGCACTTGTGTTTAATTTTAAACTTCTTGAGAGCTCAACACCTTTATATGAAGTTCTCGAAATGTAAATTCTGGCTGAAGGAGGTTATGTTTCTCGGCCACGTGATCTCGATCGAAGGAGTTCGTGTGGACCCGCAAAATATTGAAGCAGTGTTATATTGGACACCGCCTAAAAATGTAAAAGAGGTTCGAAGTTTTTTGGGCCTTGCTGGGTACTATCGTTGTTTTGTCGAGAGATTCTCTAAACTCGCTCGACTTACAGAGTTACTTAAGAAGATGGAAAGGTTGTCTGGACTGATTAGGGACAGCAAAGCTTTTGATGAACTGAAGAAGCATTTGACGTCAGCGTTGATTTTGGTCTTACCGCAAGGTAAAGAGGTTTTTGCAGCATACAGTGAAGCTTCGGGTCAGGGACTCAGATGTGTGCCTATGAAACATGATAAGACAATATCATTTGCGTCGCGGAGGTTGAAGCTGTATGAGATGAATTATCCTACTTACGACTTGAAATTGAAAGCAGTCGTGTTCGCACTAAAGATTTGGCAGCATTATTTGTATGGCTCTTCATGTCGGATCTACATTGATCAGAAGAGCTTAAAATACATTTACAGTCAAAAAAAGTTGAATAGGAGGCAACGCCATTAGTTGGAATTGATAAAAGATTTCGACTTGAAAATCCTTTACCATCCGGGAAAAGCCAATGCTGTCACGGATGCATTGAGCCGAAAGACGGTATCACTCCAGATGCTCGGGATCCTTACACCTCAATCAAAGATTCGGCAAGAATTGGTCGAACAAAGAATAGAAGTTTGACTTCAGATCGAAATTACTTCGTCTTTAGTTGATGACATCAAAGGGAAATAGTGGAGCGACCCGATGATTACTCAACTGAAAAAGATGTAATTGAAGGGAAAGCTCCTGGTTTTATGGTCCATGAGGACAGTATTTTGAGATTTCAGGGTAGACTTTGTGTTCCAAATGATTTAGAGTTGAGACAGAGGATACTTCGAGAAGCCCATGCTACGCCTTACTCAATCCATCCAGGAACGAGTAAGATGTACAAAGATTTGAAGCAAAGTTTTTGGTGGAATAATATGAAGAAGGATGTCACAGAGTTTGTTTTGCGGTGTTTGACTTGTCAATAAGTAAAAATCGAGCATCAACGACCAGCGGGGTTGTTGAAGCCATCGGAATGCCGAGGACTAAGGTTGGAATGAATATGATTTGGATAATCGTCGATCGATTAACCAAGTCGGCATATTTCCTTGGTGTTAAGGACACTTGAGGACTAGAGAGGTTGGCTCGAATATTTATAACAGAGATTGTGAGATTGCACAATATACCTAAAACTATTGTATCTGATCGAGATGGCCATTTGTGTCGCATTTCTGGTAGGCGATCCATCAGGCCTCGAGTACCGAGTTGAGGTTGAGCACATCTTTCATCCGCAGTCAGACGGTCAAATCGAGAAGATGATTCAGGACATGTTTCGGACTTGTGCCCAAGACTGGAACAGTGATTGGGAACTACATTTGCCGTTGATTGGGAGTCTACTTATAAATAATAGTTGGCATACATCGATCAAAGTCATTACTCACCACTCTTTTTGTCCATTTCCGTAACTCTGACCGCTGCTGTGGTGCATCGTAGTTCTCTTCTCTTACAATACTTATGTAAATTTGGATGGCAGACTTGGTCACAACAATTCATGAGAACTGGTTTAGTGCAAGATGCATCAACACATCAAAACCTGCTGGGGAAGGTGCAATTGTTATGCAAACAGCGGCATATATTTGGTTGCTCTGTAAGTATATAATTCTATACAACATGTTTATCTTATCTTTTGGACATCAAATGCACTTTAATCTCTCTCTATTTTCGTCCCACTTTTCATTTTATACTTGCCTTTTGTTTCACAGGTATAAAGAAGGTTCCATTGGTCCGGCATCTCGTGCTATGGCAGCTGCTGATCAGTTAATTGGGCAACTAGGCCAAAAAATGATCGTCCTCCTCCAGACGACTTCACTTTTTTAGCTGCTCCAGATGTTGTGCAGTGTTAGGCCAGAAACTGACACTACAAAAAGGACTCTGCTGCAAGTCTATCCCAGGAAGCTTTTGTATAGGCTTTTGTTGTTATGGTATTATTATAGATAGTTAGGTAGGGATGTATAATCCCCTTTCTGCTGCTCCTCTGAGAAACCTCCTAGCACGCAGACTCTTGTGGCCATGTGCATTGGTGATGTTTTAATGAAGCTATTGAAAAACCATGTCTGGTCGCAATATGACTAAGGAAGGCCCTATCCTATCACTTTGTATGATATTTACGTTCTGAAATAGACAGATTTGTTAGATATGTTGTTTCTCATGTTTGTTGGATCTTATGCGGATAATTTGTTTAAATTATTTCCATTTGTAACACCGCCTTTTCGTGAATGACCAACCGCTCCATATGTAAAGACAAATTGGAATGGCGTGGGGGGTCTTGCCTGCTTTATATGACCCAGTGTTCATGTGTTACTTGTTGCTTTTCCACCACCAGGTGTGATATTTGTCCTGCTCCACTTAACACAGTCGGTTGATAAGCCAATAGGTTATGCACCATACAACTTACCATCTTTTCTAACTTAAAAAATATGTGAATTTAAACCTGATAGCTTTTTAACCGTTGTTTTCAACCGTGTTTTCTCCTTTTACAGGAGATCAGGGATTCCTCAATTCATATTACTCTGACTTTCCCAATGTACGTGTTTTCGATCCAAACTTGTCCCCAGAGGAGTTGAAATCCAGACCTGTTCCGAAAATGGAGAGACTATCAACATTGTATAATGCAGATGTTGGTCATTACATGCTATCTAACAAGGTACATAATATATAGGTACTGCTGAGAGGATGGTTCTTTCCTTGTAACTTAAGTAAGTAGGGTCACCGAGACAAGATTGATATATGACTCTGTTTAAGCTTCATTATGATTTATATACTTATTTGAGTTCGGTTTAGATAGAATCAATGTAAGCCAGGTTTGATTGCTTTATCTGATATATGCTTAACTTGTTTGAGAGAATCCCACAGTTACATTTGCCTAATGGCTATAAATGGTATTGTTCAATTCATATGATTTTATTTGTTTTTATATGTAGTATCCTATGTCCTATTGACCCGTATTGTCTGTAATATCTATATCAGTATTCTCAAAGGATTTATCGGTGGTGCCGTTAGTAGCACAGATTCTTGTGGAGATTTTATCTTACTGTCTTATTTTTAGGGCACCTAGTCTGAATTGCTGTCAAGTGCTGCAACCCCTCATGCATATTCTTATTCCATTATTAAATCTTGAATAATGAATATATTATGTAGAATATTATTTTACACACACTTACTTGCATACAAAATATATGCATTTGTCTCTCAGTATTCCTTTTCAATTCAAATCATCTAACATTCTTCTTGGATAAAGTACACTTATAATCCAAAATAAAGGAGAAAATGTGGTGGTTTGATGTAGTTGGAAGTATTTAATGAATTGTAGCATTTCTAAAGTGATATTTTCTCAGACGAAATGTAGCACTTCGTATAGGACGAAATCCATATCCATACTTAATATTAAAAGAGAGTCGCAAAAAAATTTTAAGAGACATGTGTCATTTCCACATTATTTCTCTTTTTAAAAATCTTAAAAAAATGGATATTTAGTCTGAGAGGGGAGCTAGAGGGTTATTCCATATATAATATCTACCACACACACATAAGGTTGTTAACGAATCTAATTTTTTTTATTCGATTCGTGATTCGAATTTGTTTAGGCCGATTCGTATTCGTTTTTTTCGAATTCGAATTCGAATTCTACTTTATATTCGCTAACATAACGAATCAGAATACAAATCTGATGGTATTCGATTCGTTTTGTTCACGAATATTCGATTCGAATTAATTATTTATATATTTAGTATATTATATATAATCAAAAGGGTTTCATTTCATTTCTCCGCCTTCTTCTACTGCTGGTCCTGTTTTCATATCACATTATGGTGGTTTTTGGCTTGTATTTTTTTTTGGTGAATTGTATTATTATTTTTAGGTTGTATTGCAATTTTTTGCGATAAAATTTTGAATCTTTCATTCAATTCTAAGAAAAATAAAATCAAATCGAATGCTCGAATCGAATCGAATAATTCGAATATCATATCGAATCGAACTCGAATCAACTTTTAATATTCGAAAAAAATCAAATCGAATCGAATAGTTTGAATAGTTTCACGAATATGAATCGAATAAAGTGGTATTCGCTTCGATTCGATTCGTTTACAACCCTACACGCACACACACGCACATATATATGGCAAGTTTGACGCACGAAATACATATATTGCATGCATAAGCCAATTTGAACCGTACATTACACACAGATCAATGATTCAGATTTATTCTCAATTCACAACATACAATCATTCTCATATGATCTTAAATATATATATATTTATATTTATATATAGGGGTGGGTTATGGAGTGAAATGGTATAAGTGTAAGAAATAGGAATGATTGTAAGCTATTGATTCTTGGAGATTAAGGGCCCAGATTTCATTTTGGTGTGCTAACACGGGAAACTAGGAGTGCTAACGAATTTAATTATCGGGAGTACCAATGTAATTTGACTAATTTCACTTATGGGAAGTTCCTACAATCATGGGAAGTTCCTGTATTCATGAGATTTCATATTTTAGGTTAATATCTATTTTTTATGGGATTTCATATCTTTTAGTCGTTCAAATATTTTATATTTTTGGTGTATTTATTTTATTTTTTTTAAAACTAACATTATTTTTTTCTATTTAATTTGTATTTTTAAAAATCGGAACTGTTGTGCTAACCATTTGTTTTGTGTGTGCTGCAAATTGGAAACCAGAGTGCGGTTCTGGTTATGTTCCAATTATGTGATTTTTTTGTTATGCTTTATTGTGTACAATGCAGTCAATTTTGATACAAGATATAATACCTAACACACTAAGATATATGTTCCAAGATATATATACATGGTATACGTGTCACGATAAGCACCACAAGTTATATTACCTAGCACGTTATTCATATCAACGTTGCACACATCTGTTGAATAGTAATTTACCACAAGTTATATAAACTAGTACGATAAGCACAACAAGATATATTACCTAGCACACTATTCATATCAACGTTGCACACACGGTATAATACCTATCATGTGTCACAACATAAGCAGAAACTTGTACAACATTAATTTACCTAAATTCAAAACATATCAATTCAAATTATTTATCTTCAAAAAAAAAAAGCACAACACATTGTATCAAAATTGACTGCATTGTACACAATAAAGCATAACAAAAAAATTCACATAATTAGAACATAACCAGAACCGCACTCTGTTTACAATTTGCAGCACACACAAAACAAATGATTAGCACAACAGTTCCGATTTTTAAAAATACAAATCATATAGTTTTTAAAAAAATAAAAATAAATACACCAAAAATATAAAATATCTGAACGATTAAAAAATATGAAATCCCATAAAAATATATATTAACTTAAAATATGAAATCCCATGAACATAGGAACTTCCCATGATTGTATGAACTTGCCATAAGTGAAATTAGTCAAATTACATTAGTCTAATAATTAAATTCGTTAGACTCTAGTTTTTCGTGTTAGACACCGTAACGAAATCCTGCCATTAATCTCCAAGGATCAATGGTCTACAATCATTCCTATTTCCTACAAAAAAAAAAATTCCTACCTGAACCTATCCATATATATATATATATATATATATATATATATATATATATATATATATATATATGCCCTTACCAAAAGCAAAGAAGAAAAAAAATATGTCTTCGTGCTACACAGTGATGCTTTTTTCTGAGTGCAAGCATCATATGCTACAACCAAATTGGCAACAATATGAGCTATTCCAAGAAGTATTAGCGCAGATAGGCTTAGAACATAAGCATCATGGCTCGTCCCGGCCTCACACTTGAAGAAAGGTAACTTCACATGCTTTTTATAGCCAAGAAGAGAACGAGGAATGTTAAACGAAATATATAATATTAATAAGTCTAAAATAAGTTAATTTTTTCGGACATATTAGAGAATGTTCGCAATGTCTCCAAGAGGGAAAAAAAAAAATGATTATCATCAAATGCTGGAAAATGCTCACATGCTTTTCGGCTGCTAAGGCTTTGTTTGCTAGGAATGCTGCGATGCTGCTTATTAATGCTGCGATCGAGACACAAACTGCTGTTCATGCTGATCTATCCAGTGGATAGTAGACCGAGAAAGAGCTCCCTGTGATTCACTATACACCGGGACCCCTTAAGCCTTGGGACTGGTGGACATCTTCTTGGCTTTTGAAACCTATTGATGTCTGGCAGGTAATTATCCTCTTTCTGTCTTTTATTAATGTTGTAAAAGAGGCTATACTGCCTATGCAATCATGTCTAGCCAGTTGAAGTGTGTGATAAAAGCTTGTTGACTTATTTCTTCTTACCTTGGTGGTGTCCTTGAGGATGATGTAAGGGAACAGCTTGGGGAATCCCTTCCTGGAACAAGAGGCGGCCAAAATCCTAATAACTATTTTCTCTCTTTCTGCTACCATTCTGTGCTTTACTATTCTGCTGCTATCATTCATATATGAAGGTAATTTATATCATGAATTTAAGTTTATATTCTTGTCTAATCTCGAGCGTTAAGCACATAGGGCTTGAAATAAGTCACGTAATACTGTATTTTCTGCAGAACCGAGAGTAGTTTGGTAGAGGCTCGCAATGTGATCAAGTCAGACACATTTAATATAAGATTAGATCAAGTGGACCACTTGCTTATACAACTATTTCAGCATCAGCAACCAATTCAATCCATCAGGTTGGTTTTCTGTGTCTTCTGGTTTGTTTTGACATTTGAATCCTCCCTCTCATTTGAGGTCTTTCTATTGTAACACCCCCAAGATGATTAGGGCATATTACAGCGCCGTGGACCGCACACATTGGAATCCACCAGGCTAACGTACCAATATGACATTCGACAAAGACATCATTAACACACAGACAATTTCTCAATCCACGACATTTAAAACCAAAGACTAGAATTTGACAATACAATTTGACATCAAATCCATTCCCAAAACTGGTACACAAAATTAATAAATTCAAGAAAGAAGTACTCGAGTACTTAAGCAAATGACATAATAAAGAAATCCCAAAACAAGACACCATTAGACAACCACTGAACAGAATCACGCATGCCCATCATCCTCGTACGGCTCGCATGCTCCTTTGCTTCCATGACATGTACCTGAAATACAAAAGTATTTCCCCCATTTAAGGGGTTAGCGACAACTGCTAGTGCAAGTACAATCCATTTGAACTACCATTCTAATCAGATGAAAATATGCGCCAAATATTATTTTAGAAATCATTTATATTCCGGAATATTTACGGTGCACAAGCACAAAACACATTTCTCCAACAAAACAATTCAAAGTTAACCGTTGGTCACGGCCACCGTACCCCGCAGAGCCCCGTCGGACATTCCTGGGTGGTTAGAGGCCCCGTCGGACCGTCCCTAGGTGAACATACACATATCCATCCATACAACCACGAAAAGCCATAATTCAAGTACTAGAACGCGTAAACAAATGTAAAGTACTTGCCTTTGAGACATCTTCGAAGTTTTGGGAATGAATAACCACTACGAACGATCCGGATGGAAAACGACAGTTCCTAAACGAAGGATTAACATAACTCAGTCCTAACGGACAACAATAGTCGAATGAAAAACGCCCAAAAACCCGATTACAAGATATGACAATATACGTTCAATCGATACGGGCGAGGGTTTACGCAAAATCTCCCCGAATCGATAATTTGCGGATTAAACTTGATGAAATCGGATTGGGAATCACCCAATAACAATAATTGGTAAGGAATAATACAACATACTTGAACAATTCGAGTTTAAATGAACAAAAGCCGAAAACCCCCCAAAATTGACAAAGTAGAGTTCTAAGTCAAAATACCTTGAATTGTAGTGGAGAAGATGGATTAAGATGATGATGTACTAAGCTTGGATCACAATAATCGGTCTGCAATGAGACTCCACGGATTACTCTCCACAAATCGCCCTAAAATCGCCGGAATCGCCCAATGGAAGGGAAGAGGAGGAAAAATGACGAGAAAAGGGGCTGATGTCCTATTTATATCAGGTATAGTTAGCGCACGCTAACCATCAAAATATAGCGCACGCTAACGGGGTTGCTAGCAGTCCAGTAGCTGCTGCCCGGCATCGCTAGCGTGCACTAGACATGTTTAGCGCGCGCTAAATACTATTCGATAGCGTATGCTACGGAAGCCTAGCGCACGCTATCGGATGGTCAGTGTACAGGATTCTGGGTTCAGAATCCCCACTGCCCAGTATGCTAAAGTCGTTAGCGCACGCTAATAACAACGAGTTAGCGTACGCTAACTGTACATCGATAGCGCATGCAAGGAGATAAGGAGTAGCGTGCGCTACACACGCAGCAGTTCAGTACTGCTCAGTTCAGTAAGCTGCTGCAGAAGGTACGAAACTCGAAACGCAATACAAGGCCAGAATCCAGAAACTTAAACATGAAATATACAAGACGACGGAGCTAAGCGCTGAAAGAAAATACAATTCCGACTATCGGGGAATCCGAAATACGACAATTAAGATGAAATTCCCTAAACTTATAGAAAATTACAAAAATGGCCCAAATGTCGGATTCACAAACCGAAACTCACAACACGAACAACTCAACCATACGAATTTATGTAAACAAAGAAACAACGAAAACGAACGAGTTTTACGAGAATCGAACGTACATACGACGAAACATAACATAAAGTGGAATTACGTAAAAATATTTCCGAAACTCGTCCAAATGGAAAAACTTCAAGAATAAAGTAGATTCAAAACGTCGAAACGGTTACAAGCGAGTCGATAAAAATACTAAAAATAGAAAGGTACGGATATTACATACATGACCTAGTCATTTGATCTTGATGAGGGAGACAGACAAAACCTTCCAAAATCACTGATACAGGGTCCCACGTTGTTTTCCTGAATAGGAAGTTATATCTATCTGTCTACTACTATCATCAAATGTCCTGGTCAATGTAGTCTGTTGGGATTCGGTGCCTAAAATGAAGGCCCAGCGGAAGCGGTAAAACGAAAATTAATTCGATTCGAATCCCTACGAGGATCGATCGAGCTACGTATATACGAATATCAAAACGAATAACAAGAGATATAGAAACTCACCCTTGTAGTCCGTTGATTAGATGGATAACCTTCTCTTGAGCTATTCCCCAAGCTTTGCTTGATCTCTACGAATCTATTCCGCTTCAAGCCCTTGAACGATCCAACGCCGAAAGCACCGCGTCTCTACTTGCCACGCGCCGGAAAAACGAATGGAATGACAACACCTTGCTATCCTCCGAGGATACGGCTAGAGCTAGGTGATGAAGCTTTTTATTATTACACTCTAAGTGTATAATCTCTCTCTCTCTCAATATATCTTGAACAAAAAAAAAAAGAAGAAGATGAAGAAGAAGAATCGAGTGATATGAAAAAAAATTCAATGTTCTCTCTCTCCAACTAATGATTATTCACGTATGGAATCAAGTCATTAGTATTTTGAGATTGTCTTCTTATCCCTTTTATTCAACTCCCCACATGTACATCTCATTATTATGAGAATCAAAGCCCCACCACCTCAATGATCAACCATTAAATAATGGAACAAGGATCCATATGAAAGTGGGTGGAAATGTGGGGGGCGGCCCATGTAGAAATCGGACAAGTTCGGTTCGTTTCGGACTCCCGCGAGTCCAAACAGATAAACTCTGATTCCGTTCCAATGTATTTATACCAATTAATTAATCCAATTAATTAATCATATCAAACACATAATAACATAATTAATTTCTCCAAGAAATAATTATATTCATGAATTAAATTAATCACCCAGTGAAATATTTAATTCATTAGGTCGTAAATCAATTTATCCAATAAATCAATTTAGACATCTAATGTCCCGAATTAGATATCCAATATCTAATATTCATAATGAGAGAATTAGCTTGATTCATTCCGTCGTCAATCCTAATGCGCGACTCGGTAGGTCCGTCTCAGTCAGCAATGGGAGGAACGAAAGAGTAGTAGCACCACCTAGCGGCTGGCGGCTACACTGCACCCCCGAGAACGAATGATTGGGATCATTCAAGAACCATTCTGTCGTGAATATCAGTATACGTATAAACCCTTCTTTCAAATGTCCCGATCAAGTTATAGGGTCACGGTCAGTCAAACCCTATCTGTACTTGACGCTATGCATGCGTTAATGCAAATTGAGATCATCGAGCTCTCGTGTATCTAATACAACTAGCTCCAATGCTTTGGCCAAAGACTTATGATCTCATCAGCAAATAACCGCATAGGACATATAACCCGTTCACTAACAGGAGAAAGAATTCTATCTTGGTATTCAGTAGGACCTGCTACTTGCCCGTCAAGATGCACGTCGAGGTTGACCCCCGCCTTCCGGTTTACAGGGTCGAACTACTCTAATGAAAATCTTGACGTCACAAGCACATCCCTACTAAATCCTCAAGTCGAAGGTTCATGAATATCTATCACAACCTTTCGATTCCGTCATTGACTATCCCGGAGTGAAATCCGTGTGACGAATCGAGAGTGAGTCGGTTCGAGTATACTAATCCAATTAGCATACCTATAACGTGTGCTCCCACTAACCATTAATGTTCGACAGGCACTCTCCATGTCAAAGAACACGTCATACAAGTCTTCACATAAACTTAACGCCCAGTCAAGTTTCATCGACTTGCGAACGATTAAGTATTTGAGCTATAAACCTTTCCAGTTCCGACCCCCTTATCCAATATGGAGTGGAACGTTTTGCTCTCAAATACACGGACTAGTTTCTATATGTATATTTACGAGTTAGGAATGCCAGTAACTACCAGTAAATAAAGAAACATCCATTGCCTTATAATAGTGATTTACATAATTACAAGTACAATGCCCTCACTCAATCATCCTCTGAGTGGCATTCGAGGGCATACTCCCAACAGTCATGTCATGGATTCAAATAAGAGAATGCATAACCTCTAGTTGGACTTGCATACTTATATTTATAATTCTTGACATATTAAGATTTTTCTTTGGTGTCAAGTAGCTCTCGAATGGTTCTCAGTGCAAGGTTCCAACCTATTTGGGCGATATTTCTGTTTCTGTTTAACGGCTGGAGCGGTGTCTCTTAGACTAGCTCTCTTGATTGTTCCCCAGCAAGTGATGCCATGGACTGGTTTGATTTTGATGTGTGAATGGACATTCACAATGTTTATTGTACTATTTGGAGGTTATCTTCATTTGGTTTACTGGTGGGGCAAACATATGGAATCACGAGCAGCACGCACCCTCATCACTTCCCGAGTCTTTGGATTATGATTCTGGAAAACGTATGTCATCAAGAGTAAATTTTATTATGTGGTTTTGTCAATTTTGACGCTGAGATACATTTTTCTTAATTTATTTTTTCTTCAGTAAATTAATTTATACGGTATTTACAGGTCATCAAAGACAGATATCATCGTGTGATGCTTCTACATGGTACTATGGATTAGGGATGGCCTTGTTGGCCATTGGTGCTCCATCTTTGCCTTGTCTTTTCGGAATAACTGTCTTGTTTTTAAGGTAATCCGCGTTTTAATGTATTACAAAAGTTTAAAAAATGCATGAAAACCTTTTTTGAGGGTGAAACTTGCATCTTTGTGGTTCCAGAAGTAGCTCTTTGTTGCCGGTGTTGCTGTCTTTGTTATCACTAACTAATGACTACTTGTCAGATTTCTATTGTGATTCAACATTTAAAGTAGAAAAATAATAAAATTTTGAAATGGACCAGCTTTTATAATTTCGACATATTACTGTGGTGGCTTGTATATGCATGTACTGTTTTAGGTCAACTTTATGAGTTAAGTGTCATATTACTGTGGTGGCTTCTATCCCATCGTTCAAATTGCAAAATCTAGTTGGCCTTACCCGGCAGAATTGTATCTATGCACATTTTCAGATTCTCTTTTTATTCTACCAGTTAGTTCTACTGTCACATTGGTTCTGCAATCAGGTAATTTTAGATTTATGTCGCTCATGTCTACCGTGAAGCAAATCAAGTGTTTTGCTAGTTGATGGAGCTGGTATTCTCTCCCTCCGAGGGGGGGTTACCCCTTTTTCCGTCTTAAATTTTATATACTACCCTAATCTCTTAACCAAAATTATGTGATTTATCTGGTCAATTTATTGCATTTTCAACAAAGTATTATTTGGTCTTGCTTCTCAAACATATTATTTTTATCACTTACTCACAATCCACTCATTCCCCCCTCCCTCGATAAACATGACATGTGAATAGTACAAAATCTAAAAGGTACATTTAGATTAAATGTGTTTGAAAAACTAAACCAAATACTACTTTGATGAAAGCACGATTAAATTGAGTTTGTCTATCATGTGCAATGTTGCACATGTCGAAACAATTAAAAGTAGCAAGTTTTTATTGAAAAAACAACAATTATTTATTAAAAAATTATATATTTAATACAAAATTGGGATTGATAATGGATTTTTATAATGATTTATTTTCATTTCTAACTAAATATAAAGTTTGACATGTAACTAACGGAGTCTACCAGTTCCTAACCTTATTACTTCGAACATTTCAATAACATTTTATATTTTAAAAACTTTGTTGTTCAACTTTCTTCAGTCCTTCTCCTTAACTAATTTGAACCAGCAAAAAGTTTTTTTTTTACATTTCTTTTTATTTGGAATGACATGACAATTAGGATGGTAAAATTCTTTAGGAAGAAATTGAAAATATGACATGACATGACAACTTTCTATATTCTAATTTTTTGTTTAAATCCTTCAATAGTTTATTCGTTCATGTTAGAGATTCCTTCTTATATTGATGCATGATGTCAAACCGTCAATATCCGCAATAAATCATAGAGGCTTGAATTATTTTTCTATATAATTGTAGTTTCATTTGATGTATAATTTAAAAAAATTGGTATTTTTTAATATTTTTTTACAATTTTAGATGCCCATATTTTATGCTAAAGAGTCTCACATCGGATAAGAGATGACCTGATAATGTGTTTATAAGTGGGGGCAAACCTCACGTCACAAGTCGGTTTTGTGGGGTTGTGTTAGGTCCAACCACGATTTCCAAGACTATAAATATTAACTTGAGTAGACTATAAGAACTTATTTTAAAATTTTGATAACTATAGAAATCTATTCATTGTTATATTTGTGAAGGAAACATCTTATATTTACCCAAGTTTTCAAATATCTATAGTACCCAACAAAAGTTGGAGATTGGACTGTCATAGAAATCACATTAGGGGTCGCAGTCATGATTCGATGTCTCCCCCATGATTCACCATTAACCAATAATTCCATGCCACCTCATTCCATGATTCAACCATGCCTCATCATACTTTTTTAGTGGCAACCATGATTCTATGCCTAAACTAATTTTATTTTTTATTTTTTATATTCATAATTATATTAACCAATTTAATAAAAATATTATATTTCATTAATAATTAAAAGAAAATTACATAATACTTATTAGAAAGAAAAAAATAGGAATCACTAGTCATCGAGGTATGGTAAGTCTTGAGCCGCTACGTGCTCCGTAAGATCATATCTGAGACGGTTATGGGTATCTTCGTCGAGTAACTCCGGTAGTACATTCGGGTCATAAACTGGCGCGACCGGCTGATCTATTATATGAACTGGTGATATTGCCTCTTGTCGTCTTTTAAAATCATATTGTTCAATATAATACACGTATAAACGAGTTTTCGAATCTTTCGACGGACATAGCCCGGAGCGGACGACTGAGAATAAACCATTTTCCCTTAAGACGACCAAAAGCTCGTTCGACATCCTTTCTTGCAGACTCTTGTAGCTTCTTGAATCTCTTTTCCTTCGAGTCAGTGGGATACGGATATGCTTTAACAAACGTTGAATACTTAGGATAGATTCCATCGGTAAGATAATATCCACGTTTGTAAAGCCGTCCACCCAAATAAAATGAACTGTTTGGCGCCGTTCTATTTCGCTCCGTAAGATACAATGGAGACTGATTCAAAATATTGATATCGTTGTTTGAACCGGGAGGACCAAAAAACGAATGCCAAATCCACAAATCATTTGAAGCGACGGCTTCAAGCATAATAGTCGGGTATTGGTGATCACCTCTCTTATATTGGCCTCTCAAATGTCTAGGACAATTTCGCCAAACGAAATGTGTACAATCAATGCTACCAAGCATTCCAGGAATGTGATGTTTTTCTTCATGTGCCTCGAATAAGCGTGCAACGTCATGGATTGTCGGCCTACGTAAGAACTCTCGACTATATAATATAATTATCGCATCGCAAAAATTATCAAGGCATTCACCTACAAAATATTTAGTAAATAAACAAAAATAAATAAATAACGAAAATTTAAAAAAAATAACGAAAAAAGTAAATAAATAACGAAAACTAATTAAAAAAAATAACCTGACGTTCTTCGTGCCATGTTTAAATAGTCATCAAATCTATCCGGAGGTTCACCCGTTGCGAGTTGCCGAATGGCCGATGTGCATTTTTGTAACGCCGTGAAACTTTTTTTCCCCTCGCGTCTTGACCCGCTTGAAACCATTCGAAATTCGCTTCAATATCACCAACAATTCTTAAAAACAAGCTTTTATTCATACGAAAACGGTCGCGAAAAATATGTTCGGGAAACTTTGGTCGTTCGACGAAATAGTCATTCATTAGAGTTTGTAAAGCTCTTTCACGAAAATGGGTGACATACCCCCGGATTTCGGTAGAGCTTGCCGTGTCTTCAATGGAATCGTACGCGGATAAAAAAGTTTCGAAGGTACTACCGGATAACCATAGTTCGGAAGAGTCGGCGGGAATAATTAACTCGTCCTCGGATGAAGAAGAGGAGAATGAAGACATGGTTAATAAAATCTGAATTGTTTGTGTGAATTGATGATAAATATTGTGTGAATTGTTTGTGTGAAATTATGGTAAATATTGTGTGAATTGTATGTGATTTATATAGGGAGAATTTTTCTTTTTTTTTTTTGTAAAAGGCTCAAACGGTCAAAACAATTAAGGGACCAACGGCTATATTTTGAAACTTCCACTCCATGATTCTTCGGTATCATATGCCGATCAACCCATGATTTCTCCATACCGCCCCTATGGCAATGGTGTTGCCGAACGGTATGAGGCATGCCGAACCCCATGATTCCTCCACTGCCACTGCCCTAAGAGCATCAAAAAAATTGTGAGGTAGATATACTATGTGGCATCAAAATCGAATTAAAGCTTTAGGCCCCTTGCTATTTTTTATTTATTTTGTTTCATGGTCCAAAGTTCAAACTACAATTTATTCTTTTATAAAATTTGGTTGGGTTTAGTCCATTTTTTTTTGTCAAGGGTGTTTAGTCCACTTTACTCTTGTATAAAACTGATTTATCATTTAAGAATTCTTATAAATATTGGAGTGTTATGGTTCGAATCTTTTTTCTTTAATCTTAATTTATTATAGTTGTATAAATCAATTATTTTTTTATTTTAATTGTATAGTCTCCTTTGTCTTGATTTTGTAGTCTATTTTATTTGAATTCTACAGGTTATATATATCCTCTTCCTGATTCAGTTCTTTTTATCTCTCTAAATATTTGTTACTAATTTAATTTTTTTAAATGCAAGTATAATAAATAATACTGTTTAAAATTTTGTAATAATTAATCATGGTCAGATTGCAGAACTCAGCAGCGGTGCACAAAAAGAGCAATTTGTGTATGTATATACTAACTAGATCAGTTATTGATCAGGATTAGGCACAAATGCTTGCTTACACACTTGTTAGTAAAAAATATTGAAAAAACAATGATTCAAGTCTACGCTGATTTTGACAAACATGTGTATTTTTCAGTTTAATATGCACGTTTAGAAATTAATAATAAAAGAAAAAACATAAATGAAATTGAAAAAATCGTATTGCTGACATACTCTATTTTCTTCTTCTTTTGATAGGCAATTAAAAAAACTCATCGCATTGTAACTTCCGATAGATTTTATGCGACCAAGAGTTACAATCCAATAAACCCGTGGAGCAATCACTTTCTATTTCGTATCACTCTATTATATTCCTCGTAACATATCCAAATATTTCAGGAAAGCTGATCGGCATTCCAGCAAAGTAGCATATTTACATCATTCCATATATCTATCTTTCTATGCTGTTTTGTAATTCTGCAACATCCATGTTTGTGGCATTCAAAATCTATTAGTAACTTTATAACAACTGATTAAACAATGATTTTAACAAGTCCCATTTGGGTTGGCCTGGTGGCATTGACTTGGGTCTTGGTTGGGAGTGTGCTCCTCCTCAAGGTCTCAGGTTCGATTCTTTCCGGTGCCAATTTGAGTGGGCTAATTTAGCTCCTTCAAAAAAAACAAAGAACAATAAATTACACCACAAAAAAGTGGATGTTAGTTGTAAGAAATGTGCAAGTACATATCACTGAGGAAACTTCATCGCTTGCAGGCTCTACTGATTACAAGATAAAGCAAGCTGATATTGCTGTGCATATTACGTTTTTATGATTTTTTTTTTTTTTCGAACCAAGATTTTACCGAAATCGTCTAGATTTGATGCCTAAACACGGTTACACAGAAATGTAATTGAGTTTAATTAACGGCGATCCACTGTATAGTTTTTAAATTCATACAAGTACACATTTAGAATCTTAAGTCAAATGAAGGCCTACCACATGTTCTAACGTAAGTGTTAATAGAACAAGCTGTTTGAAGATATTGTACAAAAAACATTCCTTCAGAAGCATTTCCGGTGAAGAATGGAAGGCCCGTTTTCGTCATAGTTTGCCTTACTTACATCCTGATTTTGAGGAAAAACTACTTTGGCAAGTATGGCACCTCCCACCCATGCAGAATACATAGTTAGATTTTCTGGCATATATTCTAGAGGCTGCAATAAACCAGAGATTATGCCAATAGCATAAATTATTAGATAAATAACTATAGGGATCATGCACAGAGAAGTACAAGACAAAGGCTATAATGCCTTAAGAGACATGTTAGTTACATGATTTAATTCACAGAACAAATTACCTTAACCTGAGGCAAATGAACATGAGAAAGATTCCTTCTGAAATCTCTCTTTAAAACCTGCAGCAAGAAGCAATGTTAGCATGTTAGAATGTAGAAATAAAACAATAGCATACTCATAAAGAAAGAGGTCAAATTGCTTTGAGATGACCCTCATCTTATCATGAACAAAACAACTTAAATGTAAGATTTTGATAGGCTAAAATCAAATGTAACCTATAATGGCTTAATATTCAGCTATATTACACTGCAATTTAGAAAAGCACATGACCACATATACAGCAGAAAATTGTGATTCCACTTTGTAGAAATATGAATGCAGAGATAAAATATATATTAATTATTCTTTAAACACAAAAAAGAAGAAGAAATTTTAACAGATTAGAATTGAAGTTTATGTTTTGATCAAACTTGTACTTGATTCGCCAGAAGTCCAGAATTAACAAAAATAATAATTTAACAGTCATAGAAGAAGTGCCACCACAAACTACAGTATTTTCAAGAAGTTGCCGATGATTATCAGATGTCATGGTAGAAATAGTACGCACAAGCTGCTCTACAATACCATGAGTCTCTAAACCCAATAGACTTGGCTGGAATAAAGCTTCACCAACTGTATATCTTTCTCTTCCAATTCTTATCACTTGCCCAAGAAAGTTAGTCAAAGGACCATCACCTTCCAGAGCATCTCCGTGATCATAATGTTCAGCATACATGAAACTGTGATGTCCCCCATCGACTAGCAGAGAGCAGGGCGAAGTGCCTTATATGTGCATGCGGAACTCCAATAGCATGAGGCCTTTTGGGAGCCCATTGGCTTCGGGGTGATGAGAACTCCGAAGTTAAGCGTGCTGGCGCGAGGAGCAACCGCAGGAGGGGTGACCTCCTGGGAAGCTGCTCGTTGGGCTCCCAGAAACAAAACTGTGATGGCCGGCTCAGAGGAGAACGCCCAGAGCGGACAATATCATGCTACGACGGAGGGGTCCCGGGATGTGACAGAAACCGATAACTTACTAAAATTGATCAAACAAATAAGATCACATGTATCAGGTCGGATTAACCACATTCTTCCTCTGTAATAGATATGGTGACAAATCTACTAGAGCCCAGCAAATCCTTATGAACTATGATATAACTATTGTAGGATGCGTCCATGGTAAATTACTTTCATATAAAGAAGAAACAGATTTAGACCTGAAGTAATTTTCAATTTAATTTCCTAAATGATAATCTCTCCAACACATCTATCTAGTTGTAAAATGTTTGAGATTTCGAGACTTCCAACTTGAGATAGTTTCATATTTCAAAATTCATATCTCTAAAATAGAATCTTAAATAACATGAATAAGGCAATCAGATGTTTTCTGATGAAAAGCTTGTAGAGACCTTGTAAAAGGCCATAAAAAACAAAAATCCAGCTCAGACACATTAGAACGAAAGAAAACTTCATCTGATCAGACAAAAACATAATGTTTCACGTTAATAAGGAATAAAACAGAATGTTTTCAAGGTAAGCCAACTCCTCTCTTCTGCTTAAGCTTTGTTTAAATCGAGAACAACAATAAAAAAGTAAATAAACCCTCCTCTCGCCTTATTGATTCAACTCATCCTGTCTTTCATTTTTATATGCCTCCCACTTCCATAACCAGTGTTAATTCACGATTGTTACATTCGAGGAGCACAAACTTTATTGAAGAACTGATCGAACATAAAATCAGGTAAATTAGAAATTATCATAATAAGTCAACCATTAAAAGATTAATCAAAAGGAAGACCTGTCCATCAGGAAGGGTATGTGTATCCACAGGACAAGAATCTTCTGTCTTTTGATAAACTAAGTCATCTTCAGCACAACATGAGTATTGCTGTTTTATTTTCTCAACATCAGACATGCTGATATACACTAGTGGATCGGATCTGCCAAGTTCTTGAGCCAGGAAATTAGTTAGATCAGTACCTCCAAACTCAAATCTTCTTGAGGCAATATGGTTAGCATCGCCCTCAACTACTGGAGCAATATCTGGTTACAAAATCCAAATAAGATAAAGTTAACAACCAGTAATATCAAGAGAAATATCAAACTGTGAAAAATAGTCAGTCATCTATCCATGGAACGAAAAGTATGTTATTAAACTTCATTAGAATGGTTATCATGAACGACGACATTAAACAAGCATATTAGAACTGTTTGTGTTCCAAGTTACCACCATCTGAAAATTTTAAATCATAGACAATACCTTTGATAATAATATTGTATCAGTTGTTTAGTTTGATAAAAACAAAAAATACCAGAAAAGATGCAGTTGAAATATGAACCTGAAATGAATTTACTTTTCATTTTTCATAAAAATTTTACTATAATTTTCTTGTTTACTCAACAAACAGCATTTTACAAGCAAAAGTTACTAAATTACATGACTAAGGGTTATATTAATAGTAAACTTATCTTTTCAGGGAATAAAAAGTAGGGAAAGTACCTAGTAACAGGGGCGGATCTACATAAGGCATGGCGGTGCACGTGCACCATCCAAAAAAAAAAACGACGTCGTTTTAATCAAAACGACGTCGTTTTGACGTTTTTCAGTTAAAACGACGTCGTTTTGGTAGTTTTTTATTAAAAAGTGAAAAAATTAGAAAAAAATTTTCGGTCGTCCGTTATTTTTTTTGTGGTGCGTCGGTGCACCAGTAAAGGGTAAATTTTACCGCACGGCAATTAGGCCTGCGCTGTTATATGGCACCGAGTGTTGGGCTGTAAAACAGTGTCACGTTCAAAAGATGAATGTGGCGGAGAAGCGTATGCTACGATGGATGTGTGGTCATACAAAAAAGGATCGGCTCAGAAATGAGGTGATTAGAGAGAAGGTAAGAGTTGCGGCTATAGAAGAAAAGATGATGGAGAATCGATTACGATGGTTTGGTCATATGAGAAGAAGGCCTATTGATGCCCCAGGCCCCAGTGAGGAGGCTAGAAAGTTGGGGAACAAGTAATGTTGTGAAAGGTAGAGGAAGACCCAAGAAAACTTGGATAAAGATGATTGAAAATGATATGCGGTTTCTTGGAATTGGAAAAAGTATGGCGATAGAGAGGCAAATGTGGCGGGAAAGGATACGGATGGTGGATGGAATCTGATTCCTTTCTTTTTTATCCATGTTATCTTTTAATTTATTTTTCAGGATTTTTCATTTTTCATTTTTTTTCTTTTTTTTTTTTACATTCATTCTCTTTTTTTATTTGCTTTTTTCTCTACTTTTTTCCCTCTTTTTCTCCTTTTATGTTATTTATGTAACGATCATTGACGGTTTCAAAGTTTGATTCATGTTAGCCGACCCCAAATCATTTTGGGACTAAGGCTTAGATGCTGTTGTTAGATGTTGTTGTCGGTGTACCAGTAGTTTTCGGATGTTGGGTCCGCCTATGCCTAGTAATAAGAGACTTGTTGATACTATTTGACTTATTTGGATCTTGTATATTAGAATGGGGATCACAATACACACATCTTGTAAATAGATATTGTAATAATAGGTATTGATCATTAAGTCATTAAAGATGTATGTACTATGTAGTGCCATTATTCTATCATTTACAAAAGAATGGAAGAAATTGAGATGATGGATTGTGAGTCAATAAATACCCTATGGACTTGAAGATCCACAATCAGAACCAAGAAGGTATTGAAGAATGGTTAAAAGTTTAATTATCTCACCATAACCAAACCAAACCAAATACATATTGGGTGGTTGTTTCTCGACTCTTATTTTGAGAGCCATTCAGATAGTAATTTAAATTTTAAAATGTAATAAAGGTTCTCCGAGACTAAAGTTGAATAATGAGAATAGAGGCTATACAGATATTATTGCTTGGACAAACGCAAATTGGGCAGTATTTTGGGTATTGTGTTCTTGTTTGGTGTGGGTGGGGATCACATTTTATGGAAGTCGGCTAAATAACCTCTGGTATTCATTTGTGACAATCAAACAACCTTGAAAACTATTTCCAACTTCAATGCAAGAGCTAGCAAACCATATAGCGAGTGAATGCCATTTAATCATAGAAAATGTCATATACAGGGAAATTAATATTTAGTGCCTTGTGGATTTCAGGGATATAAGGTTGGCTTGGTGGTTGGGGTGGGAGAGTTAAGGAGTAGAATGATAAGGAGGTTGAGGGTTCTATCCCCATCCACAGCATTAAAGTACATTTGTTTCAAAAAACCAAAAAATAACTCGTTAGTTCCAAATAATAAACTGTTAAACATCTCCCTATGTTTCTGAGGTCCAAGTTAATTACATATGTCTTACGTTTCATGCATCAGCTTTAGGGTAAGTATTGATATTTTTGAACTGTTTAATATCTCGTGTTATTACGTTAAAATATGAAACAAACTATGTACTTGCTGAAGACAGATACATCGATCTCTAAAATAGATAGATTTTAAATTATATGTATAATCTACGATTTAGTTCAATAACATTAACTAATACAGACCCCAAGCATGAAGCATCCAATTCTTATCACATGGTTATAAAAATAATGGGGAACCAGGGAAACAATTTGCATGGTAAATGAATATGCAATTGCAAGCAATGAGCCAATTTATGGACTTTGACATACAAAAAGCACATCAAACAAACCACAAGTTAAATGCAATACTTGCTCATAAATTCTAACAAATCATAAAAGCTGTATTCCTTCAAATATTGATACCTATTTTTCCATGGCCGGTATCAACTGTGCATCCAGAGATCCTTCCCACAGCGTATAGCGATAAAACTGCCTGTTCTGAGGCATAAAAAACTGATATATTGAATCTTTCAAACATAAGTTGCACAACTGTTCTTTGTTAGCCTGGAAAACAAATATAAATACATCTGTTAAAAAAATCAATAATATACATATATATATATAAATATATATGTATATATATATATATATATATATATATAAAATACATGTCAAAAGAAAAATATTGCCAGTCCCAATTTGATTTTCAAGGAAAGACTGCACAAACAACTCAGTGCCTGGTCGGATAAGCCAGAAACAGTGAACATAAACATTCCTAAGAAGAAAACATAAACAAAAATGATAACAAAATTACCAATTTCCCATCCAAGTCCACTATACAAAACATAATTCAACAAATCCTCCATAGCATCCCAATCTCTAACATAACCTCTCTCACCACCGGTTCAACCGCAGCATCGTCCACCACTAACTGACCATTACCATTATCATTCGATTCATCAACCATTCGTTTCATCTGACTAGGAATTATCTGAACCCAACCCACACAAAAAACAATCACAATTAGAGACACGCATTGCTGAATTCCAGAAATGAAAAAATGAGAATTGAAAGGAGGTATTGTTACCATGGCGGGAGTTTGATCGGAAATTGCAAATCCGGCTTTGAGGAGACTGGAACCGGCGTCGATTACTGCGGCTTCCATAGCTGTGAAGCGGAGGAACCAAAACCCTAACCCTAGATTTGGGGTTTGTGAAAAGGGGGGTGGAGTGTGTAATAGTGGGGGTGGAGTGTGGAGCTGGTTAGTGCAATTCGACGAAATGAAGAAGATTGGAGTATTATTTAGCCGGACTCAATATGAACTTTTTGTTGTTTTCATTTCGAATGATGGATGTCAATTTTGCTCCAATATTTCATTTTGTTTTCCATAAAGTTTAAATCAGTTTGACCATGGTTCACACGAGTCAAGGTATGTTTGAAGGTTCATCAATCATTAACAAAGATCCGATTATTATTTACTAAAAGACAGTTTTGGTTGATATTGTGTTGAATTTGTGTGTATTTCCAGTATGTTTAAGTTGAAATGGGCATTATGTAATAATGTGCATTGTGAATGAAGTTGGTGTTGGAACTCGGTGATTAAAATCGAGATACGCAGCGGAAAATAAATCGGTCCAACCGGATAAAACCAAATCCCAAAATGGATCGATCAAGCATCGTATAAATGAATATAAAATTGACGAAGATAAATTAAGAGATCATACCCTCGTAGACCTTTGATAATATCTTCCTGATTCCGAGCACAACACGAATCCAATCAAACGAGCCTTTGGAAATTCCCGAGCACAGAAAGCACCGTGCCCCTACGTATCACGAATCGGAAGATGACCGGAAAATATTTCTATCAACTTATACTCTAAGTATACGGCTAAAAGTTGATAGAATTAGCTTATATATAATTTTATAAATACTCTAAGTATTTTATAAAAATTATTTTCTCTCGAATACACTTAAAAATCAAATGTATAAAGCTTGAAAATAACCTCTCTCTTTTTCCCTCAAAACTCACAGCCAAGCAACATTATGGAATGAAGATGATGTTTGTTTTATAACAAAGTCTTCACACCACATGCCTTACCCCATCAAAATATTATATACACCAAGTGTATAAAATATAACACCATAATAATCAAGTGTCCCACAAAATAAATAAATACACCACAACATCATGTGATAATGGGGGGCAAGTGATGATGATTTGGAGTTGGTTCATTTCGGTCCGTGAAACGGACCCTCGTGTATCTAATCCGATAGATAAATCTTGGTATTTTTCAATATTAATATAATTAATTAATCTAATTAATTATATTATATTAAAAATAAACTCTCTAAGAAATATATGAATAAATTAATTACCCAGTAATTTATGTAATTCACGAGACCGATTTAATTTATCCAATAAATTAAATTAGACATCCAATTTCCAATATTAACCAAGAGAAAATAAGTTAAATATAATCCGTCGTCAATTCATGTACCGCGACTCTGTAGGTTCGTCTTAGTTAGCATTGGGAGGAACCAATGAGTGTTAGCAACACTTAGCCAGTCTCGTGGCCCACATCGTAACCTAACTGAGAACGAATGATAGGATCATTCCAAAACTATTATGTCGTGAATACCGTATACGTATAAACCCTTCAATCATATGTCCCGGTCAAGTAGTAGGGTCACGGTAAAGTCAAACCCTACTGTAACTTGACTTTATGCTTTCTGTTAATGCAAACCGAGATCATCGAGCTCTCGTGTATCAAATACAACTAGCTCTGAATGCTTTGATCAAAGACTTATGATCTTATTTGCCATTAACCGCATAGGACATTTACCTACTCACTAACAGGAGAAAGAATCCTATCTTGGTATTCAGTAGAGACTGCTACTTGCCCAATAAATTGCATTTCGAGGTTGACCCCACCAACCGGCGATTGGATCGAACTACTCTAATGACTAACTTAATGTCACAAGCACATCTCTTACCAAAACCTCAAGTCAAAGGTCCACGTATACCTATCACAATCTTTCGATTCAATCATTGACAATCCCTGTGTGATATCCATGTGACCGAATCGAGTTAAGTCGTGTTCGAGTATACTAATCCCATTAGCATACCTATAACGTGTGCTCCCACTAACCGTTAGTGAAGACAGGCACTCTACATGTCAAAGTACGCGTTATACAAGTCTTGTCTAAACTTACTGCCCAGTTAAGTTTTATCGACTTGCGAACTAGTTAAGCATTCGAGATCTAAACACTTCTAGTGCCTATCTCCTTATCTCTATAAGGAGTAGAATGTTCGCTCTCAAATGAAAGGAATATTATTCTATATACCAAATCATAATGCCAGTGATATACAATAATATAGAAATAATAATTGCCTTATTAAATATAATATTCATAATTACAATACAATTGCTCTCACTCTCTCATCCTCTGAGTGGCATTCGATGGCATATTCCTAACAATCTCACACTTGCACTCAATGCCATAAACCATGGTATCTAATACCCATACTCTCCAGATGGCTCTCTAAGACCTTTTGAGATGGTGCTTGGTAAGTGGATCAGCAACGTTATTTGCTGTGTCTACTCTCTGCAGTATAACATTCCCATCCCGAACTATTTCTCTAACACAATGATATTTTCTCGCAATATGTTTGGTGTTAAGGTGAGCCCTAGGCTCCTTAGCCTGTGCAACAGCTCCGTAGTTGTCACAAAACAGTGTCACGGGCTTCTCTGCGTTAGGAACCACTTGAAGTTCCTCAGTGAATTTCTTTATCCAAAAAGCTTCTTTAGCAGCCTCTGTGGCTGCCTGATATTCGGCTTGACATGTAGAGATAGCAGTCGAACTTTGCTTGGCACTTCTCCAAGAAACTGCCCCACAATTCAGAGTAAAGATATACCCTGATGTGGACATCTGAGCATCCATGTCCCCCGAAAAATTTGAGTCTGTATAACCCATCACTCTAAGTTCTCCACCGCCGTATGTAAGAACCAAGTCTTTAGTCCTCCTTAAATACTTAAGAATGTTCTTCATATCAGTCCAATGTTCCTGCCCTGGATTTGACTGAAACCGACTTACTACGCTCACAGCATAGGCAATGTCCAATCTAGTGCAAATCATTGCATACATGAGGCTACCTGTAAGACCCCCAAGACGATCAGGGCATATTACAGCACCGTGGACCCCACACTGTGGAATCCACCAGGCTAACGTACCAACACGACATTCGACAGCGACATACAATCATCAATCAAACGACAATTCAAATAAAAGACTAAAATCCGATAAATAAAATCTGACATCAAATCCATTTCCCAAAACGGGAACACAACATTAACAACTTCAAAAAAGGAAGTACTCGAGTACTTGAACCAATTTCATAAAACAGAAATCCCAAAACAAGACATCAATAATAAATGACAGAACAGAACACCAACAGATGGCTACTGAACAGTATCATGCTTGTCCATCATTCTCATACGACTCATGTGCTCGCTTGTCTCCAAGTCCTGAACCTGAAATACAAAAAGTATTTCCCCCATTTAAGGGGTTAGCGACAACTACTAGTGCAAGTACAATCCATTTGAACTACCATTCTAATCAGATGAAAATATGCGCCAAAAATCATTTAAGAAATCATTTATATTCCGGAATATTTTACGGTGTACAAGCACAAAACACATTTTCTCTAACAAAAACAATTCAAAGTTAACCTTGGTACGAGACTCACGGCCACCGTACCCCGCAGAGCCCCGTCGGACATCCCTGGGTGGTTAACCATAGTTCGCGATACAAAACTCACGGCAACGTATCCCTAGAGGCCCCGTCGGACCATCCCTAGGTGAACATACACATATACATCCACACAACCACGAATAGCCATAATTCAAATACTAGAACGCGTAAACAAATGTAAAGTACTTGCCTTTGAGACATCTTTGAAGAATCGGGAATGAAACACGACTACGAACGGTCCTGATGGAAACAACGGTTCCTAAACGAAGGATCAACATAACTCAGTCCCAACGGACAACAATAATCGAACGGAATACACCCATAACCCCGATTACAAACCACAACAATGAACGATCAATCGATATGGGCGAGGGTTTACGCAAAACCTCCCCGAATCGTTAATTCACGAATTTAACTAGGTGAAATGGATTGGGATTCACCTGATAAAAACAATCGATGAAGAAATATACAACGTATATGGACAATTCAGAATTAATCAAGAAAAAATCCGAAAAACCCCCAAATTGGACAAGTTTAGGGTTCCTGAAGAAATACCTCGGATTCAGACGATGAAGGATGATTACGCTGATGATGATATGTTAGCTCGACTCTACAATGGTGGAATACGAATAATTCTCGGATATAAGTTGAAGGGAATCGCCCTCTGCGTCGCCCGAAGAAGAAAACGAGAGAAAGAATGAAAAGAGTGTTGTTCTGGCCTGCCTGCTGTTTTATTTAAAACGCATAGTTAGCGCACGCTAACTACCAAAAGGTAGCGCGCGCTAACGGGGTTTGCAAACGGTCCAGAAGCTGCTGCCCGGCGTCGCTAGCATGCGCTAGACATGCCTAGCGCGCGCTAAATACTACTCGATAGCGCACGCTAATAACAACAAGTTAGCGTACGCTAACTGCACACCGATAACGCACGCAAAGACATGAGGAATAGCGTGCGCTACTCACGCAGCAGTTCAGTACTGCTCAGATCAGTACGCTGCTGCCGAAGGTACGAAACTCGAAACGCATGACAAGGCCAGAATCCAAAAACATAAACACGAAATATACAAGACGACAAAGCTAAGCGCTGAAAGAAAATATAACTCCGACCACCGGATAGTCCGTAATGCGACAAAGGAAATGAAATTCCCTAAACTTATAGGAAATTACAAAAATGGCCCAAGTGCCCGAAAATCACGATACGACGTCGGATTTACAAACCAAAAGTCTCAAAACGACCAACGCAACCATACGAACTTGCACAAACCAAGAAACAACGAAAACGAATGAGTTTTTACGAGAATCGAACGTTCATACGAGAAAACATGTCATAAAATGAAATTATGTGAAAACATCACCAAAACTCGTCCAAATGAAAAAACTCCAAGAATAAAGTAGGTTCAAAATGTCGAAACGGTTACAAGTGAGTCGATAAAAATAGACATACACCAAAAATGGAAACTGCTAAAAATGGAAAGGTACGGATATTACATTCTCCCCCTCTAAAATAAAGTTTCGTCCCGAAACTTAAGAATCAAAAAGCTCGGGGTGCCTCGAACGCATATCCTCCTCTAACTCCCATGTCGCTTCTTCTATTCCGTGCCTCGACCATTGCACCTTAACCAAAGAAATGGTTTTGTGCCTTAACTGCTTGTCTCGACGCTCCAAAATCCTGACGGGCCTCTCCTCAAACATAACATCCTTCTCGATCTCTACGTCTCTGAAATCAATAATGTGGGACGGGTCCGGAACGTACTTCCTCAACTGGGAGACGTGAAACACACTATGTATATGACTCAACGACGGAGGTAATGCCAAACGGTACGCTAACTCGCCAACTCTCTCCAATATCTCGAAAGGTCCAATGTACCTCGGGCTGAGCTTCCCCTTTTTTCCCAAAACGAAAAACTCCCTTCGACGGAGACACTCTTAACAGAACATGATCTCCCACCTCAAACTCCAAAGGTCGATGCCTAACATCCGCATAAGACTTTTGTCGACTCTGAGCCGCTAACATTCTCTTTCTAATCAATTCCACTTTCTCCCTCGTCTCCAACACAAGGTCCGGATTGGTGCCAACTAGATCGGATGGCTCATACCAACATATCGGTGATCGGCAACATCGGCCATAAAGTGCCTCATACGGTGCCATCTTAATCGTCGCATGCCAACTATTATTATAAGTAAACTCAATCAAGGCCAGATGCTCCTCCCAGTCACTACTCCAGTCTAACACACACGCGCGCAACATATCCTCGAACGTCTGAATGGTACGCTCGGACTGTCCGTCGGTCTGAGGGTGGAAAGATGTACTCAGATGCAAATGTGTCCCCAATGCCTTATGTACCACCTTCCAGAAGTGCGATACAAACCGGCCGTCTCTATCCGAAATAATAGACTTCGGCGTACCATGAAGTATCACTATCTGCGCGATAAAAATACGAGCCAATTTTTCTGGACCCCAAGTATCCTTGATGCCCAGAAAATGTGCCGACTTAGTCAGTCGGTCCACGATCACCCACACCATATTCATTCCGGTCTTCGTCCTCGGCAAGTTCGTGACAAAATCCATGGAGACATCTTCCCACTTTCATTCCGGGACGGGAAGTGGTTTCAACAAACCGGCTGGCCGCTGATGCTCGATTTTGACTTGTTGACAAGTCAAACACTTAGCCACAAACTCAACTACCTCATTCTTCATGTCATTCCACCAGAAATTCTTTCTCAAATCTTTATACATTTTACTCGAGCCCGGATGGACTGAGTAAGGTGACGCGTGAGCCTCTCGCATAATACTCTGCCTCAGTTCCAGGCCGTTCGGAACATAAAGCCGACCTTGGAATCTCAACACACCATCCTCATGTATCACGAATCCCGAGGCTTTCCCCTTCCCCACATTCTCTCGAAGCTGAATAAACATTGGGTCCTCCAACTGTCCCGATTTAATGTCGTCGACTAGAGACGACGAAATCTCAAGGGTACGCAACTGCCCGGAACTCTCTAGTAGCACAATCTCAATGCTCAACCTCATAAACTCTCGCTGAAGTCCCGACTGGGCCGTAAGTAACTCAAGCGTCCGAAGCGATACCGATTTCCGGCTCAAGGCATCTCCCACCACATTTGCCTTGCCCGGATGATAGAGAAACTCGAGGTCGTAATCCTTAATCAACTCCAACCATCTCCGCTGTCTCATGTTAAGCTCTTTCTGCGTGAAAATGTACTTCAGGCTCTTGTGATCGGTGAAAATCTCACGCGACGAGCCATGCAAGTAATGATGCCAGATCTTCAACGCAAATACAACTGCGGCCAACTCAAGATCGTGCGTAGGGTAATTCAACTCGTACGGTTTCAACAGACGGGAAGCATAGGCAATCGTACTCCCGTGCTGCATGAGTACACATCCGAGCCATTGGCCCGAAGCATCACTAAAAACTGAGAAACCCTCGTTACCACTCGGTAACGCCAAAACAGGAGTGGTCTCAACCGCTTCTTCAACTCCTCAAAACTATTTTGCCTCTCATCGGTCCACACAAACTTCTCTGACTTCTATAACAACTGAGTCAGCGGTCGAGCGAGCTTAGAGAACCCCTCGACGAATCTACGGTAATATCCGGCCAAACCTAGAAAACTACGGACCTCCTTCACGTTCTTGGGCGGCGCCCAATCCAACACTACCTCTACCTTATGTGGGTCCACACGAACACCCTCGGCCGAGATCACATGACCGAGAAACATAACCTCCTATAACCAAAACTCACACTTTGAGAATTTCGCAAAAGATGCTGAGTTCTCAAAATATCTAACACGATATGCAAATGACGGGCATGCTCCTCCTCGTTTCTCGAGTAAATTAGGATGTCATCGATGAAAACGACTGCACACTTATCGAGGTACTCGATAAAGACTTTGTTCATAAGCTGCATGAACACGGCTGGGGCGTTGGTTAGCCCAAAAGGCATAACCACAAACTCGTATTGATTGTATCTCGTCCGAAAGGCCGCCTTCGGAATATCGGTATCCTTCACTTGGAGCTGATAATACCCCAATCTCAAATCAATCTTCGAAAACACGGTTGTCCCTTGCAGTTGGTCGAACAAATCATCGATCCTCGGGAGCGGATACTTGTTTTTGATAGTCACTTTGTTCAACTCTCGGTAGTCGATACACAAACGGAGTGACCCATCCTTCTTCTTCACAAACAGGACTGGTGCGCCCCAAGGCGAAGCGCTCGATCGAATATACCCCATGTCTAGTAACTCTCCCAACTGTTTCTTCAATTCAAACATCTCGGCAGGCGCCATGCAGTATGGCGTCTTAGAAATCGGCGCTGCACCCGGCTCCAAATCAACAGTAAACTCGACCTCTCGATCCGGAGGCAAACCCGACAAACTCATATGGAAAGACGTCAGGATACTCACACACTACCGGAATAGACGAGAGCTCGACTCCCCCTTCTCCCGATCTCAAAGCGTAATACCAATACCCCATGCAACCTCCTCGAAGAAGGCTCACCGCTTTCAAAGCGCTGATCAATAACCTCTGACTACTCTGCTTACGCCCCACAAAAGAATGCTCGGTACCGTCAGAGGCTGACTTCGAAATGGTTCTCGTTCTATAATTCATGATTGCCCCATGACGGTCCAGCCAATCCTCGCCCAGAATCAAATCTTCGTCTCTAATATCTACCGCAATCAGATTAGAAGGCCAAACCCTCCCCGCGATACTCACAGGGAAATCTCTAATCTCACGATCCCCCACGATGCTATCCCCACTAGGCAGTTTAAAAACAAAAGGTTCACACGCAACTAGGCAATCAACATGCAGACGATGCACACAATCCAGAGATATGAAAGAATGCATAGCACCAGAATCGAATAACACGAAAACAGGATGATCAAGAATGTGGACGGTACCTGTAGCTACCGTCGCGTCTGGTCTCCTGCTCGTCTCATCTCATATACTCGGGGCGGAACAGACCCCGCACTAGAAGCTCCCCCTCTAGAAGGCTGTCCACGTCCTCGACCTCTACCAAAACTCTGATGTGGCTGAGAAGCTATCGGTCCCTGATTTACACTCGGTTCCCCCGCAGTTGGGGCTGATATCTAAGTAACTGGTGCCTGAGCAGCATCTATACAAAACTTGGCACGATGCCCCATCCGACCGCAGGAATGACACTGAATCGGAGGTCTGTCGCACTCACTCATAATGTGTCCAGGGCGACCACAGTTAAAGCAATTAGGACCACGCACTGAACCGGTAGGAGCAGACTTAAAACCGTTTCCTCCTCCAAAAGACGGGGACTGACTCCCGAAGACTCGCAGACCAGACTGAGTCTTCTGATGCCCTCCAGACTTGCCTCCCGAAAACTGGCCGGAGGTCTTCTGCTTCTTTCCCTCGGCTGCCGTCTCTGTCGCAGAAAACGACATTTCATAAGCCATCACTTTATTCTGATACTCCTTCAAAGTTGTGCACCCCAGACCAGACATGTAGTGACGCACCATCGGTTTCATCCGCATGTCAAAATGGCGGATCTTATCAAGCTCATCTCAGACTTGGTTTCTCACATAATGAAGTTGTTGGTTGTAGTCCTTGATAGCTTGAGAGATAGGAACATCCTGGGGCTTAGCCTCAAAGAAGGCTTGGATCCTCCCCTCTTTCACTGGCCACGGAAAAAAGTCGTCTTCACCGCTTGCCACCACGTTGCCACCTCTTTGGCGAGGAAGTACTGAGCAATGGGTACCTTCCTCTCCTCAGAGCATTCAGCAGCCTCAAATACTTTCTCCATCTCAAATAGCCAACTCTCCCAACCGGAAGGGTCGGAAGCACCATCAAACTGCGGAGGACGCATACGAATCATGTCCTGAAGTAACTTATCATTACCGGATCCCGTAGGCGGAACCGGGTTAGCATTAGCCTAGCCGACCAAAACGGCCTGAGTCAGTAGCGTCATCTGGTTCGCTACTTGCTGTAAAATATTCGCCACTCCAATATTCTCATGCGCGTTGCCGGAGCTAGCAGACTGATCCTGCTGACCTCCGGAACTAGGTAGAACACTGTTCGACAAGAAAGGCATCGCCGAATCAGTTCCCGAGTTATCGGACATGGCCGCCCCACCGGCTGTACCACGCCCCCTACCGCGTCTGCGTCCTCTACCTGCAGGAATTCTGAAGAAGTAGCGGGTGAGTATAATTCAAACGCAAAACGCAACAGGATACCAAGAAATGAATAGAACAGAACAACGTAACGAGTCAAGTTAGGAAAAACTTACGAGCACCGGCGTATTAAGATGATGGCATGGCAATGATACTGTTCAAAAACGACACTCGACTAGACCCAAATAACCGACAGCCTAGGTATCCATAAACCTAAGCTCCGATACCATATTCTGTAACACCCCCAAGACGATCAGGGCATATTACAGCGCCGTGGACCCCATATTGTGGAATCCACCAGGCTAACGTACCAACACGACATTCGATAGCGACATACAAACATCAACCAAACAACAATTCAAATAAAAGACTAAAATCCGACAAATAAAATCTGACATCAAATCCATTTCCCAAAACGGGAACACAACATTAACAACTTCAAAAAAGGAAGTACTCGAGTACTTGAATCAATTTCATAATACAGAAATCCCAAATCAAGACATCAATAATAAATGACAGAACAGAACGCCAACAGATGGCTACTGAACAGTATCATGCTTGTCCATCATTCTCATACGACTCGTGTGCTCGCCTGTCTCCAAGTCCTGAACCTAAAATACAAAAAGTATTTCCCCCATTTAAGGGGTTAGCGACAACTACTAGTGTGTTGCTACCCAAAATATTATCCGGAGATAGATATTGCTGGAATGGATGAGTAGCAAACAAAGTGCGAGAACACTTCCGTGGGGAAAGTAAATAACACAAGATTTACCGGGGTTGTTAGTCCCGGGCTTGAATGCTCTCGCGAGATATTATTAATACGAATACTTGGAGTATAAATATTAATGTTAGAGTACAATTACAATGAGTGTAAATACCCTAGTTATCTTAGCTATTGAGCGTGAAGATTGCCGGAAGAACCAGATATGATGCTCTGTGAGTTCTTGTAACAATGATGGTGTGCTGTGACGACTGTGAGAAATTGATGGTCTCTCACAGTGTGTATGAGCTGTATGTCTGAGCTTCGAGGCTTGCGGATCTCTTCGAATCTGTGCTGCATGGAGTTCTTGCCTCTGCCGACCGTCTTCTGGTTGAGAGGTGCTGAGAGAGAAATCCAGAGATAGATTCAAGAGAGGAAGCTGGGAGTCTGAAAGTGTGTATGTATTTTGAATGTGGTTGCCAACAGAGTTCCGAACCTTTTTCCAGTTGCTGGAGGTTCTCTATTTATAGGACTGGGAGTTGCTGGGCGATCGCCTCTGCTGTATTATAATAAGCGGGCGATCGTCTTTAGCACGTGAGTTGGTCTCCTTAAAGTCCGCGGCTGCTGCTGGCAGCCGACTGTGTGGACCAATGAGAAGTCTGCACGCGTCTTGAGTCGTTGTCCCGGGATGTCCCACCTTGTACCTTTCGGCGGGTCTGTCGGTAGGTGAGAAGGTGGTGACAGGCTGTGGTCAACGATCCATGTTCTGCGGCGCCTTTCGCGGGTATACACGTGGGCGCTTGCTTTGAGATCCAGTCTTTGTAGACTTTGACGGACGAAGGTCTTATTCGCGGCACAGGACGGTCGTCCTAGGTCGGGCACCAAAGTCGATCGCTAGGTGCCAAAAGGCGATCGCCTTGGGAGTCGATCGCTAGATACTCGAAGGTGGTCTGCTACCTTCGTTCTGACAAGGTCGCCGTAGCTCATTTGGTCGTGAACTCGGTCGCTCGGTCCTTATCCCAATCGCCGTCGAGGCGTATAAATCTCGACACAACAATTGCCCCCCAGCTCACTCCGATGTTGGAAACGTGGGGTGATGTGGTTCTACTGGCGATCGCTTAACTTTGATGAGTGACTCACATTTTACGGAACTGGCGATCGTCTTTGAGCGGATTGGTTTTGAATTTGGACAACCTGGTCGGTCGCTGAACTGAGCGGGAAATGGCAGCGGTCGTGGAAAAGTCTCTAGGGCACGTGTCGGGTTCCTATTGGGGGAGACCGACGGTTAGGTACGACTCCTCGTCTGGCGTGTCCTTGAAACGACGCGCACGCGGGTTTCAAGGTAGGCATTAATTACGACGATTGCACTTCAGTCCCCGAGATTCTCCATATTTGCACGGAAGTCCCTGCCATCTCCTATAAAAAGGCGTCGGGTTACAGTTTTAAGACCCTTATGCTCTTTTATCGGAGAAGAAGAATATTTCCGAAGAATTCTCTGAAGCTTTGACTGCCAATCGTCGATCGATTCAATCCTTGGTAAGAAAACACTCATTTTCTCCTCTTCTTTTCGAAAATGTCTGGGGCATCTTCATCGTCTGGAATGGGCACCTCCTCCGCCGTTGGGACTTCTAATGTCCGGGAAGGACCCTCCGCAGAATTCCATTTGGAGACAGCCGCCGAGGCTATCCGCGTCGGTATTGATCCCGCGGAAGTCGAGGTGCTATTTAATGAGGCCGACGTCGCTAGGGAGGCGGCGGCTGAGTGGAGACGTTCGCTGGCGGAGAGAGATTCGGTGGTGAGTGCGTATTGGGAGTAGCATAGTGCTTTTGGCCAGGCCTATTTGGCCTTTGCAGAAATCATGGAGAGGTTGGCCGGTCCGTGCCCCGAGTTCGATTACCGGGAGTATTCGATCGCCCACCCTTATCAGTCGGTGAAGCGGTCGCTGTTTCGGGCCGTGCAGCGTTCTCCATGGTCCCTCGGCCAAATTAGGAGCTCGGCGACCAGAAAGGACCTGGCCGTCTGGAGGACGAGGTACCATATCCCTTCAGATGTGGATCTTTTCGCGCCGGCGGAGAACGAGGGAGCCGACCAACCCCCGGAGGGTATGGTCGCCGTGAACGAGGCGATTATGGAGGCCGGGCTGCAGTTCCCTTTGTCGTTCGCCGTCTCCCATCTGCTGGCCGTTTGGAATGTGGCGCCACTTCAGTTAACGCTGAACGCCTGGCTCTAGATCGTTTGTGCCCTCACCTTATTCGGCGATCACCGACTGTACCGCCATCCCTCGCCATCGGAGATGAATCACTTGTTCAAGCTGACGGTTCAGAAGGGGTTTGTCGGAGGCTATCATATTCAAGGCCGATCCGGTCGGGTGATCCTTGGGGTTCTGAACAAGGTGCGGGGCGATCCGGCGAAGTGGTTCTGGGTCGGCGGTGCATGGAAGGCATCAGCGAGCGACAATCCCACGGGTGAGCTGCATATTTCAACTAGCTTTCAGGAGAGGAATCCGGGTAAGGGTTCTGACTCTCCCTTTGTTCGGATATGTTCTGAACTGATCTAATTTGGTCTTCTTTTTGTAGTTTTCCATATTCCGGCGGTCGACAAGCTACCTTTCGATTTTCTGGTCGTCTGGGAGCGGATACGAAGTCTGTCGGACGACGACTTAGACGCTCGCCGGATTAACAAAGAGAGCCGTTGGCTGTCTGCTCGGTTGTTCTGTTTTTCGAGACATCTTTCGATCCCAGGTATGAATTTCTACGATCTCCATTTGCTTGGTGATCGTCCTGCTTGGAGAATGTGTCTAACTGTTGTTTGATTGTTTCGAATTGCAGAGGTCCACTTCCCTCGCTTTTTGGAGCCTCCACCGGAGATAGCCATGTCGAACCCCGGAATTCTGAGCCGTCTTCGCCAGAAGAAGTCATCTCGGGTTCCTCTGGTGGCGCTACCTCTCATTCCGGAGGTGGGGCCTCGCATAGAGCCGATCGTGGCGGAGGAGGAGGTTTGGGAGGAAGGACTCCGATCGAACTGCAAGGGACACAGGTCGGGGGAACCTCCAATTTCTGTCCCTGTTGGTGAGGTGCCGATCGCCGCGCCTCCGCTCACCGTGGTCCCCCCAGAGGATGAGCCTTCGCCTTCTGCGGCTTTCTTGCGAGAAATGGCGATCGCCGAGGCCGAGACCCCTCGCGGGAAACCGTACTTTGGTCGCGACCCTGAGAAGGCCGAGAGGTAGACTTTGCTTGTTTGCTGAGTTTTGTTACTTGCGTGGGAGATGTGCTAACTTTTTGTTGATTGATGCAGGATCCGTAGCACTAACCCAGCTTGCCCGCCGCTGGTATTGGATTTTCTGACGAGCCGATCTCCTCGCCAGTCCTGTGATGTCCCGTTATACGTCAACCGGGCCGTTTCTGCTTTGCCGAAGTCCTGGACGACGGACTTAGATGCGATCGCTCGCCAGCGATCCGGGAATACAATGCAGACTGCTTTCGCTCTCTCTCTCTCCAGGCGGCAACGATGGCTGCCGAGGCGGTGAAAGAATTCGAGGGGCGTCCTTCTACTACTCGTCTGCAGGTGGACCTCGAGGCTGCTCGAAAAGAGAATGCCGAGTTTGCCGACAGAATTGTGGCTATGGAAAAGGACTCCTTGGATGCAGCTAAATGGGCGAGTCATGATCTTGAGCTGATGAGAGAGAATTATGAGCGAGCCCAGACGGCGGTTGACCGATTTCGGGACCAGATGACAGATGCCCGTCGGTCACATGAGGCCGCTCAGAAGGAGGCCGATCAGCTGAAAGTGACTGTCGCTCGGCTGACTAGCGAGCTGGCGTCGTCGAGGGGAAAGACGGCTGCTAAGGAGACCGAGCTTCAAGGTGCACAACAGGCGGTCGCGGAGCTGAAAGGGAAGCTGGAGGCGACCGAGGCCGACCCTTTCTCAACTTGGAGTTCGTTAGCGAGTTTGCCTATTACCTGGCGTTCGCTGATTCGCTCCGTGCTGCTAAGAAGGGAGGGCTGGAGGTCGGCCCTCTAGCCGAAAGCATCAAGGTATATGCATTGGAGCATCCTCTCCATCCTGTCTTCTCCGTGCCGATCTTGGATCTCGCGGAAATGGGCGTAGACCTGAGCTGGTACCCGACTCCGACAAACCTTGTTCATCCAAACGTTCCAGAGGACGGGGAGGCGGCTCCGGAGGCTGGTGAAGGGTCGCGGGCCGATCTAGTGGTTGAAGGCGAAGGCCAGGCAGGGGCCTGAGGCTTCTACGTCCTTATTTTGTTTTAGCTTTTGCCTTGTAATTTTGTAGATTTCCTTGTAGTACTTAGGCCTTCGGGCGACCGTGTATGTACTTCGAAATCCCAAGTAATGAAATGAAAGTTTGCTTCTTCGATTTATTACTTGAATGATTGCTTTTCTGAGTCTTTGCATGACTTTGTACAAATGTGTGAGGAGAGATTGTTGCGTATATAGCTCCAAGTGAATTGATAAACTCATATAGATAACTTTTACAACAAATTCGATCGCTGCACGTACATATGAAAAATACCGATCTCCGTATGTAACTGAATAAGGACGATCGTCGTATAATTAGCTCCGCCCTTCCCCTTGTTTTTGTTCACTTAGTGAAAGTAAGGGGACGAAAATAAATCATTGAGTGAGCGGTCTTCAATTTTGCAGATTCCTCGAGGAAGGCCGTCCATCTCGGTCTTGAGGAACCATGCACGATCGCGAAGTTTGATGGACCGATCTCCACGACTGTGTCTTGTGTGCGAGAGACATTCCGTCTGATGGCTAAGTTATCGCGACTCACTTAATTGGTAGGGTCCTTCGTAGGCTGCGCCTCACCTCGTATTTAAACGAAGGGCATGCGGTCTTGGTCTGGAGGATTCCTTGCGCGGGGCGTCGTCGGATTAATCGACTCCACGTCCGCGGATTGTTAGCTCTTTTCTACCTCGGGCCGCCATTAAGATGGTGACCCTCGACGGTATACGTTGAGACGGGGGGAGGGACGCATCGCATTGTCCGGGAAGGACCCACCACGTTAAGTGATAGACCTTTGAGGGCAGGCGAACGTGTCCACAGATCTATTTTGGAGGGCCCTCAGACTACGCCGGCCTCGTATTTAAACGAAGGGCGGGCGATCGTGGCCCAAAGGGACCTTGCACGGGCACAGAGAACGGTTCCATCGTGCTCCACGACCATGTCGACACTCTTCTACCTCGGACCATCAAGTCATATGACGATCCTCGACGGTATACGTTGTGTAAGGGGAGGAGATCGCCTGCCTAGGTTCTTCATGTAGATGACGAACTTTAGAGGGCGAGCGAGTAATCCTCTGATTTGTTTTGGAGAGTCCTTCGGCTACACCCGCCTCGTATTTAAACGAAGGGCGAGCGAGTAATCCTCTGATTTGTTTTGGAGAGTCCTTCGGCTACGCCCGCCTCATATTTAAACGAAGGGCGAGCGAGTAATCCTCTGATTTGTTTTGGAGAGTCCTTCGGCTACGCCCGTCTCGTATTTAAATGAAGGGCGAGCGATCGAAGCCCAAAGGAACCTTGCATGGACAGATCGTCGGTTTAATCGATTTTCGCGACCATGGCGGCACTTTTCTACCTCGGACCATCATGTCAGATGACGATCCTCGACGGTATACGTTGTTCTAGGGGAGGCGATCGCAGCTTAGGTCCATCATGTTGATGACGAACTTTAGAGGGCGAGCGAGTCATCCTATTTTTTGAAGCGTTTGCTCAGGCAGTAGCCTTTGGTCTGATGAGGCGTGAAATCGGGGAGAGACTTCCGAAGTTCCTTCCTCTTGATCGAAGCATGTATATACGGTCGCCGAGGTTGATCAAGGGGTCGGATCATATGAGCTTTCCGTCCTGTTCGCGTTCGACTCGGGCGACCGCGTTGGGAGATCGATGGGGCTCCGGCTAAGCCAATAAACTGTCCAACTTGCCCTCCTAGAACAATTTCCAGAGTTGCCTGAGGAGGTCGCGGCATTGGTTGGTGTTGTGACCGGGACTCTTGTGGTAGGCACAATATT
Source organism: Orobanche coerulescens (assembly GCA_033398695.1). Classification (NCBI taxonomy): domain Eukaryota; kingdom Viridiplantae; phylum Streptophyta; class Magnoliopsida; order Lamiales; family Orobanchaceae; genus Orobanche; species Orobanche coerulescens. The sequence continues at coordinate 202,603,569 of CM065801.1, read as the reverse complement.
GATTGTGGTCCAGATGACCGTGGTCCCTTATAGCTTTTGGCTTGTTTAGCGGTTCGCGCCCCTTGATAGCGTAAAAAATGTGGGCCGGAGTTTGGTTGAACTTGTGGAGGAGATGGGCTTCCACATCCTCGAAGGCCTTGAGATCGCCGGATGGCTTGGCGACCGCCTTTTTGGTTTTGGCGATCGCCGTCTTTCGGACAGGAGGCGGCGTTCTCTCGCCTAGGCGGTGGGTGAGCAGCCTCTGTCTGGCCAGAAAGTCGGCGGCCTTAGCGCGGAAGATCGCGTAGGTTGGGGGGATGTCCTTTGTGAGATGTCTAAACATAGGTGAATGACCGTAGAATCCCCCCAGGACCAAGTAGAGAGCGATCTCGTCACTGATGGGATCACCGGTGAGGACTATCTCATCCACCTGGTCGATGTAATCTGCGTCGGATTCGTCTTCCCCCTGCCTGATTTTCATCATGCGGTGGGGGCCTTCTGGTCTGGCGACCTTGGCAGCGAAGTATGATGTAAAGTCGTTCGCCAGTTTCTCAAAGGAGATGATCGATCGCGGCGGTAGTGAGACGTACCACCTGTGGGCCAGCTCGCCCAATGTTAATAGGAAGATTCGGCACTTGGTCGCGTCTGATACCCCACACCCGGTCATGTAAATCCGGAACTTGCTTAGGTGGGTCTCGGGATCCGATCTCCCTTTGTACAAAGGTGCTTTGGGAGGAGCGATCCTTGGTTGCACCGGGGCAAGCTCGATGTGGACCGCGAGTGGCTCAGTCGGTCCGATGATCCTTCTACTGGTGCTTGCCCCAGTGTCCAAGAGCGCTTTCATCTCGTCGAGCTGGCGTTGCATAGCGGCCATCGCCGCGGCCTGGCTGCTCGCGGCTAGGTGCTCGGAGCGGGAACCGAGGCGATCAAGAACTGAACCCCTGGCGTTCGGAGCGGAAGCTAGATGGCTGACCTGTATTCGGCTGGGAGTTGGGTAGGCCGAACTCCTGGTGACGGACTCAGATTCCGTCGTCTCGTGGATGGGGCCAGAATGCCCCGGTCGCCATGATGGATCGCTCCCTAAGCGGCTGAAGACTGAACCGTCCCGCCTTTCGAGAGCCTTTTCTCGCGAATCGGGGCTTTCTGACGATCGCTCGCCCAATAACCCCTTGAACTTCCGTTTTCCCACACAGCGGATAGCCGAGGGAGTTATAGCGGGCGTTGCACATGCTCTCCGTCGCTCCTTTAGGATGGCCATAGCCTCCTCGATCTGTTACGCGGTTTGGAACTAGTCGAGCAAAAGGCTGGGGCCGTCCCTCAGGTGCGGGATCGAGAGTCTCGCGTCGCTGCGACTACCCTCTGCCGTCGGCTGGGGCTCGGATCTAGCCGGGATATGATGTCCGGCGGTTCGGAGAGCGGCTCTCTCCGACGTGGTGGCAGACTGTAATACCCGGTTGTAATTCAGTCATTATCATTCAGTAATTTCATTCGGTAATTGTCACTATGTAAATTTTTTCACTTGTTAATAATCATTCATCCGTGTTCACCGTTCGGTATAACTTCGAGTTGTATATCGATATTGTTCATTATTTCAACCTTACTTGGGAATCGAGACAAGAGTATTATCTTGATCGTGGTAATTGATTCATTAGTCGATGTTGACGTTGGAATCCATGTCATTTCAAATCTCTTCATTGTTCAAATCGTGTTCTTGTTGGACGAACTCTTGTAATCATTACTTGGAACCACCGTTTTGGGGTTTCCGTACTTCCATTTCGTGTTATTGGTTCCCAAATATCAATTCCTATTGCTTTTATTCCCTTCCCGGGTCATTTTTTTATCATTTTGGGAACCAAAGGGGTGTGGGCCGCGGCACAAGGAGTGTGCGCCGCGGCACACACATTTTCCAGTTTTTGGCCGAGCTCCCTGTACCTTGTGCCGCGGCACATGCCGGCAGGGCCGCGGCACACTGCCGAGTCACTGCCGCGGCACACCTGTCCGGGCCACGGCACACTCGTGTTACAACTATTCGGCCAACCTTTCTGTACCTTGTGCCGCGGGACATCCCGACGGGGCCGCGGCACACTACCGAGACACTGCCGCGGCACACTCGTCCGTGCCGCGGCACACTGCCAACCACTGGGAGGCATTTTTGGCCCTGTGCCGCGGCACACTTCGGCTGAGCCGCGGCACACAAGGCAGTCAACTCTATAATTGCATTTGTTGAGCGAGTTCAGCTCATTTTTCTCCATTTCTTCACCTACATCCGAGAGAGAAGGCTTGAGGGAGAGGATTTTCATCATCTACCACTTGAGTGTTGGATTTTCATCATTTTCATTCGGTTGTGAAGCCCGGATCATCGATCTATCGCGTATTCTTCGAATCATAGTACTTGGATCTTCAAAGGTAATATTCATCAAACCTCTTGGATTTCGATTTTGTATTGAGTTTTGATGTTTTGGATGTTAACATCATGTCGTATGAAGTGATATACACATGATTATGGATATGTTTGATCTTTCATTGGATTATTGAAGGATTATTCAAGAACACTTTGAATTTTGAGTTGGATTTGGGGGTTTTCGATTAATCGTTGTTATAATCACGAATTTGAATGTTCATAATGGATTATTGATCGTATTGAAGATGTTATGTTGGTTTGAAACACTTCTTGGGGATTTGATGTTGGTATTATTGAGGTTTGGCTATAATCAATCGAAGTTTGGCCACAAAGTGTTCGATATAATGACCCAATGAACTTGGTTTAATCGTATCGACGTTTTGATTTCGTTCTATTCGTATTTGATTCGTATATTGAACGGATTGTTGGTAATTGTATTATTCAAGGTTGTTCGAGCGACCGATATCTCAATTAGGACGTTGTTCGTGGAAGGATATTTGTCACCGGTGTTGTGTAAGTTAATTCTTACTCGGTTAAAAGGATATTCATTCCTTTTGTTGTTGATCATTCATAATCATAACTCATTCATCATTGTATTAATCATATTGAGACTTGTAATTGTCGAATAATCACTTCATCAATGAGGAACGGCGGTTCGAATCATTTCATTGAAACTATCAATCACTTCATTATTATTTTCGTCTCGGTGAGTCATTCTTGATTTTGTCAGATTATTATTATTCATTGATATTCATTATGGTCATTCTCGTTCATATGACCTTCTGGGTTCATATTGCGTGGCCGGGTGCGGATGTGTGGAATTTTTAGTCGGGCACGCGATGGCCATGTATTGGGAGTGATATATTTTACTGTGCACACGGTAAAGCTTAACTCCGTGAGACTAATTAGGTACAAGGACGGGTGTGTCCGGTCATCCGTCTTGTACACTTGCACAGAACACTACGGGCGTACTATGGCACTCCTCTTCAGCGTAATTCATAACTAAGGATAATTCATAACTTCAGATATATTATGTTTGTGTATTTTCAACCCTTGAGGATTGTTGTTCTGTGTAACTAACCCCGTTAGGGGATATTGTTTTTCAGGTCACGGCAAGGCAAAGGCACGGGAAGAGCATGTTGACGGCGAAGAGTCCCAGTGATACTAGTAGGGGGCCCAGTCATTCCGTTTATTTCAGTCATTTCAGTCATTTCAGAAATTCTTATTTCTCTTCAGTTGTATTTCCGCTGCAAAATTCCGTATGAGATGTTTGTTTATTCAGGGTGGTGTATTTTATCTTCATATAAAATATACTAGTATTCTGTTTTGTCCTGGTGTAATGTACTTAAGCTCCTCATCAGAGTATTTGGTAATATAATGTGGTTCGGTACTGCAATTATATTATTTAATTCATCAGTTTTCATTCGCCTGGTGGGTCCCAGTCGGGGGTCCACGGCACTGTAATATCCGCCTAGTTTGGGGTGTTACAGAGTTGGTATCGGAGAGTGGTTTTGAATACTACCTTCCGAGTCATGTCTCATTTGAAATCATCGTCATCGGACTAGTATCATTGGACTTTCGCGTCACGTGTGACCTGTGCAGATGCCGAGCCAATCAGACCGAAAGAACTGTAAGATTTCTAACGCCATGGTATAATTTCTGGCAATAAGAATTATTCATTCATAACTCATCAGTTAACAATCCTGAATCATCATTTTCATTGTTGACCAGGACGGTCAAGTTAACTCGTTAATCACTCAATTCATTTCATTACTCAGTTGTTGATCAGGAAGATCATATCATTAATCTTGTTAACTTGTTCAAGATAATCATTTCAATAATTTCATTAGATAATCATGTCACCTCAGTTGGTCATTCATGTAATCACTTCGTTAGAGCGTATGCTCATTTTCATCATCTCATGTCATAATCATAACGTGATATTCATACGGAAAATATAATCATCATGTGACTTTTCTACTTCAGTATGGAGAGAGCAAGAAGAGGACGAGGAGGACGAGGCCGTGGTGCGTGCCGAATCCCAAGAGCTCGTGTGAATACACGTGCGAACGCGAGAAATAATGCTAATTCTTCGAGCAGCGACGCTGCCACTCATTCACCTGGACGTGATCATTCACTATCGGGGAGTCGTACCCGGGACACGGCTCAGTCAGAAGGTGTCCGGGTTGACCCACTCTCTTTTATGCAGGGCATGATGGCCCAAATGACCCAGATGGCACAGCTGATGGAGACGATGCATAACTCAGTCAATCAAAATCAACAGGCTCCTCCGCCGCCACCTCAGAGGCAAGAGAGGAATGTGAGTAGTATTATCGGCGACATCTCTCGCCAAAGGCCACCTACTTTTGAAGGCTCATCTGAGCCGGAGGATATTGTTCATTGGCTCGAACATTTCGAGAAGTTATTTGCGATGGTAGAGTGTCCCGAAGGACACAAAGTTTCAGTTGCGGCTTACTACCTGGGTAAGAGCGCACATTCTTGGTGGTTGTCGTTGAAGCCCACCGAAGGATCATGTACTTGGGATCAGTTCAAAACTCTCATGATGGAGAGGTATTATCCGGCCCCACTCAGAGAGGCCAAGCTGTCAGAATTACTCACTCTCGACCCCTCAGCAGACGAGGATGTTCTCGCCATTGCCGAGAAATTTCAGGAACTTCTTCCGTTCGCCTCATCTATCATTCATTCCGAGGCGGATAAGATTAAGTATTTCAGCAAGAGGCTGAAACCCCGTATGAGACTACAGTTGCTTAATCATAATTACACTTCGTTGGCCGAATTCATTGAGAAAGCTCTTACCTATGAGCTTACTGCTAAGGAGATTGCTAAGCAGCAACCTTCATCTGCTAGCAAGAAGTCCAAGAACCGTAATCAGTCTGATGGCGGTCAGGCCACTTTCAAGAAACCTCGTGCGGGCTCTGCTTTTTCTGAGCGACCCCCTGTGACGTCTAAGCCTGCGGAATCTCAATCACGAGCGGCCAGTTCGGCCATCACCTGTTTTAACTGTGGAGATCTTGGTCATGTCAGCACCAAGTGTCCGAGACAGTCTGTCACGTGCCATAATTGCGGAATTGTTGGGCATAAGGCTCGTTTTTGCCGTAGGGACTCCAAACCTACTCCGGCGTCATCTCAGGCCCCGAAGCAGTCAGCCGTTCAGAATCAAGCTACTCAGTCAGCGTCATTTAAGACGACGGGAGCGAACAAGGGTGGAGCCTTTAGCCATCAGACGGGAGCATCCGGTGCCGGGACTAGCAAACCCCGAATTTATGAGATGAAGAAGACCGACGATCCAGAGGCCCGGATGATCTCAGGTACACTCGATATTCTATCTCAACCTGTGTGTACCCTTTTTGATACTGGTGCATCGCATTCATTCATTTCCGAGTCATGTTTGAGGAGACTACGTATGGGTAGTGCTACTAGTTGTGAGCCTTATGTCATTGGTCTACCTGATGGTAGACGAATTATCGGAAATCGTGAGATTCAGAATTGTCCGATTCAGCTTCATGGGCGTGTTTGGCCAGCGGACCTAATCGTAGTAGATTTGCCGAGAGACGACGTCATCTTGGGTATTGATTGGATGGATCGTCATGATGCCATCATTAGTGTCCGTAAGCATATGGTCACTATCATTTAAGACGATGGGGTCGAATGTGTGTTTCAGGCAAGTAATCCTAACTGTTCTGGAAGAGTTATTAATCTGATGAAAGCAGTGAGGTTACTCAATCAGGGTTGTGTTGGTTATTGGTGCTAAATGACCAAAACCGAGAAATCACCAATAATGTTGACGGATATTCCGGTCGTGAGAGAATATGCCGATGTTTTTCCAGACGAGTTACCTAGTTTGCCTCCACAGAGAGATGTGGAATTCACGATTGAGTTGGAGCCTGGCACATCTCCAATATCGAAGGCACCGTACCGGATGGCCCCGACCAAAATGCAGGAGTTGAAGAATCAACTTGAGGAGTTGTTCGAGAAGGGTTATATCCGACCGAGTGCGTCCCCGTGGGGAGCACCAGTGCTGTTTGTCAATAAGAAGGATGGTTCATTCTGTTTATGTATTGATTACCGGGAATTGAATCGGGTGACGATCAAGAATAAGTATCCTTTACCCCGTATCGATGATCTTTTGGATCAACTTCAGGGAGCTTCAGTATTTTCCAAGATCGACTTAAGATCTGGATATCATCAGTTGAAGATTCGAGAGTCGGATATCGCGAGGACGGCGTTTCGAACACGCTATGGTCATTATGAGTTCGTAGTTATGCCGTCCGGGCTAACTAATGCACCTGCGGTATTCATGGAGTTAATGAATCGGGTTTTCATCGACTTTTTGGATCAGTTTGTTGTTGTCTTCATCGATGACATTTTGATTTATTCTCGTAACCGAGAGGAACACGAGGTTCATCTTCATCAGGTTCTCGGTGTGTTAAGACGAGAGCAACTTTATGGAAAGTTTTCCAAATGTGAGTTCTGGAGGTCCGAAGTGACTTTTCTCGGGCATGTAATTTCATCAGATGGAGTGCGTGTTGATCCTCAGAAGACAGAGGCTATCCAAGATTGGTTACCTCCGAAGAATGTTAAGGAAATCCGAAGCTTTCTCAGATTAGCCAGTTATTATCGGCGGTTCGTAGAAGGATTTTCTAAAATCGCTCAACCATTGACGAACCTTTTGCGAAAGGATAAGAAATACACGTGGTCCGACGCGTGGCAACGGAGTTTTGAGGAACTCAAGAGCCGGTTAATTTCGGCACCTGTTCTTTCCTTGCCACAAGGGACGGAAGGATTTGTGGTTTATAGCGATGCGTCCGGGCAGGGTCTCGGATGTGTACTCATGCAGAATGGGAAGGTTATTGCTTATGCTTCACGGCAATTGAGACCTTACGAGGTTAATTATCCGACCCACGACCTGGAGTTAGCAGCCGTGGTGTTCGCGTTGAAAATTTGGCGTCATTACCTTTATGGCGTCACCTGTCAGATCTTCACTGATCACAAGAGTTTGAAGTATATATTTACTCAGAAGGAGTTAAATATGCGACAGAGACGGTGGTTGGAATTAATCAAAGATTATGATATCGAGATCCTTTACCACCCGGGCAAGGCGAACATTGTCGCCGACGCCTTGAGTCGTAAGTCCGTTCAGGAGCAGATGCTGGCTCATTTAACAGCTCAGAAATATCTTCAACAAGAATTCCTTAGACCCGAGATCGAGGTCTGGCTTCAGCGAGTGCAAGGGCAACTTTGTACGTTGGAAATTTCATCGCCACTTGAGGAGGCGATCAGGGAGAATCAGGGTTCAGACCCATTTTTATTACGCATTCGAGAGGATGTGACTCAGGGGAAAGCCCCCGGATTTGTGGTCCACGAGGATGGACTTTTGAGATTTAAGAATCGGTTGTGCGTACCGGCGAATGACGAGTTGAAAAACTCGATTTTGAGAGAAGCTCATGCTACCCCTTATTCCGTTCACCCGGGGTCTAGCAAGATGTATAAAGACTTGAAACAAAATTACTGGTGGAGTAATATGAAGCGAGAAGTCGCGGAATTTGTTTCGAGATGCTTAACCTGTCAACAAGTCAAGATTGAACATCAGCGGCCGTGGGTATCTTTGAAACCTCTCCCTATTCCAGAATGGAAGTGGGAAGACATTTCTATGGATTTTATCACGAGTTTGCCGACGAGTCGTCGTGGCATGAATACGATCTGGGTGATTGTGGACCGCTTAACTAAATCAGCTCATTTCCTTGAGCTTAAGGATATGTGGGGTCCCGAGAGACTTGCCCAGCTGTTCATCAAAGAGATAGTGAGACTGCACGGTACTCCTAAAAGTATCATTTCCGATCGTGACAGACGGTTTGTGTCTCATTTTTGGAAATCAGTTCATCGTGCTATAGGAACTCAGCTTAATCTCAGTACCGCCTTTCATCCTCAGACCGACGGGCAATCAGAGAGGACTATTCAGACATTAGGGGACATGTTGAGGGCATGCGTCCTCGATTGGAAAGACGATTGGGAAACCCAACTACCATTGACCGAGTTCACGTATAATAATAGTTGGCATGCTTCGATTAAGATGACACCTTACGAGGCCTTGTACGGTCGTCGTTGTCGATCTCCTTTGTGTTGGGATGACTTATCAGAGTCAATCGGCACCGAGCCCGATATACTTATATCCACCCGTGAGAAGGTAGCTTTGATCAGGAGTCATTTGTTGACCGCTCAGAGTCGACAGAAATCTTATGCAGACAATCGTCATCGACCACTAGAGTTCAAGATGGGTGACCACGTTTTGGTCAAGGTGTCCCCGAGTCGAGGTATTTTCCGTTTCGGAAAATGGGGGAAGTTGAGTCCGAGATTTATTGGACCGTTTGAGATTTTGGAACGAGTAGGCGAGCTAGCTTATCGTTTAGCCTTACCTCCGGCGTTGAGCCGAATTCATAATGTGTTTCACGTCTCTCAGTTGTGGAAGTATGTTGCCGACCCGAGTCACATACTTCAGTTCGACGAAATCGAGATCGCAGATGATCATTCGTATGAGGAGCGACCCATACGAGTCTTAGAGCGGCGAATCAAACATTTGAGGAATAAGGCGATTCCTTTGGTTAAAATCCAGTGGTCTAGACACGGAGTCGAAGAGGCTACTTGGGAAACCGAGGATAGTATGCGGGAGAGTTATCCCGAGTTGTTTGACCCTTAGTTTCGGGGACGAAACTCTTTTAAGAGGGGGTGTATGTAATACCCAGTTGTAATTCAGTCATTATCATTCAGTAATTTCATTCGGTAATTGTCACTATGTAAAGTTTTTCACTTGTTAATAATCATTCATCCGTGTTCACCGTTCGGTATAACTTCGAGTTGTGTATCGATATTGTTCATTGTTTCAACCTTACTTGGGAATCGAGACAAGAGTATTATCTTGATCGTGGTAATTGATTCATTAGTCGATGTTGACGTTGGAATTCATGTCATTTCAAATCTCTTCATTGTTCAAATCGTGTTCTTGTTGGACGAAATCTTGTAATCATTACTTGGAACCACCGTTTTGGGGTTTCCGTACTTCCATTTCGTATTATTGGTTCCCAAATATCAATTCCTATTGCTTTTATTCCCTTCCCGGGTCATTTTTTTTATCATTTTGGGACCCAAAGGGGTGTGGGCCGCGTCACAAGGAGTGTGCGCCGCGGCACACACATTTTCCAGTTTTTGGCCGAGCTCTCTGTACCTTGTGCCGCGGCACATGCCAGCAGGGCCGCGGCACACTGCCGAGTCACTGCCGCGGCACACCTTTCCGGGCCGCAGCACACTCGTGTTACAACTATTCAGCCAACCTTTCTGTACCTTGTGCCGCGGCACATCCGTGAGGCCGCGGCTGCTGCCGAGACACCGCGGCACACTCGTCCGTGCGCGGCTGCGCCGACCACTGGGAGGCATTTTTGGCCCTGTGCCGTGGCACACTTCGGCTGAGCCGCGGCACACAAGGCAGTCAACTCTATAATTGCATTTGTTGAGCGAGTTCAGCTCATTTTTCTCCATTTCTTCACTTACATCCGAGAGAGAAGGCTTGAGGGAGAGGATTTTCATCATCGACCACATGAGTGTTGGATTTTCATCATTTTCATTCGGTTGTGAAGCCCGGATCATCGATCTATCGCGTATTCTTCGAATCATAGTACTTGGATCTTCAAAGGTAATATTCACCAAACTTCTTGGATTTCGATTTTGTGTTGAGTTTTGATGTTTTGGATGTTAATATCATGTCGTATGAAGTGATATACACATGATTATGGATATGTTTGATTATTCATTGGATTATTGAAGGATTATTCAAGAACACTTTGAATTTTGAGTTGGATTTGGGGGTTTTCGATTAATCGTTGTTATAATCACGAATTTGAATGTTCATAATGGATTATTGATTGTATTGAAGATGTTATGTTGGTTTGAAACACTTCTTGGGGATTTGATGTTGGTATTATTGAGGTTTGGTTATAATCAATCGAAGTTTGGCCACAAAGTGTTCGATATAATGCCCCAACGAACTTGGTTTAATCGTATCGACGTTTTGAGTTCGTTCTATTCGTGTTTGATTCGTATATTGAACGGATTGTTGGTAATTGTATTATTCAAGGTTGTTCGCGCGACCGATATCTCAATTAGGACGTTGTTCGTGGAAGGATATTTGTCACCGGTGTTGTGTAAGTTAATTCTTACTCGGTTAAAAGGATATTCATTCCTTTTGTTGTTGATCATTCATAATCATAACTCATTCATCATTGTATTAATCATATTGAGACTTGTAATTGTCGAATAATCACTTCATCAACGAGGAACGGCGGTTCGAATCATTTCATTGAAACTATCAATCACTTCATTATTATTTTCGTCTCGGTGAGTCATTCTTGATTTTTTCAGATTATTATTATTCATTGATATTCATTATGGTCATTCTCATTCATATGACCTTCTGGGTTCATATTGCGTGGCCGGGTGCGGATGTGTGGAATTTTTAGTCGGGCACGCGATGGCCATGTATTGGGAGTGATACATTGGATTGTGCACACGGTAAAGCTTAACTCCGTGAGGCTAATTAGGTACAAGGACGGGTGTGTCCGGTCATTCGTCTTGTACACTTGCACAGAATACTACGGGCGTACTATGGTACTCCTCTTCAGCGTAATTCATAACTAAGGATAATTCATAACTTCAGATATATCATGTTTGTGTATTTTCAACCCTTGAGGATTGTTGTTCTGTGTAACTGACCCCGTTAGGGGATATTGTTTTTCAGGTCACGGCAAGGCAAAGGCACGGGAAGAGCATGTTGACGGCGAAGAGTCCCAGTGATACTAGTAGGAGGCCCCAGTCATTCTGTTTATTTCAGTCATTTCAGTCATTTCAGAAATTCTTATTTCTCTTCAGTTGTATTTCCGCTGCAAAATTCCGTATGAGATGTTTGTTTATTCAGGGTGATGTATTTTATCTTCATATAAAATATACTAGTATTCTGTTTTGTCCTGGTGTAATGTACTTAAGCTCCACATCGGAGTATTTGGTAATATAATGTGGTTCGGTACTACAATTATATTATTTAATTCATCAGTTTTCATTCGCCTGGTGGGTCCCAGTCGGGGGTCCACGGCACTGTAATATCCGCCTAGTTTGGGGTGTTACACAGACGTCATGATTCTGAAGGTTTTCTTTGAAGAGTAGTGAGTGTCACTTCAAGTATATGCCCCGAGAACAGTGAGTGTTCTTCGGGACGGTAGGAATAAAAATGAAGGTTAAGAGGCGCCCTTCCTCGAGCGCCAATTGTTGCTACCCAAAATATTATCCGGAGATAGATATTGCTGGAATGGATGAGTAGCAAACAAAGTGCGAGAACACTTCCTTGGGGAAAGTAAATAACACAAGATTTGCCGGGGTTGTTAGTCCCGAGCTTGAATGCTCTCGCGAGATATTATTAATACGAATACTTGGAGTACAAATATTAATGTTAGAGTACAATGAGTGTAAAGACCCTAGTTATCTTAGTTATTGAGTGTTAAGATTGCCGGAAGAACCAGATATGATGCTCTGTGAGTTCTTGTAACAACGATGGTGTGCTGTGACGACTGTGAGAAATCGACGGTCTCTCACAGTGTGTATTAGCTGTATGTCTGAGCTCCGAGGCTTGCGGATCTCTTCGAATCTGTGCTGCAGGGAGTTCTTGCCTCTGCCGACCGTCTTCTGGTTGAGAGGTGCTGAGAGAGAAATCCAGAGATAGATTCAAGAGAGGAAGTCGGGAGTCTGAAACTGTGTATGTATTCTGAATGTGGTTGCCAACAGAGTTCCGAACCTTTTTCCAGTTGGTGGAGGTTCTCTATTTATAGGACTGGGAGTTGCTGGGCGATCGCCTCTGCTGTATTATAATAAGCGGGCGATCGTCTTTTGCACATGGGTTGGTCTCCTTAAAGTCCGCTGCTGCTGCTGGCAGCCGGCTATGTGGACCAATGAGAAGTCTACATGTGTCTTGAGTCGCTGTCCCGGGAGGTCCCACCTTATACCTTTCGGCGGGTCTGTCGGTAGGTTAGAAGGTGGTGACAGGCTGTGGTCAACGATCCATGTTCTGCGGCGCCTTTCGCGGGTCTGCACATGGGCGCTTGCTTTGAGATCCAGTCTTTGTAGACTTTGACGGACGAAGGTCTTGTTCGCGGCACAGGACGGTCGTCCTAGGTCAGGCACCAAAGTCGATCGCTAGGTGCCAAAAGGCGATCGCCTTGGGAGTCGATCGCTAGATACTCGAAGGTGGTCTGCTACCTTCATTCTGACAAGGTCGCCATAGCTCATTTGGTCGTGAACTCGGTCGCTTGGTCCTTATCCCGATCGCCGTCGAGGCATATAAATCTCGACACAACATAGTGCAAGTACAATCCATTTGAACTACCATTCTAATCAGATGAAAATATGCGCCAAAAATCATTTTAGAAATCATTTATATTCCGGAATATTTTACGGTGCACAAGCACAAAACACATTTTCTCCAACAAAAACAATTCAAAGTTAACCTTGGTACGAGACTCACGGCCACCGTACCCCGCAGAGCCCCGTCGGACATCCCTGGGTGGTTAACCATAGTTCGCGATACGAAACTCACGGCAACGTATCCCTAGAGGCCCCGTCGGACCATCCCTAGGTGAACATACACATATACATCCACACAACCACGAATAGCCATAATTCAAATACTAGAACGCATAAACAAATGTAAAGTACTTGCCTTTGAGACATCTTTGAAGAATCGAGAATGAAACACGACTACGAACGGTCCGGATGGAAACGACGATTTCTAATCGAAGGATCAACATAAATCAGTCCCAACGGACAACAATAATCGAACGGAATACACCCTTAACACTGATTACAAACCACAACAATGAACGATCAATCGATACGGGCGAGGGTACGCAAAACCTCCCTGAATCGTTAATTCACGAATTTAACTAGGTGCAATGGATTGGGATTCACCTGATAACAACAATCGATGAAGAAATATACAACATATATGGACAATTCGGAATTAATCAAGATGTTGTGTCAAGATTTATTCATCCCGACAGGCGATCGACTATAAGGCCGAGCGACCAAGTCAACTCCAGTCAAACTATGGCTAGCTCGCCTAAACGAAGAAACCAGACCACCATCAGGTACCTAGCGATCGACTCCCAAGACGATTGCCCTTTGGTATCTGTCGATCGACTCTAGTGTCCGGCTAAGGACAATCGGCCTACGCCCCGAACAGTGATGATCGCCCGTCATAGTCATCGAAGACTGGATCTCAGAACAGCACCCACGTGCAGATCCACAAAAGGCGCTGACAGACAAGATCTTTGCTGACAGACAAGACCTTTGACCACAACCTGTCACCTACCTCACCTACCGGCAGGCGCGCTGAAAGTTGTCAGTGGGACCACCCGTGATGACAACTCAGACGCGTGCGAGCTCCCATTGGACGTCATTGCCCGGCCACAAGCGCGGACTTTAAGGGAACAAGCCCATGTGCTAAAAGACGATCGCCCGATTATTATAATACAGAAAAGGCGATCGCCCGGCGTATCCAAGTCCTATAAATAGAGAACTTCCTCCTACTGGAAAAAGGTTCAGAACTCATTCACTTAGGTTCCGAATTCATTCACGGAAATACAGTGGAACATATATACCACCAAGCTCCCTGCTTTCTCGCCGGAATCCATCTCAGGATTTCTCTCTCCGAATCTCTCATCCAGAAGACGATCGGCAGAGGCAGCAAGTCTCCACTAGACAGATTCCAAGAGATTCATAAGCTCAGGAGCTCAAGCATCCAGCTAATACTCGCCGTGAGAGACTGTCGATCTCTCACCGCCGCGACTGTTCATCTCCTTTGTTACAAGAACTCACAGAGCATCAAATCTGGTTCTTCCGGCAATCTACACGCTCACTAGCTAAGATAACAAGAATCTTTACACTCATTGTAATTGTATTCTTACATTAGTACTTGTATCCCCGAATATTAGTATTAATAATATCTCGCGAGAGCATTCAAGCCCGGGACTAACAACCCCGACAAACTTGTGTTATTTATATTTCTCACAGAAGTGTTCTCGCATTTGTTTGCTATCCATCCATTCCAGCAATATCTATCTCCGGATAATATTTTGGGTAGCAACAATTGGCGCTAGAAGGAGGGCATCTAACCCTCAAATTTTCATTCCTACCGTCCCGAAGAACACTCACTGTTCTCGGGGCATATACTTGAAGTGACGCTCACTGCGCTTCAAAGAAAATCTTCAGAATCATGACATCCGCCGGTACATCGAAGAGAGCCGCTCTCCGAACCGCCGGACACCATATCCCGGCTCAATCCGAACCCCAGCCGACGACAGGGGGAAGCCGTAGCAACGCGAGATTCTCGATCCCGCACCCGAGAGATGGCCCCAACCTCTCACTCGATCAGTTCCAAACCGAGGAACAGATCGAGGAGGCTATGGCCATCCCAGAGGAGCGACGGAGAGCATGCGCGTCGCCCACGGTAACTCCCTCGATCGTCCGCCGCATGGGAAAACGGAAATTCAACGGGCTACTGAGCGAGCAATCGTCAGAAAGCCCCAATTCGCGAGAAAAGGCTCTCGCACGACCGGAAGGATCCGTATTCAATCACTTGGGGCGCGACCCATCACGGCGGCCAAGGGCATTCATTTCCAACCACGAAAGATGGAATCGAATCCGTCACGGGAGTTCGGCCTACCCACCTCACGGCGAGCAGTCGGCCATCGACTCTCGCCCGATCGCGGGGATCGGTACTCAATCGCCTCGGCTCCGCTCAGCCAGAGCCACAAGCCTGGCGGCCGGGCCACGGCGATGGCCGCTATACAACGCCGGCTCGGCGAGATGAAAGCACTCTTGGACAGGGGCAAGCGCCCGGCAAAGATCACCGGTCCGACCGAGCCACTCGCGGTCCACATCGAGCTTGCCCCCATACAACCAATGATCGCTCCTCCCAAAACACCTCTGTATGAGGGGAGATCGGACCCCGAAACCCACCTGAGTAAATTCCGAATCTACATGACTGGGTGTGGGGCATCTGATGTAACCAAGTGCCGGATCTTCCCATTAACATTGGGCGAGCTGGCCCATAGGTGGTACGCCTC
This sequence comes from Orobanche coerulescens, assembly GCA_033398695.1. NCBI lineage: Eukaryota > Viridiplantae > Streptophyta > Magnoliopsida > Lamiales > Orobanchaceae > Orobanche > Orobanche coerulescens. Next base: position 202,588,008 of record CM065801.1, on the reverse strand, counting down.
ACTACCACCACGATCAATCACCTCCTTTAAGAAACTGGCGAATGACTTCACGTCATACTTCGCCAGCAAGGTCGCCAGACCAGAAGGCCCCCACCACGTGATGAAAATCAGGCAGGGGAAAGACGAAACCGACACAGATTACATTGACCGAGTAGACGAAATCATCCTCACCGGCGAACCCGTCAGTGACGAGCTCGCTCTTTTTTCGGTCATGGGGGGATTCTACGGTCATTCGCTCATGTTTAGACATCTTACCAAGGATATTCCCCCAACCTATGCGATCTTCCGCGCAAAGGCTGCCAATTTTCTGGCCAGACAAAGGCTAATCACCCTCCACCTAGGCGAGGAAACGCCACCTCCTGTCCAGAAGACGACGATCGCCAAAGTAAAGAAGGCGATCGCCAAGCCACCCGGAGATCTCAAGGCCTTCGAGGACATGGAAGCCCATCTCCTCCATACGTTCAACCGAACTCCGGCACATATTTTCTATGCCATCAAGGGGCACGAAAAGCTCAAAAAGCCAAAGGCGATAAGGGACCACGGTCACCTGGACAACAATCAATATTGTGCCTACCATAAGAGTCCCGGCCACAGCACCAACCAATGCCGCGACCTCCTCAAACAGCTCTGGAGATTGTTCGAGGAGGGCAAGTTGGACAGCTTATTGGCTTAGCCAAGGCCCATACCAATCTCTATACACGGTCATCCGAGTCGAACACCAAACAAGTTGAGAAGCTCATACGAGCCGACCCCTAGATCAACCTCGGCGACCGTCTCTACATGATTCAATCAAGAGAAGGGGACCTCAAAAGTCTCCCCGATCTCCCCCCTTATTTAAGAAACTGGAGGACTCGCTCGCCATCTACAGTTCACCATCTAACACGATGGACTAAGGCACGAGATCGCCTCCCCCGCACAACGTACACCGTCGAAGGTCGACATTTACATGACGATCCAAGGTGGAAGAGTGCAGCCATGGTCCTGGTGGTCGATGGAACCGACTGCTTAGGCCATGCAAGGTCCCTTTGGGCCAAGATCGCCCGCCCTTCGTTTAAATACGAGGCCGGCGTAGTCTGAGGGCCCTCCAAAGTTAATCAGTGGACACGATCGCTCTCCCTCAAAGGTTCATCATCTAACATGGTGAACCCGGACAATGCGACGTGCCACAACCCCCGTCTCAACGTACACCGTCGAGGTTCGCCATCTTCATGGTGGGCCGAGGTGGAAGCAGAGCTAAACAAGCCGCGGGCGTGGAGTTGAATCATCCGACGCTGCCCCGCGCAAGGACTCCTCTAGACCGAGACCGCACGCCCTTCGTTTAAATACGAGGCGAGGCGCAGCCTAACAGAGGACCCTCATAATAAAGTGAGTCATGAGACACTCAATGTCTTCGCGCATCAAGACATGATCAAGGAGTCGGTCCATCGAACTCCGCGATCGTGCACGGTTCCTCAAGACGGACGACCGTCCCCGAGGATTCGACAAAGTTGACGACCGCTCACTCAACGAATTATTTTCATCCCCTTACTTCCACTAAGTGAATAAAAACAAGGGGGAAGAGTGTGGACTACCAGAACGACGATCGTCCCTATTCAACCACATACGAAGATCGCCATTTTTCAGATGTTGTGCAGCGATCGAATTTGTTGTAAAAGTTATCTTTATGAGTTTATCAATTCATTTGGAACTACCCTCGCAACGATCTCTCCTCACACATTTGTACAAAGTCAAACAAAGACTCAAAAATAACAATCATTCAAATAATAAGCCAGAAAATCAAACGTTCATTTCATTACTTGAAAAGATCAGAGTACATGGTCGCCCGAAGGCCTAAATGCTACAAAAGAAAGCTTCGAATTACAAGGAAATAAGCTAAAACATCAAAAATGAAGTGCCTCAGGCCCCTGCCTGGCCTTCGCCATCAGCGTCCGGTGCGGTCCCCCCATCTTCCGGAGCGTCGGGATGAGCAAGATTGGCCGGAGTCGGATACCAGCTCAAATCCACGCCGATGTCCGCAAGATCCAAAATCGGCAAGGAGAAAGCTGAATGGAAAGGATGCTCCAACGCATACGCCTTGAAGTTCTCAGCAAGAGGCCCGACCTCCAAACCTCCCTTCTTAGCTGCTAGGATCGAGTTGGCGAACGCCATATAATAGGCGAACTCGCTGACAAACTCCAAGTTTTGAAAGGGATCAGCCTTGGTCGCCTCTACCTCTCCTTTCAGCTCCGCCATCGCCTGTTGCGACCCTTGGAACTCGACCTCCCTCGCAGCTATCTTCTCCCTCGACTCCGCCAGCTTGTTAGTCAACCGAGCGATCGTCACCTTCTGACGATCGACCTCCTCCTCAGCAACCTTCTCTGCCCGGACGGCATTCATCATCCTATTCCGGAATCGGTCAACCGCCAAACGAGACAACTCGGTTTCCTTCCTCTCCAGCTCAAGCTCATGGCTCGCCCGCTTGGCTGCCTCCAAAGAGTCCTTCTCCATTGCCACGATCGGCGAACTTGGCGTTCTCTTTCCTAGCCGCCTCGAGATCCGCCTGCAGGCGAATAGTGGAGGGTCGCCCCTCAAACTCCTGAGCAGCCTGGACAGCCATGGTCGCCGTCTGGAGAGAAAGAGCAAGAACAGCCTGCATCGTACTCCCCGATCGCTGACGAGCGATCGCATCTAGATCGGTCGTCCAGGCCTTCGGTAGAGCAGAAGCGGCCTTGCTGACGTATTGCGGGATGTCACAAGACTGGCGAGGAGATCGGCTCGCTAGGAAATCCACGACCATCGGCGGGCAAGATGGATCTGTGCGACGGATCCTACATCAAAACAACAAAGTTAACACAACTCCTACGCAAATGCAAGTTTCAACACAAGAATGCAGTCTACCTCTCAACCCTCTGGGGGTCACGACCGAAATACGGCTTCCCTCGAGGAGTCTCAGCATCAGCGATCACCATCTCCCGCATAAAAGCCGCAGAGGGCGGCTCATTCTCCGGAGCGAGAACGGTGATCGGAGGCGCGGCGATCGGCACTTCATTGCCAGGGGCAGGAACCGGAGTTTCTACCGGCCTCGGCCTTTTGAGATTCGATCGAAGCCCCTCCTCCGGAACTCCCTCATCAGCCACGATCGGCTCCACGCGAGGCTCCGCCTCCGGAACAATTGGCAGCGCAACAGGTGGGGCGCGAGACGACCTCTTGTGGCGGAGACGGCCTAGAACTCCAGGATTCGACATGGCGATCTCCGGCGGGGGCTCCAAAAAGCGAGGAAAGCGAACCTCTACAGTTAAGACGATCGATCAACAGTCAGATACTTTCCTCAAGTAAGGCGATCGCCTAGGAAGTGAAGGTCGCAGAAACTCATACCTGGTACCGAGAGATGTCTCGGGAAACGGAATAGCCGAGCCGACAACCAACGACTCTCCTTATTGATCCGGTTAGCGTCAAGGTCGTCGTCCGACAAGCTCCGTATCCGCTCCCAGACAACCAGGAAATCAAAGGGCAGCTCCTCGACCGCCGGAATGTGAAAACCTGTAAAACCGAAATCAAATTAGATCAGTCCAAAATGCATCCGAACGAAGGGAGAGTCTAAACCCTTACTGGGATTCCTCTCCCGAAACTCGGTAGGGATCTACAACTCGCCCGGAGGATTGTCGCTCGCAGAAGCCCTCCACTTGCCGGCGACCCAGAACCACTTCATCGGATCGCCCCGCGCCTTATTTGGGACTCCATGGATTACCCGACCAGATCGGCTCTGAATATGGTAACTGCCGACCGACCCTTTCTGAGCCGTCAGCTTGAATAAATGGTTCATCTCCAACGGCGATGGGAGGCGGTACAGGCGGTGACTGCCGAAAAGAGTGAGAGTGCAGATAATTTGGAGCCAGGTGTTCGGCGTCATCTGAAGTGGCGCCACGTTCCAAGCGGCCAGTGGGAGACGGCAAAGATAGAGAGCGCGGCCGGCCTCCATAATCGCCTCATTCACGGCGACCATACCCGTCGGAGGTGATCGGCTCGCTCATTCTCGCCGGCGCGAACATGTCCACATACGAAGGAACATAGAACCTCGTCCTCCAGACGGCGGATCTTTCTGGTCGTCGAACTCCGAATTGGCCAAGCGACCACAAAGATCATTGCGCAACCCGATCGCGACCGTTTGGGAAGGCTGATAAGGGTAGGCGATCAGTATCCCGGAAATCAAATCTCGGAGTCGGGTGGCCAACTTCTCCATTATCTCGGCCAAAAGCCTTATAGGCGGCGAAAGCGCTATCTTGCTCCCGATGAGCCCTAATCGCCAAATCTCTCTCTCTATCTGCGATCGTCTATCTTGGCCGCTTCCTTAGCGACGTCGGCCGTTAAATAAAGCCTTGATTTCAAGAGGTCAATTCCGGCCGAATAGCCTCGGGTGTCTCGGTATAAGTCGGAAGAAGGTCCTCCCCGGACGATCGATGTCAGTAATGACCCGGTACCCACTCCATGTGATGATGACGTTCCGGCCATTCTCAAAGAAAGAAAAGGAGAAAAGGATTTTTTCTTACCCGAAGATGAAATCGAACGACGATCGGCACTAAGATCTTCAGAAAAATCTTCAGCAAGTCCTTCTTTTTCCAGTAAGTACACGTGAGGACGAAGACTGCAACACTGCGCCCTTTTATAGGAGATGGCAGGGACTCGTTTGCAATAAGGAAAAATCTCAGGGGTCGGATCCCAAACGTCGCATTTATTGACTCCCTCGAGACCCGCGTACGCGTCTTTTCAAGGACGCGTCAGCCGAGGAGTCATTAATGACCGTTGATATCCTCCAATAGAAGCCCGACACGTGTGCGGAGACTTTTCCACGCCCATTGCCTTTTCCCGCGCAGTTTAGCGGCCAACCAGGTCGTCCAAACTCAGAATATATCAGCTCAAAGACGATCGCCATTTCAGTTAAACACAGAGTCGCTCGTAAAAAGTTCAGCGATCGCCAAGAGAACCACCTCACCCCACGTTTCCAACATAGGAGCGAGTTGGGGGGCAATTGTTGTGTCAAGATTTATTCATCCCGACAGGCGATCGACTATAAGGCCGAGCGACCAAGTCAACTCCAGTCAAACTATGGATAGCTCGCCTAAACGAAGAAACCAGACCACCATCAGGTACCTAGCGATCGACTCCCAAGACGATCGCCCTTTGGTATCTGTCGATCGACTCTAGTGTCCGGCTAAGGACAATCGGCCTACGCCCCGAACAGTGATGATCGCCCGTCAAAGTCATCGAAGACTGGATCTCAGAACAGCACCCACGTGCAGATCCACAAAAGGCGCTGACAGACAAGATCTTTGCTGACAGACAAGACCTTTGACCACAGCCTGTCACCTACCTCACCTACCGACAGGCGCACCGAAAGTTGTCAGTGGGACCGCCCGTGACAGCAACTCAGGACGCATGCAGGCTCCCCATTGGACCGTACAGCTGGCTGCCAGCAGCAGCCGTGGACTTTAAGGGAACAAGCCCATGTGCTAAAAGACGATCGCCCGATTATTATAATACATAAAAGGCGATCGCCCGGCATATCCAAGTCCTATAAATAGAGAACTTCCTCCTACTGGAAAAAGGTTCAGAACTCATTCACTTAGGTTCCAAATTCATTCACGGAAATACAGTGGAACATATATACCACCAAGCTCCCTGCTTTCTTGCCGGAATCCATCTCAGGATTTCTCTCTCCGAATCTCTCGTCCAGAAGATGATCGGCAGAGGCAGCAAGTCTCCACTAGACAGATTCCAATAGATTCATAAGCTCAGGAGCTCAAGCATCCAGCTAATACTCGCCGTGAGAGACTGTCGATCTCTCACCGTCGCGACTGTTCATCTCCTTTGTTACAAGAACTCACAGAGCATCAAATCTGGTTCTTCCGGCAATCTACACGTGTTGGGTACCAAATCGGATATTTGCGCCGTTTTATGCGGAAGCGAAAATAAAATGCGGAAAATAAAGGACACGAGGATTTATAGAGGTTCGGCTATTAACGAAGCCTACGTCCTCTCTCGATGTATCTTTTTCCTTAGGCTTAAGATCAAAACCTCTACGCCTCTCTTCTATCGGTCGAGGGATTACCGTTACAAGATCGTCTTCTATCGGTCCGAGTAAAACCGTTTTTCCTTTTCTATTGGATAAGGAATCAACCACTCTAGCTTTCTATGGGTACTAGATAAACCTCACTTAGATATCGATTGCGATTCTAACAATGCCGGATACTTGATCCTAATAACACCGAATCCAATCGTATCTTTTCTTTTATCTCTCGTGTATGATCTTGTGTATAACACTCAATCACTCTTAATTAAGCTCAAGAACAACAACTATAATGTTTACAATGATATAACACGTATGTATGCTTTGCTCAATGTTGTTGTATGGAATAATACCAACTCCTTGGTATTTATAGCCTTCTTCCTCCTTACTAGCCGTTCTTTGCCGGTTGACTAGCTAGCGTGCGCTAGCCTTCCTTCTTAGCGTGCGCTATCGCACATTTTTGCTCTAGCGTCGTAAAGGCTTTCATGTAGCGTCGTTAATCACTTTATATTTCGATCCGGTAGCTCACGCCTTACGATTAGCGTGCGCTACCACTTCCTTTGTAGCGTGCGCTAATCCAATATATCCGTTGCATGGATTGTCAAAGTGACCGTTTGATATGCGACTTTGACACCTTTTCCCAACGTTCGGATTGACTAGATTCAAACATCTTAGCGTCGCTAATCATCCTTTGTAGCGTGCGCTAATAATAGAGGGTAGCGTGCGCTAATAATAGAGTGTAGCGTGCGCTATCCATCTGCCGACTTCACTGCAGCTTACTTCGATACTAGGTGGAATGCGGTGACTCCTCGTTAGCGTGCGCTAACATATGTCCCTTAGCGTGCGCTAATGCGATCCAGTTGCAATTTTTGCGTCTTAAATGCCTTCGCCGTTTTGCTTCGCCTCGATGTTGTTTTGTAGTTTAGCAACTTTAATCATCAAAACACAAATTAAATAATGTGTGGAATAAATATTCCAACAATCTCCCCCTTTTTGATGATTACAAAACAACTCTTGAATTGGATAATCTGTAAAAAATAATATCTGTATATTTATACGAATCAAAGTTTTCGGCTTTGATCGTTTCGTTAGTTTCTCCATTTCTTTTCTTTTTCTTCTTTGATTTTTCTCATTTTTATCTCCCCTTCATCTCCTTCTCATTTTTATCATTTTTATCTCAATTCATATCTTTCTCCCCCTTTTTGTTTTCATCAAAAAGTAAAAAAAATATAAAGGATACCAAATGAAATAAATATGCATGATACCAATTTATGCATTAATAAGGGTATAAACTCCCCCTGAAAATATTATTTCCTTCTCCCCCTTTGTAAAATATCATTTGTCAAAATTTATTTTTAGGGATCCAACCGATAGTTGGTTTTTCTTTTGAAACATAGACGATGTTTGAAACGCTTGTTCCTTTAGGAACCCAAATCTTTTTAATTTTTATCGTCCGTTTTGGGCTTTTGCAATTTGAAATGTGATGCCCGATTTTTAAACACTTTTCGCAACGGGGTATATTGAAATTAACGGATTCGTTTTTCAAACGAGTTTTGAATCCTAACCCCTCTTTATTCAAAGTAAACTTTTGAACACCAAGCATTTGTTCAAATTTCGTTTCATACGAGAATTTCTTTGTCAAAGATTTAAGCTTGGTTTGGATTTTAGCGAGATCATTCTTCAAAATATTTTCATTTTCAATGCATTTCGAATGATCGATTTCGACAAATTTCCCTTTTTCAAGTATTTTGAAATTTTCAATTTCCAAAGTTTTATATTTAGACTTGAGGGATTTAATTTCATTTAAAGCATTTTGATAGTCCGTATGTAGTAACTCGAATGCTTCAAAAAGTTCGTCGTAGGAATTACTTACTTGGCTTTCGACGTCGCTATCGTCGAATGAACTCCGGGCCATGAGCGCGAGATTATTTTGTTCAAGAAAATCTTCATCGGGATCTTCGTCGCTCCATGTTGCGATTAGAACCTCCTTTTGCTTTACTCGGAGTTCTTAGCAAAGTGGCACAGTTTTACCACATAATCGACAAGTGTTGTCGAATTTCTTAGGTTCGCCCGCTTGAATGTCCTTCTTTCTCCGGTTTAATAAGTGTTGGAACTTATTAATATTTTTGGCATAATATGCCATTTATTCATCACTTTCGTCCACCGGGGTTTCTTCTTTCTTCTTCGACATTTTAGCCTTGAATGCTATCGACCTCTCCTTCGGTTTCGGTTTGGCATTTCGAGATTTTAGAACAATCTCGTAGTTGATAAGAGAACCAACGAGAGCACTAAAATCGAGAGTATTTAAATCTTTGAATTCCATTATTGCCGTAACCGTACCGTCCCATTCTCGAGGTAGTGATCGGAGAATTTTCTTTACTTTCTCACTACTTGATAGTGGTTTTCCGTAACATGCTAATCCATTTGTGATAACCGAAAATCGGTCAAGCATAATCGAGATGGATTCGTCGTCCTTCATTTGAAATAATTCATAATCGTGAAGGAGCATGTTTATCTTCGTCTCCTTGACTTGAGACGTACCTTCGTGTGTTACCTCAAGCATTTTCCAGATTTCTTTGGCACTATCACGATGATATCCGGTTGTGTTCTTAGGATTTAAGGCACAATAGAGAAGTTGAGTTGCCTTACAATTATAGTGATCGTTTTTCCAATCGGAATCGTCATATTCTTCGAAGGTTTTGAGCGTACCGTTGGAATTTGTTGGAATTTTCGGACCAAGGCATATTACCTTCCATAATTCGATATCGTAAGCTCGAATGAATATCGACATCTTCTTCTTCCAAGTCATGAAGTTTGCGCCATCAAAAAATGGTGGTCGGTTGAGAGCAAGGCCTTCGACTGGAGCCATTTGAAACGCCATTGGATCTTTTCTCCTCGGATGTTAAGCCGCGTATTGGAGTACCGCTCCGATACCAATTGTTGGGTACCAAATCGGATATTTGCGCCGTTTTATGCGGAAGCGAAAATAAAATGCGGAAAATAAAGGACACGAGGATTTATAGAGGTTCGGCTATTAACGAAGCCTACGTCCTCTCTCGATGTATCTTTTTCCTTAGGCTTAAGATCAAAACTTCTACGCCTCTCTTCTATCGGTCGAGGGATTACCGTTACAAGCTCGTCTTCTATCGGTCCGAGTAAAACCGTTTTTCCTTTTCTATTGGATAAGGAATCAACCACTCTAGCTTTCTATGGGTACTAGATAAACCTCACTTAGATATCGATTGCGATTCTAACAATGCCGGATACTTGATCCTAATAACACCGAATCCAATCGTATCTTTTCTTTTATCTCTCGTGTATGATCTTGTGTATAACACTCAATCACTCTTAATTAAGCTCAAGAACAACAACTATAATGTTTACAATGATATAACACGTATGTGTGCTTTGCTCAATGTTGTTTTATGGAATAATACCAACTCCTTGGTATTTATAGCCTTCTTCCTCCTTACTAGCCGTTGCTGCCAGTTGACTAGCTAGCGTGCGCTAGCCTTCCTTCTTAGCGTGCGCTATCGCACATTTTTGCTCTAGCGTACGTAAAGGCTTTCATGTAGCGTGCGTTAATCACTTTATATTTCATCCGGTAGCTCGCCTACGATTAGCGTGCGCTACCACTTCCTTTGTAGCGTGCGCTAATCCAATATATCCGTTGCATGGATTGTCAAAGTGACCGTTTGATATGCTGACTTTGACCTGCTTTTCCCAACGTTCGGATTGACTAGATTCAAACATCTTAGCGTGCGCTAATCATCCTTTGTAGCGTGCGCTAATAATAGAGGGTAGCGTGCGCTAATAATAGAGTGTAGCGTGCGCTATCCATCTGCTGACTTCACTGCAGCTTACTTCGATACTAGGCTGGAATGCAGCTGACTCCTCGTTAGCGTGCGCTAACATATGTCCCTTAGCGTGCACTAATGCAGTCCAGATTGCAATTTTTGCGTCTTCGTCTGCTTCGCCGTTTTGCTTCGCCTCGATGTTGTTTTGTAGTTTAGCAACTTTAATCATCAAAACACAAATTAAATAATGTGTGGAATAAATATTCCAACAACACGCTCATTAGATAAGATAACAAGAATCTTTACACTCATTGTAATTGTATTCTTACATTAGTACTTGTATCCCCGAATATTAGTATTAATAATATCTCGCGAGAGCATTCAAGCCCGGGACTAACAACCCCGGCAAATCTTGTGTTATTTATCTTTCTCACGGAAGTGTACTCGCATTTGTTTGCTATCCATCCATTCCAGCAATATCTATCTCCGGATAATATTTTGGTTAGCAACACAAGAAAAACCCGAAAAACCCCCAAATTGGACAAGTTTAGGGTTCCTGAAGAAATACATCGGATTCGGATGATGAAGGATGATTACGCTGATGATGATATGTTAGCTCGACTCTACAGTGGTGGAATACGAATAATTCTCGGATAGAAGTTGAAGGGAATCGCCCTCTGCGTCGCCCGAAGAAGAAAACGAGAGAAAGAATGAAAAGAGTGCTGTTCAAACCTGCCCGCTGTTCTATTTAAAACACATAGTTAGTGCACGCTAACTACCAAAAGGTAGCGCGCACTAACGGGGTTTGCAAACGGTCCAGAAGCTGCTGCCCGGCGTCGCTAGCGTGCGCTAGACATGCCTAGCCCGCGCTAAATACTACTCGATAGCGCACGCTAATAACAACAAGTTAGCGTATGCTAACTGCACACCGATAACGCACGCAAGGAGATGAGGAATAGCGTGCTCTACTCACACGCGATCTTGCTCGGTCAAGATCTGGCTTCGCCAAGGTACGAAACTCAAACGCATACGACAAGGCCGAATCCGGAAACATAAACACGAAATATACAAGGCAGCGAGCTAAGCGCTGAAAGAAAATATAATTCCGACCACCGGAGAGTCCGTAATGCGACAAAGGAAATGAAATTCCCTAAACTTATATGAAATTACAAAAATGGCCCAAGTGCCCGAAAATCACGATACGACGTCGGATTTACAAACCGAAAGTCTCAACACGACCAACGCAACCATACAAACTTGAACAAACCAAGAAACAACGAAAACGAATGAGTTTTATGAGAATCGAACGTTCATACGGCAAAACATGTCATAAAATGAAATTACGTGAAAACATCACCAAAACTCGTCCAAATGGAAAAACTCCAAGAATAAAGTAGGTTCAAAATATCGAAACGGTTACAAGCGAGTCGATAAAAATAGACATACACTAAAAATGGAAACTGCTAAAAATGGAAAGGTATGGATATTACACTACCTACTGCCGAAGTATAGGGTACCTTGCTCATTTCCTTTCTATCTTCCTCTCTTTGAGGACATACCTCTAAGGAAAGTTTTGCACCATGTTGCATAGGTAGAAACCCTATTTTAGAATCTTCCATCCTAAATCGCTTCAGGATCTTTTCTATGAAGAGGACTTGGGAAAGACCTAACATTCTTTTCGCTCTATCCCGGTAGAGACGAATACCCAGAATATAGGTAGCTTCTCCCAAGTCTTTCATTGAGAACTCCTTAGAAATCCAAGCTTTCATATAACTGAGTATTCCTATGTCGTTTCCTATAAGTAGAATGTCATCTATATATAGTATTAAGAACGTAATTTTGCTCCCACTAACCTTCTTGTAAATACAGGGATCCTCTTCGTTTTGGACAAAATCAAACTCTTTGACTGTCTCGTTAAAATGAAAATTCCAACTCCGCGAAGCTTGCTTCAGTCCATAAATGGCACGCTGAAGTTTGCATACTTTATGAATATTGGTTTGAGATATGAAACCCTTAGGCTGTTCCATGTAAATATCCTCCTCGAGGAATCCATTTAGGAATGTCGTTTTCACATCCATTTGTCATATTTCATAATCTAAGTGGGCTGCTATGGCAAGCATCATGCGAATAGACTTAATCATAGCTACAGGCGAGAAGGTCTCGAAGTAATTGATTCCTTCTCTTTGGGAATAACCCTTTGCCACAAGCCTGGCCTTATAGATTTCAACCTTTTCATCTCCATCAGTCTTTCTTTTATAGATCCATTTGTTTCCGATAAGCACTATGCCTTTAGGGCGATCTACTAAAGTCCAGACCTGATTAGCATGCATTGAGTCTATCTCAGCTTCCATAGCTTCTTTCCACTTGGCGGGGTCAACATCTACCATTGCTTGGTCGTATGTAGAAGGATCATTCTCTTGACTACTTTCTGTCATCTCATGGACACCCAGTTCTTCTTGATGCAGATAGCCATACCTCTCAGGTAATTGAGAAATTCTACTAGACTTGCGAGGTTGTGTTTGTATTTTAGAAGGTTCGGCTCTAATATCTTGCATAGGTGTCTCATTTGGTGTTTCTTTTATTTCTTCCAAATAAATATTTCTACCTGCCCCTCCTTCCTGAATAAACTGATCTTCCAGGAAGTGTGCTTGTATAGCAATGATGATCTTATGATCTTCGTACATGTAGAATAGATATCCCATGGAATTCCCTGGATATCCTATAAAACGACCTTTCACAGACCTAGCTTCCAATTTCTCTACTTTAGTCTTCTTGACATAAGCAGGGCATCCCCAAATCCTAATGTGATTAAGACTTGGTTTCCTACCTCTCCACATCTCATGTGGAGTCTTAGGAACGGATTTGGAAGGACATATGTTCAAGATATGCGCAGTAGTAAGGAGCACGTAACCCTATAGATAAATTGGTATATCAGTATAGTTAATCATGGAGCGAACCATGTCCAACAAGGTTCGGTTCCTTCTTTCTGATACACCATTTAATTGTGGAGTAGCTGGATGAGTGGATTGTGACACTATTCCTAGTTCTTTTAAGAACTCATCTGTTGGAACATTTTGTTCCATACATGTATTAATAATGTTTTGATGATTAAAGTTGATAAAAAAAGCAAAACAACAAAGAAGCGAAGCAAAGCATCGAAGAAGACGGAGTCACAAAAAGATGTTCTGAACATGCATAACGTACGTAATGAGCATACGTTAACGTACGTTAAATGTCAAGTATAACGTACGTAAGTCATGCAATACAACGTACGTAACCAAGTGTTTGCGAATTCAAACCAGAAGAATGTTGGGGGAGTCAAAGTCAAAAAAGCGGCAACGGATATATGACGTCAGCAATGACGTATCCATAACGTACGTAACAGAGTTTTATTAATGTATGTAAAGGAGGAAACGAATGTTACTGGACTGAAACTGGACTAAGCTAACATACATAACCATGTGAGGTTAACATATGTAATATCTATAGCGTACGTAACGTGAAGAAGATAGCGTACGTAATGAAGTTTCAGGTTGCTAACGGCTAGTAAGGCTCCAATGCCTATAAATACCACATCCTTGGTATTCATCTATACAACAACGAAGAGCAAACGACTCATTGATGAGATATTCATATTGATATTATTGTTGTGATATTGAGCTTATATTGTTAGTTTGAGTGTTTATACATTCAACATCATACACGATAGGTAAAAGAAAAGATACGATTGGACTCGGTGTTATTAAGATCAAGGATCCGGCATTGTTAGAATCGCAATCGATATCTAAGTGAGGTTTATCTAGTACCCATAGAAATCTAGAGGGATTGATTCCTTGTCCAATGGAAAAGGAAAACGGTTTAACTTGGACCTACACAAAGACAAGTACGAGTGGTTCATCACGGACCAATAGAAGACGTGATTGTAAACGGTTATCCCTCGACCGATAGAAGAGAGGTGCAGAGGTTTATATCTTCAACCTATAGAAAAAGATACCGAGAGAGGACGTAGGCTCGATTATATCCGAACCTCTATAAATCCTTGTGTCGTTTATTTTCCGCACTTTAATAATCGCTTCCGCACAAACGGCGCATAATACTGATTTTGCTCCAACTATTGGTATCAGAGCGGTACCTCCAATAAGCATCTTAACATCCGAGGAGTCGATCCAAATGGCGTTCTAATTTGCACCGAATGAAGATCTTGTGTCGAACCAATCTCCATTCTTCGACGGATCAAATTATATGAAATGGAAAAAGAAGATGTCAATCTTCATCCGAGCTTATGATATTGAGCTTTGGAAGATCATATGTCTAGGTCCGAAAATTCCCACGAATTCCAACGGGACTATAAAAAGTTTCGAAGAATATGATGATATGGATTGGGAGAACGACCACCAAAATTGTAAGGCAACGCAAATGCTTTATTGTGCCTTAAATCCGGAAGATCTCGACCATATTTCCTCGTGTAATAGTGCCAAAGAAATTTGGAAAAAGTTAGAGGCAACTCATGAAGGAACAAATCAAGCAACATGGAGCGATGAAGATGAAGATGATGATATCAATCATAATATCGCTCTTATGGCCCGAAGTACACTCGACGAAAGTGACGTCGAAAGCCGGGTAAGTACGTCATCTCAAGATGAGTTATTTGAAGCATTCGACACATCGATTTTCAAAATGCTTTAAAAGAAGTCAAATCCCTACAATCGAAAAATAAATTATTGGAAAATGAAATTTCCAAAATTTTTGAAAAAGAGAAATTTATCGAAATCGATCATTCAAAATATGTTGAGAACGAAAATATTTTAAAGGATGATCTTGTTTAAGTTCAAACCGAGCTCAAATATTTAACGAAGAAATTCTCGTGTGGAAACGAGAAATTTGAACAAATGCTCTCGGTTCAAAAATTTACTTTGAACAAATAGGGGTTGGGGTTCACACCTCGTTCTAAAAACAAATCCGTTAATTTAAAAATACCCCATTGCGAAAAATGTTTGAAAATTGGGCATCATATTTTGAACTGTAAAAGCCCACGCCGGACGATTAAAATTAAAAGGATTTGGTTCCTAAAGGAACAAATATTTCAAATATCGTCTACGTTTCAAAACAAAAACCAACTATCGGTTGGATCCCCAAAAATTGATTTTTATCAAAATATATTTTACTTAGGGGGAGTAATTTTTTAAAGGGGAGATAATATTTTCAGGGGGAGTTTATACCCTATTCATGCATATAGTTATATTCATCATTTTGTATCATGCATATTTTATATTTGGTATCCTTATATTCAATTGGTATTTCTTTACACTTTTTGATGAAAACAAAAAGGGGGAGAAAGGAGAAAAATGGGATTAACCCTGAAAGGGGGAGAAAATCGAAGAAGAGTCGAAAGATGAAATTGAAAAGAAAAATGGAAGTTGAAAAGAGAAAAGGAGAAAGAAAAGTCAAAAAAGAAAAGTTGAAAAGAAAAACGAGGAGACGTCGAAAAGATGATGAAAATTTGAAAATTCGAAAAGAAAAAGAAAAAGAAAGAAGGAGTCGAAAAAGAAATGGGAGAAGAAACTAACGAAATGGACAAAGTCGAAAACTTTGGTCTCTACACATATACATATATTTGTATTTTTTCAGGTAAATCCCATTGACGAAGTGTTGTTTTGTAATCATCAAAAAGGGAGAGATTGTTGAAACATTTTGTTCCATACATATATTAATAATGTTTTGATGATTAAAGTTGATAAACAAATCAAAACAACAAAGAGGCGAAGCAAAGCATCGAAGAAGACGGAGTCGCAAAAAGGTGTTCTGAACATGCATAACGTACGTAATGAGCATACGTTAACGTACGTTAAATGTCAAGTATAACGTACGTAAGTGATGCAAGACAACGTACATAACCAAGTGTTTGCGAATTCAAACCAGAAGAACGTTGGGCGAGTCAAAGTAAAAAAGGCGGCAACGGATATATGACGTCAGCAATGACGTATCCATAACGTACGTAATGGAGTTTATTAACGTACGTAAAGGAGGAAACGAATGTTACTGGACTGAAACTGGACTAAGCTAACGTACGTAACCATGTGAGGTTAACGTACGTAATATCTATAGCGTACGTAATGTGAAGAAGATAGCGTACGTAATGGAGTTTCGGGGTGCTAACGGCTAGTAAGGCTCCAATACCTATAAATACCACATCCTTGGTATTCATCCATACAACAACGAAGAGCAAACGACTCATTGATAAGATATTCATATTGATATTATTGTTGTTGTGATATTGAGCTTATATTGTTAGTTTGAGTGTTTATACATTCAATATCATACACGAGAGGTAATAGAAAAGATACGATTAGATTCAGTGTTATTAGGATCAAGGATCCGGCATTGTTAGAATCGCAATCGATATCTAAGTGAGGTTTATCTAGTACCCATAGAAAGCTAGAATGGTTGATTCCTTGTCCAATAGAAAGGGAAAACAGTTTAACTTGGACCGACACAAAGACAAGTACGAGTGGTTCATCACGGACCAATAGAAGACGTGATTGTAAACGGTTATCCCTCGACCAATAGAAGAGAGGTGCAGAGGTTTATATCTTCAACCTATAGAACAAGATACCGAGAGAGGACGTAGGCTCGATTATAGCCGAACCTCTATAAATCCTTGTGTCGTTTATTTTCCGCACTTTAATAATCGCTTCCGCACAAACGGCGCATAATACTGATTTTGCTCCAACATCATCAAATTCGGTACTCATGTACTCACCACCTCGGTCTGACCGAAGAGTCTTAACACGGTTACCTGTTTGATTTTCAACTAGGGCTTTAAATTCCTTGAATTGATCAAAAGCTTCAGACTTATGTTTCATTAAGTACACGAATACATACCTGGTATGGTCATCAGTGAATGTAATGAAATACTGAAAGCCAACTCGTACCACTTCAAAAGGGTCACAGACGTCGGTATGGATCAATCCAAGTTTTTCAGCAGCTCTTTCAAAAGTCCCTACAAAGGGTAACTTAGTCATTTTGCCTTGAAGGCAAGATTCACAAGTTGGATAGGGATCTGATCCCAATGGACCTGTAAGCCCATCTTTCTCCATTTTATGAACCTTGGTCTGACCAATATGACCAAGTCTAAGATGCCACTTAAGTGCTGGGTTCGTTTCATCCCTACCACGCTTCTTAGTTATAGTGTTCACAGTTGTTTTATTCTTTAGATTCAAATGTTATAAACGATTTAATAATGTAGCAGTACCAACCAATTTATTTTTGAAATAAATATGACAGGGCCCATCTCCAATAAAGAGGTGAAATCCCTTTCGGTCCATGACCGGAATTGATACAATATTCTTGTGCCCCTTGGGTAAAACAAGTACGTCATCTAAAGTAAGAATAAAACCAGATTCTAAATCCAACATAAGGGATCCAATATCAGAAGCCTCGACATTATGCCCACTTCCGACGGTGACCATCACCTCCCCTGAATCCAGCTTCCTACTTTGTTCCAGATCCTGATTCATTGTACAAATGTAAGAACTCGCATCGGAATCAAGTATCCAAGAAGTAAAATATACAGTTACAGAACAATTTGTTTCTAAAACCAGTAGTTCCGTACCTGAAGGTGCATTACGGTCAATATTTGGACAGTACCTCTTCCAGTGGCCTAGCTCACCGCAGTTGAGGCATACATTCGCTTTCTTGACCCCCTTGCCTTTTTGAACCATTGGGGCCTTGCTCTTTCCCTTATCGATTTTGGCTATTGGATTTAACTGCTTTTTATTCTTTTTCCTCTTATTCTTGGACTTCCAAGTCCCAGAAAAAATCACAAGTGTAGATTTCTTTCCCTTTGTCTTCATCTGAGACCAGGCAGTCGTCAGTTTGTTCATTAGCCCAGCTAAGTTACATGCAATCTCATTGCAGTTGAAGTTCATGACAAATTGGGAAAAGGAGTCAGGAAGTGACTGCAGGATAAGGTCAGTTTAGAGATGCATGCATTTGAAAA